>NKZV01001131.1:0-1406594 GCA_002370175.1 Metschnikowia colocasiae | reverse complement strand
GAAAGCAGGACGAGGGTGCACTAAAAGAAGAGAGGATCATAGCAGAAATGAAGGCTGCTGTGGGCGAACAGTTGTGGGATGTTATCAGTGACGGATACCAAAACGAAGATGCCCGGGATTATTCTGCAAAATCAAAAATGGAAAAAATGGAGGCAAGACTTGAAATATTGGTGCAGTTATTCAAGGGGGTAGTGAAAACACAGAATGCTCATTCAGTGATGCTTGAGAAGCTTGCAGTAGTTTTCGATGAAATGAACAGCAACCAGCGGAGAATAATTGATGTAATAAGTCAGAATAATCACATGTCGTCTGTTATGTGCGATAGGGTAGCTGGACCCAATGCCAAATACATCGATCCTTTGATAGTAAATGATGCTATGGTTATCGATGGGCCTGCCTCTGGGAATACACAGGAATCTGCCGAAAGTTTCAATCAAGCGGGCGAAAACTTGGGAGAGCAAGCTGACCAAACACCAAACTCAGGTGTTCCACTCCTTTCTGTTGCAGTTCCTGGGCTTAAAATGCGGACTGATTCTGATACTGTGATGAAGTTGCTTGATGAATGGTGTGTGCTGACACCAGGTAAACCATCTGTGCAGAAAAAGGATCAGATCTATGGTAAAGCATGGAGAGGTACATGCTCCAAATACAAAAGAAAGACTATCATCAATTTCATCGAATCTCGTTTGAAGTCAAAAGAACTCTTTCCTGACATCACCAGAGTACAGTTGGGGGAAATGGTTGAGGAATATAGAGTGAAGAATGGTTTGCAAATAAATGGATTGTCTGCTAGATGTCAGAATCAGCAGCATAAGAATGAAATTACCCAAGAGCTCGCAGCAATTTGGGCACAGAGACTTATAGTGGGCATATAACAGTAGCTACGGGCCAATTTGCCAACTCTAAATCAAATTTGGAGTAACTCAATGTGACGTTTTCAAGATTGAAATTCGGAGCCTCAATTATCGTAAGGTTTCTGACCATACACAATTTCTCGTAGCCCGAGATGTGGGTTAGTATTCGCAATTCGCAATTTCTTACTAGTCCATTATAAATCATACAAATTCAAGAAGCAAACTATAAAATCGAATTTCGTAGGAAAGAATATAATACTAGATCAACGTCTAGAAGAAACAAAAATCTAATACCAAACCTTTTTTCAAAAAGATATCGGTTCACTTCACGCATTTAACGTGGGAGGGCAGGTGATGTGCTCATCGCAAGGATATTCTGACCAGTCATAGTGAGTAATCCACAAGTTAAAGGATGGGTCAAAGGTTCGGACCCAATTGCCGCTGACTCAGCATTGAATAGGTGGCCACATAAGCATGAGAGAGGGCTTTCGATAGGAAAGAGCCGACACTAGTGAGAAAGCTGACGACTTATGGGAATAAACCGGCAATCGAGAGAAGATTTCGAAGACACAAATAAATTAATTTCATTATTATAAAGCGACACAGTACGCAGCTAATTCTTCTTGAATTTAGCAAGCAACAGGCTAAACTTGAAGGTGCTCAACCGGACGTATCTGTAGAGAATCATGCATGCGCACATGTTGAAGACAATAAAGGCACAGAAGAAGCCAATGTTTCTCCACACATACTTGTACTTGATACCCACGGTCAAGAGGTACTGGTCTGCAATTGTGTACAGACAGTAGCCACAGTCGGTGGTGGCGTCTGGGTTTTGTAAGTACCCTTGGCTCTGAGCAATGAAGTTTTTCATGTACTCTCCACAGGTTTGTCCGCTTGGGGGATCAAAGAAGGAGAACTCCTTGGCGGAACAGCGCACAGGTCTTCCATGGAGGAACGAGCCCACCAAGTTCTGGATCGTGTAAGTGTATGGACTGATCTTGTACATGAAAGTCCAGAACCCAGGCATGAAAGCAACGGGCTGCACCACGCCGGCGAACGAGACAATGAAGGCGTAGAAGAACGAGACCAAAACAGCAGCGGATTGGACATCGGGGGCAAAGTAGGCCAACATAAGCCCAAATGAGATGTTGAATAATTGCAAGAAGATGGCGTACGTGAGGTAGAAAACACCCGCGTGGGGACCTGAGGTATCTGCCTGAGTAGGGAAATACAAACAGACAAAGAACAATGTGGCACCAAAAACAGTGTAAGGAATCTCGTTGATGAACTGCGACACCACCATGATCCACCAACTGTAGGTGTTCGACACTTTTTCCCTTCCCTCGAAGTTCTCTCTCATCTGCAAACATTGGGCCTGGATCTGGTTGATCAATGGGGCCGACACAACCATAGATAAGAATGCACAAAACAAGCCGTTCTGCATTCCTGTTAGCGTATGCTTCAAGCCAAAGAAGGTGAAGCCAATAAACAAACCGTTGATGATCATCAACATAAATTTGGCCATGATATACTCTGGGTTTCTCCAAAATGCAAGCGCAGTTCTCCATGCAACAATCTGGAACTGATACAATGGGCTGCTTGCGTATTTCTTGCGAAGCTCGCTGGTATCCTGTTTATCCTCGTGTGGATTTTGTTGACGGCTTTTACCTTCAGTAATGAGCTCATCAATCTTGATCAATGCATCTTTCTTCTCTTGCGAGTTCTCCCAAGTCTGGAACCAGTCAATGTCGGTCTTGGCTGTGGCACCAGCCCCAATCACGTCGAGAATGTACTCGGCTGGGTTTTCAAAACTTTCACACTTTCTTCCCCCATTTCTTTCGAAGTAGTCTATGATTTGAGTGGAGTTTTCTCCGATGTTTCCAAAGTACACAGTCTGACCACCCTTTTTCAAAAGGAGCAAACGGTCAAATTGCTCAAACAAGGTAGATGAGGGCTGGTGGATCGTACACAATATAGCTTGTCCTGCCTTGGCCAAGTCTTGAAGCAATTGAACAATAGCCCAGGCAGATTGGGAGTCCAAACCTGAAGTGGGCTCATCCAAGAAAAGCAAAAGCGAGGGCTTTGCAACCAATTCTGTTCCAATGGTCAACTTCTTACGCTGCTCAACATTGAGACCGGATCCAGGTTTACCCACGATAGCCTCAGCATACTCTTCCATATTCAAGACCTTGATGATCTTTTCAACATAGTCCAATTTCTCCTGGTCTGGAACAGACTGGGGTCTTCTCAATCTGGCAGCAAAATTGAGCGCTTCTCTGACCGTAGCTTCTGGAGCATGAATATCTTGCTGTTGAACGTAACCAGTTCTGCGAACAAATGAGGTATCCAATGGCTTTCCGTTGACCAACATGTCACCAGTTACAACACCCATGTCAATTCTTTGAGCCAAGTTATTCAACAAAGTCGTTTTTCCTGCACCGGATTCACCCATCAAGGCAGTCAATTGACCGGGTAAGCAATAACCAGAGACGTTATCCAAAAGCTTTCTCTCGGCACCATCGTAAGGAATGACATAATTAACGTCTTTCCACACAAATATGTCATCTACTCTCAAATCTTCAAGAACCTCCGAGGCATTTGTGTCGGTTTTCTCCAAATCTTTGTTGACAGGTGGTCCTGCTTCCTCATCTGCGCTAGTGGCCTCGTGCGGCATGACGATATAATTGTTCTTCTTTCCTCTCAAAAAGAAAAGACGATCAATACCACCTTCGACTGGGCGGTTCACCTCGCATCCAATGGCATTAAGAACCATGAAGAACACCAAAAATCCAATGATGATACCAAAGTTTCTCCAAACATGACTAAAGGAGTACTCGTAAGATAGACGGATGTAGCGATCGCCATCCACCCAGGTTTGGCCTTTGACCGAACCGATGAAATCGCAAACAGTATTTGCCGAACTGTATCCGGGTCCATGTGGGGTCAACCTGTTCGGATCGCAAGGCATTATTCTTCCGTGGAATTCTGTGGTAATCATCGCCTCGAAGCCATAGAGGACTGGGTTTATGTAAGAGATCCACTTGAACCAGGGATGCATGGATGGCCGCTGAATCATATAAGACGAATACATCAAGGAAGCCAAGATCAAAACACCCGAAATTGCATTAGCTCCAGCGATAGACTTGTTCCATGCAGCCACAGCTTTAAAAAGATAGTTCATTGACAAGGTAACCAAGAACGAGAAAAGCAAGAAAGTAAAGAATTTTCCTGCTTCTCTCGCCAAGTTCGATAAGAAGTAAATGATGAGACAGAAAAAGATGTTGATGAGGAAAGCAATTGGAATCACAGTAAGGCAGTCAGCGAGAGCGTAAGCTGACGGATGATAAAGACTATAATTCCGCTGCTTCATCAAAATAGGTCTAGCACCAAACGTATTTGAAACTTCGGCCAAACCACTCAAAGCCATGTATAAAACCGAAAAGAAAATCACACCACCTCTGGAGAACGCGCCATTCACTGTGTTTGAAGTATTGTAGTACAAAGACCCCACAATCAAAGACTGCAGAACAGCTGCCAATATTTGAATGACAGTGTAGGCTTTGTCATTAACAATATTTTGAATGGACCTCTGGAAACAGAGCATCAATTGGCTTTGGAAGTTGATGGTGTATTTGGACTTCAATCTTTGACGCTGCTGCTTTTGTTGTTTGATGGATTCGATGAGATTTTTCTTGGTCTGCTCTTCTGTAAATGCCTGCTTGTAAGCAGCAATTTCATGTTTAAGTTGGGCAAATTCTTCGGAGTTTTCCCAGTATGTTTTAAAATCCTCGGCTGTTTGTGGAACCTTGTCCTCCATACCCTCAAACGCAGTTCTGCCAGCAGGATCAGTCACCGAAGTCAAGAACTCTGCAGTGGTTTGTCTTGGTGGACACTGGTAACCCATCTTCTCAAAGTAAGCCTTCGCCTTTTCAATAGGGCCAAAATAGATCTGTTTACCAGAGTACAAAACAGTGACCTTGTCAAAAGTTTCGTAGACGTTTTCTCCCGCTTGATAGATAGTCACGAAAGAAGTCTTTCTCATGAGATTCGTAGAGAGACGAATGGCTCTGGCGTACTCCAACGCAGTAGACGCATCAAGGCCTCTAGTGGCATTATCCCAACAGTACAAACTTCCTTCGCAGGCCATAGCTTCGGCAATGGAGACTCTCTTTCTCTCACCACCAGAAACTCCTCTTATGTAATCGTTACCAACTTTTGTGTTGTAAGTGTGTCTCAAACCAAAAACAGTGGCCAACATATCTCTATTAAAATCAATATGTTGCTGAACTGAATGGCCGTCGATTCTGGTTCGGGGAGTTTTGCAGGCGATCGCAAAGTCAAGGGTTTGTTTGACGGTCAAATGGGGAAGATGCACGTCCAACTCAGGGTTGTACACTAAATCAGAGGAGAAGTCCTTCAAAACCTCGCGACGCGAGACACCATCGTAATTGACATCACCTTCGAAACCCGTGTACATGGAAACATCGGTTCCGCTAATTGCTCTAAGGAAAGTGGAGCATCCGGAACCAGGTCTTCCCAAGACCAAAAGCATCTCCCCGCTCTTGACAAGCCCATGGAACTTATCCAAAATGGCACGGTCAGGAAGCGCCTTGGCCTCCTTTGCCCTCTGAATTGCACCAAAAGGACCTTTCAAAATGTCGGACATGGTAGGCAAGTAAGTGTAGGTTTCGTCCTTTCCGTACACAGACAAGTCTTCAAAGGACACGCCCAAGCTCCTGAACTTGATGCCCTCTTCTTCGGCACGACGGCGGAAGCTCTTGAGAAGTCTTCCCAAATCAAAGTCGTCCGGGTTGATGGCGAGGTCATCCTCATTGAAGGACTTTCTTGTGGAGAGTCTTCTTGAAAGGGTTTCCAACTGGTCTAGGATATCCGAGTCGTCCTCTTGGCGCTCGGGTGCCTTAATCTCTTGGATTTCCAGCGACTGATAACTTGCATCATTTCTTTCCTCATGGATTGATGCTGGCATAATGATGGTGGAGGAGAGAGAATCTAAGGATGCATGCGGCTTTAAATGCCATGGGATGTTGTGACTGCAAAATGTGCTCTGTCATGCAGGCAAGCCGCACTTGCTCGGGACTGATGCACGGGGCATCGGTCCGAGAAAAACAAAGCCCAGCGAAGCGGACCATTGAAGCCCCGAGCCGTTCCAAAAATGGCAGGTATAGATAGGCGGGGAAAAGCCGAGTTTTTTCCGTCTACCTAGAAAAGTACAACTCCGGCGCAACTGCAAGGAAGTGGACTCAAGCGTCTAGCCGAGACGGAAATTTTGTCCGAACGAGGCTCTTTTCTCACCCAAAGCAGATGCGCAGCATTGACACTTGACCGCGCACCAAAGAAACCTTAGGGTAATACCGCGCCTGGTTTTACTAACTTCGAGCCGCACCACCCGGATTTGCTGTAAGTGCGATCGTTGATTGACTAATACCAGAGCCTAGACTATTGCGAAAGGTTGGGGGTTACTAATATTTACTTGAACTGGCACATCACCTACAGAGTACTGACTGGGGACCAAGTTAATTCACTTCATGTATCATCCCTAGCAATAACTTTCACGCAATAACAGATTCAGATACTTGCTGTTTCTCCTGAGGGTAGCAGCAACCGACTGTTTCCTTGCACCCGAGGCTAAAATGAACTATTGGCAGGTCCCAAAGGGACTACGTTGCAAAGAGTATTAACATGAGTTCCAACACCTATACGAGGATCAACCTTGCTCGTTTACGCCTACTCAAAATTAATGTTGGTGCTCCCATTGACAATGCAAAAAACGTGAAAACAATAACAAAGGGTCTGAGTGAATGTAATTTTCCGCTTGCACTCGACAGTGCGGAACAAGAGTGCATGAATCAAGGCAGCAGTGCATCTTGGACTAGGTCTACAATATTGCCACTTGGGTGAGTTGGATAACGAGCTAGGGAACCATTTTACGGACTGGTGTCCATTTCTGTGGAAGAGCTCAAGTCCAAAGAAACCGAGAACAGAGGTAGATAGCACAGACAGACAAAGAAGAACAGACAGCATAGATGGAGAAAACCACTTAATCTCTATTCACTGGCTTGGAACACTGATCATACTCACTCTTTCTGTTAGAATCCCGTATGCGTGAAGTACCCAATCGAAGCGTTGATTCATCGGTGATTGTTCGGAATCAAGCACCGTTTATTGGTTTATGCACTTCCACTGCCAATGCCTTTCGCCAGGCAGGCCCGCGCCCAATGCAGTACCGTCTATTTTGGTGCCCGTGTCGGATGCTCTATTAATGTATATGGGTAGTGTGCTACTCATGATGGCTCTAGCGGATTTGTTAGAGGACAGTCCTGCAAACAGATGTGCGCACTCGTGAAATCTGTTACTTCCAAAGCCTAGCCCACTCAGTAGGCTGGCAAAAACAGGTCCGCCCCAAACAACATCCAATCCCTCCACAGTAAGAAACGTCACAAAGCCCGGCAAACACACGTGATACAGCGTTTGCATCAGGAGCCGTCGCTCTCGTGGTGTACGGCTGCACATGTGCACACACCTTCGATTATCCGAATGCACTGCATGCAGGATGTTTTGCTTTCGAGCTTGACGGTGTGAGGTTACTATAAACACTCCGCCAGGTACAGGATTAGCGGTCGCAGTCCTCTATTGATATTCTGACACCCAGGCGAGCTTTTTCAATCCGGGCATACTTCAAAGATTCTGCTGACCTGGTCGTACCCTTAGCTATCCCTTGTCCTTACCCTCGTATAGAAGCGTTCTTTCACTCTGTTGACCGAAAACTAGAGCAAAACCTTTGTGTACGCAAAAAAAGGGTGTCCTTTGAGTCTCTCCTTCCACAAACAAACTGAACCGCCGCCGCCGCCATGAATGCGAGTCCAACAAAGCAGAAGTCAACCTCCAAGGTCATCGACGACCTCCACTCCAAGATTGACGTCTTGACCGAGGAGTTGGAAGCTCTCAAGATCTCCCACTCTGACTACAAGAAGCGGAACGCCAACTTGTCCACTAAAAACGACTCCTTGATTGATCAGCTCGCTAACTGCAAGCACGAAAATGACATGATCAATGCCTTGTTGAAGAGAAAGGAGCGCAGGATTGCCGACTTGGAGGGCGAGTTTGATGACATGAGTTCGGAGACCGAGGCCTTGAGGCAGCTGGCCAAAAACTACAAAATTCGCTGTGAAAACTTGCTGGAATCATCGAATTCTTTAACGGCCGAGTTTGAGCGCCTCAAGATCTCTTACGATGCCTTAATGGCGTCCCAAGTGGAGTACAAACGCCATTACCAAGACCAGGTGGCCTCTTTGGCCAAGCAACTTGAGGCCTTAAAGCAAGAATCTTCGGCCAACTTGAAACTGTTGGCGCAAATTCAGCAGAAACAAGAGAAGGACCACGAGACTCTCTATGAAAGTCTTACTACCAGAAATAAGTCCATGGAGCTTGTTTACCACAACAAGAACAAGGCCGCTATTTCTGCGTTGGCTCTCTTGGCCAACATTGCAAAGCTTCATGGCGAGGAATCCAAGTCTCTTCTTCATGACAATGTCGAGATAATCAACGCTGCAAGAAACCAGTACCCGAAGCTTGCTGAGATATTGTCCGAGAGAACAGAGGCCACTATCGATCTTGACGAGCTTCTCCGCGACTCGGAAGAGAAGCTAGATATTCTGTTTGACAACTCAGACCACTCTTCTGCTGACGAACAGAGTAGATCTGGAAACAGGCATGCTTCAGCCAGAAAGAAGAAGAGCAGAAGGTCTGCAAGAATCTCACCGGAAAACGGTGAGCATATCAGTGAGACTCTTCCCAGAGTCCGTGGTGTTGCAAGAGACTCCTCTCGCAGATCGCCATCTTCGGAAAGTTCACAGAACTCCAGCAGAAGGACGAGCATACACAGAAGACTGTCACAAAACGTCAGCGTTTCACGCGGGGCCAGTGGCAACCATCGAGCATCGCAAGGTTACAATACACCTGGGCAATCTAGTGGTAACAACACACTCTGGAAGCTGTACGGAGCTGGAAATGGGTGGCCAAGTCAGAGTCTGGACAGTGGGTCGTCGCAAAACAAAAAGAATCACAGTTACAGCTATAATCATAGCCACGGCCATACCAATAGCAACAGTCACAGCCACAGTCACAGCCACAGCAATAGCAACAGCAACTCCAAAAATTCCAAGAGGAGATCGTTCTACGGCGGTAGCAGCCACTACAACAGTGGGACCGAGAGAAGATCTTTTGGTAAACTGGAACCTGATGCGTAACCCTTACACCAGTAAGCATACCTTTTAAGTTTACATTCTATTTGAAAGCCGTTATAAGACCGTCTCCATACCCAATGAATAAAATAGGATCCGTGCCCAATCTCTTTGATTGCAAAGCTTCTTTTCTTGTTTTAAATAATTGTCCGTTACCTCGGCCTTGGTCGCTTGAATAAAGACATAGAGACTTCTTTTCCGGTGCCTGCATTCCGACGAAAGCCGGTCTGATGACCTCCTCAGCCCTCAGTAGCAGAAATAGCTCTTCAAATGTCTTGGAGTAGCCTCGCACCACTCCGTCCCAAAAGCCAATGATGTATCTATCAGGGAGGACCTGAAGGCATTGGATCCCGTAATGCCTTAAATTATGAGTCTCCGGTATCGTCGCATGAGATGGCTCCCCAGTTGTTGAGTCTTTTGAGATTAGATGTCTCAAGTTGTAGATGTGAAGTTTCTTAGATGCTGAACCAGTGAGCATACGCTGAGCCAGTTCATCGTACTCTAGCGAGAGCACAGGCAGCGGTTTATGGTCGTTCACCAGGAACACCTTGGTCGCCTTAAAGGGTTTGAACAAAATCAAGCGGTCGTGCAGCGAGGTCTTCTCGTACGGAGCATTCTCAATAGCAAGACCAAAAACGGCCCCAGACTCGTACGCAACGAAGAGAAGCTTTTCCGAGACGAATTTGAGACGCATGATAATGCCATGTCCGCCACGGCCGACTGCACCCGAAGGGCCGTTGACCTCCTCGATTTCCCTGGGGTTCTCATGCACAGAGGCAATGGAGACATTCTCAAGAACCCTGGAAAACGAAAACGCACCAAAGGGGTCTTGGATTCGGTACACGTCCAAATTGTCCGAGTCCATGGTTGCAGGTGTAGCAAGGTACTCACCAAAAAAGTCCACGTTGGAGAAGTTCAAGGAGTTGACGGGGATTGCCACGTGGGGCGGGCGTTCGGGCGCCAGGGAACTGCCCAATAACGCACTATCAGCGGAGCATTTCGAGAGGCTCTGGGCATCGACTTTCCACAAGCGAAGGCTGGAGTCTCTACCGTGAGTGAGGAGCCCGTGCGGAGTTTGCTTAAGCGTCAATACGTGGCCGTCGTGGGCTTTCCAAAGGACTCTGGGGCGTCTGACGGAGAGGTTCCACACCACCACCCAACCGTCACGGTCAGCCGAGACAAGATCGGAGTCTAGGTCAGCAATGCAGGATACAGGGGCCTTGTGGCCTCGTAGCGAAAACTGCTGCTTCATAACCTGGTCGGATTCAGACCACTCAGACGAAACCAGATCAGTGATACCAGATCAGACGTGAGACAGACCAGATGTGATGTCTGATTTGATGAGGTCTGGTGCTATACGCAGTTCTGGTGCCATGTTGTCGCGGCTGCGACTGCCTGTCAACCCATACTATACAAGATAGGTGACGTGATGCACATTGTGAATACTGGAGATGAACAATTCGAAGGATGGGGTAAGGGCTTCGAAGTAGAAAGAAGAGTAGTTTTAGTGAGAAGTAAAGTCGGTAGTGGAGTTAAGTTGAGTCACGTAGAGTCACGTGAAGTTACGTAGAAATGAGTAGAAATAGTGGAAAGAAGAGTCAAGTGTGAAGTCAAGTGCAGACTTGTAGGTTGGTGAAAAATTGGTAGTGTGGAAAGACTTGTAGTGTGTAGAAGAGTTGAGTCACGCGGAGTCAACTGGCCACGACTCTGCCTGAAAGCCCTAAGCCTGACTGTCCTGAGGATGTACTCAATAAATACGGTGTTCAGTTCAAAGGATTCGGTACCCTCCAGAAAATCTCGTACTTCTCTTTTCCGTCGGCGAATTCCGTCACCATTGGCTATGCTGGTGCTTCGGTCTGCAGGCGCGCCCCACATTCCAACCAACGGTTCTTATTCGTCAGCATACACTTCTTTATCAGCCAGTGTGCAATACATGCTTAAAAGGCCCACCTCGTTATTTAAACACTTTGCTCCCTTCCAGCGCCGTTTGCTATACCGTTCCATTTCTTCCAGTATGAGTGTCCCTTACAAGCAACCCGAGCACAAGCTCACCATGATTCCCGGCCCCATTGAGTTCTCCGACCCAGTGTTGTACGCCATGGCCACGCCCTCGCAGGCCCACACATCTCCAGAGTTCGTCAAGACTTTCCAGTCTGTTTTGAAGAACTTGAGGAAGTTGTTCAAGTCGTCCGACCCCAACTCCCAGCCCTTTGTTCTTGCCGGATCCGGAACCTTGGGCTGGGATGTTGCCGCCGCAAACCTCCTCAACAAAAACGACAAGGTGCTTGTGTTGCTGACTGGATTTTTCTCCGACTCTTTTGCCGATTGCTTGCGTGTTTACGATGCCGACGTGGACGTTGTTACCGCCCCAATTGGTGACGTGGTTCCCTTTGCCGAGATCGAGGCCCAATTGAAGAAGGAGAAGTACACCGCCATCACCATCACTCATGTAGACACCTCTACATCCGTGGTTTCCGATGTGGAGAAGATTGCCCAGATCGTTAAAAAGGTTTCCCCTGAAACTTTGATTATTGTGGACGGCGTTTGCTCCATTGGTGTGGAAGATTTGGAGTTTGACAAATGGGGCGTGGATTTCGCCTTGACCGCATCTCAAAAGGCAATTGGCGTGCCTGCTGGCTTGTCTATCTTCTACGCCTCCAGCAGAGCCCTCGAGAAGGCCTTGAACAGAGAGAAAGACTCAACTTTCTTTGCCTCGTTGAAGAGATGGACTCCTATCATGAAGGCATACGAGTCGGGCTCCGGCGCCTACTTTGCTACCCCCGCTGTCCAGACCATCACGGCGTTGAAAGTGTCCTTGGACGAGATTTTTGCCGAGTCCTTGGAGCAGAGATTTGCTAAGCACGCTGAAGTCTCTACCCACTTCAAGCAAGAGTTGGAGAAATTGGGCTTGAAGATCTTGCCAGTGAACCACTCGGTGGCTGCACACGGACTCACTGCTGTTTACTTCCCCGATTCCATCAACGGGCCTGACTTGTTGGCCAAGTTGGCCTCTAGGGGCTTCACTGTTGCTGGAGGAATCCACAAGGCTTTAGTGGGCAAGTACTTCCGCGTGGGTCACATGGGCTACTCAGTCTACGAGGGACACGTGGCTAAGGTCACCAAGGCCATTGAGGAGTCGATCAAGGAATTGAAACAATGAACGAAAAGTCGGAGTCACCTATAGTCTCTATTAGCCACTTCGACTTACACTTAGATACGTTTCCCTCCAGCCACCTGACATCTCGGCACTTAGTGTAGCCATCCCTTGATCATAAGTCACGAACGTAATCCATAGAAGTGAAGTAGCCCAGAAGTCGATGATATCGTAGGCTGTAGACAAAAAGCCCACTTTAGTGAAACCCACTGGTCTAGCATAGCACGTGACCCTCTCGATGTGCGCAACACGCGAAAGCAAATAGTGTCACATCATCTAACGCCAAACTCACAGGCCTCAGCAGTTGGAAGGAACCGGTCATGAATATAGATCCATACGAAGTGCTACGTGTGGAAAAGAGCGCCACGCCGCTTGAGATCAAAAAGTCATACAAAAAGCTCTCCCTACAGTTCCATCCTGACAAGATCCAACAGCTCAAAACCGAGGAGGACAAAGAGTTCTTCCCGAAATTGCAGTTTGCTTATAGTATTCTTTCTGACGTCCATAAGCGTAGACTCTACGACAACACTGGCTCCTTGGGCTCGTCCGAGGATGGAATAGACGGTAGCTTTGACTGGAAAGAGTACTTCCAGAATACCACCGAGAAGATCACCATTGAAATGATCGAAGAGGACAAGTTGAAGTACGAGAATTCGGCAGAGGAGCGGCAAGACATTTTGCATAACTTCGTGTACTATGAAGGAGACTTTCTCCGACTCTTTGAGGTGATACCCCATTTGGAGTTCACCGAGGCCCAGGAAAGCCGGATCTTCAGCATCGTGGAAGATGCTCTAGATAGTAAGGAGATCGAGGGCGACCGCACCCTTTACAAGACGTGGGACAAGTATAAGAGGTCACGGAAAACAAAGGTGAAGCAAGCGTTGAAGAAAATGGCCAAGGAGGCCAAAGAGGCCGAGAAGCTAGCCAAGGCCATCGGGAAGAAGAAGACGAGCTCCGAGAGCGACTTGCGGGCTATGATCCAGAAGAAAAACTCCGGCCGCTTGGATGGCCTTATCTCATCTTTGGAGGCAAAGTACGGCAAGCCCAAGGGCCGGAAGAGAAGTCTTCCTGACGACGACGAGTTTGAGAAGATTCAGCAGAGAATGATGAAGCAGCGCAGGTAAGGCCTGGAGCAATGGCATCTAAGGGATTATAAGCAAGGGAATCAAGGAGGGGGTTAAGTCAAGAGAATCGCATACGGTCTCATTACGTGTGGCCATTTGGTGTTCTTGAGAGTGGGGTGAGATTGAGGCACGGATGGAAATTAGAGTGAAGAAGAGTGTGAGGTGGAATGGTGCTCGTTGGAAAAAGAGACAAAGTGCCATTGAAGAACAGTCACCAAAATTAGTGACAAAAAAAGCTACTCAAAATGAGGAATAGAGAGAAAAACGGAGAAATACCCGCGTTAGGAAATGCGCCGGTGTATTGGATCTGCTAGAAGGAAATGGGTGTAGAATGTGTGGGTATGGGAATGGATACACATCTCGGACGCGTTGGGTACACAGCCCTTATTTGCTTGAAGACCCACGTGCGACTAATGTCGAAGCCAGAACCAAAATGGAATTTAAGCAGAATCTAAACACAAAATCCAAACACAATCTCGAACCTTAGCCTATTCCACTCATGCGACTTAGGAAGTCAAACGGCTTTTTTCGCGTGCGATTTTGGTGTGTCAGAATCATGTCCCTATGTACGGACGTTTCGCGTCCCACAACGATCTGCTGAAACGCGGGTAAAATATAAATAAATGATCCCACCCATTGCCAGGGCTCTAAAATCCTCTTCTCTCCGAGGCACACCTCGCTATTTGTATTCCCACAACACAAGTCGCTATTTCCGCAACAATACACATCTCCCTTTACTGAGGCTTGCTCTAAGATATTTGTCCCGACCCACAATGTCAGACTACTCAGACGAGGATTTCGCCATTTCCGACGTGGAAGAGGCCATTAAACCAAAGCCCAAAAAGGCCCGGTCCTCTCCTCCATCGTCTAACGAGGACTCGGCGCCCCGCAATGGCGTCAGCGCCTCCTCACAGTACCAGAAGCTCTCTCAGCTCGAGCATATCTTGAAGAGACCCGATACTTACATTGGCTCGGTGGAGAAGAACGAGGTGGAGATCTGGTGTTTTGACCAGCCGTCTGAGCAGATGGTGTTTAAAAAGGTCACCATTGTCCCCGGTTTATACAAGATTTTCGACGAGATCTTGGTAAACGCTGCTGACAACAAGATCAGAGATAAGAACATGAAGAATATCCGCGTCAACATAGACCCGGAAACAAACACCATTCTGGTAACCAACGACGGGCGTGGTATACCGGTAGAAATCCACGACAAGGAGCAAATCTGGATTCCGGAGATGATCTTCGGAAACTTGCTTACGTCTTCTAATTACGATGACGACGACAAGAAAGTAGTGGGAGGCAGAAACGGATTTGGTGCCAAGCTCTGTAATATCTTTTCGCGTGAGTTTCTGGTGGAAACTGCAGACCAAAACACTGGCCAGCTCTACAGACAAACGTGGACTAACAACATGCTGAAGGTGGGTAAGCCCTCGATCACTAAAACAAAAAACAAAAAAGAATACACCAAGATCACCTTCAAGCCCGACCTCTCCAAGTTCAACATGGACCACTTGGACGAGGACATATTAAGTGTCTTGCGCAGAAGAGTGTACGATTTGTGTGGTACGGTGAAAGATTGCAGTGTCTACTTGAACGACCAGAAGCTTAACGTCAAGAACTTCAAGGGCTATGTGGATATGTACGTCAAGGCGATCCAGGAGCGGAGCCCAGACTTAGGTATCGATAGCGTTGCCAATAACTACACCTCGGTGGTGCACGAGGTGCTCAATGAGCGCTGGGAAGTTGCGTTTGCAGTGAGTGACGGAACCTTTAACCAGGTGAGTTTTGTTAATTCCATCGCCACCACCGCCGGAGGTACCCATGTCAAATACATCTCCGACCAAATCATCGAAAAGCTCTTGGATGAGTTCAACAAGAAGGAGAAGAAAAAGAAGTCCATGATCAAGGCCAACCAGGTGAAGAGCAACATGTTCATATTCATAAATTGTTTGATTGAAAACCCCGCATTTACGTCTCAAACAAAGGAGCAACTTACCACTAGACCCAGCCAGTTCGCTTCCAAACAAAAAGACAAGGCCGTTATTTCGGACCAGTTTATCAAGAAGCTCATGAAAACTAGTATTATCGATACAATCAGAACTATTGTTGATGCCAACGAAGGAAAGGCGTTGCAGAAGGATGACGGAAAACGCCGGAGCAGAGTGAAGGGAATGGTCAAGTTAGTTGATGCGAATAAGGCAGGAACCAAGGATGGCCACAAGTGTACATTGATTTTGACCGAAGGTGATTCTGCCAAATCATTAGCAGTTGCTGGTTTTGCAGTGGTCGGAAGAGACTATTACGGATGCTTTCCTCTTCGTGGTAAGCTTTTGAATGTTCGTGATGCAACGACAGATCAGATCGCCAAAAATGCAGAGATCACCGCTTTGAAGAAAATCATTGGGTTGCAGCACAGGAAGCAATACACTGCAGAAAACATTCATGAGCTCAGATATGGGCATGTGATGATCATGACTGATCAAGATCACGATGGCTCACACATCAAAGGTCTTCTCATCAACTTCTTCGAGTCCAGTTTTCCTGGTTTACTTAGTGTGCCAGGATTTTTGCTTGAATTTATCACCCCCATCGTGAAGGTCACTATCAAGGGACGGGCCCGGGAAAACAGCATACTCTCGTTCTACTCGATGCCCGAATTTGAGCACTGGCGTGATACCGAGGGAAAAACGTGTCGCTGGACCCAGAAATACTACAAGGGTTTGGGAACCTCCACTTCCAGCGAAGGTAAAGAATACTTTTCTCGTCTCGACAAACATCAAAAGGAGTTCCATGCATTGCAGAGTGAAGATCCCGCATTGATTGAGTTGGCTTTCTCGAAAAAGAAGGCAGACGATAGAAAGGAGTGGTTGCAAGGCTTCCAACCAGGAACGCATCTTGACTCCGATTTGTCTGTGATTCCTATCAAGAATTTCATCAACGAAGAGTTGATTTTGTTTTCCATGGCTGACAATATCAGATCCATTCCCTCGGTGTTGGACGGCTTCAAACCAGGTCAACGAAAGGTTTTGTTTGGTTGTTTCAAAAGAAACCTCAAAAACGAAATGAAGGTTGCTCAATTGGCGGGCTACATCGGAGAAAAAACAGCTTACCACCACGGAGAAATGTCCTTGATGCAAACAATCATTGGGTTGGCTCAAAACTTCATTGGGTCCAATAACTTGAATTTGTTGAAACCAAATGGTGGATTTGGATCTCGTGCTGCCGGTGGAAAAGACTATTCTGCACCCAGATACATCTTCACGGAATTAAATGAAATTACGAGGAAGATCTTCAATCCGCTCGATGATCCGTTGTACACATACGTGCAGGATGACGAGCAGACTGTGGAACCTGAATGGTACTTGCCTGTGATTCCTATGATCTTGGTCAATGGAGCTGAAGGTATCGGCACTGGATGGTCTACCAACATACCATGCTTCAACCCTAAAGATTTGGTGAACAATATCAGGCATCTCATGAATGGAGAGGAATTGGAGGAATTAGTTCCTTGGTACAGAGGCTGGGAAGGAGAGATCGAGAGGGTAGACACGCAGAAATTCAAGGTCAAGGGTCTCATTGAGCAAATCGACGAGAAGACCTTGGAGATCACCGAGATTCCTGTGAAAACTTGGACCGACAACGTCAAGAACTTCCTCCAGGAGGCTATTGACAGCGATAAGTCGGCATGGATTAAGGATATGGAAGAGCAGCATACTTCTAACATCAGATTTGTGGTCAAATTGACCGAAGCTGAGATGCAGAAGACCAAGAAAATTGGCCTACTCGAGAGGTTTAAGCTTGTTTCGAGTTTGAGTTATTCCAATATGGTTGCATTCGATACCTTCGGACGGATCAAAAAATACGATAGTCCAAACCAGATCTTGAGTGATTTCTTCTACGTGAGACTCGAGTTTTACCAGAAGCGGAAAGATTACATGATGGCAGACTTGCAGAATCAGTTGGTGAGGTTGAGCGAGCAGGCTAGATTCATCAAGATGATTATCGAAAAGGAGTTGAGTATTTCCAACAAGAAAAGGTCGCTCTTGGTAGAGACCTTGTTGAAATTGAAGTTCGCCCGTTTTGATAAAGCAGGAAAACAGGTCAAAGACACAGACCTGTTGTTTGTGGAGGATGCGGAGAACTTGCTTCGGGAGGAAGAAGAGGAGGTTGGAGATATCAACCAAATCAACCAACAAGGAGTCAACGATCTTGAGAACGAGGAGAACACTCATGTTCCCGACAACATCTACTCTCACTACGACTACTTGCTTGGCATGTCACTCTGGGCCTTGACTAGGGAACGGTACGAAAAGTTATTGCAACAAAAGGGCGATAAGGAAGCGGAATTGAACGTTCTCTTGAGCAAGAGTGCTAAGGATTTGTGGAATGAGGATTTGGACATCTTCCTCGAGAGTTGGGATAAGTTTTTGGTTGCGGACGAAGCAGAAAGAATGAGCTTGATTGCTGGAGTGGCACAGAAAACGAAAAAGAGAAGACGGGCCGTGAAAGCTGAAACTACAAACGGTGAGCCGGCTAAGAAGGTTGCCAAGAAGCCCATCGTCAAAAAGGAGGCGACGACCAAAGTGCAGTCCACCTTGCCTCTTGCAAAGCAAGAGCCGTCTTCCAAGGTAGCGTCTCGCCAACAGCTGCCCGTGCCAGTGGATGACTTGCCAACTTTTTTTAAGAAAACTGGGTCGAAAGCCTCCGCACGGAGCGCTGGAGCCAAGAAGTCGTCTTTCTTCACAGAAAGCTCCGACGACGAAATGAAGGGTCAGACGGTGATTGAATTGGACGACGAGGACCACGAAAAGAAAATATCTGCGCCGAAAAAGTCCAAAAAAGGCACTTCTAGCATTCAGGAAGAGCTCGAGGATTTAGCTACCTCGGCACCAGTTGCTACGGGTAGACGGAGACAAAAAGTCAGCTACGCTGCTCCAAGCGACAGCGAAGTTGACGAGGATGAAGAAATAGCGGACGTGTCCATGGAAGACGACGAGGACGATGCCTACTCAGATGGAGAATAGAACCCCCTGGTGCCATCCAAGCAATTGCATTAATGGCGTTATGTATCCCTTCGCGAATCGTATGCTAGTTCCAGCCTCGCCTGATTGTTGTCATGTCTATTGTAACATACGGACTGCACTGGGGTGAAAATGACCGGGCCCTATTGTTCTCGCCGAGCAGTACGCATATACGGCCCTAGCATATAACATTTAAAAACCCCAAAAACGACCGATGGCTGTTCATTCGTAACACAGTAAATAAGCTGTAACCGAAGACTTGGCTTGGTCCTTGTAGTGCTGAAGAAGGGGGCGGAGGGAAGTGGCGAAAAAGGTGCCACCAAGATTCAAATCAGACGTACACCTCGGTAGTCCTTTTCATGCACAATGCCCGAGCCTGGATTTAGCCACTTTTGTATATCGAAAGACGTCATCAGGCGCCTTGAAATGCTAACAAAGACTCATCTGAATGCACGTGGCGTATGCAGCCCACATTGGACCATTGGCATCTCTTCGAACCTATTATGTCATCCACCTTCAATGCAGCCCCTTATAGTTCAGCAAGGATGTGCTTATCTCCGCGGGGGTAGTATATAAACCGGGCAAGAACATCGGCCCCCGAACCATCTTCCACTGAAAGTCCACTGTCCCAAAGCTGTGTCGCCCATGAGCAGCGTACGTCCGGGAGAAAAGGAGGCCAAATTCAGCGAGCAAGACGTCAGCTGGCTTCTCCAACTCATGGTCACAGCAGAAAAGAGAAAATGGAAGGCCATCACCAAAGAAATCAACAACCAGAGTCCAAGCAACCGGCAGTGCAACACTCCGCTTGACCGAGAGCACATGGGGGCCCGACCGCCACATAAGAACATCTCGCCTACATACGTGACCAAGCAGTTCCATAACCTATTCGGGATGCCGCAAAAAGCTAATCGGTACGGCATTCTTGGGTCTTCGTTGCCGTACGCCGTGGCGGTGCGCGGATGGACCGACATTATGGCCAACCCCGTCACTTCGCTGGGCAAAATTCATGCCCTGGAGTTTGGCCCGTAGCCGATACCGCTTCACTGGTTTTCTCTGCAAGGAATGCAGTCGTTCAACGTGCCGGACTGGCCGTCCACGTGGCCGAGCCCTTGGGCTGGGAAGAGCGAGTTCCGAATCAAGACCTTGAGCAACTTGGAGTCTGGGAAGCCATCGTAGTAGAACGGCTCCGACTGGTCTGCGTCTGACTTCTTCATCTTGCGGCGGTAAATCACCTTCTCGTTGGAGTCGTTGGCCGCCACTCTCACCTCGAAGATTCCGGGCTTGTCGTACAGCGGACACAACGCGACCTCTGCCACGAGATTGGCGTCCGGGTTGCTAAACGTCTGCATGATCTCCTGAAGGTACCATACTGCGCGGTTGTGCCACTTGCACTTGGCGCAGAACTCAATGGTGACTTTGGGCTGGGGCATGCTATGGGTGATGTGTCGCACTGCGCTTGGGTGCAATACTCATTCTGCCTTTCGGGCTGCTGTGGGCCCTACACACGCGCTTTGGCGGGGTTGTGTTTAGGACTTGCTGGAATCTTGGGTGTGTCTTTAAGCCACATATACATGTGTTTAGAGTCAATATATGCATGTGCTGCTATAGTTAGATTTTGATGTATTGTCCTGAAGCATGTGTCAGTTTATACTTTTTTGACCGGCACACTAAGAGCTCGCATAACAAAGGGTACGTAAAGTTTACTACAAGTCCCAAACACGGCATTGGAGTCTACCCTACTCGCTGATTAATATTAGCATTGGGTACAATCTTGAACAAATCATAGATCAAATATCTATACACCCAAGTCCATTAGATGTTCATGCTGAGCCAGTCCCACTGGCTTTTGTTCTTCCCCATGGTCTCGTCGCACATGGACGTGTCGCCCGGGGTCACCGCAGGGTCCCATTCTTCTTTGACAAGCTCATTGATCAGATGAAGCACTTCTGTACGAGGGCTTAGATTGCCCGCAGAATTCGTTCTGCTCGCGTTAACCGCTTCCATAGATTGCTGGGTAGCCTGGCTTAAACCATTGAGCAGAGCTTCCTGGCTTTTCTGGCTTTGCCGAATTTGCAGGCTTTCCTGACCTTGCTTGCTTTGCAGACTTTGCAATCCTTGGTTTTTCCCGATAAATGCAGCATTGCTCTGCCCGATTGGCGCAGGGCTGAAGTCGTCTCCATCTCTTTCACTCTTTACGACAACTTTCGAACCCACGCCGACCCCTGACAGCTTCCGTGTGCTTTGGTTCAGCAGTTGCCCTCTTTGTCTCTTCTTGATGACGTCTGTCTTAAGACTCAAAGGCCTGACTGTGCCGTGCAACTTCAAAAACAACCCACATGCATTGCACAATGGCTCTCCCTGCGGATTTCTTCTCCAAAGTGGCGTCGTCCTAGTAAAGCAATTGGTACATTCGATGTTGCCGCTGATGCTAGGCGTTTTGGAACTGGACTGTGGTGTGCTCTTTTTGCTATTCTGCTTGGTGAGCATGGACCTTCCCTCACCCTTCATCTCCACAGGAGGCTTGTGCTCTTCCATATTGCCTGCAACATTGTCTGTATTCGTAGTCTTTTTGGCTTTAGGCTTCTTGCCCTTTTTCTTAGGTAGCAGCGCCACACGATTTAGCCCGGAATTGGTGCCCGAAGCTGACGTAGAAGCAGACCCATGCGGACTACTACTATCATTCAAGTAGTCGTCAATCCAGAAGTTGGGCGTTCGCTCTTTCCTGTCGTCAGGATGACTCTGGTATGGTAGCTTCTGCATTTGCTTGAACAGGTTTGCCGCGTTGCCCTGACCATTGCTGTCGAAAAAGGTCAACTTGGAATCGGGTTCTTCGTACATGCGGAGGTTCGCCGAAGAACCACGGAGCGGCGCGTGACTGGGAAAAGCATCCTTATTAAGCATTCCGGGAAAGTACGAGTCGGCCACCGATGTTTGGTCGTCGAATTCGTATGGAGTGTACGGCCTCAGGCTTGCGAAGTGGTCCGACACACTGACGAGCGAGTTTTCCTGTTTGATTATTGGGTCCAGGAGAATCGAAGCAGGTCCTACCGGGTACACAATAGACGATGGTTCGTACAGCAGCAGCGGTGTTTTCCGTTTGTTTGTAGGAAAGTGGGGGTTCCGAGGCATGCCTATGGCCTGGGGTGCGGTTGAGGTGAGCCCCAGAAACAGAGCGTTGTTCTGGACCAAATCAGGCAAATGTGAATTGTTCATGTTGACCTCTGGGGCAGATATCTCTGTGGTTGGAGCAAACATGTCATTGCCGTGTAGGGCCGAGGTAGGCATGCACGGTAACGTCGAGGGAAGGCTTGCGCCAAAGAGCTGGTGGGAAAAAGTTGGTTCCTGATACAGATGGCTGAAGCCGCTTTGCAGAGGGCCCTCAAGCGTAAACGAATCAAGCTGGAAGGAGTAGCCGTGGTCCAGATTGCCCACGTGATCTGCTGCCTTCCCCTTGAAAGCAGCAGACAAATTCAGATGAATGCTCGGCTTCACGATGCCATTGAAGGAATCGTGATCAGCTTCATGGGTCATGAATGGCAGCATGGGTGCCGGGCGTTTTCGGTTGGGTGCATTGTGGGTGACGGCCTCGCTCATCTTGCGGATATGCGCCACGTAGTTGAAGTCGTCCTTGGCCTTCTCCGCCGGGTACCCAGTATCCGGCGCATGGTCCAAGAAGGGCGTCTGAATGAAAGAACTGAGCTCAAGCTTGGCGTGCGATGGGCCCCTCAGTAGCCTTTTCCGCGTCTTGACAAACATCATTCTCCAGATGAGATTCTCCATGCGGTACCGATAAGGAAGCAAGTTTTTGGCGTTTTTGTACATGTGCCAGAGCAGCTCCGCCGAGTGGTCAGCCGAGTGCAAATGTCCGACGTCTGACATGATCGCTGGAACTCAATGAAGCCCAGATGTAGAAGAACCTGGAGTTATGAATGATAAACTCAAGGTAGAATAGGCGACGGGCCAAGAGGTGTAGTGGGTTAGCAAGTGTGAACTTGGCCTATGTGTGGTTGAGTATGGATGGAAGTGGATGGATATGTATGCTGGAGTTGGGGGAGGTATGGGCAAGTTTTACTGCGTCAGAGACTGTCGCCAGGCCGTGCTTCTCTGGTACCTTGGTCTACTATCGATATGCATGCTGCCACGCGTGTGTGCAGTGTTATCCGGTCAGGTGTGCGTTGATTGGTGGGATAATGCGATACTGATGTCACGTGCCCGCGCTTGTTTGGATGTCGCGGGATCCCGCTATCAGTTGGAACTTGGTATTACTCGGAAAAACTGGGCAGCGGACTGCACAGGGCACCCCGCGAACAAAATAACCTTCTGTTTCGATCTGGTACGTCCATGCTTCCCCGGTCACGTGCGAATACAAGGCTTCCCCTGGGCATTGTGAAACACATTCCGCCGGATTCGTTTGCGGCGATGCAAGCCTGTGGTGGCATTGCTCAAGCGTAGCATGGCATTGCCAATGTTGGAAATGTTTCAGATGATTAGATTTCGTGTCGGGTCTGTCTCAAATTGCAGATTGTCTCAGAGGTGAGATTGTTTTAAATTTCAGATTGTCTCATTTCAGATCGTCTCATTTCAGATCGTCTCACATTTCAGATTGTCTCACATTTCAGATTGCTTCAGAATGCACCACATATTTCGGATCTCCTCCAGTAAAACCAGGTGATTAAAACACACTTTATTTTTAGCATTTGCACACCTTACCTCCACATCTTTTTGCGTTTCAAGTTTTTGTTTATGTTGATTTTTACCAACTCGGTCTCGGCTTTTGGCGTTTTCATGCACTTAGCCGTGTTTCGATGCGCGATTGCTGGATCTTCACCATTCACACCTTTATCGGTCTCGAATTTCATACAGATTCCATGAGACAGGGTTTGACGCGTGGTTGCACATACTGCACGAGAAGATGCAGCCGCTTTGTCTTCCACCGTCAATTCCTTGTGTAACAGTCGCTCGCTTCGAGTCCGTACCTTCTAGAACAATTTTGCAGGGGGTCGTGCAGGGCACACAAAAATGTGCGCATTTCGCTCGTCCGCGACTCCCTCAGTTGCCATCACCAACTGCCTACTCCTCCTTTATAACCACTATTTTCGCCACGCCAGAGCTGTCACAAAATTTCATTGCAAGGCTAGATTTCGAGCCATACAATAAAGGCATCTTTAGCCGCTTCTCAAGTCTCCCTTGCTCGTATTTTGCTCTCCAATATTTGCGTTCTGTCGTCTGCTGCTGAAATTTCACCCTCGCCGCATTCTGAACCTTCATCACACCGGCTCGTTCTATCACGCCACCCATTTTTTTAGCGCCACCCCTGTCTTTCCATCTTGCCTATAGCGCCATCTGTTTCAAATAGCCAGCCTTGGCGCTTTTCATGCAGAACTAGAGATTGATCATAGTCTCTTCCTAACAATGGCTGCCAGTGCCTCCGACATGTACCCCAAAAGAAAATTGGAGGAAATGACCAATACGCAGAAGAAACCTCGGCTAGAGGAGAAGCAATACTTTCCTCCTCTTCAGGAAAGACTGCCTTCGCCCTCCTCGCCTTGCTCTTCGCTGTCCCCACACAAGGAGATGATGCACCGCAAGTCCGTGCTGTTCGAGCTCTCTCGAAATCAGCATTACGAGTGCCCGCTTTTGACTCCCAAAGACGAAGATTACTACCTGGAGTCTGAGGTCGAAGACACCAAGACCGTACCCATCGATCGCACGGATTTGGACGATAACATCGACTACATCTCGTTATCTTCCTCAGCATCGCTACTTAATAACACCAGAGAAAGCATACAGACGAACATCCGTGACTTGTCTGTGCTCCGTAAAAAGGCACAGCAAGCTTCCAAGCTGGACTTGGTTGACTTTTACGCCCGGCTCATCTGCGACAAAACGTCCTTGCCTTCTCAGCATAAAGTGGTAAAAGCCCCGTTAATTGATTGGAGCAAGTACCACAAAGGATTAGGGAATGTTTCCCTAAGTAACGACTGCACGAATGATAATGAAAAGCTAATGTTCCAAGCATTAAACCTTTTCCACACCACGCCATGAAAATGATACCACCCCCAATCTGTATACTAGTGGTCTAAGATATACTATACATAAATGAATATACTAAAACGAAAAAGCCAGTTACTTCTTATCCTCTTCCTCCAGATCTGTCACCAAGAAGGCGTCCGAGTTCACCGGCACGTCTGAGTTAAGGGGTTGCCATCTCTCATCCTGAGGCTTCTGCGATCTCTTGGGCAAAGATGGAGGTCTCTCCTCGTTCAAATTCACGTTTCTGCTGAAGTCCAGAGACAAGATCTCGGGGTCTTCATCAAATTTTTTGAATCGTTTCTCTTGGTTTGAATTGAAGGACGAGCCTCCCAAAGCCCCAAAAAGCTTAGGGCTGGACTTCTTGTCGGAGCCCAGTCCGTCAATCTCACTGAACTTCTTGGTGAGTCCCGAGACCCAGCCGTTAAGCGTGGATTTTGCCTCTTCAAAGCCTTGAGTGAACTGCTCTTTCAACTGATCAATTTCGTCAGGTGACTCGCTGTCACTATCGACAGGGGCAGGCTTTCTGTGGCGCTCTCTATGAGCGGCTTGTCTTCTTCTTTCCTCACGATTGAACTCCTTCTGCAATTGACGGGCCAAGAGCTCATCGTCTGTGAGGGCATTGGTGTTTTCTTGGCGAGCTGGCTTTGGTTGCGGCACAATTGGGTCGGGCTTATAATTTGGGTCCAGCAAGGAGAGCAAAGCGTTGAACGCAGGGTCAATGCGGCCTTCGGAGGCAATGAGAAATGCCTTGATGTACTTCTCCTCGACCTGAGGAAACGCCTCTTGTAAATCAGCTTGCATTTTGGAAAGGGCACTCGTGGGCCGGGCTGGACGGGGCGGAGCATTCTCCTCTGAGTCGTTATTGGATTCTGGAGATTCAGCCGCGGTTGTCTTGGAGCTGTTGTCTTTGGGGTCTAAAGCCACCTCTTCGTCCTTCACGTTATCGGATTTATTTGCTGTTTCATCTGGAACTTTCGACTCGAAAGGGGGTTTGGACTCGTTGTCCTTTGGAGTGTCTGATTGAGCTTCTTCAGCCTTGTCCTTTTCGGAATTGACAGTATCCTTTGTTTCAGAACCAACATCCAGGCCCTTGGCAGTAGACTCGTCGAGCGAAACCGGTTCGGAAGATGCTACGGATAACTTTGTCTTGGGCGCCATGGTGGTAGGGTTCACAATCAGCCGCGGGGGTGTGGTGTGTGGAGGCTTGCGGTTATGTCACGTGCGCGCATCTATAAAAGGAGCAAAATTTTCTCTTTTCAGACAGTGATAGTATTAATATTCTCCGACAATAGATAGAGCTTTGTATTCAACTCAGATGGTATCAAAGTGTGGACAGCGGAGGCAAATTACATAGGGGCTTTATTTCGCTGTGTCTAGAGCAAGTCTTTAGGCACCAGAAACATGGCTTCGAAATCTTCAGTACTGCCTGTAGTCATGAACCTGCTCCCAGAAAGCTTATGGAATGCTTTGTTAAGGGCTGCATGTAGACCCTCGAGTGTATGATCATTTCTGGCTGTTCCTTTAGAAATCCTAGAGAAGGATGATGACGAATAGAGATGTGGATGAAGATGAAGATAACTTAACCATGACGCAAAAAACAAGAAACATGAAACGCTAGTAACCTCACAGGCATTCCACCAGGCCCCAAAAGTCATTTTCCTCATCCATAAACTCTTTTGCCCATATCTCTTTATATCTGTTCCTTGACTCTGTCTAGCTGCCCCGGGCTCACTCCTGGCATTGATGACAGTTTCTGGGTGTCACTATACCACACTAATGCTCTTGAACAAAGCTCACTAGCTGTCAGCACAAGTGCATGCTTTCAATAGACCATATCTGCAAGAACCGTGCCACCATGACTAGTCCTCTTTCAGTGATACCCATACTGTCCAGTACTCACATTACTTTCAAGTCGTCTTAAACCAATACTACACTCACCGGCTAACACTACTCACCCGCTAACGTAATGGATGTATTGTCTATAATACATGGGCCCGAGGGCCTTAGCTGCTCAATAGGCTTCCTACTCACAGCACGATATGCAAGATCCAGCGAACACCGCCTAATTTTCGCTTCTCATTTTGTCCTTGAGCTCGGCCAACTCGGCCTTTCTTCTGTTCAAGTCCAACACTTCACACTCCTCCCACACGTGCTTGTCGTGGTGGCAGTCGACGGAGGAATTGGCGCTTTGCCTGATAAGACAGGTTTGGTAGAGGGCAAAGTATGCTGCACATCTGTCCCTCCATTTCAAGGGAACCTTGTATTTCTGCAAGTCGTCTTGGGAGACTGGGGTTAGTATGGGTTGGTGGAGGATTGCCGGGGACACGAAAAAACGGGCGGGAAGCTGTCATGTGGCGTGGGGGAACATACGGAGTGGTGGAAATTCTGTCAAGGCCATTGGGGACGATTTGTGTGCTGCTGGGAAACGGTCAAATTGTTTTCGGTGAGCCAATGAGAAGTCCTGCGTTTGAAGTGTGCGCCTACATGCAGGTGCTCCACTGGCCATCAGCTAAAGAAACGGCCGGAAACTAGTCAACTCAAGATGAATGTTAACATGGTTGGCTGACAGGTGTAACTACAGTGATACCGACCAGACGGAACTAGACAAGGGAACAGATATGAAACAAATGCGATATGAAACAAGCTTGAAGTGCGACTAGTTTCAAGAACAAGTCGAATGAGTCCATTGGAATCAGACTGGTGATGCAAGGCGAAAATATATTCAAACACGTCAATGGAACAAGTCCAATGACGTAACAAGACGAATCGTTTTCAATGTGGCTAAATGAAACATATCTGAAACGAAGACTCTACCGCAAGAAGCGGAATCCGCACAGCCTCGAAGGTATCGAATCTCAACAACTGAACCACATCTCGAACAAGACCACTAGTGGCATATACTCGCAGCTACTCCTTTTTCCTGGTTTGGAACTCCATTGCACGACAAACCCCCCCTGGGTTACGTGCAGGAGCTTACACCCTTTCGTCAATTCCGTATATTATGCAAGCTATATTAATTCTTTTGGAGTCTTTGTTTCAAGGCCATGTATTGGCATTCGTAGAACTGATCCTTGGCGGCGGCACAGAATGACGTTCCCTTACTGAGACATTTGTAGTACGAGATGTAGTGGGCTGCACACTTATCTCTGTTGAAGAAGGGGACGTCGTTGGCGTCCAACTCTTGCTGAGAGGCTGGATGGTTAGTAGTGGCTGGTAATATCGTGGGCGGTTACATACGGAAAGCCGGGAACTCGTATGCAGTCGAGTGTTCAGTCATTTGATGGGATCTTACAGACGGGAAATTCTGTTGATGTAATTGGATCGTGAGAAAAATTGATGTACGGGTGGGGTGTACGGGTCTACGGTTGCACCGCGTTACTCTTAACTTCAGCGTATGCAGGAACGACAACATCACGTGACTCCAACAACTTCCCTATGTAGGGAGGAATGTTGTTGTTAGTCATATCAAATATATCCTATTATTATACTAAAGGTTCAACGCAGTTGTGATCTGTTTAGTTCTGTTGTGGTTATGGTTTCATAAGGACGACTTCGTCTCCCTTAAATAGAATTCCATTGAGACTGTGTAGCTTGTCTGGACTTTCCTAATGTCAGTAGACACTGCATACACTGCTAGCACAGTCTCCCTCTTACCCTATGCTCACTGCAATAGTTTCCATCTGCTATAGTTTCCATCTGCTATAGTTTCCATCTGACCATGCAGGACTTCGCGGGACGTAGTGCTGTTCTGCATGTTCAACCGAAGAAGGTGGTGTACAGGTGCGGATATATCGACAAGAAGGTGGTGTACGGGTGTCCAGGAAACTCGGGGAAAAATAAGGATGTACTGATGCACATAGAGGCAGCCCAAAAAGGAAATGGCCGAAAAGGTGCATGGGCAGCCCACATGCGAGACCTTTAATGCAATTGGGTTGCATTCTTTTTCTTATGACAATTGGCAATCCCCCGCAAAATTTTGGGTGGCCTGTGGTTTCAGAATGAAACGCAGAATTAGCCGGCTATTCTCAAAGAGTGTTTGTGCAAGATTCGATCAGCAGGTCCGAAAAAGGTTATCCAGATGCAGTTAACGGATTCTATACATCACTCATGCAGTTGCATATGCATACTGCTGTCCAGAGCGCATGGCAGTGCGCGACAGCCCGCATAGAGCCGAAGCTTACGCTGGCGGGTTGGGCATAAGCTTATTAATTCCGGTATTTCTGGAACGCCAAGAGCCCGGCTTTTTCGGGATGCTCTTCTCAACTAATATCACATGGAGGTCCTGCACACAAGCAACCGATAACGAAGGCAGAAGATCACCTCCGGCCCTGTTGCATCTCAGTAGCAGGTTAAACCGTGCATAGAGGCTGCGCGCCTGATCTTCAAAAAGTGCAACCTCGACTCGTCTAGTAGCGTTCGTTACCAGGTACGAGTAGTGGGAGCCCCCGGGCTGTACATCTCCCCCCGAGTTTCAAGTTGGTCAAGGCGTAGCAGGACTAAAGCCGGACTGAAGCAGGACTTAAGCCAGAGAGTTGGCCGAAGCTTGGCACTAATGTGGCTCGGTTAGCGAGCAGTGGCGGTGCATGCTCACAAATCACAAGTGACATCACTGATCACAGGAGAAAGATCAAAAGCTCGTAATGACGCGCACCCAATACAAACGTAGAAAAAAAGAGCTCGCACTTGATACCCGATTCGGTAGTACAGCTGCCAGGGCGGCTATGTGTGCAGGCGCGTTATAAATCCGTTGCATCTTGGCCTAAAATGGGCAATGCGCCGAATACCTTGCATTACAGCTACACCAGCAACGACATGGCATGAGTGGCTTAGGGAGACAGTGGCAACGTGTAGCTTCTGCTAGGTTAAGACCGAGTAATCCCCCAGGAGATATCCCTGGAGACGAGGCCTGGGATGAATTCTAGGATGAAACGAGCGGCCCCGTGAAAAAAGCTTCTGTGCATGGAGCAACACTCCTCGGTTCGCAAGGCCAGGATTCCTTTTCGTCCCTGTATCTTATCTCGTCAGATTCTATAGAAAATTAGGTACTGGCGCATGATCGCTGTGACCTTGTCACGAGACCATGCATGCATGTCGCGAATGCAAAATATCAACCATGCCGAGAGTATCTTCCGAAAGCAAAAAAGGTAATGTAGCGGAAGATCCACAGTAGGGTTCATCTCAGATGCTTGTACAGTAAAACAGGCACCAAGAGACGTTTGGCAAACCCTGGAAAGAAAAGCGCCATGAGATTTCTCGCAATGGAAGAGAGAATGTCTTTGCGGGCTGAAACACTTTTGCCTGGAAGCATAATCTGACGTCTCCGAATGTTCGTAACATGAAAGTCCACATGAGAGTGCTTTTTACAATGAAGTACGTAAGTATGTAAGAGAGCCACCTCACCCATGGTACATGTATTGAGAAGAAAAACATAGGTAGCTTAAGCGACGTCGGCTAAACTGCAATTTTGAGTTTGCATCTGCATCCCACAAATCTAGCTTAGAAGGATGACCTGGTCTCTGCTGCAAACGACGGACTCCCGATTCCGGCGGCGGCAATTTTGGCCGGCATGTACGGCGGACGCCCGAGTCACGAGGTGCCGAACGAAACTCTTGCACTTATAGGGTCCGTTTCAAGACGGTCCAACTCGGGGCTACGAAGGGCCCAGAAATAGGCAATTGAAGTCGCGAGTTTTGAAGTCTCGCCAAAGCTCTTGCCGACATGAGACCGCAGAAGCGGGGATACGGAAGGACTCGGGCCGTGTACCTGAGCTGTATCAAAAGGCATGCAGATAAAGATTATATTCCTGTGCCCAAAACGTTCGCGTGTTTGAGCCTCTGTAAATATACAAGTGGAATGTGGCACTTTTTTTTTGGCCGAGTTTTTCCGCACCTGGCATAATTTCCTACCGGGCTCCGGCGGCCACAATTCTGGGCTTGAAGAGAAGACTCTTTATGTTCCTATTGCCCTGGGGCGAGATGGAAACTGTAGGCAAGCTTGAGGAAAGAATTTTGCAGGTGGGGGAGCGTGCGACTTGCGTAAGGTGCGAGACTACGACACCGGAAATAAGATAATTTGCATATGCAATCTTGGAACATGCAGTTTTGCTGTACTAATGTTCGTCGCTATTAATACATTCAACGCAACACCTCCGTACCTACTGCTGCAACCAGCCTTGGCTTCGCACCAGAGGGAGTTTGCGCTAGTCGTGAAAAGACAATTTAGTATAATTGAGTTTGAAAGTAACTTTTAAATGCTTTTCAGAGACCCAGATCTCCGAGGCCCCTCCCAGTGTTTGACAATCAAGTTTTCGGTGGGGCCGCGATGACCTCCGTATCCAGGCCTATCTCCGGGGCGCAGGGCAAGGGCTTTTTTTCCAGTAGAGTAATGCAGGTTCACAGGATTTCTGCGCATAAACGCCCGATCTCATTCGGATATGCTCCCCGTGCAGGTATATGCAGCTTTATGTATAGTTATGACATCTATCGGTGCGTAATGCAGAGTCTCGTAGGGCGGGTTTAAAATGTACATGAAGCCGAACTCATGCAAGCGTTTTCCATCGCCTACTGCTATATAAGAGCCTCATGCTCCTGCCCTGGCCTTCCCGGGTATCTTGATTTCGTCAAGCCATCATCATGTCCACCGTCCAAGAAGCTACCAAGGTCAAGCTCCCCTCCATTGCGGAGCTAACCTCGAGCTCCATACCGCACAACCACTCAGACACCCTGCCACTACTCCATCAGCGTAGGACCTCGCCACACATGTCCGTCTCCACCATGTCGTCCCGAGAGTCCAGCATACACCCCCAGCCAACCATCCTGGCGCCCGCCGGCTTCCTGACAGAATACATCCAACGCGCCGGAGCTCAGCTACAACCTTCGCATGTGCCTTCCTACCACTATCACTCTCACCACCCAGTGCTGGTGTCCCCTCTCACATTCCCTCAATCCTACTACAGACCCATGTTCTACCCACCGCCTGCAGAGCCCCCTGCCCCCTCCAGATACGTGCCCATTGCACCAGAGCAGGTCACGGTATACAATGCCCCCGAGGTGATAAATAGACCCATGAACGAGTGCCACCGCTGTGGGACCACGGAAACACCGGAGTGGCGCCGTGGCCCCAATGGTCTCCGGACGCTCTGCAACGCATGTGGGCTCTTCCACGCCAAGTTAGTCAAGCGCAAAGGTGCTGCCTTGGCCGCCGAGGAAGTCTTGAACAATAAGGTGTTCAAGGGTAAGAACGGCAGAAGAGTGTGTGTCAGGGGTCACACAGGTGAGGCCAAGAAGCACATGGCAGGCCCGCAGGTGACGGACTTTCCCCCCATTGCTCATAACGAGCACTTGCATACCCGGGAAGACTTTATGCATCACGTACCTAGACAGGTGGATCACCCCGCCGCGACATTGCCTATGGTTCCTAACATGAAACTCTCCGGCGGACTGTTGCCTCCCCCCGCACTAGGCAACGCGTCGCAGTCGGTTTCTGTTCTCCAGAACTAAGCATGGCTACTGTGCATGGAGAGGGACGAGTGTACCTGGAATGTGGGTGCAGTTCATGCACTCGGCCGCCTACTCGACCCGGGGCTTGAGCCTCGGTTTCAATTCATCATTTATATTCATTAATTTATTCCGTTTAATCACCCTGACTTGCATCTTATTGTAACGCGACTTAGACGGCTACGACGCATAGCGCTAAAAGCCCGATGAACGCACTTTCTGCCGGCACTAGCCAGGTTCTACCACATCATCACTGGCCCCCGAAAGCCCATAGCGAAGTGAGACCGGATCAACTTCTGCGGTGGCCAAATAAACGCCATCTCAAGGCAGACGCTGGCCGAGAGCCAAAGCCTAATTCTTGCCCAAGGGCTCCGTAACCTTGGAAATGTACCGCTTCTATTTTTGGCCCCCAAGTTTTATTCATTGTGCGCGGTCAGATTCAAGGCTCGAGGCACATGGCAAAGTAAGGAAGTCTCGGCCACACGAAAAATAAAACCATATGCGCGCCAGATTTTACATGCAGATTATTGCCATGCGTGTCAATTTTGTACGATCTGGAAGCGTGCAAATGCGCCTTCAAAAAAAATGCGCTTGCCGGTGTGGGATGGCCTTGACACCAAACACGCCGGATGTGACGTGTCCGGCCTTCCCCCACCGAATAAGCAATATATGATTATCCCGAAGATCTCTTACTGCGCCCTGAATGTTCGGTGCCTTGCTGCATGGTGGCGTGCGCCAAGTGTTGCTCGAGAACGGCGGGCTTTTGCATAGCGCAAGCGCACGGCGATGTTGCTCAAGACATGCTGGGAAGACAAGAATCACGCATGTGTATCTTAGGAACAGATCGTAAATCGAACGCGCCAAACGGTCAAGATGTTTTGCTTTCAAGGCGGTCTGCCGCGCACCCTATATACAAGCGCTGGGCTACGCGGCGGAGAAGGCTATTCGTGAACGAGAACATATATTCCTTCTATAAAGTTATTGTCCGTTGAGGACCCCAATTAATGCAAACTCTATCCCTTTAGGAAAGCAGATGTAAATAAAAAGCGTAAAAATGTATGCGGCTGAAGTAAATGTTGGTGCTGACGAGTTGAGCGTCTGCGTGCTAGCGTGTGACTGGTCACATGAATCTGGTACTTCCATTAGCGCGTGCCTTTTAAAACTTCAACTCCTTAGCCTTTTCCCAGGTGTTCTCCTGGTTGGTGAAGTGCCCGTACGAAGCGGTTTTAAAGTAGATTGGTCTGGCCAAGTCCAACTCCTTCACGATGACACCGGGTCTCAAGTCGAAGTTGTTGGTGATGATCTCCACCAATTGCTCCGACGTGTACTTGGATGTACCGTAGGTGTCAACATGGATGGACAATGGCTCGGCGACTCCGATGGCGTAGGAGAATTGCACCAAGGCTCTTCTGGCCAATCCGGCGCTGACAAGAGACTTGGCCACCCATCTAGCCGCGTAAGCGGCGGATCTGTCCACCTTGGAGAAGTCCTTACCGGAGAAAGCACCTCCTCCATGGGCACCCCATCCTCCGTAGGTGTCGACAATGATCTTTCTACCGGTCAAACCCGCGTCACCTTGAGGTCCTCCAATGACAAATCTTCCGGATGGCTGGATGTGGTAGACGGTCTTGTCGTCCAACAAAGTGGCAGGGATGGTTCTCTTGATGACCTTCTCCAAGATCTCCTTTCTCAAGTCCTCAGTGGAGATCTCGTCTGCGTGCTGCGTAGAGATGACAACTGTGTCAACTCTCAAGGGCTTGACTGCACCATTGTCTTTCTCGTACTCCACGGTGACCTGGGTCTTTGTGTCTGGTCTCAACCAGGCCAACTCGCCAGATCTTCTGGCGTCGGCCAAGGCCTTGTTCAACTTGTGGGACAATAAGATGGTCAATGGCAACTTCTCCTCGGTCTCATCGGTGGCGTAACCGAACATGATACCCTGGTCACCAGCACCCAACTCCTCCAAGGCTTTCTCGTAGTGCAAACCTTGAGCAATGTCAGGAGACTGCTGCTCAATGGCCACAAGAACGTTACAGGTCTTGTAGTCGAACCCCTTGTCGGAGTGGTCGTAGCCAATGTGCTTGATGGTGTCTCTAATGATTTTTTGGTAGTCCAATTGGGCCTTGGTGGTGATTTCACCGAAAACCATGATCAATCCGGTCTTGGCGGCGGTTTCACAGGCCACCTTGGACAACGGGTCTACAGCCAAACAAGCGTCCAAGATGGCGTCCGACACCTGGTCACAGATCTTGTCGGGATGACCCTCACCGACGGATTCGGAAGTAAAAAGGAAAGTTTCTGGCATGGTGTGGACTGTGCGAGAATAGGAAGAAAAACTAGTGGGCGCTCCAAACTGTGGCACTTTTAGACCTTATATATGCGTCGCTAAAAAAAATACCTGGGGGAGTGCATGCAACCCGCCAGTTCAGATGCGTCACGGCACGTGATCTCGTGAAAACCTTTTCTCTGGTTCCGCACCCATTGTTGTTTCTCGGGGCCAGCACCTGTGCCTGCACAGGGGCACTCTCTGGAAGCTCGCCTCTGTTTTTCCTAGTTGGGAAACAGGTAGCTTGGCGGTGTATGTGACGAAGTTTATACGACGGTGCGAGGCATCTCGCGCCCCAATCACATGCCACTGGAGTCAATATTGCGACCAACGTGGCATTGCATGCAGGAAGCACATATCCGGCCGGGTGCCCATATTTGAAAGCTTGGGCGGATGTACGGATGTGACGACACGTTGATGGACCCCACGACGGACCCGTGCACCCGTACATTCATTGACCAGTCCAATGGCCCGAAAGGTGTATGGGTCCTACATAGCTTATGATGCCAAGGTTTGCAAAGTACGAGCGAACTTCTCCTCCCAGTGATGTGGAGATATTCTGCATATACTGGATTGAAAGTATGCAACAGTTCAGCACCCGAATCTTTGTCAGGCTGCCCCTTCGCCACGGATTGGAATTGAAGGTGAATTCTAAAAGCAATTTCTTTGTTACAGGGGAATGTGTGTGGAATTCTAGCATTTGGTGGCATTTGGTAGTCCCAGGTGAGCGCAGCGTGAGTCGCGTGGCATCGCGCGACGCGCTTCGCGACTCCTGTACTACAACTACAACTACAACGCCAAAACACTTCCATCCATCACCTTTGCCTGCCATGACCGACCTGTTAGCCATAATGGACCGAGTCAAAAACCGGCTAGCTGCAAAAACTAATGAGCAGAACCAGACGCAGGTAATTCCCGACTTCTCCCAATCCATTCTCTTCGCTGAGCCCCAGCAACCGCCCTCGCAAATTGCTCATCCTCAATCCCACAAAACACAACCGTTGACGGCAGTTAAACTCCCGCAGTTACAGCTTGACGAGTCCGATTTTATTCAATCCACGCAGATTGTACGCCCTGCGCCGCATATGGCAGAAACTCAGGTCATACAAAACCCCAATACTGATGGACTTCCTCATGCAGACGATATCGCCGTCGAAGTAGACAAGACTCAGCAGACGCGTCAGCTCCAGAACGAGATCTCACATGTTTCGCTCACGGATGAAGAAAATGACTTGAACGAAGACGCAGACACCACGCTCGACTCGTCTGTGCAGAAAAACATCACCACTAAAGCAGAACTAGAGAAAATTGATCGGGAATTGAGCGAGCAGAAAAGACTCAAAAGCATCAAGCCCGCGTTTACTGGATCCGAAATGAACCCCGTACAGGACCTCCTTGATGCTTTTGACAGTGACCAGGAAAGCGATTTGGGCTTCGGGGTCGGACCTCAAATGAAGCACAGCCCAATCACATCCCCATTAAAGGAGAACGCCTCGAAACACGTTGACCAACTGGACTCGGGTTCGGAATTTGAGTCAGAAAACGTCCTCGACATCATCTCCAAAGTCCCAGAGACAACCAAGTCGTCCAAACCCAAAAGATCACCCATAGATGAATACGCCAGGAGATTGAAAGATAGCTTAATATCCTCACCAACAAAAGCAGCCCCTGTCATCAACTTAGATGACTCAGAAAACGAGGATGTAGACAACCAGCACTCCGAGGACGATATCCCCAAGTTGTCAAAAGAGAAAGCTTTTCTTTTAAAGCAAAAGTTCTCAAAAAGGCACTTTGCCAATGGCCAACATACTGCTTCTTCTTCCAAGAAAAGCGGCAGCCTGAAAAGCTACGATACCCTTTTCAGCCATCTCCGCCGTGCCAACGCCAAGCAACTAGCAACCATGCGAAGCGCAAACCCCGATTTGGAGTTGATCGAGGAAATCGAAAAGGAGGAGGAGGAGATGGGCAACTTGCTCGAGCGAGAAATGGAGCGGGCCAGGCGCATCCGCAAGAAGGAGAAATCACAGGAGAAGGCAAAGTTGGCGTTGGAAGAAAACGAAGACGCTGACTATCAAGAAGGCAGCGCAAATGAGGCTAGTGAAAGCGAAGTACCAGACAGTGAAATAGAATCTGATTTGGACTCTCAGGGATCTGACCTGGATGTGAACGCCGATCTGAAACCAGCAACTTTCAAGGGCAAACGGAACCGCGCAAGACAAGTGGTTACAAGTGACGAAGACGAGAGTGATCTCGACCATGGAGTCGATGTCAATGTGACTCATGACCCTTCTGTTGAACAAGACGACAATGTGTCCGGCAGAAATGACGATAGCTACATGTTCGGAGGCCCCGTCAAAGCGGCATTGCCGGATCACGATGAAGAAGACCCCATCATGCATATTCACAGCGATCTTCCGCTCCCAGAATCCCCCATAGACCCTGAGATCAACCATCAAGTTGCCTCGATCAAAGAAAATCTGCCTCGTCTTTTCCAGAATTTGGCCCCACGCAATCCTGCTGCCGAGTCTCTGATGACTTCAAGCGATGCGCCCAATGAATCATTCGGAACCATAGATTCATTCCAGGAAATTGTGCCCACGCAGGCCAGTGAGGTGACTCTTGCGACTCAAGTCGACAACTTTCTCCCCGATCAATCAACCCAAGTCGACTCTGAGTTGCTTACGCAGATTGACTCTCCAAACTCTGTTGCCGGAAAACAGAGCGCTGAATTCTTGAAAAAGAACACCCAGGTCCCGATATTGGAGGATGTAAATGAGTCAGAGAACGAGGAACACGAGGTGAACGATGAGGGTGAGGAGGAGATGAAGCGCAAACTCGCTTTATACGAGGCCAAGATCCGCAGAAAAGAGGTCCAGTCCAGGAGGAGAAGGAAGGAAATGGAGAGAAGAGGACTTAAGGGTATTGTCGACGGCGAGGCCGAGGAGTCGGAAGATGAGTGGAAAGGAGTGGGAGGAGCAGACATGGAAGTTTCCGACCAGGCAGACTCCGAGGACGAGAGAATGATCGATAATACGCTCAATATCGACCTCAACGATGAGGAGGTCCGTCGCAAATTCATGGAGCAGTACCAAATCAAGGACCGAAATGAGTTGGAGAGATTGATTGACGATATCCAGAACCACAAGCTTACCAAGAGGGCTAGGGCTAACCGCTTCGACATTGAATTGAGTGACGAAGAGGACGAAATTCTCATGGCCTACCGTAGACAGAAGCTTGAGGAGCAGAAGAAGAAATTGATGGCGAACCAGAAACTAATGAAGAACTCCAAAAACGACAGGTACCTTGCGTTCTTCGAGAGTATTGACGATGAAGTGGATCCGTTTATCCTAAACGAAGAGTCCGAAAGCGAGACAAACCACGACTACGATGAAAGCCAGGAAAAGAGCCAAGAGACGAAAGACGATTCTGAAGTTGCAGAAGAGAAGAGTACCAAGAAAAAAATCGTCATTGAGGAGTCATTCGTCCAGAGACAGTTATCTTTTCTCTCTAAAAATGACGAAGAGTATGCCCATGCACAGGAGGAAGCCGACAGACAACATGGAGTGGAGGACTTATCCGTGCTTAAAAATAGATGCTTGAACAGTCTCTATGCTAACTCTGGCTCCAGCATCTCCCTCGACGAACCCAGAAAACGGCCCGTGGAGGACGTGGTTACAGATGAAGACGAAGAAGAAAGTGGTTTCAGCAAAATCTTCAAAAAGCCATCTGTCGTGAGCTCATTTAAAGCCTTCCACGAGAAAAAGGGTGTTCAGGTGTCTACAAACTCCTTTAGCGGAGTCTTTGTCAACAAGCAGTACAAGGCAGCAGCAGGATCGAAGGCGTCAATTACTTATATGTCCAAGAGGAACACCAAGGGCGTTCTTCCTAGCACCTTCAAAAGCTCAAGGCTCGAGGAGATTGAGAGGCAATTGGAAATGGTCAAAAACCATAGCGGCATTGGTGGTTCTTTTTCGGATCGCAGTTTCTCATAATTGCTCGGGTATGGTAATGCATAAAATTTCACTGAGTTTCCAACCAGTGTATAAGTACCAGCTCTTAAAATCAAAGATTGTGTAGCCGGTGTAAGTCTATGTATGAGCCTGAGTTAGTGTATGAATGCCCGAGTTAATGTATGAACCTGAGCTAATGAATGGGTGCATGGATAAACTTCTGAATTTTTCAACCAGATCTGAGTTCAACCTTGTAGGGAATGACACAAATGAGCTCAGGAAAGAATTGTCTCGTTCAAAGCGTCTTTTAAGAGCAGAGTGGTTCGCCGAACAAAAAATTGCTTCTGCAAGTCTGGGTCATTCTTGTGGCCTGAGTCTTTGGAGCCGGAAGAGCTGCATCGGTTCCCTCGCTCCACAGGAGGTAGCCGCTTGGATCTAATCTCGTTGCTGGCAGCAATGGGGTCCTTCTGGTTCCGTTTCATCTTCTTGATTTTGGCAGGCGGTGATTTTTCCTTAGAAGGCCGTGGGCCCTCAGACGGAATGTCCTTGTGAGCTGGGGCGGTATTGGTGCCCACCAAACTGAGGAAGCTGGACGCCAACGAGATGCCCATGAAGTCGTTGCTAAACCTTCGTGGACTAGGCTCTTGAGGCAGAATTGAAAGTCCGGGGGGAGGTCTGGCCTGATCCTGGCGACGCATGATCTTGGATTTGAGTCTCGGCGAGCCTAATGGGGAATTGAGTAGCTGGAATAAGCCGTAGTTTTGTTTTTTAATTGGGGTCGTCGTCTTAGACGACGAATCTCGAGGCTTGGTTTCAGGCCCTAGTAGCTTTTTGGAATGCTCACTGAATTTGAGGTTCCCATCGAATGGCAGGGAGTACACCTGCTCTACTGTGGGCTGGCTAGACAATTGCTTGGTATGGGAGGGAATCATGTGTGCCGGATTATTGAATGCTGGTGGCACCCGATAAGAGAGATTAGTATGTTGTCCAGCGGTTGCGCTAGGTTTCGATTTGGGCTCGGGGAATGCCTCTCGGAGGTCGATACGGCTTTTGCGAAGAAATTTGTGGAAGTTTTCGAGGTTATCAAATGCGTCTTCCTGAGCCGAAGCCACCGGCTCGGGATCCGGATCGTCTAGGTCGCAAACGTCGGCGGATGAGCGCTTCGACTTGAGCGATAGCGGCAGCTGGGAAATATCGAAGAACGGAGCCTGGAACACATCCTCCGGGCTCAGCTTGGTCTCAATATGCCCTCGGAGCTCTGCAGCAGAGAAGCTGTTGATTTCCTTGTCCCAGTCTTCAAGTTCTTCATCGGAATAGGAAGACACAGAGGCCAGTTCTGTGTTTTTGAAAGTGTCACAGTCCATGATGTTGCTTGCATTGGTGTAGGTGGAGCCGTCCAGCACATCCCTTTTTTTCTGAACCGGGTTCAACGTGTACGCCTCCGAAAGCCTATAGCGGGACTTCTGCTTGGACACCTTTGTGCTCTTGCACTTCAACGGCTTTAAGTTGAGGTTGGAAATGGAGAGCATGTTTTTCAACGGCACTTGCGGCGGGACAGGCTCAAGCGCCGGCGAATCAGGCGATTGGCAGCGGTTTTCGTTTTCAAACTGATTCCACAACGTATAGTATTGGTTGTAGATGTTGGTGTAGCTGGACTCGTTGGAGAAGGAGCCCTGCAAGTCTAGATTGGACTCCAAAAAGAAGGACTTTTCATAGAGAGTCTGGAACTCGTTGAGATAGGCAGAGTTTTTCTGGATGAGGCTTGTGATGTGGTCGATTTGTGTATCGGAGCCGGCAATGGAGCTGTTGATGTCCACAATCAAGGAGATCAAGTTGCTGGACTCGGAGAATGAGTTGACAAGCGTGTCTGCCTTGGCATTTATGGTATCCACCATGGCGAGCAAGGAATCTAGCCTGGACATGACAAAGGCAGATTTGGCTTCTGGACACGGGAGAGGCGACTGGGGGTGGGCGTGGGGTGGCTCAGTGCAGTGTTTATGAAAGCACGGGGCCAAAGCGCATCTTTATTTACAATGTCCTGCACACTCTCTATGGCAGATAGACTCCACACAATGCGGCTTGGGGATGATGCCTCAAGTACCAGCCCTTTTTGTTCAATGCAGGGTCTAAATGAGTGTTGTCATGCTTGCCACATTTGTGTTTGCCATTGCGTCCATGCCATTGTACTGTGTCATTGTACTATGCTGGTGTTTATAGTACCTGTGGGGAGTGCATATGGCTCGCCGCATCGCATCTCGATCTGATCTTAATGTCAATAGTTCCAGTGCCATAACGCCAATATTGCAGTAGTCTACATGCTGGTCGTAGAATTATGTCGTTTTATATGCGATGCTATTCGGTCTTTCTCTTTTTCTTGGACTCGTCGTCGTCGTTACGTGACCTCTTTTCCTTCTTTTCTTTCTTTTCCTTCTTTTCCTTTTCCTTCTTTTCCTTTTCCTTCTTTTCCTTTTCCTTCTTTTCCTTCTTTTCTCCCTTGTCCTTCTTCTCTTGCTCCGTTGGTTGCACTAGCTTATTCTGGTACGTCTCCTCCTCGGGAGCTTCGAATGCCTTCTGCCTCTCCTTCTTCTTCTCCTCCACGCGCTCCTCCTGCTTGACTCTCTTCTCATGCAACTCTTTCTGCTTCTTCTCTCTCTGGCCCAAAAAGTACTCACCACTCTTGATTTGCATATCGATCTTACTGAGCGGTTGTGCAGGTGGGAACGGCGTGTACACTCTCTTGGGCTTCTTGGCGTCCACCACCTTCTTCCGCGCAATGTTCTTCTTCTTGAAGTTGGGCAAGAACCGAGACCAGTCCTCGTGGGCGAGTTCCGGGTTCTTTGCCAACTCCTGCTTGATCATCAACTCCTTGATGTGGTAGATGGGATGCACATTCTTCATGCAGTCCTCCACCACTCTTCGAACCTCCTTGAGTCCTTTGTATGGGCCCATGGTACTCACCGTGTTTCCCTGCACCAAGATATAGCACTTGGTCAACAACTCCAATGCTTTCAACGTGTTCCCGTTGGGCCCCACCAATCTCTGTCTCCGCTTGACGAAGCGGTCCTTGTTAGAAATGCCACTGCCGATCTTAATCACGTCACAAGCAATGTCATCCTGCAAGACCTTGCATGCTTGCGGGAAAGGCACTGACCGGGCCAAGAGCTTGACGAGGTCCCGCGCCTTCAAGATCATGTACGGGTCAAAGGTTTTTCTGGTGGTCTTGACGGTCATGGAGCCCTCCACCAAGTCGAGCTGGCACGCAATGTGGTGCTTGTCCAAAGCACGCGTGACCTCGGGCCAGATGGACCTCAAGTAGTTCTCTCTGTACTTTGGGAAGAGCGTCATGAACGACGACTCCTCACTGAATGGCAAGCCGGACGTGTTGTCTTCGGGCAAAAATTCCTCCATCTTCCACTTGTCGATGTCCGGGGTGTCCCAGGGCTTATCACGGTCATGGTTAGAAGGCATTGTGTGGTGGACGGGTTAGATAAGCTGTGCTCATCGAGAAAATTCTATTTTCGCATGATACTAACTGCCGTATACAGTCATCAAGCATTACAGTCATCAAGCACCGTTATCAAGCAGGCAATAACCATTAGAGCCATCAGGCATTACAACACATTAAATACATAATCATTTGAAGTTAATGAAGATGCCAGCGAAGAAGACGAGGTCACAGAGTACCAGATCCACAGGCCGAGCGCCCGACTCCAAAGTCGCCAAGGCCTCCACGAAGAAGCAGAGACAGAAGTCGAAGGCCACCAAAGCGCAGATCGAGAAGTTGAACCAGGACTTGAGCAGCATATCGACGATTCAGCAAGAGCTCGTCAAAAAACCTAAGAAGGATGTCCACACCTTGGACCCGGAAAGTCTCCGCGATGGCTTGGAGAAGGACAAGAAGACAAGGCTAGAGAGCAAGCAGGCCGAGCAGGACTTGCAGTCACAGCTCGAGATGATCACAGGCTTCTCTTTGTAGCAAATACCGTATAAATCAGCTACATAGCTAAAATTCACGATGGGCGAATCTCCATAGTAGGGTATTTGCCTCTACCTGTATACTGCGCGATGCCTTAGCTCACGATTATTAAGCACTCACAAATCCCAAGCACCACCAACACCATTATGTCAGATCCCAGCCAGGAGCAGAACTTTGACTACGAAGAAGAAGGAGAGTTTGTGGATATTAACGAGATCGCAGAGGAGGTCGGCGAGGACCTCGGACCAGCACCCGAAGACGACGAAAACGATATGGACTTGGATGACCACGAGACCCTTGAAATCGACTTGGCCAACAACTCCTGGACGTATTTCGACCAGCACAAAGACAGTGTGTTCACAATCTTTAAGCATCCATCTCTTCCCATGGTTGTTACTGGCGGCGGTGACAATACAGCATTCATGTGGACCACACATACCCAGCCGCCCCGGTTTGTCAGTGAGTTGCAAGGCCACAAAGAGAGTGTGGTTGCTGGAGGATTCACCGGCGACGGCAAATTTGTTATCACTGCAGACATGAACGGTTTCATCCAGGTGCACAAGGCTTCCAAAGGCGGCCAGAAGTGGACCAAGTTCGGCGATTTGGAGGAGGTAGAAGAGGTATTATGGATCACCGTGCACCCCAAATTGCCATACTTTGCCTTCGGCGCCCCCGATGGCTCTGTATGGGTGTATCAGATTGACGAGAGCTCCAAGTCGCTCGAGCAGATCATGTCGGGATTCAACCACACCTTGGAGTGCAATGCTGGGCTTTTTGTTGATACCGACAAGGAGGAGCAGTTGACACTAATCACCATATCGGAGGATGGCAGCATTGTCAACTGGAACGTGTTTGCAGGTACACCCAATTACAAGATGCAGCCGCACGATGACTTCAAGGGCGTGGAGAGCCCATGGGTGTCGTTGAAAGCACACAAGAACGTGTTCGCCGTGGGTGCCCGTGATGGCCAGTTGGCAATCGTCAACTTGGATACCGGAAGAGTCGTGCACCATGTCAAGACCATCGAGAATGTGGAAGACATCTCTGATCTCTCCATAGAGGCCTTGTCGTGGTGTGAAAACCCAGCAGTCAACGTGTTGGCTGCAGGGCTTGTGTCGGGAGACATTCTTTTGTTCGACTCTGCACAATGGAAGATCCGTCGTACCATGAAGGTGGACGATGCTATCACCAAGCTTGAGTTTGTGGACCAAACGCCCATTTTGGTGGGTTCTAGTATGAACGGAAAAGTTTACAAGTGGGATGCACGTACGGGTGACGAGTTGTTTGCAGGTGTGGGACACAACATGGGCGTTTTGGACTTTGCCACGTTAGAAGGCGGAAGCAAGATCGTCACGGCCGGCGATGAGGGTGTTTCCTTGGTGTTTGTCCACCAATAGTTGTACAAAAGAACGTTAATCAGACTACTACCCTGGCTAAGTGTACTTGCCTTTAAGCGGGATGGGTACTCTGTATTTGAAGATGTATGCACGTGATACGTCATGTGAGTAATCAACGCCTCGCGTATGGAAACGCGTATTGACTCTCTGCTACACGTGAAGCGTCACACCATGACCAGCTTATCATCAGACATATACGTGTCAGAGGCAGAGGAAGCCAAACCCACGGGTGGCCATGACAAGTCGTACAAACCGTCGTCTTCAGACATGCTCTTTTACTACCAGAGACTACTCCCCTTCAAACACATATTCACCTGGTTAAGCCATTCGCCAAAGCCAAGCAAAGACTTCACCATGCGAGAATTCGCCTATGAATTTCGACTGGGAGCGTACCAGCGGTACAACTCCTTCAACAGCTGCGAAGAACTCAAGGCTTCAGTGATCAATTCTAACCCCACCCGGTTTGAAATTGGCGCAGTGTACTCGGTCAACCCAAAGGAGAAGAAAAATGTCCCCCAGAACGCTATGAAACCGCTTCTGAAAGAGCTCGTGTTCGATATAGATTTAACGGATTACGATGAGATTAGAACGTGCTGTTCGAAAACAGACATCTGCACCAAGTGCTGGAAGTTTATCCAGGTCGCAGCACAGGTCATGTCCGTGGCTCTTCGAGAGGACTTTGGCTTTGAGAACTTCATCTGGGTCTTTTCGGGAAGAAGAGGAGCGCATTGTTGGGTGAGCGACGCTCGGGCTCGTGTTCTCGATGAGGCGGGCAGAAAAGCAGTGGTGGAGTACCTCAATGTCTTGGGAAATAAGTCACTGCGAAACGGGAAGACGTCTGTGAATATCAAGAGGCCGTTCCACCCTCATGTAGAGAGGTCGATCGAGACTTTGAAAATGAGATTCTCCGAGATTATTCTTGAAGACCAAGACCCATGGTTCACCAGCCCAGGCTCCGATGACAACTGGTCCCTTGTCAACGACTTACTTTCATTTCTTCCCGAGCAGACGCTCCGAAGTGCATTGAAGAGCAAGTGGCAGGGCCAAACCACCCATTCCTCGTCAAAGCAGAAATGGGAGGATATCAATTCCGTGGCGCAAAAGGTGCTCAAGAACCAGGTGCAGGTGTCCCAGTTGAACGAAGCAAAAAGAGACGTCATTCTATACTACATGTACCCGCGGTTGGATATCGAGGTGTCTAAGCAAGTCATCCATTTGCTTAAATCGCCATTTTGCATCCACCCTGGCACCGGTAACGTATGTGTTCCCTTCGACCCCGCGAGAAACTTGTCCAATAACATAGAAGACGATGCGTATGGGTTCAATCCCATGAACGCTCCAAACCTACACACGCTACATGATGAGATTGAGACCTGGGAGGCCAAGCGGGTGAATAGAGATTCCAGTCAGCCTGTGGAAGACTCAGATTCAGAGGCTCCGGTGGTCCCGAGGACGGGAGGTACTCCAGACTATGAGAAATCGAGCCTCAAGCCGTACGTGGAGTACTTTTCTGATTACGTTAAGAATTTGCTAAAGGAGGAGCTCAAGGACTCTGGAAAAAGGAAGCAAGATACCTTGGAATTCTAATATATTGAGGACGATAATTGTTGGTGTTTTGCCATGTAAATGTTCTGCTAATTTTTGTCAAATTTTGCCTTGTTGAGCTTTATTGAGCTTATGACAAACGACATTCCAGGTCAGATGGCCCGTCTGGTGTAGGGTTGATTTCCTCGATATTTCCACTATGGTTTTTGATCACAATAGTGTGCTCACTTGGCACCTCGTTCGAATCGGTGTCTTCACGGTGATACCACTCCAAGTACTGTCTCTGGGGGTTGTACTTGAGCGTTCCATAGTTCAAGTAAATGTCCTTATAATTTAAGTAGGGGTAATGCCATTTTGGGACGAACAAAATGGTGGGTATAGATTTGGCCTTCTCCAATTCTGATGCGCTAAATTTCACAGAGACCGTGATTCTGGAGTTTTTCAACTCGAGTTCGGTCCCCACGACAGACCCAACTGTAGCCACAAGAAACGGCCTTACCACAGCGCTAGGCGCACGAACACCGTCTGGCGAAGGGTAACACTGCTTGAGGTGCTTGTAGCGGAGGTTATCGCTGGACACTGAAATCAAAGACGAATCGTCAAGGCCGGTCCCAGAATCACTATCTTCTGCATCCCAATACTCCTCGTGGACGCCCGTGAGGAAGCTCTTTTTGAAAAGCGCCGGCAAGAGTGTATTCCTGTGATGCGCTAATTTGGTCTTTATAACCTGGTGAGTACCACAGTTTTCCTGAATAGCACGAATGCTCTTTAGAGAGGGAGAAACGCTGCTTCTTCTTCTCAGCGAGGTCTTGGATGAGTACGAGGTGGTATCGATCAGATCGTCAAAAACCAAGTCCCGGTCGTCCGGCGACCAGAACGAAAAGTCCTCGTTGTTCCACCGATCTCCCCACTTGTGACAGTTGATGCTGCTGTAGCACCAGTAAGTGTGATGCATGCCCGAGCCCTCAAGGGCGTTCGCCAAAGCATCGAGTGCAGAAGTTTGTGATTGGTACCGACCGTCTTCGTATGCCTTTTTGTTGTTCATGTCGAAAGGCATTCCCGTTTCTGACATCAACACAGGGATGTTGCCGAGGTTTCTGCGGCCCTCCTCGGCGATATCCACGAACTGTCTTTTGAGACAGTTACGAATGGCACGTTCCCCAAACACAACGCCCAAAACTGGGTTGAGGTACTTTCCCCTCATGATTCCTAGCGTGTCCACGTTGTATCTGTAGTTCCAGCTCTTGAACATGAGCGACATTCCATCATAATAGTGAGGACTGTAGATTGTCTTATCATCAACGATGCCCCTTGGATCATCTTTGAGATTTGGCGGAACCTCCAACACAGATGGCTGAATGAAGAGAAAGCAATTTGGAGCATGCTTTCTGATCATTTTCTTAAACTGTATCACGTGGTTGACGAAAAATGTCTCCGTAAAAAATCGGTGGTCAATCTGGGCCGGAAGTTTTTCGTCAACGACATCAAAGTACGCATGTGCGCTCACTTCGTTAAAGTAGTTGGGCCTCAAGAGCTTGCACGACAAGTTGCTGAATTCGAGCCTCGACTTCTGTGACTCCTTAGCGAGTTCGTCAAGATCCATATCTTTCCAGCTCCAGATATCTTGGCTGGCAAAGATACACGTACCAGGAGTCCAACCCGATCTTTTCCAGCCAAATTTGGCATCTATCTCAGCGAACTCCGACTCTAAAAGCCACGCCCGCTCACCACGGGGATCAACAACTATACGGCCGCATTTCTGTGGGCCGGTAAGACTGATTTTGTAGTTATCCATCTCCACGGGAAGACCCATTCCAAGTCTAAAACAGTCATAAACAGTGGGAGTCGAGCCAATTCTCAAGTGCTGAAATGAGGGAAGAGTGGCCAAATTGGGACTCCCCACCAAGCCACAGTTAGGCTCATTGAGCAGTTCGAACCCCAACATCGAGCCGTTTTCAAACATTTCAGGCAATCTTTTTACCACGGCCTCCCAAAGGTGTTCAAAAGCACCCAAGTAATGCGATTGCAAGTAGTCCTGAATGTTTACACCATTGATTTTCAAGTGGGGAAAGTACGTGTTTCCAGCAAAAAATAACGTGAACATGGTCAACAGCGCCAACCTCTTGTAGTTGGACGTCCATAGCATCTTGGGATACGCCTCTGTTTCTGTCTTCAGTTTTCCATTAAACCGTTCGTCATTGTGCAAAATGGCAGCCTCACACGCTGAAAACCGGGTGGGTTGTAAGCCAGCAGCGTGTAAAGTCCACATGGGAGCACCCGAGCCTCCGCAATAGCGAGACCACACGTCCTGGTGTGGGTCCAAGAAGACATACAAGCCGCCCACCTTGTATATAATCCTCAACATCTCGATGGTGTAGTCGATGAAGGCCTCGTCGTATATTCCGGGCCCCTGGCTCTCGATGGCCTCCCAGCACACCAAAAAGCGGATGGTGTTGTAACCCCAAGACTTGATTCTCTCCAAGTGTATCTCTGCTTGTTCAAGAGGGAATGGGCGGCCAACAAAGGACACGTTTTGGCCATCGAAAAAGATGTTACCTGCGTCAGAGCTGCTTCCTTCGTATGAAGGCATGTTAGGCAGAACTGGCAACTTCAGCGCCAGGTCCACGTTGATACCCTTGAGCGTCCGTCTTCTTCCTTTTATATCCACCAACTTGCCATCCTCTACGTGCAACGGCTGGCACTCCAAGATGCAAGCAGTATCGTTCTCCACAGTAGCAATTGACTCTCCGGCACAGAATTTCTTCTTCAAGGACTTTACGCCCGTTCCAAGCAACGATGGAGACGCATTGTACACACTGAGCCGGTCGTATATTAGATCCTTGGCGTTACTGAAGGCGTTTGTGATAGGTGCCATGATATGGCAATTAATTGAGTGACCAATGAAGGGGGTGGAATGTCCAATCTTTTCGTGCCCCATATTCCTCCGCATTTTATGCGCGCAGCATGCAAAGGACTATTTTGCATATCTTCTCTAGATGTGAGAAAAAGCGCAGAACATGTGCTGGAAAATCGACGTGGCAGATTGGGAGAGTCGAAAATAAGAAATTTAGTTCATTTAAATGGACGCAGTGAAGAACTGGACGTGTTGAATTCTGAAGAGCTCAATTCACAAGAACTCAGTAATGTAGGCGATACTGATTTCGCGATGTAGTATAGTACTGATTACTGGTGCAAGAGCCCTAGGGCCTTCTTCTTTGCCTCCACCTGCGCTGTGAGTCTCCATGAGTCTTGGTTCTCCGCATAGCGATCGAAGAGCGGAACAATCTTTTGCTTCTTTTTGCTCTCCGACATATTGGCGGGGTCTCCCTTCTTGAAGAACTTGGGTGCCAACTCAACTAGCCATTTGGAGTCAATGGCCGTGGCACAATGCATATACTCTTTGCTCGTGAGCAAAAGAGTGTGGTAGATCACGTACTCGACGCTCTTTCCGTATATGGCCAGCGACGGATGCATGTGCACTGGGGTCTGGTCTAACAAGGTGTTGTAGATACCCTCGTGGGGGTCTCTCTTGGCCAGATTCCGGAAAAACCCGGAACAGAAAGTCTTTCTGATGCACGCAGTATCGTCTGTACTTGCTATCTCCAAGTTGAATCGCCTAATTATGGTTGCAAGCTGCACCTTGACATCCTGTGCCCTTCGCATGCTTCTTTCGTGGATGTAGTTCTCCTTGCACCAACGGCTGGACCTGCCGCTCAATTCCCAGGCCTTAAACACATTCAAGAAAGTGAGATGGTCTCCATGGATGCTATGGAACCGCTGCTTACGCTGGTCGGCAGCGGCCTGCTTCTCCTTGGGTCTGTAAAAGACCGTCTGCACCGATAGCATCGCCACGATAGTCAACACTTCCAGAGTGCATCCATGCTGAACCGATGCAATGACCGTCTTTGCTAATGCGGGCTCCATAGGAAACTCAGCCATCCGTCTTCCCAAAGGCGTGAGATACCCATTATCATCTAGAGCTTCTAGGGTATAGAGCTCATGTAAGGCATTGACCATAGTTTGGGCAGGCGGCGGGTCCATGAACTCAAAGTTCATAAGATCATTAATCCCCATTGCTTTTAGCATCAAGATAGTGGCCGCCAAGTTCTTTCTTTGGATCTCCGGCACGGAGTTCGGAAGCATTTCCATCTGGAACGCCGCTTCCGTATATAAACGGAAGCACTTCCCGGGTCCAGTACGACCCGCTCTTCCACTTCTCTGGTTTGCCTGTGCTCTCGAGATGGGAGAAACCACCAAGGAATCCATTCCGAGCCTTGGGTCGTAGGCATTGACTTTCACAAATCCGGGGTCCACCACGTATTTTATTCCATCAATAGTAATAGACGTCTCAGCTATATTAGTCGCCAAGACTACTTTCCTAGCTCCTTTGGGAGCAGGCTCGAAGATACGGGCTTGCATCTCGGACGGAAGTGCTGCATACACAGGTACCACAATGAGTTCAGGCAAAGCATTGCCCAAGGCCTTGACTCTGGAAGAAAGAGCCTCCACGCTTGTTTCGATCTCGTCCTGTCCTGTGAGAAAGACCAAGATGTCACCATCGGGCTCTGCCACATGAATCTGCATAACGCAGTCGAGCGCAGCTGCTAAATAGTCCGGCTCAGGCTCTCGCGAGAACAAAACCTCGACGGGGTACGTTCTTCCCGGAATGTTCAAGATCGGGCAGTTATTGAAGTATGAGGAGAACTTGTCGGAGTCCAAAGTGGCGGAGGTGACAATCACCTTCAAATCTGGGTTCAGCGCTGCGGCTGTCTTGAGAAGGGCAAAAAGCACATCAGTGGCAACTGTTCGCTCGTGGGCCTCATCTAGCATGATAAGTGAGTACCTCAGCATCGATGGGTCGACGAGTGCTTCTCTCTGCAACATACCGTCTGTCATATACTTGATCTGGGTACAGGACGTAGTTTTGTCTTCGAACCGAATGGTGTAACCGACCTCATCCCCAACGTTACACCCTATTTCTTCCGAAACTCTTTTTGCCACGGATACTGCAGCCACTCTTCTGGGCTGCGTGCACCCTATAAGCTTCGCGGCTCCATTAATGACGTTAAGATGCTCTTCGTAGACGTATTGGACAATTTGCGTTGTTTTTCCAGATCCTGTTTCACCAACAATAACCAAAAACTGATTGTTTGTAATTGCCTCAAGGAGCTCTGCTCGCATGGAGTATACGGGCAAAGATTCTCTCTGCTGCTTTATGGAAGGCTGTTTGGCACCGTTCGTACTGGACTTGTTCTGTTTGCTGCGCCAACTGGCAATGATATTTTCAGTCTTTTCGTTGATTTGCGAGTCGTACTTGTTGACGATTTGGGACAAGGGGTCATTGGAGTCTTTGCCAGAAGCTGAACTCTTCTGCAACTCCTTTTGACGCAAAATCTTTTCCTCCTTTATTTCTCGGGCAAGCTTGGATCCATTGAGAGCAGCTCGACTCATGGAGCCCTCAGGGTTTTTGAGAATCGACAATGGAGTTATGTTGGGGCCTTTCAACTGGCCCTTGAGGAAGCTGGGCTCATCCGTGTTGAGTTCCACATCCATAGTCTCTTCTGTTTCCGGAACATTGTCCAAATCATCCTCTTGAAAGCCATTTAACTCCGGGTAGTCTGATGCCGAGGCAACCCCAGAAGCGATGAGCTGGCGGATCTCCCATCTCTCTGGAGAGGTCAAACGTCTCCGTTTGGCAGAGTTCTGATCGACCAATAGGCCCCTGCCCCGGCTTTTTATCTCTAGTAGTTCCTGCAGCTTATCTATACCAGTTATCTGGTCTATACCGACCAAGGAAAGAGATATTTTTTGATTTTTGGAATTTGGCTCCTTGCCAAGGCTGGCGATCTTGACGAACACTTCCTGGCCATGTTTCAAGACATCCTGCGGATGCCGTATCCTCGTAGATCCATCAAACAGCATCTTGGACACATGACACAAGCCTGAAACACGGGACGAAGGACTGTGGAGGCGGATAAATGCACCATAGGGCATGATGCTGCTCACATAGCCTTTGTAGACTGCATTCTCCTCGAGTTTGGCACTTGCATTTGTGAAATTTTCTTTTTGAGGTCTTCGGGCATTGCCCGCCAAAGTATCAAGCTGTGGTTTTGAGTCAGGAATCGATAGGCCGGAGAATGAGACGGCCTTAGGGCTCCTCAGGAATTTCCCAACTTCTTTGGGCCGAGCGATCTCCTCTTTCGGTGATTTATCTAAAGTCCTCTTTCTCTCCAAATGCAGAGAAATCCGTAGGTGAACGTCTTTGATAAACTGCGGTGGAAAGTCTTCTCCGCCATTCGCTAGGACGGCCTTGTTAAACGCCTCGCCCACAGAAGATGCCCCATTGTCTTGTGCAGACTGCTCGTATAAATTGAGCAAGAACTGCGATAGCGTGTAGTCCTCATCAGTAAAGTCTAGGTGCCGCTTTACAAGCTCGGATATGGCGGGCCGGAGAGCTGAGAGCTCATTCATGGCGTAGTACTGAGATGAGTAGAGCGCGCCTACATATTACAACTGATGTGGTAATACACCACACCACTGATACAGTACACTCTGAACTTAATAGACTAGTTCATATGCTTTTTATAGACAACACAGAGTTACAGAGTACATCACTCATTTTCGTGTCTTGAAGGACCTTACACCTCGGGCTAGTCCTAAGTATAGTTCATAAGCACATTCCGTGGTGAGATGGTCATATAAAGACACACGAACGCAATGGTCATATCAGAGACCCCCAAATCAAAATAGCATCGAATCAGTAACGGCATCGAGTGGTAGGCAATTCAAAGTGCAATGAACCGGAAAGGGCATCAAGCAGGTGATGACATTCAAGAACCAGCTGGTCTATATCTCAATGGATCTGGCCCCCTCCTTATCTACAACTTTGACATACACACCCTTGAAGTCGATAGGCATTCTGGTCTCCAACTCGTGCAAACTCAACTTCAACAACTCGAGCCCCTCGTCCAACGTCATGTCAGGCCTGTAGTGTCTGTCATACAACGACGTGCAGTAGAATGCTGCATAGCCATGGGCACCGTAGGGCAACTCTGTTTGTGTGCCCAAATAGTCAATCCAATTTAAGCTGGGCTTGTTAGTCTTGGTGTCGTAGCCACCAATTAGCACATTGACCTGGTATGGTTTGCGGGATCTGATAGACGTGGCAAGCTGATTCCTTACAAAAGATGCCGTGGCCTTGGGCGACAACTCGTTATCGTTTTCCCTCATGGAGTATAATTGGATGTTGGCCTGGATGTACTCGGCGAATTGCACCGTGTCGCCGGACTCGCCCGTGTAGGCGATCAAGTTGTGCTTGTTGAGGAGTCTTGTTTTGTCGTCATTGGCTTTCAAGACGGAGATTCCCCGCGTGGCTGCTTTGGAAGTGGCCAAGATTGTGGCGTCCTGGACCTTGATTCCTAGTATGATATCCATGGTGTGTGTGGAGTGTGAGTAGCTGGTCGTGCTGTGGAGGCCTTTTGCCACGAGGCGTGCGCGCGTCAAACAACTCTACAGGGCTTGTGTGATGTATATGACGTACATCCATCGGACCATGCCTTATACTTCTGTCTAGTTTGGCTCTTTTTGGTTGCTCAACGGGTCAAACAATATTCACTAATTATACAGGAGTGTATGGTATTCATGGTCCGCATTTCAGATAACTAAACTGTCTAGTCGGATACTCACTCCACTCTGACTCTCAGCTCGCTATCCATTTGATATGATTCACTGTCACTTTGTCCATGCACATCTCCTGCTTCTGTCTATGATATTCCAACCCACTGCACTAATAGAGTTCTAGTTGCTCAATTCCTACTTAATATGCTTCTTGACAATCTCTGTAATCAACTTCACCAAAGGACTGTCGGAGTTGCTCAACTGCCCATTCAAGGCCAACGTCACTTGTCTTTCAGTAAGTTTTCCCGTGTAGTCCACCTCGATGTTCACATGGTCGCCGATCTCCTTTTGAGAGAGAATCACCTTCTTCTGCGAGTAGCTGATGAGCATGATCAGAAACTCCTTGCGCTGGTAGTCCACGTTGGTGATCGTCAAGGACGTGCCGTCGATGGCAATGAATCCCTTCTCCACAATGCAGTTAATGTTCTCCTCTTCTCGGAGCTTGAATGTGTATGCGATGGAATTGCCGTCTTGGGTTTTGCTGGTGATTTCCGCTATCGTGTCCACATGGCCCTGCACCACATGGCCTCCAAGTCGTATATCGCTAGTGACTGCTCTTTCCAAGTTGACTTTGCTTCCGGGTACGAGTTCTCCGAGAGTGCTGCGGCGGAGCGATTCGGAGGACACGCCCACCTTGAACTGGGTCTTTTGGGCGTCGAATCCTGTAACCGTTAAGCATACGCCGTTGGTGGAGATGGAGTCGCCCAAGTGGACGTCCGTCAAGACCTCCAGACACTCGCCGATCACAAGCGACACTCCATTGCCACCAGAATTCGACGTGTCTAGCTGGTTGACCTTGAGAACTGAGCCGATTGTTTCGATCAATCCGGTAAACATGTTGCTAGTTTATGATTAATAATGGTGCCCAAGCGCACTACAACAAGGCCCTTGCACCACGCCATGCCGAGGTACCACGAGAGGCATCCAATCTATCCAAATTTGGCACCTAACTCTTCCAGGCGACCCTACAGAACCTACACATATCCGATAATAAATCTATTCTTTGCATACCAAAGTATTTTTACATATATAAATCTAAATTATTGCTCGGCAGAAAATTAGTGCCTGTAGCTAGCCTGTAGATACCCAATGATGTCAACTGGGGACATCGCCCTTATAGCTGACAAGCTTAGATCAACAAAGCGACACCAGCAGCAGCGGCAACACCAAAGATTCCGGCGCCGGCAATTTGAGCGGCAGCACCCTCTGGGGAGGCAGAGGAGTTGGAATGGTTAGAGACGTTGGAGCCGTTAGCGGCGGAGACGACGGAGACAGCGGTCAAGGCGAGGACAACAGAGGAGAATTGCATTGTGATTGATAGTACTGACAAAAAAAACTTTTCGGTGTGGGCTTGGGCCTTTTATATACTGCGCTCAGAAGATTCCTGCATTAGTCGTTTCTTTTTTGTGAGATAGCAAATGTATGCATTATATCTCATGCATACTGGTAAAAAGGCAAGATGGCGAGCTTTCTAGAAGTCCGTATTTGCTTGGACCGCCCACTTGATGTAGCCAGGATTTTGTAAACTTCAATATTCCTCGAGGGGTTGCCTGTTAAACCACCCAATCCCAGGGTCTTTAAGATCCAGCTCTGTAATTTTGTAAATTGTGGTTCACGCCGGCAAACTTTGTTCGCGCATAGATACACAATTCCGGAAAAAAGTCTCCGTATTTGGAATAAACAAAAAAAGATAGCACATTTTATGCATGAGGCGGCCAAACCAAGGCGGTGCAAAACTAGGCTTGAAGCATAAAATCCAAGTCAATTCACCCCTTTCTAAAAGCATATTTCATCGAACCATCGTTTTTTTCGGGTGTATAAAACTTCCAAACTGCTTCCATTCATCTACTCCTCAAAAATGACTTCGTATGACTCTTCCCGGGCGCAGGATGAACACGCCCGAGAAACCCTGCACAGACTCACCCCTTATCTGCGGCGCTCGTGTATAAACACGGTAACCAGCGAGGTGTTTTGGCATATGTACATTCTCTGCGCGTGCCCCTTGCAGAGTACTCTGAGGTATTGTGGCTCGCATACCAGAATTGTGTTTCGCATAGTCTACTCGTGTATTCTAGAAGATGTAATGCAATTTTTTAACTTCAATGGATCACTGAATATCGGACAATATTTTGATGATTCCGGTTTGTAGGTTGTATTGTACAGGGATGCGTCCAGTCTATGTTCAGCTGGTACTCTTTTACTCTTCATTCTCCGCGTATATCTGGGTCAATTCCTTGAGCTTCTTCACCTCATCCTGGTAATCCCAGTTGTGCACGAAGATCTCGTTCATGAACAAGTCGCCCCAGATGGCTTTGTTCACCGTTGGTCCGTCAAGGTACTTCTTCAACTCTGCGTAGTATTTGCGCATGGAGTTTTTTAAAAGCCGCCTCATCTGCTGCTCGTGGAACTTGGTCAGTTCTTTGCTCACCAAATACTCGCGTAGCAACCAACTGTTGTGGATGAGATTGCCATGGTCCTCCGCGGTGAGCCTTTCGATACTTATTTGAGCTTCACGCGTCAATTCTCTCTTGCTTTGTTGTTTGGTTCCTCTTTGCTTTTCGACCCACAAGCTCTTGTCCCCTATGTAGTCAACAAGCATTTGTGACTTGACCCATACTCTGAAACTATTGAGGTAGTAATAGCCCTCGTATGTGTTGGATAGTAATCCCTCAATGTGGTACTCGTTGTTCAACATGGGGCCGAAGTTCAAGGGCACATATGCCACTTCGTTTTGCACCACTGTCTTCACGAGTGGCGACAATTCGTCAAGAGACGAAAAATGCCGGTTACGGCAGTTGTAGATCTTCTTCATTCTGTTGGCAGACTTCATGTCCAATTCTGCAGATGAGTCGGGCAACAAGTCATTATATCTGCTCGGGGACTCTTGCGACGATACAGATAAACCAGTAATATCCACGTAAAGCCCTGTTTGAATATCAATGAATCTGGCATCGATATTGTTGTTACCGTTGCCGTAGTCGCGATGGGTAATACTGTTGCCCACGTCAATAAAGTACGAACCCATACCGCTAAACTCAGTATCCTTCATTCTCACGCCTTCTCTATCGTGCCCAATGTTTTCAATGACAAGAGATTGGTTGAAGTTTTCAGCCAAGCGATGAAGATCTCTGATGGGCATCTGCACGTCTGTGTCGGCATCCCAGGGGAATGCCAAACCATTCCAATACCACGACAACAAAGACCCATGAGCTATCCAAGTGAGTAGTCCATTCAGACGGCAAAATAGCAAGTAATTTTTGAGGAGCCGGTGCAATGCAATCACTTGTTTGTCGGTGTTTAAGGTCAAACCGTTGTAGAATCTCCAATCATGGTGTTCTCCAAAAGTCTTGCTTTTATCAGACTTCAAGAACTTGGCCTCGTTGAAGGACTTCTCGGGGTTTGTAGTTTGCAACGAAAAATTCAAGGCTTCTGCGTACTTTCTTTGCATATACGTCATATCGTTGCCCTTTTTCTCGAGCTCCAGGATGGTTTTTTCTGCATCCACTTCAAACAATGATTCATCGAGCTTGACCAAGAGCTCGCTCGGACTCTGGGGCACTGTAGGGGGATGGGCTTGTAGAAGAGCCTTATAGGACTCCAAAACATCCAAGGTGCGGGAGTTTTCAGTCTTGAGCACACTTTCCACCATGCCATTGTGCAAGAGCGACATGTTGACGTCGTTATTCTCGTTCAACAAGTCTACCTTGTATGAACCTCTGCTGTTGGTGAGGAAAATAATCGAGGCAGGTGAGGGAAAGCTCGAGTATAAGAATGACTTACCCAAAAGTTTTGCGTTCTCCCTGTCCTGTGACTGGGGAAACTTGAAGATGCGGAAGCCCAAGGGATGCTCTGGGTCCTCTAGGCAGTACTCCCTGACGTCCAAACGGATATCTTCTTTTTTGAACTTCTTGTCGTCCAAGTAAAAGAGATGGTAGCAAGTTTCCTTCTTGCCCTTGGAAAGAAGAATATACTTATTCAAGGCCGTGAAGTCAATCCAGTCGGACCAGTGGAAAGGCACCGGTTTGCCGGGGTTCTCCCTGATCCAGTTAAGATACACGGAGATGGTGAGGCGGGGATCGAAAGGCTGCACGATGGGCTTGGCGGCCGTAGATTGCGGGTCCGAGACAAAGTACTCCGGCACCAGGATCTGGGTGGGCGGCACGTACTCGGGCCGCAAAAAGTAAAACGTCGACATGGAGTTATCGTCAAACTTCTCTACGGTGACCGCATGCAACTTTTCCCGAAAGGACGGGTTCTGGTCCAATCCCAAGTCACTATCGGTATATTTCTTGTAGATCAAATTTAGGTAAAGCTTCACCGACTCAGACTCCATCGATTGGATGTAAGTTGCAGAGTAGTATAGCGACATTGTGATCATCAATAGTAGGACCACCAACACTCGTGTGGCCTTACGGATCCGGAACATCATTGCAAACGAGTGGATTGGTTAGGCGCTTTTCTGGAGAGGCACTTCACTAAACTAAAATAGCAACAGATGGCACGGGCGTCGCTACCAAGGATTTAGAAAAAATTTGGAAAAAATCGATAAAACGGGTATTGAAAGAATGACACTAAGGGAAGCGGTGTAAGAAAGAATGCGGTGGACAAGACGAGCTTCTCCAGGTCTGGGGTGCGGTGTGCACAAGGGCCACCAGAAACTCCAAGAAAAAGTGGCACGAACAAAACAAGCGTGATGTAGGATTTTTAGGTCTTGAAGCTAGGCTCATGCAAACAGTTACAAAAGGAAATACGAGTCAAAAAAATATTCAGATGTAACGCATCTATTGTGAATTCCTAGGGTACGTACCTGGCGAGGCAGAGTCTCCAGGGCCTGCAACATTGGCGATGCGCGAGCCGTGCAAACTCGAAACAAAAGAAGAGGTGATGACTTGAAAATCACTCAAGGTACTTCCAAACTTTTAAGTCTACCGCCTCATTGTTTCTATGGATTCTCTTTACTATTTGTCTTTGATTTTTTAAGGTTAAGCTCATGTTCGAGAGGAGAGAGGTACAGGATCAATTTCTATATACAAGACTCCCATTGTGTATGCACGTCATTCTGATGTTGCAATTGAAAAACAGCGTATGGTGCAGGTTCTCACCTTTTATTTCAGGCAAGTCTTCAAATACCACATTACGCTAATTCCGTGCGAAGTGGTTACACGTGAGTATTTGCATAAAAAATCAGTGTACTCTAGAGCAGAGGGCCCTTCATTCATACGTCATTTTTCAACCAATAGGAAGCACCATTCTCGATCAAAACTCTTCCCGTGTAGCTTCTCAGTTCTTCCCTGCATAATCGAGAAGTAGTTACCATCCATTTGAAAAGCCATTCGCCGGTTTAGACGAAATGGCAATTTTTGGTATAAGAGATTGACCATTTTAATTGAAGAGTCTGTTTGGGAACAAATACTTCAATTTATTAATTAAGGTTATTGGCAAGCTCAGTAAGAGACAGCTAGTTAAAATTTGCAAATGTGTAGTTTAAATATGTTTCGTTATGTAATTACTCTCTGACAAGGATGGAGGCAGCGCCCATACCTGTACCAATACACATGGAGGTCAAACCAATTTGGCCTGGCTTCAACAACGGCAAGATGGTGGCGTACTGTCTGGCACCGGTACATCCCAATGGGTGGCCCAAAGCAATCGCACCACCGTTGATGTTCAACTTCTCCTTTGGAATGTTACATGTCTCGGCAGAGTACAAGCATTGGGCAGCAAATGCCTCGTTGACCTCGAACACGTCGACATCGCTAACAGACAAGCCAGTCTTCTTCAACACGCTGGGGATGGCAACAGCTGGCCCAATACCCATGATTTCTGGTGGAACGCCGACAGATTGGCAGAGCACGTACTTGCCTTGGATCTTGTAGCCCTTCTTCTCGGCCAAGTCTCTTCTCATCAAGAGAACGGCTGCAGCACCATCAGAGACTTGGGAGGCATTGCCGGCATGGGTGGAACCTGTAGGCTTGAAAGCTGGCTTCAACTTGGACAACTTCTCAGCAGTAACACCTTGTCTTGGACCTTCGTCAGTGTCGACGGTGATTCTCTTGATTTCTGCAGCACCTTCATCCTCGTCGTCGTCTTCCTTGGTATAAGACTCAATGGGCAAGATTTCGGACTTGAAAGCGCCGGAAGCCACGGCCTTGGTGGCCTTGGCGTAGGAGTCTGCAGCGAACTCATCTTGCTTCGTTCTTGGGATGCCGTACTTCTCAGCCACGTTCTCGTTGGTGATACCCATAGGAATCAAGCACTTGGCCATCTCGGTATCTTCTTGCAACTCGGGGTCCACCTTTGGAATCGACTGTGGGCCGTAGTTGGCGGACATGGACTCGACTCCGGCACCAATACCGCAGTCGATCTCACCACACTTGATTTTGTTGGCAATGTCAGAGACGGCCATCAAACCGGAAGAACATTGTCTGTTGATGGCCACAAATGCAGCGGTGTTGGGGATTCCGGCGGCAAGACACGCACCTCTGTGTTCGGAGGCACCGGCTGCACGGTTCAACACATTACCGACAGCAACGTCCTCAATCAAGCTTGGGTCCACGCCGGTCTTCTTCAAAAAGGCCTCCAAGAACTTGGTCAAGATCCAATCAGATCCCACGTCCTTAAAGCTGCCTCTGCCACCTTTGGTCATGGCGGTTCTGTAGGCACCCACAATGACCACGTCATCGGGTCTCTTTTCAAGAAGAGATTGCTTGGAGGATGGAGATAATTGGCCTGCCAACTGGTTTAATCTGTCCATTTTGTATGAGGAATTTGTGTGTACGATGGAAGAATAATTCTTTCAACTCTGGGGAAACGCCCTTCTTATATAGCGGCGGGTCACATTCATTTGACCCACTCCGCACTGCGCGGCCGCATGTAGACCGAGGAAGTGAATCTGGGGGGCCCTACACCATGTGCACCAAAGATAGCCGGGTGAGGGTGCAACCAGGATGTGCCTGGATTCCTCCTATAGAGAATCAACATGAACATATTACATTATATAAGATTTTACCAAGATTGTACTAGCATTGAACCAGCCTTTCGCTCAAGTGTTAACATTGCGGTTACTACGGTTTGTTGCCCGAATAGAGTGGAGATTAGAGCCGCCTTGCCTAATCTAATCCAGTTTGCTGCGTTATTAACCCGTACTGCCCTTCCAGGGCTCATAGGTCCAGTCAGTGTATGATTAATTCTAGAAGGTTTATTAAACGGTCGGCCCTCTTTTCGGCAATTGTTACCCCAGATTTGCCGTAATCCGCGGGTGGCATTCTCACATGAAAAAATGCCACTGATTTTTCCTCCCCCGAGAAAAACCTGGGGAAACTCGCGCTTGCCGTACAATCACATGTGACCGACATGCACTTTACACGGGCCTATCCAGCCATGAAAATTGAAGCGAGATTAGCGAGATGCTCGCCGGCTGGATACGTGCCGGACGTCGCATAAAGCATCTTCATGCCGCACGTCATAGTACACTTCACACTGGAAGGCCCAGCCAGATTGTCTTCCTCTAGTTAACGCGTTTCTCACTCCGAGAAACGTTCTTTCTGGGCGCCTCTTCTGGATGTCTCCACTCTTGGTGTCTTGGTTTCTGTCAGAATTCTCGTAGCAACTCCACATGCAACCGAGGGCATGCCTACCCCCATTTCAACACTTAATCCTCCATTTCAAAAGAAAAGATTCCAATAAATGGCTCAATCACATCAGGCCGGCCCTCGGGACACTCGCCCGTGAATATTAGCGACGGGCTCTCTTGCTTCTCCTCGTAGCCCGAAAGCGGAGTCACAGCGGGCTCCTCATCAGTGGCGCTGATGGCCTCTATTTTGGTAAAGTCAATCCGGAGCTTACCGTCGTTCTCGTCGACCACCACAAACAACTTATACTTTTGGTTGCGAAGATCGGCGCTGTCGTTGTAGTGTATCATACCCCGGGAACTGCCAGTGATCAAGCCCATGGTGGACCCAATACCCATGATATCCGTGCCCCTGATTTTGATATACATGCCGCTGAGCCCGAATGGCGAGCAATGTATTTCTAGGTCACATTCGTTGGCGTAGTTGAACTCTATGTCCTTGTCGTCCATGTTCGTTCATTGCCAAAGATAGGAAAACACCGCACATCTACTGGGACTGGGTCACGTGATCCCGCACTCTACTATAATTACACCGCCCCTGGGCCTTCTTATCGACTACGTCACCATGGTACGTCAAGATAAATGTAATATCTCAAATAAAATCGCCTCCGCCACCATCTACAATTAACCACAACTCCTCCTCCTTTTGCGCCTAGACACTTGCCTTCAACTCCCGCATCGTCTGCGACCAGATGCTAAATGCAGGCTTATCCATCGTCAATGCCCCTAGGTTATTGGATATGTAATTCAAGAGCTGAAGAAGACTGTCAGAGGTGTTCATTTGCAGTGTAGCATTTGCGGCGAAGTTCTCCTCGGCCTGCTTGTACTCTTCTACCACATCGATCAACGACTTTTTTTGAGCCTCCAAGCTCTTCTTTTTAGCCACCATTAGATTATTAGAAAAATTGGACGCAGTACTGACTCGAGGCTTGACATCGGGGTATGCGGAAGGGACAACAATAAACAAATCAATGCTGGTGCTCAACGTCCATAGGAAAGGAAGGCCCTTTGGTGAAGATATGGGGATGTGGACTTTGTAGCGCAGTTCGGCAGCGGTCTTGTTGAAAAGTTTGACTGAACCCTGGAGCTTATGGCACATCTCGTCGGTTTCAGCGATTCTTCGACTCTGGCTTTCACGAGACACTCGAATGGGCTGGGCATGCGTCACTGGGGGTAGACTCTGTGGCGAAGTAGGCTTTTGCGCCTCTTCTACGCGACTCTTTTCGGGAACAGGGCTGGCTTTCTTGTCGGATTTGAAGGAAACAAACTTCAAGGTCTGCCGTTTCTCTTGCGACAAAAACAAGTCCAAGTACTTGTTCAAGGTCTGCACCTGTCCGAGGAGACCTTTGCCCACCAATGAGATCCGCTCATCTGAGATCCGAGGGTTTCTGGTGAGGCTGGCGATGTGGGCGAAACCCTTTTCGACGTTGATGGAGAAACCACGTGGGATGTTGGAATTAAGAACAATTATCGACGGTAACGCCTTGATATTGCGCCCGTAGTCGGGCGGAACCGCGAGATTGAAGTCAAGTGTCTCGATGTCGTAGGGAAATTCCGGATCTTCGGGTGGCATCATGAAACTTAGATATATCGCTTGGCCGGGGTCCCTTTCGATTATCTTTTTGATGTGCTTACATATCAAATCCTCCTTCACTTTCTTGGGGAGGCGAACACGCTTATTCTTGCCACCGCTCGCTTCCGTTGGCTCCAGGTTGTCCGCCAGCGCCTCGGCCCGGCTTTCTGCTTGGGATTCTTTCGAGAGTATCTCGTTTTCAAAGATCTTGGCCACCGCATAGCCATTGATTGTGATCGGGAACATGTGTCTGACCATCTTGGCTGTCTCTAGGTACCTGAAGTCCTTTGCGTCGGACTTGGCGGCGTCCTTGCGCAAATTTTTGGGCCGGCCATTCTGCAGCAGCTTTTTAGCAGTCTTTTTCTTTGCGCTAGCACCTTTGGGCGGGGTAAGGCTGGGCAGTGACATGAGCTGTGGGATGTGAGAATAAAGTAGGTGATCTCAAACTGCGACTTGCGCGATGATTCATGCCGTGCGTCAGCTGCAAAATCCTGGCTCAGGCCCACGGTCCAATGCACTTCCACATGGACAGAGTAAAATTGACGGTCCTTGATTTTGATACATATTTATTATTAAACTGGCCCTTTGGTACTGGAGCTTTCCATTGTTTTTGGCCCAATGGCTTTTTTGGGTGGTATTGCTAGTTTATACGTGATCTCGACTGCAATTAACAAATATCCGATGTATATACACCACTTTGTCCAAACAAGCCAGGTGACCATGGCTACTTAAGAACCAATTCACGCACTTGTGAATCATACTTGTAATGCCACGAGTAGTGTCGGCTTTCTTTACATATTTGTATTTTGCAGTATGTTCTCACGAATCCGGTATGCTTTTGCACCCAGGCCTATAAAACACCGAGATTTCGCAACCTAACCCCACCACCCCAGTAATCCCCTACTTCGAAATGCCGCAAGTCAAGCCCGTCACTCCAACCATGATCTTGAGCTCGTTTGCCAATGCAGCCGAAATCAGAATGATCACTTCCACCATCAGCGCCGCGTTCGCGTACATCACCTCTCATGTCTTATCGGTGTTCCAATACTTGGGAGGTATAATGGCCCACGTCCTCCAGATGAACATCATGAAAGTCGTATGGGTCGCCTCCCATTTGGCATGTGCCCTGGGCTTCTTTGCCTCGCTTGTGCTTCCTCAGCCAGCTTGGTACCACGTTTCCGTGGCTGGAGCCATCTCAACGTATGCAGTCTCTGTGTTCCGGCTTTTGCTTGCGTTGTTAAAAGACCAGCACCACTCGAGGGACGAGATCCCGTTGGCGTCGCTCTTGAACTCCGAGAGCTCGTTGTTGCTCACTTCCTCTTGTCTCCACGCCACTTCTTCTCCCAACAGCTTGAAGCTCTTCTCGTTTGCCGTATTCTCCTACATGAACTTGATCGCTTACCTTTTGCGGGAGGTGTTGCTGACGAACAAGTTCACCACTTCCCTTTATCCGCTCTTGGGGTGTATCGAACCGGTGCTTTTCAACTTGGCTTGCGCAGCCGACTACCTTGTGCAAATCATCTACTACAGAGATTACTTCTCCAATAGATCCACACTTGCATATGGACTAGTATACTCCTATATTTGCTTCAAGCGCTTGGAGAAGTCCGAGCTCTCTCGCTTAGGCTTGTACAGCATCATGAACACCATCAGGTCGTTGCTTATCCGCATAAGGGCCCCCAAGCCGGTATTGCGGCTCTGGGTCTCGTTCCAACTTCGCTTCCACATCTTGGTTCCAATGGATCCCCACGTAGGTGCAACTGCAGACTCTGAAAGAGCCTCGGGCAGAACCAGAGCAACGTCATTGTTCTTTGAGCCTGCCCTGATCATAGATGATATTAGCTAGCCAACTTGCTCAATAAATATTTCAATAAATCACTGGAAGTGTCATTCCCCGGAGATGCTTTCATGTTCCAAGGTGTTTATAACTGGTTGTAGTCGCTGATTAAGCATTGACAATGTCCTCCTTCATTTGAACCAATCTGTTCCAGCCCTCAGAATCCTCCCACATGGCCTTTCCCTTCGACATAAGAGAACGCACGGCTGTGCGGGCCTTGTACTTCCAATCCTTGCATACCACATCTCCGGCGCCGTGTTTGCCCGGCAATTCTCCCAAGGACTCGTAAGCAGAAACAAGATCTGAGCATGCCTCTACGGCATCATTCCACACCTCATCGCTGGAATCCAACTCGGGCCGGAGAGACGTGGCCCTATAGGCCTTCTCGAAGCACTCCAAAGCCGCCCATGGCTTGCCACGCCAGATTTCCACCCGGCTGACTATTCTCCATAATCTAGCAGAATGGTTGATGATCTCAGGAATCTTGTTGCACACCAAGTCGATGCACGACATTTGGAAGTGGGTAAGTCGGACATCTTCTGTGTAAGGCTCCTCCACGAGAATCTGCACCAAACGTTCGATCACTGGAATGTCTACACCCACCAGCTCAGTGCCGTCTTTGCGGATACTAATCAATTGCCTGACTGCATGAAGAACGTCGTTCCACTCATTAAGTTTGATGGCCACAGTAAGGTAATTCTCAAAAATCCTCCACGACCGCTTGGCTCCTTCTCCTTGCTGCAACGCCTTTTTCAAAGCCAGGAACGCCTGCTTCGTCTTGTCGAGCCTTAACAAAGCTGTGGCCAAGTTGGACCACGCGTGGGAGTTTGTATCGTCAAGAGCGACTGCTCTGGAGAAGGCCTCTGCCGCGAGCTCGTAGTTTTCGCATTCCAAACCACAGCAGCCGTAAAAGAACCAGTTCTCATACGAGAGTGGACTGGCAGATAGACAGTCACGCATGTGGAGAATGGCCGCCTGCAAGTCCTTCTTCAAGCCCGAGTTGATTGGAGGGTTATAGTAGTATTTGGACAAAGAGGCTTTTGCTTTGGCGTACTTGCCCAGTTCCCAGGCCTTTTTCCAAAGCTCAGGGTCTTGGCGAATATCACCGAGAATAGAGATTGCCCTGGCATCTTGCGGATGAGAGGCGATTCTCTCTAGAAGGAGCTTTTCTGCATGTGCTTCATCGTCAACAGCGGCGTAACACAAGGCTGCATCAGTCATCATCTGCAATCGCTCGTAGATCTCAATGGCGGATCTGAGTACACCCAACGACATGTATTTCTCGGCCAATTTCGAGTCCATGGCCCATTGAGGCATGAGAGGAAGCTGGTGGATGAAGCGGAGCCTCTGCGAGATCAAATCCAGCTGGTTGTCTTTTGCAGCCGGAATCATGCGTGACTTGACGTTGATTCCAACCTCTTCCACCAACGAGGTCATCTGCAAGATGCCCCTCTCGACAGTTCGGGCCTTGCTAGTTTCCAAAATGGATCTCTCCCAGAGGGTTCTTCCAAATACAGACCAGTTGGTTTTGTTCTCAGTAGAGTAGATGATACGGCTGACAATGGCCGACAATTCCTCCTCAACCATGGCATTTCCTGAAGGAGACGTCTGCTTGATGGTGACTAATCTCAAGAGTAACTGAATGGTATCAAGGTCTGTCAATGCAGGTTGGTTGTTTGGGTCCAAGTCCCGAAGCTCTTGGGGAATGTCATCCTGACTCATCGATATAGGCAAGAGTCTTTCGCCTTGGTTCATTTCAAGATGCGAGAAGTCATCGAGCTTGATTTTTTTACTGTCGGGTTCGTCTTCCGTCATAATGTCATCCAAAGACTCGTAGTGAGGCCTTTCCAATAACAAGTCTGAATTGAGCTCGAAGGCCTCACGAGACGTCTCCGCCTTGGAGTCCGTGAATAAGTTGGACTTTTCGCTTTTAGCCAAGAGAATAAGTGAGGCAGTCGTGAAGGTCTGGAACTTGGTGCGCTTGGCTTTAGCTCCAGTCAAGACAAATTGGAGCTGGGACACCTGGGCGGCCTTATGCAAAAAGGGCTCTGCCAAGTGCTCTGTCCGGGCATGGATGCCGTTCCGGGCGTTTTCCAAGAGAAACACCAATTGCACGTGCTTCACTGCCTCAAGCTCCGTGCTTTGTTTGGGTGCCAACGAGTTCACCACTTGCTGCTGGAGAAGAGCTGACGTCACCGAAGCCAAAGTGTCCGAGGGCTCGTCGAGAATCGAAAGGTGCACTTGTAGAGCTCTAGCTCTCCACCATACGAGCGACGCAGCCGTGGGTGAGTTGGCCACATCAAGTTGCTGGATTGTCTGCACGTTTTCAGCTGTGAGCTCTTCGATAGACCCAGTCAACAGGCCAGAAATCAACGAATGCTTCACACGCTGCAACTTTTCAAAAAGTGAAAGAGACAACAACAACAAAAACGGCTGGTTCATCAAGCCGTATGCCGATTTACCCTCGATGGTCATGAGCTTGACACATTCTTGTTGGAAGAGGACAGGATCTACACTGCAGAACCAATTTTTCTGGAAAAAGTCTTCCGTCTGAGGCCCCGTAAAGTTGTTTTGAATGAAGAGCTGTAACAAACCAATGGCAAGGAGTTGGAGGGATAATTCCGGGAGTTCCTGTGCTAAAAACAGGACAACGTCCGTCAAAACGGCACTTATCAGCTGTATGTTTTGAGAGCAGATAGCCACGACTTGTTGCTTCTTTAAAGTGGGCCCAAAAAATTCATCTTCAAGGAGTTTTGCCGAATCACCTTCCAAGATGGTTCTGATGACCCGTAGGAGTTCCTGCAAGTCTTTTGGAGAGGAGTCTGGAACCTGGATCAAGTTCTCAGGGGGAATAAGAAGAACCAAATGTGATAACGCTGTTTGAAGCTCCGACATATTGGCCAAATATCTATTATATTTTGCTGCAGCTGATGACACTGATGGCAGTAAGTGACAAAAATTTAAGTTAAGTTCGCTGCGCGATGCGCATCTTACGAACTGCATCGCTACGAATGCTAAATATGATGATCCTTTTGGTTAGACGTATTTACCTAAAGCTATGTCAAAATGAAGAAAATCTGTTTCTTGATCGTGAAGAGAGCCGTTCAAGGCTGTTTCCACGCGATCAATCTGTATTTCCGAAGAACGAAAGTCGTTTCTTCCCCTCGCCCTGTGCACTATCGCTACGGCGATGGTGGTCACTGGTTTTTCGAGACTTCTTGAGCGAATTGCGTATGGAGACCCTGCTCATTTGAGAATTATTATTCTCGTCGTCCGAAGCAAAGTCAATTACCTGCTCTTGGAACTCAAGCTGCTGCGGTTGCATAGTACTGAGTTTCTTCTTGAACTTGGGCTTCCCATCAGAGTTCTTCCTCACACTCTCGTGTTCCATATCGAGTAGAGATACTTCTGCATCTGGAACCGGAATTGCGGTCGAGTTTGCCAACATCGCACCATGCTTCGGGATCTCTGTATCAGCAAAGTCGATAAGATCCTTTGTCCCTGTCATTGGGGCTGTTGACTCGTTTAAATTCATGCTGGCGACCTGCGTATTGAGGTCTCGTTGAACAGAATGCTGCGGTTTTGATTCTAAGGCACTGCCCCATGGATTGGAGTTTTCTCTCCGTATCTCCGGTTGTGCTACCAGCAAGTAATTTTTGGAATCTTGAGATGATGCATGTGATGATGCCTGGTAATAGCCTGTATCATGAGCTCGATTATGAATGGCGGGAATTTGTGTTTGGATTTCCAGATGAGGCTTGATATTTTGCAGCAGCACCAACGTGTCTTTTTCTGGGGCAAAGTAATCATGCAAGCCGTTTCCTTGGGTCTCTTCTCTACTCCTGGAAGGCTCAGCTCTATTTTCAGGTAGCTCCACCGAGCTCTTAACCGAAACTTGCTTCCACAATTCAGGAGATTGGTTGGTAGTTGCTGGTGCAGAAGTCAATCTTTCATCGGCACCTTTGATTGAGTGATTGCTTAATGATTTCTTAAGATACAGCTCAGACCTTGGAGCCGGGGTTTTATCAGCAGACCCATGCACAAATATATCTTCCATGAGTTTCTCTGCATCTTTGTCGATCGCTGCGCGTGACAGCTTCTGCCAAGCCTCCGCATTCTCAAATTCCGTGGAACGCGGAGGTGTTATTGCGAGATCCAGGTACTTGTTTCCACGATGGACCTCCAATGTGGAGTGAGAACTTTTGACAGGCTCATTTGTGGATTGACGGTCGCTCTTAGTGGAAACTGCTTGGTCAATGGCATCGAGAGATGGATAACGTTCCGCAACATTCTCTAAGTCCGGGATGTCCTCGGTGAAGGTTTCAATTTCCGGCAAGTCATGAGACTCTGTTACAGGTGGGACGCCTTTGGAATCCGATACAGCCACTTGATGTGAATGCAGTGCTTCGAGTGATGAAGCAGTGGCGCTAGATTTCACCGAGTCGGAACGACTATTGGAGAGATTGATATCGGAAGACTTTCTTCCTTCGTAAGACTCTGATTCGTGACTAGCACTTTTGGAGCTGTGCGAAGTGTGTTGTCCCGGTATATTCTGGAGATGCAGGTACAGGGAGTTGCTGGATAGAGACTGCTTCTGCTGGATTTCGAACTTTTGTTGCTGTAATTGCTGCTCATAATAATACTGTTGCCGTTTGAACTGCTCATTCTGCTTCTCTTTCTGCATTTCATGCAATGCTTGGAAGTCGTACGGCCCACGATTGTAGAAGTCTTCCACATTGAGCGTGTCGAAGCTTTTTTGTAACATCTTTGCCAAAAGCATGATTATCTGGACAATATTAGGCCTGTAGCTGGGGTTTTCTTGAAGCATAATGATGATGAGATTCTTTAAATCGCCCGAGTATGCTGGGGCAGGAAGAAATTGGAAGGAAGCATGCAAAATGGCAATGTCGCCGCTGGCTTCAAACGGAGTGGTGTAGTAACACAACTTGTACAAGAAGCAACCAAGGGCCCAGATATCGGACCTCTCGTCGATAGGAAGCCCACGGTACAAGTCAATCATTTCTGGGGCTCGGTACTGTGGGGTCGTTTGGTACAAAATATCGTGGCTAAGGATCTGGAACTCTTGTTGGTCTTTGGGTGGTCTGATGGGAGAGGAAACGGAGCCGAAGTCGCAAAGCTTGAAGCGGTTTTTCGCATCAATAAGCACATTCTCGATCTTGATGTCCCGATGCACAAGGTTCAACTTGTGCATTTCGTAAATGCCAATTGAGATATCCATCATGATTTTCAAGATCTCCTGTTCTGTGAGTTTCTGGCGAATACGATCGTTCATGAAGTGAAGCAATGACTTGTTCGGACACAATTCCATCAACACCAACACCTGGATGGTGCCGTCAGGCAAAGTCTCTGCATTGGAGTCGTAGTAGCGCACAATTGAGCGGGCCTTTCGTAGGTTTTTCATCACATCCACCTCCTTCCGCAATGTGGCCAAGCCGGCCTTATCCCTGACAAGCACTTGCTTCAAGCAAGCGGTTTTGACGTTATCACCCTCTGGGTCCATGCTAACCTCGTAGATCTTGGAGAAACCACCTTCGGATAGGTAGCGCACGATCGTGACCGTATGGCTGCCTACGGTCAACGAAGTACCTTGTTCGAGCATGGTGTACGGGATGGCAGATGTGAGACGGTGTGGAAGCGGATCGTTGCAGTCTAAAGAGCGCCAAGTTGTGCTGGTCGTGCGCGGCCAAAAACTCTGCCCCAGGGGGGTATACCTAACATAATGCCATTCTGGAACACTGCTGACCATTATAGACACACCATTTGCAGTTACGCGGCGGGCGTTTGAAACTCTCGAATCTCGATACTATTTACGGAAATTGTTAGATTTTCAAACATCGCTGCCTCGTCGTCACGCCTTCCAAATGAATTATTGTGCTTCCGTCTTCAATCTCTTCGTGTGCTCATGCATACACACCAAGGCTTATTAAGTGCGAACTGGACAGCGCTGCGGCCTAAAAATTAGTCTCGAGGAGCTTCTCCATCTCGTCAAACGTGAATGGCACGTACACCATCTCTGCCCCTCGTGGGTTTTTCGAGAGCACACACATCTTGTGCTCCACAAACTCGCCAAGCATGGTTTTGAAATTGATTTCGTTGCTTGCAACGAACTTGTCCACACACGTCTCGTAAAGAATGCGTAGCTCTAACCCGGTATTGGTGCTTCCCCGGAGCCCCGTCCGCCCTGCCTGGGATGCAGAGGCTTCCTTTAGCTTCTCCACCTGCAACTGCAAGAGAATTTGGTATAAGCTGCGTGCGTTGGGAGTCAAGGACGTCAACACGTACTCTGCACCTTTGCTTCCCACAAACTTCTTGGACTTGCCCATACTCAACACGTCTCGGAAGGACATCTCCACGGCATACAGATTGTATGTGGTGACATCGTGCCAGAGAAAGTTGAAGTTTTTAAACCTGTACAAGTCCCAAAGCAAGCTCAGGTTGATGTTGTCCGTAGAGACAAGAAGCCACACGTTGGGCAAGGATGCCAATTGCGAGAGGTAGTTCTGCGACCTTGTATCTCTGAACGCATCCCCATCGATGTTGTGGATGACCAAAACAAGAGTCGCCTTCACAATCCCGTTGTAAGAGCTTCGCTTAATGTTTCTCTTGAGATACGACATCAAAAACGGCAATGCCTCGGACACATGCTTAGGCATACGTAAGTTTTGCTGCTTCTTCTCCTCGGGCGTAACGAGAAGCGACACAATATCGTGGATGATTGTCTTCAATTTCGTGGCAGGGTTGTAGCCGTTGATCACCATCACTGCGGGTGGGGTATCTTCGTCTTGTATGGTTTCTTGGTACCAGTTCATGAAATAAGATTCCACAAACTCCAAGATAAAATTGGCCTTTGAGCCAATGCCAAAGAAATTGAGGCTGTATCCTTGGCTGAGTTCAAAGCACCACTGATGGTATAAGTCCTCATGCAACTTCTGGAGCGCATCTTTTTCCCGCTTGTACACTAATTCACTGAGCTTTATATAAGGAATAAACTCCTCATAGTCAATCAGAGGCGCATTTGCCGCTAATGAACTTGACGATGGACGGAACCTTAGGTTATGCTGCTCAAAGTAACCTTCGCTGCCCTCCAAAAAAAATGCCCTCTCATCAGTAAGCCGGGCATTTTGGTCAAGACGAATAGCCACATCGGACAAATGTTTGTTGAGGAATTCCGGGTCCACGATGTTTCCGTCCGCGTCAAGTGCTGGGACGGGCATCGGTATGAATTTGGTGACGACTGTGGGATTTGGCGTCTCTTCACCGCTGCTGCGTTTACGGATACCACTAATCACGGGTATGCTTGAAAACTTGCTCTGTCCCGTATTATCAAAGTTCAACGAAATTTTGTTGGAGCCGTTTGGAGCCTCTGCCAGCTCCTTTGGTGCTTTTGATGGTGGCGATTGTGCTTGGTCGGAAAGCATCTCCATATCGTCCATGTGAAAGATACTAAACACCCGCTTGGTGACATTTTCCTGCTTGCTAGGCCTGCCCTTTTTGGTTCTTCTTCCGGACCCGGGGGAGGGCGACGCCAGAGGTTTGCGCTTTGATGGGGTTCTAGTCTTCTTCGAGGGCTCCTCGTTGGAGGACTTCTCTTCCGAATCAAACTCTTCATCTGAATCTCCGGAAGAATCTTCTGAAGACTCAATGATGACCGTTTTTCTTGAAGCCTTACGAGAACCTCGGCTCTTTTTGGCCTCCATTTGCTTCTCCTCTTCGAGCCTTCGCTCCTCTTCTAAACGTAGCAATTCTTCGCGTTTCTTCTCCTGAACTGCCCTCCTGGCACTTCTTCTAGGAGTCAAATCCAAGTCGATTTTAGTAGGCAGTGCTTCAGACTTCCGAGGTCGTCCTCTCTTTCTTTTCGTGGGAGATACTTCCACATCCACAGACTCTAGTTTGACATTGCTCGACGGCGACTGCTGCGGTAGATCCATACCTTTGTAAGAGTCAGCCAAGATCGGCTGCTTATGAGACTCTTTGATTAGCTCTGCCGCTAGCTCCATGTCCCGCCTGTCGCTTTCGCCGTCATCCTCTATATCCTCACCCATCAACTTCATGTATGCTTGAGATCCCACGGCCTTACCGGAGGACCCATTGGATGGAGACTTATTATGCTGGATACTCCCCTTAACAGAAGGTTTCTTCCCTTTTGACGGTTTCTTTGTCTCACTCATGGACGTTATGAAGTTACTCATAGTGAAGCTCGCAGTAATAACGTGAGTCACGTGACCCACTGCCATAGGTGAAGGCACCCGTCATCAAACTCGATTTTTCTGTAGGTATATGAAATCACTGGGGTAACATGACTGTGTGCCCTTAATTAGGCCTAAATTTTGGTCACGTCCAGAAGTTATTGTCGTACTCTACTGCATGCAACCCAGCTCATCTGTTGGGTCACGTGCCCCACACCTCATCTTGTTTTGTCGATATACACAATCTCCAGAAGGACACTTCACCGCCACAGAGACTCAGTCCCATCTTTATAGTCCCGGGCAATCGTTTGAATTCTTGGATCAAGCCTGACCATATCCACTAGAAGTGTAACATGCTTTCGTTTTGCCCCTATTGCTCGAACATGCTCTTGATCTCACCCGGTGACGACAACTGCAATAGACTATACTGCCCTACGTGCCCGTATGAGTTTCTGGTAGCCGGCATTCAATTGTTCGACCGCAAAGTTTTACCCCGAAAGGAAGTCGACGATGTCTTGGGTGGTGAGGGTGCATGGGATAACGTCGACCAGACCACCGCTCAATGTCCCATAGACTCTTGTGGAAACGACAAGGCGTACTTCTTCCAATTGCAAATCAGATCTGCCGATGAGCCTATGACGACGTTTTATAAGTGCACCAAGTGCAACCACCAATGGAGAGAGAACTAAGGATGTTTCGGTAGCACTCGAATACACATCACCCCTGGCGAGTTTTTAAAGACTGCAAATGAAAGTCTAGCCAGAGAGAAGGTTTCTTGGCAAGCATTTCAGCAATATCAAGTATTTGATTGGAATTGATCCGGGCCCTGCATTCTTCGGTATTTCTTATAGGACGAATGGACTCTTCAAAGGATCCGAACGAGGACTCGATATGCGACTTGGTATGCTTAATTGGTGCATTCCTAGCGTTGCGGGCACCGTGAATCCCTAGGGAATCTTGAACCACACTCGCTTCACTGTGGTCACTTGAAATGGAGTACTTTCTGGTGCCCATATCTAATATGTCTATAGAGCTTTCGCCGCTGTCAGTGTCGTAGACACTGCTTCCTCCGAGCACAGTTGCATTCCTGTGGCGCTGGATGGGTGGAGCATGATCTGAATTCTTTTGGAATATCTTATGCTTGATGTAATAGAGCCTTTGCTGCTCTTTAATAAATTTCCGGTGCGAGATATCTCGCCGGCCCTGGACCAACTTTTGCAACGCAAAATCTTTACGTCTTCTCTTCAAGAAGTCTTTATCGTCTTTACTCCTCTGGTTTTCATTATAAGGCACGTGCAACACCTTTCTTAGTTTGAGTAATGCTTTGTCGCAAGTCTGATCACGGGCTTTCGAAGTTTGTCTATCACGAAGTTTTAAGAAGTTCTGCACCAACTCCTCCTCGTGCTCGCATTCAGCAATGTTCCATCTATTGATGCAAGAAACTTCCGTCTCAAGAATCTCTTGTGGTGGATGGCCGTACGCTTCGGTCATCATAGAGTCAAAGAAAAACTCTTGGCCAGAGCAAATCTCACGGAACAAGCGGTACATGGTGAATCCATTTATCCATGCTTTGGCGGAATAAGAAATCGGAAACACTTGTCGTGGTTTGAATTTGGAAATAAAATTGACCGTTTCACTGTATGAGGAGTGTCTTGAGAAAGTGAGCTTGATGTCCTGGGGAAGCAACTCTTTCCCGTTTGGTGGAAGGAGCCATAATCTGTCACGGAAACGGAAAATCCGGGTTCCTTTTTGAGTGGTTGAAAGCAATGATATGGACTCATCTGGAGGAATAGTATCAAGATGAACAGGAAAACAGATTCCAGTGTAGTCCAAGATATTGAAGTTGATGCACTGCTTGATTCTTACCGTAAAGTGTTCAGAGGCATGTCTTCCAGCGTAAAACTGCGGGCGATATCTCTTCATTTGAAGTTGGCCAGCCTCTTTTTCACCAACAATAGCAGGTTTCAAGGCCGCCTTATGTTTCGTATCTAGGTCAGTCACGAGTGCCACTTTCCTGTGTAGCAGTCTGTCGGGAATCACAAGGAGCCCCCGGAAATAAGACACGATGGTGCACCATGCCTGCTCAAAGCCTAGCGTGGTATCTGCGAATTCAAACCTGAGTTCCGGATCAAGCAAGGGATATTCTTTCAATAGGAGAATAGTCGTATGGATACCCTGGTTATTCGGGGGAGTCTCGATGTACGGTTCTCCCCGGTATGCAAAGGTCGAATCAAAGTAGATGTTGTCGAGAGTTCTCAAGTCATTGAGGTAAGGCGAAAGCGGTGGGCTGTTGACAAGCAGTTCACACCACCACCTTTCTGCACGCAAGTCGCCAGTACAAAGCACGGATTTTAGGGGCTGGCGATCATAATCTGCCTCCGAATTCACCAGAAACAGCTCAACTAAGAACATACACGCGCCCACGCAGTGGTAGGCTTCAATCAAAGTCACGTAGAGCGCGTCTCCGGCGTCGTCAAGGAAGTCCATTCGAGTGGGGCTGTTATAGGGTAACGCTTTCATGCGGCAAAGTACGTTCTTGAGTCGGTGGTCTGCCTTTAATACCGCCTTGGTCTCTTCCGAACAGTAGATCCAACCCGCAAAGGACTTGTTGGCTAATCCCACCAAATGGTCTGCGTGGCAGTGGGTAAGGAGGAAAACAGATACCGGGATATTGAAGCGGTCGAGTCCGATGCGAGGAAACTCTCGAATGATGCCATCAAATGTGTTCAGCATGGGCTTTGTTAAGAAGAGAAAGAGACGCGGGTGCAAAATGTGGGTGCGAAAAGAACAAGTTAATGAGAAGCGCGATGAGAGCAAGTGAGCTACTAATGTGAATCAAGCAGAACACTAGATCCTGATTACTGAGCAAACATTGAACTACAAATGCCAATCGCCTAAATAATCTACGTGGGTCCAAATTATCTAGAATCTTCAGATAATGTCCCACGAATAATCCAATCATCCTATGTATTTAGATTAGCATTCCTGGCATCGGAGCGCACTGAATGGAAGATACCTCGGCAAAACACACAGCACTAGGACGGCATGCTAAACCAAAATCCCATAATACTCTGCCCGCCTGTATTGCACGCAAAGCTGCTCCCACTGGACAATAAATCTGTTTGCAATGGGGAAAAGAAGACGGCCACTGAGACTGAGCCTGTTCACCCGAGCTAGAGACTCCACGTACACGATGCGGGTTTTGCAGAGACCAAGGTATTTCATTGCAAAAATCACGTACGCCACTGGAACGCTTGTTCCCGGGCCGTTGAGTAGAAGCACGTCCGGGGTCGGGAGTTGTCGGATCTGGCGCACGCAAGATATGAGCGAAAGAAGCGTGCTTTTGACCGACAGTAAAAGTGGCTCCTTGACTTTGCGAGCTCTGTAGAGGGTAGATATGTTCACGTTAATCTTTTCGCTAGGTGTATGCGCCCGAAGAGAGCTTTCAAGCGCCTCGAGCTTCTTAAGGGAGCTGGTGTCATTGGACGACACTAGCCACGTTCTCGAGCACCTAGAAATGTCCATGCGTTCGGCCAAGCGGATCATTTCCCCGGTATGACCACCGGAGCCTAGTAGTATCATCAAGTTACCGTCAAGAGCAGGGGTAGCCTTATCGATGGGAGAGAAGTCGGGTCTATGGGCTGCAGGAAGAATGACCACAAGACGTATGACAAGACCAGCGAATATTAAGGCAAGTGCCGCCACCAAAAGGGGGGCATAGAGCTCAGAAATTTCACTACTCATGCTGCAATGGAGAAGCGTGAAGTTGGTGTAAACGTGGGTTGAATGTGATGATGCTGAACGCGCGTCCAACTATTGATCTCTCATGCAGCGAAACCACTAGATATTACTTTACAAATTATACTTACTCCAGTTTATTTTCTATTCAACTCTGTTTACACTCTATTCAACTCTGTGACACTATACTTGTACTTGTACTCTGATTGTTCTATTAATATTCTACTAGTACTCAATAGTCAGTTCACTCCATACTAATTTTCATCTTGTTGCATCCTCTATTAATTATTTTCTCCCCTAGTATTTTCTGGTCTCTGTCTGTCATCAAAGCTCCACATCTTTGGACAACGCCTTGTATTTCTGCTTGCGTTCAGGCTCAGCCTCGCTGACTGCACCCTTCTTTGGACCCTTTCTCCGGTCATTTCTACTGCTCTCGTCTTTATCGGCCAACTGCTTCATCACCTTGGTGACCACCTGCAGTAGCTTATTGTTCTCGTCCCTGGAGTTGCCCAAAGGCCTTGGAGCACCCCAGCTCACTCGCACGAGCTCTGTCTTGGCGATCGATACCAACCCCGCCGTCTTGGGGTTTTTGCTGAGCCCGTGTGCTTTGGTGTCTTCTGCAAACGCCTCGGCCGAGCTTCGTTTCCTGTAAGTCACGTACCCACACCTGGCCTGATGAACCACCTTCACCAGGGCCACGGGACCATACTTTTCAAAGTGGGCCGAGAGCTCATACTGCGGCATGTCTTGACTGAACCCAAACACAAAGAAGGATTTCACGGACGGGTCTTCGGGTGGTTGGAGCGTGCCACCAAAGGGTAATTTGGACACGGTTTTGGCGAGGTCCTTGGACGACACATCGACGGCTCTTCCCTTGGGGCGACTGCTTTTGACTCCGTCACTGGACAACTTCACCCTCAATGCCTCGAGGATGGCCTTAGCTTTGGCCCGTTTTTCGTCCTTGCCTTCCGCATCCAACGTAGGCTTCTTGGCCTCCAATTTATCGGCCATGATGGCTCGTACCTCGGAATTTCGAGACGTAATATCCACAGCAAAGGGGTTCTCCATGTGTGCCATCTTCAACGCTGCGTCTCGGATATCAATGGGAATGCCGTAGTCGACATCTACCATACAAGACTGGCAACAATTCCGGGCCGTGGCACAGGTTTTGCATAGAATGGTCTTGTTCAGCTTGTTGCGGACCTCACTCAGGTTCCACCGGAACACTGTGAACGGGCGCGTACATAGCTTGCACTGTTCCCCTTGAGGCTGTCTGACCATCTTCACGTGTTCCTTGTCCCCTATGCATTGGCTACAAAGCGTAGGGATTTCAGACATGATGTTTGATAGTGGGGTAAGTGGTGAAGATTACGGCGCATCGCGCTGTGCACGCAGGCGATGCCTTGGTGTAAGGGTTTCTTACAGCTTCTACATCTCGACAAGTTCCGGGTTCCCATTTTATCAGAATGATACCATCGGATTGATAAGTCACAACGCCAACTATGACGGTATTCCATGGTATCGACTAAAATGATATATGGAGGTATCAACTAGTATGATATTCCATGGCCCAGCCAAATAATGAGAAATCAAAAGTGCATCAGTAGAAAGTCTTACAATGTTAGTATAATTCATAGAATTGTAGGTTTGTCAGTGTTAAAAAGCTCTGATTTTGTTTTCTCTACATGAGTTTTCAGGTGAAGAAATTCGTTGTTGTTTAAAAATGATCTCATCCTTAAACCTAAATGGGTATCACATACGGTTTGTAATTTGGGTTGGTGAGAAAAAACGTGGAAATATTGCTCCTTTTATAGTTGCCGCGTTTTGGTTACCCGGAGATGAACTGCGCGCTCCAGTGTTTGGGCTCGTGTTTCGCATCCATCTGCATCCTTAACCGATCTGTATAGGATAGTTGCTTGCCTGCAAAAGGGCACAAAATTCCCGGTTCAATCTGCTCATATGTTCATCATCCTCGTAAGCTTCCGCTATTACCAATGCTTTGCGCACGGCTGTATCTAAATGCACACTAAAAACATAACACTGTAGTGTGATGATGTTCTTTGCAGTTTTCAATACGGCCTCCACACAATCAATGAGATCACATTTAGCCTGGGTGTTAGCAGCCGAAATTCTTATTACTCCAACTAAATCCTTCGTGTCCTGCACCTCATTGCCAAATGTATTTGTTCTTTCAAGATCACAGTCGTTATTTTCCTGTTCGCTTGCGAAGTCTTGTAAGTTTTGCCCAACGCTGCGTGTTACCTCTTTTGTGAAGTAGGAAGCGGCAGTCATTCCCAACGAGCAGGCGCTTTGGAGAAGCCTTTTTCTGCTGTTTCCGATACTCGTTTCAGAGAAACATGATAACACCCTTACCTCGTGCGAGTCGTCGCTGAGGCCTTTGAGCCGGTGCAAGATCAATTTCACTTCATCATCTTCGCTCATATTCGACAACATTAGCTCCTTTACAATTCTGGCATGAAGAAGCTTCACATCGACAGATGCCTGAGGGTCGAACAGATCAATCATTAAATGTGGATGTTCTTGGTGTCTTAATGCCAATAGGTCGTATTTTAAGCCTTCTTTCTCGCTGACACGATCCGGTTTCTCGACTACCTGTGATGTTTTGATGTTGGATATAAGAGCGAGATCAAGGAAAAGCCCAGCAACGTAGTCACCATCTCTGATCAATAGTTTCTGCACCAAGTATGGATGTAATTCCTTGAAGTGAGCAAACTCTTCGGAGTGCTCTAGAAAGTACTTGCATGTGGCCACCTGCACTTCGTATCTATGCGATGAAAGGTACATTTTTGAAACCTTCAATAGTTTGTCTTCACCGATATTCCTCAAGACTGCTGTCGTAGCTGTCTCCAAGAAAAGACTAACTGCACCACTGGGTTGCAGGTGTTGAATCTTCAAAATCAGTTCCACGTAATCACTGATTTTCTCTGCATCTTTTTGCAGGATTCTTTTCGTCATCATGATTTGAAGACAAGTCCTCTGGATTACAATATCACTATCGTGACGACTCAAACACGCCTCGTGGAATCTGGCTGCTGCGAGACTCGTGTAATCTTCAAGTTTAGTCTTAGAAGACCGAGCTTGTTCAATGAGCTCCATTGCATACAAGAGACAACCATGCTGCTTGTTTTTGGAAAAATTTTTGTTATGTTTGAGCAAGCGCGTAAGCTCGGACGAGTATGAGGTCTTGTGAACCATATTTGCAATCAGACGTGCTGACATCTCACGTACTTTCCACACCCTATCGCAAAGGTAATTCTCCTTTAAAACTGCAATAAATTGATCCAAAGTAGAATCGTCCTTCGTGTTTACCTTCAAGCGGGAAACAATCGCCAAAACAGGAACTATATTATTCACATTCTTCCGGTTCGATTCTTGCAACAATTTCAATAGAATCTCACGAATTCCTGGATACCGGCTAAAGAAGAGCGAGGCATTGATGCTTGGGAGGGTATCGCCGAGTTTGTGAGTGCCAAAGAGCCTCTCATTCAAGGCGGTGAAGAGCATCAATGAACTATTTTTGACAGACCACGTTTGGTTGTTCAAATATGTCAACGAAAGCCTTAATGCTTGGTTTGTATGCTTTCGTGTTCCATCTTCGAGGCTTGACTCCTTGAAGAGTTGTCTTATGCAGTTAAATGCATGGACCTGAGGGATGTCGTGGGACTCATTTCCAGAAAACTCAAATTCCAGAATGGCTATCTCGTATAACTTGCTGAATACTTCATTCAGTAGCTGCTTTAATTTCGCCTTGTCACACCTTGAAGCGGCATTGATGACCCCGCAAAACACAAAGGGTATGCCTGCAGATCTTCTGGTGATGAGTTGTTTGTGTGATGTCAAAAGCTCGAGAGTTTGAGCTATAATTGTGTGGGGGTATGAAGAGAGGCTTTCAGTCTTGAAACAGATCTCACATGCCGTCACAAATGCTGCCGAAATTGAGGCGTAGGCTCCTCTATGAGTCATTGTTTTCAACTGATCAATCAACAACTGACAATATTTTGGCATAAAAGACGAATCAAAAAAAGCCCACTCATGCTCTGTGTTGAAGTTCATGATGGATTTTAAGAGAGTGGCTGATTCTTTGATAACTCGCCAGTATTTTGAGTCGGTGTCCATGGCTATTGTGGACTCTGTGAGTCTCATGTGAGGTTTCACACTGATCCAGATTTCCTCAATCGACTTCAAGAGCGTCTCGACAACACACTTCAACAGCTGCTTCGTTCTAACAGTCAAAACAGCGATCGGAAGTATACTAGACCACACAGTGAAGTACCCGTGCATCTGCAAAGGTGCCAGCTTCATGACACTCTCCATGGAGTGAAAGATCATTTGCAAAAAAGAAAGACATCTCTCTTCGTCATGTGCTTTTTGGTGCACCGAGAACACAGTGACCAACAATTGGGCAACGCTATCACTTACCCTTCCTTTGAATGATTGTAGCATGGACAATGTTTGCTGCAAGCCGTCATGATTGATGGCCTGATTGAACGTCTCATAGGGGCAGTCACTGAGAATCAGAGACGCTTGGAGTCTTATATCGTCGTAATTGTTCGTGGTAAATCTTAACAAAACATTGGTAAAATCAGGCGTGAAGATATCCAAGATCTTCACAAGATTCTTCAGCTTCTTTTTTCTTGGAATCCCGTCGAACTCGTGCTCGGTGAATAGCTTAATTAGGACGAGACTACAGACGATCTGTGCATATGAGGAATCTGGAATGAGCTGGGCACTGGCAAAGGAAAAGATAGACTGGAGCGCTGCAATGTACTTCAAAACAGTTTTTTCGTCCTCAACACTAGGTTTCTTTTTTAAACGCAAATTTGTCGTCGACACGAAGTCCTTCATATTGAGAAGAGCCCTTCTGAGAGCAGACATGAAAGCACTTCTGGACTCTGGGGTAGTGGACTCTTTGAAAATCGAATTTAACAACTCCAAGTCCTGTATGATGTCTAGTGCATACTCAGGGCAACCTTTGGAAGCATTAATAGCGTTTGCAGCCAACGAAAAAGAGTCTAGCCTTGTTTTTTCATCGGGACTATTCAAAAGAGCCACAAGCTGTTCACAGTCCATGAGTCCCTTTAGTATAGGATCATTGCTGGCAGAAATTTGCATGCCTTTATTCAGAATGTCCAATAATAACTCCTGCCAGGCAGACGACATGCTCTGAAAATGAAGCTTTTTGGCCCAATCCCAAAAGAGGTTGGGAATTGCTTTGAACAAGTGCGGTAGTAAATGGTCAATGATGTTTCTGCGTAAAGCTTGACTCCCCAACTTTTCTTCAACATTCACAGACCACGATTGAATATATGTTGCAGGATCCTTTCTGGGATCGTGGAGTTGGGAGTAGTAGGCACAAAAGGTCTTGGCCGCTGAATTGGCCAAGGCTCCCGACCACATGATTTCAAGGCATTGGTTCGGGAGCCTTGTGTTGGATACATGTAGGCTCTGAGCGAAGCCATTGATGTTCTTCAAGGTTGTTTCAGCAATGACATAGAAGCTTTTTTGGCTTGGTTGCATGGACATCACGTATGCCTTCAATTGGCCAAGCATTGATTCCGTAAATTCAAGCGAGACCTGACTTGATACATAGTTCATAAGCTGGAGAAGCTTCGTAAGCAAGCCGCCCACAGCATTAGTATACGCACCGCTGCCATGCTGGTGATAATCACATATATAGTGGAAGATATCCAATAACAGCGAGTCGGAGTAGTAAGAGGCGTATGCCGCATTCTGCTTCGCCAAAGCCAAGGCCCGATTCAAGCAGATGGCCAATGTGTCTAGGGCTAAGACTGTGTCGTCATCTATGGCGCGATGAGAAGCCAAGGTGTTCCAGATGTGCCTGAATTGGTTGTGGAATCCGTCGAGATCAACGATTTCCTGCGCCTTTGTGGTGACAAGGCGAGACTTTGTCTCCTGCATCTCCCCAGGGCTGTACTTGCTAATCGGGCCCATGAATAGTTAGAAGTTAGTAGGCATCGCATTAGTGCTGCGCGAAACTACATAAACACGCAGAGTAGCTACATCAATGGACAGTCATCATCCATAGATATTGTAGATTGTAGATTTTGAGAGAGGCTATATCGTAAACCATTTGGAGTTTTGGGACATGGGTAGCGCATGACCCCGAAATACCCCTTTTTATGTTCCGAAAGATTTCAGCTTGTGGAATAGTTCCGTCTCGACTAGTGTTAATGCTACTCAGCTAGCACTTAATACCTTCTTTTCGCGCGCCCGGTCTCAACCGGCAACTCACTTTCATCCACACAGCATCCTCCGCCATGCTGATAAAGCTGCAATGCAACCGATTATGGAACTTTTACTACTTCCACTTCCCATTTTACATGTTGACGTGGCCTGAGAGCTTGTTCTTGCATCTATTCATCATCTCCTTCCTCACGTTCGTGGCCTACGGTCTCTTCAGCGTGATTCCATCATACATTCCGTTTTTGATCTCGAGAGCATCCTACTACTTGACCGGTGGTGACTACTAGGCCATGTTTGCATGCATATCGACTCCGGTCTATGAGGTAGCGATGGTGCTTCTAGGCTGGGACTTGGCAATGAACCCCAAGGCAATAAGTCCATTCTTGGCCCATGTATCGTTACATCGAGGCCTAAACCCGTGAGCTTCCAGTATGGCACATTGGGACTGTGTTTCCCACTTGGCCTTTACATAATTAATATATTCAGTTCCTTTGGTGTGTAGCGAGCATTGGACCACTCAAGGTCGCGTCTCAACGTTCACGTACCTCTCTGCTTCACTGAGATGTACAAGAGGAAAGCAAATGCTCCATTCAAGGCACCTCGACCACTATCTCTTTCAAATCCAAAGGACAATGCTTCCTTGACTCCAAAGGAGAATGTGGAGCCGAGCCTTTTCGTGCCGGATCCAGCAATCCCGCAAAACAGCGCTACAGGTGTCCATGGAGCAATAAAGGCGCAGACCAACGCGTCAGCTAAGCGCCTCAAAGTCGGCCTCCGCCGATCGCTTCCCTTCAAATCACATGCCCCTCCAACCCAAAGCTCCCAGAGTCGAGAAAATCAAGATGCAGATGCAACTCCGGTCACAAGATACTACCTAGTGCAATGGCGGAAGCGCACAAAGAAGAAGAACAAGTCTTGGGAAGGCGATGGGTATATTAGTGTATCAGGCTCCGGAATGGTGTTAAAGACGCAGCTCCCTGATCAATCTTACAAGTATGCTGCCCGCTCTAGCCAGACCAGCACTGAAGGTGTGGTATCTATTGGAGTCTATGAAGTCGAAGTGGACGGTGAAACTACAAAGGAACAGTTGGAAGCAGCAGCTCAGAAAGGCCCAGCTTCTTCACTGTCGCCCGTGAAAGTTCCTAAATTCAATGCCAAATTTCCCACCATCATGAGAGCTCCCGAACTCCCGTCTTCACCAACCGTTTTGCATGCAGAGGTTGAGACAGAAGAGGATGTGCCAGATCTAGGGCCAACCCCCGAACCTGACCGAGAGCCATTGGTTATGCAGCCGCCTGAGATTCCCGACCCTAGGCCTGTTTCGGTGGATCCCCGTTTGGTGGAATTTCTACGACCACATCAACGTGAGGGTGTGTCCTTCATCTATGAGTGCTTACTAGGGATACGTAACAAGAACCACTGTGGGGCACTATTGGCCGACGAAATGGGTTTGGGCAAAACATTAATGACCATAACAGTAATTTGGACTCTTCTCAAGCAAAGCCCGTTGAAAAGTGAAAAATCAAATATCAAGAAAGTTCTCATATGCTGCCCGGTGACATTGATTGATAACTGGCGGAAGGAGTTTGGAAAGTGGCTCGATATAAATCGCATCGGCGTGCTAGCGCTCAACAATAAGAAGCAGTCGGCTGCAAAAGACAAAGAGGCCATTCGCAATTTTGCCAAGACAAACGTGTACCAGGTCTTGATCATCAACTACGAAAAGGTCACGGCATATTCGAAAGAGTTGGCGGAAGTCAGTATCAACTTGCTCGTGTGTGACGAGGGCCATCGACTCAAGAACTCGGCCAATAAGGTCTTGAAAGTCTTGAGCAGTTTGCCTGTTAAAAAGCGGCTTGTGGTCACCGGAACGCCAATTCAAAACGACTTGAATGAGTACTATAACATTGTCAACTTCATCAACCCCGGCATTTTGGGCACGGCGCAGGAGTTCCAGAAAGACTTCTTAAAACCCATCACTAGGGCAAGAGAAGCCAATTGTTTCAACGAAGAAATCATCGCCGAAGGCAAGCACAAGTCCGCTTTGCTAATCGAGCTAACCAAGGGATTTACTATACGAAGAACAAAGTCTGTGATTGAAAGCTACTTGCCTACGAAAACTGACTTGCTTGTGTTCTGTCCCCCAGTCAAGCTCCAGAAAAGGTTAATCGAGTATGTCAATGGCTGCTCATATTTTAACTCTGCTCTCAGCGCCGGCAACCGCGATGTGTTGGCGTTAATCAACCTTTTCAGGAAGATTTGCAATTCCCCGTCTCTTCTCCACCAGGACAATTATTACATGACTCTCGTGCAAAACTCGGGCTCTTGTCCTGCGGAATTGGAGCCCAAGAGCCTAACTCATCGACAAGTCGGTGGAAAGATTAATATCTTGGTTCCACTTTTGCTAGAATTCGTCGACGCGGGGGAAAAGTCCGTGCTCGTGTCAAACTATACTCAGACACTCGACCTTTTGGAGGCAATACTTTTGAAGCTCAACATATCGTATGCTCGTCTCGATGGATCCACGCCAGCATCCTCCAGAGATGCTTTGGTAACCTCATTTAACAAATCCGGCGACTACAAGGTGTTTCTTCTATCTTCAAAAGCGGGAGGTGTTGGTTTGAATCTCGTGGGGGCTTCACGACTTGTTCTTTTTGATAACGATTGGAACCCGCTGGTGGATATTCAGGCCATGGCTAGAATTCACCGAGATGGCCAAAAAAAGCCCGTCTACATTTATCGTCTCTTCACAACCGGATGTATTGATGAAAAGGTTTTTCAACGGCAGTTGGTTAAAAACAACCTTAGTGATATGTTCCTTGATGACCAGGTGGATTCGGTCCTGGATATTTTTGACTACGAAGATCTACGCAACCTCTTTGCTTTGATTGAAACGAAATGCAACACCCACGATTTACTCGAGTGCAATTGCAGTGGAATAGGCGAAGAAGCTAAGATTCCTGAAGCAGAAGAGGACTCTGAATCGAAAGAAGCCTTAGTTAAAAGGGCACTTGATTCCTCCTTCAGTACCATGTTTTCTTCTGGATACATGAGTGCTTTAGAGTTGAAGGAATCTAGCGAAATTGGGATGGCTACAAAGAGACAAATTCGGAGTGCCTTGAGCCGCTACAAACATTATGATCCAAGGAGTTTTTCCCCTAAAATGGATACTGGAGATTCAGTTTTAAACAGGCTAATCATGAAGACGAAGAATGACGTCAGTTACGTTTTCGCCCATAGATCCTAAGGTAAATTATATGCATTTCATATTATTATTTGTCATTAGTTCATTCCGTATTACCATGCCCCTATTTATAAGTGATTATGGGCTTTCTAAGAACTCTCCGTCTCCTTAGATTCCAGTGTATCTTTAAGCTCTTTCGAGTCATTCGATCCATCAGAGTCATCTTCATCCTGGTCAACTGGTTCTTGCACTTTCTCTTCTTCTTTCAGTTTTGCTTCTCTTGGAAGTCTTTGGTTTGTCAAGAACACACTGGCAATAATGGCAATGGCTGCGAATCCCAAATTCATATAGAAAGTGTTTTTAATTCCCTTCATGAGTTCTTTCTTGATGAACAAGTTGGCTGCGGGCGACATGCTCTTAATAAGGTCAGTTCTCTTGATGATGGCTTTCAAGTCGTACTTGGAAAGCTCTTCAATTATGGCTCTGGACTGCTTGGCGGTATCTTTCTCAATGTTATTAATAAAAGTGGTGGTGTAGACAGTATCGCACAAAGCACCTGAGATAGCACCACCAAAAGTACGGCAGAAATTGATGAATGTAGTAGCCATAAGAACTCCACCAGGTGTCTTTGGCGCAGTGATTTGACCTGCTATAATTGCAGATTGCATAATAACACCAATGCCCACACCGCCAAGAATAAGATAGCCGACTTTTTGTTGTTGGTTAGAATCAACCTGAAGCAAAGTAAGCAAGCCCATGCCGATCATTCCACAAGAAGCACCAAAAAGAGTGAATGGTTTCACAAAGGTGGTCTTTTTAACGAGAATACCAGTAGACATGGATGCGACAACAACAGCAATAATACATGGCAAAAGATCAACACCTGATCTCCATGCAGAAGCACCATGAATGACTTGGAAGTAGATCGAAAGATACAAAATGCTGCTGATGAAGAAGCTGAAACCGCCGAACAAAGCGATACCCGCAGCCACAGTTTGGTAAGATTGTACCACATCAAGGGGAATGAGAGGATTCTTCGAGAATATGAAATTCCAAACGCTGAAGGCAGCAATTAAAAGACCTCCTAAAACAAAACAAAGAATCACAGCAGCAGAGCCCCACTTGTGATCACCACTGGAGGCGAAAGTCAAAGCAAGAAGGATCAAAACCAAACCAGCAGTCATGAGGAAAACGCCAAAATAATCAATCAATTTCAACTTGTCTTTGATAGACGACTTCACTCTTGGTGGATTGAATGAGAAAAAAAAGGCCACCAAGGCAACAGCGCCAATTGGCAAGTTGATGTAGAAACACCATCTCCAGGAAACTTTACTTGTGAAAGCACCTCCGATCAATGGACCCAAAACAGAAGAAATGGCAAAAACACATCCAAGTAAGGCCATACCCAAAGGTCTCCTATGCATTGGAAGAACTTCGGTGATTAAGATAAAGACAAGAGTTTGAATACCACCTCCACCAATACCTGCCAAAACTCTACCCCCAATGAGAACATTCATGGAATTGGATAAAGCACACATCAAAGAACCAGCTTCGAAAAGGACTATGGCAGCGATCATGGTGTTTTTGCGTCCAAAGATGATTGCAAATTTTCCCCACACGGCAACCAAAACCGCCATACTGATGAGAAACCCAGAAGTCAACCATCCAATCTGGTTAGTGGCATGGAATTTGTTCCCGACCGTACTCAAAATGGTTGCAACAATAAGCTGGTCGAGGGCAAACAAAAACATGCAAAGAAATGCAGATCCAATACAAAGAACCAAGGTCAAACCTTGGAAGTACATATCTTCTCTCTTCGTTCCATCGCCAGCATCAGACTCGAAGTATTCCTGTTTTTGCACTTCTTCTATAGGGGCCAATGCGACCGGCGCCAGGACTGATGAGTGAATTGATTCTGACATTGTGATTTATTTGATAGTAGTGATGGGAGAGCACGGATTTCTCCACTCTTATATATTTTTGCCCTCAGGGCTTCAATTATCTCCGTCGGAAAATAGATGTATGTCACAAAGGTTCCGCAGAAGGCATGAGAGGATCTGCCACTTCCCAAACAGGTTTATTTCCGCGCGCGCCCAAGCTTAAGTCAGAGTAGCTGCACGGTCAACGGCACTTTCTTCCGTGTCAAGTTGAGAAATAACCCGTGTGGTACTGCACATTTCCGGGATTCGCACACATTTGGAATATGCATGGTAGCACCGTGCGTCCACAGCTTGGTCGTGATCTGGCTTGTATTGTCTTGATAAGCATGATGGAAGAGGAGTGTTATTTTTAGGTAGCTGGGTAAGTGCAAGAAACAATGTTTTTTTCTCTTAGTGAAAACCTACATGTGATTTGTAGTTACTATTAATAATGGTGATCGATGACGAATGCGATTTGTAATGAAGGCGACATGTAAAATTAATGAGCGGCTAAGCGCCCCTGCCGCGCATCCTGGCTTCGGCCGCACGAGCTCGTTGTTCCCTCATGAACCTCATTTTTTGTTGATCGGTTAATCCACTGGTTTCGGATACTTTAGTCATGACCTTGCCTCCGCCCAACACACCACTAGAGGAAAATCTCGGCTGTTTTTTCTCCACCTGGACTTGTTTCGCAAGCTCTTCGGCTATCAACTTGCGGTTTGCTTCCTGGGCAGCGCTTTTTTCACGAGCCTCTCTATCCGCTACCTCCTCGCTGGTTGCAGGAGGCCCGACGTGAGCCGCGCTCCAGTTGCAATACTCTTCCCCAAGTTCACTTCTGCAGATCTGGAATACGCTCATGATCAGGTCATTTTGCCGAATTTGAGCAGCCGTTTTCCCAGCACTGTTCAAAACCAAGGGATCAGCTTTCAAATTGATCAAAAGAATTCTCACCATGTGGCTGAGGCCTTGCGAGGATGCGTAATGCAAAAGTGTGGGGGTGGTGGCAAATTGATCTTTCGGTGTGAGCTCGAACTGTGCGCTCAACAGATTGGCTCGAAGGTAATTGATGAGCAAAGGAGCTTTAGATCGTTTCATAGCGCTTACGAGCTCGTGCGTGTGTTTATCTGCAGCCAGGACTTCCGGCCGCGCAACCGGTTTTTGCTTGACTTCGGGCGTCGTGGCTTTGCTTGCAGTTTTCTTTGGCTTGGGTAGCTCGAGGTCCACCAAGTATGTTAGCTTTGTCCATGCGCTTTTCACTTCGCTTAGCGTGGCCCTTTTCGTGGTGAACGGGAATGTTCTTATGCGCTGGTCTGTAGATTTTAATGGTGAGCCTTCGTAGCCCACCAAAATCTTTCGGTTGGCTATACCGTTGGCTCGGATGAAGATGTGCTCTGCTCCATCAAGGTGGCGTTTCCATGAAGTGAGAAGCTCTCTGACCTCCTTGATCAAGGCTTGTTCGTTGTAACGACGAATACTGGATCCTGCAGAATTGGCCTTGCCATGCGCATTGTCCGAAGCACTCTGAGAGCCACCTTGCTTTCGTCTCGTGGTGTAACGGTGGAATGTTTTCGATTCTACCACCGATACTCTTTGCATTGCAATTGAGTCCTTGTGGTTTTTAGCATTGCCGTTGATGTTGAGCCGCGTGTGAGAAATCACAGCACCTGCAAAGTGGCCGCCTCCTATCATCAATAGAACCGAATGCCCTGACCTCGATTGAGCCGAGTTGTACTGCTCCAAGGCTTCTATAATTGTTCCTTCTGCAAGAGCATCTGCAGAAAACATGGCTTTGTACGCCCCAAGCGCTTTCGTGTCGTCTAGCAAATGAGACCTGAGCAATATGAATGGTGACTCGGTGTTCATATGACTCACGGGAAGTTCTTCAGCGTCTTCGTCCTGAGCTCCTTTCACAGATAACTTCTCGAGTATTGCCGGAAGCCGCTGCTCCTCGGAATCCAGATCTGAGTCTGAGTCATCTGATCCTGAGATACTATCCAAGGACTGTGTTTCAAGCATATCCTCGAACTCCTGTTCAGACAACGGCACCAACGCATTGAGCGACCGCTTCAAATTCAAGCGGTGCAAATCGGACTTATAGTGTTGGTTCTTCTCATGCTGTGGCAAGCTGGGCGCAAAGGTATAGTTGCATGTCAAGCACACCTCTGTATTGTTGACCTTTGTGGGTTCCAGAGACACGCTTGGCTCTTCCGGAGCTGGGTCCACATTAGCCAACGAGTACGACGAGTCGAATCGAAGGAGCTGGAGCTTACTGAGAGTCTCGTTTTCGAGGTTGAAAATGTAATTGTCTCTTCTGCTCATCGTGGCAAGGTGAAAAGAGATTAGTAGAAATCGATTGCGCATATGGCAAGGTACTGCACGCAACGACAGTGTGCCATCCGAGGTCGACTATTTTGAAAAAACATGGCTTAAACTTGCTTGTGCTTCTGTGAATCTTTGAGCCTGTTTTGTGTGTGTTTCAGACTATTTATTTGGTTGCCGAGAAGCCGTTTTTTAAAAAGTCTATATTGTTTGGTAGTCATTAACTTCGTAATTGTTTCCCTTGTGAACAAACATATAGCATTTTTCGTAAGATTGAGAGTGAAACTGAAAAAATACACAATTAAGGGTTTAACTAGCTCCAAATAGTTTCACCGACCTCATGAGTCTATGAAGGAAATATTTTACAGACTATTCCTGCATCTGGCCTTCAGGTGCACATTGGCAAACCCAATTGCCAGCTCCAACTCAGCATGCATGTTCTATAACCTCAGTGATTTTCTTATTGGGAACCTATTCTATGACACTCTTTCAAGAAATGGCCCACCTTCTCTGGTTTCATGAACGGGTGTGTTCCATGGCCAAAATTGATGATATAGTTCTTCTTTCCTCCACCGAACCCCTTGATCATCTGCTCCACCTTTTGCGTAATCACCTCGTCAGACCCATACATAATGCCAGGGTCTAAGTTTCCTTGCAACGTGATTCTGCGACCGTTGACAACCTTGACCGCATCCTCAGGCTTAAAAAGCCAATCGAGCGATACAGTGTCGTAACCCGAATCACACAAGTCGTCCAAGGCATACCATGCGCCCTTTGCAAACACAGTCAAGGGGATTTTCTCGGTGACATTTAGTTCACGCAATCTTCCTGGCAACTTCTCCGCAATCTGCTTCAAGTATGGCAAGCAAAATTCGTTGAACTCATGAGGTCCCAACTCTCCTGCCCAAGACTCGAACACCTGCAACATTTGTGCCCCGGCCACAACTTGTTGCGCCAAGAACTCCACACAGGCATCCGTGATCGCCTGTAGCAATGTATGTGACTCCTTGGTAAACTCGTAGATCCATTGCTTGGCATAACGGAACATCTTAGATCCTTGACCTTCAGTCATGTAAACTAGCAAAGTCCATGGGGCGCCACAGAAGCCAATCAAGGGCACACGCCCGTTTAACTTGTTTCTGGTAAGAGTGATGGCCTTGAATGCCCAGTCCAACTCCTTGAGGATGTCTGGCTTCATCACCACTCGCTTCATGTCATCACGAGTTCTCAAAGGCTCCTTAAACACAGGGCCCTTGCCCTCGATCATCTCAATCTCAAATCCCATGGCCTGGGGGATCACCAAAATATCGCTGAAAATAATGGCGGCATCGATGAGCCCATCGAAGTGCTCAATTGGCTGGATGGTGATTTCGGCAGCAATCTCTGCATCCCTGCATGTTTCAAAGAAATCCCGCTTGCCCTTGACAACATGGTACTCGGGTAAGTATCTCCCTGCTTGTCTCTACGGTGTTAGTAACATGTCAGTAGTTAATGCTATTTAGTAACATGTCGGTACTTTATATTATGATTAACATACCATGATCCAGATGGGAGGTCTCTCAACACTCTCACCCTTCGCTGCCCTCAAGATGAGGTCATTCTTCAACGTGGGAAAAGGCATTCTTGTATTGAGCTTTTAAATTGCATGGGCGTCATTTCTGCATGCGCTAGTCCCGGTGTACGGATGTACCAGCAAGCATCAGAGTCAGACATGAACTCTCAGAAATGCAACTAAGAGAGTTGCTCCGTTGAAGAGAGCAAAACTCAATTCTATGGAAATATTTTAAATCAACCAATATTCACTTCTTTCCCTAGTGCTCTGGGTCCCTCCCACATTCTGGCTACAACCTTCCCAATATGTCTGCGCGCCAGCCTTGCATGCTCACCCCATACATCATTTATTTCTAGATCTCTTTGTTTGCCCTCTCCACTGCCCATGTCTTCAGGAAGTATTGCTTCAGACCCACATCACGGGAGCGGACATGTAACGGAAGGCTCAAGGCCTCACACGAGCTCTGCGGCTCCCAAAAAGGCCAACTACTTCACCCGACTCTTTCGCTCCTTGTTTGGCTATAGGAAAACAACCTTGACGTTCTTGGTGTTTGCTACGTACTTGGCTACCATTGTCATTTCCACCATCGATAATTCGTTGGATTACTCTGTGTCTTTGCCCGACGACAAAGAAGAAAAGGCCGCTTTAGATTATTCGTGGTCCTGTCTCCAGGAAATTGGGGCTACTCAACACACTTACACATCCAGAAAGAACGACAGGGTTCATGACTTTTTGGAAAAAGAGATTGTTCATCTCATCAGCGGACTGGACTTTATTGAGTACGACAACGACCTCAATTACACCAATTCCGTTCTTTTTGCCGTCAAGTACCTCAACTATGACTCTGTTTCGTACTACGAGAGCAACAACTTGTTGGTTCGAATTAATGGCTCCGACGATAAATTGCCTGCATTGTTGCTCAGCTCGCACTATGACTCAGTTCCCACGTCCTACGGCATAACTGATGACGGAATGGGCGTGGCCTCCATGCTTGGCTTGCTTAAGTATTTTGCTGCTAACCCCAAGCATCGCCCCGTTCGTACAATCATCTTCAACTTCAACAACAATGAGGAGTTTGGCTTATATGGAGCGCATGCCTTCTTGTCTCACCCTTGGTTCAAGCAGATCGGCTACTTTTTGAATTTGGAGGGCACGGGTGCTGGAGGAAAAGCAGTTCTCTTTAGAGGAACAGATTATGGTATTGTCAACCATTTTTCCTCCGTCAGATTTCCATTTGCCACGTCTTTGTTTCAACAGGGCTTTAATAACAGGTTGATTCACAGTGAAACCGACTATTCGGTGTACAAAAACAAGGGCTCCATTAGGGGCCTCGACTTGGCGTTTTACAAGCCCAGAGATCTTTACCACACTCCTGGTGACAACATCAGAAACACCAACATCAAGTCTTTGTGGCATATGCTTTCGTGTGCCTTGGATTTTTCGGTAGCATTTACCAATGGGGCAAAGGACTTGGACGCGGATGATTCTTCTGGTACAGAAAATAAGAGCTCGGAATTCGCAGCATATACTTCGTTTATGAACTGGTTTTTTGCTACTCCCATTTCGACTGTGATAATAGCTAACATAACCTTGCTCTGCGTTGTTCCTGTTACGTTCTTGTTCTTCTTCTTCATTATCCTCAAACACAAGAAATCATGGGATTTGAACTTCCTTAATATCATTAAATTTCCATTGTCTTTGGCATTCTCCGTTGCTATCTTGAGTTTCTTTACCGATGTTTTCGTGATACCATACAACCAGTTCTTGGTCAACAACTCCTTGAGTTCTCTTACAGGCACCCTCTTCGCCACGTTTATGCTTCTCAACTATGCCTTCTTGAATGGCTTCAATTGGCTTTTCAAGCATTTCAAGGGCCACCAACATGATGAAAAATTGATCATCATAATTCAACAAGTCTTTATTCTCTGGGTCATTTTGTTATGGTCTACCATAAAACTCACAAAAAACGATTTCGGGAAGGACCACACAGGTGAGCTTTTTATTCCATTGTTATATCTTCTCATGTCAGTATCTGCTTTAGTTGGATTGATGGGCTGGAGCTTCAAGAAATCCTCGAGGCAAAAGGTAGATGAGCATGATGGCAGCTCTGAGCCTTTGTTGGGAGACCGCTTAGCTAACCAATATGGCTCTCACGAAGATGAATATTTAACAAACTCTTCCTCATCTTCTTTCAAGTCTCATCAGCTCCTGGAAAACTGCGTGATTGACAAGCGGTCCTTCTCTTACGACTGGTTTATCCAATATTTGATAGTTGCTCCGATATCTTCTTATGTTATTTACAACTCGGGCTTCTTGATCTTGGACGGCATCAACAAATCTGTCCAAGAGTCTCATAAAGCGCAAGATTTGATTTACACCTTTTTGAAGACTTTTGCAGTTGCATGGGCTGTTCCATTTTTGCCTTTCATTTTCAAGGTCAACAGAATCATGGTGCTTGTGTTAGTATTAGTCCTTATCAATGGAATTGCAACCTTGTCATTGAAGTCGGCATTCGATGCGTCCAACCCATTGAAATTGAGATTCATCGAAACCATAAATTTGGACTCCACTCCAATTTCTAACACTGTGAAAGTGAGCGGGCGCCTGATGGGATTGATCGAGGAGATTCTCAAGGATATCCCATCTGTCAAGAAAGACAACGCCAAATTAGAAGTCTCTCAAGTTGGAGATGGCATGCTGACGTATACATGGGAGACATCTTTGCTTCCAAAATTGCCGAACGGTACTGAGGTTTCCGAGGACTTTTTGAATATCGAGGTCTTGAAGAACTCCACATCCGTTTCTGATGCTCCATTTGGAATGTTGACCGGAGAAATCAAAATAAGGGTTCCCGAGAATAGAAATTGCAAAGTTGTGTTCAGTGTTGCCAACTCCATCGTCAAGATCTTCGATGAAGAGTCCAATAATTTCTCACCTGTCAAGAGTGTCACCATCTATGATCACGAGGAGTCGGGTAACAGCACGAGTAAGACACCCACCTCCAGGTTCGGAGATCATTTCTACAAGCACTATGGAGGAATCAAGCAGTTGCAGTTGAATAAGCTTGATTGGTCTAAACCTTATCACATAGGATTCCAATGGGTCCCGGAAACTGTTGAGGCTGATGTTGGTGAAAGCCTGAAGGTGAATGTGAGGAAACTTAGAGTTGCAGTGGAATGCTACTGGAGTGAATTGGAAACAACCAGCCATACAGAGGATGGCGAGGTCGTTACTGGATCTACAATTCCAGCCTATAACGAGCTTCTTAATTACAGTCCAGGTTATGTGACTTGGGCTAATTTAGAGCGCGGGTTGTTTTCGGTGCTGAAGTTCGTTGAGCTTTAAGCTTGTTTATAACATAATATATTACATGAATGATAACAGTAAAAGTGTAGAGGGAAAAATATAAAAAAAAAAGAATGCGATTTCTGTGGATCGAACACAGGACCTTCAGATCTTCAGTCTGACGCTCTCCCAACTGAGCTAAAGCCGCAAGATAACCCATGCCGGGACTCGAACCCGGAATCTTTTGATTAGAAGTCAAATGCGCTAACCATTACGCCACACAGGCATTTTCAAAAGGTAGATTTTTGAGCCTCTTTACCAATGTAGGAAGGTAGTGATATAAGTGTAAAAGATATATCAAGACCGACATCAGAGCAATCGTGCGCTACTAAGTGAGGCGCATGTGAATTTTAGTGCAACTAGCTACATTGCCACTAGCTAAAAGGCAACTAGTTGTAGTGCTTTGTTTGTGAAGAAGTATGAAGAGTTCAACTCTGGGTCCGCATTACCCCGGGTCGACCACAGATAAACCATAAATTCACTTCAGGCATTTTGTAACTCCAATTAGACCGGTGAACACTTGACGATTTCACAAGAACTTGTTGCCTCCAGATCGGCAACCACCTCATCTTGTGTCTCCTTCGCAGGAGTGTACAGTTTCACGGACAAGCCAGTGGTAGGTCCACGGTATCAAGAGCGACCTCTTTAAAATCACCCTTGTTCTGGCCTAAATTGCTCACCTCTTTCGTTTTGCTCAAGCAAAGTGGTCCCCTCTCTACCAATAGTATAAATTTCTGCGAATGTGATTACGTCCAAGCCAAGGGCTTGATTTCGGGAGAAGTCAAGTCAATGTATTTTGCTCAGCGGTTAAACTCTTGTACATCGTGCTGAAAATTACATTGTATTTGCTAATAAACTTATCCAGCAAAAGGATATCGGCTACATGAAGAGACTGAGGCTAGAAGAATAGGGGCTCGTATGTTAAGACAAAAGGGTCACATATGAGCAAATAAGGTCACACACATGGTGCTGCAGGGCCTGGACAATGTTCTAAGGAAAGAACAGACTCCTGATTAATAAGGGAGGATATATGTATCATGGCTTATCCGTTAGGAATCCAATTAGGGGGCAACTAAATTCTCAAGGTGTTTCTCTGGTCGTTCCGGTGTTGGAAGACATCTTAATCTATTGTCTGTCAGTAGTTGCTTGGTTACACTATGGAATAGAAAAGAGATTTTCCTTCTATATTGGATTGACACTTCATTCCTATCGCTCCGCCATGCACCTTATACACCATGATGACAGTTACGTTCAAAAAGCTCAACTTGAGACAGTGCAATATCATGCAAGGTTTGGGGTTTACACCTTTTGGTGTAGCCAAAAACGGAGACTTACTTACAGCACGATTTCGTATTTTTTCTGAAAATGTGTGATTTATGACCGGAAGGCGACTGATTTGTTACACAAAGCATAGTTTGATAGAAGTAAAGCTCCAGATCGCATAAAAATTCTAACACAACATAACAGGAGGGTTGGCCGAGTGGTCTAAGGCGGGAGACTTAAGATCTTCTGGACGGTTGTCCGCGCGAGTTCGAACCTCGCATCCTTCATTATCTTTTTATCCTTCATTATCTTTTTTTTTTCACATTTAGATATTACATTGTGTTCTATTCAGAAATTCAGCTCCTTCTCTCTATTTTTCTCAATTGCTTTCGACAGAAACCGTGATTCGAGTTGACCGTTTTCTACGCTTTGTATGGTGCCACAATTGAGACCATAGTTCGTGGGACACACTACCGAAAGCAACAAAACGATTGCCGCGCGGGGATCTCACGCTCATAACGTCTGATGCACGCTAAACAAGATCTAACGTCATGTACAGTTCAGAGGCTCTGCAAAGCACCCAAGCACCAGCACCAGGAACTTTTTCATCAATTGAATTCGAACACTACGCCGAGTCTCCGTCACCAAGCAATCTTTGGGCCCCCACCTGCACAATGCCGTGCACCCAGTAAACAGCCCTCAACGTGGCAGCACAGGAAGTCGAGGCCAACGTGGACGTACCCTTTTTTTTCTTACTCTGTTTCAGCGCATACACCGGATTCTAAGCTATTGGCCCGTCCAATTGCTGCTGATGCGCATGGACGTTGGCACTGTGAAATGCCTTCCGCAGCGTCCAATGTTGTAAGGTCGCATAGCGCATCCTGTATTCAACGCAGATCCCTGAAATTGCTACGGTGACGATTGCTTCGGGCTAGAACGTTATGGCGGCAGTAAAAGTATATAAATGATAAGTATCCCTCTTTCGAGAGAAGCAGCTTTATTTTCCAATTGCACTTAAGTTTTAAGAAACAACTCAGAACACAAATAATAACCATGTCTACTTCTCCACACAAGATCTTCTACAAGGGCGAACAGTCCGACTTTGTTATTTTCATTGAGAACACGGATCTTGTCAAGAAATACAAGGAGGGTGACAGCACACTTCCTTTGATCGATATTGTGTCCATCTACAAAGTGTTTGTCAACAGACAAGGAGGTGTCGAAGGTGTGTTGGATGAGGCCTCCAAGGAGGAGTTGCAAAACGAGTTCGGCAAAGACGCTAACGTTGATACTGTGATCAAGAAGATTGTCTTCGAAGGTGAGGACAAGCAGAGTGCCGGCAGAATTTAAGGGATCTGCCTGCTTCATGCATAAAAGTCTACATACATAATTCATGATAACGAATAGAGATTGTAGTATGGTATTCCATTTATCCGAACAGCATCCAATTTGTGATACTCTAAGGCCCCAAATAAAATTCGTTTCCAGTGTAATAAAGTTATGGCACTACTGCGATGCTACTATGGCATTTCATGACGATATGTGCATGCCGAGGGGTGTATGGACAAGTGATAGATTCAGTGCAGTGATCAGCACGGTAGTAAGCACCCTTCACTCTTAAAGGCAGCACTATAGTGGCAGTATAAATTTGTCAAATTTATGCTGCTCATGGTATGGTGTTCACGGCCCTGGTGCTTGGCTGGGGTGGTTACTTGCTGACTGCGCGCTAGCCACATCTTCGTCTCACCATGAGTTCCAGAGCCTTGAGACGACTTCAAAAAAGCCAGCTAGATGACGTGGATCCTGAGCTTATTGAAGAGGAAACCGAGTACAGGCCCCAATCCAAAGTCAATGCGTTTGCACTTTTGAATGGTGACTCTGATGCCAACTCTGATGGTGACGACAGCACCCATTCAGAGCCTGAAGCTGTCTTAGCCGAAGCCAAGGAGGAAGACACCAAAAAAACCAAAGAAAAGGATTCCAAGAGAGCGCCTCCAAAGAGCCAAAAAAAGAATACAAATCGCAAAGGAAACGTTGCTCCAGACGAAGATGATGATCTAGACAAATTTCTCGAGGAGGTCAGAAAAAAAAACCAGGCACAAGCTTCTAAAGCTAACAGCACCACTCCGGTTCCCGAGGAAAGAGCCGACTACGAAGCCCCGCTCAACGAAGAAGACACCCCGGTGGCATTTACAGACTCGAACTACGTTTATTTCACCACGACCAGACTTGCAAAGTGTTTGAGTCTCTTGTCCGTTGAAGATATCAGGAATTTGGACCCGGACACCGAACTCAAAAACCTTTTTGGAAAAATATCCTTGGAAACCATTGAGGATGCTAATACTTCGACCTCTATGGCAGTCTCTCCCGAGGTTTTGGCTCAGTTCAAAAAGCTAGCTCGACTTACGAGGGGCTGGGGCGGCAAGGACCACAGAAGCGTGCCAGGAACGTCCAGAAAATTGCTCTTGACTCGTATCAAGGACGACTGGTTGCCTACGACGCAGAGAACGCTAGGAATGGACGAGTTGTCTGTGGATGATGTTATAGAGTACAAGGAGTATAAGGAGGAAACGGTGGATTATCAAACGCTAGAGCTGAAGGTGAGAAACGAAGCTGATCTCGGCATCAAATACTTCCGGTTCACCAAGACACAGTCCATGCAAGAGCGCTTGGCCAATTCCAAGTTCTACGCCTCCGTCGTGATGACACCCGACCCAGAATCATTGATGCAACTTCTTCAACAACATCCATACCACGTGGAAACGCTTTTACAAGTGGCCATGGTTCTATTGAGACAAGGAAACGACAAGTCTACAAGCACGGCGTTGGTTGAAAAGGCCTTATTTGTGTTCGATAGATCGTTTCACAAATCTTGCCATGAGCTTCTTCAAAGGGGCAAGACAGAGCTAGTGCGGCTTCCATACGAATCGTTTGCTAGTCGGCAGCTTTATCTCAACATTTTCCGCGTGATCACTGGACTTGGAGAAAGATCCACCTATTTAACTGCGTTGAACTACTGCAAGCTTTTGCTCGCATTTGCACCTGCCGAGGATCCTTTGGGTGTGCGTTACTTTATAGACCACTACGCCATAGCCGCAGAGGAGTATGACTACTTGGTCAAATTTGTTGAATCCCCACTTGTCCAGACTTATACGCAGTGGTACACCCCCGGGCTAGCCTTCTCGTACGTTTTGGCATTGTTGCTGTTGGGAAGAAAAGAGGAAGCCCGAAAAGCAATCGAAGAAGCGTTTGAGGCACATCGCTTGTGTGCATTGCACTTGCTTCGGGATGTATGCTTGGCCCAACGCATACCCGTGCAAGAATCAGATTTGGCTCCAAGTGACCGCATTCAAATTGAGGCGGAAACTTACATGGCCCGTGCAAAGGCGCTTTGGAAACGGGATCAAGATATCAAATTCTTGCGTGATGTACTTGAGAGATTATTTGCCGAAATGGCGTCCAAGACTAAGGGCCTGTGGATTCTGAAATGGATTGGTGGAGGACAGACCCCAGCTCAGTCCGAGATTCCGATCAATTTGATTCGGTTCGTCATCTTGTCGGGAGAAAACAAAATCATGGCCAAGATTCCCGAAAAGATCTTCTCTCGAGACGATGTTTTTGAGTACGATGTGATGCCACCTAAAGACAAGACAAGTCGGTACGATGTATTCACAGGAGCCGAAGCGGGCGGCAAAACAACAGACTCTCTCTTCGACCATATTGATCACAACATCATTAGTGCCATAGTGCAGAACCGGACAGGAGCTGAATACCACGATTTTATAGGTTTGGATGAAGAGGAGCAAGGCCATGCCGAACAAGTATAGCCATTCATTCAAGTTTAATGAACATAGTCATTAATCAGCTCATTAAATACAGAATGAGTAGCCTTCCCTTTTAAGTGCATTAACTACAGTCAGGGCTCAAGTCAACATCGCGCATAGTGTCTGGATGACACCAGATCTAGCATTGTACAGTGAGGGATAGGAACTCAAAACAAAACTCAATATAAGAATTTCCACCTTATGTCTTTCAGCTAGCTACTTATCAACATCTTGTCTATCGGCACAGCATGGCACTAATTGCGCCAAGCGTAGTGTGTTTTTCGCAGTCATGGTTGCGCCCGAGTCTCGCATACACTCAAGTGAACGAGCACACCAAAAAGCGCCTTTCGCGTACTCACCACTCGACAGTGCTACATGACTTCATATGATTGCCATTAATCTTGACTTTGCCGATCTTCAATGGCAGTACCAGATCTCCACCACGTTCTTCGTTTGTGTGATCGTGCCATTGATCTACTATATATACGAGAAGTACATCACTCAACGGCCCAACAAGTACAATAAGCTTGAGGCACCAAAGAAGCTAGAGTACCCGATCCCCGACGAGGCCAAGCGCCATTGGAAAGGCAAGCGGTTGTACCCGCCCAGGATTGACCTTGCAGAGGAAGGCGAAAATGATAAAATCCAGAGTTATTGTCCCGCTACGGGTCAGTACCTAGGAACGTTTCCCTGTACGACCAGGGAGCAGATGGACAAGAAGATTGCAGCAGCTGCAGATGCACAAAAGACTTGGGCATTTTCCACTTTCGCCACGAGAAAACGCCTCTTGAGAACTCTCAGTCAGTACATTTTGGACAACCAAGAAAGCATTACCCGGGTTGCATGCAGAGATAGTGGAAAGACCAAGTTAGATGCTTCCATGGGGGAGATCATGGTGACGCTTGAGAAAATCAATTGGATCGTGGCTCATGGAGAAAAGGCCCTTCGTCCGTCTTCAAGGCCTGGTCCGTCATCGTTGCTCTTGGGACTCATGAAAAATGCAGAGGTGCGTTACGAGCCGCTCGGTGTGGTTGCAGCGATTATCTCATGGAATTACCCGCTTCATAACTTGATCGGCCCGGTTGTAGCCGCGTTATTCAGTGGGAACTCAATCGTCATCAAGTGCTCGGAACAGGTTGTGTGGTCCTCGACCTGGTTTGTGGGATTGATCCGCGCTGCTTTGCGCCTGCTCGACTTGAACGAGGAATTGGTTCAGCTTTGCTACAGTTTCCCTGAAACGGCAGAATATTTCACTTCCCATCCGGGCTTGAAACACATCACTTTCATAGGTTCCAAGCCTGTGGCGCATAAAGTGCTCCAGAGCGCCGCCAAGGAGTTGACACCATGTGTAATCGAACTTGGTGGAAAGGACTCAGTGGTAGTGATAGACGACAAGATAGATTTGAAGGCGCTTTCGTCAGTTATCTTGAGAGGAACATTCCAGAGTGCAGGCCAGAACTGCATTGGTATAGAGCGCGTCATCTGTGTTCCTGGGGCATACGATAAGCTCGTGCTGATTTTGAAGGAGCGTATGGGTGCCTTCAGACTAGGCTCGGATATCGACCAATTGGACGAAATAGACATGGGTGCCATGGTCTCAGATAATCGCTTCGAAAAGATCGAACTGTTGATACAGGATGCGGTGGACAAAGGCGCCCGTTTATTACACGGTGGTCTGCGCTACTTGCATCCAAACTACCCCCAGGGTCACTACTTCGAGCCCACCCTTTTGGTCGATGTGGATTCTACTATGGCCATTGCCCAGGAAGAGGTGTTTGGGCCGGTGCTCACGATGATGAAGGCCAAGGATGTGGAAGATGCCATTGCCATATCTAACAGCACGGAATACGGGTTGGGAAATTCGGTGTTTGGCCTGAGTTTCTCGGCCTGCGACGCCGTGGCCAAACGTTTAGAAAGTGGAAACGTGGCCATCAACGACTTTGCGACTTTCTACGTGTGTCAGTTACCTTTTGGCGGAGTCAAGAAGTCCGGATTCGGCAAGTTTGGTGGTGAAGAGGGCTTGACTGGGTTGTGCAACGCCAAGTCCATTGTGGTTGACAAACCCATTTTGCGAGCTTTAGGAGTCAAAACAGCTATCCCACCTCCGATAGACTACCCTATTGCCGATGACAAGAAAGCATGGACATTTGTCAGCAGTCTTAATGCCGCAAGTTATGATAACAGGTTTTGGAAGATAATGCGGTCTTTTCGCAAGTTGGCCAAAGGCGGAGCCTGACCTGGCCCGCATGACAAACGTTTATGTAATTCAAATATCAACTCTATTACCTATATAGAACGCCTCTAGTATTGTCTTCGGTACAGAATCCTCGAGTCTCTTCAGTTTAAGCATTGATGTGTAACTCGGGAGAAGGCTTGGTTGCTGCATCCACCAACAACTGGATCACTGAAGACTTCTTTTCGCTGTACTTCTTCTTAATTTCCTCCAACTCCTTCTGGACAGACGCCTCGGCCTCTTTCTCAATGTTGTCGTTCAAGCCGGTGTGGTCGCTTTCAAACTTCTTCAACTCGGCGTCTTTTTGAGCCTTGTATTCGTCGATCTCTTTTTGGGCATCGGCTTTGGCCGATTTCAACCGCTCAGTTCTATATTTTCTTGCATCGTTCACAATGGCAGCAGCTTCTTTTTCGGTCTTCAAGAGTGACTGGATACTGGAGGACATGGTGTTGTTGCGTGTATTACTGGGGTTCGCTGTATCAGGAAAAGCCCGACTATCGATAAATTGGGTTGTGCACATAATGCGCACGTGACTCGCTCCGACTTATCAGACTTCTCTATCTTTAGTCAATCGTCTACCTTGAGTGTACACTTCAATATCAATCTTCAATCTTCTCTATCTTTCAATTCTATAATTAAATACACTCACTCGACATAATACCCTTCTCCGATACACCGAAGCATGTACTCGTCGAGATGGCCCACACCCTCTTCGTAGTCAGAATCGTCCAAGTCCTCTTGGTCAATCGTCTTTCCATTCTCTTGTTTATTCTCATCCACGAAATCTTCTTCATCCACAGCCACTTCTTTCATGGCTTCCTTCGCTGCGTTACGATCGGCTTCATCTTCGGCCTGCGCCAACAAATCCATGTTGGCATTCTCGCCAATGGGTTTATCTGGCAAGTCTCCCACGATGCTGGTATCGTTCACAAGGTCTTTGACGGAAAACTTTCCTAAATAGTCCGTGGTAAAGTCACCCTCTTGGATGACGACATTGTCCAATTGTCTCTTTTGGTTCGCCTTTTTCAAAATGTTCGATTCGATCGTGTATTCCGACACGAATCGGTAAATGTGCACGTCCCTCATTTGTCCAATTCTGTGACAACGATCCTGACATTGCTTGTCCATAGCCGGGTTCCAATCCGAGTCGTAGAAGATCACAGTATCTGCTCCAGTTAAATTGATACCCAATCCTCCTGAACGTGTGGATAATATAAACACTGGAATCTTGGGGTCTCGGTTGAACTTTTCCGTGAGCAATTGCCGGTCCTCAATCTTAGTGGCTCCATCAAGCCGCAGATACCTATAGCCATGAAGATTGAGAAATTGCTCTAAAATGTCCAAGACTTTGGTCATTTGCGTGAAAATCAACGCCCTGTGCCCGTTAGGTATAAGGTCTTGTAATAAACTGGCTAGTTTTTGTAACTTTCCGCAATCATATTGCAATAATTGCTTATCAGGGAACGCAATTGAGAGCTTAACCTGTGCTTGATGGTATGGATTTGTTATAACATCCTTTTGGACTTCTTCTTGGACTCGGTATTGGGTCTTAATTGGGATTAGCTGATCCTTAACGTCCAACGCAACTGCAGCTGGTGTGACCACGGCATACTTGCTGACAACGTCAGACGTTTCTGCTTGACGCTGAGGAATGCTCAAAATCATGTTTTCTATCAATTCACAATTGGATCTTGCGCTTGCTTTCCTCACAAAGTTCATGAATGAAGCACCATAGAGCGGTTTACGCAGACATCTTAAACGGTTCAAGTATGCTGCATGTTTGAGTCTCTCACGAAGTTCGATTTGCTCTTGTAGTTTGATTTTTCTGCTCACCTGCAAGATATCAGACATCACCGACCCTTCAGCACCCGAATCCTTCTCCAGCAAACCTTTTTCAATTATTTCATTGATTTTAACAATTTCCTCATCAAATTGCGATTGAGAAATAAGGCGCGTGTTGGCCTCCGATGCAAAGTAGTTCAAGTCATCCACCAGCGTAATGTCTAGATTAAGGACAGGCAAAGACACTTCGGGTTTTTTGGAGCTATTCAAGAGCTTCCGGACGACTGCATCTGTCGAATTGTATGAATGGAAGGCAATTCTTGGCATCGCAAATGACGTAACTATTGGACGGACTTCAAAAAGATCAGGGTGATTGCAGACTTTTCTTAATTGCATCAAGCAGTTGATAATGGATAAGAAATTTCCCGACGCTAATGTTTCTTTTGTCTTGGCACGAGACATGAAATCATCGTACAAGTATCTCTGTCTTTTTGATAACCGACAGTAAATGATATGCTCATACTTCCCTGGCATCTGTTTTTCGACATCCTTTTTCAAACGCCGAAGTAAGTACGGCCTTAAGACTTGATGCAATCTCGACACCGTATTCTTTGTTTCCTGATCTAACTTCTTGGTCACGTCATCATCGATCAAATCACCAGTTGCTGTTTTTTCCAAGATTTTGTCAACTGGCTTTCCAAACCATTGTTGGAAGTCCTCAAAATTGGCAAAGCCTTCTGGCATCATTTGCTCAACTTTAGATGATGGCATCAAGAAGTATAATAAGGACCACAATTCCATCAAATTGTTTTGCAAGGGAGTACCGGTGAGCAAGAGCCTATTCTCGGTGTTGAAGTTAAGAAGAGCCTTCCACCTGGTAGACCTGAAATTCTTGATGTTGTGAGCTTCATCTAAAATCATGTATCTCCAGCGCTTTCTTTTGAATGATGAATGATCATGAACAACCAATTGATAGGATGTGATGCATACATGAAAAGCGTCCTGTTTGTTCCAACCTTTCCGCTTTCTGGCTCTTTCTTGCGGAGATCCATAATATGTCATAACTTTGAATCCAGGTGCAAATTTCTTGAATTCCATTTCCCAATTGAGCATGACACTGGTTGGAACAACAATCAAATGCGGCCCCCATATATGGTGCTCGCAGGCTAGATATGCGAGTAATGAGATGGTCTGGATCGTTTTACCTAGACCCATCTCATCGGCCAAAATGCCATTAGTGTCATTATTGTACAAACTGGCAAGCCAGTTGAGACCCTGCTTTTGGTACGGTCTCAATGTTCCTCTGAGTAGGCTCGGAAGAGGAACATCCTTCACCTTAAAGCCATTAATCTCTTCAACATTCTCTTCATCTTCCGCTTCCAGTTTTGAGATAGATTTACTCTCATTAACATTGTCCTTCATATCAACTTCATCCTTCATATCAACATCTTCCGAGCCCAAATCTTCCGAGCCAGCATTCATCTCTTTGGGGTCGTATAGCGAAGAAAGACTTACTGGATCTGCCAGAGCCTCTTCCTCGTCACTGCTGGCATCGGTAGATTCGTCTTCGGAAGATTCGTCTGTCATCAGACTAGACTCATCGGAAGAGTCCAAATTGTCGGTTTCGTCCTTTTTCGACAAACTCTCAATAAGCAAAAGCTGCTCAGCAGTGTACTCGGTAGGTGTGTCAATCTTTGTATTTTCTGCACCGTAGAGCGACGCAAGAGTGCCATTACCTGCCTCCTCAGAGCTGTTGTTTTGTTCAGACCCATGGTCGTGATTCACAGGCTCTAGCGAAGAGTACTTCTCTCTGAGCGCAGTAATGGAGAGTTGGTTATCCCCAGCCTCGTCTCCCAGAGAAACCTCCCCTTGAGAGTCGTGTTCAGATTCAGAAGTAGAGGAAAAGACATCTGAGTCCTTGCTGTCTGAATCTTCGCCGTTAGATACCATGCGAGATTCAGGCTCTGCTGTGTTGTCTGAGGATCGGTTAAGCTGCGCCTCAAGTAATTGCGTGGAGTGCTTGAGCATCTTGCTCAAATGTTCACGGCCCTCGATTTGCTTGAGCTCTTCCTCTTTTTCATGCTGCAAGAACTTGTAGACTTTGTTAGCTTGTGCCCATCTTTTTCTTACCGCCTGAATCGCAAGCCTGCTTATTTTCCGGAGATTTTGCTCTCTCTCGCGAATAGCACGTTCTTTCTCACCGGCCTTTTTCCTGAAGTGCTGCTCGACGATCTGCGCTATCCGACGAATTCTTGCCTGATGTTGTCTCCTCATACCTTGATGTAACCTAGAAAATGCCATACCTTGACTAACCAAATGATCCTGAAAGGTAAATTCGTTTGCCGCACCTTGCAATTTTGGAGTAATGCATCCGTTTTCTCGAAAAAAGTCTAAAGAATTCTTTGAACTTTGAGGTAAAACAACCTTACGGCGCTCGATCTTATCGCCATTCAACTCAAAACTCCCATCGTCCACCACTTTGTGGCGGAGCTTCTTGAGAAAGTTTTTTTGCGACTCTAGGGTTGCTTGGTACTCTTCCGGTGAGTTGTTAACTTCTGCACCAGCATCATCAATGATGCTAGATTTGTATTTGTGTTCTAGGAAATTAGTTATTTTCAGCTGTACTTCGGGAGCTTGGAACCCTTCAAGTCTGTCCCAAGTGACCTTAGTCGGTTTGAATGTAAAGTCCATCAAATGCTGGGCGTCGGAATCGTTATTGTAAAACTCGGAGTCCGTTCGAGACGGACGCCACGACGGTATATGGGAAGGATGCGTAATCATGGAAGGAGCGAGCGAATATGACAAGGACTTGAGTTTGTAATGTGTATCGGGTGGTGTATCCAGCTCTTCGGTAGAGAATTCCAGAGGCCCTTGATCACTCGAGGGTTCGACCACGGATACTGCCTTGGGCTTTCGCTTAGGCATTGGCAGAATCAGTTTGGATGGCGACTTTTTCCTTTCTGGGGCCAAGAGTGCAGCCTCCCGCTCTAAACTCTTCTGTTGAACGTCACACATAAAGGGGTACTTTTGCCTGAGTTTTGTTTCTCGTTCGGCAATCACTTTTTTCTGTAACCGTAGTGGCAAGCTGTCGAGACTTTCGGCCGCTTGTTCATCCCAAATGAGTTGGTATTTGTTCTTTTCTATAAAATATTGGAATATCTCGGGAAGCTCGCCTCTGGTAGCCCTAGAAAAATCCTCCGGGTTCCAGTCTGCCAATGAGCCGTATTCTTTTAGCTGGAAGAGCTCGTTTACGTCGATATTGAAGTCGGAAATAATATTGACCAAGTCCGATTCCTCGGAGTCTGCTGATGGCTCTATCTTGACTCTTTTGTTGTTAGGCGCTGGAGAGCCCATATTCAGGGAGGAAGACAGCGAAGCTGCCCTTCGCTTTGAATTTCTTGGGATATCTGCTCCATTGCCATTGCCATTTGAGCCTTCGAGCTGATGTAGCATGCTTGTCGAAACGTGGTGTGGCAGCGCTACTTTGTTTTACTTGAGAAATCTGAGAGTCTACTGCAGACAAGCCCATACACCAGATCGCTGACTTCAGCCCAACGACAACTACTAATGTTTAAGCTACATTGGCCAAATTGTTTTCGCCAATCAGTGTCTGAATATACCAAACGTGGTTCTGAGTGTATGTATTGTATTATATCGAATAATTATGCGGTTGAGTGGTCTAAGCCTTGAAGAAATCGGAGTTAGCTCTCAAGTAAGCATCCTTTTGAGCAGCTAGGTCCTCTTCAACAGACAAAACACCGGCATCCTTGGCGGTGGTGTCGGGTCTGACTCTGTAGAAGTAATCTGACTTCTCGTCGCCAGAGCCCAAACTTTGAGCCAACCCGTTGTCTGGGTAAGATCTGGGCATAGCAGGCTTCTCTGGGTTGAGCTGTAAGTATGCCACTGCACCAGCAATGGAAAAGATGAGGGAGAAAAAGATGGCATTGTGTTTCAACGCGGTTTTGTTCGAAACGAAGTCGTAGTAGTCAGGAGACCACATGTCGTACAAGTCGTCGTCAATATTCAACGGTTCGTTCTTGTTTCTTCTCATTTGTTGGTAGTCATACTTCTGGTATGGGTCTCTAGACAGAGCCAACTTTGGCTCTGGGTTTGGGTAGTCTGCTATTTGAGGACGATTAGGGTCGGTCAAAAGAATGGTCTTGCCGGTGGCATGGTCCACGATGGTAGTTTTAGTGGTCAATAACCTCACAGCGGAGATTCCGGATTGTTTCAAGGCACCCACGCCAAACCTGGATAACATTTGTGCAGTTAGAGTGACGCTTACTGTAGGAGTGTTTTCACCCAATGGAATTTTCTCAATTGTAATTGGGCCGCGCACACCATTTGTGAGCCGCGTGCCAGAGGCCAGGGCCGAGTGCCTAACATATTAGTACTTAGTTAAATGATGACTAGATCGATGTATTAATGGTACTATATTAGGTAGGCTTCAATTGAGCTTGTGGCAATTTCTGTTTTGAGTGTGGAAAGGATTGTGCATACGGACCCGATCTATACAATGCTTCGGAATCAAAGACTCCAGAACCGCCAAATAAAAGTTTACTTGATAACGAGGATATGTGATTGACTATAAAATATGATGCATTAGTTTTTTTTGGCCTGGGGCTCGCCAAACTTCAACTCCTTGAGAGGAGACTTCTCGGAGTCGGCGAAAGTCAACAAACCTTCGTAACCCTCAATGTTTTGACCAGTAAACTTTCCAAGGTACCCAACGCCCAAAAGGATAGGTGTGAGAACAACCAATAGCGAGAAATTTTTGATGTTCCAGTAAGCATGCACTGGGGGAGGGGCAATGTTGAAGTTGTATTTGTTGTTGAAGGGCACAACCTTAGGCTGGGCCTGGGCGGCGTGAGACTCGAACCTGCGGCCCATGCGGGCTACTGTGCGAGCACTGAATCTGGAGAACATGCTGTGTAGATTTTGTTGGGGACAGACGGAGTTCTAACAGATGTAGGGCGATGGTGCTGATGTGAAGGTAATTTCTCATCTTTTAATTGGAGAGCCTCTGTATGCAGGTCCACGGTCAAGCAGTGCGAGCACTAGTGACAAGACACACTGCAAAGAGTACAGTATTTACTAGGTAGTGTCAGGAGAGAGGTTCGGGAGTTAACTTCGAATATTTCTAGAAAAGCTAGTGTCCGCATGGTCAAAAAATTTTTCAGGAATGTGATTTTGATTTTTTTAGGAGCATGAGTACCTCGCTCCCTTCTCCATCATTGGAACGGTTCGCATCATTTGCGAGACTACATACAATCTCATCATAAGTTCAAACCAAATTACACCTGCACCTGTCACCCATGCCATACTATTCGAAGAGTTCGTACAGGCCCACAGGGGATCTGTATCGACCCAACAGTCGAGCTAGTGATAACAGTCAGCCGCAAAGAAGTCATCGGCCGGACACTCCCAATCAAGACAGCCAATACTCTGGCTACAACAATCGATCAAATCAAGCACCCTACAATAACGGCCCAGGAGCAAATCCTCGGTTGAATGGCTCAAGAAGTGGTGCTAGCAACTACAGAAGCCATAATCAGGGCACGTCATACAACCCTCAGGGCTACTCCAGTTCTTACCATAATACTTATACTGGGCCCAATGGGTACCGAAAAAATAATGGTAACGCAAATTACGGTCACGGCAATTACCAATCAAACCACCAGTCAAATTACCAAAACAACTACCAATCAAACCACAATCAATCTCTGAGCTATGGCAATAATAGGCATCAGAAGAAGCCTTACACAGCGAATCATCTGGTATACTCCCAGGCCCATACTGAAAACCAGGTGTGGATGGGCGATTTAGACCCACAGTGGACTGAGGCTGAGATAAACCAGATATGGACTCAATTGGGTGAAACGCCTGTGAACATCAAGCTTTTAAAGGACAAAATGGGAAAACCGCTGTGTTGTTTCGTCAAGTTCGCCACAAGTGCAGCTGCAGCCAATGCCTTGAAGCGTAACAGGACTCCCATCCCCGGAACTACGAAACTCTTTAAATTGAACTTGCCCACTGGGGGCTCACAAACTAATGAGAACAACCAAGGGGGTTCATCGAACCATGCCTCCAAAAACTCTGCCGACTATTCTATCTTCGTGGGCGACTTGTCTATAGATATTTCGGAAGCCGTTCTTTTCGACAAATTCAATAGCGTCTACCCCGGCATGGTCAAACAAGCTAAGGTGATGACTGACCCTAATTCTGGTGCTTCTAAAGGTTTTGGATTTGTTCGGTTTGTCAGTGCTGAGATCCAGCAAAGGGCACTAAAGGAAATGAATGGTGCAATTGTGAACCAGCGCCAGATAAGAGTGGGCCAGGCAAATGGTGCAAACCAGGAAGTAAGCACCAAAAAGTCTGGCGACTTGGCCAATAGCGCAGTGAACTTAGCACAGCACCAACCAGCATTGACGCCTTTCACAGATCCTAAGAATACAGTCATTTGTATCAAACACATCACTTACGGCATAACGCGTAATGATCTCATAGCCCATTTCCTTGCTTTTGGCCATATTGTTTACTGCAAAGTGAACTACAACGAGAATGTGGCTCACATAAAATATCTTCTACGCGGTGCTGCAGAAAGAGCCATTCTATACATGAGTGGAATACCCATAAATGGGAACCGGGTAGTTCTTAGATGGGGCCGAGAAGAGAGCGCAAACGGGCAGAAAACTCGCTTCCAACCGGTTGGCAAAAGCTCCAAATACGTGGCAGCTGAAAAATTGCTCCCAATATATGGCTTCCTACCACAAAACGTGATTTTCGAAGACTTGTCAGCTGAACAGGCTAAAGCTTTGAATTTTCTAGACGAGGATATGTCTGTGGAATCGCTCAATCAATTCGAACTGGATCAACTTGAAGCGAGAAATGAAATACTCAATATGTCATTTTAATAGTGAAATTCAGGGCTTTTCCCGGGGCAATGCGCCTCCATATCGCTTTTACCGTCGTATTGAACCTCACAATATGGACAATACGAGAATTTCAATCGACAGTAATCTATTAAAACGCTCAATTCGGTTACTGTGTCGAGAGGCTTGGTCAGGAGATTCTCCAAGGTTTCTGGTTCAGGCAAACTCTCTGATGCTTTCAGTTCAGGCAAGTTCTCTGAGGGTTTTGGGGTTTGCATGGTCTTCTCGTGGACTTCAATGGCATGATCCCTCCAGAGAGGATTTACCTGATCAAGAGCAAGATCTCCCTCCATCATCAGCTCTTCATCTCCTGATACGCGGAAACAAAAGTCTTTGAGCTTTGCAATAGTTTTCTTGTTCGTCAGTTCCCGATGCTTTTGCAGTTCTATTTTCCGATACAGAGAGATATTCTGATCGGAAACAGTCACATCCGAACTAGGAAGCGCTACCGAAGTAGCAATTTCTGATCCTATACCAGCTCGTCCCTTGATGTGCTTGGAGGTTATAGGCTCGTGGATCGCCTTGTTGTTTTCCCGTGAGCCCAAGCTTTGGCCCATTTTATAACCCATCTTCTGCATTATTTGAAACGCAATGGAGTCGGGATTCATTATGGATTTCGACACCGATGCCTTTTGAGCAACATCACTAACAGCATTCTGGAAAACCTGAGTCGTCCTCAGCTCATCATGACCATCCAGTATGGAGTTCGTAAGCAATTCTAATTGAGCATCTAAATCCGGGTCTTCAATTACAGGCCTCTTCGGAACTTGATCGGTACTAAAATCGGCGATTCTCCGAACTTTTGTCACAGGCAAATCTTCGGAGTCTGAACTTGAGGAATCACCAAACACATTTTTCATTCCATAGCTACATATTCACCCACCGTGAGAATGGAGATGCTCATGCCTCTGTTCCTGCATACACACCAGCACCGGCTCAAGGCCCCAAGTACTCGTACACTTCATTACTCCACGCAATGTTGCCGCATATAAAAGATCAGTCACCCAGCTCGCTTCCTGTGTCGCGAGTGGGTCTGAGTACCCGGATTAACCTACTCGCAGCGCCTAATATGCTGAAAACACTTTCCCGTCCAAGCACTCCAGGCACATACGTTGCCAGCTCTCTAAATCCGTCCCGAAACGCGCCAATTACCCTGAATAGTCACCTGATGGCGGGTTCAGGGGAAGAAAATGTCCAGTACGAGAGCTTGCTGCTCCTTGAAAACCTCCGAAAGTTTGAATCCGTGCTTGGAGCGTTGTCTCAAAGTGTATCGTCTTTTGAGAGAGATCAATTGGTGGGTAGCGTTCAAAGCCTAATAGACATCAATGACGAAATCAGCTCTGGCCTTCAAGAACTTGAAGAGCACCGTAAACTAGGTGAACAGGCAGAGGCGCTTTCGGAAACCAACAAGGACCTAGAACTGCAGTCCAAGCACATTTTACGAGAGCTTATATCCTACAGGGCTCAGTTGAAACAGCTATCATCGTTGCCTGCATCCAAAGACCAGACATTGCAAAAACTTCGAAGTGTGGATGTGCAGACCCTAATTGAGTACTCGATGAAATTGGCCAAGTTTTCCAAAGCGCCGGCCACCGTGCAGTCGCCCTTCATCCACCCTAATAACTTCGTGTGGCCTGCCGAAGATGCATTAAGGAGAGGAATGTTGGCCATGGCCTCGCTCAAGCCTGATGATTTGATAAAAGCGGAGTTGGGTGTGCAGGATGTTGGAAAGCCAAAAAGCCCCGCTTCTTCTGATGTGGAGATGGAAGACGTCCAGGAAGTAGAGACAGCCAAGCCCGAACCGCAGGTCGAGGGCAGCAGACCAGTGGCTAAGCCAACGGTCAAGCTGAAGCCAGCGGCCAGTCTCGACCTAGATCTCTTCGATTCCGATCAAGACGACTCAGATTAAAAGGTGAAACTTTTATAGCTATATACAATCTAAGTTTCCTTGGAATGCTTTCCGAACAACTGCTTGGGGTGTGTAAATGTGTTTGAGGTGTAGTCTTTGCTCAACTCCCAGTCCAACTCCATTTGATTCGAGTAGAGTTCGCCAGACTCAAGATGCTCCTTGACCAAGTCGGCCAACCCAGAGATAAACTCCTCATTATCATTTAAAGAGTCCGCTCTCTTAACTAAGTCTGGGGTTTTCACCTCCTCCTTCAACTCTATGTCCAATTCGTGCAAAGTCTCAATGTGGTCCGATGTAAATGCAATTGGCACCAACACGACACCCTTAACATTTGGGTTGACGTTCAATTTCTCCACGATAGTCGAAGTTGGAGCCCCGAGCCATGGCTTAGGACCCACCTTCGATTGCCAAACCAATCTGTAGGGGTTACAAAAGTTCAATTTCTCCATCACGGCGTAACACGAAGCAGCAACCTCCGCAGGGTAGGAGTCTCCACGGTTGACAATTTGCATGGGCAAAGAGTGGGCGGAAAAGAGAATTACCACCTTGTTTCTATCCTCTTCAGGAAACTCGTCGATCCTTTCCTTGATCAATTTGGCAAATGGGTCCACCAAGCACTTGGCCTTGGGCCATCTGTCGATCATAGTCCACTCGATGGTTCTTTCGGGATCGTGGATCTGCGTCTGACGGTAGAGCTCGTGCACGGATGAGGAAGACGTGGAAGCCGACCATTGGGGGTACTGCGAGAAGGCCACTGCCCTGCGCACTCCATCGGCCTTCATTTGCTCCAACATATCCTCAGTCAAAGGCTTGGCATATCTAAAAGCCACGTATGGCTTGTGAGGTGCGGTTTCGGGGCTGATTTCATCCAATCTCTTGCAAACTCTCTCTGACTGGTACTCGGACCAATATCTAATAGGGGAGCCGCCTCCGATTTCGTCATACTTACCAGACACGGAAGGAGTGCGCAGCTTTGCAATGAACCAGGAAAGAATCTTTTGAAAAGGTCCGAGCGGAATCAAGTCCTTGTCGGAGAAGAGCCTGTGGAGGAAGTCAAACGTCTCCGAGCTCTTGTTGGGGCCACCCATGTTCATGAACACCACGCCGGTGGGCGATTGCGCTTTGGACGAGTAGGCTCTGGAAAGAGTCCTTAGTCCCACGTTTCTATAGAGGCGAAGCATACTACGGGGCAATACCAAATTCGATTCTTGTTGGAGTTATCCGGGCTGGCATCTTTATATAAGGGCCACATGCCATACAGAGGCGCGCATATGGACTGCAGCCGCGTGAGTTTGATTGGGCATAATTCTCTAGTCATGTCCGCACTTTGTTGCTATATTGCGACTGCTCATGCACCATGAGATTTGTCACCGTAATCAGAATCACCAGTGGCTGAGCAAAAATGCGTCATGTGAACAATTTCTAATGCGAATACTCACCCATGCAAATATCACCCATGCGAATACTCTTCCCTGCAAGTACTCTTCTAAAACAAATGCCTCTCTTCTAGTAAAAGAATTCCTTCTCTAATTAGAGGATCGGCTCATTCTTTCATCAGGATAATCCTTCCCTTCTCTATGCGTCTTTCTTGTTCTCGCCTTTCTTCGCCTGCATGATCTCGTTGATCTCGCTGGTGAAGTTGTTGTATGCATCCTTCAATCCATCAAAGTCGTTGCTGAACGAACCACTGCGGTGGCGAAAACTGTTCCACGCATCTGCCATCTCTTTGATCTCTTCTTCTAAATCTTCTCTGTTGGCGTCCTCCAAGATATCGATGGGCGGAACTCCTAAGGACGGAGATTCGTAGTGCTCACTTAAAGCCTTATGCACAACACCTGAGACCTTCCTGGATTCATCTTCCGTAAGGCTTGAAACTCGAGGAACTACGGCCTTTTCCGGGAAATGGGAGCGGCACCACAGTGTAGCAGTCAGTTTCAAGGGCCCTTTAAACACAAACAAGGTAAGAAATATTCCAACGGGAACATAAAAATTCACGGTCCACCAGCAGTAAAGTGACTTTTGGAAGTCAAGTATCACAAACGGTTGACAAACAAAACCAAAGGCTAATTGCGTCACAAGGTAGCAAACGAAATCATACACCTTTTTGGATGGTTTGGGTGTTTTGCCGTCACTCTCTAGAAACATTGGACGGAAGTTCTTACGGTAGATCTTGCCCACAGTTTGGATAAAGGCACCTAAAACAAAGGTCAAATAGTAGCCTGGTCTGGTTCCGTGCCAAAACGCACTTGTGGCAAAGGTGAAAAGTGTGGACTTAAAACCAGGTTTCTTGCCCTTTCTTGCAATCCGTGTGTACACGTAGTGCTTCAACCACTTGTTGGTGTTCATGTTCCAAGCCTCAAGACAGACATGGACATTCTGGCCGGTTTCAAAAGTCCAAGGATCAATGTTTTGCACTCTGTTCCATTTGAAAGATTTGGATTCCTCGCTATATCCATTGTATCCAATGCCGCACAAAATACACGCACCCTCAGCAATTTGCCAGATCGTGTAGTATTTTAATCTGTGGTAAATACCAAGAATCCACAAGTAGAAGATCCGATATAAGAAGCTATGTTCGCTCACAAATTTCGGGTTGAACACATAATCCAAGGAGACGTACTTGGGACCTTCAAGAAAAAGACCGGCCCAAAAAAAGCCTTGCAAAACCTTGCTTAATGCTTGAAAGCCACTTCTGGGTATTCTTCGCTTGTTCTTTCCGGGACGTTTTTCCTCTGGAACATCGTCAAACAACGACCCATGGATAAACTTATCATAGTCCACGTAGTCAAAAGCAGGCCCCGTCAATAATGAAGGGTAAAAAAAGACGTACCCAAAAAAGGGCAAGATATTCGGATGTTTGATGATCTTCCTCAATTCCGTATATTGCGACGGAGCAGAGCTTCCTCTGCCATCGTGGACATTCCATCCGAAAGCGGATAACTTCATCACCATCACCATTTGGGCACCGGTAATATCAATCTTGGAAGTATCGTAAGTCAGAAAGAATTGCATATTCAAGTGGTTGTATGCAAGGTGGGTCATGAGAAAGATGAAGTTGATCCAAGGCATCAGACTCGTTCTCACGTACCGAGTGATAAGATAGCACCCCAACAGGGAGATAAGGAGAGTAACCAAACCCGAGCCAAGATTTAATATACCAAACACGTAAAACGCTGCCACTGACACAACATACACATTTTTGAGGGTATATCTTTGATCGGGTAATCTCTTGAAGATCCAACTAAAGGGAAACGACAAGAGGGAGCAAAATAAAATCTTGAAGCTGGCCTCATCCATACCGGCAAGCTCCAGCAAATGAGCCACGCCGTCTTGGATCTTGTGAAACATCTGGGAGATAGGCTTGGTTCAGCAATACGATCCTTAGCAAAGATGCTACTCCACAAGGTGCTACTGCGCACGGGTCCTCGGATAGGCAAATATGCACTACCAATGATGGGGACTTAATTACTATAGAGAAGTTGACTCGTGTCTCTGATGTCTTCGAATAGAACGAGTATTTTCCATAAGGGTGGCTATAGGGCTCGGATGATATCAAATAGTATCTAACTGAGAGGAGTTACCGTGGCCAATGTTCAAGGTTTGACAGGGCACAGTATGAATACTCCATCACAGAAAAGGAGATTTTAAAGAGCAGAAACAAGATCAGTTCTGTATTTGAAACTAAGAGGGAAAGCACACAGAATTTTGCATGGTAATAAGCCGGAAGAGAGCATTGGGCCATGGACAATAATCCATGGATCAAAGTCTCATCGTTGACTTGATCGTCTCAGCTAGTCTCTGGCCAGGACCATCTTGAATCCCCCCTCAAGTGCCTGACTAATACTCTCATTTTTGTACTGTATAGCGCCAAGTACGTAAGCCACATCGTTCCATTGAGCCTCACTCTGGCTTTTCATCAATCTTATCAAGAGCTTCTCCGCCAACTGTTTCTGGTGCTTCTCCTTCTCGATGAAACCAACCAAAAACTTCACTATGCGTTTCATCGAATCTTTAGGCAAGGTGGAATCATTGGACAAGCCACTAAAGATATCGATGAACCCATTGTAAATGGCATTGTCTTTTGTGGCCAACTCAGAAAAGAACAACCGGCACATGTCGCTGATTCCTTGGTCTTCGTTTTCCAAGCACTTGGCCATCGACGATAATTGTCCCTTTACTTTAACTTGTCCTGCCAATATTAAGAAGGTCACAGTCATGAGACATGTCTTTTGCACCATAATGTTATCATCCGTAAGACGACGGTACAAGAAATCGGTGTTCTCGTCTATGAGGTTGTTAAAGCAGACTGCCATATCGCCCAAACTCAAAACACAGTTGCTTCTAATGATGGGATCGGGCGACTTCTCCATGATAGTAATCAAAAGAGGAAGGTTTTCCTCACAGAACTTCGAGGAAATACACATAAGTTTGCCCAAGCAAAGTGTGGCTGATCTTTGTAAGGTCCCATCGTCGTAGTTTTGATTGTTGGAGCATATTTCTTTCACCATAGGGCCGAATCTGGCTAAAAGCGATTTGTCGCCGTATAAAAGTTCCCTTTCTTTGACATAGATCACTGCATCTGTAAAGTCATCTTCGGTGGTTCCTCCAATCATTTCCAACTCATTTTCCCCACCTTCCTTATTAGCAGCCAGTTTCCTTGCTTCTGCCTCATGTTTTTGCTTCTTAAACTGAGTTTCAAGTTTTTCCAAATGCTCTATAGTTTTGAGAGCAACATGGCCAACTATGAAAACAAGCTGTGATAAGGCGATTACCTGAGAAATGTTTGGGTTATTTTCCTCAAACACTTGAGCTGATTTCAGAACCAAAAGCCTCGTACACACTTCCTCTGGATTCGAAGCAATCTTAAATATAGCATTCAATGCTTGTTCTGCTACTCCATACCATTCTGCGTCAGTCGTGTAGAGTAACAAGATGTTATTCAAGCCTTGTATGGCCTCGTCTTCCTGCGCAAAGCCGCTTGCCTCGGGAAGTTTTGATTTACCTGAAACGATCTTGGCTAATGTTGCGCAGGTGTGCTTGCAGATAATCATATCATTTTTACCGACATCACCCAAGCCAATGTTGAGAAGACTTTCCATTCCCATTTTCACCACTGAAGTATCTGCGGAAGATAACATTCCCAAAATCTTGATAGCGCCATGAACGTACTCCATGGAATACTCCTGAGTCTTCGAACCGGCTTTGTTATATATGGCCCATAGTACCCTAATCATTTCGGGGTATATTAGTTTGGCCTCATACATCAAACATAGGAGTTTCTCCAATGAGGCCAAGTCTGCAACAGAGGCAGAAAAGGTAAGGCCAATCAAGTTTTTGGCGAATAGCAACGCGGTCTGTGAAGCTGTGGCATTCTGTGGAGCGCTGAGGAATAGGTCCTTGTAACAATCAATGAGATGCGACGAAATGGACTTTCCCTCATCGGAAGAACCCTTCATCCACACAAGATGTAGCATACGGCGTATACCTTCGGGCGCGTTTTCGATATCATAAGCATCTGCAAGGACCAAAAAGTCCATCGACTCAAGCACCTCATTTCGGTTTTTGGAGAAGAGTAACTGACACGTTATCGCAGTTGCTTCTTGCACAGCTTCTATGAATTCAAGTGCGTCTCGATAATATTGAACCGTTAGTTTTGCCTTGATTAAAACAGTCTGTTCAGGAAGCAGGCGCTCTTGCTCCATCATTGAATTATTAAGTTCCTCGTGATCAATGTCAGAATCATTATCAGAATTATGGCTTTTATCATCATTGTCATCAATGTCCATGTCTTCGTCACTTTTTTGCTTTTTTAGTGGCAGTGATTTGGGCAAATACTTTTCGAGTTCTAGTTTGGCATCATCGAGTCTCTTTTTCCATACTTTGTGTTGCAACTGAGTTCCATGGGCTGCAGAAAATGGATGGGAAAGCAACAATTTGTACATGAGTTTAACAGCATTTCTGCGAACCAATGTACTTCGGTCACCCAAAGAGCGAACCGCCACTAGCATTACCGAGAGCCTTCTTTTGGGCATTTTTATCGGGAGCGAGCAGATCTTTACCATTGCTTGTATGGCCTTTGTTCTCACAAATGGGTTTTGGTCTAGGAATCTGTCTTGAAGTAAGTTCAAAAGCCCATCAAGTTGCAAAGCATTATTCGAGACTTGTTCATTCTCGGAACTGAAAGCTTCGCTTTCGGCCTTCAAAATGTCAACAACAATGTTGCCACAGGTCTCGACCACCGAGCATCTCAAGGACTGATTGCTGTTATCCAACAATTGAGCGGTGGACGAGATCTGCTTCAAGATCAAACGTGGACTTAATTCCGAGAGTTTGATAAGGAACTCCGAAATGAATTTCGGCCCGTTGGAATCGTTGGAGTTGAACTCTAACAGACTTATTTCACGCAAGAGCTCTTCTGTTAGCCCGATATGGTCATGCTGGGTATTTAAATGGTGTAGCAACTCGGCCATATGCGCAGGCAAATGAGCGTAGTACGTCAAGGACTGGATCACTGAGTTCTGGATTAGAGAGCTGCATGAGTGCATGGTCACCGCTAGTGCAATACACCTGAACATTAATATTTTTATCGTCATCATCTTCATTCTGTCTGGCAACTCCATGAGATGAAATATGGGGCGCAACAACATTTCCAAGAACTGAAGCCGCTCGGGCGTGGTCACAAAGAGCTTGGATATGGAGATCTTGAAGCACGACACAATGGAGTCTAAGGCGCCCTCCACCAAAGAGCAGTTGTTGGTCCATTTGGCAGACGTTTGCTTCTGTCGAGATGAGCCGCTGCTCGCAGGGAAGTCCTCCTTGGCGAGGAAGTTCACCAATACATGGATTAAATACCCGTACCTTTCTAGCATGGACTTGAGAGTCTCAATGCTATCAACAAAATCACCCAGCTCCACGTTGATCATGCACTGATGCGAGGCATTGTGGAAGGATGATGTCAAGAGATACGCCACTTGACGTTGGTTCACTTCACTGAGCTGAGGGAATCCGTGGGCCAAATCCACCAAATCTTCCATTAGTTCGTTATCATGACAAATGGACTCCACCGAATGTGCAAGTGACGTGGTACAAGACTCTATCTTGGATTCTGTTGAGGAGAGATCAATGGAGTACTCATGATCCACATCGAAGGCGTTGTAGTAGGTTGATAGATTGAAATCCATTTTGGGTGATTCGACAGGGCCAGCGAAGAGTCCTTATATTCTTATTAGATCCCGAGTCTTCCTTCCCGTACAAGTGTCTGTGGACTTATGGTATAATGACTGATTATTTGTGTAGCGTTGTGTAAACAAATAAACAGTGCGCTCTTGTGCGTACCTATAGCGTGCGCATCTGGGGCACAGGTCCATTTGCCAAGGAGAAAAACTACGAGATGGGATTAGTAAACGATGCTTTTTTCTGTGATGGATTTGCATGCTCTAATGTAGAATGTATATTCATGAACGTATGTTGCGGATCTTAGGAATCAATCCTTGAGCCGGGCATAGCCCTTCACCACTGCTTTGGCGGTTCCAACTCGCTCGTCCTCGATTACGCTCAAAAGATCTTTGGACGTGATGGTGTTTCCTGTCCGAATCTCTCTATAGCGCAATCCATTGTCTCCACGGGCAGAAATGAGAGAACTCTGCTTGGAGGTCACTTCCTTGCTTTCAGTTTTGGCGCCTATATCTCCACCACTGCCACTACCTGACGTCATCCACGAATATTTCTTTCTCGATGGATTCAGCGTCATCATGGCCGCAGTGGCATTGGCTGCCCTGTGTAGCGTTTCTTCGGCACCGGCCTTGTTGCTATTTTCGGGCGCAAGGTTGTCATTCTTCTCGAGCCCAAGCAACGCTCTCTTCGCAACGCGTCTTTCCTCGAGTTCTTTCTGCCTAAGCGCCATGTTTCGAAGCTCCTTCGAAACTTCGGACCTCTGAGATGGGGGAATGACCTTCTGTTTGCCTGCACCGCTTCTATTCTTCGGATTGAATGCAGGAATCCCTCGTCTTCTATGTCTGGCCATAGCCACTGTCTTACCGACGATGTTGGAGAGCCACTCCTTACAGGCACTGGACATGAACTCAAGCATTTCAGGATCTAGCATGAAGTTCTGTGACACACCGTTTTCGCGCGCCGTACGATTCATGAATAGAGCAACATGATATGGATGCAAGAAAGCGTTGAATTGCCCATATGACTGTCTTTGTCTGTTGGCCATCTGTTGTTGATGAAGATTGAGCGCTGACCGGTTATAGTTTGTGGATAGCAATTCTTCCTCCCGCTGCAAATCGACTCCAGACACTGCAAGAGCGTCGTTAAGCTTGGATGGGTCTTCAGCCTTATCTTTGTCCTGCGGCGTAGAGCCATAACTCATTCCTCCCAGCATCTGAGGTATGTGGCCAGATAAAGACGTTGGTGGGGGATATGTTTTCTTGGGGTCAAATCTTATGCTTGGTCTATATGAAGAGGTTGTGGGCACCCCGGTGGTGCTGGCCGGCCCTCGGTACTGGGACGGGTATGCTGCCACTGTTTTTTGATAAGGATATGTAGACCCGACGTTCTGCTGGGTTTGATACATCACTGAATTTGAGGCCTGAGGTCCAGACAGAGGATACGAGTCGGGGAGTTGACTGGTGGAATTCACCCGGGATATGCCTTCGGGAATGTTCGGCAGGTAATAGCTAGAACCCTGTGTGGGCTTGTTCGGGGCACCCGGGCCCGTGTTGGATGGGTTCAAATCAGAGTGCTGTGGCCCAGGAGTTGGCCCACGAGAATTTGAAAAATTGGCGGTATTTTGCGAGGCACCATTGGTGCCTGTCTCTTTGTACTTGCTTGCAGAGCCGGCCAAATCTCCTTGCAGGGCCGGTTTAGTGTCGGATAAAAAGCCCGGAAAATCGAAATTGTTGGCAGAATCAAGAGACTTGGAGTCGCTTTGCTTGGTGGTTTCAAAAGGAAGAGGTTCGAAGAGATTATCGAGGACGGCGTCGCTGGCCAGCGCTTCTGTTTTTATTCTCTTGGAATCCGCCGCGTTGTGGTCGCTTTCTTCCGCTGTGCGCTTGGAGGTATCAGGCGATCCTGACCCATTTTTGGATGACATGAATTGAGGCCCTGCCTTTTGGGGTGGTGCAAAGTATGGTGGTACAAGTGCTGGACGGTTTAATTTGCCTCGGTAGTGTTGATAGAGCGAGCACGTCGAAGGTCGTGCACGGGACCAGTTACTGGCTCCAGTATGGTCCCCCAAATTCGTGGCAAAGGCTTGTTTCAACACGTGCCTGAGAATCAGCACCTCGAATCCCCAACCTCGTATTGTTTCTTAGCACACAACCACACCATTGCCTGTATTGTTGTGTGCAATTCATTTTGCCCATAGTAAACATAGCCAAGCATAGTGAGCCCATAGTTAGCGCAAGATGCGCGGCCCATAGGAGGAGATGCTCATCTCTGAAAAATTACACCACCACCTCATGTCCCAGAACAAGCACATCCAATTTGAAGGCCACCGAAACTTCCGGTTCCGGCTCGTGCTAGCCACGCTCGCAGGGAAGCCCATTAAAATTATCAAGATCCGCTCCAATGACTTGAACCCCGGTCTCAGAGACCATGAGGTGTCGTTCTTGCGTCTTTTAGAAGCTGTCACCAACGGCTCCCACATCGAGATCTCTTACACAGGTACCACCGTCATATACCGACCCGGAATCATTATAGGTGGCGCTCTCACGCATAATTGCTCAGACAAGAAGCCAATCGCCTACTACTTGGAGCCGATGCTCTACTTAGCTCCATTCTCGAAGAAAAAGTTCTCTATCGTCTTCAAAGGCTTGACCTCGTCCGATAAACCACATGATGCAGGCGTGGATGGAGTCAAGTGGGGCTTATTGCCGGTGATGGAAAAGTTCGGAGTCAGAGAAGTCGAGTTGCACATCTTGAAGAGAGGATGCCCGCCCCTAGGAGGAGGAGAGGTGCACTTGATCTGCAACTCGCTCATTGCACAGCCATTGACCATGCATGCTTTAGACAGCCCCAAAATGTCTGCCATCCGAGGCGTGGCATTCTGTGCTCGGGTTTCTCCATCGGTGGTGAATAGAGTCATTGATAGTGCCAGAAATGTGTTGAGACCGACCGGCATTGAAGTGAACATCACTGCGGATGTGTGGAGAGGCGAGAACTCAGGAAAGTCGCCTGGCTTTGGCGTAGCCTTGGTTGCAGAGCTGAAGAAAGGCTGGCGGATTTACGCTGAGGGCCACGGTGTGGCTGGGTCTCTACCTGAGGATTTGGGAGAAGTAGTCGCATACCAGCTTCTTGATGAGTTGACGAAATCGGCATGCTTCGGGAGAAACCAGCTTAAGTTGGCACTAGCATACATGGCCATAGGTAAGGAAGACGTGGGGAGACTAAAAGTGCATAAAGACCAAATCGACGAGGATTTCGTATGGTTCCTTCGAGACTTGAAAGATATCTTTGGCACCAAAGTTTTCCTACAGGACAACGACATTGACCTTGAGACTGACTTCATGACTGCTACTATCAAAGGCTCTGGTTTCACTAGTGCGTCCAAGAAAATTGTCTAGATTAAACCTAATGAACGAATATGTACTACTGATGCTGCCCGAAGTATTTGCCGAGTGCCAACACGTTTACCAGAATGAACACCAGCCAATGTAGTGCTGGCACAAGTTTTCAACGCTGGTGGCTTGCTGGATGAGCTTGTCCACTTGTGTAGGAATGTCCAAGCCCCTGAGTCTCTTGATGTCGTTACCTGTGAGCTTGTCTGTGATTCTCTTCAAGACAAGAGCCGCACGGGCATTGCGGATTTCCACGGAATTCTGCTTGTTGAGCCTTTGTGCTTCAGCCTCGTCGATTTCCCCCTTCTTCAACATCTCGCTGACATTGTACTGCTGCACCTTGATGCCTGTGGCTTCTGCAAGCACATTGGTTGGGAAATCGAAACCCCAGTTGATCAAGGGATCGTAGGCAAATGCCTCCAAAATGGCCATTAGTGACTCTTTGTTGTCTCTCAACACCCTCATGACATGCTCACAAGTAATCCTGAAAGAACCCTCAATACCACTAACTTCCATGGCGTAGTTGAGCATTCTCGTGAGACGGAAGGGCACCTTTTCTGGGTACTTCTCACGAAGGATGGCTGCCTCGAAACAATCACCGAAATCAATATGAACCACTTTTCCGGTGAATCGGTCAAGCATCAAGTTCGACGGGTGTCTATCACCCAACCCCAAGATGTACCCAACCATTGACATTACCGCCAAGGATCTGGTGTACGTGGTACGCCGGTCAAGCCATGTTTCGGACGACTTTGACTTGAGCCACAACACCTTGTACAAGTCCTGGCCTCTGGTGTTGTCTAGAGCACCGGTGAAAACTTCAACCTTTTGCAATATGGTGAGACTATCGTAGTCCGGAGCCATTTGAAGCATGATGCGGTGCTCAATGTTGAGTAAGATCTTCCGAGACTCACGATACTCCCGTATAAGCACATGGAAGGTGTCACTGTTCGGCACCCAGCCAAGCAAACCTACCTTGGGCGAAAGAGGAATGGCTGGGAATTGCTGAATATCCAAGTGCCTTTTGAAACATTCGGTGTCATTGAGAAGCAAAGTGTTGACCAAGCCAAAGAGCTGCATGACCAAATTGTCCTGCCGGATATCCTCATGTCCTTTCAAACAGTACTGGTAGTTTTTGCCATCACTACCTTTGCAACTGAGCTTTCTCGGACGTTGTTTGGACGAGATGACAGTGAACGTTGGATCGAATTCGATAATCCGCACAATTGGCTTGCCTGCCTCGTATGTTCCCGGAACTGCCAATTCCAAATTATTGGCCTCTTCTAATTTCGGCGATACAAACAGCAATTCCAAACTGTGGAGCTGGGGCAATTGTCTGCTGATGCGACGGAACACATTGTAATACACATCCCAAGCCTGGTTCAAGTTTGTGATGTCTTTTGTCCGACGGTAGTTTAATACCCACTCGTAAGCATCAGCTAGCTCTCTGCCGAATGCATTGCTAAAAGAGGCCTCTCTCATCGTCTCTGGTCCCTTTTGAAGCATTTTGTGTAACGGCTCAAGTACTTCAAACATTTTCTCAGTGTTATGTTCCCCAAGGAACAATCTTGAGGCATATTCTAGTCCTTCATACCATTGCTCAAGCCATAAAACAGCAACACGGATGAGTTCGTGACTCACCAAGTCAGCCTGCTCGACCAAATTGGCTGAGTGCATTCTCATCTTATCAATGATGGATAAAGCAGCTTTTTTTCTGTTCACGGACTCAGACGTCACTGCGACAGCAAGTGGGTACACCAATGCCTGAGGGTGTGCTTTTCCAAGGTCAGTCAAAAGGCCTAGAAGCGACCGACTGACAATTTGGTTAGGCTGATGAATCCGTGAAATAAGTTGTGGAACAATTTGTAACCAGTTGTCGATCTTCACCATACTAAAACCGTCTGCCATAGCTTGAGCTGCCTCGGGGATTCCTCCAAATTTGAACCACAACGTCAACAAACGCAATGTATCTTGCAAAGAATTCGAGCTCGAAAGAGCAATCGAGTGGAAGAAGCCTTGAATAGAAGGAATCACATGCCGCTGCACAATTTCCATTGAGATCATCTGCAGCAGTTGCACTTGCTTGTCTTGGTTTTCATTCTGCTCCATGATGGTAGTGGGGTTGGCGCCGCTGTTCAGCGAATGAAGTGAAATAACCTCAAAGTTCGCCAAAGCCCAGTTGTGCCAGGCCTTGTACCATTTGCTATCAAAGTGGGTAGCCAATAAAAACGCCCCCAAAATGATTTCGGAAGTCTCATTTCTCCAGTTGCTGTTCAAAACAATCTGCCACTCACCTTGCTTAAGGAAACACCTGGCAAGTAACCTTGTGTACTCTTCCACATGTTTGGGAATTCCAGGACCATCCACAGGCACTGGCTGGGTAATCAAGTCGTTGGGGTTGAGTCCAAGGTCTTGAGACATGCGAGTAGTAAAGTCCACCAAGTGCCTGAGAGCTTCTTTCCCTTGACCCTTGGCCCACATATACTTGAGCTGGGCGTAAACAACTTGCGGCGGGGCTTTCGATGGGTTTTCTGGTGATCCACCTTCAAGCAAGTTATTGAGAGAATTTTCGGCTAAGTTCAACCTGCCTGATTTTCTGCAGAGATTGGCAAACTTAATCCACATATCCATGTCTTGCTTGGGCTTAATCACCAAAGCTCTAACCTTAAGCATTCTTTGCCAAATGTCAACATTACGCTGACATCCCAAAAGCCTAGTGTCCCAGGTTTTGCGCATCAACGCCCGCTTCTCAGATCCCTGAGGCAAACACTTGTATTTAATGATCTCCTCTAACTCTGCGAGCATCTGTACTCTCACCACCACACCATATGCTCTATTGTAACTTTCACTGACTAACGCGGTGATCTCAGTCACCAACAAGTCACGAGCATTGAGGATATGAGTAGAAGCATCCTCGAAGTTGTTTCTGTGTAAACTCAAGATTGCACTGAAGAATGCTTTGTCTGGAGATTCGAGCTTCATAACCTTAATATAGGCATCCATTCTATCCCACTGGCCCAAACCCCAGGCTGCTGCTGCTGCCAAAGGCGCAACGTTTCTCTTGATATCACTCAGAGAAGAAGTCCATTTCTTTTGTGCCAACTCTGAAAGCTGCTCCCATTCACCAAGGGCGTGGAGAGATCTCATTTTACCCATGACAACCTCCATATTATCTGGCTCACGCATCTCTCTTTCACTATAAGCCATCAAGGCATCTTCCCATCTTTGAAGCTTTTCATGCCATGTTGCCTTTAATTGTAGATCATGGTATAGTTGTGCATGCTTCAATATACCCACTGCAGCATCCGATTGCTGCAACTGGTTGTTGATACTAATCAATGCTTCAATTGTTGGTGTGCTTGGTTCTTCGTAAAATTCCAATTCCTTGTAGTGTAAAGCCTTCGCGTATGCATGACATCTCTGGGCATATTGGCCTAAAGTGGTGATGGGGATCGGTAACGATTTATCGTCATGTTCCATGAACTCAGCAAGATTCAAAAGAATCTGGTGAATCTCTGGGGGATTGTTGGGCGCCGAGAGAGCAATGCATAAGGAATCTATCAATTCCTCCTGGTGCTGTGAGTACAATTCACTCCAGCAAGAGGCAAAACTCGAATTGAACAAGTCTTTGGCCAAAGGGTAGTAGTCAGATGCGAGACCTGCACACGCTCTGATGGCATGAGAGGGGCTCTGCTTCAAAAGCTCCTTACTTAATCTGGCAATCCACTCCTGCCAATCCTCTTTCGTGTTGTTTCTCTGCGAGGAATCCCAAGCTGCCTTCAAAGCATTTTGGTTAACGGGCAACTTCTTGGACGACATATCAATATTGGGAACGTCGAAGTGTGTCATGTGCATGTCATAGTCGGTATAGATGTTGAGGTTGCTTGGCAAAGGTTCTCCATTGAGCAACTTGGATATGAGCTGTTCAAACAATGAGGAATGCAACTTTTGCTCAATCAAAACTTTTTTGATCACGGGTATGAATACGAGAAACTCGGTGCCCATACTTAGTGCCAAACAGCAAAGCGTATTGATAGCTGCAAGTGAAAGCTCTTCATCTCCTTGACGCATGATTCTAAGTAAGGGATGCACGATTCTCGACGACATATCGTTAAGGTATATGTTTTTGGCAAGCTTTCCGACAGTTTCAATAGCGTATTTTCTGAGTACTGCAGGTCCACCATCAAACATTTTGACAATGGTGGGGATGATCACATGGTCGTATTCTTCCACATTGCTTCCGAAAACAACAAAACTTCTTAAAACCTGGATAGAAGGCTCCCGTTCTGGAGACTTGTCATCCTCAATCAAGTTCAACAAAAGTGGGAGAATCTCTGAAAGGTACATTTTAAACTCCCCCTCTAAGGCTCTAGAAATGGACTCGATCAAATGCGTGATTATGACCCGAGTATTCAAATGCGTAGACGCACGGAAGAATTCCTTGATGATTTCGAAAATTTCTGGCAAAAACGGCCGGATGTGCTGCTTCACGATCAAGATCAAGGCCCCCAATTGCTGCAAGTAAAACTTGAGCATATTGGAAGGGCAATTGTGCATAACCTTGATCATTCCTGGAATGATCTGAGGTAAGAAAGAGACACACCGTAAACCCAACGTTTGGAAGATGTACATGACGGCCTGAATCACCTTGTTATGATGGGAGCTCAATGAGGGGTCCTTAAGGATTCTCATCAAATTGCTAATTGCAACTGTTGGATAGTATTCATCGACAGACGGTGACATGCCTTGCATCAATAAAGCAATATCGACGGGAGGGGCGTTTTGCTCATCTGGTATCTTCTGCGATGTTTGCTCAACCTCACGGTGTTTGTAAGGGTCCAAGGCACCTAAAATTCCGAGCAACCTGACTGTCTCGCGTCTAATGTGAGGCGAAGTTTCCAGCTTTAAGATCCCAACTAACATTCCAAGAAGTTGAGGGTAGTCAAGTAATGGTTGTATGACGTAACCTGAGGAGCTTGCAATTTGGCCCAATGCCTTAAGCGCAGCGTCTCTTTTGAATGAGGAACTTTGATCTTGGAATGTGTCAAGAATCAATGGCATTAAGTCTGGGAGAAAAGGTTTCATGTCTTCACCAGCCACTATTGCAGCTTCTCCTAAACATCTAATAGCGCTTGCAGCAACAGATGAGCTGGAATCTTTTGCTTTTGGTATCAAGGTTTCAACAATAGGCTTGATGTAAGGACGTGTAAGTTCGGTGGAGTTTCCGATCAACAATGCGAGAATTGTTGCCGTTTCTTCCTTCTTCCGGCTGGTATTGGCGTACTCAAGCCTCGAAAGGAGCTGGATTAATGTCTTCCGTAATGATGGCACAATGTACGCTGGATTGATGGTTGAAAGTCGTCCCAAAATTTTGATAGCGACTTTGCGAATTTCAAACACTTCATCGTTGAGTGCAACAAAAAGATGCTTCACATTCTCAGCTTGAGGGAGTTGGGGATCAAAACTGGTAGATTCACCAAGGCACTTGAGACCTTCTAGTCTGATTTCCGGCATTGGATCGGTGATTGAGATGGAAAGAATTTTGTGCACAACTTCGTTAACGGCACTCAATGCATTGACACTTGTTTGGTGGCAAATCGGATCTTTGGTAAATATGCGACAAGAGGTGGACACTGCAGTCTGTCTAATTTTTGGACTACTGCTATCCAAGTATGTGATGATGCAGTAACGAACAAACTCGTTGAGTTGGTAGTTCTCAAACTCGAAGAAAGATACCATTTCTAAGGCTTGAACAACAATTTCATCGTCCATACTTTGATAGAGCTCCTGATTATTCAAGATGTTGTTCATGCTGAGCCCGGTATCTCTGGAAATCATGATCAACCTGTAGTTACGTGCCGATGTTTCGTTAATCTTCACGGAGCCATATGGAGACCCTGGAGGTTGGAAGACTTTTCCTGACAACACCAAGCTAAGTAGATTGAGCAATTTCAGGTTTATGACGGAAGTAAGTGGGGGGATATTTTGGATCAATGTTTGAAGAACGTCTTGCATGGGCTTTGATAATGTGCAGCTGGTAAACATCATGTCTAGAATGTCTCTTTGTAGATGTTTCGTCAAAGCTGGCCCCACCGCAATGGAGAGTTTTGCTATGCAGTCAAAAATCGCCGGTTCTATGTCCTTCCTCATCGCCCTATGCTTTGGCGACACCAGCGAGGTTGCAGAGAGGGAATTGATGTTCGTTGCCAAAGTGTCACCATTGGATACAGCACTGGCGAATATCAGCTGCGCACCGGAATTGAAAGGGTAGGAAAGCCCATCTCTTATGTTATCCAAGATAGCATCAAGATAAGTTGCCATTTGATTCTTCACCTCCAAGGCAATCAGGCCGATACTCTTCAAAATGGAGCTCTTTTCCAATTTCACCGCCTCAGAGTTTTGGGTCTTATACTTTTTCAACTGAGACAAGTAATAGTAGAGAGTTCTGTGTAGGTACTTCTCCACAAATAACTCGGGGTCAACCTTGCAGAGCAATGGGTAAATGTTGGTGAGCTCCTGTCTAATGATAGACATCTTGTGACCTTTGTATAGCGTGACATTCTCATACAAGACATCAAACATGGACTTAATGTAGGACTCGTCGTGATACCTTATTAATTCCCGATACACCAAAAGAGAGCCATGAATAGCTTCGTTCGATGGAGACGACAGTCCCGTTAGGCCATACGATGCCATGATTCCACCATGCGAGTCGCTGGAGTCGGTCGAGTTCAGCGGATTTAAGGTCTGCGAGGCCAGGTCAATCAAGATTCTGATCCATTTGCGTCTGGTTTCGACATCTCTGGTGTAGATAATCGACATACATTTCTGGAGAGCGGTGGCTGAGTCCACTCTGATAATGAGTTTGGGGTCTTTCAAAGGCGACCAGATGTGCTCCAAGATTTGGGTCACGTAGCCTTGAAGTAACAATGGCGCATTTAGGGCTAACGCGGTGATGATGAGGATAGCAGCATGCCTTCTGTTTTCGTGCTGGCGATTGTCACTTTGAAGCCATTCAATGGCCTTCTTAGCTTCGAAATCAACAAAATCCCCCGTTAAAGTTCCCCCAGGGGTGGCCAACTTACCCAAGGTCTGGGTGGCTTGCTTCATAATGTTTATGTCGTTGGAGAGGATGAGGGAGCTCAAGTAATTCGAAAAACGAGCAGTTTTGGTAGCACTCTCTTCTCCAACACCACTGTCAAAGTCTATCAAAGCGTTCAATGCTGCTATACCGCCCAAGGTCTGCGAGGTGTCCTTACTCTGGAGTAAGTCAAAGATTGTTCTGTTGATCTCATTATTGTACCGATTGAACTGCTCCGGGGTCAAGTCCCGGGCAATAGATGCTAGGAAATTTCTGAGCTCGATGGCACATCTGGATCTTTCTTCCTCCTTGGCCAGCTTCAAACCATTGAAAATTTGGGACAAGGCGACGCCGTCCACAACTTGAAGTTGGGAGGACGACATGGTAGTGTAAATGGAATGGGTCAATTTTAGCGAGCGGTTGAATCTGCTCTGGTGAAGCACTGTTTTTGTACGTATTCCAGATGTGAAGAGTGATGTAGATACGATTGACCAGTGAATTTCGCTCGGTGAGATAAGAGTATAGGAAATGTACGGGTTTGCAACGCGCTTCAACCCAGCATACTACACTAAGCCACTTGATCAACAGACTACATTTTTAAAGCCGAGCCACGATATTTTCTGGAATATTTCTATACCCTCTGATTGGAACATTTGTTTTATATTGCAATGGCAAATCTCTTCTAGATTCTATCTATGGCACAGAGAATAAGGAGAAGTTTCTCACGATACTTGGGCCATACTCATCGTAATCTTGCTTGGTGTAGCAATAACTCTTGAACTCGGCTGTTTGAGCCAATAAAGAACCACCAAACCACACAGCATTTCTCTGCCTCTTGTGAGAGATCACCTGGACCTCCACACCAGTACTCTTGACACCACTCAATTGCTCGCTGATTTCAATTCTCTCATTCACCAAGGACTTGATATCTCTCTGTAATCTTCTTCCAAAGTCTTTGAACATGGTGGAGCCTCCAGACAAGACAATGTTCTTGTATAACTTCTTCCGCACATCAATAGGGGAGGCCTGCACAACCTGGTCTACGACCGTTGGCAATGGGGTCAAGTAGTCAGATGAGCATATTTCAGGATTGAAAAAAATCTCTGGGGCTAAGAACCGCTCGTAGCCAACGTCCACGGTCTTTCTTTTGTCCACGGTCTCCACGATGTATTGGGCGAATTTCTCCTGTGGGTATTGATCGAATTTTTTGAACTCCTTCACTATATCAGGACACACGTAACAAAATTGTTGTTTGATCTTCTCTGCAGTGCTCAAGGATGTGTCCGCTTCACCTCTGTCTCTCAACAAGTTCTGGATAAAGTGTGTAATGTCACGGCCAGCCAAAGGGATGTTCTTGATAGCACCTCCAATGACGTATCCCTCTGCAACAGGGATCACGTGCGTCACACCGTCTCCAGAGTCAATAACAGTACCAGTCAAGGATCTGTCTTGAACCTTCGAGGAGGTCCAAGAAGCGGCCAAGGCCAAAACGGCCTGCACTGCTATGTACAATCCTGCGCAATTGAACGACTCAAACATAATCTCGGCAGTATTTTCTCTGTTTTCAGGTGGATTCAAAGGAGGCTCGGTCAACAAAAAGTAGTGGTCTTCCGGCTCACATCTGAGATACTTGAAGATGGAATTTTCCCAAAATCTCTCCATATGATCCCAGTTCTCGATTTGTCCGTGTCTGATGGGATAGGACAAGGAATAGTTGGGTCCATTAGCGGCAGAAAGAGCCTCGTCTCCAATGAAGAAATCCAAGTCCTCCAATCCCCTTTTGCTGCTCATGAACAGGTTTGCGGAGTTGGACTTGTTGCCTCCTTTTCCGGAACTGGTGGAGGTCGAGATTGCTGTGGGGAAAACAAACGAGGGAGAGTCATTGCCGGCAAAACCCAATTTGGTCAAGCCAGTACCGTTGTCCATAACCACGGCGGGGGTGCCCATAGAAGCCATGTTTAAGAGTGAACAAAGATTAGTAGAGCGTTTTGCTGAGAGTTGTGGGAGCTCAACTTTGGGGTCTATGGTGTGCACACTACTATGCCCTGGGCGCGGGCTTGGCTGAGCACCAATAAAGACTACCACGGTTCGCTTAACTTTCATTATACGGTATGAAGAGGGCCAAGGCCCAATAATTTACAATCAGTAAGAATCCTTACCACTGATGATCACGTCGTTGATCTTCAAGATCATTCTCGTCAACTGCGTAGCCAACAACAATTGTTGTTTTTTACCAATCAACGGGTCAATCACGAAGAGCTCTTTCATGTCGTTGGTTCCCTTGCCCAAGCAATCAACACCCAATCTTGCAGATTTCTCGATTGCGTGCTTCGACTTGAGGCTTGACAAGGTGTCAATTGGGTTCAAGCCAGAGTTTTCGGCAAGAATCATTGGCACTTGATCCAACGCATTGGCAAAGGCCCGGAACGCGTACTGGTCAATACCCTTCTGTTTGTCTGCAGCATCATTCACAGCAATCGAGCACGAGAGCTCTGCTGCTCCTCCTCCGTAGACAACTCTATTGTCCCTGACCAAGTTACGCACCACGCAAATAGAGTCGTGCAATGCTCTGATTCCTTCAGCAACGATCATCTCGTTGGAGCCTCTGATGAAGCATGTCACTGCTTTCGTGTTCGAACAGTCCTCGATCACTAACATGCGATCCCTCGTAGTACCGAACTCAAGCTCTCTGATCACACCGGCATGGCCCAATTTCTCCGCGGACAAGTCTTCAAATCTAGGTACAATGTGTCCGTTTGTAGCAATGGCCAATAACTCCAACTCGGAGCCACCAATCCATCTGATAGCATTCAATTCGTTCGACAACAACAAGTGGTTGGCTTCGTCATCAAATCCCCATTGACAAGCCACCACGTTAGCACCGGAGTCCTTGACTTGCTGAATCATCTCAGCAAACTTCTTCTGCTCGTATTCTTGCAAGACCTTGAATTCCTCCACGGTGGAAATGTCCAACTTGTGCTTTGTCTTTGGCTTAGGGGGCTCGAAGGGACACGTCAAAATGGCGATTTTGCAGTCCTCGACTCTCTTTGGCATTTGTGGATGAGAGAAGTCCTTGTCTAAAAGGACACCCTTGATTAAAGTGGAGTCTTCGATTCCGCCACCGACTTTGCTCTCCATCTTGATCAACTCGAAGTCCACGTCCTTCCTTTCGAGGTCTGCAACGGCCAATACAGAGTCCACGGCCATTTTAGCAAAGTGGTCGTGTGCTTTGGAAACAATCTTGGAGCCCAAAGAGGTCTTGGCAGCCTTCAACAAATTGGAGTCTGTGGATTCAAGAGAGATGTCAATTTCGTCCGCCACCGAGTCTAATTGAGCGATGGCGATCTTGCAAGCCTCATCGAACCCATTGGCGATCTTGATAGGGTGGATACCCTTTTCGATAAGCTCCAAAGCCTGATCTAATAAAGCACTGGCGAGAACAACCACTCCGGTGGTGCCGTCTCCGATCTCGTCATCCTGGGACTTGGACAACTCCACCAATAACTTGGCAATCTCATTATCCAAGTCCATCTGGGAGAGGATGGTGGCGCCGTCATTTGTGATTGTAATTTCTCCGTCCTGGCTGACCAATATCTTGTCCAAGCCACGGGGTCCTAACGACGTCTTGACGATGGAGGCCACGGCCCTGGCGGCCAAGATGTGTGATTTGGTGGCCTCGAGCCCGTGCTTTCTCTCTTTCTTGCCCTGGTCTCTGACGATGATGAACGGTCTGCCCATCTCGTCCTGAGCCACAATAGCATTCGACAAATCCGGCATCGCTGGTTGTGCCATTTTGGTCGTGGTTTCGTCTGTACGTGTGCTAAGTATCAAAATTTTCCGACAAGAAGTGCGCGTAGATGTAGTGCGTGAAGTAGGTGAGTGGGTATTGGGAGACCGCTCAGAAGCCACGGCCTCATGTCTCTTGGTAAATCCAGAAACTGGTTTTACTATCCATTGAAGCTAACAGAATCCCATTTTGTTTTCTGAAGCTCATACCCAAGTCTATCTCACTATTGACCCTGCGATGTTCTGTCTGTAACAAAGCTTACTAGTGCACTCGAAGTCCTCCAGTTCAAGGAAAAAAGTAGAGAAAAGGATGGGTTTGAAATTTCCTTGAGTGAGCTCTATTTAATTCAATAGTTTGTCCTGAATAGAGTGTTTCTCACTTCATAAAAGTCTTTTCATTTATCTCAGTTAATCTATTGGAGCCTCCCACAGTGTTGTCCTAGGACTGCTCTTTCGGGTACTCTGGGCACTACTATCTGAATACTATCTCGATACTCTTTGGGCAATATTTCGAATGCCACTTTGAGCTTCATTCACAATGCTCTTGGATAGTATCGGATCCAGATCCCACCGTAAGTCCTCTCACCAGAGCTTAATGCCGCAATCAGGTGATCATACGAGAAACGTGCGTGAGTCTGCCAAGCATCGCAGTTGCACCCATCAATGCTGCACCTGGTCCGCGAAACGGAACAAAATATGCAAAAAAAATGAAAAAACATCTATAATCTACACCATGTCTGATATTGACGTTGACACCGCCTCGATCGAGCAGTTGCGTGATGTTTTGTGCAACAAGTCAGGCGACGTGGCTTTGGCTAACCGTTTCAGAGCCTTGTTCAATTTGAAGTGTCTTGGTGCTGATTCAGAAGACCCCGAGATCGTGCACAAGGCCATCGACTACATCGCCGCCTGTTTCGCCGACAGCTCTGAGTTGTTGAAGCACGAGGTCGCATATGTGCTCGGGCAGATCCACAATTCATACGCCAACAAATACTTGAAGGATGTTCTTGCTGATAACAACCAGCAGGTGATGGTCAGACACGAGGCCGCAGAGGCCATGGGCGCTATCGGCGACTCGGAGTGCTTGGACATCTTGCAGAACTACTTTGTGAATGACCCTTCGCTTGAAATCAGACAGACTTGTGAGTTGGCCATCGAGAGAATCAAGTGGGAGAAGTCAGAGAGCTCCAAGACCGAGAACTTGGAGAAGAGTGCGTTCACCTCCATCGACCCTGCTCCTCCTATGGCTACCGATAAAGAGTCCAAGGTGGAAAAGTTACAGACCATCTTGAACGACCAGGACACGCCGTTGTTCGAAAGATACAGAGCCATGTTCAGATTGAGAGACTTGGCCACCGATGAGGCATGTCTTGCATTGGCCTCTGGGTTCAGCGACCCCTCGGCCTTGTTCAAGCACGAAATCGCTTATGTCTTTGGCCAGTTGTGCAACCCAGTCACCGTTCCTTCTTTGATCAAGGTCTTGAAGGACGAACGCGAGGCTGGAATGGTCAGACACGAGGCTGCTGAGGCTTTGGGCTCTATTGCCACCGACGAGTGCTTGCCTGTGTTGAAGTCTTTTATGAACGATAAGGACCAGGTTGTGAGGGACAGTGCGATTGTGGCCTTGGACATGTACGAATATGAGAACTCCACCGAACTAGAGTACGCCACAGTCAAGACCAACTAATAGGTATCAGAGAGCAATAAACAAAGAATGGGTATCAGAGAAAAATTAGGACCACAGAGATAACAGCTATCATGCATAAGAATTAAAGGGCATCGCGCTTGCGTAGAATGAAACACCACCTGTAAAATGAAAGTGCTTAAGGCGTCACTTCTACAATAAATCCATAATGCTCAAATATAATACATGCGTTCTAATTATTGGTTCTAAACCTGTACCCACAGCTCGTACACGTGTAAAACACAGTGGCACCTTCATCGGCGGATCTCAACTGCAACGTGTGATATTGCATCTCATCGTGTCCACACTTTGGACATTTCTCCTTGATAGTGGCTCCCTCATCGACCTCTTCCGTGTTCAACGAAGTTTTGACAACGGATCTCTTGGACTTCAACGAGGATGGGAAAGCATCTTCAGATGACTTGGTGACCACCTTCAAGTCAGCGTACTTTTGACTGGGATACGACTTTTTGCAAACTATGCACTCGATGGTAGACTTTGCACTGACCGAGTCTAGCAAGTTTCCACAGTCGGTACAGAAAATCAAGGAGCCGATCACCGACATTTCGAGGCCTTGTAGAGTGGAAAATGTACAGCTGGAGTAGTAGGCTTTTTTTCACTTATCACATCTGCGCAGGCCTAAGCTCGCGCACTTTTCTACACTAGCATCTCATCTCGCATCGAACCAACCTTACATACCATCATAAACTACTAGCCATGAGACAAAAACGTGCCAAGTCCTACAAAAAGCAGATGAATATCTACCTCCATACATTCAAGTTCAGAGAGCCCTTTCAAACCATTGTGGATGACCAGATCATTCTCGATTGCCAGAGAGCTTCCTACGATATAGTAAAGGGACTCGGCAGAACCATCCAGGCGGAGACTAAGCCCATGATTACCCAATGCTGCATGCAAGCGCTATATGCCACAGACAATCAGAGTGCCATTGGCTTGGCCAAGACGTTCGAGAGAAGAAGATGCAATCATCCTCCTCAAGATCCTCAGCCGCCAGCCGAATGTATCCAGTCCATAGTCGATATTGACGGCGAAAACAAACACAGGTATATTGTTGCTACTCAGTCCATTCCCTTGAGGAGGCATCTCCGGCACATTCCTGGTGTTCCGCTTGTGTTTATGAATCGGTCGGTGATGATCATGGAGCCCACATCGGGTGCCACGAGACGAGCTGCGGAGAAGAGTGAAAAGGCAAAGTTGAAAGCTGGTTTGAACGACGCAAAGGTGGGTTACATAGAAAAGAGTCTGGATGAGAGCAATGAGTCCAGCACCCTGAAAAAGAAGAGGAAAGGGCCTAGTGGGCCAAATCCATTGAGTGTGAAGAAAAAGAAGGTGGTTGCAAAACCAACCGAAGAGCCAAAGCCCAAAGCCAAGAGGGTCAGACATCACAAGAAGTCCCATCAGGTTTCAGATGGGGAAGGGCTGTCTGAAGTGGCATCTGAAGCTTCGAAGAAGATAGATGGACTATCCGAAGATGCCAAAAAAGAGGCGCTAGAAGATGTGACTTCCACGGAAGATGCGAAGGAGGAACAGTCCTCAGAAGAATGAATAAATAGTAAATATACACGACTATTCTGCTAGCACGGCGAAGTTGTTGCGGTAAGTATCAGACTTAAGAGTGGAATCTGCGTCTTGTACGCGCACGCTCTTGACTGAGTCTAATTTGAGAATGGAAAGAGTGTCCAAGTCCAACAAACACATTTTGCAGTCAAATGCAATGTAGTTTTCTTTCAAGAGGTTTTTGAACGCTTTCATGATCACGTATAACCGATCCTCCTTTTCCTTTGTCATTTCTTGGAAGTTTTTGCTTGTGAAGGCAAATGTGGATTCCTTGATCAACATGATCTCAGGTTCCTCTATCTCGGGATAAGCCTGAAGAATGCGACGGCAGTTCTCCTCCACATCTTCTTTAGAGACACCAAAGAAAACATCTTTTATCAAAACCGCATTGTAAAAGTTTTCTTCCAAGCTCTGCTCAGTGATTTCCTTTAGCTTTTGTTGCTTTTCAATCAATTCATCTTCCTTAGTAACTGCTTCACGAAGAGTGATTGAGGGTGCAGCACTAGCACTGGTTATGAAAACAAAAACATGTCTGTTTTGTTTGTCGCCTTGCGATTCAGAGTATAGCTTGTAACTTTCTGCCAACTCATGGATGAATTTTCTCTGAGGCGGGCTCATGGGAGGAAGATGAAGAGTCTTGTGCGGTTTCATCTCTGCCGCTACACTATCTTGGTAGTCTCCAAGAAAATCTCTGAGCTGGCTTTCAAACTTGGAACACCATGTTACCTGTCGCCTGAAGGTAGCAAGCACCGGCTCGGGATAGACACTCTGTGTTGAGGGTGTAATATTGAATTGCCGGCGCAACTCCTCCTCTCTCTTGATGAAAGCACACTCCTCGTCGCATTCGAAGAAAGTACCAATTTTGGTAGGGAGGGCAGTGGTGGCACCACATTGGACCGTTTTCTTGAGTCGCCCGCAGCCACATGTGATGACGACCAGCTCCTTACACATCACCGAGTCACATGGGGTTTTTGCCCCATAATGACATCTTGACAAACACACATGAGGGCAATTTTCCCTGACTTTGTTGCATGTGGATTGGCAGGACGATACTCGGGCGTGAATGCCTTTTGTGCAATCAGACGAGCAGGCACGGTTGCATGGGTGGCCACAATCTTTTTGGACAGCACAAATCTTACCACACGAGACCTTGTCTACCCAGCACAAGATATTTTCCACAACATTATTCCCACAGGCGCATTTCTTGGCCACCAACTTCGTACATCTCGGGCAAGACTTGTCCTCGCCATGACATCGGTGTATTTCTTGCCTATGGCCGCACGGTTTTTCACGAACGCATTGTTCGTGGCATTCCAACACTGTGCCACATCTGACAGGCGCCGGTACCACTGTCTTCCCACAGTGGCAAACCAAGTCGTCGTTGGTGGACTCGTAGCAGATCCCGCAATCTCCAGAGTGGCAGAGTGCCTCACATCTATGCTTCTGGCACAGTTTTAACTGGGTGCATACTCGGGTGCAGATATGCGGCGATTCCATGGTAAGAATCTGGTCATCGAAGTTGGTCCGGATCCGGTTGCGGACTAACCTCTTGTTCTCTCGCTCTCGCTTGAGTGCGACCTGTTCGTATTCACAGCACATCTCCCTATGCAAGTGCTTCTTGCAACTTAACAGAGCCATACACTTATGCTTGCACTTGGGCGTGAATCCGTCCTGTAGCGCTTTACATGGAACCAAGTAGGCATTGCGCCGACAACTGCATTGTACCTCCAACACATTAAAACACTCACATGGGCCTTCATGGCACTTAACTTTACATGAGCATCCACATTCCATGATTTTTCCACACACCTTGTCGCACTCGGGCATAGGGTCCGTGCATTTCCCTCTATCTGTTTGTGAGGACGGTGTTTTTCCACAGTAGCACGTTGTTATGACATCAGGTGAATATTTGCAATGCAAAGGAGTAGAAGGTACTGGCTGGCATGGCAACACTTCAAAATGCTGTCCGCAGTCATAGTACCGAATCAAAGTATCTTCACATGAGGCCGTGCCAATGAACTCCGACCCCTCTAGCTTCGCATGCTTGGGGTCTATCTCCGAGCACTTGACCTGTAACTTATTTTTTCCACAGTAACATCGTGACTCCACCACTTCTTCGCAGGGGCCGCAAAACCCTGAATGGCAGCCTTTCTTCGGGCAACTATGCCCCAATGCACACACGACGACTTCACACTTGTTTTCACATTTCCAGCCACTCTCGTACGGCGTCACCATACACGGAAGCTGCTGCGATTCTTTCCCACATCTGCACTTCATTACAGGGCCCATAGCCCCACATTCAGGGTGTTTTCCTGGGTGGCACACCGATGAGCATGAATGGATGCAGCTCGAGTACTTGTAGTTACATGCATTTCCACACGAGAATGGAATTGACGAGTTGGGAGCGGGGTTCCTGACCTTGCCACACCAGCACGTAAAAACGTTGGGGATCTTGGAATGTTCATGGTTGCATGCAGGACACCGCCACTGCTTTGTTCCGGTGGTGGAGGAGCCTCGGACCGCCCAGTCTTTGATGCAGTCGAGATCGTACACTCTGTAGCATACCTGACAGCTCCATATCTTGGAATGGCTATCAACCTCGCAGGTGCACACGAGACAAATGTACGTGCCGTTTTCTATCTCCTGAATTATAGTACTGGAGAGCGATTCATCAACGGGCTCGTCATTGTACGAGCCTGCCCAAGATTCTGTGTCTGACTCAGAAGAGTCATCGTTCTCGGTTTCCGGATGGATTTCTGCTTCAGAACTCGAGATGGTATCGACTTGAGATGGCTCACTTAGCATTAGCTAGTATATGAAATTTCTATGTGATGCGAAGTACGCACTGCTCATGCTCTACGCACCTGCATATCCACCTTAGCGATTTGCTAGTCTGCAAGCTGACTTTAGTCTATATGCATATCATTTTGATCTTTTATTAGGTATATTCATAAGGACAACTACCCGATCCGAACGCTTCTGCGCTTGAAAAAGTTCATTACTTTGCGGGCTGCACTGGCCTCTTTTCCACTAGCATAGATGTTGCTGCTTGCCGCGGTGGACTTCCTGCTTTGCGAACTGTCAGAGAGGCTGCTATCTGCTCGTTTCTGATCTCTCAGCGTAGTGTTGATGTTTGCCTCGTTTGAAGGCTCCAAGACCTTCTTGGCGCCAGAGGCTATGCTATTAGATGAGTAATTGGATGTACTGTAGAAGGAAAGCATGCTAAACCTGTTCTTCTTCTTATTTTCCCTCACCTCCCGGTTCTCTTTGTTCCTTTCTCTTCTAATGGTATTGTCTGATCCCGCAGATACGGCCCGTTTCTCGCTACTCACCTTAGGCACCGCTTCTTTAGGCGAAATGACGACTTTCTCGCCATTTTGCTCGGGGAAGGAAGCTGGTCCATCGAATGTAGGCAGCTGATTGATCTTAGGTGTGCTATCAGATGGTAAAGGAAGAGTCGTATCAAGTTTAGGAATTTCCGCTGTGTTCGGAAGACCCGTTTCTTCTGCATGTTGACGAACAGGGCTATGCAGTTCTGTAAGCTCCAATGCCTCCATCTTATCTTCGAGATAACTCAAAACTGAGTTACGTTTGTTTTCATGGCTGTTCATGTCACTACCAAATACTCCATTGACATTAATTGGTGTAACAACTGAGTCACGCCTGTGCACACTTCTTGGTGGAATTTGTGTTTGAGCAGATGCGTTTTCGGAAATGCTTTCTTTCGAGAAGGATTCGGAGCCTTTCGCACTTCTCGTAGGTGATGTGGATAGGAAAGGAGGAACTGCTCCGCTGGGGGGAGACATTTTCATGTACTCCAAAAGCGAGGAGTTGTTATTCAACGACATGATTGAGGATGACATTGAGCTTGGGTGGTACGATGTTGGACGAGGTTTTCTTTGCTGTGGCAATCTGTCAATGGGTATTGATCTACCATGAGGCTTCTTCTCACGATTATTATCGAATTCATTGCTAGTCGGGCTTTCGATGATGGTGGAGAAAGCATTCGAGTAAGTTCCGGAACGAGATAAAGATGTTCTAGAGTCAACACTTACATCACCTTCGCTTGATATCTTGCGATCAGATGCAGCTGCTTTAAGGGCATTGCTTGCAGATGAATAAGTTGGGGTAACATGAGGTGCCTGTCCGCGTAGTAACATAATCTCTTTTTGCTTTGGAGGTGATTCTTGGGCAGTGAGTGTGTTGGAGGCACTATCGCTTGGTGATGTCGATTGTGATAAACCTGACGACGATGAATTAGATAATTTGTTTTCTTTCGATAACGCAACAACATTTGCGAGTGATGAAGAAGTCGTGGGGTTGGAGTACACAATGTTGGAGTTTGATGTATAGGACCGACCGTGGGGATTGCTTGCTGGGTTAAGCATTAATGAAGAAGAGTTGGTTGTCTCATTGAACATGGAGTAACGTTTGTACTTGTTTTGAGTAGCGTAATGCTGCTTTTGCTCTGTATCTTCAGTGCGGAGACCATCCCATTCAAACTGCGTTACTGATAACAAAGACGCATGTGGAGCCAACCAAGGGTGGCTTTTGATCTCCTTCATGGTAATTCTCTTAGCCGGGTCGGGGACAATTATTCTTCGGAGCAAGTCTCTAGCCAATGGCGAGACGTATTCGGGAAAGGTAAGCGGGTTGCTGCAAATGTATTTGTACAACTTGACAATGTCGGCACCATCTTCGTTATCGGCGTCATCGTCGAACGGAAGGTATCCAGAAAGCATGGCGTAAAGAATGACACCTAAAGACCAAATATCAACTTTGCGACCAGCGTACGGTGACTGAGTTAAAACCAATTCCGGGGCGGCGTAACATGGAGAGCCGCAAGATGTTTTCATGTGGTCGCTTTTCGACTGATTATAGGAGTTCACGAACCCAAAATCGGAAATGATAATGTTCTTGTGTTTGTCCAAGAGCAAATTTTCCAACTTCAAGTCCCTATGAACCAAACCTTTTGAATGCATATAGTCCACGCCACTCACCAACTGAGCAAACAACTTCTTAGCGATGTTCTCTTTCAAATACTTGTGTCTCAAAATGTAGTCAAATAGCTCTCCTCCTGAGGCATATTCCAAGACAATGCCAATGTACTTTCCGCTTTTCAACACCTCCACAAGATTCACAATGTTGGGGTGATTTAGAAGCCGCAAGGAGTTAATCTCTCTGTATATCTTGATCTCCGATTCGGATTCTTTCACTATGGTATCACGTTTGATGAGTTTGATGGCCACTTGGCTCGGGTGCTTTCCGTCTTTCCTCCAGCCAAGCTTGACCTTTCCAAACTCGCCTTCGCCGAGTGTAGAGCCTAGAATGTATGCACCAAACCGAACTTCTCGTTGAGGTTTCGTAGGAATGCCCAGGTAGTATGCCAGTTTTCTGGAAGTATCGACCAGCGTGTCCATTGCCGTCATGGATGAGCGGGGGGGAACCCTGTCGGCCTCAGGGGCAGTGGCCGTCATTGTTATAGTTGACATTAAGCCTTAATGAAACAGGAAAAGTCACGGAGTAAAATGTAATAAAAATGATTGTGGCTGGAATAAATGGATAATTTGAGTACTTTCAGTCGTTGTGGAGCCAGTTGCCTGCCACCAAGAGATACTTTACACAATGAGTTCGATACTTTAGAGTTCGAGCGCACGAATAACTCTGACAACCGAAATAGGGGCGAACTCAAAGGGCGGACTAGAAGGAGGAGTGGTGTGGGAATATGCCGAAATCTGGAGGATGCAGATAGCTTTATGAAGGAGTTGTTTATCTTCCTCGTTTAAATTCAAGCATTTTTTTTCCCCGTTTCCCAGCTATGCGTAAATCTATGAATTTTCGGTGTTATTTATTATCCTTTTGACCGCATTAGGAAGGTGCGTCATAGTCTGAGACCTTCTTTTAACTCGGGCTAAGTCAGAAAATGGCTAAAACGTACACAAACATCAGGAACGAGAATGCATTCAGCATTCGTGAAACAATTGTTACTCCATAGTTAAAGTTCGCTCCTGTACCTCTTCCTCGGTTTCTTTCTGGGCACTCTAAGTGCCTACTTTGCGAGGACACCTGTGCAAGTTCTTCCAAGAAATTATTTAACGTGCCCTCAGGGAGAGCGCTCCTGTACGTCGTTTATTTTGCAATTTGACTTTTCGGGTTTGCAATGTCAAGCGGCTTTTTCCAAGTAATAGGCGGTAGTTATTGGTAACCGAGATCTGATATGTAGGTGCTGCGCGAGACCATGCCTCGCATGTTTCATCCGAGCTTTCAGGTGGGCAATCCCTTAGCCGCGTTTTCGCTGTGCGTAGGTTCCCCTTGCATGAGCTTCATGTAGGGAAGGCTACCGGGGTTGAACAGCGTTATATGCACTTGACAAAGATCTGGCCTCCAGTTGTAGGTCCTTTGTTTTCGGTTTTCTAGTTTTCATTCAGGAGCTTAAGTCTTTCTCAAATCACCATGTTTCTGACCCGGTGGCATGAGAAGATTATGCACCGTCTCATCATAGTGGTGCGATCATGAGAACAATTAAGCTATTGTCATCAAGAAATGTTCACTCAGCCACTCGCTACGCCTGTTCTCATGCACAGCGCCCGAATGGGACACATTTTGGCTGAGCAGGGCATCCGACAAATACTCCCGTTTTGATGCATAAAATAAACAGTTCGCTTGGGATCTGCAGTTTGGCACCAAGCAGTATACCCTTTTAAGACATATTCAATCAGTCCAGAGATTGGATTACGACATATTGTCTTAAATGTGCGTTTATGGTTCTGTAGTGTGGCATCCTAAAATCCCATTGGGAAATCAAACAACATCTCCGAATTACAATAAACGTCTTTCCGAGGAACTACCCTGTCAATTGCAACGCTAAAACACAGTTTGCTAAAAAACTGCATTTTCACTTTTTGAATATTCGGCCACGTTTGAACAAAAAATCCGGGAGCAAAAAGAAACAAAATAGCAGCTTAATTTACGTTGTCATCTCCGATTAAAAGAATGGATTTCTTCCCTTGGTCCTGAAATCCGGGGCATGTCACCTTAAGTTCGGTCTCTCTATTCGGTCTCTATTCGGTCTCTATGACAGCTCTCCTACACCCCGCGTACTGACTCGCGTCTGTCTCACGGCGCGCGTGTTACCTCAATACGCATCAGACGTTTGGCCATCCGATCTCAATACCCTTACTTCATAAGAATACCAAACAGACTAATACTCTGGAGCAAAAAATGACTAGAGGGCCTTCGATGTATCCAAACATTATCTCAACGCCAGGTAAGCCGATTGCAACTAAGGAACTACTTGCGAGGCTACAGAGGATCGCAGATGAGTTATCAGGCGTGGACCAAAACGACGCAGATCTCTCCAAGTATAAACAGCTTGCAATAGATCTCTCCAACACCAAGTTGATCCAGCACAAGAATGTGGGGATTCGGGCCTATGCGTGCTGTGCATTGACTGACATCTTGCGACTATATGCACCTGAGGCACCTTTGGAAGACGACAACCTCTCTCGGATCTTCAAGGCCTTTTTTGATCAGTTCTCCCACCTCTGGGATGCAGATAACCCTTACTATTTCCAGCAATTTCATGTGTTGAAGCGCTTGGTTGAGGTCAGGTCAGTAATCCTAGTGACGGAATTGCCTGACGCTCAAGAATTGATCTCTTTAATGTTCGAAACAATGTACAGTGTGGCATCTAAAGGCTTACCGGCTGCATTGGAGCATCTCGCGTCAGAGATGCTTTCTGAGACTATCTCCGAAGCCGATCAGATTCCTCTGAATGTGGCGACACTAATAGTCAAGAAGCTCACGACCAAGTCTGCATCCAGGCTTATAAATGAGACTTCCAACATCTCTAACACAGCTTTCATCTTTTCCTCGACGGTTTGCGAGGCCAATGCAGACAAGATGTCTCGCCAGGTGGCCCAGATGTTTTCTGAAATGCTTGATGAGAGTGTGAAATCAACGGAAAGTGGCGACGTGGACTACGCGTACTCGTTTAAAGCATTGGAAAAGATTCACACCTCTTCAATCAACATCTGGATGCATGTACCCGAGCTTCTTGGTTCAGTCATGGGACTTATTAGCGACGAGTTAAATTCAGATGACGAGAAAATCCGTTCTTTGGCCACTGCCACAGTCGGACAAATGTTGTGCTCCCGTTCTCGAGACCAGGCGGAAATTCCGGCGGTTACTTTCGTCAACAACCACAAAACTGCCTGGGCCAACTGGTTGAATAAGTCCTCGGACTCTTCTCCGGCAGTGCGTTCGAAATGGGTCGAACAAGTTTCGGCAATTTTGTCTCAGAGCACTACTTCCGAGATTGCCGCGGAGGTCTGCAAAGGACTCTCGAAATGCTTGATGGATTTGAATGATAAGGTGAGGTTTGCAGCATGCAAAGCGATAGAAGTACTTCCTTTCCAGAATATCACCAATAGAGTGTTGACCAGTCAAAACATTGATTCTTTGCTCCTGTTAATACGTGAAAAGCACTCTGACACCAGAAACAAAGCAATAACGGTATTGGCGGATATTTACAATAACTACATGGATACCATTTTGGATAAACAGATTGTTGATTTCGGAAATTTGAATAGTGAAGAGATCAAGAAAATAGAAAAGTCGATTTCCTGTGAGATACCTAGTGGAATTTTGGACTTGATTTATATTAATGACATCCTGATTTCAACAACAGTGGACGTTGTTTTATTCGAGAAACTCCTTCCCTTCCAGCATGATCCTGAGATGCGGGTCACAAGATTGTGCCACCTTTACAAGTACTTGACCGAGAAGAGTCGGGACGTATTCGATGCCATGTCGAGGCGTCATAAGCAAGTCGTTGACGCGCTAATTAAATTTATCGATCTTGCTGAAGAGTACACTGCTTCAAGTAATAATGAGATTGATGAAAAGGAAAATATCGAACTCCTGAAAGATTTCGACAATTTGGCAAAAAAAATAGAAAAACTGATTAGATGGTTGTCGGTCTCATTTCCTGGGAACCTCAATACGTATGAGTGTCTTGAGGCGTTTTTAAAGTCGAGGAACCTCAGATTGATTAATTTGTTAAAAAACTGCATCAACTCGCAACTGGAGTACAAGACTGTGAAAAATTCCATGAATGAATTACTTTCGAAGCTCAGTGATCCGAAAACTTTGAACATGCGAGGTGAGAAGGTTTCTGCCACCACATCAGACATGGTTTCGAACATGAAAATTTTGCTTTACAGATCCTCGAGTATACTCTTCAACAAGTCAAATATCAAGGAGTTGATCAAGCTTTCAAGAAATTCAAACTCAGAATATCTGTCTGTTGCAGATGACCTCATCAGTCATCTTTCTGTCTTCTTTCCGGGTGTTTTCAAAAATCATTTAGATTCCTTGTCTAGCGTCATCATGACGACAAGAGGACAGGATTTGAGTACCTCGTTTTTGCTGTCTTTCTACCATTTTGTGAAAGAGTTTCCGGAGAAAATCCCAGATGATGCTGATTTCCGTGAGGCTTTGATCCACATCTCAACGACCCAGAGCCCTTCGAAGAGTAAGTACTGCCTCAAGATATTTGGATGCTACGAAGACAAGGAGTTGATAATTTCGAGAATCTTGGAGAGCATTTTGCCTCTAAGTGTAACACTGCCAAACTTCCTCATACATCTTTCTGTCTTAGCTGAAGTCTATAAGATAGACCCTCAGGCTCTTGCCCAACATTCAAAAGATATCAACGATGTGATAATTGAGCAAGTGTTGAGAAAGAACAGACTCACACTTAATGATGTTCAGGAACTGAAGAACATGTCATGGATCAATGATGATGAATTGGACAGTCATCCCATTCTCCTTGAAAAATTGATCTCGCTCCGTCTTGTCGTCAATAGACTCCGAGGCTCTGCCAACTTGGACACCGACAAACAATATCTCATAGCTGCAGCCGAAAAGCCGGTCAAGCTTCTTTGCAGCATAATCACAAATAAAGGCGAGATCACCAAATCAGCTATTACTACTCCGGAGTCTTATAGACTGAAACTCCAGCTAGCATGTGGATTCCTACTCTTGAAACTTGCAAAAGTATCAGATTTTAATTCTCTTGTTGATAACAACGTCCTTATAAAGATGGGGGCATTGCTTCACCACGAGCAGGTGGAAGTTAGAAAAGGGTTTTTGATCAAATTACAAAAATACCAGACGAAAATCTCCGAACGGTTTTTTCCATTGCTTTTTTTGATGGGCCATGAGCCTGATATAGACCTCAAATCTATCGCTCAAAAATGGATCAGGTCACGACACATGCGAATGGAAGCGAACAGAGATACTTCCATTGAAAGATCTATCGTGAGGCTCATCTACATTATTGCACACGATGACCGTTTCGCCAGTCTTGCTTCGGATGAGTCCGATGCCGAGAATCAAATCAAAGCATACTCATATGCGCTCAAGTATGTTTCCATGTTCTTGGAGACAGTTGCCAGCGATGTGAATGTCTCTTTGTTATACTACTTGGCCAGTAGAGTGAAGCAATATCGAGATGCAGATTTGGATCCTTCAGTTTACGAGGAGGCGGATTTGCTGCCTTCAACATTGGGAATTTACAGAATTTCGGAATTGTTTCAACTCTCCATCAAAGAAATGGCAGATTCCAAGGGGTGGAATATACAGACATGGCCTGGAAAAATCAATCTCCCTAGCGATTTGTTTTCGCCAATGGCAGACTATAACGAAGCTCAGAAATTCATCTCAAAGGTGTACATTCCTGATGACTTACAGATCGAGTTGCGTAAGCTTTTAAGAAAAGCGCCTACTCACAAATTGAACGCAAATGTCCAGAAAAAGCCTAGCAATTTAGTGAAAAGAACGAAGGCACCTAAGAAGAAAGCCGCACCCAAAAAACGTGCGGAACCGCAAGTCGCAACAAGAGCTAGCAAGCGAGTCAAGAAACGGGTGAACTATGAGCTCTCGCCGGATAGTTCTGAAAGCGAGAAAGACTGGGAGTCAGATTCGTCTTTCGCATGATATATAATCGATAAAATTGATGAATGCACAATGTTCGAAGGCATCGCATCAGATGCAATTAGTATTCCATGTTTTTCAAGGAATTGAACTTGTTTCTTGTTTGAAGATCCTCGCCGAGAACCTGCAATCTGCTTGCAGCGCCAAATTTCTTGGATACGCCCAAAGCAGCCCATTCTTGAGTGGCAAGATTGAGTAATTTGGCGGCTTGCTTCCCGTAAATCCTATAGAAGGATTTTGCTGCGGCCTCCCACCAGTTGCACACGATGAAATAATGCACGTCCCCAAGGAGCTCTTGGCTAGTGTTAAGGATTCGGGCCAAAAACTTCCAATGAGCTTCCCAATTGAAGAGGGGATATTCCTGGCTATCTATGAACCTTGTCATCACTGCCCAAACTGAAAGAATGCCCGCCACACGTTCCTCATACTTCACCTCACTCTCCCATTTATTATCACCCCCACGTTTCCACCCCATTCTTAACCGACCATTTTCACTGTCAATACTTCCGGTGTAGCCAATTACAAAGCAACACTTCTTGACTAGCCGCGCCAGCAAGTAATAGTCAAAGTCAGTGTAAGTATGCAACAAAGACGCAGCGATAAAACCGAGAGGGACAGCAGCAGAGGCTTTAACAGTTACTTCTGTTTCTGCTTGCGAAACTAGCGCCTTTGCAATGAAATTGAGTAGCCAGTGATATTGCAAAGAGTTCGGGGGGACCGACTCCACAAAAGAACAAATATCTTGAAAAATAGTCTTTGCCTGGCTCTGTGATGTGGATAATTGGCCAAGCTTCACGTTGACCTTTCTTTTGATAGTGCCCATTTCCTTTTTTAGCGGTTTGTCCTGGTCAAGAGCACCAACGATATTGTCCTTAATATTCTTAATTTCGTCATGTTTGCTGAGAAGAGTTTTTTGAACCTGACCCTGCAGAGTCATACCTTTCAGCATTCTCTTAGCCTGCTCTTGCTGTAGGCGCTTTTGCTCTTCTTCAGCACGTTTCTTTTCTTCAGCTGCCGCCTTCGCTTTTTCTTCGGCGATCTTGGCCTCTGCTATACGCTTCTTTTCTGCTTCCTCCGCTTTCCTCCTAGCTTCTTCCTCCGCTCTCCTCTTTTCTTCTTCAGCGGCCCTGCGCTTTGCTTCTTCCAAAGCTCTTTGCCTTTCTTCTTCGAGCTTCCGTAAACGTTCACGTTCTCGTGCCTCCGCTTCAGCCTTCCTCCGTAGCATCTCCATATAGTCTTCGTACTCCGATTTCATGGCATCCAAATCTTCCGCAAGCTGATTTTGTAAGATTGTCATTGAGAATGTTGCCTGTTCTGCCGCCTGTTGAGACATGTTGTTTACGAGCTCTAAATTCCGCTTTTTCTGCTCTTTGATGCCATGTGTTTGGAGCCTTTCCAATTTGAGGAGAGCGCCATTGAAGACACTAAACACTGACTGCGAATGTTTGTCTGGCTTTGACAAAACCTCCGGCAAAACCGGACGTACTTCTGTCTGCACTGGTAGCAGATAGACGCCAAATCGCATAGTGTCAGAAGGGTGACGTGAGCTTAGGCTCATATATGAGTGAGGATGTACGGGTGCCCCCGCTCATTGCAAGAATGCAATATGGAAGCGAATAGCAGTTAGAAAAAACAGAGACATTTGTTGGGCAGACACACGAGATTACTTACAAACCAACAGAGCCACGTTTCTATACTACATCGGATGTTATTCCGAAATCACCACGATATCCCAAGCGCACATTTTCTCAACCTTTCTTTCGTTTCGCACAGGTTTTTCTCACATCAACTTTTTCACTTGAGGTAACAGACCGCCAGGATGAACAAGCAGTGGACCCGTTTGTTTTCTAGCCAGGGCGCCAAAGCCAAGTCATACTCCAGTGTTAGCCCCGTGCATCACTTGGTCGAGATCAAAAAGGCAGCATTATCCCCAAAGTATCAGCCGTTGTTGTTGCCCAAGGATGACATCGAGTCTGTGGGTTACAGACCAACAGAAATCTCCCAGGATAGACTTGCGGACCACTACAAAAACACATTGCAAAGCGACTTGCTCTTGCACTTCTATGAACATGACGCCAAAACGATCGTGGGGAACAAGTTGAGAGAGTGGAAGCACGACTCTCCATACACCTTGTACCGTACGTTGAAGAAGCCAAAAGGCACCGGTCGTCCTACCAAGGACATCAAGCCCATCAATTACGAGAATGTTCCAGAGCTCACGGCGATCAAACTTAATTTATACAGCAAAGAGGCATTGGAATACCCTTGGCTCAACATATCTGCCAGATTGCAGTTGGCACAAATCACCAACAAAAAGCCAAAGCAGCTATACAACAGATCCAATATCCTCCCCTGGAAGGTCAGAGAGGGCAAGCCTTGTGGATGTAAAGTCGAGTTGGAGGGCAGAGACATGACACAGTTCTTGACGACCTTGACTGAGTTGGTTCTTCCAAGAATCAGAACGTTTCAAGGTATTAAAAACACCTCTGGAGATGGCAACGGAAATATCTCTTTCGGATTGGACCCCGAAGATGTAAAATACTTTCCTGAGATTGAGAACTTTCAGGAGTTGTACCCAAATCTTTTTGGTTTCCACATAACTTTTGTAACCTCTGCTAGAACCGACGAGGCCGCAAGAACTTTGTTGAGTGCTTTGGGGTTGCCATTTTATAACCCTTGATTGATCATGTACATAGACAATTAAGATCTTCAAGAATCATTTTGAGTCGTAGATGAAGATAAAGTCGAGAAACTTTTATTCCACAGAAAGTTGAAGGTTTTAGTCAAAGTGTAAAAATACAAGTCCGCTTGTATGTGATGTACGAAACCAACGTGAAGCGTGTGCCATCTGAAGCATTAGGCGAGAAACTCGCACGGCGTAGCTATCGCATACATGTCACTCAAGTCAGTAGTGCGTGAGTATGAGATCCTTTACTCTACACGGGTGGTGCAGAGAGAGAAAAGATGGAGTGACGGCAAATTGAAGTACTATGAGTTTAACCGCAAGATGGAGGTCCATAGTGATGACAACGTGCTCGTTGCAACCGAGTTTTACCCCCACGAATCGAAAAACCCCATTGCCAGCGGGGCCTTTGCTGATGGAATGACGCTAAAATTCCCAAGCGGAAAGCTCATTGTTGAAATGACAGGTTTCATAGGCACTTTCGAAAGAGATATCTCGGTGAAAAGAGAAGCACTGGTGAAACCTGAAATCAAAGTCAAACAGGAGCTCCATGAGCTACTCTCTGCTCCAAAAGACTCTGGAAATCCGCAAAACCAGCATGCGTTTTCTTTGAGCTTCACGAATCTGCCGTCAATGCAAGGTAGATCGCCAATGAAAAGTCTTGGAATCAGCAAGGCTGCTACGTACAAGCCAGTGGGGCTCAGAAAGGTGAAGACTAACCAAAGTCCGGGCAAGCCGGTATCTGGTCTAGAGGCGGAGCTCGAGATTTATGATCTGAAGCTAAAAAAAAGCGCTACCAGAGTACCTCCGGGAAGCAACATATTAAGTATTCGCCTACGAAATGAGCTAGGCATTCGACAGCCATCGCTGTACCCAGGCTAGGCAAGACCAAGAATTAGGGAGCAAGTCTGGACGCTTCAAATATGACGGCGAGGATGACGGAAATGCAAGCAATGCAAGGAAGGAAAGATAAGCGAGGTTTGACAGGATCGGTGTATGTCGAAGTTGAGGCGGCGAGAGTTAGACGCGACTTGCAAACAAAGAGGATTTTTAGCTTGCTTCCAAGTAAATCAGTAACCTCTCTAAGCAAAGCGCGTTTCATCCAGCCAGAACACCTCCAAATAACAAACGCCACTATCCCCGGCCTTCAAGCATTTCTGTTGCATTTCTTATGCAAATATGCCTGCGTGCGAAAACGTGCTAAATGTGGTTGCACGTGTGCCAATTTCATTTCGTGCGACGGGGAGAAAGCACGCCTTCGCATATATTGCAGAAGGTTCCCACACTGCGCGCCGCGCTTCCACACCTTAATTAGATACTTGGCTATTCTTTGGCTGTCCGCAACCTTTCTCTTCACCTGCTCCCAATTTGGAGTCTATAAATCAAATCACCCAGCTTTGTCAAGCTGTTAGATGTCTGCTCGAGGCACGCGCTCATCTTGAAGCATCTTCGAAGATTTGCTGTGCTTGCATCCTGCATCAACACTAGCACAATCTGACCAAGAATTTTCAAGAAAGACGCACCCACGCCGTTAAAGTTACCGGCCGGCTTTTTCCAACAACTTGTCCATTAAGAGACTGCACCAGTGTTTCTTATTTTCTATCTTCATCCGGAATCCCACCACACAGCCAAAACCTACGAATTGCATCCAGTTTCTGCGCTAGAATCATTTATTTCCCTGAATCTTTTATCCGGTTATCATATGGGTGTCTATAGTCTCATATGACCACAAATTCATCATCTCTTACACATTCCATGTCAGCTGCAGGCTCCGTTACATCTATAGAAAACTCTGATGTTCCTCCCCGAATATCGCCTTCGCTCCGGGGTCCACGGCTGCAGAGGTCCAAGGATCGAGATGATTCCAAGGTATCAATAGACCCATTCTTGGCCCAGTACATGAAACCCATAACAAAAAATAATCATGAGGTTTATTTTTCTGCTATAAACAAACTGCAACACATCCAAAGCTATGACTATTACCAGAAGTACCTAAATGTGCGGAAGATCGACTCCAAGGCATCACTCGGTTCGAAAACAGACTCCTCGGGATCAGAGAAGCAGGCTTCTCCTCTTGCCCCAGCCGCTTCTCTAGGAAAGAGCGACCCCGAGGCCTCCAGAAATAGTCCTACATCACAATCGAGGCGACGCAGGCAGATCAGCAGTGAAGCTCTTGCACAGATTGTATCCAAGAAAGCGCACCCTGAAGTTATCACCAAGGTGCTTCCTTTGCAATTCATAGAGTGTTCTCCCACTGACCTCATTGACATCATTGCCAGGATGATACACTCTCTTATCACCTTGAACGATCGCAGCGTGCCCCTCTCGGTGGCCAATCCTTCCAGAACGGATGCTGGTGAGATCACACAAATAGAGAGCAAGAAGTTGCTTACAAGATATCACTCAAGAACACCACCTGCACTCTCCATCAGCACCTACTTGAACAGACTCACCAAGTTTAATCACTTCACGCAAACTACTCTCCTCACTACCATCTACTACATTGATCTATTGTCTCATAACTTCCAGCCTTACTTCACGCTAAACTCATGGACGGTGCATAGATTCTTGTTGGTGGCCACAATGATAGCACAAAAGTCTCTCGAAGATTTCTTCTATACTAATGACCACTATGCCAAAGTTGGTGGAGTTGCATTAACAGAATTGAATTGCCTTGAGCTTGATTTCTTGGACCGTGTTGATTGGAAAGTGGTCCCTGCAAAACAAATCCTGCCTACGCAGACCTCAATCAAATACTCTAAAGAGGTGCTCGATCTCTATTATAGACAGCTAATCAGTTTGATGGGCAAGAACGTGACTGAACAAAACAACACAGTCTATAAAATAGCAGATATCTAGTTCGTCGTAATTGTCACCATGCATTGCTCGGTGCCTCTTACACACTTAGAGCAAATGGGTGTTCGTGTTCTATCAAGAATTATCACTACATAACAACGGAAATACAACGGATTTTATTTAATAGCAAATGCGAAGCATACTAAAATAGTACAGCTTCATAGAATAGAAAGTTCATCAAGGTTCGTAAGATAAATGGTATGTTCATCTCATCTTTGAATTCAATTTCGCCAGAAAGCACCAGAAATTACTGGGGCTTTAGCAATTCGAACGAACAACATAAGGTCTTGTCAACGCTCATGATTGCACCATAGTTTTTAAAGTCTCCACAATAGTTTGGAGCCAGAAAAACAGTAACCAACTTTCTCTTATTGAAAAATTCATAGCCGTCCTCAACAACCATATGACCACGGACTATCAAGTCCATGTTGAAGTTCGATAAGAAGTAATCGACGTGCTTCTTTCCAAAGCAGTAAGAAACACCCCGATCATTCTTCGGCCAATTATGGAGCGAAAAAGAGCGGATCAGAGGGTCTGGATCCGACCATAGAAGGTCTGCAAGAAGACCCTTGTCAGGGATGTCAGTGGGCCTTTGTATTTGTTCGATTTGCTTGAGACTAAGGAGGTCCGGTGACAACCCACCATGAATACAGAAGATCTTGTCATTGATTGTAGCAGCAATAGGCAAACTGTTGAACACATCAATGAAGTTTTTCCACAACTTATGAGAGCCCGATATCACAGGTAAACGTCTTTTACACTCATCGTAAAAGCCATAGATTTTCGTGATATTGGCGGATTCGTGATTCCCTCTCAACATGAAAAAATTCTCTGGGTACTTGATCTTGTAACACAATAAAAGCAATATCGATTCAAGTGATTTGTAACCTCTGTCGACGTAGTCACCTAAGAACAAGTAGTTAGTGTAAGGAGGATACCCACAAGAATTGAAGATTCTGATCAAGTCATAAAACTGACCATGAATATCTCCAACAATCTTAACTGGTGGTGAAAGCTTGAGAAGCGTAGGCTGGTCCAAAAAGATGGAGCGTGACTTGGATAATACCAGCTTAATCTCCTGACTTGTGACTGGCAACTTGTCCTTGCTCTTTCTGCTGATTTTTTTCAGGCCTGCTTGACCGGCAGCAAGCAAACGATTGATGATGCTGTCCAAATCAAAATCGAGCTTTTTTGCTTGAGGAATCAAGGGGGGCGACAAGGACACAGAAGAATCAGGAGACTTGTCTTTCTTGGCTGTCTTCAAATAAGAGCTTTTCGGTATGGCCTTATTAGCTGCGGCCTTAGGCTCCGGAGTAGATTCCGTAGAAGACTCCACGATAGGGTCCAACGAACCGTCGGTGTGAGGGATAAAAGAGTTGACTGATCCCTTGACGTAGTTCGGAGAATTTGGTACCGAGTAGACCGACAGAACCAGGCTAGTGTCCTTTTCACTGGCGGTAAAAAGAGGAGAAACAGACAAGTGGTCGCTTCTTTGACTGTCAGCAGAAGAGCCATAAAAGTTTCCAGCTAAAGAGTTTGGAGATATTTTCCACTTTGTAGGCGAGCTTTGAGTGTAGCTTTGGCCACTGTATGTCAAAGCGGCGGCCGAAGACACATCGATATCTAAGTCAGAAGCATAAGAGCTGCGGCGTCTCGAGCTACTCTTGGTAGGGATGGACTTTGGGTTGGACTTGGCCTCCAAAGCAGGGGCTTGGGTGTCATTCAAAGAGAGATCAGCTAAGGTTTTCGTTAAAGTGTAACTACCGTTTCCGGTAGGCCTAGATAGCGCCGACAGAGAAGTCTCCTCCGAGTCAATTTCTCCGGCGACTAGCTCGGACGTTGCGCCCGAACTCTTCTTGTTCAGGATATTCGGTAGGGGGTCATTTTTGGACGGGTTATTTCCCATAGTAGTTAGTTTGTTAACGGAACAAGTAAGTGGCCTTCAAGAAGCTGGCGATTTCCACAGGTTCACGAGTCGGGATGTGGACAGGGGAGTACCAGTTGGGAGGTAGACGGGGGGATTTTTCTGATTACAAAGATTTGAGGATGTCGTGCTAAATCCAAGAACAGGGATGCGCGCCGGTGGCAGATTAGGGGCCGAGAAAGGAGATGGGAAGAAGGCCTGTCCAGCCCCACGTGCGAGCTCATAATTACTGCACACGACGTGTGGATCGTTGACATTGTGCTGAGAATTCACTAGCACCGTGTAGTGAGATTGCCTCATATGACTATACTTGCAGTATAAGCAAACTATTTTTCGTGCTAGAAATGCTCCGTAATCGTATCACTTGTGGAACATTTCAGATCTTTTAATACACTGACTCTACCTGAATTTTGCCGAGACCCCTTTGCAATTCAGCACGGCTGGGTCAGGATCTTTCGGAATGTATGTACTCTATTAGCTGAGACGTAAAAAAGGGGGTCAACTTCTAGGCGTTAAAAGTTTAAAAGTTTAAAATTTCTCAAAGCACTAGAAGTGAACCCAAAAATCCAAATAGTCAATTTGGCTTCAAAAGATCCTGTCTGCATTGACCTGAGCTGATCTACCTGTAATCGTGCGTTACGGTGAGGTTGCGCACGCTATCTTGCTCAGTGTTACTATTAGACTTCTCACTTATGATCAGGCAATTTTCTGCCATGACTAGACAAATACGTTCGGCTGGCTGCCTAATAATTGGGGATGAAGTTTTGAACGGCAAGATCCTAGACACAAATCTGTTTGAGTTTGCCAAGTTCTGTTTCAATGAGCTCGCCATTCCTCTCAAGAAGACAATCGTTTGTGGGGACGACAAGGATGATATTATAAACTCCTTGCAAATCCTCCGCCGCGAAAACTGTGACTTCATTGTCACGAGTGGTGGGATCGGCTCTACGCATGATGATATCACTTACGAGTCGTTGGCGGAGGCTTTCCATGTGTCTTGTGCTCTAGACAGCGAAACTGTGCACAAGATGAACGAGTTACGAGGGTCGTATTTGCAAGGATTGCAAAAACCCCAAAGAGATGCATTTTATCGAATGGCCACTATCCCACAGAGTTCAGCCGAAGTTTCCGTGCTGAAGCTTTTCACCGACCAGAGCCTATGGGTGCCTATTGTGGGTATCGACCACCAGGTGTACATTTTACCTGGCGTGCCTCAATTGTTCAAGAAACTCTTGCTGGGATTGGGCGATTCGGTGAAGAGCCGTGTACTTGCTATGAACTATCGCCGCTTCTTTGTCAAAACGACGAATAGCGAAAGTAACTTGGCTCCGTTCTTGAGTGATCTTCAAAAGAAATGCAATGACAAGTATGGCGTGGGGAAAATGAAACTAGGTTCTTATCCGCATTTCAACTGGAAAATTGTCACCATTAGCATAATCGCAGATGAGTCCGTCAACACTGAAGAACACAGGCTGGTTGTAGCTGAGGTGATTGCAAATATCGGTGGAGGAGCGCAGGAAATATCTGCCACCGAGGAAGATCTCATGTCTACACAAGAGCCACCAGAAACGGTCTGAATGGCAAAAAATAGCTAAAATATTTACTGTTTACGATTATATGATTATAACTTATCTGCCAAAAGCTTGGTGACTTCTTCAACAGCTTGCTCAATACCCTGTGGCTTGTCTCCCATTCCTTGAACAACGTTACCCTTACCACCAGCCTTTCCGCCGATGAATTCGCTGACAGCCTTGGCCAAAGCATTGGCATCCACTCCTTTGCTGATTGCCTCATCAGAGATGTAACATCCGTGAGCAACCTTTCCGCTGGAGCCAGTGATCAAATAAAGAGATTTGGTCTTTTCTTGCTTCTTGACAACGTTGATAGCCTCAGTGATAGCCTTGGCGTTGGCATCAATAGGGACGTGAGCAACAAAGAAAGGCTTCTTCGAAAGCTCCTCATCCTTCAACCAAGCATTGACAACATCGAGAGTTTTCTTGGACTCCTCCTTTTGTTTAGCCTTCAAGTTGTCCTTGATAGACTTGTCGATTTTGTTGAATTGTTCGTTCAACTTAGTCTTGTCCAAAACGGAAATGGTGAGCTTCTTCAAGGCAACACCCAATTCTTTAGTCTTTTGTTCCTTCTCTGCACCATGAGGCAACTTCTCCGCTTTGCTCAATTCAGCCTCGAAATCCTTGGCGATCCTTTGAACTTCGTGGGCTTCATGGCCTGTCACGGCGACAATTCTTCTAACACCCTTAGCAATTCCAGACTCTTCGATAATGACCAAGTCTTTGATATCACCAGTCTTACCCGCATGAGTTCCTCCACAAAACTCGATGGATAGCTTGTGCCATTCCTCGTTTTTAGGGTTGCTCAACAAGTCTTCGACTGGAACACCAATAGAGACAACTCTCACAGGGTCTGGGTAAGTCTCACCGAAAACGGCTCTGACTCCGTTGATTTCCTTAGCTTCACTCAAGGACACTTCTTTGGCGAACACTGCCTTGTTGGCCTTGATATTATCGTTGACACAAGTTTCAACTTTCTCGAGTTCGGCTTGAGAAAGGGCTTGCTTGAAAGAGAAATCGAATCTCAATTTCTCGGGAGCAACCAAAGAGCCCTTTTGTTCGACACCATCTCCCAAGACTTCTCTCAAGGCTAAGTTCAAAACGTGGGTACCAGTGTGGTTATTTCTGATGGGCCATCTTCTCAACTCATTGTAGGTTGCGATGATCTCGTCCTTCAAGTTCAAGGTACCCTCAGCCAAGGTTCCCACGTGAAGCACGTACCCAGCGTATTGCTGAACGTTCTGCACATTGAATTCAGCAGATCCATCGATGACCAAGCTTCCAGTGTCGTACTCCTGACCACCTTGCTCGGCGTAGAATGGAGTCTTGTCTAAGATGATACCATATTGTTGTCCGGCTTCGGAGATGGAGTCCACGAACTTGGAACCATCGAACAAGGCGACGATTTTAGAAGTGGTGTTGTCGCTTGCGTATTTGAATGAATCGTCGGTTGGCTTCACAGCATCATTAGAGTCCAACTCAGACAAGGCATGAACATCCAACTTAATTGTGTTGTTAGCGTTCTTGGAGTTGGATGCCTTGGAAGCTTCTCTAGAGGCAGCCTTGGCTTGTTCAAAACCTTCCTCGTCAATGTTCAAGCCAGCTTCTTCAGCCATCAATCTGGTCAAGTCAACAGGGAAACCGTAGGTGTCGTACAATCTCCAAACAATGTTTCCGGGCAAGGTTTGCTCAGGGGTTTTCGAGCAAATAATTGCGTATTTCTCAAATAACTTTTCACCTCTCTCTAGAGTCTTGGCGAAAGAAACCTCCTCTTCAACCAAAATCTCCTTCAAATCCTCAGAGCCATTCTTAAGCTCGGGGAAAATGTGAGAGTTTTCCTTTATAACGACATCGACCAATTGCTGGAAGAAAGACCCGATAGGGTAGTTCATGTATTTGCGCACGTAACGGGCACCTCTTCTCAAGATTCTTCTTAACACATAACCTCTACCCTCGTTGTTTGGAATACCGCCATCACAGATAGCAAAGGTTAAAGTTCTGACGTGGTCAGCAATCACTCTGTAAGCAGTATCGATACCGTCAAAATCTTCAGCTCCGAATTTTCCGCTGTAAGGTCTGACACCGGTGATCTCTCTGATTTTCTCGAAGATGGGAGTGAACACGTCGGTGTCGTAGTTGGAGGAACGATCTTGAAGGATAGAAACCAAACGCTCAAATCCCATTCCGGTGTCAATGTGCTTGTTAGGCAAAGGTTTCAAGCTGGAGTCAGCCTCTCTGTTGTATTGAATGAACACGATGTTCCAGATTTCTAACACGTTCGGGTCGTCCATGTTCACCAAAGAAGAGGCGTTTCTTCCGCCGATTCTATCGTAGTGGATTTCCGAACAAGGACCACAAGGACCTTGGTCACCCATCTCCCAGAAGTTGTCTTCGGCGTTTCCGCTCAAAATGTGGTCTTCGGGAACACCCACATCCAACCAAAACTGCTTAGCTTCCAAGTCTGGGGCCAAGCCATTCTTCTCGTCACCCTCAAAGTAAGTGACGTACATTCTATTGGGGTCCAAACCGTAGACTTTCGTCAACAAGGTCCAAGCGTAAGAAATGGCCTCCTTCTTGAAGTAGTCACCGAAGGACCAGTTTCCCAACATCTCGAAGAAGGTGTGGTGGTAGGAGTCCTTTCCCACATCGTCCAAGTCGTTGTGCTTACCACCGGCTCTGATACACTTCTGCGAATTGACAGCACTCTTCAACGTGGCGAAATCCGACGAAGGGTCCACGGTTCCCAAGAAGATGGGTTTGTACTGGTTCATACCGGCATTGGCAAAGAGTAAGGTGGGGTCATTGTGAGGCACCACGGATGACAGCGGAACGTAGGTATGGTTGAGGCCTTTAAAATGCTCAAGAAATGTGGCTCTTACTTTATTGGCGGGCCAATTTTGAACGGTAGACATTGTTTTCTTTCGAGTTATCGACCTTAGCATGGGCCGACCATGTAGATTCGCGAAGGATTTTTTCCCTGGAGGAAGGGCTCACCATCGATCGCGACCATCTACTACACGTTGTAGATACAGAGAGGTTATTCGGGGTATTTGGATAGAGAAAACCGAAAAAGGAACAGGTAACTTGAGGAAATCAAAGGGATTCATGGAAATACTCCACATGATCACGGAGTGTATCCCTCGGACATTGTTATCTATAGGGATCTCCACCGAGAATTGGGCCAGATACAGGACATGTGCTTTCGGCCTATTACCCAAGTCACCATGCCAGTTGTGACAAGTATGCAGATTGCATATAAAGATTACAAGCGAAATCTATGAATACATGACAGTGTTGCCTCGAATACCCACGAGAACACCGCATGACCGTATCTATAAGCCGCATTGTCTACTAAAAATCTGGACATCTCTACCATAATGCGGAGTGCACCCATTGGTGCATTGAGATCGTTGAGTCACACACGGGACCAGGATAAAAATCGACGGCCGCACCAAAGCTAGATTTCCCAAACCTTTTGTATTGGATAAAGCACTTGACTGAATATCTGTCAAGCTTCGTCGAGAATTTCCATCCCACTAGTGGTACTAGTCTTCCATAGTACTACTCGTCTTGGTCGTCTGTAAGGTGTGCATACATAGGTACGCCTATGCGAAGGTTTATTTGCTCATTGTATGAGAAACGGGCCCTTTTCTTGATATGATTAGCGTTTTCCCAAACTCTGTTTTGCAATGATCCTAATAAATGATACCAAATATTCCTGTCTGGAGTGCATCAGAGGCCACCGTTCTAGTCTCTGCCGACATCACATGCGGCCACTACTCCAGGTGCGTTCCAAGGGAAGACCCACTCTACTATTTCCCGAGGGTAACAAGGACTATAGAATAGCCGTGTTCGCTCAGGAGGTCGAGGAAGATACCGATGCCAAGACAAACTGCAAAGACACTCCTGTGATTATCTTGAAGACCTCGGGAAAACACGTCATTAACTTGAATAACGGCCAAATCGTGGGGCCTTATGTTGCCAACAACGATGCTTCTTTGCAAAAGACGGTGGGCCCTCAGGACTTTGTGAATACCACTTCATGCTGCCCCACTGGTTCTTCCCGAGTGAAAAAGGGTTGTGAGTGCAATAAGGGCAAAGTGCTGAAGAAAAAGATTTTGCGGTCGTTCCTCGATAAGCGGTTGGCTGCAAAGGAACCTCAAAAGGTTCCTACAGCAGACTTCAAGTTTGCACCGGATAGTGCCATGGACATTCAGTTTCAAAAAGAACAAGGTTTAGATTTTGCACAGGCCCCCGTGCCCGAAGTTCCTGCAAAAGAGAACTGCCCAATCCCAAATCAAGCCAGTGGTGGTTGCTGCAGCTCGAAAACAGGCACTCAAATTAAGAGCCCAGCATCTTTCGATCAAACACTGCTCAGTCCTGGCAATGCCAACTTTCCTGCCTTATTGGACCCGGCTCTTGATGTCCCTACACTAAACTGTGGCATTTTGAAGCAAGAACTGCAGTCGCCTCTTCTTGATAGCAACCTTGGCAACGCGTATCAAGAGTTTCAAGCCATCGCCGTGCCATCCTGCTCTATTCCAGGAACTTGCAGCTGCCTGTCAGATTGCACTTGTCCGACGTGCGTGGTACACCAGGCGCCCAAAAAGGAGCACCCATACCCACTCGAAATGCTCAATAACGACTCACAGTACGGCTCCAATCTCATCCTCACCCTGGGAAGTAAAGTCAAAAACATTGACTTGGCCTCGAGAGACATAGACTCGTACACCTCATATTTATCTCGCATTATCGGCTGCAATGTCAATGAACCTGCTCAAGAAGGGCCGGACAAGGAAGGGCAGGACTCCACTGACTTCTCCGTACAGCAGCCCAAGTGTTCATGTCCGGCAAATTCCTGTCTTTGTTCTAATTGTGAAACACACAGCATTATTAACGGGTACCGGTTAGATGACATTTTCGGTACGCATGGCTTACCTGGATGAGGATGCCATCACTCATCTCTATGCTTCTTGAACACCCACCGTGGCATCAGGTTGTCAAATCCAATATTACCGAACAAAGTTTTTGTGATACATGATCCACTACATTTTCCGGTATTCAGTAACCGTCCCCACTATTGTTCATCCATCTCGCCTGCGCAGCCGCACGATTGTAGGTCCCGTGATATTCTTTGCTCACTTATACACACCCCTTCATTAATATCATTTTTCTCACCTACTATAAGTATACTTCACAAGTCTTTTACGCATCCATCACCACCGAAGCGAGCTGGGTCATCAAGTGCTGCGGTGATTCAGAAAATGTCTTACTCCGACCCTGAAAAAGATAGAGACGTCCACGTGATCAACCGTGACTCTGCGGAGTACTCCAATCCAGACACTTTAGACACCCCAAGCTTCATCCACTCGCTAGATTTTCCCACACCAGACGGCAATGAGCCTCTGGTCCCGGACTACTGGAGCGCTGAACCAGCGGCAAAGCTGGGGAGCCCTGCAGGCATGCTCCCCAACCAACCTGAAGACTTCCAAGTGCCTTCGAATTTCAATGCCCATGGCGATTTTCCCAGCAAGGGTGAATATTCCGACCATATAAAGGCGGAAAACGAGTTCAATGGGACTCTTACAAAAGTTATGCCCACGCAGCTCCCGCCGCTACCTCAACTTTCCGAGCCTGTCATCCCAAATGCCACTAACCCTACAGATACATCGTTGTCAGACTACTTGCAGAATTTTGCCAGTACTCGACATCAACCCCTTATTACTAGCGGCAAGAAGAAGAAGGAGTCCCAAGGTCCGAAAACTAGGCCTGCATTCGTCATGAAAATATGGTCCATGGTCAATGACCCAGCCAACCACGACTATATACGATGGAACGATGATGGAGAGACGTTTCAGGTGGTTCACCGCGAGGATTTCATGAAGAATATCTTGCCCAAGTACTTCAAGCACAACAACTTTGCTTCGTTTGTACGCCAATTGAACATGTATGGCTGGCACAAGATCCAGGACGTTAATAGTGGGTCGTTGAAGGATGACAGAAACCAAGATGAGATCTTGCAGTTCAAGAATCCTTTTTTTATACGAGGAAGGGAAGATTTACTCGATAATATTGTGAGGAACAAAACCGGGAGTTCCGAGGAAATCCCTGATCCAAACCAGTTGAACTACCACCTAGTCATGAGCGAGCTCAACCTGATCAAAATGAACCAGTTGGCAATTCTAGAGGATATGCGCAGAATGAGGAAAGACAGTCAGTTGCTATGGACCGAAAGCATAACGGCTCGTGAACGATATCAAACCCAGACACAAACGCTCGAAAAGATCATGAAGTTTCTCGCTGCTGTATATGGCAACTCTGCAGCCGGCAAAATTTTCGAGGTTGAAGATAGTGCCTATAACAATAACCAGGTCTCCACATTCAACGTGACTCTGCCTCTGCCAAGCTACAGCCAAAGTCCTGTTGCGCTACAGAAACCAAGGTTAATGCTTATGGATCAGGCTCACCAGCCAAAAGCGAATTCGGCGGCTGCTTCTCCTTCCAACTTGTCTACTGGCAAAGAATCAATTGAGGAGATTGTGCGCAACTCCTCGGACTTGAAGAACTCGGATCCTAATTCTCCCGCTGCTAGGATGTATCAGCATTATTTGAATCCAGACGATACCAACGAAGCGCCTTCGCCAAGTCAGTTTTTCCCCGAGTTGAACAATGCATTTAACCAACAGCAATTCCAACACAAAATCCCCAATGCCAATATCCTTAACAAATCAGAGAATCTGCTCCAGGGTCTCGAACAAAATATTTATAAACAAGGACAGGCATTGCTGCAGGTACAGGACTGGATCCAGACTCTAGCTAGCAGACAGCAGCAGCAGCAAGACCAGCTTCAGCAACAGCAGATGAAAAGACTGGAAAGCCTGCCGGATCTGAATTGCATAGATGATTTTGATGTGAATGAGTTTTTGAACAACAATTCAACCCAGACTCCAAATTACAATTCTGGAAATGACACTCCAGAATCAGCAGGTATCCAAAATTCAAACAAGCGAGTATTGACTGAAATAAAGGACGATAAGTCAAGACTGAAGAAGAGAAAGAGTTGAGTCATGTGTGAAAGCCATTAATTACCGAGAGATATTCAAGATCTTCTGGAAAATGTAAAGGCGACGTCATCATCATCATTGTCATCATCCTCATTATCAAACCCGTCTTGTGCTTCAAATTCCAGATGTTTTTGGGTATCTTGCGCTCGATTATGAGACTTCAGCAGGAACTCGACAAACTCATCCTCGGAATTTTCATCCTGGACGAATAGTTGGCTCGATTGGGGTTGGAAACCTTTCACTGTTGGCATTTCACCAGAGAAGTCTTTATCTCTTTTTTGAGTGAAATGTGTCAAGGCCACGGCCCGGTGGTTATTGAAAATCACGTGGTTTTCGTCGTTCTGAAGGCTAATGTAAGTCCTAGTGACGAAGTTTGGCGTTCTACCTTTCTTTGTGAATGCCTTGAAGTTCTTCCGTCCTTTATAAAGCGGGTTAAAAGAATTTGTATCTTGCAGTTTTCCCCTTTTTGGATTTAGGTGGAAAACCTCAACTTTGCAAGAAGGCAGCTCCATATTAAGCGTTGTATCTTTGGTCTCTTCCTTCACGTCGCTTAAGGCCAGCTTTTTGGTAGACATGACTGCTTCTGCAAAAGATTTCTGCGGCAAAAGCTTGCTTGCGCTATCATCTTTGCTATCTTTAATGAATAGACTTTCATTTGAGGGTTCTGTAGTCGGAGACCTCGTCCGAGATTCCCTCTCCAGAGCATCTGTAGTTGCACTCTCCTTCGGTATTACAGGCCCCTCATATTGAGCAGAGGTGTCTCGGTTAGTTTCCTTATTCAGCTGACTGATTATTGCTTCCTGGTCTGGCTCGGCCGAGGGTTCGTTCAAGCAGTCTCTTGAAACATCAAGAGGTACCGTTTCTTCGATATCTTTATTCTTCTTTTCTAAAGAGGAGAAAAGATTAGCATCTAGGCTAGCTTCTTCAGGGTTTGCAGTCTGAGAAGCCAAGGACGACGTTATTGGTGTAAACAGGAAGAAGTCAGTATCAGAAACCCTCTCAATTTTGCGTCTGACTCTGCGTTGCTTCTTGGGACTCTCATCGGGCAACGTTCGTTTTTCAGACGTGAAAAGCGTTTGTGTCTTGAAGTGTTTTAAAAGGCTTAAATCAACAGAAGTCACCGCTTGCCATAAAGTTTCGTGGGTATTGACGTCATTACCAAAGAGCCCTGTCGCTCTCTTGTCAGAAGCAACAAATACTAGCAATTCTGGAAATGCCTTGAGTTTGGTTTTTACCGTTTCCACCTCACCAGAAACCATTATGATTTCTTTCACACCCAAGCAAGTGAGCCAGGTCCTGAATCTTGCGACCGACTTTGGGGCTGCGTTCTCTGGATCTAGTACCACGGTCTTGTTCTCTAGCAACTTGCTCCGTCTTGGGTCGGGGATCAGAAACATCTTCTCTGTCTGAAGGAATAGATCCGGCTTGGGCTCAAAGAGCCACTGAGTCACATCGTTCAAGTGTGTAGTAACATAGGCACACCACTCCTCGGAAACAATAGGTATAGCTCTCAGTAGAGCAATCTGCAAATTGTAATCCAGATAGGCACTCAAGGCCAAGTAATGCAGCGCCAACATGGGGTCAGTGGTTGTTCTGAGATCGATTTCCTGGGCTATCATTTCCGAGACCCGCAGGACCAAGGGACTCTCATGGACGATCTCATTATACTGCATTCTTTTGGAAAAGACTAGAAGCGTGACGGGGACCCAGACAATGCGGATTTTGATTCGCTCCGACTGATTTGCATTGACCACTAGAAGAAGCTCGTCTTCGTGGAACATCTTCTCGAAAGTCTGGGAGTCCTTGCTGGCAAGCTTATAGACCAGGCCATTGATCCTGGTGGTGCACCTCGATTCGAAAACAATGGCCAATGGTGACTTCTGGTTCAGCTTGGACGATTCAACCCGTCCCACCCTGATAGTAAGGTAGACCTTGGGCACCTTCAAATCGCCGATGTAGAGCGCATTGGGGTCCAGGCGGTACTCGTGGCTTCGTCCGACCTTGAGGGAGGACCCGCTGCGGAAAGCATGGTGTGTTTCTGAGGTTAGTATGGCACTTGTTTCAAACAGGAGCGTGACTTACCCTTTTCATTGTAGACCAAGGTTAGAATCCACATAGTGTAGAGCCCACAGCAGAATCCATCATTCAGGCGCGCTAGATGGCCTACGGTGAGAAGTGCACATGCCTAACATGTCAATTACTTGTGCTGACTACCACGGATTTTATGTATTCTCTAAGATGCTTAGGGCTTGACGACTCTTCCAGCGTCCTTGGAAGAGCGCTTGACTCGGCGTGTGCCGAGGAGTGTGCTGACGGTCTGCTCATCAGTCAACTCTAACAATGCTTTGGTGAGCACATCGTCCTTGGGCTCCTCAACAGCAGTATTCTGCGGAACGTTTTCAAGCACGTCAGCGTCGTCATATATTCTTTCGGTGTAGAAAAGCGGCAACAAGGGCGAATCCTGAAGTTTGAGCCCCACTGTGGTCAAGGCCGATGAGTCGAAGTACTTCAAGACGACGTTTATGTTGGCAAGAATGTCATCCTGAGAAAATGACGGACTGAGAGATGCCACTTTGAGGGTAATCTCCTTCGAGAATGGCGGCAAGAACGAGGCCGAGGTCAAAGCCTTTTTGATGGAGCTTTCGAGCCCGCTCAACGAAAACTCTTTTTTATTGTCGATTTGGGTGGCACGCACGATTCTGGGGTACTTGTCACTCGTGTAGAAAGTCTTGCCCAAGTAGGTAGGCAAGGAGCTAAAAAGGGCATCGTCCACTACAAAGAAGTCGTAGTCGTTGACAAGCTCTTCACGCTTCTCGTACGGGTTGTACACAGTCTTGATGTCATTGAAGGGGATGACTTTAGCCAAGGTGGGGATTTTGCTGTTTGCGATGGCGTTTAAGATCTCCTCAGTGATGAAGTTGTCTCTGATGATTAAACAAGTCCTGAAGTTGTCTTGATTGTAAATGGACTTGGGCAAAGGGATGCTTTTTGGTTTGAACCCTGCTCTATGTGAGTAAAGTTTCTTGAAGTTAAAGGTTAGGTATAAATCCAGCTTGGCAGGATCCTCGTGGTCCTCGTCGGCAAACAAATCGGACTTTCCGTCCTTGGTGTCGGCCCTGCGCTGGGCAAACTTTCTCAACTCCTCGATGGCCTTGATGGTTTGAGCATCCGACACGTAATCAGATGGTCCAGTATTAGCTTGGATTGATCCTGCATGTCCTTTAGACACTTCACGATTGCCCTCAGTGGATGCTTTAGCCATTGTGGTATACGATACTGGGTGTAGCTGATGAGTAGGCTCATCGCAGTGAAAAAAACCCAATGGTACTGCATGCAGCCTGTGATGGTGCGAGTCCATGTATTTACTAAAACTGTAGATGCTGGTGGTAACAAAAGAGGTCCGTTTATTGTACGAGTGTGATAGTTCATTGTAACGGAGGAGGGATTGCAGTTTTTGGAATCAGGAGTTTCTTGGAGTCCCGGTTCTTCACCTTATCCAAGATTATCGCTGGCACTCCATTGTCGATATTCTCGAACAATACCTCCGGCTGCTTCGAGATGTCCACGAAGGCTTCTTCATCCACCTGGGAATCGGACTTGCCACTCTCGTCGTCTTGAAATCTGCGCACCTGTGAGCTGTCAAAGCCACCCAATCTGTCCCAGAGAAGATGCGCCAACTCCGACGGCGAGTAAATTGACTTTTTATTAGGTCCCTCCTCGGCCTTGTCGAAGTCGTCCCATTCGTTCTGGGGCGACAACGGGGGCAGGATGAGGAATCTTCGGCTGCCATCTTCCAGCGGCAACTCTAGGAACTCCGTGTCTTGTGACGTGAGTGCCCACAGACCATCGTCTAGAAGTTTCAGCGTGTTGTCCCGCATGCTGTAGGAGATTTTAGCCCTCAGACCTAGACACTCTTGTAAGTAATCACGAAGCGTTGTAGCCACCAGGCTGGAGATGCAGATGATGATGATGCGACCGAATTTTGGAAGCGACACTAGTTCCACGTTGAAGTGCCGCATGGAGATCAACTCCACCAATTTTCTTGAGTCGTAGAGTAGCTCGGGATCTAGGTTTGTAAGTATAAGCGAATTTGTGGGCAGCCTCATTTCTTCTTTGATACCTGCACTGGAAGTATCCTTTTCTGTATCGCTTGGTCAGAGTAGTTTATGATTCGTGTGGCTGCGCCTTGCCGTTGCGCGTTAGATGTAGTCTGCGCACAACCGAAGCACCATTGCAACCGATAAGCCGAGGCAAAAGTACGTCATGCATTTTCGAACTGTCGTCAGGCACATGGCTATCGCCAATAGTAGCGCAAATAAAGCAAGAAGCTTGAGCCTCCATGTGAGCAGTTGGAAAAATGGAAACAAAGATGTAAACCTTAGGGTTTCCACATTCGTCACCACGTCCTGTAAGCTTGCAACCTGCTTCTCTAGGCTCTTCAGTACCTGCAACAACGTTTGAAGGTTTCGCTCAACGACATCTGTCAACTGTAACTGAAAAGAAAGAGCTGCTTTGTCCATAACAGTCCGAAGATGCGAAAACTCGTCTTGAGCTTGTAAAAGGTATCCATCCGCAACTTGTCCCATGTGGGATTCCATCATCTCAAATGTGCCCGCAATATCCATATTAAGGTTATCCAAAACCAGAGCCACATCACGACTTTTCAATAAAGCATAACCAAGCGAAGATTCTATTTCCAGTTGGAATTGCGAAGAAAGCAGGCCCATCTCCCGGATGTGGTCATCAAAAAGCGACGCTTGCTTTTCCGACATCACCTCTCCCTTGTCAACCAATAACTCGACCTGTTTCATTGCGCTTTCTGACATCTTTTGTACAATATCTATCACTCCAGTAGAACCGGTGTCAAAATCATCAAAAAACGTCTCCGCTCGAGCCTGGGCGATGTCCCAAGATTTCCAGGATGACTCCATCATCAGAGCCGTCTTCCCCATTAAATTCTCTAAGTTTTGTTCGAAGGCGTCCACACGAGCCTGCATGTTTAAAATAGCATGTAATGTCACATTGAGCTTGCTGGCCGCCTCCTGGGAAAAAGTTTCTGAGTTCTTATACGTTGCACTTGCAGACTCAAAGAACTGGGAGTATAACTCAGTGACATTGAAAAAGAGATCCAAAATACGAGTTCTTATGAACGGCGCCGCCTCTTCGTAGCACACGCTACGCAACTTCCTCCAATTCCCAGAATAGGTTGTCCAAAGTTGTGAGATGGCCCGAAAATCTTGCACGCACTGGTTGTAGGTTTCTTGAGTGTTCAAAATTTTGCAGCTGTCAGGGTACTCCACTGTGGCTGCGCGAAACTCACACACTGAGAGACGCACTGCCAGTCTAAGCCTGACCAGAGGCTCCACACTATCTGGACCTTTGTTGGAGCATTCTTCCAAATACTCAGCAACGGCATCCTGGGTACAGAGCGAATCTTCGAAATAATTTTTGTTGGGAAGATCAACAGTCCAGGCCCCACTTATCTGGGCGAGGTGCGCAGCGGTAGCGAAAGAAATGAAGATATATACAAAAATCATCAGGCATTTCATGGGGGGATTGGAGGCCTTCTTATAATTTTTGGTTCTCTTACGCCATATGGGTGCGGGATATGCCTCTCTCGAATCGGTGGTTTTTCCCCCGATTTATTTTTTAGCTGCAGATATTCTGTTTCAGGTGAGATGAGACTGTTTCAGACTGCGCACTGAGAGCGGCAGATTTTGCGATTCAGCGACTTAATCCACTTCCCATGGCCGTTCAGCTAACGCAAGCTACCCGTACCGTTCTCGGTATAATACCAGCTCGTGCTTCTAGGCGTTACTCCTTAGCATCCAATCCTTTCACCACCACTAGCAATTATTCCGAGTTTCAATTAGATGAACAAGCCCTAAAAGAAGACATGGCTGCCGTACCCCCAGCACCAAGACACCGTCCAGAGCTACATATTTACAGCAACATTGTGAAGCCGCAGGACACTTGTGACTTATTCTTCAAACCAGACATTAACGATATCGTCGTCACTTCCTTGGCAAAATCTTGTGCCATTCATGGAGATTCCCTGTATAAGATAGTGTCAAAAAGTACCGTTAGCGACTCTAACTTTGTATTTGCCAATATTGCAATCCAGTGGATGAGTGAATTTGAGGCAGGCATTCAACCTCTTACTGACGTCTCGGATAGAAAGGTTTACTTGTCGTATAGTAATGTGGCTCTGGAGACACAGGTATTGGAAGTGTTTGATGAAAATGTGGCTTCTTCTGCTGAATCCTTGTCGTCTTTCTTCTCCAAAGTGGCAGAGAAGAAGATCCCGCTTGACGTGGCCACAAAAGTTTTGCTCCCCCGCCTTAAAACTGCCACGGAGTACGAATTGCTCATCGACCATTTAAATTTGCATTACCTCGAACTCAATTCGCGGACGCTAAAGGAGTTCTTGGCTATAGTGTTGGAGAATCTATCTTCAAACGCAACCTTGGAACGTGTGGAGAAATTTGAAGAGTTCTTTACCGAGAAGTTGATGCAGATCAACCCAAATCTTTTGAAAGAACTTGACCCTGCAACTCTAGCGCAGTTGGCATATGTGACGACGTTTTCGTCCACACTTTCGACTTCAACCCAGGCTCTTACTTTAATGGTAGATGCATTTAAGGTTGCGCCTCCCAAATCGGTCTATGAATTATTCATGTCTAGATACCGGAAATTGGCCACGAAGGAGGATTACCCACGCGAGAAGATTTTGAAAGACCTCTCGCCGCTCAAATCCATCATGCATCACTATGGTATTTCGCTGGCGTCCTTTGAATTCTTGATGAAATATGCAATCACGAACACTCGAGATTTATCCATTTTCGTCAACTTTGCTAAACAAACTTGTCCCTTAGTTCTTTCGCAAAGAGCGCAAGATGTGATGGCTAAGCTTACAAGTCTTCAGCTGGAAGAGAAAAAATCCTCGATTGTGAAGGAACTACAAAAGAGCCAGCTCACGAGGTTTCTTTATTAGACGTTTAGACGTAACAAGATTTAAACTTGTTTGTTTTCTATCCGGTCACAACTTCAGTTGGGCTTCATAAATTAGTTCAGCTGACGTGCGTGAAAAGAGTCCTGCTCTTGATAGCTGCTGAGTGTTTCCATCTCAAGAACCATATGCTCAGAATCGCCATACATAGTCGAGCTAATGGTTTGATGGCCGTCATCCACTCGCCCACTCAGGAAGCCATTCGCGTATATGTAAATACCGTCGTCAGAGCCACTATCGTCCATTTCTGCAAAGTTATGGGTGCGAGACCTCATAGAGTTAACTGGAAATAGCTCCTCATCAAGATGTCTTCTTGACAGAATCGAGCGTTTCATGAAACACGTCAATGACGCGATTAAAGCCATTAACAGGACAGGGAGTAGTTGGATCCAGCCCAATACGCTTAGTTCAGGAACGAAGAGAAGTATGTCGACCAAAAACGCCATGAGGTTCAATATGAATGAGAAAACCGCAGAAATAAGCATCACATTCAAGTAGCTGGTCAAGTCTCTTCGCCTGTAGTGTCTCTGATTCGACTTATTAGGACCCTCAGCAGGTGCGAGTGAGTTCTCGGTCTTCTTGGAGAAGGCCCTGTGTATGCGCTGTAGTAGTACTTCGTTGCATTTCGGGTCGTCTAAATACTCTAAAGCTAGAGTAAATGCACACTCAAGCATCAATAAGCCTGTGATGACGAACGCAACAACATGCACTACCAATAGCTTGGAGATGAAATGCGCCGCTGACGAAGGTAAGCGAATGGATTCCATCGAATCGGAAGCTAGATTTTTGCTGTTCCAATAGTCAAAGTCCGGATTAAGAGAGTACCCTATTTTGGGGGACGAGCAGGTCCGCAGCACGGTGTCACAGACACCGAACACACCGAAGGTTATATTCTGATACTGGGATAAGAACAACGAGTTGTGGTCTTTGAGACCTGTTATGGGAACCGAGATCACCGGTAGAACCTGGATACACCATGAAATGAGCGATAAGAGCCCTATTAGAATGATTCCCGAATGCATCAAGTACTCGAGTCTTGCAAATGACACAAGCGCATAAGCTTCTGTCTTGGTGGATGGATTTCTGTGCTGGTAGCGGAAACCTTGACTTGGCAGTTGAACGTCTGTTTAGTAAGTTGAACTTCTGTGTCGATAGTGAACTGTCTTAGTTGTTGGCAGGCGAATCACCAGATATGCACACTGCGCATTGTATTTCTGTTCGCTGCAGACGCTACTGCGGAGATATACCCACCGGATCAAAATTGAACCGAAATCGGCAAAACTAAAAATCCGTGGAAACAATGATGCAGAGGCTCAAGATAAAGTGCGTGTTCTTATAAAAATCCGCTTTCATGTCGATCTCGGTACTCGTTGCAGGCTATATACCTGCCTCCTCACGTGCTCGCACGAACCACATGTTGCACGTCAAGACGTATGCTAGCATCAGTATCGTGGTCTTGCTCGCTTTATACATCCCCCGAATCAGTTCTTTTTGGAAGACTACATTTTTTCATCATCTCGAAATGTCCCACCCGTACGAAAAAGAATTGAAGGTCGCCTCCTTGGCAGTCAAGAGGGCCTCTGTCTTAACCAAGAAGTTGAGTGACTCCATTGCAACGACTAAGAAATCCGGCACGGAAATCAAGGATGACAAGTCTCCTGTGACGATTGGAGACTACGCAGCCCAGGCGCTTATCAACAATGCCATTCACATCAACTTCCCTGACGACAAGATCGTGGGCGAGGAGGACGCTGACACTTTGCGCAAGCCCACCGACGAGGGCAGAAACTTGAGCTCGAAGATCCTCGAGATCCTCCAAGATTGCGAAAAGGAAACTGCAGACTCCACCCCAGTGTTGGGCTCGCTTAACAGCCTTGACAAGATCTACGATAGTGTGGATTTGGGCAACTACGAAGGTGGAAACAAGGGCCGTTTCTGGGCATTGGACCCAATTGATGGCACGAAGGGATTTTTGAGAGGCGACCAGTTTGCTGTATGCTTGGCTTTGATTGAGAATGGCGAGGTGGTTTTGGGTGTCATTGGATGCCCCAACTTGGCCGAGAATATCGTCTCGAATGACGAACAGACTGGAACTAAGGGAGGCTTGTACTCTGCCGTCAAGGGCCTCGGTTCTTTCTACACTCCGCTTTTCGATACTTCGGAGTTTAAGCCTTTATCCAAGCAGCAAAAGATCCAAATGAACCAAGAGTCTTTGCCTGCTAACTTGAAGGTCGTCGAAGGCGTTGAAAAGGGCCACTCGTCACACTCCACGCAAAGCAAGATCAAAGCGTCTTTGGGTTTTGATCAGTCGACTGTGGCTAAGCAAACCGTGAATTTGGACTCTCAAGTTAAGTACTGTGTCCTTGCAAAGGGCCAAGCCGATATCTACTTGCGCTTGCCGATCAGTGACACGTACAGGGAGAAGATCTGGGACCATGCTGCAGGAAATATTTTGATCTACGAAAGTGGAGGCCAAGTTGGTGACATCACGGGTGCACAGTTGGATTTCGGGAAGGGAAGATTCTTGCAATCCAAGGGTGTCATTGCTGCCAACAAAAAGGTATTTTCGAAGGTGATTGAGTCTGTGAAAGAGGTTCTCTCAAAGTAAAAAAAGATTAGGTACAAGTTCATTTTTATATACAGATTTTGCCACTGCTGTCTTATTCAGTGACTTCCACGACATAGTAGTTTTGCTTACCGGATCTGACAAGGAGCAATTTGTTCTCAAATAAATGATTGTCTTTGTCGAATAACACCACATCCTCGGGGTCTATGAACTGATCTCTGTCGATACCTAAGTAGACCCCGCCAGCTTTGATGAGGTTCTTCGACTCACTCTTCGATTTCTTCATCACTTTGGCCAAAAGAGAGCTCATTCTGATTTCTTCGGGATTAGGAAACTCAGAGAGACTGATTCGGGACAAAATGCCTGACTTTTGGAACTTCTCCAACAATTTGGCCGCACTTATTTCATCGTCAAACGGTTGGTCTGGGGTTGGGAACAAAAACCCGGTGATGTAGGCCATTTCGTCACCCATTCCTGGACCATGCACTAAATCAACCACCTCACGGGCAAGAACTCTTTGAGCAATCCTCAAGCCAGGGTCTTTTGCGTGACGGTTTAAAACGAGCTCGTCGATCGACGCGAGCGGGAGCAAGGTATATGTTTTCAACAACTTGGAAACCATGCTATCTTGTGTATTTATGAAGTATTGGTACAATTGGAACGGCGAGGTGAGTTCACTGTCGACAAAAACAGCGTTTCCAGCAGATTTTCCAAACTTCTGGCCACTCGGGGTGGTCAATAATGGCACGGTCATGCCGTACGCGGCATGTGACTCCTTTTTGGATTCTTTCAGCAAGCGTGATATCAAATCAGTACCTGCAGTTATGTTTCCCCACTGGTCATTACCACCAACCTGAACCCTGACGTTGTGCTTGTTAAAGAGGTGCCAAAAGTCATACGCTTGTAACACTTGATAAGAGAACTCGTTGAACCCGAGTCCCCCTTGAGCCAGAAGTCGAGACAGAATCGAGTCCCGAGCAAGCATCTGGGACACACGAATGTGTTTGCCAAAAGTAGCCAAAAAATCGAGTAACTTGACAGATTTCCACCACTCCGCATTGTTCACGGATTCAATCTCCCCAAATGCAGGCTTCTCAGTGCTAGAAACATATGCTCTTGACTTGGCATAGTCTACACCATTTGTCAAGAAATTGTGAATCTGAGCCTGGATCTTCTCAACGTTTTGTTCCCTCTCCTTATTCTCCAAGAGCGTTCTCTCCGTTGTGCGCCCGCTTGGATCACCAACAGCACCAGTAGCACCTCCAACAAGACCTACCACATCGTGGCCTCGCAATACAAAGTGCAATAAAACCATCAAGGGCAACAAATTTCCCAAATGAAGCGATTTGGCTGAGGGATCGGCGCCACAGTACAACTTAAGCTTGGCAGCGCCGGGTTTGGTGAGTTCATATAAATCCTCGCTCGTGAGTGCCTCCACAAGGTGTCTGTTCTGAAGGTGGCTGGCTAGAGAGACCCCGAAGTCGTTCTTTATATGTTCGGAAGATGCCAACTCATTGACGGATGGCACTATGGAGATAGTTCCAGGAGGTCCCTCGGCGGTGGGCACAGGGGCCGAGGATTGAAAACGTGTAAGCTTTAAAAGCCTTACGCCTCTAGAAAGACCCCATATACGCATTGCCGTAGCAATTTGGCCCGGGTTGCGGATCATTAGCTGTGTGGGTGTATGAGTGGTACGTAGCGAGCGATAACATGCCGAGTAAGTGCGAGTATAGACAGGAAATGGGTGCAAGATCCGGCCCGCCGAGAAGCACGGCCAATTGTGGAAGGAAAAACAGAGAAGTGCAGAATTTTGAAGTTTTCTGAAATGAAAAGAAAAATTTTTGATACTGCTTTGTGACAGCGGCAAAGTTTGCCTGCTTATAGCATACCACCTAGGTGCTATGCAATATTGTTCGATGCGGCAACCAGTCTCATCGCGAATATCAATCCTTTCTACCACACATCAATCCCAGGGTCCTAATATGTCCAACGACCAAGCTGCTCGGGCAGACCAGCATTCTGTGGCCAAAAAGAGAAAAAGAAAGAGATCCAAGAATGTGGTGGGGCAAGAACCAGCTCAGCTCCTGGAAGCAGTGCCAGTGGATAATGATGTGCATACGACTAGAACGAACAAGAAAACGAAGTTTGACACTGAAGGACAGGAAAAGATACCCAAATTGCCTGCGAGCGCCAATGAAGATACTCTGAAGGATCAGGATGCGAAGGTTCTGAAGAGTTCAGAGAAGGTGGCCCCAGAGAAGGTGCGTGCAGCCGTAATAAAAGCAGATGTCCCAAAACCAAAAGTACTCAAAGAACTGAAGAGAAAGAAGACTATTTATTTCGAAGACAAAAATAACACGGAGGACGAAGATAACGGCTTTGACCTCGGGAAGCATGTTTCCAAATCAGAGCTCTTGCAAAAAGCGCAAGAACTTCAAGCTGTAAGAGAATCTTTGCCCATCTATGCCCATCGGAAGAGAATCATGGAATATATCCACAACAATCAGGTGACAGTGATTATCGGAGAGACGGGTTCGGGAAAATCCACCCAAATCCCTCAGTTTCTCATGGAGAGTAACAAGAAGCGTGTGGCAGTCACCCAGCCTCGTCGAGTTGCTGCTGCATCTTTAGCTGCCAGAGTCAGCCAGGAGCACGGATGTATTATTGGTCAAGAAGTGGGTTATCAGGTGAGATTTTCTAACGTGACCTCTCCGCGAACAAAGCTCAATTACTTGACCGATGGTATGTTGATTCGAGAGTTCATGCTCGACCCCATATTGTCGAAGTACTCGACAATCGTCATTGATGAGGCGCACGAAAGAACAGTGTTGACGGATTTGATCTTGGGTTTCTTAAAGCAGTTGATTGTGCAAAAGAAGAGGACGGACATGAAAATCATCGTCATGTCGGCCACATTGAACGCCGAACTCTTCTCCAGGTTTTTTGATCATGCCCCAATTCTATATGTGGAGGGAAAAATGTACCCTGTGACTAAGCAGTATTTAAGCGGATCCTCGGAAGATATTGTTGATGTGATGATCAAAACGATTGTGCAGGTGAACCAGTCCGAGGAGGAAGGAGATATCTTGTGCTTTTTGTCTGGCCAAGAAGAAATTGACAACTGTGTGACCATTCTCAACACTTTGGCTCCAGAACTCCCCAAAGAGGCGCCACTTATAGTTCCACTCCCGCTTTATGCTGCACTCTCACCGTCCCAACAGCTGCAAATTTTCAAAAACTTTGGAAAGCGCAAGAGAAAGGTCATCTTGGCTACGAACATAGCTGAAACATCTATCACAGTAAGTGGAGTCAAATATGTCATAGACTCTGGGTTGAGGAAAGTGAAGATTTGGAAACATCAATTGGGACTTTCCACCTTGCTCACCACACCAATATCTCAGGCCTCTGCAAAGCAGAGAGCGGGAAGAGCTGGTAGAGAAAGCGCGGGAAAAGTGTTTCGTCTTTATTCAGAGCAGCTCTTTTTGAACAAATTGCCTAAACAGCAAGAGTCTGAGATCATGAGAAATGATATCACGCTTCCCATTTTGACGCTAAAGAAAATGGGAGTTGATGACTTGCTTAATTGGACTTGGCTCGAGCACCCTGGACAAGAGAGTATTTTGAGTGCGCTCAACTCCTTGTACACCTTAGGGGCTTTGGATAATGCAGGAAAGGTGACATCACTTGGTACGAAAATGGCGGTTTTGCCGTTGACCCCGACCCTCTCCGCCGTGTTGATCAGTGCATCGGACTATGGAGTTCTTCAAGAAGTCATAGACATTGTTTCATGTCTTTCCGTGGATAATCTCATCCTTAATATCGGAGGTAACGGCGAAATGAGAGACGAGATCAACCACAAGAGAAGGCAGTACTGCCCCACTGGAGTCGAGTGGGGTGACTTGATTTCGCTCATGGAGTACTTCAACTACTTCCAAGAACTCCTTGCTACGGGCAGCACTATGGAATTGAAGATGTGGTGCAAAGAGTTATTCTTCAGCTACAAAGGATTTCAAAATGTGTTGAAAGTCCGGAAACAACTCACGGAATACATGATCAGTACGATCAAGCAAGACACAAGTCTAACGCAACATGCACGAGAAGTGCAATTGAGAACGGTGAGGATGCAATTGGATGAGTCTGACTTCTCTGACGATGAAGGGAATGTGAAGTCTTCAAGAGGGCTGTCGAAAGTGGAGTTCATTCTCAAGTCCTTCCTAAAAGGATATGCGCTAAATACAGCCATTGGCATGCCAGACCGCTCCTATAGAACATGTTCCACGGGCCAACTCATCAGCATCCACCCATCATCCAACCTCTTTGGAAAACCTGGGCTCGATGCCATCATGTACATTGAGTACGTCTACACTGCCAAAGCGTATGGACGTACCTGCTCACAAATAGAGTTGAGCTGGCTCCAGGATGTTGCGCCCCATCTTCTAGGAGGCGCAAGGGTCAGCATCAATAATAATTGATGTGCGCCAATGTCTACACAAGGCGTACACAGAAATATGCACTACAGTTATTTCAAGCAATAGTTCGCCTTAGTGAACAAGTTCCGGGGCAGTACATTAGAGTATTATTAGGCAGTCTCATCTAAGCATTCGAAGTACAGTTTGGAATGGTGCCCACACGGTTTGTCTACTCTGTAGGCTTTACTGCATGACAAGCTGTGCAAGAGCTTCAACTGCAGAATCTTTAATAAATGCCATGCAGATTACTTGGCCTTGTAGAAATTTGTCCGTTTTGCCAAACCCCATGAGAGTGTGCACTCCGATTACTGAGATGGTGGAGACACCACCACACACACTCACGTCACGCGCACTTCATGTTTCTAACCAAAGCCTCCGCCAACTAATGCACCTTCAAGAGCCGCTACCGCTCATAGAGCCATCAGATAGTTTCCTGGATATACAGGTCACAGACCTACATACTCTGGCTTATTATGGGTACTGGCTTATTTTCCTTTCGTGGGCATTATTCGTGGTCACAGTCAATTCTGTATTCAGATGCTGGCATTGGATACTAAAGCCCCTCCAGACAAACCCATGCACGATTGATCTATACCATAAAATTTATAAGTGCTGTGAATACTGGGACTATATATGCATCAGCTTGTGGTGTATATACGTTGTGTTCTGGTGGTGGGCACTTTGGTCTTGGGTCGGTATCAAGCTCTTTCGCCAATCCAAAGGTATACACACATAAGGTCATGTTCTCCCATTTTCACCCCTGGAAGCGGTCCATTGGGCGCTTCCAGTCTGGCGTCCAAGCGGCAAGGACGTTTTCGTCTTGGATGATTTTTCCGTATTTTGCTTAAGTTCCTGTTCCTTCAATAAGAGCACCTCATCATACAATTTGTGGCACTTCTCGGCCTCGTTTTTGCATAGAGAATCGAAGCTATTCCATGATTTGAGTAATAGCGAGGCATTGACCAACTCAATGTATTTCTTCACTGCTGCTTCGCTAGCCAAGCTTGATTTGGGGAGTTTTTCCGAGTCTGTAGTGACGTACTTGGAGCTCAAGTCATGCACGTAGAATTCGCCTATTCCAATCACCCAGCTCATCTTCTTCCTCCAATTTTCACAATACAACGATGGTTGGTCATAGACGTTCTCACTTGGGTCTAGGTGTACCCACCGCTTGAGGTTCTTGCTGTAGTACTCGCACCACACGTGGTCTTCAGCATTCCATACGTATCTCACTTGACAGCTCAGTAACGACTTGAGTACCAAGATGAAGCAATTCACCCATTCGCCACATCTGCCTTTTCTGGTCTCTAGGAGCTTGATTGGGTTATTTATGCGGGGAAATTCTACTTGACGCCCGCATTTATGACATTGATAAAGTTCAATCGCAGAAATTTCATCCGGGTTAGGCGATGGTGGGCCCTTCGAACCAATAGAACGCACTTCGGCATCTGTATTACATACCGGACAAGACGGTTGGTTGACCCACTTGAAGAAATCTTCCTTGAAATACTTCAACACAGCCTTGACTATGAAATCCTCATACCCCAATGTTTCAGACTCACCGGTTTTCTGCGTCTGCAAAGCTTCAAGCCTGTCAACTTCCTTGTATATTTTTGCTATGTCAACGCTCTCGTGGGCCTTTTCAATACTACTAGGCAATGAGCGTTTGCCCAAGTCCGCCAAGGTATTGTTGATGGTGTTAATAAGCCTCGTGTCCTTGGCGTCAGTCAACTTGAGCTGTGATGATTGAAGTTTTCGTGCTTGGGCCACACATCCTTTCACGTAACTTGTAATTAAGGCTTCTGATAGTTGCTTGAAATCAATTTCCCTGCTGGGAGTTTCATCCTGATTCATTGGGTGTATGCTTTAGGTGCGAGCAGTTGTGTCTGGGGTAACGTAAGCCTGAGAGGTATTGAAGCCGCAGGAATGGTGCGAAAAGTCATTCACCAAACAGTGAAGATACTGAAGTCCTACTACAAAATCTAAATAGCCCCAGTGATGAGATATTTCAGCACTGTAAAGGCAGTTAAGAAAGTGCAATATTTTAATAATAGTAATAAAAATAAAAAAATAAAAAAATATCGACAACTGCAGGACTCGAACCTGCGCGGGCAAAGCCCAAAAGATTTCTAATCTTTCTCCTTAAACCACTCGGACAAGTTGCCTCGCTTGTTGAAGTTTAAGACATGAGATTTCCCAATGTCCACACAGGACCAGAGACTGGATGCCAGACGGCCGGTTGCCTGATAACTATGCAGGGACAACGACAAAGGTACGTCGGATGAACGTGAGCCAGCCGGGCAAGAAGAAACATTACAAGGGCAAGGTCAAGCTCGAATCAGCTGATCATTCCCAGAAGACCAGAACAGGATCTCCTAACGGAGTAACCGACGTGCAGACGCCTTGCAAGAGCAATCATCCGATTAGCCAGAGAAGATATAAAGATCTGACGAGACCCTAGTTGAAAGGACAAGAACTCCATTNATCCGATTAGCCAGAGAAGATATAAAGATCTGACGAGACCCTAGTTGAAAGGACAAGAACTCCATTACTTAAGCTTAGACATTTACAAACCTTAAAGGTATTTAGTGATAATCCTCATTCTATTTTCATAACCACTGCTCGGGCGAGTTCCTACTAAAGGTAGCCGACAGTAGACTCCAGAACACTGTTAGGTCATCGTTCGTGGAAAAGATCCATTCAAACAAGAAGCCGTTAGAAGCTTATACTCTGAGCAAGTCTGGAAGAAGTCCCAACTCGCATAATAATTCTAACATGAAGGAAACGAAACCCGCATGTACACATGGACAAAACGGATGAGTCTGTCCTGCTAATTTCGATACAGAATTTGGGCTTATATATAAGTGTAGATGTTTATAACCTGTGTGCAGGAGTTATCAAACTGCTCCAGACGTCTCTTACGACAGAAAGGACAACTTTTGAGAGAGATAGTGGGTAGAGATGGCTGCGAAAAGCTCTTAGAAATAATTTTTGTTGATATGCAGCTTACAAATGTATTTTCGAAGGACAGAATAGAAAAAGGAAACGTGTATCTTCAGTATGTCTTTCCCTTCCTTAACAAGTTGACTTTATGTGAAACTAAGTGTACGTAGCTTGTGTGGCTAAAAGATACAAAAATTACAGTTCAACGCTGACTCTTAAGAACTGGTAATTCTCTTTCCCATCAATATTCACTTTCCATAAAGACACTGTCTATATGTATCCCAAGGTGCCATCATTTATTAACAAAAAAATGTTTACAGAGGAAGTTCCACTCACCAAATTATTGTAGTATGGGTAAAGGCTTTCTTTAAGTCAATTAAGAGAGTTGGAAGAACAAGTAGTTTTTTTTAAAATGCCCAAAATTTTATTTTTGAGGCAGCTCAATTCGCAGTAAATCTTTAAGATATCAATCTTTTGCGAAATACCCATCAATTAAAAACATACTAAGAGTTAAAAAAAAGCTCAACGAAGAGTTGGCTGGCGAGTGGGGAGAACTCGGACCTTATAACTTATTCATGCTACCTCTTATGCTGATGGAGTTGAACGAATCTTGCAGCTATTTGTAGTGGAGCGAGGGTGCGCGTGGACAACGCAACTTTTGAGATCCTCAACACCAGAGAAGACAGAATGGCCAAGCCAAGTCATGGGAAAAAGAAGAGCACCAAACAATCCGGGGCCGGTCCATCACTGTCGCCTCAACAGAAGACAAGCTCACGCTCGCGGAAAGAAAATCCCTTCTTGTTCTCCCCCATCTACGACCTTTTGCAAGTCTTCAGTAGAGCGCAAGATCAGTGGGCCGCTCGATATATCATCATTCTCGGGGTCCTTCTTTTGAAGACAGCAGTGGGACTTGGTCCGTTTTCTGGAAAGGGAGAAACTCCCATAAATGGTGACTTCGAGGCTCAGAGGCACTGGATGGAGATCACCACCCATCTCCCAATCCGAAAATGGTACTACTTTGATTTACCGTACTGGGGTCTCGACTACCCTCCATTAACTGCATACCACCTGTGGCTTTTCGGAAAGTTGGGTGGTTTTATCAACTCCACCTGGTTCCAGCTCAACACGTCTCGTGGGATGGAGACTCCACAGCTCAAAACGTTTATGCGCTTTTCCTCGCTCATAAGTGAGCTTGTCATCTACATTCCTGCTGTGATGCAGCTCACTTCCCTTTTGGGCGGCAGAAAAGAAAATTTGGGCAGAATTCACCAACTCATAGTGATCACCTTGATCTTGTGCCAGCCAGCCTTGGTTCTCATCGACAATGGCCACTTTCAGTATAACTCGGTCATGCTTGGCTTGTTTCTTTATTCTGTGATCGAATTGGTTAAGGGGAATCTTGTTTTGGCTTCGATTTGGTTCATGAGCTCCATTCTTTTCAAGCAAATGGCCTTATACTATAGTCCATTCATTTTTTTCTACATCTTGTCCAAACTCTTCACTCCTAAAAAGACAGTGGTTGAAACAGCATTGACCTTGAAGCTTACTAAGCTTATTTTGGTAGCGATTACAGTGACTTTGACTACCGCAGTGATCTTTATCCCATTCATCATCGCTTCTGTGAATGCAAAAGATGCCTACAATTTATTTTCACAGGTTGTTATACGCATGTTTCCATTTGGAAGAGGTCTATTTGAAGATAAGGTAGCAAACTTTTGGTGCACAACTAATGTGTTTGTCAAATACACTTCTCGCTTTACGCCAGAGGAGCTCAAACTCCTCTCTCTTGCTTTCACGTTACTCTCTATCTTACCACCATGTCTCATGTGTTTTTGGAAAAGCGTGAGACGGGCTGTCACGCCACCGGAGCTTATCATTTACGGTTTCGGCGCCACAGCATGGGGGTTTTTCATGTTCCTGTTCCAAGTCCATGAGAAAACTGTTTTGGTTCCCTTGATACCGTCAACATTTCTACTCCTAACATCAAACCCTGGCATTATTTCTGTCATACAATGGATAAGCAATGTGAGCACGTTCAGCTTGTATCCCCTCCTAAAAAAGGACGGGTTGCGTTTGCAGTATATTGTCACCTTTCTTTTCATCAATTGGCTCATCAGTGGCCTCAAATTTAAGATTAAGGACAATCTTCTCTGGCCCAGCTCCCAAACATTGGTCTTCAAAGGAGTCGTTGTCTTGTCATATTTAGCTATCATAGTGGTTCATGTCTTGGATTTGTTTGTCAAAGCACCACACAATCTCCCAGACCTCTGGGTTCTTGCAAATGCCACCGTATCTTTTGGCTGTTTTGCCTGGTTCTATTTGTGGCTCTTGTACAGAATGTACCAATTATGATTCGAGCCTTATGATACTACCCACAGCTTGGAAGCTTCAAGTTAGACTTTTCATGTCTCTCGAAAGAAAAGATACCCCACTCCGATTCCCAGGAACTTTCCTCAGTATTAAATATTTCTTTCCAGGGCTCATCAAATGCCTCAAAATAATAGTAGTCTTCTTTTGCTTCGTTGCATACCCACGATTGTAGGAATACCTGCGCATCTTTTGGGCTCGCCGTGGCTTGCTGAAATGATCCGCCTTGGTAAGGCCAACCAATCTCTGCAACTATGAATTTTGTATGTCCATTGCCAAATAACTTCTTCGTTTCTTCGAGACTTTTGACAGCCCAAGAAGCCGCTTTGTTAGATGATATTCCCGCTAAGAACGGCTGCAATTGAATGCCGATAATGTCACATGAATTCACCAAAGACGCTGTGAGGTACTCAGGACTCTGTGCCGTGCCCACAGGGATACCTAAGTCATACGAGTAAACAAATGCTTTGACGTCATCAATATATTGTACCAATGACATTTCGTCTAAAACATCATTCTGAAGAGCCCCGCTGCCCACAATAACAGAGTTGATCATGCTCAGGTCATAGTTTTTCAATATCGACTTTGCCAGAAAAATCTGTTCGCTATTTGAATTCCAGTCAGCGTTCAACCAAATTCCCAAAGAGAGGGTCAAGTTAAGATTGTAATCCCGAATCGTATCAAGAATATAAGCCGCTTGATTGCATTGTGTACCAAAGGTCTTTAACCTCGCCGTTATTGTCGATAATTTTTTAACATCACGAATAACGTCTGACCTCAGCAAACCGCAATTTGGAAGGTTCGAGGAGGGTGGATTATAAATAAGCCCGTTTAGTATTGGTGCCGATGTGGCTTCGATGGACCTTTCTGAAAAGTCCCTTTCCCCATGAATGGCGGCATACCTGAGGCTTAACTCTTCAACAAGTTCTTGTCTTTTTGAATCCGGTAACGATTTGAGGTAATTATTAAAGGACCACGAAGTGCCATACACTATGAAGTAAACCGAAAACATTGCCCATATAACCAAAAAAGTGAGGAGAAGGTTAGTAGATGTAAAAAACCCTCGCTTGGCTTTTCCAGTAGGCACACCAACATCTGATGCCATAGAGCTCGTTTGGGAAGAGGTTTCTGAAGCAGTATCAAAAGGAAGAGCATCTGTTAATGTATACGGGTTGTTGTTGGGAGCCACGATTTCTTTAAAACAGTAGCTCAGTGGCTTATGCCGATGAAGCTCATTCATCTCGGAAATGCATGCATTTTTAGCCAGAGTGTCACTGTCTGAATCAAAGCGATGCAGCGCCATTCTATTAGTGCGGTCTGAGTCTTCCAAATTAAGACTAATCGCTGGCAAAAGTGACTTCTGGGTTGAAGCCCGGCTTGATTTGTGATACTTGTAACTACCCCCTTCCTTTGTTGGAGAAGGCGGGTGTATATTTTGTTTGATCAAATCATGGCTAGAGCCTTCAGAGCAAAGTGGGGGTAAATTATTGCTTCGCCATTTCGAACTCGCTGGGCCGGAAGGCTTTTCAAGATCAATGTCACTAGAGTATTTCACCTGCAAATCGTCTGTACTCTCAAACATAGCACTTGCCAAAGTTGTGGTGCCACAATTTGCCCATTCTTTCTTAACCCGGTAGCTGTTGGAAAAACTTGATGCTTTTGCCCGCTTTGCTAATACTTGGTTTTGGTTAGAAAATACATCGACGATTTTTGGCGAAGCAGGGGGAGACTGAATTGGGGAAGAGTCTGAAGATTTTTGATGCGAGTTGAGTCTTCGGAGCTCAAATTCGTTTGATGTATTACCCGGTGCCATCTCCATGAGTTTGTGATATACGTACGAAGATTTTGGGCCTCGCGTTATGGGTGCAAATCACCACCTCAATGGAGTGCAGGAGTAACGCACCTGAGCATGTTACACCACTAACCGGTTTCTTAATTATACAATTGTTGGATTGGCAGGACCATGCTTGTTCTTTATGAAAGGAGCTCAACTCTCAAGGAACATTGGCAATGTTAACGAAAGTCCAACATGCAGATCTTTTTTGCTTAAGTAGATCCACACAAAAGTTCATATTTTCCAAGACTTTAGTATTCACTCTGAGTGACTCCAACCATACATAGACCAGTGAATCTGGGGGTTGTATTAAGATATAAAGAGAACACGACCCAACCATTAGCCTTCACATGACTTTGGGGCCTGGAATTTTGAAGTATTCAAATAACACTAGACACTCTCTCTTGGATAGCCTGCAACGAATTTACACCGCCATTTTGAGAATTACTGATGATCCCACAAAATCATTTTAAAAATAAAATTCATTTTTGATCAGGATAAGACACTTCGATAAAAGTTGAGGATTTCTAATCGAATTAATTAATGGAGTACTAATTAACGACTTCAATTCGTTTATGACTTCCCAAAGAGGAGATGTGAAACTTACTAACTAAACTTTAAAAGCCAAGTCAGTTCTGGTCGAGGCTGAGTTTAGATGACGACTTTTCGTGTAGCGTAGAATAAAGAATATGCATATCTTGCATATAGTAGGTCTAGAACATCTGCTATGAAACTTGAGCTTGTAGTGTTCATTGTAGTTTAAAAAAGGTATAGGATTCCTCCACACGATCTTCATACAAAAAGAAAAAAAAGGGAAAAGAAAAGTTCACGGAAAGTTTCACGGAACAAGATAATTCTTACGCTAGCAATCTGTCAACGAGTACCTAGCATGTACGGAGACGAGATACTTCGTGGATATGTTGGATGCAGACGGCTAAGGCATTATGTACAGGCCTTAGGTGAGTGGAACTTAGACGAGAGGACTGTGCAGGTCTTAGACAAAAGGAGAAGTATAAAGAAGTACTGAGACCCCATCTCAGAACGTTGCTCTTGTAAGGTGCAACTTACATATCCCTGTATATTAATATATACTAAAACATAAGTTGAAACAATCTGATCTCATAGCGAGCAACTTATACTCACTTCTATCATAACTTAGTAGAAAAACAATCTAAAGGAATACTGCAAAATCTCCGGGAAGTGATCCTTTCAAAAAATTGGTAAAAAAATCTTGCAAGGCAGCAGCTGCATGTTTTAACATTTCTGTCGTACGGAACGTTGAAAAACGTTTGGAAACGATGCGCGAAGACGCCAAAATTGTTCAGTGCGCAGTAGAGAAGCTTCTGCACATTGGAAGAAGCCGCACGCAGACCTTCCACCGGGGAAGTCGCCAATGAACATCGAAAAACCGCTTATTTTCAAAGAATTTAAGCTATACCACTCAAGACCGAAGCTATCAATCTCATAGAAAGTTTATTACGCATCACATAATGCCAGATTCGTTTCTACTATAAGATTTCGTAAGTCAATAGTATATTATGTAAGTTTCAAGCAATCTTCTTTCGGACATCGGTCACCTGGATTACCGTCGGTTGGTGGGTAGATGCTTCAAAGCAGCCCGTCTATGAGCAATAATAATGCCTCTAGCATTTGCAGAACGTCATGCAAATACTACCGAAGAATGCTGCAGTACTACTCAAACATCCTTCACCAGTGGAAGGGCAACATGCCTCACAGGCACCGAAGCACAGGAACAAGTCCAAGCAAAACTCAGTACACTCGTTAGACTCTCTGTGGTAACCACTCTCGTTGTCGGAGTATGTAGCAATGGTCTCTCTATCAGTGGAGTTTCTGTTGGTGCTCATAGAGGGAGCCTTGGGCTCGGAGGTAATGGGTTCGGAGTTATCGGCGTTAGTGGCCACAATCTGCCGGGGTGTTTCTGCTTTTTCGGACGTGGACATGGAGTCGAGACAGGGGATAGGGATGGCAAAGGACGCCTGTTATGGATATGGAATGTGCGGCCAACTCAAAAATTTCGAGATTAACTGTTTTATGTGCAAGCCGCATCGAGCTGCGCGCATACCCTTCTCTTGCGCATGTGACCTCTAGACTCATGGATGAGCTCCTACAAGACAAGCTAGATCTCCTACAACTATATTACCCTAGCTATGAGCCGTCTACCCTCAAAGACTTGCTCAACAGCTGCCTAAATGACATTGATGCAACGCGAGCTTTGATCGATGGCACGGCCCCTCCCAAGAAACGCGTGGCTTTGGCCCAGCACCAGCTAGAGGGCGTACCGGCAAAACGGAAACAACCTACAAGTGTGAGACCTAAGGTTTCAGGGACAGATGGCTCGAAATGGTCAATCTCCGAGGTCATCACTTTGCACACCCCTGGTGACGTCGAAGAGCACTTGGCCCCATATGCCTCCCTCCAACAGAACTTTTTGCCGTCAGAGCTCTCGACCAAACTTCTCGATGATATGGTGGCACACAAGCATACTTACAAAAACCTCAAATTCTACTTGTTTGGGAATCAGTGTGAGCTGAACCATCTCAACGGCACATTCGCAAGACCCGAAAGCGACCTCCCGCCCTTAGTGTACAATGGACTTCTGCGGCGCAGCCATACCCCATACACCGAGACCATGGAGGAAGTGGCCCAGTACATCGAGAAACACATGAACGAACATGTCCTCAAGGAAAGAACGCCCCTCAAGTATCAGTTGAAGGAGAAGTGGACCAATGACTTCACTGTGGTGAACTACTATGAGGGACTTCGCAACAACTTGGAGTGGCATTCGGACAGACTTTCCCATATTGGCCCGCATAACTTTGTGGTGTCCATATCTCTAGGGTGCACGCGTATGTTTCGGCTCCGGAGTACCTATAAAGAAAATGCGCCCATATACCAAATCCCGTTGCATCACAATAGCATCTTCATCATGCGGCCGGGATGCCAGGAGGAGTTCAAACATACCATTAATCCCATGAGCAAGGCCATTGATGTACACCCCAAGTACGGCACCTTGCGCATCGGCCTCACGGCACGCTATTACCCTGTGCTGTTCATTATGAATCTGCCACGATGCAAGTGCGCCATAAAAATGACTCTCAGAAGAGCATATAAAAATGTGGCAACACGTGGGCGTTATTTTTGGCTGTGCGAGAATAAGTACCAAAACAAGGATTGTGGAACGTTTTATTGGGCTGATTTCAAGAACGAACTGGGCCATTACATTGCAGACTCGGTGAACGATGTTTCTGTGTGGGTGGCTCCCGAAGACGTGACAAAACACGACTATGACAAAGAGAACCCAGTTGTCTGATTGAAAATTGGGTAGCTTTTATCAAAAGTGAAGGTAGAGAAGACTACTGTTTGGTGCGAAGGTTAGTATTTTGAGCGACCCCCGAGAAGTGATTTTCTCTGTTACAAAAAAAAAAACTTTTAAAATAGTGTATTGAATTATTTCAGTATGCTCAAGTGATTTGACCAGCCTCAAGTGATTTCAATGATCCTTCTACGTTGCTGTTAGTACTAATTCTTAGATTGATTAATGTAGATCATGAGGTCTATACAGGCCCATCAGATAAGCGCGCTAAACACTCTCAAGCAGAGAGACTCCAACTACAATGGTGTTCCATTGCCAGAAGTGCAATTCGCCCATAGCTCTTGATAAATCAATCACCAACTTATCTAAGGCACAAGTAAAGTTATTGTTACTGAAGAATACAAAGTCGATTCCCAATCTCGATGGCCCTGTTATACTGCTGGACAGACTAGAGCTTTACGAGAGCAGCAAACAAAACACCAGCAAGCCAGTTGTCTCACAGGACTTTTCAAACTACAATGAAAGCTCTTCCTACGCATCCGATAACTCTTTCATCTACATCTCGGATACTTACGAGAAAAGCACCGAGGAGCAGAGCAGTGGGGACCCCAAACCACCCCCCACAGAAGTCGATATTGACGCGCAACTCCCTGACTTCTCCAAGATAAGAACCTTCAACCAGGTGTTTCAGGTTCTACTGGAGAACCAAGACATTTCCCATCCTGTTTGCATCGAGTGCTCGGATTTGCTAACGGAAAACTACAAACTCAAGTTCGACCAGAGCCAACGCGAAAAAGAGCACTATCTAACATTTCTCAAAAAACTCAAGAGCAGAGGCGCTGATCTACAAGACGAGGCAAAACTAACTAATGACTTTGAGAGTTGTGTAGAAGAATATGAAAAGGCTAACTCCGAGACGGAAACCAAGTTGCAGGAGCTACGAAGCCAAGAAGAGCATTATGCAGAACTCGAGCATGAGCTACACGAGCTTCAGTGCCAATACGAATATTTGAAGTCGAATCCTTTGAGAGAAATCCACGAACTCAAAAATGCGCTCAACCTTGAGCTTAGCTCGAAACAGAGCAAACTCGATCAGGCCAAGTCCTTGTATCTGAAACATTTAAATCATTTGGATCAGCTTCGCCAGTTGAACATCTACTCCAAGCTCTTTGACATCCTGTTCGACGGCACATATGGGCGAATAAATGACTTCCGTTTGGGATACAAGGTTCCTTGGCCTGAAAATAATGTCGCTCTAGGGCATGTGGTGCATTTGCTCAAATTCATCACGAAAAGATTGAGCATAGAGTTGGTAAACTACGACATTGTTCCCATGGGGTCTCAGTCATACATTATCAAGAATGCGCCGTCCGATGTTGCAAATCAAACAAAACAGAAACCAATCTTGCCGCTCTTCTCGTCCAACGAGTTTACTTTGGGAAAGCTTTTCAATTTCAATAAGCTTGATGTGTCCATGCTCGCACTACTCTCTATAATTTCCCATATCGAGGCCAATTTGCTCGAGAGAGACCAGGAGCTAGGTTTGCCGTATGCAGTCGACGTCCACAGGGGCACGATTGGGAGCAAGAGCATTCGTGTGACCTCAAACTCTCAATGGACAGAATCATGCAGGTACTTGTTGGTAAACTTGAACTGGTTCTTGTCGTATGCCAGTGCTCAGCAGCCGGTATAAGATTGCGCGGAGTCTGTGAGAGCAGCTTTCGCAGCCGAAATATGAGGAGTATTTCACTCTTTCATTTCTAGGAGATCTTTTGGTGTATAGAAATTGCTCCATCATTCTTTTTTCAATAAAAGAGTTGACTTTGCCCAATAGGCTACATTCAGGTGTCCTATTTTTTTGCTTCTGAAGCACTTCACACACTAATTGAATTCTCCCGTAACCGCTGCTGCAATTCGGGAGAAAACTGAACAAAGGATGGCAATTTATCCGCCCATTGGATCCAGCACCTCAAGCTGTTTTGAAGTCGACGAGTTTAGAATTGATGACTCATTCTTGACCTCAGATTTGGCTCAAAGCGACGACTGTTCTATGAACATGCTAGCTCAAATTTCGAATACCATCCCTAATGACGACAACACAAAAAAAACCTTCGAAACCTACAAGGAGAATCTACATAGCGTTGTCGATGCCAGTGGAAATCTTCTCTCACTGGCTATGAAGTCTACACCAACGAAGAAGCTCTCGCAGAGCTATGACGAAGACTCTGGCAGTGGACGTGAAGCAAATATTGAAAGCTGCTTGCCTAATAGAAAACCATACGATCCGGCTGAAAAGCAGCGCAAGAATAGGCGGTCAAAATTCGGCTGCTGGACATGTCGTCTTAGACATAAAGCTTGCCCAGAAGATGACGACCCTTGCAGCGCATGTATGCGGCTAGGATTAAAGTGTGATTGGTCAATTTCTCGACCTTTGTACATGACGGACTCCAAGAAAGGTGCGGCCAGATTAAAGCAAATCAGGAATACCACGGACAGGCTCCGAAAGAGATTTTGTCGCGTACATCAGTGATTCGCTGCACCTTATTCTTCGCGACGTGTGTGAGACAGCACTGATAACACTTAAACAACTGCAGATCGCGTTCCAAGAAAGCACCCTAGAGGTAAAGCATGTCCATTCTAGTCTATTTAGGGGGCATGATGAGTGCACATAAATTTAGTTACAATTGGATCGTTCAATTCCCTCTTCCTGGGAACTATAAGCTACTGTGTGTGACTTCCGGTGGGACGGGGGTGGTGCGAGTTTTTCCGCTGTGCAAAATCTTCAGCTAGGCGCGCACACGTCAAGATCGAGGGTTGGATGCGACCACGAATTGCATTACTTTACACTTCAAGCACCGGTGATGAACTTAAGTATCTGGGCCCACTTGATAACATGGTCTTTCTTGGCTACTACCATCTCGGCATTTTACTTGCCCGGAGTGGCGCCTACGAGCTATAAGGAAAATGACCCAATTCTGCTTCTCGTCAATCATTTGACACCTTCCTCAAATCACATGGCTAGTTTTAAGAACAAGGGACACTCCAAGCTAACAGTGTTCTCATACGACTACTACTATCACAAGTTCAAGTTTTGCCAGCCTCCGGAAGGACCAAAGAAGCAGCTGGAGTCTTTAGGTGCTATTATTTTCGGTGACCGGATCTTTAATTCTCCTTTCGAAATTGAAATGTTAAAGGAGAAGACTTGTGTGGCATTGTGCAAGTCAGAGTACTCTAAAACAGAGTCCGCGTTCGTCAACAGAAACATTAGAGCAGGGTACACTCATAATTGGATCATTGATGGATTGCCTGCTGCGAGACACGTGAAAGAGAGCAGGACTCAGTCTGAATTTCACAGTCCAGGTTTCCCTATTGGATCCATTGACGATGATGACAAGCCTCACTTATACAACCACTACGACATTGACATCGAATATCACAAGAGGAAAGAAAATAGCTACAGAGTTGTGGGTGTTGTTGTCAAGGGTTCATCTCTTGATAGAAACGGAGTTGACGAAAGTAAAGCTACTCCAGAAGAACTCTGCAGCGCTGGATTACTGCCAGTGACTTTGAGTAAAGATTCAAATACTAACGTCTTGTACACTTACTCAGTTAAGTTCGAAGAGTCGAATACGGTCTGGGCTACAAGATGGGATAAGTACTTGCATGTTTACGACCCAAAAATCCAGTGGGTTTCTTTGATTAACTTTTCCATTGTGGTGATTATTTTGGCTATTATAATAGCACAAATTTTAGTTTCCACCTTGAAGAACGACATTATGAGGTACAACGAGGTCAATTTGGATGATGAAGTCGCATACGAGAACGGATGGAAGTTGGTCTATGGTGATGTATTCAGATCGCCTCCCAATAGAATGTTGTTGTCTGTTCTTGTTGGAAGTGGTACTCAAATCTTCTGCATGGTGCTTGTCACAATTGTGTTTGCTTTGTTCGGTTTGTTGTCTCCATCTAACAGAGGTGCTTTGTCTACGTTCATGTTCATCCTCTTCATATTCTTCGGCATAATTTCATCGTACGTGAGTGGTTACATATACAGATTCTTTGGCGGTGAAAACTGGAAGCTTAACATGATTTTGACTCCAGTCTTGGTCCCCGGAATTTTGTTCTCCGCTTTTGTTCTCTTGAACTTCTTCTTGATTTCGGTTCAATCTTCCGGTGCAATTCCAATCGGAACTATGATTGCTATTATTATCATTTGGTTTGCCATCTCCTTCCCATTATCCGTCGCCGGTTCTATCTTGCAGTCGAAGCGTTCTCTATTATCGGTACCCGTGAGAACAAACCAAATTCCCAGACAGGTTCCCCCCCAAACTTGGTACTTGAGAACTATTCCATCCACTGTGATGGCTGGCTTGTTCCCATTTGGTTCCATTGCTGTCGAGTTATATTTCATCTACTCGTCTATTTGGTTCAACAGAATTTTCTACATGTTTGGGTTCTTATTCTTCTGCTTTGTGTTGATGACTTTGACCACGAGTTTGATTTCCATCTTATCGATTTACTACACTCTTTGCGGTGAAAACTATAAGTGGCAATGGAAGTCCATTTTTATCGGTGGCGGCTGCTCCATCTACGTGTTCATGCACTCCTTGTTCTTCTTGAAGGACGCAGCTTTCTCCGGCTTTCCATCCTTGGTGTTGTTCATCGGATACTCTGCAATTATCTCCTTTATCGTGTTCTTGGTATGTGGCTCAATTGGTTTCTTGAGCAACCTCTTCTTTGTTCGCAAGATCTACTCTCAAATCAAAATCGACTAGAGGGAAGATTTTTACATAATTTACTGACCTGTTTGCAAATGCAAGATTCAAAATAAATATTGTGATTCATACTTCGTAAAATATCACTCGCTTGAGCTGAAGTTAGTACTTACAACCAGCCTTCCTGCAAATCGTCTTTAACATATTTTTCCGTAATGGCGAGTATTTCAATTCTCCAGGCGTTCAAATCAGCGTTTTTGGAACCGCTGGCGCTTGTCGTAGGGCTTGTTTCGTTGAAACTCAAATCAAAAACTTTTTTGGACAATGAATTCATGCAGCAAATTCCAAGGCCATATACGCCTGTGGGATTTGGCGATGATATATTGGATTTGCTTTGTTCATTCAATAAGCTTTTCGCATTGGTGACAATGTTGAAATTGTTGTTGAGGTTCCCCATCAAAAGGTTGAACGCTATTGAGAGATTGTTGTTAATCTTAAGCGACCTGGTGAAAAGCTCATTGTCTTTGACATGCTTCGTTAACAAATCAATGAGTTTTTTGCAGAGCTTAATCAGGTTCAAAGCTCGGCTGTAACTAATGTTGAAAAAGGGGTTGTTAAATTCACTCAAGTCGGCTCCATTGGGTGATCTGGATTGGTAAAACAGCGTCGAGACGTAGTTTGCATAATTTAGAATTGACTGACTCAACTTTTTAACAAGCCGGCTTGTTTTCAAGTGGTAGTCATGAATATGCTCAGCAACTTCGTCATCATCGTCCTGTAACTTGTCCTTTTCAAGCTGCAAAAATTCCGAAACTTCGGAAAGGAAATCATGAAGAACGTAAGTCTCATTCAACAACACGCCAAAAAGACGACTGAAGTTGCCAAAATCGGAGTCTTCTTCAGGTGCGCGAATAAGCGCTAGTAGGCTTGACTTCTTTCCTGCCTCTAATTGTGTGTTTCCGTCTTTAAATTCGACCAATGCTCTCAACAGCTTTGCGATTGAAAAATTCTTGAAATACCATGCCTCTGAGTAAGCCTTGGAGTAAGCTTGATTGAGCACCTCAGAATTGCCAAGCAAAAAACTGGATGCTTGATGTTGCTTTCCAAAGCTAAGCGAAAAGCTCGTGTCTAAAACTTCAAGACACGAGTGAAGATGAGGGAGATAAATTCGAATGTCATCAATTTGCGGAGAGGAAAGACTGTTCTTCTTGAAATTCTTTAAAATATTCATATCGTTGAAAATCCCTAGCGTCAGTGAGATGCCAAGGGGAAAGCTTTCGCCCCGTAAAGCTATAACGAAATTAATCAAAACAAGCGAGGCGGAATAAATTGTTAGAACTTTTTCACTCAATGCGGGAATAAATATTTGGAGTGGGTAGACGCTAAGTGCTCGGAGTAACAAATGCTTTGATGCCTCTAGGGTGATGAATTGACAGTTAATGAGGTTGTTCAAAGCAGCGTTGAAGAGCTGTGCCACCTCTAGGCATATGGATGAAGCAGACAGCAACTCAGATATAGCTTGCTGTAACGAAACCCTATCTGTGGGTAATACAGGAAAACCCAAATGAAACTGAGAATAGTAAACAGTTAGATTGTGATCCAAAGAATTGAGAGGGATAGGACAAACGGTAGACATGGCTGAATGCTTTGTATCAACGATGGGACTCGGCTTCCCATTGATACCCAAAGGCTTGATGTTCATAAAGCCCTTTTGCGAAGTTTGGACTCTCTGGCAGTTTGGATCGAAAGGTGAGTCCGGTGAATCGTTGTTGAGTTGAAGATTTTTCGTCAATCTGCCATTCAATGAAGATAGAGAGGAAACGGAGTTTCTAGGAGAATTGGCATTGGTTTTGCCCACTTCCTCAGGATCGGGACTTGTAGTGTGTCCATCGACTGTCTGTATGCCCAAAGAATGCAACGGTGTCATTCGTGACCTAGATCCAACGGTCAGAACAGAACTGATGGAATCAACCGATGATCTGCGACTATCAATGTCCTCTCCATTGAAAACACCAGGAGATGAGCTGTTCAGCCCTGGACCACTGGAGGAGGGCATTTCGTACGGAACCTTCCAAAGCGGTCCCACAAGGCGAGGGTCAGAAGACTCGACGCCATGAGAAGACACGCCCAGAATATTCTGTGGACTTGAGTATGTAATATGAGGATTTAGACTGACACCCGGCTGGCTTCCAAGCAAGGGAGGTAAAATTATAGGGGATTTGGTGGAGGTTGATGGAAATTTGAGGCGATGTAGAAGCGGCTTCACTTGGGTGCTGGACATGGGCGAAAGCGGCGCTGGGGACATTTTAGTCAGCCCATTTTGAGAATAAGCGGAATAGCCAGCCACATCAATCAGTTTCAGTCTGGGTCTTGCTAAAGAGGCGTCGGCGAAATTAAGAGCATCATTGGGGTTTTCCAAGCGATCGCTCAAGTCTTTCAAGTAACCTTTAGAGGGCCCCCGCTTCAAGGGAATCCGGGAAAACAAACATTTGTCGCCGACTTTGGAGCAATTTGTACAGATCTTGGTCACCTTCAGTATAGAGGACAGAAACTCCGCGTCACAGCGAACTTTTTTGCGGCGGCAGGCATCACATGCTCGAGACACTTTGGATCTCTTTCTGGGAGCATCACGTCTGTCGGGACCATCTGACGTGGGCTCGTTCGATGGCGAGTCGGGGGAATTAACCTGCATTGAATTTAAACTCCTTTGGATGGGTTCAACGCAAGGTTAAATGGCCAGCAAGCGGAGCTGGTGGTATGCAAACCCCAGAAAAGCGGGATAGGATTAGCGCTAAGAGCCTCGGTTGAGTAGGCCGGCGATGGGGCAAGGATAGAGCTTGAAGTAGACGCACAGGGTTCAGACTCTTAATCCGCCACTGAGAAGGGAGAAGGTCGTGAGGAAAAAGCGAATTTAATAGCCACTTCTGGAATTGTGGAGAAAATACAGGGCGCACCTGGAGTCCCGGAATTATATTTTCTCCGTGCACGAAAACAAGCGCTCGTGCGTGAAAGGCTAACTTTGAACGGGGTACTGAGTATAGCAGATAGCGCATGAAAGAGCGCCGAGTTCTTTCACAATGAGACAAGTGGTTTTTCCCAAAGTTTGCCAAAAAATCGAATAATTACCTAGGAATTAAGAACAATCGAGCAAAGTCGCAAAAACAGCTCGAAATGATCTTTTCTAGTCGAGCTTCTTATTCGCCAGCAGCCGAGCACATTTCTCGAGATTCTTGAATAGGAGAGGTTCCCGGGCGGAGCTGGGTAACAAAGTTGAGCCGGAGGCCGGAGGGAGAGAAAGTAAGCATTCCGAAATATCGCGGAAACAGGCCACTTCACACTACGACTAGGCGGGAGAATGCGCTGGACTTGCGTCAGTCGTTAACATTCCGAAGCAGGTCTAGCGGGGTTGCTCTATGCACCAAGGCCTCCGGAAAAATGTCACCTACGTTGAAAAATGCGTGGCCTTAAAGCGAGCGGGCCTTGGCAATTGCCGCGTCAGCCCCCACGTTAATGTAAGTACCGGGGCCCTGCGTGCAGGCTGCGACGCTGGGGAATCATTATTCTGTGGGGTCAGTCAGCCAATTGCGCCGGCCTCATTGAGAAAAGATTTCACTCGCTCCATCCAAACAATGGGCATAAGGCCATGTCTGTATGCAGAACTTCCATTTTAAATCGGCGCTCCACTCTCGCGTGTGGTTGCAACCCCTGGCTGAGGCGTGCAGTAGGAAACGGTGGTATGCGTAGATGAACAAGCGTACATTTCCTTGCAGAGGGCTTCCCCTGCAAGATGAGCGTGAGAGCTTCCAAAGGGGGAGCACCTCGTAAAACCATGTCACGATGCAATAGAGACCTAATTATACTTCAATAACACATGTTGCATTGAGAGATTCGTTTGACCCCACTCATTGTGTTTTGGCAGTTGTTACTAAAAATCATGTCATGGTAATCATCTGCTCCTCATGTCAATAATGTTGTTCGCGCTGATGGTCCGCATACAGTAAACTGATGAGTGATCATCTCAAGGCTTTCCCAAATGGGCCTCGATACCAGAAACAATAACCGAAGAAATATGATGCTATTCTAGCCTGATTATTTGGCAAATGGATAGATGTTGCCGTCCTGGTAGTGATCTGCAGCAATTCCTATTGTCCCGTGCATATCCCCTGGTCTTCGTGCATATTAATCTCTAGATGTACTGATGCGAGACCTCGCCTTGCGAGTACTTGCAACACTGCACTAACTCTGATGCGGTCACACACGTATGCCTCTACATCAAACCGTACGGAAAGTAAAGAAGCTTGTCCCGTTGCTTGTGATATTCAGTCTTGCGTATATTACTTACACTTCTTGTTATGTCATCGTGTATCAAGAATATTACCTTCGCCAGCAAAGAGGCGCAGCAGTTGTACTCTGGGTCTTGATGGGCCTCTTACAGATCCTTCTCTTCGCCTACTGGATCGCCATTTTCGCCCTAGGGTGTGGATCATATCCAATGTTTCCCACCTTTGACTTATACAACCTCAATGAACCTGGAAGTCTGAGTGTACCCTTTGCATTCCTATGTGATGAGCAAGGATACCCGTTCTGGTGCACCAGATGCCGAAACCTTAAGCCCAATCGGACTTTTCACCTGATGGACGTTGATAAATGCGTTCCAAAGTTCGACCATTACTGCATGTGGATTGGCACTGCCATTGGAAGGGATAACTACGTAGCCTTCATCAAGTTCCTCCAGATGTTTTCAAGCTATCTTATTATCATTTTGGTATTGACGGCCTCCTCTAAACTTCCTGTTTTGCACCGAAGCCCTTCCAAGTTGCCCCACTATATTGTCACCTTCATTCTTGCTAGCTTTATGGCATCAATGGTTATCGCGTTGTACATGATGGTATTCTTCAACATGAAAGTGAACATTCTTACCATTGATGAGATGACAGCTAAAGACGCCCGCATTTATAAAAGTTATAAGGAAAGGGAGACAAAGAGGTCCGATGCACCCTGGTGGTGTACAGGAAAAGTCCCTCGTATTGAAAGTGGCAAACGCTACATTAATATAAGTCACCTAGACACCAGGGTTGTGGTTCCCATTCATGTTAAAAACACTCCTTATTCCCTAGGGTTCAAAAGGAACTTAGTCAATATAATATTGAACGGCAACATCAACGACAACTTCTCTGCTAGACCTTACAGTACGACTTTGTTCATAAAGGCTTTGTTCGTCTGCTTTGTTCCTGTTGTTGACCTCGTATACTCATACAGAGCAAAAGGCAACGTCCCATCCACATATGAAGGTTGCACAGACAAGTTCACCCCCGATTTCATTGAATTTTTGCGGAGAAAAATTGCCAACGGAAACTTCAAGTACGCTCTGTATGTCAACAATCTCAACACACTATCCTCTAGCACAGGATCTTCTGCTTAGTGTGATCAGCCTAAACTCAACACAATTGCCCATTCTCGGATCATATCCATGAACCCGTTGTTCTCTTTATCCTCCGAGCGTCTATGCCATACCTCATACAAAATTTGCTTCGATCTCCAATTGTTGTGGGGTGTGAAGCTAGGTGAATTCCATAGCTTTTGGCATTCTTCCCTAAGATCCGGGCGATTTTCTATGTCAATGTCACATCCACAAATCAAGAGAGGCCAGAATGAAGGATGAAATCGGAGACTTCTCTTTCGACTTTTGAGGTCCTGGGTCAACATAACCAACTGTCTCATCGAATTAAAGCATGCTTCTATGTGATTCTGGTAGCCCTCTATGGGCAAACCTGGAATGAGCCGCTTAAAGTATACCTTTAATGCATTATGGAAAGATGTCACATTGTGATATAGCCCCTGATGGAAATCGGTGACAAAGATCCTCGTGGTCACATTTGATATAGGGTTGTATTCATTATCATATAATTTCCAGTAGGACTCCACTTTCCAGCTGAAAATTCGATCTTGTATCTCGGCACATATTCTTGGAAAATTTCGTGGCGTAACGCCCTTCGATTTGAACACATTCTTGTGGTTAGTGAGCTGCACAGTTTCATGGAACAACTGTATCAAGGATCTCGGAATGCCGAAGTCCACATATATGGATCCGTCGTCTTCTCTGGGAGTGATAGGGTTTGTGGGTGAGCTGAGGTCAAGAGAATTTCCCTCAGGAAACTCATTCATCTGGAAATGCAAAGCTTGAATATCGGAGAAACTTTCTGCTCTAGGCGGTCGGGGTTTTGACGCAAAATTTACAACCAATGATAGAGGCTGAGAGGAATCATTACTGGATGCAACTTTCACATTGCTCTCGTAGTCAACGCCTTCAGAATCAGCATCTGATACAACACTTGAATCATCTCTATCAATTGAGGCATCTGCTGTAAGGTCATAGTTCTCGTTGAGGTCCAGGTACTTCGACCTTTTTTCGTTCTCGGGTATGGAATAATTGAAAAAATTGATGGCCTGTGTGGATTCGTAAAAAACATTAAGAATGTGAAACATATTCCGTAAATATCGCTCCGCTGGGGACATATGCTTGTGACTGGGCCTGGACTTCTTCAATATAAAATCACCAATGGCGTAAATGAGCTCGAAGTTTTCAAACACCTCGTAGATTTTATCTGATTGGATCTGTAGAATGAGAGCCAAAAGAAAGTAGCAATCATAACCATCATCGGGAGTCGGTTTTGAGTTATCATGATATTCATCCAAATGGTAGTTGATTATAATGATGCCAAATTTACGAAGCTCGATGCTTCTTCGCAAATCATCGTTGATGTAAAAAGAATCGAGCCGGCTTTCCATGCGGGCGCCCGAAAGGGATTTGGCATAAAGACTGATGGACATAGCGAGGCAGAAAATAGCTAACTTTATGCTTCGTATTAGTAGCTCTCGTGGCACATCATCGAGATTTTTTGGTATGATGAGGTTCTGCCAGCCTTTCTGTTTAGGGTACTCTTCAAATACAATATCGAAGAAGATTTGCTTCAAGAAGGGAATCACGAGAGTATTCCACGAGCTTGTCACACGAAAAATACGGGTAATTGCGAGTGAATCACTTTGCAAGTACGTCATGGCAGTATGCAAGATGGTAGAGAGAATGACTTGGCCTGTGTCGCTCCGAAGCACGCAAGACAGCAACACGTCGCTGGAGGGTCTCCACTCATCTGACTCTATATTCGGAAAGAAATTTGGATACAAGATATGGAACATTCCTTGCTCACTGAACTTGTAGCGCGGTCCCTTTATGGCCAAGATTGTGAGTTTGGTGAAGTCCAAAAGTTCGTAGTGCACGTATGCATTGTCGGTCTTGGAGAAAATGGATGCTTCGGGACCCCTATCCAAAACATAGGGTGGATGTATCAGTAACTCGCCATCTGAGGTCTTGTTGAAGTGAGAAAATTCTCGAGAACTTCCATCATGGTCCGTCCGCAAATGGTCCACGGATTTGGCATCCAATTCAGCCGCACTGCTCAAACGCAGCTTCCTCTTCACCTCTTGGTTTTCGTCTAGGAATGCAACATCCTCATGAGAGCGTTTCTTGATTTTGGGTTTGGTGTTGTTAGACTTGGCTTGGCTGGTGGTCTTAGGTTCCATCTGTGTATCCTGGAGTATTGAGTACACGCTGAAAGGACCCGACAGAAAGGATCGTCTTTTCACGGCAACTCCTATGGTATCAAATTGGGAGACGGCCTTATTGAGTTGGTCGTAGGTCTCGTAAGTCATGGCCGGTGGAAACTTCACCAAGTCCACATTTCTTCGCAGAGACCCACTGTCTCTCTGAGTATCTGCATCCCTACTCATTGGCACTAGCACCATTTCGTTTTCTTTCCCAACGGTGACATTATCGGCCCATACCAACACAATGTTGTAGCCCTTGCACACGAGATTGGCTTTGGTGCACCGAAGGCACTTGGGGCGGGTGGCATCACATTTGAGCTTGCGACTTCGGCACGTCCAACAACCGTCGAAGTTTCGAGACCGAGGAGGCATGGGAGAAAAGCAGGAACTCCGAGTAGCGATTGCCTTGTGATTCCAACGTCAACTTTGCCAACACTTGTCACAACACCATGCCGACGATCACGCCTTGTCTTATCATTTTCGCGTATGCCTGCAGAATGATACATTTGGCCGAGTCAACTGGGAAGAGCTCTTTTCAGCAATCACTCGAGTAGAAACAGTGAATCAAAAGAACTAGAATGGAGATTCTTGACGAGGTGGATATCGAAATCCCCGAGATTTTGCCTCATGACAAGATCTACGCCATCCAGGTCGGGTACAAGCTCTTCAAAATCTCCGGCGCTTCGTTGCTGTCGGATGGACCTTCATACTTCACCCACTTTTTCGGAGAGCCCAAAAACGCAGACAAAGTGCTCTTCATTGACCGTAGTCCGCAGGTTTTTGAAAAAATATACAAGCATCTTCAAGGATATCATATCATCATCGAGACAGACAGTGAATTTGTCCATACTTGGCAAGACTCTTACTACTTTTGCTTGAAACGGCTCCAGAAAGTGCTCAATGACGGGCCTATGATTGCCAATGTTGGAGGCAAAATGTTCAAAATCCCCCGTAACCTAGTGTTTCTCCCCGGAAACTACCCCAACTTTTTTCTGGTGGCGTTGGATAGCATGGCCAACGATATCAAACTACTAAGGTCCAAGATGCCAATGCCCAGGCCGCCTCCCCAACGTGCAACTTTCCAAGCCAACCGGTCTCCTACCCTTTTTCAAGATGTGTTAGAGCTTTTATGGGGGAATCATTTGGTGATAAGAGACTCAGAACATAGACAATTGTTGATTAAAGAGTGTCGATACTACAGGTTTTTGCAGCTCGAGCAAACCATCGTGCAGCATAAAATCCTTCGAGACCCCTTCTTGCAGAAAGAGGAAATCATGTTAAATTTAAACAGCATTGCTCAGGTGGGTTTGTCAAACTTGTCCGCTGGGTTTACAGACGAACAGCCCATTTTCTATGCCAGGCCGTATTTAACGAATGAGCCACAGCGTGCCTTATTGGTGCAAATCGATGCTCGGCCAGATTCAGACCTCAAGCTTATTATCAATAGGAAGCTTTCGGAAAGCTTTGCGGTATTTACGAACAAGCTTGCATCGAAAATGGGCCAGGTCTTCACCGAGTTCAAGAGAGACTATGAAGATATCAGAAGCAAGAGACTATGCATTCCCTGTAGATTGGAGGATGCCAATGTTACCATAAATTCCATCAAACTCAAACGAGATTGGTACCTTGATTTTTACGGTAAAGACTCTCTGGACTCAGCTCTGGCCAACAAAAGGCAAAAGGGCGACAGCGAAGTTTCCAGTGGCGATTTTGCCGACTTCAAAATCATCAAGTCTGTCTGGCGAGTGCTGTGTCGTGCAGATAAGGCTATCTTAAACTGCGTATCTCTTCAGGCAGTAAGCGATCAGTACCATCTTAACCAAGAGATTTCATTTCTTTGACCTGATGATCCCCGGCCCACGCATGAAAGTGTTACACTTAGTCCTACCTTCTACGAGTAATAATAGGCGTTACAAACAAAGTCGTCATAAATCATGCGACTATGCGAATATCTTGAAATACCTAAGTAAATATGTTATCATTATAATGTCGAACCACCAAGTTGGGCATGGCGTAACATTTGTAGCCAAGCACTTTGGCCATATAACACAATCCCTCGGTCTCAATTCCATCGAAACCCTCAAGTCTTTCCCAGGTGGTGCCTATGATATTGAGAACAGGGAATTGAAGACCTTGTTGATAGACTACAGACTTGGTAAAGAGAACTGCACCCCCCACTGAGTCCAAAACTTCGAGGTAGTCCAAGGATCTCCTGGGGTCCGATTCGTCTAGGTCTTGTGTCTGTTCATAGTGAGTATCTAAATGAAAAATCTCATTCTCGTCTTCATGCGGTATGAATTCGAACTCATCCCATCTATTTTCGTCCATAATTGCATATTCTTCAGCGTTAGGCAGCACTCTCTTTCCTCGCCACGAGTTTCTATCATAGTCAAGCTGTGAGCCCTTCAGAACCCTTGGGACAATAATGTCCTTCTCGGAGTTGACAAAGCGCCTCACTATATCAGTGTTCTCGAACTCAATAATATCGGCATCCAAGAATAACGTGTACTTCTCGTTGGTGAGCGAGTTTGCAATTGCAAAGTTTCGGGCACGTGCAATGCTCCTCCGACGATCTCTCTGCACTTCGGGTGAATGACTTGACCTCTCAAAACTGTTTCCCATGAACGATGCATATGTGATAGTCACTCTGCCGTAAGGAAATGGAGCATTCGTTTGCAAGAAAGTATCGAAGAACGCATTAACAGAGTCAAACAATTCTTTGGAGCCACAGTGAAACCCGAAATTCATCATACTTGGGTCGTACTCCAATGTTGTAATTGTATCAAAGAAATCCTCGAATGTTCTGGAGCCCCCAAAGGAGCGTTCATTCCCGATTGATGAGATGACCAATAGCGACTCACCCCCGTTTATTGGGTTTTCCGTGTTGACGAACATATTCCTCTCGTACCCTCTATCCTGAACCAGGTCCGAGACTTTCACCAAGCTCTTGCTGGTGCCGTATATTCTGCCCCAAGCCTCATATGGTGAAATAGACATCTCAGGACGCGGCGCACGGTGACCATTCCGAGAAAGCAAGGCATAGAGTATGGAACATGCAAGGAGAGACGACACGACATTGATAGTCCTTTTGGTGGGACGAATTGCATTCATGGTAGTTTCAAAGCAGTGGTAACTAGGTAATAAACCGTGTGTTGTAAGAAACGCCCGTCGGCTATAGTAGCATGGTGAACGGATAGGTGCGCGCACCATGTTCGACTTGGCCTTATATTGTAACATGATCTATGAATGTACACTTGTCCCATTGTTGGATAGCTTAAGCTAATTCATATGGTGGAAACGACGTGCTGAATTTCTTTTTTTGCATACAACAATCCCTCGCGTCTTAAAGTCTACATATTGCATATGTCCATACCTCTTGTGGACCTATCCTTCAGAAGTCTGCTTGAGAGGAACAAATGTATGTCAGAGCACACCTTCTACAAAACACCCTATCATCAGAGAAAGCACGAGAATTAGCCTTAAAAAAAGAGAGTCTACAGGGTCCTATCGTATTTAATTTAAAGTATCCAAAAATGACAGTGCAAGTTTATAAAATAGCGAGCGAAGATGCAAAAGAATTATTAAATAGAATGCGAACAAACTCTATTCAATCGAACGACCAGTCCGGCATAATGGCAAAAAACACAAGAGAACATAGGTCAAGGCCCCACGTGTGGGTAATTTACATCGTCAAAGAGTGTTGGGTTCATAAGTATGCACAAGAAGCTATCTTGCACATCTGCTTGTGATAGAAGCTTCCCCAAGTCGTTTTTTCACTGCCTAACGTCCTGGCTGGGACGGAATCGCACTACACCCGTACATCGGCACTCACTGATATCGTCGATAATCTCACGGGTGCCCACAGTTGATACTCACACATAAAACATGGCGGTCACACAAGCAATCGTCGCCACCACCCTCCTAACCGTGAGCGGCTACCTTCTCTTTCAAGGTGAAGGTGAGTCCTTCAACGTTGGTGATTTTCTAGAGACCACATCACCATACATGTGGGCCAACTTGGGTATCGCTGCATGCATTGGGTTTTCTGTGGTGGGTGCTGCTTGGGGTATTTTTGTCACCGGTACCTCTATTCTTGGTGCTGGTGTGAAGGCGCCCAGAATCACCACAAAAAATTTGATTTCGATTATTTTCTGTGAGGTCGTCGCCATCTATGGCTTGATCATGGCCATTGTCTTCTCAGCCAAGGTGTCAAATGTTCCCGAGACGTCTCTATACACAAAAGAGAACTTGTATACTGGCTTTGCTTTGTTTTGGGCTGGAATTACCGTCGGACTCTCCAACTTATTGTGTGGTATCGCCGTGGGAATCACGGGTTCCACTGCAGCAATCAGTGACGCAGCTGACTCCTCCTTGTTCGTCAAGATCTTGGTCATTGAGATTTTCGGGTCGGTGTTGGGTTTATTCGGTCTTATTGTCGGTTTAATGATGGCCGGAAAGGCCCCCGAATTCAAGTAGCCTCAATGCACGGCCACACCGGACATCTACATAAAGCACACAATACAGTTCAATTCTACAAGCTTCTTCTCTCATAATGGATTTGATCAATGAGTAACCTCTATTCAATCGCACTAGTTATCGACTTCCATGTAGTCGGGGTTTTTCTTCAATATCACCACCCCATCTAAGCTGTGGGATAGACTGATCCACTCTTCTGTGTTCTCCAACTCAGCTCTTTCTCCGTGGTTGAGCAAAACTGGCGTGGCTTGCGTGACCCATCCAGTAATGGTCTTGGGCTTTCCGGCTTGACCGACAACATCGACCGCCTGACCCACGCGCACGTTGACTTTGATAGGGTTCATTTCTTCGTCAACAGTCACCAACATTCTTGGCTTGATTGCAGGAGTCAAGAAATACAACAATTGATGTGTTGTTTCAGACATTGTATCGCACAAAATGAAGCTCTTAGGATCTAGCAAAGAAACTGAGATTGTCATCAAAGAAGCCAAGGAAACCTTGTTCATGATACTTCTCTCGGAATTGAAGGGAGTCAAAGTATGAGTACCTTTACCCAAGTACAACAAACCCTGAGCAATTCTCACCATGAACAAACAATCTGGAGACTTGGAGTAGTATTGTGCCAATTGTCTCAACAACTGTGCCAATCTTGCATTATTAGTGCCAGCCCCAACCAATCCCATTGCATAAATAGCATTTTGCGATACCTCCATGTCAGGATCATGCGAGTAACGAGAGAGTGTATCGAAAACCTTCATCTGGGGATTCGAGACAGAAACAAGTCCCATGGCCAACGGAACTGCCCGGCGGATCATTGGATTGCCATAATGCATCAAATGCGAGAAGTGACGTAAAACCATATCCAGGCCAATGTCCTCTCCCATAGCAATACATGCGAGGCCCATGACAGCAAATCCTTGATACAATTCCCCTTCTTCGTCTCTTTCTTCAACTTCCTCTTCGTCCTCTTCTTCCTTGACATCAGAATTGCCCTCTCCCTTGCTCTTGTCATTTGTAGACTCAGAGACAGCATCTTTGGATTCGGCCATATGAACATCAGACTTTTGTTCGTCTTCATCTTCACCCATCTTCTTGATCTCGTCAGAATCATCCTTGGGCTTTGCTGAGCACATTTGCAATAATGATTGTATTTGCAAAACATTACCTGTTCCAGCATATGCACAAATGTTCACCAACACTTTCAAGGTCTTGTTGATTGGATGCTCAATGGCATCAATGATATCCAAAACATCATCAATCTTCTCGGTTTTGCCCATGTACAAGAAACCAACTCCTAAGGCCAAGAACCTGATGTATTTGTTGTTTAATTGAGACACATCACGCTCCAAGAAAGTTTGCAAAATAGTGGAAGTAATGTCGCTATGGCACGTGCCCACAAAGACAAGGCCAAGAGCCAAGGATGCCAAGCAGGATACTTCCAAAGGCATATCAGTGTCACCAATAATTGGTGACAAGAGATTCAAGACCTCTTCATTTCCGGATCCGGCAAAGGCTATACCAAGACCCATGATAGCCGAAGATTGCATGGACCTTTTAGGGTAAGTAACATACTCTTGTAACAACGCAAAAGCAGCCTCCGCGTCATCGTGAATGTTAGCAGAGACAATGCCGATACCCAAAAGGGCACCAGCTTTAATGTCATCTTCATTCGAGTAGGTGTACTTATCCAATGCCTGCAAACCATCATCTATGTTCCATTGGTAGATAGAACCGATAGAAGCAGTGGAAGAAATCTTTCCTGATCCCTTGGTCTTGTAGATCCATGACTTGGTTTCATCTTTTCCAGTCTGTAAAACCAATTTGTCGTTACAGTAACCAGCGTTGGTAAAAGCATTGACGAAAGATGCCGCCAAATTCTGCTTGGCAGAATCAATGGAACCGGAGCCATATGAAGATTTTGAGTCCTCTAAATGTGACTTGTAGATATCTTCTGGAACCTTTGGCTCTAACAAATTAAGTTCTTTGGACAAGTAAGCAAAGTACTCGGGCAATTTAACGTTGGAGATGGTCTCCTGTATACCTTCTTTATCACCAGGATAGGTGAATCTGTTAAACTGAGAGGCCAAAATGAGACCCAATTGCTTATGAATCACTGGGTCATCGGTACTTTCAAAAACTTGATTGATCAAGGCCTCACTATCCAACTTGATAGCTAAAATCAAAGCTTGGGTGAGTTGGTTGTGAGCAAGATAGATGGAAAACGCAGTGTTCAAAAAAGACAAATCATCAGGAGGAGCCAAGAGAGGAACACAGCTGACCATGTAGAGACAAACTCTGGCAAAGGTAGAGTCATCCAAAAACTGGGGCAACTTCTCAATACTCTCCACCTCCATCAACAAATCGACCGCATCAGCTTCTGCATTGTTCTTCAAAAGATAAGGAACAATCTTCAATGATAAGTCAACCAAAGAGTTAGTATACTGCTCGTCGGAGCCGAGGCTCTCCTGATAGGACTCGCCGATCTCAAGGGCCAAGTGGCGCATATACTCGTGGCCCCAGTCTGCAATGGTGTCACTACCAGAAAGCAATCTATACTTAAGAGTATCGGCCACATCCTCGTCAGAGCTAGTCATACCCAATACAGAAAGGACGTCGGCGAAATGGCTGATTAGCGTGGAGGAGAAATGGTCCTTGGACCAAGTATCGTATAAGCCAGTCAAGTCGCCGTAAAATGGCCTCAAGAACTTCAAAGGCTTAGGCACTGCAGTCATTGAGGATGTGGAATCCTTGATGAAAGCCTTCATGGAGTCCAACGCCTCGGTGTAGATGGCTTCACTCTGGCCTGGCTCATTCAAGCGCTCTACCAAAGCCTCCAAGTCATCTTTCAACTTCTGGTCTTCCTCCGAAAGCTCCTCTTTGTCAATGGTAGCCTGCTTCGGCTTTGTGTTTGCTGCCTCCGTGGATTGACTCAGGTCTTGCACTGGAGCCATGATTGTATTGTATAGTTCTGGGTGCTGGGGTGAGTATCGACAAAACGGCGAGTGTGGCAAACGAAGGCGGGTCACGTGACTGAGATATGGTAGCGTAAATAACCCGCCATTTTTCAAGACGGATACATGATAAGCATCTCGTCTTGGAAGTAGAACTGTCTAAATCTTAGAGCTTCCTAACTGAATGTTTTATCCTCGTCTTTCCTTTTCGTGTTTTTCTGTAGCCAGTGTTTACTCGCCAATAAACTAGGCTCCATACGCCGATGCTGGACAACCAAGAAGTCTGCAATAATTGGTCGAATATGTACAGTTTTTTCCTCTGAAAAACGGTAGCAGTTCTACGATTACCATACAAATACATAAGGATTTGAAACAACTTACCTATTGATCGGTTCCGGTCGGGCTTCAGACCAAGCCAAAGCGCGAGCGCGAATGCGAACACCCCAGTCTAAACCCGGACCAGTGCTAATCTCACACACGCGTTAAAGTGCAGCCCAAGCAGTTCATTTCTTCATACGCCAGATAGATTACAGCCTGATAAGCGGGTTCTAGCGAGAAAAGTCTCTTGTCCGCGCTTTCCTTTGCTGCCTGACCCCTCAGCTCATACCTAAAATGGAACGGATATTCTACAAGGCCGATATCACGGATGCATACACGGGCCTTCCCATATATGTTTTCGACACGTCGTATCTACCTTTGCCCGAGGAGATCGACTACGATTTGTTTGTCCCTACACTCATGCATCGGATTCCACGGGAGCCGTACGTGGTGATTATGTTCAGTTGTGGCCTTAATAATATCAATTGGGTGTGGGGAATATCATTCCTCAAGGCATTTTTAACCCAGAGCTCCTCAAAAAAGTCCAATGTTGAGAATCTCCACAAGATCATTGCCGTGCACGAGAGTTGGTTTGTCAAGTCCATCTGCCAGATCTTCTCCAACTTCCTTATTTCACGGAAAAGTCTAAACAATTTGAACCTTCAGAATCTTTTCCAGAATCGCCTGACCTCGAAAAACTTTCTTATCAGTTGTGAATCTTTGTCGGAACTATCGAGTTTTGTGGATATTGTTCATCTTAAACTATCTTTAAACATATATAGGCATGACTGTCAGGTGACACTCTCGCCCACACTTAAGTTGCATAGCCCTATCAATCCAGTCATCAAGCCTTCAACTGACTACCTGTTGCATCTGAGCCCGTTGTTCTACCACCACTTCTACCAGATATTCCATATTATCGATATCTATGCTCAGAAAGTCGAGCTCCTCTTCCACAAGCCGGGCAAAAAGTTGAACACAGACATTTTATTTCTCTGTTTGATGAGAAATCAGCTCATATGGGTCAATGACTGGGACTTCAATTGCATTGCATCCTGTTTCAAGAAAATTCTTACCGAAGTGTCCGAGCCATTGTTGCCAGTCGACTGCATCGAATTACCTATGAAAGATGATTTTGGTTACACAATCGAAATATTCCTGAAACTCATGGAACGAAGGCATAAAAATGTGGTGCTTTTCCAGATTCTTGATCTCTGCTTTAAAATTGTCCTGGCTACTCAAGTCACAAAACACACTCCCTTGTCGATTCTGAAGAGTCTTAGCCATTGCTTAACCCACGAACCCATCTCGCACCATAGTCAACCCAGAGTTTCTATGGCAGTGAGGTATTTGAAGAACGTCATTGTGCATTGGGACCGCATACGGCCTAGATTTCTGGCCAGATTCAAAACCGTGCAACAAGTTGTCAATGGTAACAACTTGGTGGATGCCACAATTGACGAGCTGTACAACTTGTCCCACAGGATCTCCCTTGATGATGGAGTTTCTTCAGAGGAAGACCGCAGTTTTGATCCAAGAAATGACCATGATAACATCTTGGACCCTAATTTATCCTCCTCGTCTCTTCAGAGCAACTCTACCTATGTGGATTCTCCTAAACACGTTGCAGATAAAAGTCTTTTAGAGAATCCCTTCGAAGATAACTTCAGTCTCTCGAATCACAATGGCAAATATCTTGAGCATAAAGAGCATAAAGGGACTAAATTCCTTGAGAATGACCAGCATAGAAACGTCACATCTCTTGAGACCAAATCGTCAAGCCCAAAAAAGCATGCCCGCTCTTCATCGATTCACATTCAGTTTCCACCTCAAAAGTACAAATTTGAAAAAAAAGAACCGCAGAGACATACCCCAAAACTCCATGCTGCGAAATCTTTCGAAGAAATTCGAGCGCCAAGAGTGCCAGTGATTCGGGGTAGAAAGGTTGGGGAGCTCACCCGAATCTTTGAGGAGAGATCACGAGCAATCGAAATCTTAAAAACTATGTAGCTTTAGTTGAAATTTTCAACACTCACGATTAAATGTCCATAAAAACGTCAGTTATCCGTAGTTATAATATACACTAATTTACAAGGCGCTACTCGCCAACCAACCTGCTGTCGATGTTATCTATCGACAAGTCACCGGCTTCGTTAGAACGTGCTGCATTGGCGACCGCAGCAAAGGCGGCGGCGGCCGTGCTATCGCTTTGCTCGTTGTCATGAAGACCATGCGCCTGCAGTTGGTGTTGATAATGTTGTAGTTGCTGTTCATCCAAGTGAGGGTGATGAGAGAGGGAATGAGGGTGTGCCATGCCGTGGCCGTGGTGGTGGTGATGGCTGTGGTGTGCCTCGGCGGCCTGTAGCTGTCTCTGTAACTCTGCATCCTGTCTTTGGCGCTCAAGTTCATATGACAACACTTCATCGTGTTCGTCATCGTCATCACCCTCCATGACTTCATGATAGGATGCGGCATTGCGACGTCTCTTGATGCCATTGGAGGCCAATCCCTCCGGCATAAATTTGTTTTGCTTCTTTAGCTTCCTCTTGTAGCCTCTGATCTCGTTATAGATGTCCTCACGCTTGATCAACACATCTGGAAACTGGTGCTTGATCTTAGCCTCGATGTGAGAAGGTTTGGTGCCCACCTTATAGAGATCCAAAATTATCAAATTGAGCTCGTCTGAACGCTTGCGCAACATGGGATGGTTCGACAATGGATCCAACTGAGGGTGGTTGTGCTCATTGCATGTTGTACGCAATGACCAGATCAGATTGGACTTGCGGTAGGAGGCAGTCATAGAGAAGGGACATCGCAATTTCTTAGTTCTGGCATGAGAGTCGAGAACATAAGCAGTGCCCGACTCATTGAGCTCTCTTTCCGCCTCTTCTTCCTGCTGCTGTTGGATCGACTTGCTTTTTTTGTGGCGATAACGTCCCCCGAGTTCACAGGTATAGTAGATGGCTTTCTTGTTGGAGTGAGCAATTACTATACCGAAGCCGTTGTCCCGAGCAAACTCAGAAATGAATTCGTTGAGCTCGTCACGGGTATGGAACATTTGCTCCGGGAACGGGCGGGTGATCAAATTGCCATCGTGGGTTATGGTGTTCTCATTGACGGGGTAGATCTTCAGCCTAGAATCTATTATGGGCTCGGGGATTTGAATGTTATATTCGGAATCCTCAACGTCATGGAGGTGTTGCTGGTGATGATACAAAGCTTGTGCTTGGGCCTGGGCCTGTGCAGCCTGTGCAGCCTCAGCGGCCCTCTGTTCCTGCAGCTTCAGTAGGTCGTGATCCTGGTCGAGATCTTTGTCCTCAATCTTAGTACGATCGGAGTCATCGAGATCATGACCGTTGACTTGATTTTTCACCGCCGTGAGCAACTGCTCGTCGATATTTGTGGTGAAGTCTTCTTCGTGGCTCATGTGCGTGGAAATTGGGTGCAAAATGTCCGGGTTCAAAAGGTCGTGTTGTGGTAGTAGTGTAAAGTGTAAAAATTTGGTTGTTTTTTTTTTTCGGGGTGGTTGGAGTGGTGGATGAAGTCACGTGATGGCCCTTCGCGAATGCCTCAATCGCGCCCCTCGGGTCGATGCAGCGAAGTGTTCAGCAGACTGGGTACTTGGCAGATCAGAGGTAGGCGTCTATTATAACTAATTATGGTTGACAATGGTGAGTTGTCAAATGAGTGTCGTCAGTGAAACGTATCGTTAGTTGCAAGCGAGTGTTCTTGATAGAAGACTCATAGTCTTGGCAGCCTCGGATGGACATGAATTCTCTGCATCAAGCATTTGGAGAGGCACGCACGTCGAGCGCCTTGGCTGCCCAATTTGGCAAAACAAACGAGGCCTCGTGTACCTTGGAGTTGTAGTATTTGAACAATGTGTCCTCCTGGTCAGATACACGCAATGCCTTCAGTAAGTCCTTGGTCGGATCCTGTGTAGCCACGATAAGCCCCAATTGGCCGCTGGTGTACGAGGGCATATAACACTGGCAGTAAGCAGTGTTTGAAAACACTTGACTGGTTTTGCCCATGAGCTTAGATAAGTAGCCGAGGTTTAACCAGATGTTCTCACTGCTCTGCATCACTACCACTCCGTCTTTTTTGATTGCATTCTTCAAGAGTGTGTAGTAATTGACCTCGAAGAATTCCTCTGCCGGGCCTTCGGGGTCGGACGAGTCTGTGATGATCACGTCGTACTTGAGCTCTTCCTTCTCATTCTTCAACTTCTGCAAGTATTCGAAGCCGTCCTGTATGACAATGTTGACATTGGGATGGTTGTGGAATCTGGCCATGTTGGGCAAGAACTCAATACTTAAATCAATCACTTTGCGGTCAATCTCCACCATGGTGATTTCCTCCACTCCATTTCCAACGTGCTTGACCAATTCACGCACCACGCCACAGTCACCTCCCCCGATCACCAACACCTTGGATGGCTTGGGGTGACTCATAACTGGTACATGTGTTATAAGCTCTTGGTACGCAAATTCATCCTTTTCCGTGCACTGTATGATGCCGTTCAACACAAGCACGTTTCCAAATGTGGTGGACTTGAATATGAGTATATCCTGGTACTGAGACTGCGAATGGTGTAAGACCTGGGCCACCTCTAAGCCGAATGCCTGGCCCGGAAAAGCATCCTCGCTAGTCTCATGGAACCAGTATTTATCCTTTACTTTGAAAATCGAGTCATGTTTGAAGTCGGCGAGATCGTACATGGCTAGTGTGGATCAGAGATGACTAAGAGCTGTGCGAAAAAGCTACGAAAAAAAGCGGGGCCTAGCAGGGAACTGCTTCACTACGCTGGGCGGACGACCTGGCGGATGAATCGCCATTTTTCTTGTTTCTCCGGACCCTCAAACTATCCAAAATATCGAACCACTGTTGTACCCTTGGCTCTTCACATGGAAGTGTGGTGCATGCACGGCCCCGCTTGGCTCGCCGTATTAGGTATAACATGCGCTCCTGTCATGCACTGTCTAACCCATCCCCACATCAGCGTCTCATCGGAGGCGTCTGAGCATAGACGATGAAAACGCGTGTTTTCCAAGGAAACCACTTTTATTTCCCATGGAACATTTCGTGTTTCCTGCTTTCAACAAAAACTACAAGACCCGGAAGAGGGCTTTCAAGTGCTGTAGAAAGTGCCGCAGTAAGCGCATTCGGTGTGTGATCCTGGATAACTACGAGCAGAATGGCTGTGACAATTGTGAGACCAACGGCTGGGCCTGCGATTTGCTTCCCGCTGAACCCATTTCAACGCTGTCGTCAAAAAAAACCTCCGAGTCGGCGCCGAAAAAACGCAGGCTAGAGCCGGCTCCCAAATCAAACTCTCATGCAAAGGCCTTTGAGCAGTTTCTTAAGCTGTCTTCCTCGGTGAAGAACGAGTTTAATGCCATGAATGGGGTGTTGAGTCACCAGTTCCCTACCTTCAAAAATTCTAGCGTGGAAGGATCACTGCTCTCGGGTGAGAAATCTGAAAATGCCGATACCGTTGGAAATCTCGAGCCTAGAGTTCCTGCAGTCGATAAAAGCTTGCCTACACTAACTCAGCTGAATTTGAGACAGCTTGACTTTCCCAGTGTGGTGGCCCATAAATCCAGGAGGTCGTGGCCGGCCAGCTCCGTGAATTCTGTGTCCTCCACCAGTATCAATGCAGAGACCGCTGAGCTCTACATCGAGTCCGTGGACTCCAAGTTTCTCAAAGCGAAATTTAACTTCAACACCTCGATCCAGAAATCCAGGCTATATTCCATTCAGTCTCGATCCAACAGAAGGTCTGGTAATAGCCCCGAATCTCATACCGAAGGCAAATCTTTAGACTCTTCCGATACTGTGCATTTTCGCTTCTTGCTAAGCATTCATGCGTTCACGCTTAGTACTCCAGGTTTCTGTGTCATTTCAGGCACAGACCTTGTCAGCCTCTTTGAAATTTTTTTTTACAAAGTGAACTCAATTTTTCCAATAGTGTTTGAAGAGGAGTTCTGGGAGCTCTACAAAAGAAATAAAATCCCTAGCATAGTTGCATATGCCGTGGTCTTGAATGCCGCCCGGGACGAGCTTGCTGCTCCCATTCTAGCTCGTTCTTTCGTCAACAGCGAAATCGAGTTCGAGACTAATTACTTTCGATTCCTCAAAGAGTTGGAGATGAAGATACGTCAGATCCTTATCTTTCTTCCCGAATTGGGAGACACTGAAAAGTTGACCAGGTTGGTGACCCTGCTTCTTCTCTCTCTTACATTCAAATTCAACAACTTTGGAAACGAACAAAGTTCAGAGGATATAGGCAATTGTACTAGTTACGCCTACTCGCTACTTATACACCAGGAGTTTTTTCACAAGCAAATCGCCGAAGCTGGAGCGATCAAAAAGTCGCTCTACTTAAGGAATTTGTGGTGGGTGATCTTTATTTTGGACCGCTTCAATGCTTTGATGAATGGAAAGGCCATGTACATTAAACGGGTGGATTTCAACATCGAGCTCCCGAAGGGGCTGCCACATTTGAACCGGCTTGTTCATTTGGCATACGCTCTTGACGATATGACATCGCTAGTGTTCCGGCCGCAAAGGAAAAACGCTAAAGGTGATTTAGTATCGCATAGTGATACTCTTCCTGGAGATCCGAAATTTAATCCCGCCAAATTTATTGAAGAAGAATTAGATATTTTGGCAAACATGAAGGCCGTGACTGCAAAATTGCTTGAGTATAGAAATTTTCAAGAGGGAAGCAACGGCCATCTACCCAATTTTTCGGTTGAAAAATACAAAGACAGAATGGTCTACTTTTTGGAGCGGATTCTACGCAACCAGATGACTTTTGTCTTGAGGACTGGCCAGCTCAAGTGCCTGCGAGAGAAGAACAGGATCGACGATATTAGCTTACACCTATGCGAACGACTCTACGAAATTTTGACTCTCGTGGAAGACCGCCAAGGCCTCAAGCTCGTTATCTCCGCCCCGATAATTCCACTGATTCTTCTAGTGGCATTTTCTGTGCCCATGGCCGCAAGGTCTGCATACTTGGGGCTCAAAGAAGAGCGTATATCCATTCCAGAGGAGCGGCTCAAGGATTTGATTAAACTAGGCAACGGTTACTTGGAGAAACTCAAACGGTATGCCCAACACTGGTGGTTTGTGCGAGAAGTATTAAACCGGATAGGAGACCTTGATTTCGGCCTTGATCCCAGGGTTGACAAGCCCCTGCTGGGCAAGCACCCAGAACCTAAGTCCGTGCTTTCAGTGAACGAGATGGTGAGCGATGTAGACGATGTGGAAACACAACTACCCGTGCTTCTACCTATCACGTCACCCGGTTTCTACGAGGAAGTTTTTGTGAAAGTTGAAGAGGGAGAAGACAAGGACATTGCTCTGGAAAGTCAAGTGCCGGAAAGCAACGCGGGCGGGCCTTCCAATTCCCACAATTCTCATGTTTTGGATGGACCGGTGATGACATTCGAAGGCATGGCGGTACGCGCGCTCAATGGAGACTTGGGCCACATCAATGGGAACTATGCACAAGACTTGGCCACCGAGCAGGAACACTATACTCCGGAAGATGTATACTTCGACGTGGCGCAGTTGGCGGAGATGGTGACCACGCAAACTCTTCTTTTTCCCAACATTTTGGATTATTACACCAACGAGCAGAACTATCCTCAGTGAGCCGGTGCATCCGCTTAGGCGCGGGCTCCAGGTTGCCCCTCGGAGTTACTATTTTGGTGATTTCTCTTTGAGTACATACATCGTGCGTCGCAGCCGCGCCAGTCATCTTTTGGCTAAACAATGGTCTTGCGCGCACCGCAAGTAGTGTATGCACCAAGACATTGTCACCCCTTGTCGTGCGCGCACCGCTCAACTAGTGCGACAAACGACAAAAATATGATCAGAAAAGAAATCACCTTACCTCCAGCGGCAACATAGCACAATCTAAATTTCTTTCTTACTTATAATTTACACAAAATCCTCCACTCGGAATCACATATTATAAGTTCCGATACATCCGTTGAGCATATCCCCGTCCTGCATTAATCTTTCTTTTCCTTCGTGTGTCATCACTCCTTGACTTGAGGCATATTAGAAGACTACGGTCATTCATACCCAGATATTACCTATTCATACAAACAATTGTCTTATCCCCGGTTAAGCTCAATCACCTTGAGTTGTTGCAGCTATCATAATGAAGGGGCTTCTTAATCCTGAAAATTTGGACCAGCGATTGATTCTGGTATTATGCGAGGCTTTCTCTTTCCCAACCCTTGGCTCTTTCATTTGCATTGTGACTTTGATAATATCCTTTTTCCTTTCTGATGCTTCGTCGACAAAATCTAAGAAATCGTCGCAGGAGACTCATCCAGAGAGCACTGCGCCTTTGTTTCCATCAATCATCCAGAGTTCTAGTGTGTTGAATGTTTCTCTGTCTTTTGAACCTGAAGATGTGGTGAGCTCTCCTCAGCCATGCTCTACAGGACTCACTACGCGTCTTCTTCCATTCAAGAATGAAAAGGGTGAAATAGAGTGGGTCTTCACTGACGACAATCAGGCTGAAACAAACTTGGATGCCTTTAAACTCAATCCTGAAGTTTCCAGAGTCGTCAAGAATGAGGAGAGATCTGAAGTCTTATCGCCTGTGACATCCAACTCTTCAAACAACGACTCTATGAATGGAAATAAATCTCCATCCGTTCAAATGAGTACGCCCTCTTCCACATTCAGCGAGGAGCGTGCCAAAGAGGATGAAAACAACGAAGGTTATGGTATTCATATGTGCCCCCACTGTGATGCAAAATTTCGTTTGAGAGGGTACTTGACCCGTCACTTGAAGAAGCACTCCTCTGAAAAGGCTTACAAGTGTCCATTCCATAAATCTTCCATTTACAAGGATGAGAAGGATCATGTCCATCAGTGCCATCCTAATGGTGCATTTTCTCGTCGTGACACCTACAAAACACATTTGAAGACTCGTCATTTCAAATACCCCGATGGAACGAGCATAAAGGACCGTCCCAACTCGGAGGGAAATTGCTCCATGTGTGGAGACTGGTTTGAAAATGCCGAAATATGGAGTGAGATCCACATCGAAGGGCACGAATGCCGGTACCTTCCGAAAGGATTTAAAGGTAAATCCAGAATAAAAAATCGCTTGAAAAAGCAGATGCACCGCATGATGAAGATGCAAAAGAAGCAGGACAGGATAGGCGCTTGTGGCGACTCTCACCCAGCAAGTTCTGTGTCTCCTTCTTTGAGTACGCCAAACTCCATAAACACACCTGCACTCAGTGCTTCACTACATGAGATCGATGACTCGCCCACGCATCCCATAAGTCCGTCGACTGTTTCGAATATGCCAGTCTCAGTTGGCGAACAGATGCAGCGACCAACGCTTGATTTTGGCCCGCTTGTGCCAACTGGCTCTATGTTCAATCCATCGGGTCACAATGTTTCGCGGAGCTATAAGATGGAAGATGACTACGGCGATGAATACTGCCTCGACACCGAGCAGATGGGATTTTCTGGCGCCTTCCAAAACAATTTCGGCCCAGCCAATGGGCATAACATGAGACCATTACACGGCTATTCCAATGCCGCACAACCATTTATGTCTCAGTACATACATTGAGGTTGTGTGACTCAAGAAAGACGCTAGCGTCGATGGAATTATGATTATGAACTTTTGGGAAGGATATTGATATAAATGGGAACAGACCCGGCTTGCAAATAGTAATAAACTTATATGAGCACTAGCCGAAGATATCGTCAATGGCGTTTCTGGACTTTTTCTTCTTTTTTTTTTTCTTCTCTTTGTTGTCTTTCTTGTCTTTTCGTTCCCTGCTCTCCGTCTTTACTGTCTCCATTTTCTCAGGCTCCGCGTGCATGCGCTCACGCACTGTGCCTGACCCATATGTGCTTGGTTTTAGAGTCTCACTGGCCCCGTATGTGATTTCCTCGCCCAAGTCGTCTTCTTTGGGGTCTGGAGCTTTTGTGACTTTGGGCGCCTTGATCGGCTGCATTTGTTCTATCTCCTCATACATGTACATCACTAGAGAATGCAAAGAACTGGTTATAGCAAGTAACCCCAACCCCAACGTGATAAACTGCCCTAGAGCAATAACGCCATTGAAGGCATAGTATGCATTGTGAAATATACGTCCCCGCACCAAGTACCGAGTTATGTCCAGCGCCTCCCTGCGGAGCCGGATCTTCTCTGCCGATTTCTTGGACATTTCTAAACTGAGTAGTTTATCTAAAAGCTTCCGGATCCATCGGTGGAGCATATTGAAGTGTCTCCACCAAACCAGTACTCTATGTTGATTGTAATTGCGGTGGTAGGTCAAGTGGAGGAGGTAGTAGTGCTGCTCGAGTCTTCGAGTGCGTTGGAATTCCAGCAATCCGTTTACCTGTTCCATTATGATGAGCAGTGAGCTAAGTAGTATATAGTAGAGCGATGAGGATGAAGGTGGTGGATGAAACAACGGCCTTTGATGATGGACGTTTATTTAAAGCAACGACTGTGCACGCCAAAAACCTATGTTCCAATGATTTATAAGCCTGCTAGTTAATGCCGGAAATTTTGATCAAGTATAAAAGTGATGAATTGCTGTGCGTACTTCGATATCTATTTACATCATGGTGGATAGGTGCATGTCATCGCGAAAAATCAAGGCATCTACTCTCACGTTATTATGGAAGATATCATCAATAGGGCACGTGCTTTCCTCCAGAATGCCAAGGAAGCAGATGCTTTGGCTCTATTGACGCCCGAGGTAGCTAAGAACCCTGAAAACGTGCCTCTTTTGCAAATCTTTGGCGAGAGTCTCCTTGAGGCTAACGACGTCGAAACAGCATACAATGTGTTGATGAAGGCCACTGAACTCGACCCCGAAGCCGCTTTGGGCGTCGAAAAGTTCTTGTACCTAGGTCAGATTATCGGTGGCCAAGATGGATGTGCCTATTTGGACATTGCCATCCTGAAGTTGCAGGAGCAGTTGCAGAATGTCAATGACAACAAAGGAGAAACCGATCCTGTTTTACTGGAGTTGGCCCGCCTATACCCGACCTCGGAGTTGCTTTCGGTTTACCTAATAAAAAAGCTTAACCAGGCCATCTTCGCTGAGATTGAGATCTGGATGACTGACTTGTGCATGGAGCCCGAGGCCGAGGGTCAGTGTGACAAGCTTATTTCCCACTCGTTGGCTATCGACAATAATAACCCAGAGGCCCATTCTTTATTGGCACTGGTAAGAATCTCTCAGCAAAGACAGCAGGAGGCAGAGGAAGCGTTGACTACATCGTGGAAGTTGTTTTCTAGTAAAAAGCTTGATTTGGAGCAACAACAAAACAGAGAGGGCGACGAGTCGTCATTTGAGTATGTCGAGTTAGTACAGCCGCTCTTGGGCCTTTCGAGATTCGCCATAGAGTTAGGAATGTACGACCTCGTGCCTGAGATTTGCTCTGCTATCTCTGATATCAACGACAATGCGTTGGACTGCTATTACATCGAAGCATTGTCGTACATTCTCAAAGCCAAGCGTGTTTACGCCGAGTCTAATCCAGTGGAGGGTGACTATAGAGAATTGGACCATGGCGTCTTGAAAGACTCTCCCGATGAGACAGTGGTGCAGTGTATTCAAGATGCAAAATCGTCGCTCACTCAGGGCTATCGCGTAATGAACAGTGCTGATGCGGAGGCTTCGGACCCTGATGTGGCTGTCCAGGTCTCAGAAATGCTTCAAGCCTTTGGGGGACCAGTAATGAGCGAGTTAATGCCATCCAAACGAGATGACGATGATCTTGAAGATGGTTGGGAGGATGAGATCGAAGACGAATAGCGCTCAAGGGTCGTTCAAGCTATTATTAATAACGACAACTTATTCATTGCCGTAGCTCCTGAAAACGCAATTAAAGAACAACTCATTCTCGACAAATTTAGTTAAATCGTCCAGGAAAACATTTTGGGCGGCGTTCACATCCATACTGCTATTATCATAAGCTTTGTCGTCGCTGAGATGAATAATGTTTCGAATAGGTGCCGCCGACTGGAGTCCTTGAGTCAATGTAGTATTATTAAAACAAGTCCCGTCGACCACTAGAGATCTATCTTGGTTGCGTTTGAATGTCCGCTTCTTGTCTTCGTGTATTTCCAAATGTCGTTCGAGCAAGTCACAAAGTTCGTCCACAGTAGACCAATGCTTCCTGTATTTTTTAAGTTCATTAAAGTGCTCCGAAAGCTCGTATTGTGGCATGAGGGAGAATTGAGGAGAATTGAATTTTGTGTTGGCATAACGAGACAAAGAGCAGCCAAGTGCAAGCATTAGAATGAACGGTACCACCGGAATATTCAACTTGAACTCGTCATCTAATCTCTTCGAATACCAGAGGATGTTTGCAGAAGCCTTTATCATGCACAGTCTAGCCACGTCATTGTGTATAGTTGGGTCCCGAAATTTGAGCTCTTGGGCTATAGATATGGTGGTGTTTTTGATGATGCGGGTCAAGAAGTGAATAGTATTGGAAACGTAAGTCGGCGAGCTTCTTTTGAAATCATCTGGGCTTAGCAATGAGGTATACACCTGTGAATTATTTGCAATCTCGTTGTCGCAAAACTCAAACTCGGCTGTTTCGTACTCGATCAAATCGAATAACTTGGGCGGCTGAAGTCCAGCATCTGTGAACTCAGCCATTCGCTGAGGGTAGCCTGGCTGGTAAACATAGATGCACATATTTTCATAAGATTTGGCCACTTCAATCAACCGTAAAAGATTCATGTGCTTGTACGGGGGTTCTAGGTTGAAATCCTCATCCTTAATAACCATGAGTCGATTATTAATCATTGCGTTAAATCGATCAAATAACCAACAACACCAGAATAGTTGAGAACAGAAGGTTCTATTTTCGTCTGCGAGGCCGCCATCATCAAGAGTATCAGTTTGGCTCTTCCTTATGTGTAAGTGCATAGTAAGTGCTAGAGCAATAGCCCTGTCCGTATCAGAAGAACATGTTACCCCTCCAATTTTCCCGAACCCACATGATAACGAGAGTAGCAAATGCACTGTGAGTCTAACCACCCTGGTAATTTCAGGATACGGATCAAGTATTAACAAACTGTGGCGGATCTTCGCCTCCATGTCTCCCTGAAATGCCTTCAAAGCTCGCAGGTACTGCTCTTCCGTAAAACTTTCAAACAGTGAGGTGATCAAGTTCAATTTTCGCTGACTCCTCCAGAGAACCCTCTTTAAAATTGGCTTTGCTAAATTGTCCTTCAGCACTAAAAGAACCATAGCAAGAGACACTATAGTGGACTGATTTTTAAGCTCGTAAAGTTCCCAGAATTTCATCTCATGAACCATCGGAATAATGTTGTTGATTTTGAAGAAATAAATCTCGTACAATCTTTTCAACTCGTGCAACTCAAAGTGGAAGGAAGGACTGGAAACAGTAAAAGCATAAATCAGGCGCAAAAACTGGAGACTTGCTCGCAGAGGGGGCTCTATTTTGCGTACGCTAGGAGTTATCATGTAGTTGCCGCTATTAGCGACAGTTGGTCTTTTGCCATTTGCATGTTGGACAATCAAATCGCTCAGGAAGAAAGCATTTGCATCCGTCCGAGAGCTGAAGTCACGTCCTATATCTCCGAAAAGACCAGGCACGGAATAGCCGAAATGCCTCTTAAGAAAATCAAAGCTGAACGTCTCCGGCGAAAGATCGAAGCTATAGCCAGCTAAGTCTTCAAATCGGACATTGCTTTCCGTGGGAACGTTCGCATTATTGGGTGAAGGCATACTTTTTTGCGCTTCAGCTGCCGATGAATAGCTTGAAGAATCTTTTATGTGTGGGTTTTGGGCCTGATCTGGTAAGGAAGAAAAGGGCGGCAGAGAAGTGCCTGAAGTGCCTTCAAAATTTTCATGATTGGATGCCGGCGAATAGAGGCCCGAAAAGGGCACAGAAGTCTCTTCTGTTCGACTTGGAGGAGATTCTATGGCGAAACTGCACTCGTTGCCGTGGTGAACACAACGAACACAACCTTTCAGCAGGGAGTCTGAGCTGAGTTCACACTTCTTCCGCTTAGAGCGGCACTGATTACAGCACCGGAAATTCCGTTTACGAGATTTAAAATTCGAATCAAAAGCCGGGAAAACAATCATTGCAGAGGGGCATGTATGGGAATACGATGGCAAACCCCCGGCGCGCTTCATCAGACACCAAAAACTCATCCTACCCCGCGATAGGGTGCATGCTCACGTGATAATTTCCATGAACAGTCTCACCATCGCAAGACTACTTGGATACTTTCTTACCTACACAACCCCTGATAACAACGTGAGAGGCAAATCCAAGCAATGACAACAAACCACAGGCCGCAGTTGGAGAGCAAGCGGGGGCGAGACATTGCAATAAAGAACACCATTCAGCATGCGCGGGCCCAGCCTGGACAGACCAAATTGAAGATCCGTCTGGACATAACGGGTGCTCAAATAGGTGACAAAGCAGGGAAAAGAGCTCTAGAGGATTTGGAAGGGCAAAAAAAGAAACCTAATTTACTAAATTTAAAGAACACTGAAACAGAGATTACAAGAGAGAGATCTCCTATATATTCTGCAGAAGTACGAAGTGGGAAAGATAGCACCTTGACCGCAAAAGAAGACAATAACTTGAAAAACAACTTCGAGGACAGAAATGACTCGAGCGACAGAAATGAATCGAACGACAGAAATGACTTCAAGGCTAGAAATGACTCTGAAAACTCCGAAGAAAACTCGAATAATCCAAGTGCATCTGAATCAGAGCTGGATAGTGAAGATGATATGGAGGCTCTACTGGCTGAGCTTGCGAAAACCAGAGACGCCAACAAAGCCCATAAAGAAGAAATACCAACCAAGTCAAAGGATTCCGGTGCCAAACGAGGATGGAGAAGCAAAACTCTGTTTTCACGTAATACAAGCAGTACGGAGAAGTTCACTACTGATGCAAGAAGGTCAAAAGCACACCAGAAGTTTCTCTCTGATTTTATTCGTTAAAAGTCATCATCAAGTATTAGCAACCGGTTCTTGATTTCCATCTACTATCAATTCACAGCTCTATCGATATTAGGTCAAGTCGTCAACCTGATTGAGCTTTGCATCTAGGTGGGCAATGTCCTCCTTTAAGCTTGCCTCCTCAACAGTCTTAACCAACTCCTTGGTGCATTTAGCTATATCAAACGAAATGCCGGCAAGTCTCTGTTTGAAATGCCTATCGGCGAATTCAGAGTCATCCTTCTCGCTATTAGGCTTGCAGAGCGCATGCATGCGGTGGTTGCAATCATCAAGACTCTTGACAACCCAACTTCCATGTTCTTTCAACTGGTGGTTTCTTGTCTGGTTCATGGAGGTGTTTGTAGCCTCCGTCATTTGCCGTATAACCTCGGAGATGGCTCCGGAGTTGTCTCTGAGCTCTCCTCTCGTTGCATCTGGCTTCTTGATCGCAGATAACAAATCTTGGATGGTGGAAATCACTTGCACAGTCTGGTGCTCTAAATACAACAAAAGTTGAGTCAAGGTGTTGTCTGGATCATCAATATCGAACAAATCGAAATTAAAAGTGGCTGCGGCCATTGACTTTCTGTAGTCTTGCCTTTGTCTAATTTCATCTTCCTCCTCATCGTAAGAATCCTCTTCCTCTTCCTCTTCAGAGTCCATCTCCGGCTCTGGTTCTGGCTCTGGCTCTTGATAGTTTACTTTCTTAACTTTGAACGAGCTTTTTGGTTGAGCAAAGGAGTTAACGCTCCGTTGAGCCGCAGAGCTTGGGGTTTGGACTGGTTTCTGTGATTCTGGAGTCTGCACTGATCTCTGGGCTACTGATTCCGTATCCTGGTTTGATGTTTGAGCATTTGATTCAGGAATCTGGACTGACCCCTGAGCAAATGATTCTGGAGTTTGAACAAGTCTCTGAGTAACTGCCTCTGGGATTTGAGTTGATTTCTGGGAAGAAGATTCTGGACTTTGGACTAGTTTTTGACCAACTGTTTCCGGTTGCTTTTCGATTGGAGAACTTCCAGCGGATATGCTCGAAGCGTCATCACTTGAGTTCACGGGTTCAGTTGGCGTTTTGTCTGCACTCAAACTTCTCTCAACTCTTGTTTCTTCTATGCCTTTTGAAGCGCCACTAGGTTCTAACTCAGTTGCAGTGAGTGTGACCTCTTCAGAAGAGTCACCCTTTTTGACTTCTGGGAGCGCCAAGTTAGTAACTTCAGGGGTGTGAATCTCATTGCTCAATATTGCGGGCTCATCCACTTTTTCATGTGCCTTAATAGCATCATCGGTCTTAAGCAATGGCTCTCCTTGACTTCTAGATTCCTCTGGTCTGATTACTTCTCGAAGCACAACTTTGGGTTGAGCTGGTTCGGAGCCGCCTTCTCCTGGAGTGTTGGCCCCAACTTCCGCAACAAATTTCTTCTCCGCTTGTTCAGCGGGGTCATTATCAGAAGAAGATTTTCCAATAGGGAGCACTGGAGCACTGGAAGTAACTGTGTCCTTAATAGATGAAGTATCTTTGATTTCCCGGGCATCTGGACCATCAGAATCATCTCTGACAGATTTAGACTCACTGACATCCTCTGCTGATGCAGGTGTGTTGTCATGAGTGAAGCGATCCCTTAAACTTTGGAATATGCTCTTGCTGCGCGCTGGGGCACTTTCAGTTGCTTCCTTAGAAGCTTTACCAGCTTTATCGCCAGTCTCTGGCGTCGAAGGATGTTCAGTTCCTGGAGGCAGAACATTCTTCTTCAAAGTTGTCTCCTTGTTGGTTGTCAGAGTTGATGCTGAGGGCTTTTCGAACTGTTTCATTTTGTCCAAAATACTGAGTTTGGCGGGTCTTGGCGGGGTTACAGGAGATGCTTCGTGAGTCGTTTCAGTCGAGACATTATTCTGGGCAGTCGGATTTTCAAGTTTTGGCTCGGCTTTCCCAAGCAAACCTTTAGACTTAACCTCGGATTCTTTTTGTTGGAATGAAGTATTATGCGTTGGCGTGACTGGACTTTTTGATTGAGCGTGATTCAAGGGAAGCAGGGTTTGGAGTTTGGGTTTTGATTCGTCAACTTTATATTTAGTTGCGGTCGGCGTCTGAAGTTCCCTGTCAACATTGATTGGATCTTGTGGTTTCTTGGGGGTTATTCTCAATGGCTTGGCCATACTCAGAAAGTCGTCATCTTGGTCATTTCTACTCTTTGGAAGCAAGCCATTTGCGTCGGCTTTCGAGTCAGATTCATCATGCAACTTCAAAACGGAAATCGTATCACATACCGAAAATGAAACTTCAGCAACAGCTCTTTCAACTATGATTTTGGGCATGATGTTAGAGTGTGTCGCATAATATCTTGTTGCGGTCAATGCATGACTTGCTGCGTCTCTAATAGTATCAGCATGTCTGTTGCCACCAACAGCACTATGGTCACCTTGTAGTGAAATTTTGTTTGCAGCTATTGCAATGGAAGATATCTTTTCGAACAATAAATCAGGGTCAGGGTGCACTGTCTCAAGGGCTAAAAGGAACGATTCGATGAGAGAAAAGAATCTAGCCGCCAATTTCAATGGTACAACGCCATTGGGACTCGAATAAATCTTCAAATCTTTTGGAATAGACTGGTTTGTGTTCGAATGTAAGATATGCTCTGACTTGAGGGACTCATACTTCTTCTGCCACTGAGAGACTTCGTTTCTTAACTGCTCCTCTTTACGAGACTCTGGACGCAGGAAGTTTTTGGTGGGAACCTGATCGAGTCTCTCGTGTAATTTTTTAAGCTCCGCATTCATGTCTTGAACTTCCGTACTGTTTCGTTCGCCATTATTAAATGCGTGGGGCATTTCCTGGGTTACCAAGGAGCCACTTCTTCCACGCGTTTCCATGTTTGATGGAGAAGAAATCTCACGGGATTCGAGACTGTATCTTTTCTTTTCGATCTTTAAAGATTGGATTTCTAATCTTAACGAGGCGTTAGTAGACTTCAAGTCATCTAGTTCTTTCTTGATGATCTGATTTTGAGCAGAATCCGAAGCAATGCGATCGTTCTCGGCCCTTATCAGATCAAACTTGGTCTGTAAATCTGCGTGCTCAGCCAACAAAAGATTATGCTTCTCCAACAAAGAGTCAAAATCTGTGGCAAGAGACTTGTGGGCTTTTTGAGCATCTTCATAATACTTCTTTATCTGGTCGTGAGAGCTGTTCAAAGTGGCAATCTCTTTCAATAAGTCGTCATAACCGCGCTGTGGTTCAACAGCTCTGGCATCGGTCTGGGTTGCCGAAGAAGCTGACCGGGCGGGATTCAACGTATTCGACAAGGATAACCTACGAGGAACTTCGTCCTCATTAGCGTCAGGTTCGCCAGCATGATCCGACTCTTCGTCACTTGACCATGTCATATTAGCCTTTGTAGGCACCACCGTGGTGGGCTGTATGCCAATTGCTTGCTTCTGGACCACATCTTTTTTGTCCGGAACTAAGAGATCTTCTGATACCGCAGTGCTGTGGGACACGTTGTTTGCATCTAGTGTATGCAGGGTGCGCCAAGCCGAGTTAAAGTTCTCATCCAGCTGAAGTTGCTTCTTGTGTGACGAGGCTACCGACGAGCGCTCGAAAGACTCATCATGGGAGGCCCGAGACTTCACTTGCACCTGACTGCTTGGGGAGGTAGTCAGCTCCTGAGTCGAGGCTGCGTGACTAGCGTGGCGCTCAGGCACATTGGACCTGGCCTTCTCAGAAGCGGGTTTGTGCAAATCACGTCTCTCAATCTCATAGCTTATATCGGAAACAAGATCCTTGAATCTGGATTGAGGAAGCGACGACAACTTTTGTCTGGCCTGGTTTCTCTTTGGGTGGAAGGTCAGGCGGGGGAGAAGAAAGTCGGGCTCGGACCTGCTCTCGTCAATCCGACGCTTCAATTCGTCAAATACATCTGTACTTAGCTCGCAAAACTGGGCGCTGGACAACTTAAGAAGCTTCTCCCGAGCCCTGGCGGCTCTGGAGGAGTTGGTCTTGTTTCTTCCCGAAGAATCATCTGAGATGTCGAGGAATTGCTTGAGCACTTTGAAGTGATGCAGCAAATCGGAGTCGGACATCGCCCTTGATTGATGTGGAGTCTAGAAACGGCGGAGTGTGGATGGGGTTGTTTGTGGTTAGTGAGAATCAAAGGTGGTTGTGTACTGGCAAAAACGGATGGGAACGCGACTTGATCCCTGGTGTGAGGGTTTAGGTGCCTAGCTGATCCGCGCAAAAATTTTATGCGTGATGAACGCGGTATGGCGAACGTTCAGATCTCACATGTAGAGGCTGCATCTGCAGAGATGTTGGGTCTTGGGGACTTTTGGGCCTAGTCTGTTCACGTTTTGTTTGGTGGGCCAACTCTGCAATTATGGACATCCTTATTTGCGCGCAGCGCCTACGGAGATTTTAATGATGGAGGCCTCATTATACAAGATCGGAGACATGACGGTTGTGAGCGCGGGGCACATCATATCGGCCTAGATATACTGCTCTATGCAACGCGATTCGAGCTCCGTGTTCTGCGGGAGATACACCAACTGCTTAATTTAGGTTATGTGTACAGCCTTATATCCACTCTATTGTTAAACTTTGCCATTTGCCAGTGTATTCTCTAAGATGATCGGATTATCAGGGATTCGGCTATATTATTAATTTTTGATATTTCCAAACAAACATGCTCGCATCATAATCCCGTGTAGCAAATGCAGCAATCAGGCTCACCCGTTCTTCGGCTTAATCCGTAGAGATTAAAGGTGTTTGCTCCTGGATGATCTCAACACTGCCCTCAGATCGCGTATCAGTCACATCCTCACTGGGAGGCGCGGCCTGGCCCTTCACTGGGGCATAGCCAATTTCCTCGATCTTGTGGAGCATCTTTTCGCTGACCTCTTGGGAAAATGCAGTCACATCTTCGTTGGTCTTGAGGTCAGTGGTGGGCATGGGCTCCAACACCTCGATGATGATTTCTCCCTGCTTGAAGATCTTTTCTCTGGAGTAGAAAAGAGTACTGTAGTTCGACACTGCCACGGGAATGATGGGGATTCCCGCCTGCTTGGCCAAGTGGAAAGCACCCTTCTTGAACGGAAGCAACTCTAGCTTTTTCGACGCGGATCTGGTGCCCTCGGGGAACATGAAGATGGACCTCTGCTTCTCCTTCAACTGCGCCAAGCCAGCTTCCAAGACTTTTCTTGCCTTCTCTCCGCGAGACCTGTCCAAGAAAAACGTGCCGGAAGCAATCATGAACCATCCCAAGAAAGGAAAGTATTTCAATGCCTTCTTGGCAGTGACGGTAGTTCCAGGCTGGAACACTCTGCCCAAAATCAAAATGTCCAAAGCGCTCTGGTGGTTTGACACTACCACCGAGGCCCGGTTCGTCTGCAAGTAGTGCTCGTTCTTTATGGTGACTTTGATGCCCAAGAGCTTTGAGAATAAGTAGTGGAACACCCTGGCCACCGTATACTGGGAGTACTGCTCCTTGCGGGTGACCCGTAACACTATGCTGGCGACAACGCCATACAAGGCGCACACGACTATCAACGAGCCGAAAACCGTAGATTTGAAGTAGAACTTGATTTTGCCGAGAATGCCCATGGTGTGGTGAGAGGCGACCGTGCGTGAGTGCAGAAGTTGAAGAAGAATTTGACGTCGCGTGACTCGCAGTGGAGAAGAGTGAGTCTCTTTACACGTCCCTGGTACAACCTCTGAATAAACACAGGGCCAGTATTAAGAATTCAGCACTACGTCCTACCACTATCAACGATACTACTACGGGCTGAGATTGCGGGTTTAGATAAAGACTTCGTACTGCAGACTTACACCTATACACTTAATAGCACAGTTCCAGTACTACGGTTTCCGTACTACAACTTTAGCGTTCATACAAATCAGAAACCATTCAGCGTTAGAGACAAGAATGTGGTGTCACAATCACGTGAAACCGCTAAATCAACTCGTCCTCTCTACACTTCATTAATGGGCCCATTTAAGTGGTGCATGTTACCCCAGTAGAATCGCGCAATGTCTCAAGCGAGCTCACTTGTACTTGTTCTGAAATCAGCATGGAAACTAGAAAAGGGCTTTTGACCAAATTAGGTGCTTTCACCGCCACCGCCATTGGGCTCGTGGTTGTGGGCCGCCAGCACATTGCCTCTATCAAGGATACGAGACACAAGGAAGAAAGTGAGCGGGCGAAGCGTGATGATGAGTTCCTTGACTCCTCCAGAATACCGGGCTTTCCATCCAACAATCCCAACCTTAACTATGAAAGTTCTGCCAGGGAGTCCAAGTACGTGGGCACTGGTGTTGCTTATTCGACAAGAACTAAGGGTGACCGCTTGAGTATATGGAACATATGGAAAGCAAAGGGACTGAGTGATGAGCAGAAGTAAGTGATGAGCAACATTACCCGGCACAGTGGCGGTCCACTTGATTAGGTAGTGGATGCACGGGATCATGACCCAGCTGCGCTGAGATTGATATTAAATAATCTAAATGACATAAGGCCGGAGCCGGTTTATGAAGAAGTGATGTCCTCGAATGCTAGTTCGTACAAGTAGTTCGACTTGAAGAAGTTACTGAGGCACCATCCGCATAGAAAATTGTCCTGTAGCTCTTGGAGAATCATCACGATGTTTGACTTGATCTGATGGTCCTCGTTGAACAAGTTAATAAATAGTAGTTCGATCCCTTTGTTCTTATCAAATATCGTCAAGTTGCCACCATGCGAAGAAGAGCTCTGGAGACTGGTCAGCGTGTTGGGCGGAATGAGGTATGTCACTAACATGAACGTTTCCAATGATTTTCCGCTGATCAAGTACTTGAGCACGTTGAACCAAATTTCTCTTTCATTGACTTTCGAGACGCCATTTGAAGACACCGAGATGCTGTTGAGCTTCTGTAAATGGTGATGTAGGTCCACCATAAGATTTAGCTCGTTTGAAAGCTTGGGGAGCAAAAGACTGTAGCCGAATTTTCCTGCATACAACAAGTCCTGAAACTTGGCCGAAATGGCTTGGTAGCACGAGACTTCGAGTAACTTGGTTGTGTCACTGTGCCAGTAATAGCCGACGCCATCCATTAGTAGAGTAGCCTTTTTATGTTCGGGCAAGCTAGAATTGAAATTCTTGGAAGAAAGGAGAATACGGATCACCTCATTGATGTGTCTTCGTATGATTAGCTGCAACGTTGTCAAGTCGTCGTTGTAGTTGAAAAGCGATAGTTGGAGATTGGAGAGAAAGCGTGCGTCTTCTCCAGCAATCGAATTTTTGAAATATTCAGGCTCTTGGATCTGTGACGAGATGTGGAACTCGTTCGAGTCAAGATCGTATAGTAGATCCCACAACTTGTCGTTGGACTTAAAGAAAGGATTGATTGTGCCTGCAATGTATGACGAGCATTCCATGAGAAGGTCCACTTTGGACACATCGATCATGGGGAACACGTTGTAGTTTGTGAGAACGCCCGTCAATATCCCGCCTCCAGTGAATAGTTTTAAGGCAAGGAGGATGTGGTCAATGATGTGGCCGGCGGAACTCTCGTAACTCATGAAGATGATCTTTTTCCCCGTGAGCATGGCATTTATCAAGACCACAATGGGCGGTGTTGCAGCGCCGTAGATTGTAAGTTCGTTGTTGTGGTAATTGGAGGCAACGGTGGCGTCCAATAGGTTGAGCAAGTTGGGCTTGAAGTTCATATCCGTAGGGTTCAAGTAATCTCCTATTGTGTCGGGCAATAACATTATAGGCACCTTGACGGGAATGTTCATGTTATTGAAAGGAACGATGGAGTTGAAACTCAAATCTTTCCGGATAAATAGGTCTGGGTTCAGCTTCTTGATGCCTAAGAGCTTGCACCGGAAGGTCTCATCTAAATAGATCTTGTCGTTCAAGGGCAAGTCCAAAATCGACGTGAGAAGAAGCTTTTTGACGTCGCTTTGCTTAACCTGGCTCACTTCGAAGTTCTTGCCGTTTATTCCGCGATAGAGCTCCTCGAGGTACTGGACGTCGTTGTTCTCGAAGCATTTGTCAAGACATATCATAAGAAGAGGCTTGAAGTGCTTGAAGTACACCAATTTGGTAACAATGCTTAGTGCTTTTATCACGGAGCCTCTTTTAACATTGCTGTCGGAGACGTTGTTCACAAGGGTGTAGCAAAAGTAGGGTTCCAGGCTGCTGCACAGAGGGTCGAATTTGTACTCAAACTCCTGAGTGTGCTCATTCCTATGAAGAAGAAAAAGCGTGTAGTCTTCTTCCCGCTTGTGGATCTGGTCCGGAATCATGAGCTCTGTTAAAAATGGCAAGTTGCTGAGCCCAGGAAGCTGTTTGGGATATTGATGGATAAGTGACGGGCCCTTATCCACATGGAACTCACTGGTGATTATGTATTCGATGTTAGCCATATTGGGGTGTTGCTCGCACACTGCTACTTTTTTGGGGAGTCGTGGAGTGGTTTGTGTCAGCAATTGGGTAGGGATTGACAGGTTTTATTGTGGGTTTGAAGTCGTATTGACTCAGTTTACTACTGTATTGTCCTCGCGTAGCCTCGCGCATCAACGCTATACTCACGTTGTACGGAGGGACTGCGGCATCTTTGGCTACGGACTCGCTGCAAAAGTAAGAGTTTGGTCCGAAAAGGTTCTTTAGGGCCTCTTGTGGTAAGAAAAATGGGTACTTGGGAGGCACTAAGCTGAGGGATTGCGTTTTAGCTAGGAATGTTGATGGGGCCTTAGGCTTCGTAGGACAATGTTCTGCATATAGGGCCTTCTTCCCAGCGTCGTCACCTTTCAAACATGAGCGGCTCACATCGCTTATTTGATCAGCCAGCGTCTGCTCAGCTTACATGCACGCGCAAGTCTTAAGAAGACACGTGAGTTGTGTAAGCTCACGCCATGTTTTTTTTTTTAATAATACATCAATTTGCTATGTAACAGATTAGTTCTGAAAGTACTCAGACATTTCCTGGTCCAACTGCTCTGCAGTTTTCTTTTCGGGCTTCTTGGCCTTGGCCTTGACGGCAGCCTTCTTCTTGCTCTGAAGTTGCTTCTTCTTCTCCTGGAGCTTTTCCTTGAGCTTCTTCTTTTGGTCGGGCTTGGTTGCCTCTGCGTTAGCAGTGATTCTGGCGGCTAATGGCTTCTTTGATGGGTCAATGACCAACTCCATCTTCAATTTCAGCGAGCCTCCGTCGATTGGAGCGTTGTTGTACTTCTCAACTGCCTTCACGGAGTTCTTGTTCGACTTAAAGATGATGGTGGCGGTACCTCTGAAGTTACCCTTTTCGTTGTAACTCATCAAGACGCTTTGCACTCCACCAATTTGAGATTGGAAAAAGTCCTAAATAGTTAGTTTGGGTTCACAATTGGTTGGGTTCACAGTTGGTTGGGTTCACAGTTGGTTGGGTTCACAGTTGGTTGGGTTCACAGTTGGTTGGGTTCACAGTTGGTTGGGTTCACGATTAGTTGGTTCACCTGGTTTGCAACACAATCAATCATATCCAGAATTGGTTCCGATTGATTGTCGGGACCAGGATTGGTTTCGTGGTTGAGGGCAGGTATTCTCCCCTTGCTGAACTGCTGTATCTTGCGATCTTTGACATGTCACATATGCTCACTATCTAAAGAAACCAACCTAGAATTCGCTTGTACCATTTTACCAGGCCCTATCGTGGCACATTACCTCGATTTTTGGCCTCAGGAAATCCAAGAAACTTTCTTCTCGCATCCCTACATATATTTTTGTCTCAGTCCAGATTAACTCTGTTCGCCCAGCACAGAAAATCTGTTCATCTTAGCACGTAGCTCTATCAAACATCACCAGCCAAAACTCACCACATATTTTCTTCCTCTTCCTCTTCCATTGTCCCAAAGCCTGTCCAGCAGGCTATGTTCCCAATCTAATGCACAAAATTTATAAACTTAAAGTTTCTGAAGGAAACTGACATACCTTAATGTTTTCTTGCTTCAAGTCTCTTGGCAAACCATGGGCGACAACCTTCGTAGCATAAGTCAAGTCGACTGCAGCGGCGGCTGGTTTTGGGACTGGTTTTTCCTTCTTGAAAGAAACGGCAGGCTTTTTCTGCGCTTTACCCACGCCTTTGCCCACAGTCTTCTTCTTGTTGATGGCCCGCTTGGCCTTTCTTGTAGAGGAGATGATATCGTCCAAAGATTTGTCTAAAGCAGCAGACATTTTAGGTGTTCGAAGATGGATATGGGAAATCTGATGAAGTTTGGGGCGGCGGGTTTTTTTCGAAGTTGGCTGGTGGACCCGCGCTGAGGGGTCACGTGTGGTGCGATACGCGCGTTCATACCCGTATTCAGAGTAACGGTTGTTAACAATCAGAATGCCAGAGAGGCAAGAGAAAATAGACGAGCTTCTTCGACTCCAGCAGGAGCTGAAGATCTTGTTACAAAACGCACGTGGTCAGGCTGCGGTCGCCGATAAATTAGTTCATGAGAATCAGTATCTACAAGACTACATTGGGTCTGTCATGAAGAGTGATTTGAAATAGAGATAGGGGTAACTGAGATCCAGTATAGGGGTATGGTGGTGATTTCATGTTGGTTTCAACTTCTAGGTTCCACAGCTCTAAACTTATTGAGCCTCTGCTGATTCCTTCGGTATTATTTATGGGTGTTTGAATCCTGAAGTGGTATGTTCGGTTACTGTGAAGGCTACGATGATCGTCGGTATTAAATAGGTATCATATGTATTTAAGACAATCGCTTTAGTACTACTTTAATCAATAATATACATCGGAATATGAGGTAGGTACTTGAACAGAACTAGGGCTCAGCTCCATCCAGATGAAGGGGGACCCGTCAAGCAGCGCAAATGATGAGTGCTCGTCTACTCGGAATTCTCCTGCTTCACCTGGGTCAGCTCTCTGTCAGAACAGTCCAGAAGTCCCGGGCACAAATATGCTTCGATATGGTTTTTAAGCCAGCTGGCATTATTGTCAAAGTACTGGAAGCACCCGGTACATCTCCCTCCCAGCGTGTTTCTTTGGCTGGACTTTGTGCGTGGAGGATACACAAAGTGAAGTGCTTTCATGTGTGTGGTATATGTGTCCTTTCTGGAAAAGCCTCCGTTGGGATGGCACTTGTTGGCCATTTCCGTACCCGTGGCATCACTGTTGTTGATGTTGTTGTTAAAAAATGGGCAAACAAAAGCCTTGGAATTGGTGTGTTTCTTCATGTGTCTTGTGAGGTACGATTTGACTTTGAACGAAGCATTGCAGTCTTTGCATGCAAACCTGCCTTTGTCTGGTTCGGTGCTACTTCTTGTCTCATTCGAGACAGGTTTCAGTTCTGCAGAGTCACTCGAACCCTTTTGGGGTTCATATTTGAAACGCTTGAATAATATTGCGCCATTTTGCACTTCAGCGGGGATATCGAAGGTAGAGCTTGAAACTTTTCTCTTTCTTTGTACAGGCGCATGCATCAAAGGCATTTCAGTTTGCAAAGAGGGGCCAGGGAAAAGTAAGTCATCCAATGGGGAGTCAAACGAGCCAAGAGACGATCCGTAAGACAGGCAGTCGTCGAAAGACTGTGGCCGGAAGTCGGTGAAAGTAGGGTTAGTGTTGATTCCATAAGCATTGATAGTAAAATGAGACTGATGGTTGGAGGCCATGTCTCTCGAAACAAAATCGTTCAAGTATTGTGCCTTGTTGAAAAACGTATGATGGTTGGCAGAGTGGAAGTTCATATTGTCCTCTTCTTTGAAGAAAGACTGTGAAGAGTGGTAGGAGGAGCCCGAATGGTCTGTGTTGTCGTAAGAGGGAATAAATTGACCGTGGCCCAAATTATGGCCAGCGGCACTCATTCCAGAATGAAAATGAGCTTCGTTGGTATTCTTAAAGTCTCCGCTGGGGATATGGATAGGGTTGTAGAGCTGGAAGTCGGGGTTTTGGTAGGAGTCAAACACCTCCACCTGGCCGTTTTCAGCATTCAACGAAAGGTCAAAATCATCTGCAGCACAGGTTTTGGCAAAGCCCCGGTAGGTGTTGCTGAAATCCACAAGTTTTTCCCTGCAAATGGCGGGGAAGAGCGTATTACTCTTGATGGCGGGAGCACGGGCGTCCAGGCTCAAGAGGGAGCTGAGGAAGGACGCCACGGAGAACTTCATGCGAAGCAAATCAGTGCTGATACCATGGCCGGAACCGGTTTTGTTCTCAATAGAGCTCAAGCCGAGGAGAGATAAGATGGTCATGTTGACATGTAAAAGTCTGTTGTAGACGGGGTTTTCCGGACACCAAAAGCTTCAAATAACCTAGATGAAAACGCTGTCAAGTAGTGACATAGATATGAAAGCAGTATGAGAAGCAGGGATGTCGGATCAACTTGGGAGGGGAAGAGGAGTGGAGGTGGGTGCGATTGAGAAGATAAAGGGTCAAAAAAGTCTTTCCGCGGGCAGGGCTGCGGAACCCGCACGAGGAAAAAAGTGATTTGAGGGCTCCACAGTCAGATGTCTTCTTCCACTTCTCCCGCTCACCTGCACGCAGCACCCGCTGGTCACTTCCTATTTTTCCACCACTTTATTCCGATGAGAGGCGTGAAAAGGGCAGGTCTGGCAGTGTACTGCAGGAAGCCTACACCGAATATTTCCATGACCCTTGCCATACTCTTTTTCTCTAAGTGGGGACTGGGCAGCGAAGTGTCCACGAACGCCGTACAGATCTCATCATAATTCGCACCACGATAAGCGGTGCAGGTGCGGAAGCAACAAGCTTATCGCACGCAGACATTTGCGCTTGAAGACAAGAACGCAATGATATCCGTGTCTTCAACGCCCTCTGGGACATATATTTCCTATGGCTTATTGCCGCACTTCCGTAGACGTCAAATTACGATGCGTTTAAGTGCCCCTTCCTCTTCCTTTTTGCTGCTGCCTCTACACGAGTCGTCCATGTCAAACATCTATCAAACATTATCAACCTCTACGAACCTTAACAAACCTTTACAATCTGAACCTTTACAGTCTTGACCCTTTACAATCTTGAACCTTACAATCTTGAACCTTACAATCTTGAACCTTACAATCTTAAATCATTGCAATCTTTACACATCTACTTCGACGTTAACAAATCTTAATCAATATTTATCAACCTCAACACTTGTCAACCTCATCACTCCACATCACATTCACAACCTTTATAAACCCTTTATAATTCTTCTCATACTCCTCTCTTTTCCCGTTTTCTCCTCCTAACATCCCAGAAAACAATCACCATTGTTACTGGCATGATTTTCTCTGGTTGAACGCGCCACGTAAAATGACCTGTAGCATCCGTGAATATCTCTTATAACCACCAGTGTTTCTTTGATGATGCATACCGGAGTTGTCCTGTGCATTACAAGATTTTTGTTGCGCAACTTTACATTGTACGATCTTTAAGGAGGATCTGGAGTACTGCGGCGACCATGATAAAATTAATTGTAAGCAAGGCTATTGTTCCATATCGCCCTGTGTTAGGAACCTTTATCAAAAAAGGCTCTGCAAATCACATCCCTCCGTGTGTGTTGCTGGAGATCTCGAGTGTTTAAAACATCAAGTGCTTAAGATCTCCAATATATAAAATTTTAAGTGCTTGACGTCATGCTCTAAAAGACTAAGTGCTTCGTCGCTTGGACTGATTTAACCTAAAATATTCTCTTTGAATGACTCTAGAACGTTCGGAGTACCCGATGCGCTCCCCCACTGTTAGCCTGGAATAATTTACAAATAGTCTCGGTGAAATTTTTTAAAATTATCCACCTGATTTGAAAAACGCTTTCTGAAGACCACGTTTTTTACTAAATTGTACGACACATTGCTGCAAAATTTTTAGGGCGTGTTTTGTTTCAGAGCTAAATTTAGAGACTTCCATTCGAGGCGAGTCTGGTAGGCTCGAATAGCCGAAAAACTCGCGTCCGGGACTCACACACTTCCATATACTTCTCCGACACCCCTAATATCTCTAGCCGGCTCTAGGTTCAGGGGGACGTTGTTGTGGTAATGTCCAGATAAAATCCTTTTTTTGCTTTTTTTTTCGGCCCCAAACAATCGTGTGCAGAAAACAATCGTCTAGCACACGTGACATGCATCTCGTGCCATTGTTTATGTTGAAGAAAAAACCACCAGCCATATTGAGATATCACCACATTTTTGGCCCACCCCTCGTGCTCGTCAACACTAGTTTGCTTCCTTTCTTTTGCAAAAGGCTGCCGATTTCTACTTTCCGCCTGCATATCCCCTACCCTCCTTAGTCTAGTTACAGGTGTGTGTTTGGCAAGGAAGTGAACCTTTTGAAATCATATCGTCCAGAGCTCGACACAGTCGCTTAAAACCCAATCCGGACTATTCCATTTTCATTTGAAAATATCGCTTTCGAGGAGACTCAGCCTTCTCCGAAAATCGCCGCCATCTTTGACCATTTGAATCATCATCTTGACACACATCTGAAACAAGCCTTCATCCGTGGACACATCTCTATCAAACCATCCGTGCACACATCTGAAACAGGACACCAGCATCGAGCATACCTGAAGCAGAATGACTGAAGCGTATCAGTTTGAAAATCCCAACTCCCACTACTTGTCAAACTTGTCGAACTTGAATCTCACCAATAACAATGTCCAACTAGGGCGTTTGCCGACGTTAGGTGAGATCCTTTCGAACAAAACGAAGGCCCCAATAAACCTATATAACTTCTATCTCTACATGAGACTAGTGGAGGACAATGTTGATCTCTTGGACTTTTGGTTCGATCTCATCAACCATCTCAACTTGTGCAAACACTACGTCAAGGGCTTAAGGGAGTCGATCATCCGGCAATCAACCACAAGCAGCCAGTTTGCAACTAACAATCCGTTTAACGGTGACACGGCAGATGCATACCCACTCAACGAAAAGGGAAATCACAAATCGCTTTCGCTGTCGATGCTCTTGGATCTCATCATCAATGACCACATCTTGGAAGACAATGACTCCAATAGACTCTCGGAGTTTCTTCGAGGCGACATTAATTTGAACACCGTGGACCCAAAACTTAAGGAGTTGATCGATTCCTACGGCGGAGAAGATTTGACGCAGCATGAATTCATTGTGGACAACACTTCCTTTTATCAAGGCCTGGAAAAACGTATCTCGTCAAATTCAAAGCTCTTAGATGACCACTCATTTCTGTCTCCACGGCTTTCAGGGGGCCCTGGAACAAACGGAGACTCCGTGGGCAATGCTAAGACGAACAATTTCCGTCATTCGTCCATTAATCCTTCCATAATTGAGAAGCTTATCAAGGAGCACAGAAACTCGAGCCACCTTATCTCCAGGCAAAACTTAAAAGAATCCTCTCACAACCTTCTCCTCAAGTACTTTGTGGAAGACTCGGAAAAGTTGCTCAACATCTCGCCAAAACTCCGCGAGCAGGTTGTACAGGCCATCGAACTCGATGGCAGAGATGATCCCGATGTTTTCAGCAACGTCAAGAGAGTTGTTTTCGGCAAACTCGAGAACGAGCACTTGCCCAACTTTTTGGACTTCATAGCCATCAAAAACTTGAACAAGTCAGTCACGGCCAGAATCATCATCGGCTTCATCTTCATCTTTATTTCCTTTTGGATCGCATTTATCCTTATTTTCTTGAACAAAACAAAAAGCATCCGGTGTGTCACCATCATAACCTTCTTCATCGGGTTCTATTGTCTTATATCATCCGTCTACATGACCGATCCATTCCTTGCCCTAATAAGACGGAGTGAGTCTTTCATACCAAATCAGATGTTCATAATGGTGCTAGACTCCTTCGTGCACAGGTTATTGTTGAAGCGTTCAGCCTGGGTGATGTTGTTGGTGCTCCTCGCAACGGCCGTGTTCAGTGTCATCATGTGCCTCGTCCCAGGAAGGCGTCTCTAGGACTGCCGAATAAATATTGCATAAATACACAACTCGAAACATAAATTTCAAAAAAGTGCCTCAACACTACACTAAAGCGTATAGCTGCTGCTAATCTCGTGTTTGGCCACTGACCGAGACAACTAAACTAATGAACTACTAATACAAGAGATAGCGTCAAACGATATTGATTAATGGGGGCGCCACTATGTAGAGTACAAAGAAAGCTATGAAACAGAAAAAGATATTTAAGCGTCAGCCAAGAAAGCGTTTCTCTTTTCCTCAACTCTTTGAGCTCTTCTCTCTCTGGCGGCCTTGTTCTTGTTTCTTCTAGCCTCAGCCTCTTCCTTCAAGGACTTCTCACGAGCAGCCTCAGCCTTGGCTTGGATGATGTGTTCGATCAAAGCTCTCTTGTGCTTGAAGGCGTTACCCTTGGCAGACAAGTACAACTCGTGGTACAAGTGCTTGTCGATCTTGCCCGACTCTCTGTACTTGGCCAAAACTCTTCTCAAGACTCTCATTCTTCTCATCCAGAGAGTTTGAATGGACATACGGGCGTTCTTGGTACCCCTTCTCTTACCGAAACCCATGTGTCTACCCTTCTTCTTGGCTTCAGCGTGAGCTCTGGCTCTAGATCTAGAGTGCATGGTAGTTGGCTTCTTGACAATGGTACCGTTGCTGATCAACTTTCTGATGGCAGAACGGGAGTTGGCGCTAGCCAATTCCGTGGTTTCATTTGGGTCCAACCAGATTTTTCTCTTACCGACACCACCGACGCTGGCAGCGAGTCTCTTTTGAGTGGAAAGATTAACCTTAGCCCTGAGATGTTAGTATCAGATAGATCATCAGCCAAGGCGCCTTGTTACTAGGGGAAATAGTGCTTTGGTTTGCACTCGATGGACGGCGGCTTTTCCCATGACCATTGACTGTGGGTTTGGTGTGTGTCACTTCATGGTGGATACATACATTTTGCTTGATATTCAAAAAAAAAAGAACAGGAAAATTTTCATCTCTTATGGGAAATGTGCGAAAGTGGCTCGCACGTGGTACATGCAGGACTCACACTCTCCTCAAGTGCCCTCAAGCGGCCTTAAGTGTGAGGCCCGCGACATGGGTGAGGGTAAAAGCCCTGAAAGTGCGCACGTGATCACATGTCTGCTTCAGGCACCTATGTGCGTATTTCGAGGTGTAGCCCTTGTGCAGCCACTGCCACCAGCAAAACCGTCATCAACAGTAAAATCAACAGCTAAAACCGTCCGCAACAGCTGAATGATTTATGGCTGCCTCAGCGTAAATCCTGAAAAAAAACATCAGTGAGTTTTATAGCGAAGGTCGTGTCTGATTGAGCGACAACTACGATCAATTATGAGCGCACTGAAGGTCTTAACGGCCTGGGTGCAATAAACAGTACTCAATAACATATTCGAACACAGATGATATTTAAAGTGACAGTGAAACAAGGGACCTTTTAACATGTGACAATTAAGCAAGTGAAAGATTCGATAATAACATATCGGTCCCGAAACCGATCTAAAGCCCTGGTTCAATTGTCGTAGATTAGGCTTCTGGGTATTACTTACATACAGGTTCACCGAGCGCTATAAAGGTGGAATGTCACTGTGCACGTTGCTGAAGGTAAAACTAGCAAAAAAGGGTTTCAGATTTCTTCAAAATCACTTTTTTTGTTTCATTATATTTGCCTTGTCGTTTCTTTGCCGTTCTTGGCATGATGAATTTCGTACTACAGTACGAAGACGATGCACGTTCGCATTACTGTGCATTTTGTCGCTAAGATCGCACATATATTTTTATTCAGAAGTCACCCATCAAGATTAGCTCAATCATGGGTTGTCCCAGAAAAATTCGAGTCTCAGGCGTTGGGCTCTGACACAATGTACTGTGCAATAATATGTCAGGCAACTAATCAGCTTTTGCAGCACTCTGAAATTTTACAGTGGTGAATCCTTATCAGCCTAAATCAGTCAGTAGTTCCGCAACTCCAGTGGTATTAACTGTTCTCTCGTGACACCTGGCCTGCCAGAAAGACCACGAGGCAAGTTAGTTTTCCGATAAGACTCTGGATACTAGGAGACTACACATTCTTTCGTAGCGTCTATTCGTACTGCTACTTTTATCCTATAGTGGAGCCAGTAGTGTATAGAGTTGACTCGGACCGCGATCTTTATCAATTAATTACCAACCCAGTCTGCTCAGGCAAATTAGACATCATCAACACCAGCAAAATGGACGGCAAGACAATTGGAATTCTCGGGGGAGGCCAATTAGGGCGCATGCTTGTTGAAGCCGCACACCGCTTGAACATCAAGACCATTATTTTGGACCAGCCTGGGTCTCCAGCAAAGCAAATCAACGCCTTAGATGAACATGTGGATGGCTCCTTCACCGACTTGAACTCCATCACCGAACTCGCCAAAAAATGCGATGTTTTAACCATCGAAATCGAGCACGTGGACGTCGATGCTTTAAAAAAGGTCTCTTCTTCCTTGAACATTCCCATCTACCCTTTACCGGAAACCATCCGTCTTATTCAGGATAAGTACTTGCAGAAACTCCACTTGCTAGAGCACAATGTGGGCGTAGTGGAGTCTTTGAAAGTGGAGGAAAACTCCAAGGAAGGCTTGGCTGAAATCGGCCGCAAATTTGGCTATCCCTTCATGTTGAAGGCCCGCACCTTGGCCTACGACGGAAGAGGCAACTTTGTGGTCAAGTCCGCCGAGGCTATCCCTGAAGCCTTGGAGTTTCTCAGCGATAGACCTCTCTACGCAGAGAAGTGGTGTCCTTTCATCAAGGAATTGGCTGTCATGGTGGTTAGAACCATCGAAGGTGAGGTTTTCGCCTACCCAACCGTGGAAACCATCCACCAGGACAACATCTGCCATCTTGTCTACGCCCCGGCAAGAATCACAGACACGCTTCAAAAGAAAGCGTCTCTTTTGGCACAGAATGCTGTGAAGTCCTTTCCTGGATGTGGTATTTTCGGTGTGGAGATGTTTTTGTTGCCCAACCAAGAACTTTTGATCAATGAGATTGCTCCTCGTCCTCACAACTCAGGCCACTACACTATTGATGCCTGTGTCACCACCCAATTTGAAGCTCACATCCGTGCAGTGAGTGGATTGCCTATGCCCAAGAACTTTTCCAAGATGGCCACTACGGAAACAAACGCCATCATGTTGAATGTCTTGGGGGACAAGGATGTGAAGGACGCCGAGTTCGCGCTCTGTCGTCGTGCTTTGGAGACTTCCAATGCGTCTGTTTATTTATATGGCAAAGAAAGTAAGCCAAAAAGAAAAATGGGACACATCAACGTCATTGGATCATCCATGGCGGAGGCCGAGGCCAAACTTGACTACATCATGAACGGCTCCACCGAGAAGATCGTCTCTCCTCCAAATACAGAGAAACCCCTTGTGTCCATTATCATGGGCTCAGACTCGGACTTGCCCGTCATGTCTCTTGGAGCAAACATTTTGAAATCGTTTGGAGTGCCCTTCGAGTTGACTATTGTTTCTGCTCACCGTACCCCCCACAGGATGTCTAAGTTTGCCATTGAAGCGGCTTCTAGGGGCATCAAGGCCATCATTGCTGGGGCTGGAGGTGCTGCTCACTTGCCTGGAATGGTTGCTGCTATGACTCCATTACCAGTGATCGGAGTTCCAGTGAAAGGCTCGACTCTTGATGGCGTGGACTCTTTGCACTCTATTGTGCAGATGCCCAGGGGTATCCCCGTGGCGACTGTTGCTATCAACAACAGCACCAACGCAGCCTTGTTGGCCATCAGGATCTTGGGTGCTTATGACTACAAATGGTTGGAGAAGATGTCTCGGTACATGAACGACATGGAGGAGGAAGTTTTGGGTAAGGCCGAAAAGCTAGAAACAATCGGCTACGAGAAGTACTTGTCGTAACTTTTACTATTCGATATGAATTTTTAGATATTATTAATAGCTTGAACTCTAAAAAATATGGGTTTGCTTCAACAACCACATGTATACTACTTGCGGTCTCTGTTATGAGCACTGCGTCTGGTTATGCATAGGTCATTATTAAGTTAAGGTCTAATTAAGATATAATAGTATTGTCTAGTTATGCGAAGGGAATGGGTCTGGGAAAAAAGCCTCTTCTTGGTTGCTTCTCATTGCACTTATGTCAATGTTAGCTGAAGGGTGCGTGGCCGTGAGTGGAGTCTGGTAGTAAGGAGCGAAGTCGGGCAGTGTGCCTATTTGCATAGGTTGATGCTTGATTTCATACCCTGAGTCTGGCGGAGTGTATTGGAGCATTCCAAAGCCAACTTCATCCGTTTTGTAAGAGAGAGGCTGAGCCACGGTAACATGGTCTGTCTCGAAAGGGAACTTAGAGTTTGAAAAAGCAAACCCATCTTCCGCCGTGGGATAACCAAATGCTACCTTTTCTGCGTGCGCAGACCGGATGCTATAATTCGAGTTGTCTGGATTGATCGAAGCATAGCCTAGGCTGGGTGGAAGAAGAAGTCTGGAGGTCGTGCACTTGGCCTCGATGAGGTTTGACACCCGGTTAAACTCAAATAGCAACACAGCCTGGATATTTCTCTTGGGGATGAAGCTGGACGTGCAGTCGGACGAATCGTAAATCACCTGCTTGATGGTGATGCCTTTTAATGCAGCATCGAGAGAGTCGGGTTGCCCCATGAGTTGAAGGTAGAAACACTTCCAAAACTTGAGGAGGAACGGCTGGCTCACGCTTGTCTTAAAGTACTCATCATTGACCTTCAAAACCTCATTGCCGAAAGAGTACACGGAGGTGAAACTGGACAAGTTCTCATCCGACTTGGAGTAGTCGAGCGTGTAGCTGGCCATCAAACCATTTTCAATCAGATACCCCGAAGGCAAGAGAAGCGGGTTAAAGGTTCTGCACATGATATGGAGAATAGGCACATTGGTGCCGGAGAACTCCTCAAGGCCGGGGAATCTACTCGAAATGGCAGCGTTTTCCTTCACGGAAAGAAGCTTCAGTAGTCCACTCTCCTGTGAGCTCAACGTGATGGCACTGCCGCCCGGGTAATCACTTTCGATTGACATGCTGAAGTCCTTGATGCACACATGGGAAGGATGGGAAAACAGTTCGTCCAGCGACTGCTTTCTTCTCTTGGATTCCGAGTGGAGCGGTGCAGACGAATGTCTTCTGGTGCCATTGGAAGCAGAGATCTTGGACACGTCGAAGGAACTCACGCCAAGCGACTTGTTCAAGTTGATCTTGGAAAAAATCTCCTCAAAGTGCTTGTTGCTCTCCTCGGCATCCTCCTCCAGGTCAAACTGAGGCCCGTCACTGATGAGTGCTATAAGGGTGCGGTTTTTGGTAGTGTTTTTGATCACCTGGATATGACTGGAGACTTGCTTGCGGGATCGGAGCTTGCCCGTCTTGGCAAAAATGAAGTCCGATATCAACTCGTTTCTCCCTCGTGCCTTGCCTCCGAGCTTGATCTTGTTGAGCCCGTTCTTGGGCACTATGGCTAGTGCCTCCTCGAACGCATTCTGGACATCCTTGCTCCAGAGGTTTTCTTCTCGACTACCCTCGCTGCCGATGCTGTCGGTGGAGTCTTTTCTCTTCATAAACCGGTCGTTGGGCGAATCGTCTGGGTTCGTGTACCCCCTGTTGGAATAGACATCATGCGAATAGGGCAACAAGCTTTCAGGCATGCCAAGGCACGGCGTGCTGGGGTCAAAGGAGAGATCAGAAGACGACTTGAAATGCGCTGACAAGGGCATTTCTTTGCGGACACTTTTCTTAGATTCGTGCACCTGGTAGAGTTCCTTGCCGTCTTTGTCGATGGCGATGTCAACGATCATCGGGAGCGACGTCTTGGTTTTGGATGAAGTCAGCGACATTGGCGAAGTTCTTTGTGTGTTTTGTGGGAAGTTCCTCTCTCGTGAGATGCTGCTTCAGATATGTGCTTCTGGGGATTCACGAATATATGGGGTTTCTGGGATATGCTTGAAAGAGTAGGGGATTCCCGTAATAAATGTGGTTTCGAGGTGCGTTTTCCCGACGCCTAAATAATGCAGCGGAGTCAAAGAGTGTAGCTCAAATGCGTCAGTAGCGTGCAGAGCGGCGTGGCTGTATTTGGAATTCTGCGATGTTTCAAATATCCGAAGAGCGAGGATGGTGAGGGCCTGGACTCGAGACTTGGGGTCGCAATATCAAGAAGCAATTTTACCTGTCGAGCAGCTACTGTCAATAGCCGAGGATGGAGATACGGTACCTTTTTTCCAAGGTGATGATGCGACTCTCGAAACGAGTGAGAGAATGGGGCTGAGGCTGAGGATGAGGGACGGTTGACTGGTTCAGCCAGGAATGTTCAGGTTATATACTCAGGGGAAACGGCATAAAGTCCGTTAGCAAAAGGGAATCCAAATTGGGCTGAGCAGGATTAAGCGTATGTGCGACTGAGTAAAGTTCATGCAATGCACTACATACGGCAACAGACGTGGAGGGCTAATGTTTATCGGCGTGAATGTACTTTTACTGAGCCCAAAGCGTACCTGCGTCCGCGAATCTCTTCTTTTGTGCAGTCTTATTTCCGCCTCTTACATATGCATAAGCCTCGCTCCTCTTTATTAGCTGAGAAATGTTCCAAAACGATATTGTGTGTCATAACGATCGCTGCCTACATCAAGCATACATAAAGACATAATGCGCTTGTCTCCGGCTGAGAGCTGACAACAAAACGCCGTTCAGATACAAAAGCGGAAGTTTCGCTTTTCGACGCAAGCATTGCGCGGATTTAGTGCCGTGCTTATATAGGCGAATCTCGCGTCAGTCTATGCTTCCCCTACGAGAAAATGTCTGGAACAATGCCTCGGATGACGTTTACACCATCGCAAAGCAGTAGACGAACTCCGAACTCGACTAATTAGTCATCGCCGTGGCTGTGTCTCCTGCAGAGAGTGTCGTCAATAACATGCTGCTAGTGTGGACAGAAAACCTATCAATTGCGCCCGCACATCGGTAGAGTTTGCATGATCTAAGAGGAAATGCACTGGGTTCTGAAAAACGGTGGCTTCAAGTCACAACATAGTTGGAGCACAGCGGGGTTCTTTCAGAGCTACAAGTCATGCGCGACGATTTATCTCCTTTATTTTGCGTCTGCACGGTTTTTTGTTTTTATTCTATCTGCATTCTGACGCACCTGCCTGCAGGATTACGCTTAAAGTTGACGATTTGTAAGAGCACCTCAAGAAACGCAATAATCTAGGCCCTCAAACGGCACGCATGAGGGGGCACCCGATCTATGGGCCAGAATATTTCCAAAGTCCAAGTGTAGCATCTGTCACTCATACAGACCAAGTTCCCCGATCATCGGGCTTCAGCAAGGACCGTGGGGCATTTGAGGCATGTGTTGTTCATTCATTCTATCCCTCGAGCACCGTTGTATGCACATCGCGACTTCTGTTTAATAACTATGCTCCCGCACCAAGTAGATCGCGTAAAATTTTCTTGTTGACAGCAACCGCCAACGGAGATTCGTCCACCTCGCTCAAGTCTTCTTCCTCAAGCATGTCCTTCACAGTGTTGGATGAGAGCTGGAAGTCTATGCCGTGTATTTCCGTGAAGGGGATTTTGTGATGCATGTTGGCCTCGACGTTTTTCAACTCCGGCAACCCAACGTGGGCCCAGTACTCCAGGGCTCGTAGTACGTCTCTTGCGGCCGTGGGGTCAGATCTCTCAGCGCGCGCAAACGCATCAAAGATGTGCTGAACATTCCTCTCGATGTGACCGCTGCTGCTTAATTTGCACGCATCTATCTGTGATAAGACATCCGCAAGGCCTTTGCTCACCGTAGACGCTGGTCCGGAGTTCTTGTTGAGAAGCATTTTTTGCATTTTCTGGATAACCGTGCGGCTCACCACCTGCACCGGAAAGTACGCCACCTTGATCATCGCACCCAACTCTAAGTCGTGAGTCTGACCAAGCTTCTGGCGCTGCATAGTCAAAAGCGTCATTGCCATGAGCCTCTGGAGATCGTGCTCGAGGCTGCGTCCAAACGCAAGTTTATTACGTAAGAGCAAGTGCGCACCGTTTGTCTCGCTGTATGGAGTGTCTGCAGACCCTCTCGCTAGACTTGCATAATCCGATAAGCCGATTCGAGAGCTGGACGGCAGAATCCGGACCAATGGCGCTCCGCTCTTGACTTCACGCTTCAAACACCAGTACCGGCAGATGGCAGCACTGGCCTCTTCAAGCCCCTCGCGGCCCACACGCCCACTTGCTGCACCGTCCTCGGCACGGCCACTCGACTCACTAGATGCGCGTCGCAGCCGGTGGTTCCCCCCTCCACCTCCACCTCCACTACTCAAATCGGTAAGCTTAGCTAGCAAGCGGTCCACGAAGAGCTGCGGTGCGATGGGCGTGTTGCACTCGGTCTTCCACTTCAAGTTGTTTTCTCTGTTCTGCTGCTTGCGCTTGGATGCAAGGCGGTCCTTCTTCTGGCTGAGCAACTTGCTGTCTCTGAAAAACATCCTTGTCTTGTGGATGCCTTGGAGCGCCACTTCTCGGGTCCATGAGTCCGCCACGTGTTTGTCGCAATACGACTTAAGTGTGGCTTTGGATGCTATGGCGCCTTGCACGCCTTTCTCCATGTTCATGTAGAGCCCTGCCCTCTTGGCGCACGTCACATGGTACGCCTGGAAACAGCTCCTGTTTGAGCACTGGATGCATGCCCCCGTCTTCTGCTTGCAGATATAGCACACCAATTTCCAGCGGTTTCTCGGAATGGCGTCCACGCCCTCGATCGGCTCCAAGCACACTGGGTTGGCAAAGTACACCTCATTGATCCAGAGTGCACACACCACATGGCTCCACACACCATTGTCCAATTGTTTGTAGGCACCGGTCTTGCTAGGGCAAAACGCACACGCCACGCTGGTGCCCTTGCTGACCATGCACCTCCGGCAAAACCACTGCCCCTCGGGAATGAAGGCGATTCCGTAACACTCTTGGTGCACGGCGATGTTGCACCCATCGCAGAAGACTATGGCATTGGAGTTGTCACACTCCAGATCGTTGCACACTGCGCATCGCTGCTCGGAGATGGACTCCACGCCGCCGGTTCCATCATCGCTGCCGTACTTGTCGTAGTTGTACTCAAGCGTCAAATCATGGTGTTCGGGCTCTGCCACCGTGGACATGAGCGACTCCACCCTGTGCCATTCGTATTCAAGGGTGCTGATCAAGACTTCAAAAACCTCTCGTGAAATTGACGCCGAGGGGTTTCTTTCGTTGTACCACTTCAAATATAATTCGTCCTGTTCGTCCATATCATAGTTCACATGGTGGTCTGCCGTGGCCACTGGCGCCCGGATGTAAGTAGGCGACACACCAGCGGACTTGTGGTAGCGGAAGCCGTACTTATGCAAAGCCTTCAAAACTCGATTTCTGGGCTGGGTTTCTCGGGCTTCAAGCGCCTTTTGCCGTAGCACCGTGTTGGAAATGTACCCTTTGGTGGATTGTTTCTGCACTAGAGGCGCTGCGCTTGGTCGGGGTGCTGACTTGCTGCGGTTGATGAGCACCTCCAATCTTCTCGAGTCATCGAGGTCAGGGTATAGCTCGGCCAAGTCTCGCTCCTCCCGTGGCCGTGTGTCCATTGTAGCTATGTATGAGAGGTTCATCGCATTATGGTGCATGGAAAGTGATGGTCGTGCGCATAGTAAACCAGCGCGTATCTACGCGCCCCGCACCGTAGCTGCCCACAGCATTGCGAGATTCACCACTGATTGTCTCCAAGCCAAGACTTCATAGGGTGAGTGTTTAACGTGAAGTTCCTGCAGTTTGAAGGCTGTTGATTGAAACATAGATTATGCTGCCGCATACCCACCAGCTTGGATCCTGCTAATGGCAAACACAGCGCCGCCTAGTAGAATATGGGAATCCTTCTTCTTACCTCTGCTGGTGCGGCCGCGTCGTTCTGGGTCAATGTCCGGTGGAGGCAGTTGCGAGCACTGCAGAACTTTCAGCTTTGGTCGAAGACCCTGTGCCGGAATCCGCTGCGCACTCGTTAAAGCGAGATGATTAATGAGTTTATAAGGCTTGGCTGAGGTTGCTCGGGCGGCTTTAGAGGAAGCCAGGCCTCGACGTAGATTTTATGCTCCCTCTATGTTTATTCGGAGGAGGTCCCGAAAACCTGGCTCCTCGCAGTGCTCTTACTTATCTCAGTGAGTATTACGCAGGTGCAGTCCCGGTAGAATGCATACCCCAATAGCAAAGACAAATTCATAGGCACTACTTCAAGCGGCGCTCAAGACTTCTTTTTCCATAATGGGCAACAACACTTCGTCCACAAGAAAGTTATCGGCCTCTCACAGGCACGCCGCTCCATTCCGCAAGTCCCACCAGTCCCAAAATAATTACCAGAATTTGGAGGAGGAGTTTAGTGACTTAATCTTACATGAGGTCAAACGGCAAAAGGAAAGGACCGGCAATTCCGGGCCCCACTACGACGCCTACACCACCGCCAACACCCTGTTGAACGAGCATGGCTCGTCCCGCGGCAACAATTTCACAGACGACCTAATTGAGGATGAATTCAACGAGCTAAATCAGGGAATCATGGACAGTGAGGAGGTTACGCGCAACATCTTGCCTGATACCGGGTCTGACGACGAGAACGCCATGCAAATTGATGAAAATACTGCTGCGGGCAGCGTAATATCTCCTCCTGTGGAAGAAGACATCACGAAGATTGATTTCACCAAGATCCTGCAGCCGGCCGTGGCCCGGAAGCCGCCTCTTTCTGCCCAGAATTCCAACTACAGTGGCTCCACCACCACAAACAATGCCGGCAACCAATCAAAGCCCACCAATGAGTTGGTATCAGTGAAAATCAAGTGGGTCAACTACTCACGTGAGGCCATCACCAAGGTAGCCATCATCGGGTCGTTTTCTAATTGGCGCGATGTGATCAAGTTGAAGCCCTCTCAGAGCAGCCAAAACGAGTACTCTACGACGGTGAAATTGCCTTTGGGCGTGCACAAGTTGCTCTATGTGGTAAACAACGAGTATAGAGTTTCTGAGCTGTTGCCAACCGCCACTGACCAAGAGGGTATCTTGTTTAACTGGTTCGAGGTTTTGTACCCTCACCATCTCTTCAACAAGTCTATGAGCCAGAATACTTTGGCTAACCAGGATGCTAATATCGTGCAAAGTGCTGGTGAACATAATGCCACGCAAATCCAGCAAAAATCCAATAGCTACTTGGCGAAAGAGTCGCTTAAGGAGAAGGGCCTGGGTCATGAGCATGTCGAGTACCTGGACCTGGTGCCGCGGCCAAACGAAATGTCCGGCCAAACCTCATATGACCACTCCTTCGTCTCGCTAACAGAAGAAGATGAGTATACGGAGCCCGCAGTGGAATACTCTTCTGAGATTCCAGAGATGCTCGTGGATTACAATTACTTCAAGCGCAACTCCGCAGACTATGAGCTCCCCGAACCTCCGCATCTTCCAGCACATTTGAACAATGTTTTACTTAACAAAATGTCGGGGCAGCAGCAGCAAAATCACTCGACAAACATCCCGCAAATTGGTGAAGACCCTGGCTTCACGAAAAGACCTGCTTTGCGTCGTGCCGATAGCTCATACTATGCCTCCAATAAAGAGGCGTACCACCGGTCGATTCCTAACCACGTGATCCTCAACCACTTGATGACCACCTCCATTCGGAATGACGTGCTTACAGTGGCATGTATCACCAGATATTCAGGGAAGTTTGTGACTCAGATCATGCATTCCCCTGCGGATGCTGTGCCAGATAAAGCTTAGAGTTACTCGCGTTTCATGTTTGTTACACTTGCTGCGGTTGTGCATACAACGCACCTTACCCACATCGGAGCTTCTGAAGTCTCCGGCCACAAAGATACACTCATTAGGGATGGCGTGGGATAAACTAATACAGCTCTTGAATAAGGCGGGCGATCTGATGAAAAGCCCCAAGGGCTTGGAAGTGGTCGACGATGCTTTTGATCACGAGGAAAAGCGCTACAGGGCCATGGAATCAGTGATATTAAGGCTAGATAAAGAGATGAAGTATTACTTGGAGTCCCTCAAGCTTTTGGCCACTGTACAAGAAAACATGGCGCTGATTCTCGCTGGATTCCACGGTACTCAGAAGAACACAGTGGCCCGGCTTTATCATACGGCCATGGAGGATTTGAGCAAGTTGACCATCAGCGATTTGGAGGAGCCTTATTTCCAAACCGTTTTGGCCCCATTGGAGAAGTTCAACACTTACTGCATCCGGTTGAATCAGGCGATCAAGAAAAGATACTGGAAAAAGGCCGATCTAGAGGCAATTTTGCACAAACGCAAGGAATTAGAGGAATTTCCCAGTGACGACCCGTCTTACCAGCTTGATTTGGCGGATATTGTTGCAGAATTGAAAGAACGCGAGAAGAGCTACGAATACTTCAACGAGCAATTAAAAACGGAACTTCCCAAGTTGGTGGAGATGCGCATTCCGTACCTAAACCCGCTGTTTGAGGCATTTGTCAAGGTCCAACTCCGGTTTTTTAATGAGAATTTTCAGAAGATTAGCGATGTTCAGGCTCTTTTACCGGAGGACTCTCGGCAATTGTTTATTGAGGGGGCTTACGAAGAGAAGATGGACGCAATCCTCGCTCAAATCAACCAACTCACCATCACCCTTTGATGGAGCAGCGAAATAAGAGAAGACCACCAGCGCGTGTGCAGTCCCTTGGCTTTCTAATTTGGCATCCTCGTAGTGGCTTTTAACTGTAGCTTTATACGTTGCTTGGTTATGCGCTTGGCTTCTCCATTACATAATAAGCATAATGCGATCAGGTACCACTAGTTTTTTTTGGTGCTGGGTGCACTCCGCGCCCTCGCCCAAGGACACTTCCAGACACCAAGAACTTCCCCAGACACCTACCACCATCCTACCATGCTTCGAAAGCGTCTCTCCAGGTGGGCTTCTAAGAGCGAAGAGGAGCAGCCGTTATGTGCGTTCACTGAGAATTTTTGGAATTACTACATCGAATGCCTCGACCAGCCTGTCCACGGAGAGTATACTGATATCCTACCCCCCAACACCAAGAAGTACTCGGGCAGCTCCAGTGCGGTTTCACAAGTCAGAGAGTTTTTCGGGCCCGAGTTACCACTGCCGTCTAACTCCCAGATCATAGCGCTGTTGAAGTCTCCGTTCACCCAGGGCGATATCATCAAAACGTTCCATTTGATCCGCTTCTTCCAGCTTAGCGAGTGTGGCTACTTCATCACCAACGATGGTTTTGAGCGCAGTGGTGCTCCGATCAATTTACAGGCAGCAGAGAATTGGGAGCACGTGGTGTGTTATCTTGATTCCCTTCTCTTTGCCATGTTCGCCAATTTGGAGAGTTTCGAGCCCATTCTCTTTGTCTCCAACCAGCATTCAAACCCCCTCATAACCCAGCTTCTGGGCTTGTTGCGTGTGCATGTGAATCTCTTGCGACTGGGAAACCTCATCACCACGGATATCACGAGAAAAATCTGTGAGTGTCTCTGCAAGCTCGGCTTCAAAGAGGCCTTGAGTCACCGGCAGCAGGACTGTGCGCCGCTCTTTGAGTTTTTGACCGAGACTCTATCGATGCCCTTGCTCACTTTCCGGGTTCAGATACAGCACTCCGGGAAGCACGATGACGATGATATGAAGTATCTGAAGGAGAGAATTCTCTTTGTTTCGATTCCGGAGGATGATGGACATTCGGAGGACGACACGATCCTTCTAGAAGAGTGTCTAGAGCACTATTTCAACAACTCCATCTCTGTGAAGCGTGAGCTCCAAAGAAGAGCCACTTTGGAGGACCTGCTTGATGCCACTGAAGACCCTCTGCCGAGCGATGCCATGTCAAAACCAGAGTCATCGTATGTTGTGCGCTCCAGTAGTTCCCTAGCAATGAGCAAAGCTCCTGTATCGGGGATTTCTGGAGCAGCCGCTAGTCAACCCCAAACACGGACTCGCTCTTCAACACTATCCTTTTGGTCCATCTCCAGCATGGAGTCGAAACCGCGTGAGGTGATACTTCCGGCGTGGATGTTGTTGCGTCTCTTGCCATTCTACACTGACGATAACGATACCAACAAATGCAATGAGAGCATCGCCAGGAATACCCATGAGTTTGCAAACCGCCGGCCGGTGTTGCCCATATGCTTGAAGCGCTACTCTTTTTCCACGGGCAAAACCCACGGTGAGAGGTCTCAGAAGAGAATTATTATTCCACCGGTCATTGATTTGCCTGCGTTTGTTGCTGATTGTGCTCCTCCGCAGCAGACGCCAACGCAGAGCTTCAAGTTGATTCTCGAGAGCGCCATCTGTCATCGTGGAAAATCCATTGAGTCTGGCCATTTTGTCTCTGTGGTTCGAAAAAATACACACATCGAGAATGAAACTCTTGAGGAATCTTTGGATGCATCCTGGTACCTATACGATGACTTGAAGGCCACAAGGGTGGTGACTAAAAAATTTAAGGATATTTTTGAGACTGAATGGCCATACATGTTATTCTATAGACTAGTTGCCTGTGATGGTGTGAGCCAAGGAAACAGCTCTCAACTGTCATTAAACTCGATGAAAAGCTCTGTTGTGGCACCAAGGGGACATAAGCCCAGTTTCTGGGCAGAGGAACAGCTCTCACCGATAATTTCTCAAGCGGAAAACTTCGAAAGTGATCTGCCAAAATCGACCATATCTCCAAAGCTGGCAGCGAGATTCGCCATAGATTCTATGGAGCCTAGTGTGCCGATACCCCAGATTGCTCCCAATAGCTCGAACTTTGTCGATATACGCAAACGTTACTTGTGGTATATCACTGACAAAGATAAGAACTATTATAAAGAGTCTGCGTCGGTATCTAAGAAAGGAAGCCGCAACATGAGCATTAGCTTTACTCCGCAATTCCGGAGAAACAGCCAATGGAGTGAATCGTCCAATATCAGTGCGTTAACGCTTGAGGGAGGCACCTCCATCGGCAGTAAGTACCGGCTTAATGCAGACGATCTCAAAGAAAGCTTAGAAAAGATGGTGGTCAGGACACAGGATGCTCTGGATAGTGAAAACCTGCGTGAAAGCAAAATGCTTAAGTCCCACGACAAGAAGAGTGCTGACCATCACAAAGAAGATGAACCTAAGGAACGGCTGAAGCATCATCTCCACCATATCTTCAGCCATGAAAAAGACCGCCCGCCCTCTTTGACCAAGAGCCATGTGAAGAAAAAGAGGGCCGATTACAAAAATGACAAGTGTGTCATTGTATGAACGATACGATAAATTCTAATTGGACTTTATTCATAATGATATATTTCTCCACTCTTTCCCCCAGCAGCGAGGACGTTCGGCAAGAGTGGGTGAGCAGCCAAGCATGAGATGATTTTACCTTGTGCCTTCAACTTTTTCAAAAGTCGGGTGGTTTTCCATGACCAAATAAACACATTGCCACCCACATCACCGCTCATGATGTGCTGACCATCGCAGGAGAAACATACGTCGACGCCATACCCGGTGACGCTATGGCCTTCAAAAGACTTTGTTTTAACGCTGCGAAAATTGCGGCTGTTCTGGATGACATTAATTTTGTTCTTCGTTGACTGTAGAGCAACAAAACTTTCTTTCGGATGTTTGCATGCACGCGGCATGGAATTCTGGAAAGGTTCAGCGACGATTTTCGAAGGAATATTCACTCGCCATTTCCAAAATCGGATGCTTCTATCATCAGACGTGGACATGAACACCTTGTCGCTAACCGCGGTGAGAGAATTGACAGCACCCAAATGATGATCGTACACCTGTATCAAAGGATTGGATTCATCAAGAGAGTAATGCTCAATCCTATGGTTCGCTAGCCCGATTAGAAACTCTTGCTCGTTGTTGCTATTAATTAGAAGACAATTTGGGGTGGCCGCAACCTGGATCGTCCGGAGGCTCTGCCCTGTTTCTGTATCCCAGAGATGCACCTTCTTATCATAAGAACAGCTGAGAAACCTTTTCCCTGTAAAATCAAAAACAACGTCCTTCACTGCCTCGGAGTGACCGTAGTACCCTCGCACCTGGGCTGACGAGTGTAAATCCCAGAGCATGATTCTACCGTCGTTGCCGCAAGATAGGAGAAGGTGACCTGAGTTGGGGAAGAATCGGAGTTGCGTGATGCCCCCCAGGTGGCCGTTTAAGATATTTTTGACTTTGGACGGGATCTGCGAGCTTGCATGCTCTCCCAAGTCCTCACTTCTAGGCGTCATGAAATCTCCTTGTGTATAGAGTTCTGTGGTTGTCTGCATGACTGTGTGAGCGAGCTCTGGTTCTGAATCTGACGTGGATTCCGGACCCTCGCAGAAGCTTTGCTCGGGACTGCTGTCTGCCCAGGGACCGCTGAATTCAAGGCTTTCTGGGTCCTTTTTGAATTTTTTGGCTTTTTTGCTGTTCTCACCCGACTTTAATGAGCTTCGCTTGGTATGCTTAGGGCCAGCCAGAGCAGACACTGTATCCTGATCTGACCGAGAACATTTCAAGGATTCCTTCTTGGACTGTTCGCCATTTCGAGCAACTTTAGAGACACTTTCTTCACCATCGCTCAGGACAGAGGCATCAGATTCATAGCATTGAAGGTTCATGCGATGTGACGTACTTCGGTGAGGTTCGCGATGCCATCGAAAACTGAACCATCTTGACCGTGACCACTACATCATCCATCACAATGGGAAAAAGAAAGGTTGAAATCGACGACTCTGATATCGAGCTCAGCTCCACGGACGAATCTGATGTTGAAATCAGCGCCCAGAACCAAGAAGCAGAGGAAATGGTGGACGTGGACTTCGACTACTTCGACCTCGATCCAGATGTGGACTTCCATGCCACAAAGACTTTCCTCCGCCAGCTCTTTGGAGACGATGCCAACAAATTCGATATCTCGGGTTTGGCTGATTTGGTCTTGACGGAGAATTTGGTTGGCACCACGATCAAAACCGACGGGAAGGAGAGCGATCCGTTTGCTTTGCTTAGTGTCATCAATGCCACTGCTAATGCCGACAAGCCTGCAGTGAGTGGGCTTGTGGAATACATTCTCAAGAAGACGGAGCCAAATGCCGAGTTCAACATGATTTTAAAGAAACTTCTCAGGCCTGGGAAAAGCACCAAGGACCAGTCCAAGCAGTTCAAGGTGGGTTTGGTGATCAGTGAGCGCATGATCAACATGCCTGTGGAGGTAGTTCCCCCCATGTACAAGATGTTGTTGGAGGAAATAGAGAAGGCAGAGGAAGCACACGAAAAGTATGAGTTCGACTACTTTTTGGTGGTGTCCAAAATCTTCAAATTGGTCAATGCAACCATCAAAGACGACGAGGACGAGCAAAAGCCCAAGAAAAAAAAGGCAGACAAGTTCCAGGAGGAGTTTGACTACTTTCATTATGAGGACATCATCCTCGAGGAGAATGCCAAGTACCACGGTCGCTACGAGTACACAGACAAGCTCCAGGAGACTGATTCTAGAAGAGTGTTCACGGAGTACGGCATAGACCCCAGATTGAGTGTCTTGCTCTTGGACAAGGCAGGCTTGCAGAAGTCGGTGCCGGAAATGGCCGAAAAGTTCCCTCCCTTCTAAGTACCGTAGATGCGAAATAGAAGCTTCGAACCAAATTACACACCAATAATACACCAATGAACACAGGACCCGATCTATCCCTCTTAGCTACATTCAGGGTGTAATTTGATCCTGGGGAACCTATTCTTTTGTATTTCTTATTTTACGTGTCGTTTCTGATTTTTGTGGCTTGAAGTAGTATTCTTTCGGGTATAATCATCGCTAGATCTCACCAGATTTCTGCATGTTGCAGCCGGAATCGCTGAGAGAGTGTTAATACAAGTGGTACACGTCATGGGTTAAAAATTATAGACTACACAATTGAAGCCCCCAAAATTTACGGATTCAAAAGAAGACTTTTTAAAATACAGTACACCCCAATTTTCTTTCTAGTATCTCTTCCCTTGGTGCTCCAGCTGAGGGAGCAGACTCACGCGAACACCTAGCGTGTATATAGCACAGGAAAATTTTGTTCTTTTACACCATTCGGAAAATTCACTTCCAAGTATCACGCCAAAATGCCTCCACCTCATAAAAACCAGGCGCTCCGTCCTGAAAATGTCTTGAAACGTGCGGGAGATCTCATTGCAGTCGACGAGAAGGAAGCTGCTCTTGAGACCCTTTATGATTTGATCACATCCAAGAGAACCCGCCACTTGCCAGTGGAGGAGTTGGAGCCCATTGGATTGTTGCTCATCGAATTGGCGGTGGACTTGAGAAAGGGTAAGTTGGCCAAGGACGCTTTGCACCAGTACAAGAAGAATGTACAGTCGTCCGAAAACGGTTTGGAGTCCGTACAAGTTATTGTCCGCAAGTTCACTGCGTTGGCCGAGAAGAAGTTGAACGAGGCTCAAGCTAAGGCCGACATTCAGATCGACCAGAACGTCGAGGAGGACTTGGAGAACAACCAGACTCCAGAGACCATTTTGCTTTCCACCGTGTCCAACACCGACTCGGCTGATAGAACCGAGAGAGAGTTGGTCACCCCATGGCTCAGATTCTTGTGGGAGGCCTTGAGAGCTGTCTTGGACATCTTGAGAAACAACTCCAAGATGGAGGTTACCTATTCTGCCATTGTGAACCAGGCTTTCCAATTCTGTTTGAAGTTCAACAGAAAGGCCGAGTTCAGAAGATTATGTGAGCTTTTGAGAGTGCATATGCAATCCGTCACCACCCAGGTGCAAACAAAGACTCCTGTGTCCAACGCCAATGCTATTGACTTGTCTGATGCTGAGACTGTCCAGCGTTACTTGGAGCAGCGTTTCTCGCAGTTGAACATCTCTGTCAAGTTGGAGTTGTGGCAAGAATCTTTCCGCTCTGTCGACGACGTGCATGCTTTGATTACGGCCTCCAAAAAGGCTCCTAAGCCTGTAATGATGGTCAACTACTACGAGAATTTGGCTAGAATCTTCGCCGTTTCTGAGAACAATCCATTGTACCACGCTGCTGCATGGAACAAATTCTTCAACTTGTTCTCGCAATCGCCCAACGCTACCGATGAGCAGTTGCAGCGTTATGCATCGGTGCTTGTGTTGTCCACATTGGCTATTCCCACCAAGTCTTTAAACATCAACGAGACTATTGTGGATGACCAAAAGTCCAAGAACACCAAGTTGAGTGCGTTGTTGAACTTGAACCAGGTTCCAACCAGAGAATCTTTGATTTCTTCCATTGTCAACAAGTCCATCTTGAGGTTCGTTGATCCTGCCATCAAGGAATTGTTTGAGATCATGAGCGACACCGAATTTCACCCATTGACCATTAAGGACAGAGTTGCTACTGTCTTCAAGGCCATCCAAGATGACAATGAGTACAAGAAGTACATTCCTACTTTGACCGAGGTTGTCTTGATCAGATCTTTCCAACAAGTGTCCCAGATCTATGAGGCCGTCAAGTTTGACTTTTTGATTTCATTGGGTCAAATAGAAGGCACTGAGTACACCTTGTCCCCATTGGAAATCGAGGACTTGATTGTCAATGCCATCAAGAAGGGGCATTTGTCCATGACCATTGACCATGAGACCCAGGTCGTCACCTTCAAATCGAACCCATTCGAAGACTCCTTCACCGACTCCTTGTCTTCGAAGTTGCAAGCTTCTCCAGCAGAGTTGGTCAGATCTCAATTGTCAAAGTTGGCTTCCACTTTAGCAAGTACCTACAAGGTCACTGACCCACAAGCTAATGCTCGCAGAAAACACATTCGTGACAGTGCTTTCCAAAACGCCTTAGCCGACTTTAAGAAAGAGCAAGCGGAGCTTGCTGATCGTGTTAGAGTGTTGAAGGAGCGTAAGAATCAAGAGGAGCAACGTAAACGCAAGCAGGAAGAACTCGCTGCAAAGCAAAGACAAGAAAAGTTGATTGCTGAGCAGAAGGCTGAAGCTGAGAGATTGGCTGCAGAGGAAGAAAGAAAGACCCAAGAGAGAATTGCCAGAGATAAGAAAGCAATCCTTGACAACGACAAGAGAAGAATTGCAGAGGAGATCAATGCAAAGGGTATTATCGAGATTGACATGAGCAACTTAGATGAATTAGATACTGACAAGTTGCACAGCATGCAAATTGAACAGTTGAACAAGGACAGAAAAGCCTTGGAGGAAAGAATGACTGTTGTATTCAAGAACGCCGATCACTTCGAGAGAGCAAAGAGAAAGTACGAGTTGAAGCTCTTGGAGAAGGATGCAGAGGAACAGAAGGACAGAGATGTTTCCGCATACGAGGAATTGAAACTTGCCAAGATCCAAAAGGCAAAGAAGGATTTCGAGACTGCTACCGAAAACAAGAAGCGTTTGGCTCGCGTTCTCCCAGACTACGAGTCTTTTAAGAAGTCCATCGACGAGCAAAACGCAACCAAGATCGTCGAGATGAAGGCAAAGGCCAAGAAGGCCTTTGAAGAAGCCAAGGCGGCCCGTATTGAGCAAGTGAAGCAACAGCGTATCGAGGAGTTGAGAAACCAACGCGAAAAGGAGCGGATTCTCGCCGAGGATGCTGCACGCAAGAAAGCTAGAGAAGAGGAGATGCTCAGATTCAAGGAGGAGATGAGACTTCAGAAGGAGAAGGATGAGGAATTGGCCAAGAGGAGAGCACAGATGGAGGAGGAAATCGCCAAGAGAAAAGCAGGCCCTTCAGGAGGTGTTTACAGACCACCAGTGAACAGAGCACCAGTCAACAGTGCCCCAGTCAACAGTGCCCCAGTCAACAGTGCCCCAGTGAACAACACCCCTGCTCCATCTGCACCTAGTGCGCCAAAACAGATGACTTATGCCGAGAAGATGAGATTGAAAAGAGAGGGCAAACTTGTGTGATCATACGTATATTTCAGATAAGTCTATTTTAGACAAGAATATTTCAAGGAAGTATTTCAAATAAGTATATTTCAGAAAAATATATTTTAACAAAGTTCATTCCAGAAAGGCCTCAAATACACGAAGCAAGTGTAGTGTATGGTGGTTCAGCGCATGGGGTGCCCACGAAACACCCCGCGAAATACCCCACGCGAAATTCTCGGTACTTCTCTTTCACTAACTTAGTATTACAAGCACAATGATCACAGTCATTGGATCTTTGAACTACGATTTGGTCACCTTCACCCCCAAAGTTCCCGATGCAGGCGAAACTCTTCAAGCTACCTCTTTCGAGAATCACTTGGGCGGAAAAGGCTTGAACGAAGCGCTCGCCTGTGCCAGGTTGTCTCAAAATGGCAGTACAAAAGTCCGAATGGTTGGCAATATCGGCTCCGACTCGTTCGGCAAAGAGTTGAAACAAGCTCTTGTTGATGCCAATGTTGATACTACTCATGTCAAAACCATCGAGAACCAGACCTCTGGTGTTGCTGTCATTCTTGTGGAGGAATCTGGCGAGAATAGAATCCTAATAACTGCTGGCGCAAACGGTGATTTAAAGCCCACGAGCAAAGACTTTGAGAATTACTTCACCAGCTGTGACGCCGGCGATTTTGTGGTTTTGCAGAACGAGTTTCCCGCTGTTGTTGACAGTATTGAGTGGATCAAGAGCAACAGAAAGGAAGTGAACATTGCTTACAACCCTTCGCCATTCAACGAGGCTTATGTCACCCCATCGATATTGAGTAAAATCGATTTTCTCATTGTTAATGAAGGAGAAGCATTGGATGTCTCCCAGAGCATTCTATCTAAAGACGAGATCAAAGGCTTCAACCAATCCATTGAAGAAGATAAGGTCAAAGGATTCGGAGAGCTAGCCACAAAGCTTCAAGACATGATCAACCAAGATAACGTCAGTACTATTGTGGTCACCATGGGCTCTTTGGGCAGTGTGTTTGCCAGTAAAGGAGAACAGCCAGTTTTCGTCAAATCTCAAGAAGTGGAGAGAGTCATCGACACTACAGGCGCTGGAGATACCTTCTTCGGAGGAGTCATTCTGCAGCTTGCACAAGGCTCCACACCGAAGCAAGCAGTAGAGTTTGCAACAGCTGCCAGTGGATTGGCCATTCAGACTAAGGGTGCTGCCGAAGGCATTCCTTTCTACACGGACGTTGCCAAAAAGTTAAATAATTAGGGGATATGCCCGTAATGTAATAAAACCATCTATTGTATTTATGCGTTAGGAAGACAGATCAAGCTCTTTTACGAAGAGTCTCCGGAGCGGGGGAGGATGACTTTCCAGAGGCATGGACATATTCGTTGACTTGGGCAGCAACACCACCGGAGACCGACAAAACCCTCTTCGACTTTCTAGTTGGCTTTCTCTTGTAAATCTCAATGTAGAAAGCAATGAACAAGACAAGGTAAGAGGACAAGATGCTGCAGCCAGAGTATGCGGCAAGCATGGTGCCTGCACAGTCCCCACAGAAAGGCAAAGTGCCGATCAAAGAAGGGAAATGGGTGAAAAGAATCTTTTGGTAGGTTGCAAAGTAAACGAAGCCCAAGTCCAAGATAAACTGGATAATTTGGAACCGTGTAACCCACTCTTTCCACCAGACTCTAATACCTCTGGCAGCCAAGAAGTAGTACCAGTACATGACCACATGCACAGTCAAGTTCAAGGAGATAGGAACCCAGGAAATAGGCGTCAAACCAATCAACTGCGTGTAACACAACAAAGCCGTGGCACCGTGGTGGTAGGTGTGGAGGAAAGTGAGCTTCTTTTGCTTCACTACCAAGAAAATGGTGTCCAAAAATTCCCAGAACTTCACCAAGTAGTTCAAGTAGTACAAGGTGACCAACTTCTGGGTCCATGCTGCTGGGTTACAGATGGCGTAGAAGATGCCGTTTTTGGCGATGATGGGAATCAACTCCTCCAACATTAACACAAGCAAAGTAAGTGACACAGTGGTGAGGAGGAAGTTGTGGACTTGAAACAAGCCGTTCAAGACAAGTGGTTTGAGCTTGAACTTCTTGAAAATAAAGTCACCGCCGAACACAAGTGTATAGTAGACGGCAATAGCGCTTGCAATGACGGGGAAGGTGGAAAAGGCAGTTTCATGGGGAATGAACTGGAATTTTGAAGGAACAAAAGAGTTGGACGTGGCCTTGGCGACCAAGGAGTCAAAGAGCGGCCACAACTCCACAAAAAACGGCGTTTCCACTGTGTACTTTGGGGGAAACAGCATCGGTATCTTGTGTTAGCGATCTGGATGACAGAAAATTTCGAGGAGTAGAAAACACATGAAGACGCGCGTGCATACAAGCGTTCATCGGCTATGCTGAGACACGGCAGAGATCCCCTCATTTATATTTAGCCCAGAGGAGGTTCCAAGAGGTGCACATAAGGTTTTTAGTTCAAAAGGCAGAAGAGAGGCGATTTCTGCCATACCTCCAACACACATGCAAGTGGTCTTTTGAAGCCCCGGTTCCTCTGTTTACGCTGCGCGTCATGAATATTATCACATCTCGAGGACTGCAAAGCGCGCACTCCAAGCAGTGTGAGTATGGAGAAGACGCAGTAGCGGAAATGTCTCTTGTGCCACTTCCCCAAACCCTCATCCCATTTTTACAGCCTTACTTGCCGGTGAAACAAGACGGAAGGCCATTCGTGACACTAACATGGGCCCAGTCGCTTGACCTGCGTATAGCCAGCCGGCCCGGCGTGCAAACCAAGATCTCTCATGTGGAGACCAAGACCATGACCCACTACATCCGGGCCTATCACGAAGCCATACTCGTGGGTGTTGGCACTGTATTAGCCGATGACCCGAAGCTCAATTGCAGGTATGGCAACTTCTCGAAAATAAGGCCCGTGATCATAGACCCGAACGGCAAATGGGTCTACTCAGCCTCTACGCTTTGTCGCATCCGCAGGGATCACCAGGGCCTAGCGCCTTACATAGTCATTGACTCCAAGATCGAGCCGACCAATGAGGACATCACTCTCCTAGCGGAGCACGATGGGGCGTTCCTCAAAATGGACTTTGGTGATGATCGAGAATCGAATTGGCCTGCGATTTTTGACCTTCTCGCCAAATTCAACATTGCATCCGTCATGGTTGAAGGAGGGTCAGTGGTCATCAACGACTTGCTCCAGAGCTCTTTGGTGGATTCAATAATCATAACCATAGGGCCAGTTTTCTTGGGAAAAGATGGAGCCCAGGTGAGTCCCAGCAAGGAAATCCCGCTAGCTGATGTCACATGGTGGCAGGGCCAAACAGATACAGTCTTAGCCGGGCGCTTGAATCGCAAAGAAGTCGAGGAGGTTTAAAGAAAAGCTACGAGGTGGTCCGAATCTTTTGTCTCTTATTATACATTACATATGGGTCTACAAGCAAATTCTGTAAGATGCATAACGACCGGAGGTCTCCGATCTTCTGATGATTTTCACCACATCGCCCCTCTTCAAACCCAAGTAACGAGCAACAGGGTCTTCTCTTTGTATTCTGGGCAACTGCGACTCCTTCAATCTGTATCTGTCCAACAATTCCTTCTTTTCGTCTCGCGATAACCGGATGTGCTTGGGCACCAACTCGTGGTGTGTGATGTTGACGATCAAATCGCTCTCCTGAAAAACTTCAATTGTGGCAGGTGACACTGTGGGGATCAACTTGTTGGCACTGGGCGTGATGGACGTTTGGTAGATGAAAATACCTGTGCTAAAGTTCTTTTCACTAATATGGATACAGAAGTTTCTCATGGTCTTGATACCAACAGAAGCCTCGTCACAGAACTCCACCCACAAGGAGCCCATGTCGGGAAACTTCTCGGCGGCCTCAGGAGTGGGTTGTGCTTGGAAACACATCAATTTTCTCTGTGCTTCTCCCATGGGGCAGATCTTGGCTTTGAACTCCTCCAAAGACATGTTGATTTCCTCATCGGTTATGAAGTAGCCCTTGTCTCTGACCATCTCCTTGACGGTCTTGAAAGTTCTCCATAAGCGAGACGTGGCTCTTTCGGCGTCTTCCATCTTGTGTTCGTCACCTAATGTACAGTGAGACTTCCATCTTTCGCATCTCAAATTTTTATTGTGCTCGGCACACCTGTACAGTGTAAGCCTACTCTGCTAAAAGTACTAGTATACCATCTATTTAACTGCCCTCGTCGAACTTGCGACGGAAGCGTAGCTCAATGTCGGAACTCGACTTCCAAATCGTGGTTTTAATTGTTTGTAGTGTCATGGCCGCATCGAGCTGTTTGCCTTTGCACGAAAGCACTAACCATTCGGATGGCGGTAGTTTTGCTTTCATTTCACTGGTTCTGGAATCAAACTTCTCCGTCAAGTATTGCAAGATCTTGCTGACACGTAGCATGCTATGTGATGTGAGCTTGATCGAGCTCTCCAACATCGGTAATTTCTTGATCTTTTTCTGAGATTTATTACCGATTTTTTTGTTCGGAGGAAGCTGTTCGTAATTCACTTCGAGTAGTTGAAAAGTTATCTTGGGCTGTTCCTTAATCGAAAATTTGTTGTATAGAACCAAGGCTCCGATCCATTTTGGGAGAGTTAATCTCAATTGGTCCACCAAGTAATTTTTACTAACAGTTGATTCCTTGAGGCCGAAAATCTCTCCCAAATGGAAGCTGAACAAGTCTCTATAATTGCCAAGATCTGGCGAGCTTTCATAAATAATTATGAGAAGATCTTTGGGAAACATACTCTTTGGGATGATTGGCCGGAATTCTGTATCGTTTTCATCTCTGAAACAAACATAAGGCTTGAGAAGGGAGTCCACATTCTTCTTAGGTCCCAAAACAGAATACTTTTCCTGATAAAATTTCTCGTTAAAATGAAGCATTTTCAAGATGGAGTTTTCAGGAATCGAATTGGGCGACTCCACCGAAACCTGAGAATCCGTTTCAACTTCATTTACACTGCTTGAGTCTGGTGTGACTTTTGATTGAGTTATGCTGATCCTTGATGACTTTCGAGAGAACAATCTCTTTCTTATGTTCTCTCTGTCGCCCTCCGTTTCATTATTTGCCGGTGCCACTTTCGATTTGGCTTTTGATGCTTTGATTTTTTCTCGGAGCTGTTCGTCTGCTCGCCATTCATAGAGGCAATATTCATGAAGTATAGAGTTCATGAAGATTCTGGAGATCCAGAATCTATCGTCCATACCGACCTTGACGTTTGCAGAGCAGATCGATTGAACATTGGGGTAATTCTTAATAAGTTCGTCGTAATAAATTTCCACGTTATTGAATGAGGTTTCATTCAATGTCACGAATAGCTTTCCTGATTTGATGTCAACGTCACACCAGTTGCTTAAAATCTCGACTGTCTGATTAGTTTCGAAAAAGTTGTCCATATCCTCTGTACGGCTTTTGATTTCGCTATCGGGAAGTCGTGTTTCATTATTTGATAACAGAATTTCGAACTCTTTACAAATAAAAATGTCCCATACCTTAATATCACCATTTGAGTATAAAGTGATAACTTGACGCTTGTTATTGAACATTCTTTTCGCTATAATGGACTTTGGGTAGACTTGAAACACTTGGAAAGCATCTTTGTTGAAAGGAATGGACACAATTTGACTTGAGGGAATTGGATTAAGAAGGATTTCAATGGGTGTTTCATCCACGTATGTTTCACAATCGGAGTTGCATGCCAGCTCTGGAGCACTGTCTTTGTAAGCATTTACAAACTCAGACGAGGGACCTCCGTTTATACTTAGAAACATGGACGATTGCTGGATATCGGTGGCAAAATCCTTGTCGTGATCAGCCGGAACCCCAGAGAGCGTGGACTGTATTTCCAACGCATGGGTGTCCATCGAGAGATGACTCACTATGTCATAAAAGTCAGAATTTAAGTCAGATTGATCAGCAAGCGTGCCATCAAGAGCAACACTCATGCTATCCTCATTCTGTCTCTCAATTGTCTCGGCTACGTCAACGCAATTGCGAAGATATTGAAATTCAGCCAAGTTCGAAGTGTCCGGCACATGAAATCTTTTCAATGAATCGTAAGTTGATGCAAAAATGGATGAATCATTTTCAACACAAAGGGAAATGATGGGAGATTCTGTTTTGGCAACCAAAGTACAGATGCCAATGCGCTCGTCGATAAATGTGGCGTCCGAGCTTGAGAATGTGTGGCCACGATAGTGATCGAGTTGGCTATCGCCTGAAAACGCCGATAGATAGCTGAGGTCAGTTTTCACAATGTTTCCGGCTTTATCACCAGAGTAGAACTCCTTGAAATCAGGCATGCAGGTAGAGTCTTCTTGATGACCAGGGTCTGATGACGTCTTAGTGCACAAGCTCCACACAGCATCATCGTGAAACTCCAAATTCTTATAGACATTGAAGTTACGCATATCCCAGAGCTTAATTGTGGTATCTGAAGAGCCACTCAAAATGTTGTTGGAGTTCATCAAAAGACACCTGACATTATCTTGATGCCCGACAAGTTTCCGTATAAGATTTGAGTTCAGCTCCGGCAGGATTCTGCGGTCAAACAAGTTAATGGTATTATTTGGCCCGCCAGTGGATATCAAGTTGCAATTGTCGTTTGCAAGAGCATATATAGAGCCTGGAAGTGAGGACCTTGCAGGCTCATTTGAAAAGTGGGAGACGGGCTTCAAGCACGTCAAGTCCCAAACAACCACGGTGCCATCAAGACCACCGCTCACCACGCAGTTTTCCCTCGGTATTGATGATAGTTTCTTGATGTAGTCGGTATGTAGGTTTTGAAACTTCTGCACATTGTCTTCGCTTCTCTCCAAGTCAATGATCTTTAAGGATAGGTCTGCGCTGGCAGATACAAGGTGTCTGTTGTTGTTGACGAGTTTCAAATCATTTACCCAATCAAAATGCACGTAGTAGTTCTTGCTGCTTAGCAAGTTATAGCGGGAAGGGGGAGTGGGGTACTCAAGGGGCGAGGACGAGATACAAGTTTCCAATTTTAAGAGCTTCTCGTTGGTATCTGGTAATTCGTGCAGGGCTAGATCGGCAGCGACATCGGGGTCAAGCGGCCTGTCGCTAGAGAGATGGAATGCAGATGCCGGGGATTGTTGGTGGGAGTTCCATAGCTTAATCACCCCGTCTCTGCCTGCAGTATATAGCGAGCCCAGGGCCAGCGAGAACTGCATGGCATTGATGGGAAGAATGTGATTTTCTCCCGGGCTGTTGTCACCTAAAACATAGGAGAGCCCTTTTTTAACACGAGCCATGATGGACTTAGGGACACTACAGAGCTTGGCAGAACGAGGGAGTGCGGAGTGGGGCCCCCAGAAAGCACGTAACTTGTCGCACTGCTCCACATGCCGGAACACGTGGATTCTACGATAAGAAAGGCACTTTGGCCAGTCACGTATAACCGGATCAGGGGGTATATATTCACAATTAGCATAGCCGATGGAATAACTTCACCTCAACTCTTCAAGGCCTCCTCCACGTCCTTTAGGGCCTTGGTGAGCACCTCATTCCGCCTCGTAACCATATACACATCGGAAGGCTGGATGACGTTTCTCCCAGCGTGGGTGGCAAAGAGCTCCAAGTCTTCGCCAGTGGAGATGATTTGGTTGTAGACTAGCTCCACGAGAGACGCTGTGAAAGAGGGGCTGGCAGAGACACCGATCTCCTTCGTGATCTCCTCCACCATCTTGGATACACTCAAATACACCGTGCTTTTGAGCTGTGCTGAGGTGTCTGACATAACAAGGTTTGGTATTAGTGTGCCCGGGTACTCCTCCAGACCAATGGAGAGTGATGTAGAAGTGGGAAGCGTGTAAGGCGAGCACCTCAATGCGGATTATGCGCGAGCACTGTAGTGAAGTATTGCATACATGGGTAGGATTGACATGCAAGGCACTAGTCGAATGAGAATCGTGGACGAATGGAAAAATACTATAATGGTAGAACATGGTACATGGTGAAATAAGAATGGTTGAGCATTATAGATTATAGAAGAATAAGTTGGGTCTATAGTGCGTGTCTGGAGAGAAGATGTGGACCGGGTGGATTATTACACGGTACGAGTATAGAAGGGGCCGCATTCGCACGCCATGGTCGGTGCACCTAGCTTTGTCGAGGGCATTATTCCACGGTTTCCGGACTTCCTAAGCCAGTGGTGTCTGATGTATCATCTCCGTGCACCTGGACTTGTCGAGCTTCTGTAGAGGAGTGTTGTTTGCGCAAAAGTCCCTGCCAGCCACCCATTCGCGAGACGCGCTCAATTAACTTTCCTACTTGGGATAACGCGTATGCGATGCGAACTTAGGCGTTCCTACTCGATCCCAATTACACACATTTCATCTTCTTCAAATATCTTCTTTCTTCCGACCTTCGTTTTGAGTTTTTAATTAAACGCCTTAATTCCACATCTTTTCCCAGCACCTTCTTTCTTTGCATTCCTTCCACGATCTTCATCCACTAAATTCCATTATGTCCTATGCTTCAAAAAGAACGTTCGACAATGACCTTCCGGTCGCCAAAAGAAGAGCGCTCCAACCCATCGAAAACCAGTTGGGCTTAAGCACGCCGCCTACAACTCCAGAAAAGAAGTCCATCAGAGACTTTTCAGAAACAATCAAAGGCCACAGCAGAAAACTATGCTTCTCACAGGACTCCGTCTACACCAAGGCAAAGTCGCTATTCCAAAGAGGAGCTCTGATGCCTTGCCTGCGCAGCTTGGTTGGCCGTGAGGCAGAGGCAAAAACCTTGAACTCCTTCATTGAAAACTCCATTCGTGACAGAGTCTGCAATAGCATATACATCTCGGGACCGCCCGGAACCGGCAAGACTGCCCAGACCAATCTAAGTCTCGACTACCTCTCTCAAAGTTCAGGACAAGAGCAGATTATCAATATCCATGGGCTGAAGGTGCGAATTCTCCGCGTCAACTGCATGTCGGTGTCCAAGCCCGAGAACATCTTCCACGAGGTCTTCTCTGCCTTGGCTGATCCCAACACCCTCCGCAAAAAGACATTCGATGACTTGTACAATCTTCTTTTGACAAACTCCAGCGTCGATTCGCTTGTTGTGGTGCTTGACGAGATGGACGACTTGATCACGAGAGACCAGCAGGTGTTATTCCAGCTCTTCCACTGCGCCTCTCTGTCCAAGAGTAGCGTCTTAAGAACGAAGCTAGTGGTGATCGGAATCTCCAATGCTCTCGATCTCACAGACAAGTTCTTGCCTCGCCTCCGGAGCAATGGCTTCAACCCCGACTCGTTGCAGTTCTTGCCATACTCTGCAGACCAGATCAAGCAGGTGATTCTCCTGAAGTTGGCCACGCTCCACGACTCCGACAAGGAAAACGCCAACTCTTCCCCAGTGGTTCCTCTCATGCATCCAGGAGCCGTGCAGATGTGCAGCAAGAAATGTGCAGCCGTCACAGGGGACTTAAGAAAGGCCTTCGATATATGCTACAAAAGTATTGAGTATGTGGAGCAGCAGGCCAGCAGTAAAGAGGACTTTGGCAGCTTGACGCTCCAAACAGCACCCAAGGTGTTGATCTCCCACGTGGCTAAGGTATGCAGTTCCATATTTGGAGAATCTTCCCAGGAGAAAATTTCCAACTTGAACCTCCTTCAAAAGGCTTTATTGTGCTGCTTGTTCCACCTGGAGAAAAACTCCACCTCCATCGGCAAAACTGTCAACGAGCTCTACGAGTACTACTGCAAGCACACGATGCCCGTTGTGGAAAACTTATTGGGGAGAATCAAGAAAGGCGAGTTTCTCGAGATTATCGGCGCCTTGGAGTCGATGTCTGCGGTGACATTGTCCGATAGAAAATCTGTATACACCGAAAGTGGGAACAAGATGATTCGTCCTAACGTGCTGTATCAGGACGTGCTCAAGATTTGTGACGAAAACAGCATATTGAGACGGATCCTCCTTGCATAGGGGAACCATTCATTATAGATATATTTAACATTCATAATGGATGATTTAACATTCGTTATAGACAATTAAACATCCATTGTAGGCAATTGAGTCAAGCATGAGTAGCATATTCATGATAGAGAAATGAGTACTCATATTCTAGTTCTGTAGTAGTAGCTTTCATTATAGATATTTTAGAAACAGTCAATAATGGAACACCGTCATGACTTATTCCCGCAAAAGAGTTGAAAAAGGCTTGCCACAAGAATAAACAAGAGCGATATCATCTTGGCTTTTCCTGTTTTGTCCCCAGTGTTTTCTATGCTCTTGGTCTGGGAATGTCAAGTGCTGGTCGCATTCCTTGATAAGACACGTGATGTGCTAGTAAGCTCCTCGCGGTCCTAAAAGTCTCAAAATTTTTTAACGGTAAACACTATCCAGTCTGTTGTATCTACATAATTGATTCGCATCAACGACAAAGCTTGAGCAAAGTCTATGCTATTTAAAAGGCCCTCTGAAAACCAAGCGTGCCTGTATTAAGGCCACCACGAATTCCCCAATACTTATTTATCGGACACTAGAGACTGCCCTGCCACTCAACCATAAGTTCTCTAGAACATGTCCTCTGGGTCTGGGTCCCGAAATCCCCCTTCCACAAACAACCATAGTGGCGAGGACGATTTTCTGAAGAGACGAAAAAGTTTCTATCCTTCGTCTACGCGAAGGGACTTCTCGTCTAATTCTCTAAGTTCTTCAGCCAGCCATGCCCCCACAGCGCTTCCCTCGCTGTCATACTCCAAGCCTTCTCTACGAGCAGAAAAGTTGTCCAGTGACTACATCAGCCGGAGCCCGCGTTATAGAGATTCTTCTGCTGCTGTAAACCCCAATAGCCATGCGAACTCAAAGCTAAATACCTTTAAAGAATCGCGATATCCTCCTTACGGCAAGCCCTACTCTTACTCCCCCAGTTACAATCAGGAACGGTCCAGTGGCGCCTACGGCTCCTTCAGCTCTGCAAAGAGAGCGGAGACCGACTCCTATAATAATTATAATCCTAGAGATATCACCTCCAGAGACGTGGTTAATGGCTCTTCCCTGCGAGATAGCCCTACTTATTCCCGAAACTCCTGGCGCTCCGACAGACCAAAGCTTAGCACTTCAGCTTCACTGGCTGTGAAAACTTTTCCTTCCTCTCGTTTTAATCCTAACAACATTCCCGTGAGTTCGCGTGGGGGCGGCCTGAACAGTCTACTGTCCTCTGTGTTCAACGGTTCGAAAAGAGAACGATATGAAAGCTACGATGATAAGTCCTCCAATAGATGGAAACCCTACGGCACCAAAAAGTATGACCGTTCTGGAAGCTCGGCATCGTTTGGCCGCATCAATAACAAAGAAAGGATACGAAGTTCGGGGCTAACGAATAGTGTTGGGAGCACAAAACGAAGCGACTCGTATTTGCCTGGCAAAAATTCCCAGCAAAGCAGATACGCTGATCGCTATTCGCGTGATTCGAATGAAGAGGACGAAGCCGAGGCATCTCGAAAAGATGTTGACAGAGCTGCCATGTATAATGAGCTGTACCCAGATAATCATGGGGAAAAGACAGGCATAGCTGAAACATCGCAAATGGACACATCACAAGACATGAACGAAGGGGATGATGACGATGAAGATGAAGACGAAGACGAAGACGAAGAGAATGACGAAGATGATGCCGAAGAGGATGAAGAAGAAGAAGACGAGGACGAAGAAGACGAAGAAGAAGAAGGAAAGGAAGAAGAGGAAGCTTTCCAGGAACGGGAAGAGTCAGTCGATGGAGCTGAAGAAAAGGCCAGTGGGTCAGACTCACAGAGTCCAATCAGCACTCCCTCTACAACAATCAAGAGCGATACAGAAAAAGACTTGCTGAGACTCCCGTCTGCTTCTAATGAATCAAGTTCACAAGAAATGGGTGCAATTACTTACCCAGAAGGATGTTTGTTCCCTCAAAGCGAGATTGAGTATAAGTTCGACCAGCTCAAATCTGAATTGGCAACCCATGGGCCCCTCAAATACTCATCTTCTATATCATATTCTGAAGGTTTTATGTCTCTTCCTTCGACGTCGTTGAACCTATGGAAGTTCAAGGCCAATTTTCTGGCTTACACGCTGCTTGTCAAGGCGAGAAACCTAGAATTCAAGAAAAAGAAAATTCAACTATGGAAAACATACGACTCTTACTCGAAAAAAAATCAAGCAAGAGGTGCAAACATGAAGGAACAACTTGAATTTTTGCATAACGTTGATGATGAGACAAGAAAGGAGTTAGACTCAATTGATATTAGAATGAAGACCTCAGAGCTGGTTCCCGAAACCCCTGCGCTTGAAGCTCCTGCTCCACTGGGAAGACGCGGGCGCCGTCACGGAGATCTGGTGACAACAGAAGCTGAATTTCAAGAGATTCTCAGGACTTTGAAAAATGAAGATAATGAGGACCCTTTGATCAAAGCGAAGCAGGTTTCTGCTGAAATACCTGATCTTATCCTTGATCCATTGGAAAGAGAGGCATTCAAGTTTATGGACTCCAATAATATGGTGCAAGACAAGACCACTTGGGAGCTTCGCTTAAAGACTGATTTCGTCACAAACTTCACTGAAGTTGAGCATGACTTGTACTGCGACGCCTTTTGCCGCGCACCAAAACGCTTTGGTGAAATCGCTAATATCATGGGTGGACTTCGCTCTTTACATGAATGTGTGCTCCACTATTACATCACCAAAAAGAATGTGAACTACAAATTAATGGTTTCTCAATACAAGAAAAAGGCTTCAAAGAAGAATGCGCGCCGAAAGAAGAAGGCTAAGGATGGACAAGTCGATGAAACACTGGATTTAACTGAGGCAGCTTTGGAGATTGGTGAAACGGCGTTGCCTGAAGAACCTGCGCCAGTTGCTATGAAAAGAGCCTTGGAGACAAGTCGAGGTGATGACTTGACCGCTGAGCCGTCTACAAAAAAGGGCCGTTTGGATGAACCTATTCTTGAAAACCCCCCAGCAGCTGAGATTATTGCTCAAAAGTCAAACGGTGAACCAAATATCAACTCGCATACAGAAACTAGTCAACCTCTTGTTGAAAGCCACAACTCGACCGGCATCGAAGCGAGCGCTCCAATTGAGAGTGAGCTCCCAGAACCATTCGTTAAAGTTGAAGACCCGAAGAACACGGGAACTTTCGACGAGGGAACGGGATCAAACGGCGCAATACTCAAAACCACTACTGATTCTTTCGTTCAACCAAGCAAAGAAGCGACCATTGAATCTTCACTCATAAAAGAAGAATCATCTCGGGCACCAGAATACGATGCTGCAATACCAAGCCTGGAGAATACTGAAGGCGATGCCGGAGAGAAAAGGAAGCAGATATCAAGCTATTGGAGCATCACTGATGTCAACGCGTTCCCCGAGTATCTCGCACAATACGGATCCAAGTGGACCTTGATTGCCGATAGATTGGCTACAAAGAGTGCCACTATGGTTCGGAATTACTACCAAAGAAATGCCGAAAAGTTTGCATGGGCTGCGGTTGTAGCCGAGGCAGACCAAAAGCTTGCTCAAGGTGGTTCTGCGCACGGGAACCCATCGTCGGTAGAGAGCACAATCGTGGTCAACCCACAGAAAATCGAAGACTTACAAGCGGAGATACCTAAAATAGAAGCTCCCAAACCGGAGCTGTTGAATGCTATTACTCAACCTCAGGTTGTCAAGGGAAATCCGGTTGCAGTTACGCATTTCCGGCCTCCTCAAATGGCCGAGGTAAGAGTTCAACCTAGGGAAGCGGAAATTCAGCGCAGAGAAGTGGCGACTCAACCAAGAGAAGAATCACACAAACCATCAATCTTGAGCCTTCTCAATGCTGAGCTGAACCCAGGAACCACCAAGAGTAGCAGCGCTCCTCCACCACGAAATAATGATCTTGCAGCATTGTTGAACGCATCATCGTCACCGGTGGTGCCTCCCAGGGAAGAGAATTCTAAGGCTCGAGCAAAGGCAAACAGCATCAGCTCCCTCCTTGGATAATGTATTATATAGCTATATAGCAGAATATCGCCAGAGAAGATGTGTGCCTGCATACAAGACCGGGTGCACCGAGCTTTCTCACTGAAAAATCTTCGATCACACCAGTGACCACAACATGTCTGCGCCAGCGATCCCCGGGTCCAAGGCTCTTATGAGTTCCTTGGTATCGCAAATATTCAGGAGGTCGTTTTCCATAAATGTGCCAAAGTTGCAGAAAATTTCCGATACCGGCCGCCCATCGGTGCCTGTTAACGCGAGACAACAAGCGTACTTTGCAAAGTCCACATTGCAACAAGAATTCAGAAACCCTGAGCTTGAAAGAACCAGAGTGGTGCCTGCGTTGAACACTTTCTACGGAGGTAACCCCATACACGACGACAAGATGAACCAGCTCAATTCATTGATAGAAAGATATCAAGATTTACCCACAAGAACGTTTGACGCCAGAGAGGTCAAGTCCTTCAAATTCGTGTCGTTTGAAGAGTACCAACAAATAACACAGTCTGGTACCCGTCTCAAAGTGGGCCATCACAAAGCATTAATCGGCGCGTTGAACCGCTTGAAGAGTATAGAACCCGAGTTGATGCCTCGAGAAGTCACAGAGGCCTTGGATGCTTACTCCTCTCGTAGTGAAGAGAGAAGCAAATTGTCCGAGCAGAAGATCAAGGAGCTAGATGAGTTTGGCCGTGCGAATGCCGTGGGAAAGAGAAAGAGAAGTGTGGCCAACATCTCCATGGTGAGAGGTTCGGGCGAGGTGCTTGTTAATGGAGAACCCTTTGCCAAGTACTTCCCCAGAGACATTGACCGTGAAAAGATTGCTTACCCTTTCAAGGTTGTCAGCCAGGAAGGCCAGTACAACATTTTCATCGAGGTCAAGAGTGGAGGACTTAGTGGCCAGGCCGAGGCCGCTATGTACGGTATCGCCAAGGCATTGGTGATCTTCAATCCTTTGCTCAAGCCCCGGTTAAGGCTTGCTGGTTTGATCACCAGAGACGCCAGAAAGGTTGAGAGGAAGAAGCCAGGTAAGGTCAAGGCTAGAAAGTCGCCTACTTGGGTCAAGCGTTAGACATGTATATATCAGGAAGAGAGTGCGGCACGATTATGTAGTCACTTAGAAGAAGCGTGATCCAACTATAGACACCAATTAAAGAGTCAATGACTCAAGGTATCGCAAAACCTGTTCCACCTCCCCCTTTTCATACTTAGTGATTTTGCCCTGGAAACTGGTGCCTTTGCCACCACCTTTCATGTTCTTCAAGAGCTCTTTCAACTTCTGCTGGATCTCTTCTGCCTTTGGCCCCATAACCTTTATCATTCCGCCCTTTCCACTCTTGTAGTCTCCATTTAAAAGTGCAATGGTGTGAGAGTCAGTGAGACTGACGCCAGCGTCCTTTTCTGCATTAATAAGAGTCATCAATTCCTTCTGAAAAACCGTCATGTATTCCGGCGAATTGTCCTCTCTGTATATGGTTGCAAGGTTCCGCTCTTTGTTTTTGAACTCGTAGAAGATTTCCAGAGCCCGCAGTGCAGCTAATTCCTTCACCAATGCAGACTCTCTAGAAGTCAGGTTTCTGTAATTCTGGTTGAGCTCGGATACCTTTGTGATCACCTCCTCTATCTGGCAAGAAAGTTGAGAGCCCAGAACCTCTTTCAAAAGTTTATGGTAGGTGGACAACTGTTGTGATACTCGGCTCCCACAGATAAAGTGCAACCTCGAGTTTCCGCCCCGTATATTTGTCTGGTGTAAAAAGGAAACTGCCTGGATTTGGCCGGTGGATGTCAAATGTGTGCCACAGCATGGGTTTGCATCGATATCTCCAATTTTCACCACTCTAACCACGCCCTTTGAAACATCGTAATCGTCGGGGATGTTACTAATATCGATGTCTTTTCCCGAAGAGTCTGGAGTAGTGACACTAATGCTTTTGTTTTCCACAATGTAGGCATTTGCCTTTTGAATCACCTCCGCCAAGATCGTGTCCTCCACTTTGCGAGGTAATTCGATGTAGTTGATCATGTCCCCCATCGACCAGCTCAAGGTTTCGAGCCCATACGTATCGAAAATAGCAGAGATAAGATGTTGCCCCGTATGCTGCTGCATGATGTCTAGCCGTCTTTTCCAGTCTACCACCACTTCCACTTCTGCTCCATCCTCAAGAGGCTCTTCCGTGACATGCACGGCGGTGAGTTTGTCTCTAACAACAAAATCCACCGGGACCTTGTGGGTAGATTTGGTGACAAGGTACCCTTTGTCCGAGGGCTGTCCTCCGCCTTCTGGAAATAAAATGGTATCATGAAGTACCACAGCGTAGAGCTTCTTTGGTGTCTCTGGTTCAGGGGCCTTTTTGCCCTTGTTTTGCTTGTCTTTGGAAGTTAATATGGGCACATAATCTTTGCACGAAGCGACTTTGGTCACGAATGTCTTCAAAAAGGAGTCTTTTTGACACGCCAAGGCGCCTACAATTGCAGATGTGTACATGCCTTCGAAAGACGCAGCAACACATTCGCATAATCAGTATCACACCTGCAGATAGCGCGGACCAAAGGTTATCGCACATTACACTTGAGATTGATGAAGCATTAGAGCATGACCAAGTTCCTCTTGACTGAAGGATTGGTACATCTTATCCGAACCCACGAACTTGATGTTTCTAAACGAGATGAACTACTAAAATGCTCCACCATAGACCACGAGCAGCTTGTTGATTTCTATCTGCGATGTAAGCCCACTGCTTCTTTGCTAGAACTTCTCCAGTCCACGCGTCTAATCCTCTCCAAAAACGAAAAAGAACAGACCCCCAAAACCAGGGAATTCGAGGAGTCGATGCGTGTTTTGAAGTTGCAGGAGAAAGAGGCTCAGTACCAGAGGCTCGTCAGCCAGAAACCGGCAATGAACACTCTATACGAGCCGAAATTCAACGAAGAAGAGACCTCTGCATCCAAAATGCATAAAGAAATCAAGAGCCATGTCACGACGATATTCAACATCTTTGTCAGTGTTGCAAGTGTGGTTTATGCAATCTGGTATTGGACTTCGTCTTCGTGGGGCCTTCGGGACGGGTATCGTGTGCTCCTCTGTCTCTTTTTCGGCATTCTCATCCTAGTAGCCGAGGTGGTAGTATACATGGGATATCTAAACAAGGTCGAAGAAGCCAAGCGGAAGGAGAGGCTGAAAAAGGAGGTCAAGAAAGTGATAAGGACTTACACAATGACATGACCATCCACTTTGCATGGTTGCTAGATTAGCGTTGAAACCTGATTTTTCTCATTCATCTTAGAGAGCTTTTTAGAAATTCCTGGACCATCTCTTGTACTCGAAGAATTCGGCGCAACAGATGCAAAAGATGGAGGTTTCGGGAGGGTTTGCAAGTCAACGTGATTGACCTTAAATACGGATTCCTTGATGGGAGTCACTCTTGGAAAAGACCCGTCTCTATCATAACTCCATCTGAGAACGGTGCTGAGAAGCTCGAGAGTCCCGAACTCTGGCCATAAAGTGGAGACAAACCTAATGGTGCAGCCTGCACTGCTTTCCCACAAAAGAAAATCGCTCAATCTGTTATGGCCACTGGTTCGAAGCAAAAGATCAAGCGGTTTTGTTTGTTCTCCTACGTATAGATTGGACGTGATTGTGTCCTCCGTGATCTCGTGTTTTGAGATTTTGCCGTCTTTGAAATTGGTGGCAATGCACTTAATCGATTGTGCCATATCATCACGAGCGGTATATGGAAAGCACACGTTCAAAAAACGCTTGTATGCCGCAATGTTCGTCTCTTCTTCAATCTGGCATAGTTTCTCCAAGATTTCTCTCTTGATGAGTGACCTATTACCAACAATCCGAATGCGGACATGGTACTCGTTTTCCATCAGCTCTTTGGATAATTTTTCAAGCGAGTCCAGCAATAAATTCATAATGGCATCGACCTCTGCTTGAGGGCGGTTAAAATTCTCGATAGAAAATGCATAGACGGAGATTTCTTCCACTCCTAACTCATAACACGTACGTAATACCTTGAGTGTTAGCAGAAATTTTGCCATATAAATTAACCAATACATACGTTCACAAGAGTTTTCGCTCCACTCGTGTGGCCATCCAAAGAGGAAAGGCCCTCCTTTTTGGCATAGGTGCGGTTGCCATCCATAATGAATCCCACGTGGCCGGGAATTTGGCCGATTTTCACAACACGAATAGCACTTTGCTTGAATGCCTCAATTGACTTAACAAGAAAGTACGAGAAGACAGTATTGGCTATGGCTTTCGGTGAATACATGAAGAAGGGAGTACAAATCTGGTGGGTGCAAAATATCCCCGCAGAATGCGAAATGCGTGGCGTGCTAACGTTGACGACAGGCATGCCCGGAAAGGAGTTCGTGTACAGAAGAGTTTCAGGCTACAACTTCGAAACATTACTAAATTGCGTCTTTCTGCAACGTTTTTTCGGGAAATTTCTATCAAATTGTGGTGCAGAAACGTGAAAATATGAGATCAAAAATGACGCGAGCATTTGCATCGGCTGTTTCGGATTTGTTTCACATATAATCAGCTGTCTTTTCACACCAAGAAAACCGAAAGGTATTTAATCACGATTTTTTCTTCTTTTACATCTCGATCGCTGAGGACTTTTTTATGCTCAACAATAAATATTCAGTCTCCTCTATTTAGACACTATACACCAGATTATATACAGTTGTATTGTTTACAATGCCATCTCCAGCTAAGAAGCACACCACTCCCGCGCTGCACACCCTTTATCACCTCGAGGATAATAAAGTCACCCATAGATTTCGGCACGTCTTCTCAAAAGCCATGTCTTCTATTAGGAAAAATGTTGATTCTAATTCGAAGGATTCCAGAAGTCGGCAGTCCAAAAAGGATGACGCTATCCGGAGAAAGATCGAAAATGAGCTCTCTAAGAAAAGAAGCTTGAGTTCAAGGGTAGCAAGGAAAGGCAAGACTGTTTCTGGAACGGTGTCTTACTTGAAGCCTTCTGAGCCAATTATTTGCAGGCCTTCTGCCACGGTTTATGAAGCTGCTCAATTGATGTCGGCTAAGAGAGAGAATTGCATTTTGGTTGTCGATGATAAGGGTGAATTGATTGGAATCTTCACCGCCAAGGATGTGGCCTTTCGGATTGTCGGGGCTGGTTTGAACGCAAGCCTTACCACCATTGACCAAATTATGACCCATTCACCTCTTTGTGCCAATGCGAATAAGCCGGCATCTGAAGCCTTGACTATGATGGTGGAAAAAGGTTTCAGGCACTTGCCAGTCTTGAACGATCAAGGCAAAATTGTGGGCGTTTTGGATATTACCAAGTCCTATGCGCAGCAGATGGAGAAGTTAGAGAGGGTGAATAATTCTTCCCAAAAGCTTTACGAGGCTCTAGATTCTGTGCATTCAGAAATCGGTCTTTCACAACAGCCTAGCCACGTCCTTGAATACTTTGCGGATTTGAAGACTAAGATGAACGGCCCAACGTTGGAGAGCGTCTTGGATAGTACTACAAGCCCCATATACGCCAACATCAAGACAACGGTGTATGAGGCCACTTTGTTGATGAAAGAAAACAAAACTACTGCAGTTCTAGTCAAGGACCTGAATGATGAGGTGACGGGAATCTTTACGTCTAAAGATACGGTACTCAGAGTTATTGCTGCAGGCTTGGATCCCAAGAAGTGTTCGCTTGTTAGAGTTATGACTCCACAGCCTGATGTTTCTTCTACGTCTACATCCATCCAATCGGCATTAAGACAAATGTTTGATGGACATTTTTTGAACTTGCCGGTGGTGGATGACCACAATGATATCGTTGGCATGGTGGACGTGCTCAAGCTCACTTATGCGACGCTTCATCAAATTAAGAAGATAGAACTGAACTCAACAGAAAACAAGGAATCTGAGGAGGGCCCTGCTTGGAACAAGTTCTGGACTTCATTAGATAGCGAGGACTCGGTGTCTCTTCACTCTGATTCTTTACATTCCGACTCGAGTAAGCTTCCCGATGTCGCTCCGGCAGAGCTCAACCTGTTCAGTAAGGAGTTAGACCCATCCGACTCTATATCTGTGGCCGATGAGGAAAGTGTCATATCCAAGCAACCAACCATGTCCAACTACTCCGCTGCTACAGAAGGCGGGTTCGTTTTCAAATTCACGGCTCCCGCGATTGAAGGCAGGGTGCATCGAGTCTCTTTGAGTGAAGGGGAGAATTTGGATGATTTGCGGTCACTCATCGATCACAAGCTTCAACAAAAGGATGTGGAGGCTTTGAAGGCCACTGGAAATGAGTCAGAAATGTACGTTTTAAGCTACATTGATGACGAAGGCGATGTGGTTTCGATTACCACCGATAGTGATCTCAGAGATTGTATCAAGGTGAACCAAGTCTTGGGCCACAAGAAGGCCGATATCTACATCCATGGCTCGCACGAGGCTGCATCTATGGATCACGAGTCGATTACGAGCCGGCGTAGTACTAAGTCAGCACAAGGCTCCGAGTTGGTGGCTGGCGTGCCGAACAGCGTGCTAGTCTCAGGCGCACTCGGGGTGGCTTCTTTGCTTGCGGCCGTTTTCATAGTTTCCAGGAGGCATTAGTCTACAAAGCGACTATCAGCTATATACATAGGAATCTTCTAATATTTTCACGAAGCTGCGCTCGACACTTTCTCTCTTAGCTCGTCAAAGAACTGCTTCTGCTCTGCCTCGCTACGCTCCTCATTCAAGTAAACATTAGCCTGGCCGCTAAAATCCTCCGGCCTCAAGACAATGGCGTTGGGGTTTCTTTCATTTGACCATCTGTGGGCCACCTGCTTTTTCAAGGCATCATGCAAATGGGCAAGCGTGTGACTCCTACTTATAGTGTAGTCTTTTATGTCGAAGCCCAATATTTGCTGGAGTTTCTTGGTAAACTGGAACCGCTTTTCCAAGTCATCTAAGCTTGTGCTGGAGTATTCCTCCTCAGTCACCGGTTTCTGAAACACTGCATTGTGTGCTTCGAATATAGCGTTAGTGATCATCTCACTGCTCACGGATTTCTCGATGTCTCGAGCCTTGACCACGTTATCTTTCCATTGTACGATTTTGAAGTCGGGAATGTCTCTGGAGGCATCGAACGGTTCGTATGAAGGGGAATTCTCCTTGTTCAATATGACAATTTTGGAGTTGGGATCCACCTCGTAGTCGTCCTGCTTCTCGATAATCTCCTTATTTTTCGCCTCCCTAGAACCGAAAAGGTTATTGAGGAACATTGCACGAGGGGCCGTGGAGAATGGCCTCACAGTTCTTGGCAATACTAGACGCACCTGGTTCATTGGATTCCTGACTGTTGAAGACGGTGCAGCTCTGGTGTAATTTTTCGCACCACGATGAAGAAAGCATGGGTGCAGGAATGGAGTGTTACTTTACATGGTGATAATATGCAACTCAATCGCGAGGGTTTGGTATTCAATGCGCCCGATTTCGCCGGGTAAAGTGAAATCTACTATAAATCCCAAATCCCACTAAAGTGATGAGGAGAAGAAGGGGGGCGGTTCCCAGCCCTACTGCACCTGCAGGAGCGAGGCTTCGTTCCACCAACTCCCCGGAGTCTTCAAAGAAACTTCGAGGCGTGAATATGGTGGCTGCTCCAGTCTTTGTTGGTGTATTGGCTGCTGCGCTTGGGGCGGTGAATGTTGCTTGAGGGCTTGTGGTGCTGATAGTAACATCTCCGATTTCACACCAGTTGTGCACCGGTATACAGTTGATGTACTTGCACCACGAGCAAGAGCTGCTTGTTTGTTGGTCTGTTGAGTAAAGATTCTTGGTCAAAAGCACAAAGTACAATATTGCAAGCACTAAGCAGACGACGCGAAACCCGCCCCACAATGCAACTTTCCACAATATCTTATCTTCCTTTCGGTCAAACGGATTCCAGTTATCAAGAAACAACTGCCATGTAGATGCTTCGCTTTTAAAGGTGTAGATTCCATCCTTGAACACAAAAGATGGGTCCGTGAGAAGAACAACTGATAGAAGAATCCCCATACAGAACCCGCCTATATGTGAGAAGTTGTCCAAGCCAGGGAGCAATCCTAGAATAAAAGACACCACAATCTCTGCAACCATAATGAGTATAAAAGTTTTGTAATGTGTCGTGGCATAAATGTTGGTATTTTTCCTTCCGCAATAGACGAATAGTAGCAAGTTCGTAGCCATAATGCCAAACAATGAGCCTGAAGCACCTGTAGATGCAATCCCATTGGGTGAGAAGTTTGCCCCAAGCAAAAATCCAGCGATGCCGCTGGCCATGTATATGATTCCGTACTTGATCCAGCCAATCGAACGCTCAACATACGCTCCCATAGATAACTGCAACATGAGGTTGAAGAAGATATGCAAGAATCCCGCGTGCAAAAAAATCGGTAGAATGATCCTGTAGTATTGGTCCGGGACGTACTTATTGTCAATAATGGGAATTCCATTGATGCCGCAGAGTTCGTTTAAATTGCACACATTTGTAGCGCTAGAAGTTGAGTTCGGGCATGGATAAAGAACAGATGTGTCCAGGGTAAGTCCCGTGAGCTCGTGCATACATGGCACGTATCTGGCGCCCATGTTGATCAAAACATATGTGGAGGGCCCCAACATGGGGTTGAAGTAAGGCTTGGTCTGCAACGGTGAACCGGTCAAAATACCCATTCGAGCTAGTTCCACAATGAAGACTATCAACTGCGCGGTGGTAGCTATGATAGTAAACCATGGTAATTTCGTGTAATGGTTCTTTGGAAGTCTACTCTCGAGCTTGCGTCTGTTGCGCTCGTTGCGATAGAATCGTTTCTTCAAGCTCTCTTCTATGTGGGGGAAATGTGATTTGAGCCTGGAGTTAGTGGCCGGTGCTGTGACCTCCTCTTGGTCGATGAATGGATCTTCGAGGGTGCCTATGTGCTGCTGGTCCGTCGATTGCAGGTAATATAGGTTCGTAGGGTAATCGGAAAGCTCGTGGTGCTCTGCAGAAGTCGTTGGGTATTTTGGGTCTCTGGAAGAAGCAAACGGGTCTTTGAGGTGTGACGAGGTGCTAAAGTCATTGATGGGCGAATAAGGGCGGTTTCTGGAGCCACCTTGAATGTCGCCCCAGAATTCCTGCGGCTGTTCGTCGCTGACGTACTCTCTGCTCTCATGAGAAGCGGCATTTCGCACAAATTCATCCCTGGCACCGGGCATGATATGTCAGATATGGCCAAAGGGATTGATGGGAAGAAAATGAGCGAAGTGGCTTTTCGGCTGTGTTGGTGGGTGCCTGTGATGTGTACAGGAGAGCGTCCGAGGAGTACTAAAAATATGTCCCGCGGTGCCACACACTGCGTAAAAGGAGAACCGTACGGGCATCAGAGCTCCAAATCAAAGAACTCTCACGTCAAAAAAAAGTTCACTTTTCTTGGTAAAACCGGGACCTTGTCTTTGAAACTCCGTTGTTTCGATGGAAGATTTTGCCCCCGGGAATTATGAGCTGTAGTATTTTTTGCCTGAGTTTTTATTTTACTAAATTTGACTTTCTCCACCTACACAACATTGTAGTTAAAAATTGTGAAGGAGAATCACCTCCTCTGCCAATGTAGCCTATTTACATCAGTGCCTCCGAGACTCCGAAAGTAACTATCAAATCACTAGTAGTGGTTTTCTGTAAGATCAGAGCACTCATAATTTTGTCAAGATAGATATCACTTCCTGAGTGGACTTGAAGAATTTTTGGTAGACATCTTTGAGCGGTTTTCTAAGATGGTTGATTACTTCACGGCGACAGGGGACTTTCCGTTTATAAGTCTTCATGCCTAGCCACTCATGCAAATCTTAACTTGTGTCCAACCAATTTTGACGGCTCAAACGGGCAATTAAGGCTCACTTGTGGAAGTCAAAATGTGGCAGTTAAAAGACAGCATGCGTGAATCATTGACAGATCTACACTAGGGGTCTGAAGATCCCACCGAAGCATGTTGGTACCTGAGTAAGGACATCTTCTATTCGTGTCAAGCAAGTATAAAGATTCACTTCAGCACAAAAGCAGGGGCTTGGTCTATTCGTGTAAAACGACGCGCGTCTAACCAAGACCACCAGGAACACTTTAGAATTCACCAGAGGTACTGATGTGCAACAGTTTCCGACCTTACAACAACTGGTTTTTTCTGGCTACGCTCAACCTCGCAAAACCACTTCATTTTCTCACTCTCTATGTAAATAAACTGTCGTTGGACAATGGATCGGCCTTCAAGACCTGATCTCTGGCACGCACCTTTCTGTCCAAAGCGGCGTGAGCACGTGCACGGGCTTGCTTTGCCGCCTGTTGTTTTGCCTGGGCTCTGAGGGCGTTTGGTGACACGTATTGCTTGTTCTCGTAGATCTTTGGGCCTCCGAAGGAACCTTCCAAGATTGTGATTAGCGTCATGACAAACCGGGGCCCGATTTCCACCAACGACAACGAGTTCTCGTCGAACTTGTCCATGTCCGACTCCTTGAGCTGCTCGGTCTCGGAGATCTGGTAGTTTCTTACCCAGATCTTGCCATCGACAATGGAGAAGGTCATGACGTGGTCCACGAAAGGCTTGGACTTACGAGCGTTGGGAGGCACGCCAAAGGTGTGGAGAAACATCTCCTTCATGAGCTCGTGGTGGGGCGAGTCGGTAAAGGTTTTGTCGAAACTGAGAATGGGTCTAGAGCCTTTCAAGCAGTTCCCCGTGAAGTTCAACTCAGTGAGCGTGTGCATGTTTTGAACCAAGAACTTCAAGGTAGGCCCGTTGGGGGGCTTGGAGAGCCAAAGATAGAGGTCCTGGTGCTTTCTGGCCTCGAAGAAAAATATGTTGTTGCAGTTGTATAACTCGGCGACCTCGTTGAGCTGCCACAAGTTTTTCTTGGAGTCAAACTTGGGTTCCTTCCTGGCGTGGGGCATCAACTGCAATAAGTCTGCGATCAAGTGGCGATGTCTGAAGGTCACACCACGCGACGAGATCACCAACACTCTCTGGCGGTTTATGTGCTTGGTTTTTTCCGATGTTTCTTTGGACGACTTGGACTGCAAAGCCTTGTAGATTGCCGACATGATGTGTAGATGATCTTCTAGCTGTGAGATGTCTTTTTTTCCTGGGCTCTGGGATGAGGTGTATATACAGAGCCGAAGAGGTGCGAACTCACTGGCGAAATAGACAGTTTATCTGTAACCAGCGCCTTACAAACATTGTGAACGTGAAATTGAATCTGCTGATTCTAGCTGTGATGATGTAGGATATTTATCCACCTCTTATTGCTCAGTTGTCTATTTCTACTAGAAATGGCTGAGACGGCCACTGGTCAAGCATGTGACAGAACTTGTGATAGTGCTTCGAAATGTTTATCATCATTTGCTTGGTCCAGCAGGTTGTTCGTCAAGCTAGTCTAGCTGTCTTCTTAGTCAATTCTGTCTTATTCAATTCTGTCTTATTCAATTCTCTCATTCAATTCTCTCTTAGTCACGAGCTGCTTAGTCAATGCTGCTCTAAGCTGCTCTACTCATCAGCTGCACGTCTCATATCCGCTACATTCTGCAATACATTGCAATGTCGATGAGCTATTTTATTTACCTATACTAGATCTAGTGCTTCTCGGCGTGCTTGGCCAAGTAGTTCTTGACAAAGGTCTCTTCTTCCTTAGAAGCAGCGTTAATTGGAGGGTGGGTTGGTGCAGCAGGGCCCCAAGGCTTTGGCAAGGTGATGAAAACAACTGCCCCCAAAGTGGCCATGGCCAACACGTGTGGTTGGACGGATCTACCCAAGACGTTGTAAGCGGCACCCATGATTTAATGAAGTAGTCTAGTTGTTGAGGTGATTTTTTCATTCATACCGCGCATTCTATTGGATGTCCACCATGCAGGCGGCCAGTATTCACGGGACGTTTGTGGGGTGCCATCATGGTTGGCTATGTTCGGGAGCAAGAATATGCCAGGTGCTAAATGAAAAGACTCAGATCTCTATCTGAACCACCTTGCATATTCTTATGTTTCCGAACCCGGGGCCTGTGGGTCGTGCTCTGGTGCGCACGAGAGATTATGGCTTCCAGATGCATAATCGGAGCGTCTGAAGCGAGCAAGCTGAGCACCGAATACTACACTTTCTGAGGAGCCCGCAGTTCCCAAACACTTGATTCGGAATCAAGAGATTTCAGGGCTTGTTTCGTAGAGAAAAATGGAGGCCTTGCCTAGAACCCGCTCTACTCCGGAAAACTCTGATGCTCTTATGCTCTGGCCAGCCCTAAGCCACCCTTTCTCTAACCCCCACATTCGCTGTATGCTTCATTCTCCACTCTCGCTCTATGCCGCGCTGCGATTAAGGCCTCTCACTTGACTTCTCACTGACTTCGCGCTCACCCGTCACCCTACTGATGCTCATACACACTCTCATTTTCAAAACGCCATACGCATACCTCCCCTACGCCTAGTTCTCCACGTCGCATTCCTGCTCCCTCCTACACCTTTGGATCTTCGCTTTCTTCGACCTCTGCACAAGAATTCCGTGGCACCAATCCTCGGCTGCCTCCTCCACTAAGACCTAAAGACGAGACCGCCATAGACCATGACTACGGCGGCGCTCAAGTCCAGCTACATCCACACCCTAGCAGCACGTTTGGAGCTGCTACTCCCGAATAGAACAGGATACCACTTGATGGAGGTAGAGCTCAATGCCCACTTTGTGGTCACCGCAAACCTCCTCCTCCTGAACTGCAAGCGTCTGGACGGCCTGGATGAGTACTTTAGTGAGATCATCGACTCTCTCATAGCAATTCTCAGAAAAATCAACTTTGATCTGTCAAACAAGCTTATTGAGCGTGACCTCAATGCATTGTCGTCCACTCTTATTGTGTCGAAGCTTCTCATGACTATTGTTACCAAAAATTTGACTGATGTAGAGGAGCCGTCTCCAGAAAGCTTTCCTGACATATTCATCAATTTGGATTTGTTGCACTCAAAAGAGTCCTTTGAAATATACAAGCATCCGCAACCACATCCGCTAGACTTGGATGTGCATTTGATCTTAGAGACCTTGTTTGCGATTCTTTCTCCTCGTGTCAACCGTACGGCATACTCCCGCCTAAGGCGGAAACCTGAAACCTTCACTGACTGTGATTTCAGCGTGTCTACTCATATGAGCTTATCCTATACTGAGCTTCTATCATACATGGCGGAGATTGATTATAATTTGATAATGGTGATACGCTTTGTGGCTGCTGCCAACCCAGCAGAATATTTGTCCTTCATGAAGAAAAACCTCTTTTCATGGACTGAACAGGGCGATATGATCCCTTCAAGATCTCTACTGAAATACTCGTGCCTGTTGATGTTTGCACACACAAATCCGCAAAATACTGACTCTTTTTTAAAGCTCATCTACAAGTCAATTCCGTATATCAGCTCAAATGGTTGGATGCAAATCTTTCTTTACTATGCATGTCTCAACTTAGAATGTCAAAGCATATACAGATCAGGATTTTATACCAGCACCTTTTACCCAGGCAGTCCCGCGGAGGCACAGTGCAAGCTCCTTTTTGACTTTGCCTCGACAGCCTACGAGAGTAATTCTCCTGAATTGCTATCTTTCTTTTCCTGGTACGCCTTCACTTGCCCTTCAGATTTTGATGAGATTGTGCTGTCGTCTTACAAATTTAAGCTGGCTTTCAACAAGAGGATAAAATTCTTGACTCAGTTAATTAGAAACTCCCAAATGTCTCTCGATTTTATCTCCTTCGAATCCTTGAACAGGATTTTCTTGTTGGGCGCTCATGTGGATACACCGCTGGGAGGAGTTAGAGAATTCAGTATCAAGCATGTCGAGGAGACTTATCAGAACTTGCTAAAGTTCCGTCCCAATGACTCTGAGGCATCCTCTGTTCTGCAATATAGAAAGTTATTTGTGGATACCTCGACGGCATCTCTTTTGCTACACCCACAGCGCCATGTTGAGATATTCTTCAATGCTTTTCAGCAGACAACAAATAAGATGTGTGAATTATTTCAAAACCCTGCGAAGACTCATGAATTATCTATTTTTTTAAAAATCATCAAGGAGATTTCCAAACATCAAAGCAATACCGATTTGTCTTCCCTTCTTATGGGAAAAATAAATCAGACCCTCCAGAAAATCATGATGAAAACCACAGAACTTTTATGCGCTGATAAGTCTTTGCGGTACGACTCATCAGAAGCTTTGGATGAAAATTCCTTGGTTGACGAAACTACGGAAAGTATTATAGAGAACCGCTCTGAGAATTTGATTCTTATCGAAGATATCCACAATTTCATCCTTGAACTATATGTCGAGCATCCTTCATATTACTTGGGAAGTGTATTGATACCCACTGAAGAAGACATGGATAGCACCGCTCGTGGAATGGTCGAAATTGTCCAGAAGGTTTTTCCGCCTTTGGAGACTGCTATAAGGTTCAAAAGCACAATGGGCTCACAGCTATTTAAAACGGCATGCGCACTCACACTGAAACTATTGAGCTTTTGTGATGGCGACACAGTTTCCAAGAAAATGCAATGCATATGTATCTTGATCTCACACGAATTTCTTTATCTGACCTGTGAGGTTTTGATATGCCTCAGTGATAAACTATTCAAGGAATACTTTATTACCCTTAACAATTTTTCGCATTACAGATCTGAGAAGCTTACGCGGATGGATGCAAATGAATACTTGATGAACCATGAATCTCACTACGCATGTTCACGAATCTGCGGTTCTGTGGACAAGCTTCTAGTGTTGTCCCTTTGCACCCACAAGGTTCAGTTTTTGAGTTTGGCAAAATCATTCATGAAGTTATATCTCAAGGAATCCCTCATTTTCTACCACAAGTCGTCATGCTTCAAGCAGACATTATTAGAATCGTTCCAAACTATCCTAGACGATGACTCTGTGTTCTCCGGCTTTGTTTCGCTCAACAAACAATTCAAGTCTCTTTTGATCAATTCTGAGCCGACCCAGGGCCTTTGTGAAGCATGGGTATTGATATATCGCAGGTGGTTAGTCATGATCGAAGACGAGCACAAGTTGAGCGAGGAGAGCTTTTCATTCAAAAAGTTTACAGAGTTTCTCGTTTGCACATCCGGCATTCTTTTGTCACCACAAGCCGCACACACGTTCTTTGGGAAGGATACAGTCGAGACCATTATCTCAGCATTTTTTGATAAAGCAATTGATTTGTTGCATTCCAATGAATTGTACATTCGGGTGGTCGTACGTGATGCTTTATCAGCCGAGTCGACCAGTGAAGTATACATCATGACGGTCAGAAAACTCATGAATGCTGTGTACAGTTACAAGCAGCAAGAAAATGTTGAACAAGAGTCTGTTCTATTTGTTGAAGAAGCTATCCTGGTTTTTGCAAGTATGATATCACTTGAAAATGACTTCTCCTTTGTTCTCACTTCCCTATACCCCGGTGCAAGTCAAACTTTATTTGATATTGTGCAGCTCGTTCCAACTATAGCCGACCAGATCAAGCTCAAGTTGCGGTTATGCAAAATGATGTCTGCCGTTTCCCTAGATCGTGCCAAACTTGGCCTCCGTGGTGCTCACCAGTTGAGAAATATGTATGCCAAAACTGCAGCAAGCTGGTTGAGCTCAGCAGTCTCGCTTGATGACAATGCAACAACACTAGCCAGCAGTGCAAAAACATCAGACATTGAATATTTGAAGATCGAGTTGGCAACGGAATGCTCTAAGTCCCTAGAGTTGCAACTTCAATCTTTAATCCTTGTTGTTCCAGATGACACAAAAGAGGCAAATTATCTACAAGCAAAAGAGCGAGTGTTCTCGGAATACTTTGCCCTCTTTTATCAGATTCTTGAGAACTTCAACTCAGAGAACCCATCTCCCTTGATGAAAAGATCCAAGTTTAAAACCCAAGCAATTGTTGACAATATTTTAAAGGCGATTTCCAATATACTTAAAGCGAACAGTGAAGTTGGAATGCAATTTGCTTTACCTCTTGGGTACCACGGAAATACCAAAATGAGGGCGATATTCTTGGAAATATTCGCTGCCACTTTAGCAATTGGTGAGAACAATCTCTCCAAAGAAGAATTTCCCGATGAGGTTGTTCAGCAGTTATCTGATGTCTATCCAATGTATGGAGCAGCTGCGGAAGCTGCTTCTCCAGCAGAACATAATTTATTGGCTACTTCCTTACATGGATTGTTTGGCTACACTATGGCTTTGGACAAATTGTTCGTCACCTTGTTAAAGGCTGAAATTGACGGTGTGACCCGACCATCGGATATTTTCCGCAGTAACTCCACCTTGACAAGATTGATGTCAATATTTGCCAAAGAATACGGACTACCATATCTCACGGTGATTTTGAGACCCTTCATCGAAGATATCATTGATGACAACGTGACATTTGAAGTTGAACGAGGTGACAACGAAAAAGATTCCGAAGTTTTCATCGAATGTTTGCAAAGGTTGGTAGAGTCCATCGTCTCTTCCATGTCTTGGGTCCCTGACACTTTCAAATTCATTTGCTCCGAGATTTACAAATGCATCTCTAACAAGTTCGAGTCAGCGTCTCTTATTGGAGTCGGCTCGTTTTTGTTTCTTAGGTTTTTCTGCCCAGCCATTGTTAGTCCTGAGTCGTTTTTCGACTTAACATCTATTGACTTGAAAGTCAAGCGCTCCCTCATTCAACTAGTGAAGGTTATTCAGTACATGGCAAACGGATCGATCTCAAATTTGAAGTGGGCATCATTGACGAAATATGCGAAAGAGATGGAAGAAATGAACGCCAAGATTTTCAAGTTCATGGAGGATATTGCCCTCGGTGAAGAGATTGCGGGTTATCAGTTCCACAGGTTGACAGTCAAGCCGCTCACCAGTCTAAGGTACATCCATAAGTTTCTTCATGTTTACTTCATTGTGATCAGACACAATTATGTGGTCGAAAATGCGTTTAGCTCTCGGCCGCACCTCAAAGAGAGAATTGATGTGTGGCGCAAACTCGACAAAGTGTTCTGTGAATTGGGACACCCGAAGCTTTACATTTCGCTACAAGGAACGAAGTCAGTTGAACCACAACTCAATATCGGAAACTCCCAATTTGCTGAATTCATGGCCAAGATGTCAGCCAAGAACATCGAACTTTCAGTTGACACTCCTGCAGTACACACCAGTGCTTTCCACGATGGCACCCCTACTATCGTCGTCAATTTCAGATACTTGAGAGATGTGGGATACGATATGAATACCTTCGTTTACCTACTTTTTGAATGCGTTAGTCAGGTATGGGATAAGAAATACTACTGCGTCTACGACTTTTCTGAGTTTTTTTACATGGGAATTATTGGAAACAATTATGTGAATCTCATTAAGAGCTACGCTCCTTTGAACTACTATCTGAACTTCAGCAGAGCTTACTACTACAACTTGCCTCGCAAGGAGAATGTCTCTCAAATCGAAGCGTTGGATATTTTCGAAACTAGCTCTCGTAAAACCTACTTTTACTCGGAGCAAGACAGCCCAGAGATTACCAATTCTTTGTGCCTTGAAGATGCATCCTCAATGCGGCAAGATGTGAGATTGGTTTGCGAGTCTTGCCTATTGTATGATGACGTTACAGAAGAGTTCAAGGAGGTGACAATCAAGCTAGGTCGGCAATGGCTTCAAATCTGGTTCGAAAGATTTGATTACAAGTCTGATAATACTGTGACGGACACTATTGCTCCCGTGGAATCACATCTATTGGCTGATGTGATCAGATGCGAAGTCTCCTCCAAGAGCGGTGAGCCAAATGAGTTCACGTTGTTCCTGAACAGATTCAACTACCAGGTGACCCTTGTGACCCCTAGAAGACAAGAGATTCTCCGGTTCCTTTATTTCTCCAAGCTCAAAGCCACAAAACAAACTAAAGGCTTGAAGTCTCTGACAGATGGCATTGGACTTGAAAATCTGAAGAGATTCAGTTTATTGTCTAATTTGATGTTCCACGGGTTACTCAACAAGAACGAGGAGTTGAGACTAGCGTCTTCTAAGCTCATTGCGTCATTCCTTTCCTACTTTGGCGTTATTAAGGACTTTCCGTCCTCATCTGTGATAAGTGTGGCATTTCCTGATGATACCACAGAATACGTTGTGAAATATTCTACTAAATTGGCGGAGAATTTCCCCCATTATACATATATGTTTGTGAGGGCGTTTTTTGATGAATTCGAGAAGTTGCCATTGGAGTTAAGAATTGCTGGTATTTCGTACCTTTCGCCTTGGATCGACAACTTGAGCGGCAATTTGTACCGGGAGAAAGATGGTGCGTCCAAATTGGCGTATACGATACGTCACCTTGCCAAAATCACTACTGCAAACAAGAAGCTCGTTCCGTTCTTTGCAGCCTACATTTGGAAGAAGTTGTTCGAGGACCGCAGAATCACCTCAGTGCTTGTCGACGAATTGGTCTCTTTGGCAATGGAGAATGTATGCGATCCGGATGCATGGGCTGCTATAACGTCGTTGTTTTCTCCTGGTGTCGAACTATGCGGGGAGCTTATTTTCAGGCTCAATGATTGCATTCTGAAGACCAAGCTAGACGACTCGGAAATTGCCATTCAGAGCAAGCAGTTGGAGATCAAGGTTTTGGTGAAAATTTGTGCATCCCTTTTTTTCAACTCCTTCATTTACGCATCTTTGTACTTGCTGGAGGTGTTTCTATTCTGCACTCTATTCATCGCTGGTCCAAGTCTTGACATTGGGATTGAGTTGCAAAGGCTTGTGCTCAACACAATTCAATCCTTTTCAATGAAGCCTCTGCTCAACCATGATCAAAGAGAGTTGATCAACAATACGCTCAATTACTTTAGTGGCCAAAGAGCCAAGATGTTGTTTGGGTTGACCGCGAAAGAGAAGGTGATCCTGAAGGAAAAGAGTCAAAGCTTTGACAAGGCTCAATCATTCGAGCTCCTCTTCGAGCATTTGGAAAATTTCATCGAAAAGATCGGCTCTGGTAACGACAAGCGGCGTTGGATGTCACGGTGGTCGTCCATATCCAAAGACTTGGCGTTTGGAGATTCCTACTACTGTGACCGTGCTCTTTCTGTGGTCTGTACTTTGGCGAGGTCTGGAATCAGTGACTCCTCGGGTGGTAAGATCCTCGCCTTAATGTCTAAACGCATCTCAGAAGAGGATATATTTATGTTGGAAAATCCTGTTAGTTTTTACCGACTTGAGAGGGGCTTTGCAACAGACTCTATATACCTGCCATCGCTTGTGTGGGTTGTTTTAAGTTCAGTCTTGTTGGACTTGCCATTTAATTATCAGGCCATGGCAACATATTTGGGGAGAACTCTCAAACGTCTTACCTTTGACCAATCATTTCTTCACAAGGCTTTTGAAAAGAAGGAAGTTCTCTACGGCGTGGTGGGCACAATCGAGGAAAAGTCGGGTGTAAGAACTACTGAGAAGAATTTCGAATTAACATTCTTGATTTTGATGTCTAAAGGCTTAGCCTTGCATCGTCAAAGGCATTGCTCCATCACCAACTACGAATTGACTCTAGGTTTCAAGTCCGCTGATATGTTCGAGAAAAAGCAGGACTTCACGTGCTCATATCTCTTGATGTATTATCTTTCTGTGACGAACTCTACGTTCGTGTGTTTCATCGAACAGTCCAATCTCAAAGGCATGGAATTATTGCAAATTGGCAAAGACAGCATCCCTAAAATGGTCGTGGATCAAATCTGCAGCGGGAACCCCAAGATGCGGATCACTTTTTTGATGGCTGCTTACATCTTCGCTAGAGATTGTGACCAGGTTTTCCGGTGGAAGTTCATTGCACTCTACACTTATATAAGCAAGGAGCTGAGAAAGATGTCATTGACGGTGTTTCACATCATTCAAGAATCCCTACAAAAGTCGTTCAACGACCACATCTCCATCACATCTATGAACGAACTATCTAAGATCATCGTTGATGTCGTCGAAGATAAGGAATATGATGTCAAGAAAAACCAGGTTAGAGTGGCTGAAATTTTGGAAGAGTTTTCTTTGCAAGGATTTGAAGAGCTGGAATTTTTCAAATCAGATATCTCTATGAGTCGCGAGGTAATTGCAGAGAAAGTCCGCACCATTGTGAATATTGTGCAGACGGTTTTGTCGGACAGTGAAGCAGGTGGAAAACTCGATAAGTACTAGTATTAAGTTTTTTCCTATGCAGAGATATACTCCTAATCATATATCGCCATGATAAGAAGCACATATCAAGTAGTTCAATTCGAAGCCAAACATCCTACACCAAACGAGACAATCCTTCTTAAAGAGTGATTGAAGACAATCATGCGGCATTGGAAAGTTTGTATACTTGCAAGGCCCAATTGATTTTTTCTATGATCTCTTCACACAGAGGCACAGTTTCGGCCTCAAGATCATACTTTTTCTTTATGACAGTTTCCTTTCCGCCTTGCTCAGTGTCCTTCTCAATGACTATCTTAAAATGGGTTGGGGTTTTGCTGTCTTTGTATTGCTTGAGTTTGGTGATGCGAGAAATGTGGAATGAGCTTGTCTTCAACATGGTGTCATTGTAGTATTTGGAATAGTTGTAATGGTGCAAGTAATGATGGTGGTGGTGACTAGAGTCCTGTGTAGAGCTTGAAAACGGGTTATCATTGGGCTGCTTTTTCCAATTGGCGTCATCCGTAGGTGCCAAGTGTATGTAGTCACCATCCAAGATGAGAGATTTTTCGATCCGGTTAAGCAATGGCGACTTTTTCCTGAAAACCTTCCATTTGTAATAAATAGTGTTCAAGTTCATTGGAAGCAACTGGTTGGCACCGGTCATGAAGTCCTCGATCGATGTCTTGGGTTTCAGGCTCAACAGCGGCTTTACTTGTTTCACATCCTGTTGAGTTCTTGCATTCATGTGAGTGTCACTTTCATTGATTTTGAAGCCTGTTTCGATCTCTGCCACTTTTGGCGTGATCCCGCTTTGCAAGAATGGAGCGGAGTTCGGGGTGATGCCCTCTTCCAAGGATTCATTTTTGGTCTTGAGATCCAACATCGACCACGTTGCGTTTTTCGTATCAACAACCATGATGAACTCCGTGCTATCAATGTTCGAAAGAAGCTCTGAATTATCCAAGGGTGCTCTTCGTCTTTTTAAGTCATTTTCCATATTCCACGTATGAGAAGGACCAGCGTGAGGCTCCTTGACAACCAGCACCAACTTATACTTTGACATGTCCACTTGATATTGCCTGCAAATCAAGTCCAACAATCCTCCGACTTGCATGAAAGACGAAACAAAGAAGCTTGTAGGCTTCGTTGAAGATGAGTTGGGGATGTTGCTCACTTTGACCTCAATGCTATTGCCAACCGAATCCCATAGGTTTGTTGGATTCAAGTTCTCTGGATGATCTTCACCAGCTTTCAGTCGTTCTTCGCTACGTTTCTCATATAAATCGAGGTTTTGCTTGAGCTCAAGGGGTAGCGGGGATTGCTTTTCGTGAGCGGCGGTTTCTTTGCTGCTTTTGGCCCTGCAAAGCGCTAGGTATCTTGGGAAGTTGTAAGAGTAGAGTAGCCTAGTACGATCCAAAGTTCCGAAGTTGGAGTCATATAGATCACCATCCTCATCGATCAATTCCATTCTCCAGTTGTTGGGATTCATGAGAGTTGTCTTATCTGGTTCTTCGGAGAAAAATTTTGCTTCGAAAAGACGCAAAAGACAGTATCCAATACAGTCAAAAACAGACACATTGGTACCTAACTCCAAGTTTGTCAACACTGGCTTTGGTTTTGGAGGGACAAAGAGATCGATTTTGGCTTGCTTGATATTTTCAGAATTGGCAGTGACAAAGGTGAAGTAACTTAATGGATTCATATTGGACGACTTGTACCTCATTTGAATCATATCACTGAGATTGGACTTGACATTCTGGCCCAGAGAAATTGCATTGTAGGATTTTTGAAAGGTAAACGATTCCTTTCTTTTGAGGACCGGAGTGAGCTTGGGAAACGCCGATTTGCTCACGCTATCAGTTGGCGTGACTGCGCTGGGGCCTTTGGCTTGACCGGTATCTTCCTTGTCTGTAGATTGCTTTATGGGACCTTTGAGACCAGGGTCTCTATCGAGAACATACGTGTTGGGGACCGTGTAGTCATACATGATATTGACACTGGAGTCGGCCAAGGAATCTGCCTCTATGTCTGTGAAGGCAGAGTCACCGGAATCGTCTTCATTCAGGTCTTCTTCGCTTTCGCCATCCATTTCCAACGTCAGCGCTCCACCATTGGAATCATCGCTTTCCTCTAGTGAAGATGCATCGACGGTGTTGTAGGGCTCGTATTCAGCCTCTGGGTTCTCAAGGAACGAGTTTCCGGAGTCATTTGGCATGGAACCTACGGAAGAGCCGCTGTCTGAATCACTTCGGTTGTACAGGGGTCTTTCACTCCGGATGAAAAGCTTCGAGATTGGGTTCTTGTGTTCCTTTTGTTTCCTGTTATCATCGTCACTCACATCGATTGGCTCAAGAGGCATTGAAATAATCTGCGGCGATATCTGCTCATACTGCGAAGAGGCGCTTTCACTATGGCTTTTCTTTTTGGAGCTTAGAGCCTTGGACTTTCGTCGGGCATGGTAACCTTTATTGGTGATGCGAGAGGAATTGCGCTTATGGGTGATATTTGGGAGTTGCAAGCTGTCCGAAGCTCCAGGATTGGGAAGCTCAAACGGAATAGGCGGGGAGTTGGGCCGGAACTCCGGGAACTTGGAGTAGTCGCTGACAAAAGAGCCCAAATCAAGGGGTTTGACTATGCGTAGGATGGAGCTGAGGCCTTTGTCGGAGGACGCCAAAGCGTAGCTTCTCTGCTGTGCTCGTAGCTGGGACGTTTCGAGCGGAAATGCCATTTTGACTTGCTGGGTAATTAGGATGGACAGACTGTGGCTCAGGATCCGCTGGTATGGTAGTTGATTATTATGTATGAAGAGGTGTGTGCAAGCTGTGACTGCGCGCGAGTAGCTGCAAAACTACTACACTATAAAGCCCCACCCAATAGGGAACAGCCCGGTCCAATGCCTGATGCTTGTTTCATATTTCTGTTTCCCAGAATGACGTAACTCCATAAACAGCGTCCTGTGACTGTTCGCTGCATACTCAGTATGCTTACTGTCAACTCGCTGCAGCATATAGCCTACAGCCTACAGCTACACTGCTGTCCGCGACCATGTCTCCTCTAAAGCACTAATAAGTCCTAGTTTTTACAATACTAGGGAGGCTTCAAAATCCGCCTTTCACATTTTTATCTGGCTTCCTCCAGTTACGATTAAGATTGATTTCAGGCTGATTTCAGTTTTTTTGGAGAGAACTCTGGGATTTGTAGTATGCTGTACCTATGCAGCAAGCTTGCTGATCCGGCATAGTGCGACGATAAGCAGGTTGGCCTGGCAAAAACCAATAATTAGTCAGAAAATCTTCTTCAATCCATAAACGTTCCAAAAGAGACCTAATCATGAATTATTCGTGTTTCTGTCCCTGGTGTGGCTAAACTCTCGCCTCGGAACTTGTGGTACTTTATATAACGAGATAGGGCCTCACAACCTTTGAACAACTCGTGTACACTCCAACCTCTTCAGTACATCCCCACCCAGAACTGCCACGAGTGCTTGCAACACCCCAGCTCGTCCCTTTTCGTGTTCTCTTCTGAAGTACTTGCACCGCATGGAAACTGGCTCCTGAAGACCACCAATCGCCCCGCTCCCCTTTATTGCTACTCACCTCTATTCGCTGCGAAGTGAACTTCCAGCTTATCTCAACCATACTAATTAATGGCCCACGAGCTTTTTTATTATGTCTCATAGAAATGTCTCAGGCGACTCTGGTTTGGGTAGCTTGAGCGATGAAATCACCAATATCTACCGCACCTACCAAAACAGAGCTACGGACGACCACGGAACCAATCCTCAAAAACCAACCTCCATACCCTTAGGTGATCTGGCTTCCGAAGGCCATCTCCTCTTACAGTCCGCTTTCAACGGAGACATCTCTTGTGGCGGAACCCCAATCTCCACCTCCTCTTTTGAATTCACCGACAACTATGGTGTGACCAACTCCTCCTTGAATGTGCTTCTCGATACCCCATCCGAAACGCAAAACCTATCCACAGGTAAACTTCCTGATTCGCTGTCAAATGGAACTCCGCAAACCGAAGCTCCGCCGAAGTTTACTATCCAGAACGAACTGCTTCTTACCACGGGCGAGAGCATTGATGGCTACTCTAAGTACGATGGCACAGATTCCTCCAGAAGCTACAACGAGTGGGTCGAGAAGGGCGCCGCAGAGTCCCGCCGGACTGGACCCAATGGAGATACGGTGGTGCGTCGAACCGTTGATGATTTTGAGTTTGGAAAGGATTTGGGTGAGGGTTCCTATTCCACCGTGGTTTTGGCTACAGATAAGATCACATCCCGCAAGTATGCAGTTAAGATCTTGGATAAGCGCCACATTATCAAGGAGAAGAAGGTAAAGTATGTGAATATCGAGAAGCACGCGCTAAATCGGTTGAGCCGTCAAAACGGAATCATCTCGCTTTTCTACACGTTTCAGGACAAGAACTCGCTCTATTTTGTGCTTGATTATGCTGCCAATGGTGAACTTTTGGGGCTTGTGAAGCAGTACGGTACTCTCAATGAAGACTGTACCAAATACTTGGGTGCCCAAATCCTTGACGCCATCCACAATATGCATTCCAATGGTATCATCCACAGAGATATCAAGCCGGAGAATATTCTTCTTGACGACAAGTACAGAATCAAAATCACTGATTTCGGAACCGCCAAAATGCTCGAGAAGAAGGTCAATGATGCAACTGGAGAAGAGGAGAGCTACCCTCTTGATGTGCGGGCGAAATCCTTTGTTGGTACCGCTGAGTACGTGTCTCCAGAACTCTTAGAAAATAAGTATTGCGGTAAGCCTGGTGATATCTGGGCTTTTGGCTGTATCTTGTACCAAATGATAGCGGGAAAGCCGCCTTTCAAGGCTGCAAACGAGTACCTAACATTTCAGAAGATCACCAAGCTTCAGTACGCATTCAGCGCCGGTTTTCCTGCAGTTTTGAGAGATCTACTAAAGCAGATTCTTGTGTTGCAACCTTCAAGAAGAGCTAGTATTAAACAAATCAAAGCGCATTACTTCTTCGAGGACTTTGACTTTGACGATCCAAACCAAATCTGGAACTCGACAATTCCAGAAATCAGTCCCTATAAGATGAATGCCAAATCTATGATGAAGGTTCCTGCAAAGCCTCAACAAGCAAAGCCTGCCAAGAAAGTCAACAGGAGCCCAGCTCCTAGAAAGGTAAGCGCAGACAATCTGACTGATTCAAATGCTAAAACTCCGCAAACACCAAAGAACTTCAGTGCTGCCAGTGTTGCGGCTTACGTTTTATCCAAAGACGAAGAAAGCTCCGAAACAAGCCCTGTCGCAAAGATTACGACAACACCGACCCAAAGAAATCAGGCCTCGAGTCGTCCAGCTCCAGAATATATCCCTGGAACCAAAATTTTGCGGCCCCAAATCAACACAATGTCCAGCTTTACCAAATCCTCAACCAGCAGCACCAGCTCTGGCGATAAAGAGGTTTCCAAGCGCAGGCCATCCCGGGTCATGGACGTTTCTCCACCAACAGCAGTGGAGGCTGCATGGCAGCAATATTTGGGACTGTCGGAAAGAGTCATCAATGTAGGGCTGGCAATCGTCAAGAGGCAACCAACAGCATTGTTTGAGAAGAAACACAAGGGACTCATTCACGATGCGCCTCTTGGGTTTGCAAACAGAACAGCCAGTCAACGTAGAGGGTCTCTGTCGTTGATGTCACAAGTTGTCCAGGGCAATAAAGTTAAAGAAAGGCAAGATCCTGGTCTGAGAAGCAATCTGTTCACTGAAGACGATGCCATCAAGGTGTATCCACATGAGAGTTTCGAGGAGAATGAACCCAATGAGTCCGAGGACAAGAATTCGACAATGACATCCAGCTCCACAAAAATTGGAAAGTCACTCTTCAAGAAACTTCTACCCAATTCGGAAAGGAAGCAAGAGATTTCTGCATCGTCAAACAATAATGCCGTTGATAAAGAAGACAGGAACGCTTTGATGCTTGAAAAGGCACGCACTTATACAGTGCTAGTGACAACGCACGGAAGAGTGTTGCTCTTCTTAAGAGATGACCAGAAAACAGACTACAAGATCATTTGTGAGATACACCTTCAATTTCCTTCCATACGGATAAAAGAAGTTGTTACCAACACTTCAAGCAAGTTTGGTAAGATGATCCCTGTGACTGGCATGTTTGCCATAGTTGCTTCGCAAAGTACATTCGTGTTTGAGACAGAGAAGTACGAGGTAAACCAATGGACGGAGTCGTTGGCTAAAGCGCAGCTCAACCAAATGGAGAGAGAAAAAGAATCTGAGAATGTACAGGCAAAGTCCACCCCAAAGCAGTCACCAAAACCGCTAGGCACACCTGCTTTCAATTCAAGTCCCAAAAATGGCCGGACTACGCCCAAGGAGAGTCGCATTAGACTCAGCCCTCCGAAGTTGAAAGATGTTAATCCTAGGGATTCTCCGGTGAGAACAGAGCCGATCCATCTGGACAAAGAGGTGCAGCGCAGGAAACCGCCGCCATCGCTGGAAAGCTCCAAGAAAGGCCATACAGACCACCACCGCAATATAGGACAGGATGAAACGGTGTACGCAGCAAAATTAGCCGTTTCCAATAACGCAGGGGTGCACATGCCCGAGTACCGGCGCTCGAGCTTCACAAAGGATAGTGGTTCGCATGGCTCACCCAAACAAACGCAGTCTACAAACGGCGGTGGAAGAATCACACAAATGAACTCCAAGTTCCTTGCCAGAAGCAGAAACCGCTGAACAGGCTAGATAGATAAGAGTTGAGAGAAAAATACAAGACGAATATCAAAGCGAGAGAAAGGTTAATAAAGTTATCCATATGCTCAATCCAAAACTAGATCATAGCAAATCAAGAAATCAAATGCAATATCCAAATCAAGCACATGAGAGAACACTGATGCAATGTCCAAGTAGTCAGATAACGCTGCCGTCAAAGCATTTGATCCGCAGCAAGTGGAGGTTAAAGACAGTGCCTGCAGTAGCGGCTTGCAGCCTGAGAGCGAAAACGCAGTCCCGGAGGTCACGTGGAGCCTTGTGTGCACACGCCGCAGCGATACTATGGCATCACCCATCGCTATTCGTTCGACACACAACCCGACTGCACACAACGAGGGGGAATTTTCGTTTCCTCAAAATTTTTTTCGACTCTCCTAACTCCTGATACTCGTTTATTACACACAAGGATAAAATGGCTAAATTCATCAAGTCCGGTAAAGTTGGTATGTAACTCCGCCTGCCTCCCCCAAGATCACAAAACTACACTTCAAGAAAAAGAGGGCTCCAAATTACCCTTCCGTGGTGCCAACCCCTTTCTATTTTCCATCCCGACATGCAAACTCATGATATCATCAGCAATCCCAGAGCATCAGCCTCCTCGATGCATGATTAGCCACCTCCAGGCATTCCCGGCCAGAGTCTACGAAAACCAGGATTCATGGCGTCTATTTCAAGACCCTCAAAGCACTTCTAAAGTGTAGTTTGTCTGCACTGAAACGTATACTAACCATTAGCTATTATTACCCGTGGTCGTTACGCTGGTAAGAAGGTCGTTGTCGTCAAGCCAGTTGACGAGGGCACCAAGAGCCATGCATTCTCTCACGCCATCGTCGTTGGTATCGAGAAGGCCCCATCTACCAAGGAACAAGACACCAAGTCCGCCAGAAACAAGGTCAAGCCATTCGTCAAGTTGGTCAACTACAACCACTTGATGCCAACAAGATACTCTTTGGACGTCGATTCCTTCAAGGGCGCTATTACTGCCGAGACTTTGAAAGAGCCATCCCAAAAAGAAGAAGCCAAGAAGGTTGTCAAGCAGGCTTTGGAAGAGAAACACCAAGCCGGTAAGAACAAGTGGTTCTTCACCAAACTCCACTTCTAATGTCACTATATAGCACACACGTGAAATAAAGCTTCTGCAACGGAACATGGCACTACCAACGTAAACAGTTCAAATTAAAACAAATATTCAGATTGAAGCACGGGTATTTGAGCTGAAGCCCGAAGAGTGAGCCCGAAATTTTAAGTTCAAATGTGTATACTGTGAGGCTCACGTGAGTCACGAAAAATCACCCTCATTTGTAGCCAAGACAGACCACGACCGAGCCCTTCCCCATACCACACCATGTCTGAAGCCGCCGACATTTCCAAGCTTAAACTTGAGGACAAATCCAGCCAAGAACAGGTCATCACTCCCTGGGAGGTCGATGCAGGAGTGGACGAAAACGGTGATTCCAAAGGCATCGACTACAATAAACTCATAGAGTCTTTTGGCACCAAGAAGATCACACCAGAACTCTTGCAGAGATTCAAGGAGGTCACCGGCGAAGAGCCCCACCCATTCCTCAAAAGAGGAGTGTTCTTTTCCGAAAGAGACTTGACAAAGATCTTGGACTTGTACGAGCATGGCGAGCCCTTCTTCTTGTACACGGGCAGAGGCCCCTCTTCGGACTCCTTGCACTTGGGGCACATGGTGCCGTTTGTGTTTACGAAATGGTTGCAGGACGTGTTTGACGTGCCTTTGGTGATTGAGTTGACCGACGATGAGAAGTTCTTGTTCAAGCAGAAATTGACTATCGAAGACGTCAAGAAATTCGCCATTGTCAACTGCAAGGATATCATCGCCGTGGGTTTCAAGCCTGAAAACACATTTATTTTTTCTGACTTGGCGTACATGAACCCGGCGCTTTACGAAAACGTAGTCAGGGTTTCCAGACAGATCACCACCACCACCGCTAAGGCAGTCTTTGGGTTCACCGACACAGACTGCATTGGCAAAATCCACTTTGCCAGTGTTCAGATCGCCACTGCGTTTCCTTCCTCGTTTCCAGATGTGTTGGGCTTGCCTCCCAAAACGCCTTGTTTGATTCCATGTGCCATTGACCAGGACCCTTACTTTAGGGTGTGCAGAGATGTGGCCGACAAGTTGAAGTTTTCCAAGCCATCGTTGATTCACGCCAAATTCTTCCCAGCATTGCAAGGTGCGTCCACTAAGATGTCTGCCTCCGACACCACGTCGTCTATTTTCATGGACGACACGCCCAAGCAGATCCAGAAGAAAATCAACAAGCATGCGTTCTCGGGAGGCAGAGCCACGTTGGAGGAGCACAGAGAGTTGGGCGGAGACATCGAGAAGGATATTGCGTACCAGTATCTTTCTTTCTTCAGTGAAGATGACGAAAAGTTGGACCAGTTGGCCAAGGCCTACGCCAAGGGTGAACTTTTGTCTTCTGAGATGAAGAAGGAGTGTATTTCCGTGTTACAGGAGTTTGTTGGTGCATACCAGGAGAGAAGAGCCAAGGTCGACCAGGATGTCATTGATTCTTTCATGAAGCCACACAAGTTGGCCTCCGGTTTGAGAGAGAGAAAGGTGCCGGCCAAGGAAAGACCCCAGAAGGCCAAGAAATAGTATAGACAATTAATAGTACAAGCACAAGACTTGATTAGTTGCTCAATGCGCCGTTCACATTTCCAAAAGAGCCTTGACGTTCTCTAGAACAAACATGAGCTTCTCAAAGTCGTCCGGGCTGGTCTCGTCTCCACGGCCAAACCATCTCGAGCCTATACTCAAGATGGTATTCTTCGGGTCCTTCAGCAGTAGCACCACTTTGCTGATCTGCCCGACTATCACCTGAAGCTTCAAATTGGACGAGTCGCCCACCAACACAACCGGCTCAATGCCCATGCTCTCCTCGTCTTTCAACGTACGGTTGATGGAGGACTGTGTGGACAACGGAAGGTCGAAGGTGGTGTCGACGATTCCATTGGTGAGGATGTTCAAAATGAGTTTATCCTGAAACGTGACACTCTGGAACGTGAAGTGGTCTTGTTTGTATGTGCTGGTCAATTCATGCGTATAGCTGTGGTTCATCGCAGACATGGTGATGGATGCGGTCAGTGCGCCAAGTGCATATTGTTGGAACATGAGGAATCAGTGCACCTGCGGGCACTGCATGTTCACCTGACTGCATACAGATGAAACAAGTGTTGAAGTATGAGGATGTGTCGATATGCGAGTGCGGGCAACTATGCTACAAGGTGTATGTAGTATAGTGACCACAAAGCAGGATTGGACACACATAGACAAGGCACACAGGTTTCAGATGCACAGGGTGCAGATGAAAGCTCCTTGAAGCCAGGAAAGAAGGGAACACTCATCATGCAAGGGCTAATACGCAGATCGTAGAGGGCACTATATATTGAGGGGTTCCCGCTCTAGTCTGAAGGGTATCGAAGAAGGAACGGAAGTGACTGAATCAACAGTTTCCATAGCAACAGAATTACATATTAGATGATGAACACTATTACACAAGTCCCTTACTTGTTAGAGTTATTGAAGTCCAATCATGTATCAGTCCCTCTGTACCAGACTGTGTGTTCTAACGCACAACACATATTTCAGTGTAATCATGTCATTCTGGCCAGTCTCACCGGCTCATCTTCGGCGCAGCGACATTAAATAACTCTCGACATGAGTCCTGGTGGACGCCAATCGCCGCCGTGTCCAGTATATGCTCTACGCTAGGGGCCTTCCATCCGATGTAAATTATCACGGTATCCGCAAGCCCAATTGGGCATGACCCACTGCCGTAGCTTTTAGTCACATTACTAATCTCGCAAGCTGACGTGTGCTTTTTTCGGCACCTACGCATATATCTAGGAGCATGTCCACTCTAATTTCGCATTCCCCGCTATTATTTGCGCACTACAACTTACGCATCACATTACAACTCACACAGCAAATGACGAAGTTCTGTGACATCCCCACAGCTATTGAAGCTTACAAGAACGGCGAGTTCCTCGTGGTCATGGATGACGAGTCCCGTGAAAATGAGGGAGACTTGATCATTGCCGCAGAGAAGGTCACCCAGGAAAAGATGGCTTTCCTCGTCAGGCACTCCTCAGGGTACGTTTGCTGTCCACTCTCGACCAAGAGGGCTGACGAGCTCGATTTGCAGCCCATGTTGAAGGACAGTTTCGACAGACACGGCACGGCTTACACCGTCACCTGTGACTACGCTCATGGTACCACTACAGGCATCTCTGCACATGATAGATCTTTGACTGCTAGGCTGTTGGCAAGCGCCACTTCAAAACCCGACGATTTCATAAGACCAGGACACATTCTTCCTTTGAGAGCGGTGCCGGGGCTTCTTAAAGAAAGAAGAGGCCATACTGAGGCCAGTGTGCAGTTGTGCGAGTTGGCCGGGTTGCAGCCCGCAGCAACCATTTGCGAGCTCGTTAAAGACGAAGATGGCTCGATGATGAGGTTGGATGACTGTGCCGCTTTTGCTGAAAAGTATGGCATCAAGCTTGTCACCATTGAGCAAATTGTCCTGTACATGTCCTAAACCATTCGGTCCTTAATCACATGTATCCACGGCTCTCATTGGGGAGGCATGGCTATATTTGCTAGTGTAGAGAAGCCTGTGGTTTCGCTTTCTTACAAATATTTATACAAGCACCAACTGGGCCCTTCTCTTGCCACTAACTTCGTCCTTCACTGAAGTCACTTTTACCTCGACCTTATCGAAAACACCAATCACTCTATCTTTGCCGTGAGTATCCTTGAACTTCAATTCGTATCTGTCCTCGTCATACTCGGAAGTGTTCACGTCTCCCATCTCCTCAATTTTAATCAAACCCTCGACTCCGAATTTAGGAACAAGCACAATAATACCATTGTTGAAACACTTGATCACGTATCCCTCCTGCGTGCTTTCGTTGCTTCTCATCACTTGCCCAACGTAATACTCTATACTGGCTCTTCCGGCAAATTGCGCATTTCTGTGACGTCTGTTGATGTTCTTTGTAATAAGCTCCATCTTGGTCTTGTCTCTGTGGCTCAAGTCTAGAGTCTCGTATCCAATAGCTCCGGCAAGCTGTCTGTGGGCCACCACATCACAGTATCTTCTGATGGGTGATGTGAAATGTGTGTATATGTCAACGGCCAAACCATAATGCCTGAATTCAGGGTATCCATATGATCCCGATGGAAAGTACTCAGCTGCCATCATACACCTTGTAGACATGATACGAATGAGGGTATTGAAGTAAGGATCCTTCTCGTCAACGCACCGATCAAGAGAGTCGGCGAGAGCTCTAGATGATTCAAGAGAGATGGTCATGCCAGGTTTTCTGACCCTCAAAATTTCATTCAAAGCTTCGAAGTTGGTCGATGGAGGTGCTGCATGTCTTCTCAACATAGCCGTTTGAGGAAATGCATCGTAGATCTTTCTTGCCACGGAGATATTGGCCATCAACATGAACTCCTCAACCAACGAGTTTGTCTCCAAACTTTTCTTAATCTCCACTTGACCGGGATCGGCAGTTTCACTGTCCATGTGAACCTTGACCTCGGGCGAAGACAAATTCAAAGCACCTGCATCCAATCTTTTTTGCTTCAAGCACTTGGAAAGCTTTAAAAGGATTCTGATGGATTGTGTCAACTCATCATTTTGCGAAGGATCATCAATTTTCATCTGTGCTTCCTCATACGAAAATGCCTCTCTAGACTTGATGATGGACTTCATGAATTTGACATCAATAATGTTTGCATTCTCATCCACTTCCCAGATGACAGAGAAAGCAAATCTATCGACATATGGCTTAAGAGAGCACAAGTTGGTACCCAACAACATCGGCAACATATCTATTCTCTTGTCCACCAAGTAGACGGAGGTTCCTCTAGATGCACCCTCGTGGTCTAGGGCGGTATTTGGCTTCACAAAGTGAGTCACGTCCGCAATATGGACACCCACTTCATAGTTTCCGTTGGGCAACTTTTTGGCGTGCAAGGCATCATCGATATCTTGAGCTCCGATTGGATCGATAGAACACACCAACTTGTCACGCAAGTCCACTCTTTTCTTCAACTGCTCGTCACCATTATTCAAGTCCTCGGGCACCACCCAATTTTCTCCTTCCTTAGGCAAGCAATCTAGTACCGCCTTTGAGAACGGTCTGTACTCGACATCGTGCTCTAGAAGCAAAGCCTCTCTCTCAGCCTCGACCCCTTCAATCGGTCCGAGACTACGAACGAAATGCCCTTGAGGATGTTTTGAATGTGAAGGCCAAGAGTCAACGGTCACCACAATTCTTTGGCCAAGAAGCTCTTTACCCCTTCTTGTTTTGATACGTATCTTGGGAAGCGCTTTGTCCATCAAAATTACAAAACAAGTTTTCGATGCATTTCCAGCGTCCTCTTCAACGGATACAGAGGATGGTGCAACTTGACCAACGTAGTATCTCCACGATCTTCTCGCAATTCCCACCACTCTAGCAGTTGGCTGCACGCGCTTCTCTTCGGAGGAAGAAACGGCCTTCATGGCCTCCAGCGCTAAGACACGACGCTCCTTGTCGGAAATAATATTTTCTTGGAAGTCCTCATCCGCGTTATCATTAACACCGATTGCATTTTCTTCGACAATAGTGGAAGATGGTTCTCTCCATTTATTTCTTGGCAACAACTCAACGATAACCGAGTCTCCGTTGAAGCCACGATTTAAATTCTTAGTGCCTATGATAAGCAATGGCTTCTTGAAAGCAGCCGAGTTGATTGATCCTTCCAATATATTGTAGGAAGATACATTCAAAACACCCTGATATAATGTACCATTCTTGATACCAGCCATTATTCTGGAGGTGGAATAGTACTCGGGGAAAGAAATCTCGGAAGCGTTTTTGGCAAAGCTGTCGTTTTCAGTAGGAATCATATCCCGCAATTGGTCTCCATTGCTCAAACTCGAGATGTAATCTATGAGAGATTTTGCGTCGACTCCCTCTTTTCTGGCCTTTTCCCTGTTTTCCTTGTCGTTACAAACAAATACGATATCCAAGTTTTCGGTCGACTTTTGAAGATGGTCTTTGTACCAAGAGGCACATTTGCGGATGGCCCGGTCATTTCTGTCGTTGATGGACTCATTTTTTTCTCGCTGGATGTATGTATCCTCATGGAATTCATTGTGGAACACCACAAAGCGCTTGTCTGCAGCTTTGACAAGAGCACGTGTTCTTTGGTATATTGGAAACGATCTGTTTTTCACCTCATCAAGCACCACTTGTGGAATAATGACATCGTAGAAACAATCTGGATGCTCCAACAAATCGATCGCCTGCAATATAATGTTCGTGTCAAGAATCAAATAATGTGGTGCCCCCGACTTTGTCTTGGATGGCGAGTCCAGCAACGTGAATTCCGGAAGGTTGCCATCAGCATCTGGCTTGACAATGTTGATGCAGGTGTTGCAGAGCTGGGAGTAGCAGGGAATATCGGTACGAAGGTAATGCTCCCGGACGATCTTGGTGCAAGCACCGTTTCTGGATCTAACGAAAACCTTCTGCGTCGCAGTTAGCCCTGACGAGAGTCTTTTTCTCTGTATCATTGGTGGACGGTTAGTAGGGTGAGAAAATACACCTCTTTGAGTTTCTCATCGGCCCATCACACCCGTACACCAATGGTCCTTCCTGACCATCAAAAGAAGCACTCAAAAGGAAGATTGGTTCAATTCTTGTCGGAAAAATACCGGCTGTAAGGTTAGCTTAGTTGACGACATTTACATGCGGAGTTGGAGAGTTACGACTGAAAATGTGTACATGAATAAATAGTTTACAAGGCATGCACTTGGTGTGATGATTATACACGGTTGTGAGCCTCTGCAGGAGCTCCCAAGGCGGGCTCTGCGTATGCATCTTGTTCAGGGTTAGCCTTTCTCTCCTGTGGTTCAGCTACTGGCAGCTGGATGTGGCCAGTCTTGGTACTACTGTCGGTGCTGGTCTTTGGCATACGCTCATTCTCGGGAATCTGCTCCTTGTGGTGGTCATAGAATTCCTCGTCGAACTGTTCGGGGTGTCTAATTCTGTAGTGTTTTACCGCAGAGGGGAATAAGTCCATGGACCACAAGACGAGAAGAAAGCCGTACCAAAAGGAAATGAGCCACTCAAACAGGGCAGACAAAGATTGCCTATGAACTCTCATAAAGTATCCAAAGCAAATGGCAAAGGCAACTGCCGCAAGAAGCCAGAAAAGCTTGACAAAAAAGGACACCATGTAAAGGTTTTGCCACCTGCCGGTTCCGAACACAACTCTCTCATGGTTGGGATGTAGTCTCTGAGGGAAATTTCCAAAGATAAAAGAATTGAGAAAGTTGAAGAAACACGCCCAAAAGACGAAGAATATAAACACAGCCACCATGGTCAAGTGCACGGTGTGGTATGTGGTAGTTTTGAAGATGGACACAAAAAGAATTCCCAACTGGCCAATGACAGCAAACAAAATACTAAGGATGGCGAAAGTAGGCTGCTTGGTGGAAACATAAGGTTGGAGCTTTTGTTTCTTTCTCAAGATGAACTCCATCAAAAGCGTGCCCACAAAGAATATGAGCTGGAACCCTGTGCAGGAAATAAAGAGCGGGTTCAAGTTGGTGGCCCCAACGTCACTAATATACACGGGGTTCTGCTTCTCTCCGTTCATGAAGGCATATATGGGGTGGCCCTGCAAGGACCATGCGGAGAGAAGAGCAATGAGCATACCCCACCACACCACGAGGGCGACTAGCGGTATAAGGTAGTAATGGATCTTCTTGAATCTAAATATTGCCCTCGTCATGGTGACTCTATCTATAAAGGGATCAAATTTTACTTCGGATAATTTGTCGATCCGGGATTTGCTCCTTATATGACCGTTGGAATGTTTGTCTTGGTGCGAAAATCAGCTACGTCACAGCAACGATGAGCCTCGCCTATGCTGCAGAAATGCACAGAACCCTGAGGCTGCGGCAGGCTGAGACAATAGTCCACCAATTGAGATTATGATACACTATTAACATTACGCGTGCTAACAATGCGAGTATTCTCTGCCTTTAATGACGATTGATGAACACCTGTTGCGCCTCCACTACTCGCGGGCACCACTTCTCCCATTACCAGTCCCCAAGGTTCTTAAGAACCCCCTGCATTGCAACAGAAAACTGCGGTCCTAGTCTGCACCTACGAAAATTCAAGATCTGCAGCAAGGCTTAGAACAAGGCGGCTTTCTTCCGCTCTCGGTGGCCAGGCTTTTACCACAAGAAATTGGCGTTTGATTGTCGGCCTGTATTTAAGTTTACCTAACTCTCTTTGTTTTCCACTAATTTTATTGTTGTGCTTAGACGCAGCAAGTACCTGAAAAAATAAAAAAGCTACACGAGTCTGGATGTAAAAAAAGAAAACAACACGAAGTATTAAATCAAGGAAGCTGTTTTAGGAAAAGGGGTGAAAATGAGCATATTGATCATCAATACAGTTGCATGACTCAGCAGAATAGTCTAATCGTCACTCTTAACCCAGCATTTGTCATCAATAGTGTCTCTATGCGGATACTCGCGCGAAAACCGGCTAAGGTACGTGCCCTGAAGCCACGCTACTACCGATAATTGCAGAGATGTTCAAATTCGAGATAGACAATTACCTAAATCGGTATATATGGCCAAACCAGGTGCACCGGGCGCCAAAACCCATTCGCCGTTTCTTAGGTGCTATGAGCCGAAAGGACGTGCCGGACTATTTACTCTGGCTCGATACTCTTGTTGGAACATTCTGTGGAATAGCCATAATTGAGGGTGTGTTCAAGACTCATACCGTGTTCTCCACCCACAATGCACCGTTGATCATTGCGTCATACGGCGCGTCTGCTATTCTATGCTTCAATGTGTCAGCCTCTCCACTTGCACAGCCCCGAAACCTTTTGATGGGACAATTTGTGTCTTCACTCATTGGCGTGTGTGTGCAAAAATTATTTCTGCTTTCGGCACTGTCCAGGGACAATTACTGGGCTGGCGGAGCGTTAAGTGTGGCCATACTGTCCGTAGCCATGACTATTCTTAACTGTGTGCACCCTCCGGGTGGAGCCTCTGCACTTCTCCCTTCCGTGGATGAAGGTATACGGCTGATGAGCTGGTGGTATATCCCGGTGCAGATTGTTTCCTCGTTATTAATGTTGGCTGTTACTTGCATATTCGGAGGGCTTTTCCGGGGCTACCCCACATATTGGTGGACATCAAAAGAAATCGGCCCTCCACATTCAATGGAGCCCTTACCAGCTGGTTCGAACTCCGCTAGCGGATCGCCCGCTTGGGAGCACAACTTCCAATTTGACGGCGAGCCCGGAAAAATAGTGATTACCGAGGAAGGGGTCAAATTGCCGCCAAACTTCGTATTGAGTGAGTTAGAGGAGTCTTATCTCGAGGACTTTCAAAAACGTTTGAGGGGGATCGAGCCCTGAATGCTTTTGTATTGTAATATATAATTGTCTATAAGTAAGCTGTTCAAAGGCTGTGAGGTTGTGTTCGGATCAAAATACGGAGCCTCCTATACCCTCTCTGAAAAACTGGCCCTTGAATACGCGATATGTTGAGGTCCTTTCAAAAATCCAAAAATCTAGGACTTGATTATCTGGTACATAACATTGACTAATAAAAGCAATATACGGATCTTTCATGTTAGAATTATTATGCGACCTGGGGCTTTAGCCTGTATTCGCAATAGGTTTAAGCTTCTAACGGCTTGTTAATATTTAAGGATCGTCCAAGAACGATAATGCTCGTTGGAATTCGACTCTTCCTGAACGGCTACTCTTATTGTAGGAACTCGCCCGTTCAGGGATACTAGATATAGAGATATCTTTATTGACTGTAGTTGTTAGACCCCCGATGGGTAACACACTACCCATCAGGATCAGATAAAGCCACGCTGTGCGAAAGTCTTCTAACAATGAAGATTCCCTTATGGAATCTTCTGGAAGGGAGACATGGGAGTAATAATGGGCTCTACCTCGGCATTTGAACAACCGAATGCCGAGCGATTCGCCTATATATAGACCCCGGGATTCCTCTTGTAAGGAGGCATCAACGAACAAATACATGGAACTACAAAGTACTAGACGTTATCAAAGAATCTAACAGTAGTATCGTATTTAACTAATGGAGTTCTTGCTTCTTCAAGAACTGGGGCTTATCTTCAAGTCCTTATATAGCTAGTCGAGATATAGCTAATCATCCTTGCTTGCTATTTTCTCTTGCTTGCTGTGTGGCTTGGATTGATGTCACACATTCCGGTTACATTCCATTCCGGTTGCAATCCTGCATATAGTTACATATAGTTTCAGTCCTTGACATTCCTGTCCTTTCGTCCTTGTGTCCTGTATCGAAGTTAAGTAAATCTCATGTCTAACATTTCTGTTAGAAACAAAAGCCTGGCTGTTTCTAATAAGAAGAACAAAGTATATATTGGGATAATATATGTCGAAAGAAGAATCACTCAGGATTCTATTCAGGCGAGTAACTAATCTATATAGTCATCCGTGAGGGATTTCCTGAAACATAAGGAGTGAGTGCGGGATATCTTGAAACTCATCTGTACAGATATCATGCACGGACTGTACCTCGGCGATGCCGGGTTGTCGCCCCTTTCCCGGGCGACTCCTCACTAAGGGTTCGTGCACGTCAGCGTGCATCAAGATCCGTTTGGGGATCTTTTAGGAGAGGCTAGTTTTAGCTCTCAGATGGTAGGCGCTATCCTATGATCACGGTATAAGTAATCCTAGAATACTTAGTCTGTTTCCTAAAATTTCAGCTTCGTTCCTCATGGCCCAATGGTCAAGGCGTCTGGCTACGAAAGTAACCACTTCTGTTGGAACCAGAAGATTCCAGGTTCGACTCCTGGTGGGGAAGCTATTTTTTTGGCGGTTTCTCATTGAATTTTTTTTAACCAGCTTTTGCGTTGTCTGATTGCTTGGGTTCTGTGGAAGCTATATTCTGTTAAGGTGTTCGTGTCGCTGGTTTTGATTGTTACGGTGAGTTACTCCTGCTTTTAGAGTAAACATTAACATTTCTAAACTTAATAATGTCGAGATGAAGTCTAAATAACTTCTTCCAAGAACTTACCGGCCAAGGAGTAGGAGTACTTGTCTTCAAACTTGCCGTCCACAGCGGCCTGGGCACCCGATGAAGTCAAATAGTCAAGACTCTCTACATAGAACAAGCCGTCGTGGATTCCACCGTCTTCAACATGGACCTCCAACTTTCCAGTGCCCTTGTTCGTGACCAAATCAATAAACTTCTCGATACCATACCGAAGATTTTCTCTCTCTCCATAGATGAAGAGCAATCTTCCTTTACCATTGATAGCGCTCACATTGGCCCATTGGGTAGCGTAGTCATCGTCAGTAAAATGAACGAATGGAGCAACTTCTTTCCTGTCGAGACCCTCAATGTACCAGTCACCCATATCTCCGTCAATGGAACCCAAGTCACCAGTGGTATCGATTCCGGGAAGTGGAGTGGCAGCAGTGTATGGCTCGAGCCATGGCGAGATATACACCATGTTTTCGGGCTGAGGCAAGGGAGAGAAATCCCATTCAAACTCGGTAAACCTGGAGAAATGCTCACGTGCTTCATCGGGGTAAGCGATGTACCGAGCCATTGCAGATGCCAAGTTGGTACCACACGAGTCTCCCACCAAGATGATGTTGTCATAGCCTTCGTTGACCAAGGCACGGTAAGCCGAAATGGCCTCGTGGATCTGCGTAGGGTACTTTTTGTAGTGGCAGGTCAAGGAGTAGTCGATAATGGCCACGGACAACTTGCTTCTCTTTGGCTCTGGAACCGCATACCAGAGAGCCATGATGCCCACAAATTGAGCTGCGAAAACGTTAAGAGCATATCCACCTCCGTGAAGAAACAAAACAACGCTCCTCTTGCCGCTGTCCTCATTCTTCGAGCGGTGCACCCAGTAGGTGCGGTCCACGAATTTCTCCCCGTAAGCGTTGAGACCCACGGCCAATGGAGAGCTCTTGTATTTGGCGAACAAAGTGGTGACGGGAGCATACATAAAAGCAGCCACATCATCACGCGTGAAGTTGTTGGCCAAGTGGCTCTCCAAGGACAAGTGGACGTTCTTGTAGAGCGAGTTACGGAACTCTTTATTGGTGTTCTGGTACACTGTACCCACAGTGTAGTATTTGATGATAGTGGACAAGAGCACCACGGGAGCGGTGAGCAACATTCCCAAGAATCGTAAGGAAATCATATTCCCGTCGTCTAAGTGAATGTAAAAAGAGAGTAGTGGTTGGGCCGCGGTCACTTGCTAAGGGTCCCGCGCTCATTGGCCGAGAAAAATAGAGAGCAATGTTGCGCGTTAGAACACACAGTCTGGTACAGAGGGACTGATACATGATTGGACTTCAATAACTCTAACAAGTAAGGGACTTGTGTAATAGTGTTCATCATCTAATATGTAATTCTGTTGCTATGGAAACTGTTGATTCAGTCACTTCCGTTCCTTCTTCGATACCCTTCAGACTAGAGCGGGAACCCCTCAATATATAGTGCCCTCTACGATCTGCGTATTAGCCCTTGCATGATGAGTGTTCCCTTCTTTCCTGGCTTCAAGGAGCTTTCATCTGCACCCTGTGCATCTGAAACCTGTGTGCCTTGTCTATGTGTGTCCAATCCTGCTTTGTGGTCACTATACTACATACACCTTGTAGCATAGTTGCCCGCACTCGCATATCGACACATCCTCATACTTCAACACTTGTTTCATCTGTATGCAGTCAGGTGAACATGCAGTGCCCGCAGGTGCACTGATTCCTCATGTTCCAACAAGCAAGACATGACAGTCGATTCACCCAAGACGCAATTTGCTAAATAATTCACTATTAAATCTATAAGCGTTACAATCTAAAGCCACTGGAACTCTGCGCCGTAGTTGATTTTTTGATGTTGCCCAGAGCATCGCGGAGCTCACCCTTCTTATCAATCACCGTCAAGTTCTTGGCCTTGCCCAACGTATCCACAACGTCGCTAACCTTCTGTCTCTTTTTGTCCCCGCCGGACTTTTCCTTTTCCTTCTCTCTCTGCTCCTTGATGTCCCTGAGCTCGTTGAAGTGCTTGGACTTGGCTCTCTTCTTGGACCGGTGCAACCTCTGCTTGTCGTCTCGGCTCAACTCGTCCTTAGAGTAGGACAATCCCGACTTCAACTGCACCTCAGACAATCCCTTGGCTCCGTCCGCCTTGGGCTTGTCGTCCCCAATCCTGTATATTTCCTGGGGAGCCAACTTGGAGTCATCTGACACATGCAATGGTTGAGCATCCTCCATAGAGATGGACGCTGGCGCATCGGATACTTTCACTTCGATGCTCTTGTACTCGCTCGGCTTGGGGATGAAATGTGCCAGACATAAAGAGTCGAGTTTATAGTTGAGTTTGGTGAAGAGATCGGAAATCAAGTTGTGTGCGGCCTCCACCTCTTCACTGATTTTGCTCTCAGGATCCACGCCATGGTACTCATCCTCGTACAATTCCGCCAAGGACTTGGAGCTTTTCTCCTCTGAGACCTCTGTCTTTTGTTTTCTGACGAACTTGCCCACATCCGTAATGAGTCTCCTGGGCAAATCGTCAAACTCGTCGTTTTTGATTCTCCTGCGGATGAGGTCCTCAATGGTTTCCGTGACCTCGTCAGTGATGACGGGCACGGGTTTGGCAGTACGGTCGAACTCGAGATTGGGCGCCACGTCGTCGGTCAAAAGCGAGTCCACAGGTCTATCTTTAGACCGGACTTCACCTTTCATGGTCCATTTTTTCTCTGCAATGAGCTCGGCTTCGAGACCTGCGATCTCGGCCTGTAACTTTCGCTGCTGCTTTTCGAAAGTGGACAATTCTTCATCAGGCTTTGCTTCTTGTTTGTCTTCATCGGCGAAAAGATCTAGCATAGCACCGTCCACGGCATTATCGTACTCGTTATCGTCCAACTCGGATGCAGGCTCATCCTGGGCCGAGGCGCTCTTCTTCGGAGCGGCTTTTTGTTTGCCTGGCTTATCGAAGAATTCATCGTAGTATTCCATTTCCTCATGTTCTTCATCTTCGTCATCGCTCAAGTCTGCGTAGAGGTCCACTTCCTCGTCGTCGCTTGGCGGCTCATCTTCAAGGGCCACGATTTGTTTGTTGAATTGGTCGATATCAAAGAAATCATCATTGAGTCCAAACGCATCTTTAGTTGGCGCACTTTCATCGTCGGAGGGCACCTTTGTCTCCTCGGAGTCTGCGTCCAGAACATCCTGATCCACATGGCCGTCTTCCTCCTCGAGGTTTTTCTCTTTCTCAAGGCCAATCTCTTCGTTTTCGTCTCCATAGTCTTCCTCTTCGTCCGGGGCATTCTTCTCTCCAGCATCCCCTTCGCCTTCACTGTTTGGCTCACTCTGGCCCAGGAAATACTCTTCCTCACTAGAGGAATCATCCGACTGGTTTGGGGTCTCTTCATTGACACCATATGTTTCTTTCAACTTTGGGAGCTTTTCGAGGTGAAAGGACTCGCCGACGCCTTGGAGGATCATTTGGGCTTGGCCAAAGACCTGTGTGGAGTCTAAGCCATCGGTGTACACCTCCTCAAGAACAGAGTGGTCCTTCGCGATGGGGTCCAAGAGACTTTTTGTGATGCTGTTTAATTTATCGGCAAATTCATCTGTCTGCGATAGCTTGAACACGGAAACAGGCGCCTCAAGCAAATTCAGTAGCAAATCCATAGCCTGTGGTATTATGTGGTTTGGCGAGAGAAGTAGTGAGAAAAAAGCTATGATGAGCATCGAGGGTAGTGCACGCGAGACCATGAGACTCCACCAACAGTACCAGTACCACGACGTCAGACCAGTGCCAATTACTACAAAACAGTGCCGGCATAAGAACTCTATAGGCTCAAAAGCTCGTATCTGTGCAACGTACTAAGACAAGTAGACCGAATACTTGAATGAGACTTCTACAGGGAATTGGGCCGCATTGGGCTAGACTACCATACAGAGATACACGCCGGGTATGTGCTCGGTTTAAATCCGGAACGTCTTCACGGAGATGGGTGGCCAGGCAAGCCGATGACCACCACTCGAAAAAAGCCAAGCTGCAGGGATACCGGTCAAGAGCTGCATACAAGCTCCTAGAGTTGGACCAGAGGTTCAAACTCATTGGCCGCAGCACCAGAAACATCGTTGATTTGGGATTTGCGCCGGGGGCATGGACCCAAGTGGCACTAGCCAAGTTCGCCGCTCTTGGCGTGAAGTCACACAAAGTTGTGGGCGTGGACCTCTTAAATTGCTCGCCTCCGGAAGGCTCACATTTCATCCAAGGAGATATCTTTTCAAAAGCCACCCACCAAGAAATCCGGGCGCTTTTCGACAACAAGCCCGTGGACTTGGTGATGAGCGACATGATGACTAATACAAGCGGCATCAAGGACAACGACCACTACGCCAGTATGGACTTGTGCGATGGAGTGATGATCTTGGCATGCGACTTCCTCAAAAAGAACGGCAATTTGGTCATGAAGTTCTACACGGGGAAAGAGGATGCCAGAATGCAGGAAAGGCTCTCCAAAGTGTTCCACAAGGTGTTTCGAGCCAAGCCGGAAGCCTGCAGAGCAGAGCTGCGAGAGATGTACTTTGTAGCCATGAACAAAAAGCGGGACAAGGTCGACCTCAGTGATATTTTCGGCGAGTCTTGACCCACACCTTCATGTAAATAGCAAAGAAAAGACAAGGAGTCTTGTTCTTCTATGAGTAGCACTCAGTAGCAGCACTCTATTCTCGTGCATTTTCGCGCCAAATGTTGCACCCACTGTAATTACTACACATTCAGCCAAAGCCAATGTCCACGTCAAAAGTGTACACTCGACACCCACTCCTTGCAAACCCCTTGAAATGGCTTCGAGGCGTCAAAAAGCGACACGTGCCACATCTCTACTTAGACTCATACTATGACCCAAAGAGCATCACGTCCAATCCATTTCTCAACTCCTTGACCTCAACCCGTCAGGACGTGTCGAAATGCCGCTTTCCGACGGGCAACATGATACAGATGGTCGTGGAAACAACGGAACACGGCCTGAATGAAAAGTACTCCATTCGCCCCGTTCTACACAAACCTAAACTTGGACAAAACCCTGCAAGCTATACCATAGGGAACAAGAGCTACATCAGCTTTCTCATGAGAAAGCGGTTTCTTCCGGTGCCATTAAAATTCCGCCATCGAAGTTCGAGTATGGTGCTGCAGATATTGATATCAAAGACTTTTGCTGAGGACGTGGAGCTTCTACTCCGAACCTCCTTTAGTGCATTATTGACGCATTATAGGCTGAAGCATATGTGCGAGGGAAGCGGGATTCTTCTAAAGCCCAGCTCGGCTCTCAAGTTTGAGTGGGACGGGCGAATCCCCGTGGTCTACACTGATTTAGTGGAGAGTGACACTTTTCTAGACTATAGAGAAGACAAGGAGATGTGTTCGATAATCATTAAACTAGTCAGGTATCTAGAAACTTAACATGACTTGGAGGTGCATGACTTATAGGTACACTCGAAGGTGCGTTAATCAGAGATACATTGCAACTAGAAGTACATAAAGAAGGAAAAGAATAGAGACATGGCAAAAGCACCCCAGCTTTGTTCCACTGCAATGATACCATCGGATTTCTTGGAAGAAGAGGAATTGTTCAACGACACACTCGATAAGGTCTTGACCTCTTCTTCGTCAGAGATCCAACCGGTGACTGTGTTTGCCTCCAAAGACGAGGCAATCTGCATATCGTCCAGCATGAAGACCGTGATGGTGCCGTCGGTGCCAAACACCACACCACCTTTCATGGTGGAGGAAGTGTCTCTGGTAAAGTAAGCATCGGCCTGCATACCATTGTTGATGTCATCAGTGCCCTGGTAGTCGTGGACCGTGGAGTAAAGATGGGTGGTTTCGGTGGAGTTCATGACCTCAAAAATGTCGAGTTCACCGCATCCCGAGTTCCAACAAGAACACGACGACGAAGACGAGTACTGCGAAGTCCTGGGGATTTTTGCGTTCAAGAACCAGATGGCAGGCATGTCGTAGTAGGCAGAGGACTGGACGGTTGCCTCGGGCATTCTGAACTCAAACAAGAACATCTTGGTGGCTCCATAGAACCCGTGGTATGCAGGGATCCCGTCTCTGTACACACCACAGGAGCCACTGGAGCTGGAACCGGGGCAGCTGACATTGGAGAATATGGCATATTCTTGATTGGAGTTGACCAAGTTGTCTGCTTCCAAGATAGTAGGCCTCTCTGCAGCAGAAGTGCCGTTGGCACCAGCATACGTCAAGGCCTTGCCCAAGCATGGGGAGTCATCGCCGGCGTTGGTCAAAAAAGTCACGTTTTGGGCCGTCTGGTCATTGGCATTGTAGTAAGAAACACGCTCCCAGGTGCCGCTGGACAGGTCGTTTGCGTAGTAGGCACCGAACAGCTCCAAGGTCAAAGGCCCACGAAGATGCACCGAGACCTCCTCATTCAAGGGGGCGTTTGTTCCTTCAAAAGCGGTGAAGTTATCCTCAAGTTCACATGAGCATTTCTTGGAGTCGATATTCAGGAACGATTTCACGTCATAGTAACGGCCCGTGTAACCGAAGTTCTCGAACGCAATGGCTTGCGCACTGGAGGCTCTCTTCTCGAAAATGGCCGCTAGAGCAGGCGCAAGCAATGTCGAAAAAAGGGCGAAGCTTTTCATAAAAAGATAGTGACGTTGGGGGAAAATTAGGGGGAAAAAGCAAGAGGCGGAGCCAGGGTATAGATATACTCTTGACACATGCACGATCTATCTGGATGCAGGTGCCGGGCTATGCCCCAAGGCTAGGCTCAACAGCAAACACCGGAAAACTTGCAGGCCAGAGCAGAGAAGATACTGATTCTTGATGCATGCTTTCTGCAAGATGTCAGCTTGCAGCAAGACCCTTGTTTTGCAATCCAAAGTCGTGGCTTTTCAGTGTGCCGCCCGATCCAGGGTTTGCGAAGTGTTTGTCTGCGGAAGGAAACCAGCCATCGTGACCTGCACAGGCACACGTCTCACGCGCTCCGATGCCAGTAAAGTGGAGCCTTAATTGGTGACACGATATTTTACGGTGAGCGCGCAACCATGCGGAAATCTAGATTGTATTTATAACGGATCAAAGAGAGTAAATGACAAATAGAAATGAAGAATAGGCAACGACTAAAAATGGCAGAAAGAAGATTATGACATGAAAGAAGCGGACTACGAATGATGACAAAGAGACGACAGAAATGACAGAAATGACATGACAGAAATGACAGAAATGACAGAAATGAAAATGACGAAATGACAGAAATGAAAATGACCCCAATGTCTAGTACCACCAAGACAAAAATGAAACTCACCAAAAAAGAACCCCTGCAATACACATTTGTAGTTACTCATTTGTAGTTACTCATTTTCTTGAAGCTGGGAAACTTAGGCTCTAGTTGTCTGCGTAGGAATATGATGTGTTGCCCGTCGCGTTCGATGTGCGTTGGATCGATGCACTCAATGTTCGATGCACTCAATGTTCGACAAGCTCACTCACAATGCTCGTTACAATCCCCACGAAAGAACAATGCAAGTGGTGGACACATGTAGTGCACAGAACACGAAGCTTATTAAAGCCCGGCTTGTAAGATGCCGGCTGGCTGGCCCGATTACGATCTACATGTAAACACGGCCGCTTCTACAGCACGATATTGCGAAACGAACATTTTTCTTCTCCAACCAGTCCCGATGAGTACACAGGAATTGCGTGCTGCCAGAGATGGACTTGAAGACACACTTAGTATTTAAACCATACACCGTAGATGCTTGGAAGATCCGGCCCCACCCCACCCTATCCTCTGGCGAAGCTTGCGTTTCAAATGTTCGGCATTACGGTTGGAAGGTGGGAGTATATGCCGGAGGCAGCATCCGAGAATTTGCGGCTTTTCTCAACGGTGCTCACATGAAATCTACACATCGGCACAGCAACAGATTCCTCACATTCTCCATTTTCAAACCCGCTTCGCTTCCATCCACACCTTAGCTTCGGACTGTACACGCAGTGTGGCCCTCTGAACCCCTTTCGAAACCCCTTGGTTGATTTTTCTCCCTACAAGCTGAGCTACAAAACGCACTGACCAGCGCTAACAAGCTCTGTACGGTGCCTTACTTGCATCCAATCAATGCCCAGCGGCTCTCGTCCCAAAAAGCCATCCGAATATTCAAAACCCCGTATACCCCCGCCACCTCACTCCTTGACCGGTGCTGGTGCTGCTGACATAGCCGCTAACTATACTCGGGCGAACGCGCTTGCCGCATCACATGCTGTGTCGACTCCACTCCCCAGCTCCAATGAGGGCCCATCGGTTTTGAAGCCTCATTCGGGTGTCGATATTGTGGCGTTGATCTTCATCCTCCTCTCCGTTCCCCAAGGAGTGAGCTGCTTCTTGTTGACTGCATACATCTTACTGAATTCCTTTAAAAACCTTGCGGGCAAATTGATAGCAAAGTGCTCTATTCGCTTCGATAGCGGCCTGAAATACTGCTTGGAAACATCTCATCAGTCCCGTTACTACCGCTCTGAACTCATTGGTGAGTTCTTGCAGCTATTCTCCATCAACTCGTTTATCTTGTTGATATGCCATTACACCATGCCTCATTCGTGGTTTCAGTACCTCATAGTTGTGGCCAAATCTATTATTGCAAGCCGCTTGATTGGGAGTTACTGTCTGAGCTCCAATACATATGTTTCGGTGGTTTCGAGTAGCTCTGCCAATCCGGGTGTCATGATCACCACCACTACGTTGTGCAACGGCGAAAATCCACTGCGAAACCAAACCAATGAATATTTTGCCCGGGGTTTCTTCAAGTTTTTACAAGGAACAGTTTTTGTTCTTGCAACAAAATACTTCATCAATACGTGGCTCTCCAATTTTTGTGTCAAAACCGTATCCGATGATCTTGTGCTTTTCTACCGCAATTTCGTACTTTTTCACGAGAGTCCCAAGTCCACAGCTGCAGAATTTGTCAGGCAAGCAATTGTAAAATTTTCCGTTTCTTTAAATTATTTTACTTCAAAGCAGAGCGACTCCGCATTTCACGGCTTTGGCAACTCCAGGGTTTTGGAGAAGCTCATTATTAATTTTGCATTGGGCCATTTACACTTAGGAAGAAAAACCCTAGGGACAGTCTATTTTGTCGTCAAAGAAATTATTACTGTGATGAATTATGCCTACTTGGTACTCTGCATCCATGTCATAAGCTTGACAATATCCCCATTACTAAAAAAGTTCTTCATCTTAAGGACCTACTCCAATACCTTGGATCATTTATCATCATTAACCCCTGATATACCTTATGGTGGTTTCAAGAGAAACGGAACTTTGCTATCAGTTCCCAGAGAATCCTCTTCAGATGCTCCCGTGGTGCTAAATGTTGAGTCTGTATCCACTCAGTCTCCAGCTGCGTCTCGCGGAAAGATGCCCGAAATTAAGATTAATCCCTCTGTTGCGAGCTCAAAGCTCAAATTCGATTCAAGTGAATCCGTGCTGTCTGTCTCAGCCGAGAACTTCAAGGTTTTTTGCATGTCGTCCTCTAAAAGCCTCCAAGTATCCTCTGGTATCAAACCAAGCCTTAAAACGACAGTGGACCGAAAGAGCGCCAACAGTGTTATTACGCCCTCCACCACAATCATGGACAAACTTTACAGTATTTCAATACAACCATTATGGTCATGGATTGCTGCTATAAAGATCATCTTCAACCAGCCTTCTTTGTTTTCAAAACCAGGCACAGAAATTGATCAATTCTTGTCTCAATCATCTCCAGACTTGATGAAAACTGCACTTTCCCATGTCAGCGAACATTCTGTCATTTTGGAAGACCTTGACCAATCGCTCACGAGAACTGGAGCGGAAAATATATCAGTGAAGGTCAATGAGATTGATTGGCCATTTCATGATTTCATTTCTTCCACTAAAGACGGAGGAAATGGCCATCTTCGCATATATGCATTATCACCTCTGATGCAATTTTCCATTGATATCATCAATAACGGCATTATAGTGAGTAATCACCTTGTGGTAACTCGAGGAGCAAAACTGGAATTCTTGAATACGTCTGTCAGCAAAGCTATAGGCACACTCCAATCCAGCTTGCTACATTCAATTCAATCCTTGTCACATCTCAAAGCTGACTGTAAGAAGCAGAAAAAGGACGACAACAAAAGGGTTGCCGACTTGCGGAGAAAGATTGACGCAGTGAAGTCCAAAATAGGAAAGCTTGGCAACAAAGAGACCAGTGAGGTAAGAGTGAGCGGTAAACTCAAGGGCTTGCAAAACTCAGCACATCAGCTAGAAACTGAAATTAGAGACATCGAGCAACTGATCCACGAACACGAGAACTCAGAGGCTGAATTCGATGATGAATACATTAAAGAGGAAAAGGAGCTCGAGGAGCAAATCAAAGCATTGGAATCTTCAATGAAGGAAAGTGAAACGGAAGTGATCCGGTTGAGGGCCGAATTGAAAAGCATTGAAAGCGAAAAGTATTTCACCGAGATGAAGCTCAAAAAAATCACTGCAAAACTCGATGAGAAGAAGGAAGAAGTCTCACATGTCAAATATGAAGTAAATTCCCTAAGGAAGGCTTTGTTGCTCAAACTCCAGCAAAGACAAGCAAGAGTCCGCGAGTGCTTTGAGGTGATCATCCCACGAATCATCGAAGCTACTGATCGCCTTTCCGAAGAGGCCAAAACATATCTTGACGGAAACACGGGGACCTAATCCTTTTAAGCATACCAAGGTATAGTATATAGGATATAACGAACAAATCATATACAAAGTCCAAAAAAGTGGATGGGAAAGTTTCAAACCTTGCCAAAAGAATCTATCATGTTTTCTATCTATATACAATTATTCGCTAAGGGATTTCCCCACCTCGTGGAAGCCTTTCTGGAAGTATAGCAAACCTCCCGAGGGAGCGGTATACTCAGGGCGTGGCTGTAGGATCTCATCGACCTTGACCACCCAGATTTCGTGGTCCTCCACTGGGAACACATCACTCTTGTGGCATATAAAAACAACTTCCAGGTCCTTCAAAACGGGTATGGCGACACCATCGCGTACCCGGTGCATGAAGTAGCTATCGTCCAAGCCCAGGAACGGGGTAGTCATCTCGTGGTAGGGGTCGTCCTCGTCGACGGAGTCAAAATGGGAATTGTCCCGTTTGATGCCCCCAGCAAACTTCCGTCCTAGGTACACCGCCGTCTTGGTGGGAGGCATCACGTGTATCGCCAAGGCCCCGTCATTTTGGTGTAGTGCTGCAGAAGTATAGCTGGGTAGATGCAAATTGAACATAAGCATGGGGTTGGGGTATGCAGATAAAGACGACACGGACGAGAGTGTCATGCCATGGAGAGAGGGCTTTGTCAAGGTAGTTCCTGAGGTAAGAATCATGGCTTGCGAGCTGACTCGAGCCATAGCGCTTTTAAAGAGCGCCCGAGCGTTAGAGTTCATGCTTTGTATAGACGGCCTCATGTCTTGTGTGGGCTTTGCTGGCGTTCGTACTGACTGCTCTATAGCGACTAGTGATGCGAATGTAGTCTTGTATGTTGTGCGCCTATATCGAAGACGACACATGATTCTCCATCACAAGTAGCCGTGCAAACTAGCCAATATAATTTGAAAACATGTGAATAATGGCTTTGAAATAGTATTTTGTCATTTTAAGAACTGGACTTTGTATAATCGACAAGAATCTAACAAATTTACAGTAATTATCTGTAGTTTCTGTTTACATGATTTAGTGATGTTGGGTCTTGGTCTTTCGAATCTCGCTCTTTGATTTCACTTGATTTTGGTTTCCTACACCGTATAGTAAGAAATACGGATCTATTATTCGAATCACTGGAGCAATGGTGCTTGTATAGGCACTACTGCGAAATACCAGACCGACCGCTGGCAATGAACCCCACAGCGAGCACAACTTGCAGAGATAGCACCGTCTCCGAATACCGGCACTCGAATTTGGTAGACTCAAAATCCGGTTTGGTGGACTAATCCAGAAACCTTAAGCATAACCCAGATACTAGTAAAATCAAACAATATTTCATTCGGTGGCTTTGGTGGCGGACTATGTGGTGGGCTACCCAACCTTGCTTAGTCAAAGCGCGGTGTTCATGCAGTTTGTTTGTATTTCTTCCTCACGTAAATAGTGATCCAGATCGCATAGGACTACCCACCATGACCGACGCTCGCTGTGGTGCCTTGTTCGATGCTTACGTCGAGCGACATTTGAATCCGCTTGGAAACTTGTCCGTGAACGTGGCGTCGCAGAATTGCCTGCTCAAACCGCAACCAGCTACTGAGGCACTTGTGGTAGCCAAGGCCAAGGCCATCCTCGATGACTTGGACTCCAATGAAGTTGACAAGGCCACTATATCCAGTGCTTTCAAGTGCTTATACCTCAGCTCATCTGGCCTCAAGGCGACACTTGCATTGATGAAGAAACACCAGCTTTATGTCATCACTTTGAACTCAAAACGGCTTCCTCATAACGCTCTCCAGGAGCTCTCCACCATGTACCACGTGCTAAATTCCACCCGGAAGTATGGCGATGTTTCCCATAATGTCCTTTTAAGGGGAATTTCCCCTCTGGAGACAGATTTTCCTGTGGCATTGCTAATATCCTTCAACTTCTTTGTCATACAGGCCATTTTGCACTTGGCTTCGGGAAAGTTGACATGTATGCTACGCCACGATCCCGAGTTTAATATCTCCATTTTTTTGGCCATAGCCCAGTGTTTCCTCTCAGATTCGAACTTAATGATGGCCATCACCTCGCTTGAGCTTGCCCTACGCTCGAAATACTACTTGAATGCAATCAAGATGATCTCTGGATTTCTCAAGATCGCTCAGGTTTTACAGAAAAAACTACAAAGTGAGGCTTTGGAATCACATATCCTGGCCTTGACTTTGAAATTATCTCAGCTCCGCCTTTCTTGTGGTCAGAAAGTCAACGTGGATCTCTCCAATTACAAAAACTCTTCTTTGCACCCTTTCGTTCAGGACTTCTGCAACGAAGCAAATGTGACCTTTCCGGTACTTCCACAGAAAAAAAGCGTTTTGCCTGCACCGCCACTGGCGAACAATATGATCCATAGTGATAGTGGTACCCAGAAAACCGTTAATATTACACTGATGAATAGAGAGGACTTCACCAACCTCTTTCTGTCACTAACCAAAATATCAGTCCAAGCGTCATGTGCTAGTCTAACAAGCGTTCTAGACTCTATAAATCATAGAGATGAAAATGAACTTTCAAATTTTACTGAACAAACCATATCGTTTTTAAAACTGATTATCAAAGTCAGGGAAGATGCAGATGAAGCTTGTGCCATTATTATTTCAAAATTGGTCCCATTATTGGAAAACTCTTCAGATCTTAAACTGTTGCGGCAACTTGCACGGCTCTGTTTTCAATTTGGCAAGACTTTTTCTCTGACAACATCTTTCGCTCAAACCAGCTTTCTTGATTTAAAGTGCTGTTCGCTTATCGCTGATTCTGGTACTACTCGCCGCTTAAAAACCCGTATTGAATACTGCTTGGCTCGGATCTTGGATCTGCAACGGTACGAGCTCGCGCATGACATATTTCAGAAATATTTAGTGGCTTTCAAGATTGAATCTGTCGAGGATCCTCCTTTGGATTTATTGGCCAGCTTGACAACCAGCTGCATGTCTCTGGCTGAAACTGTTTTCGGTCCTAATCTGAAGCTTCCTTTGGTTGTTCAGCACCTGATACTCGAAAAATGCTGTGCCTCGGGTGACTCGCCTAAATTTAGCAACAAAAGCTTGCAAAGTCTCTTTTCTCAACGTCCAAACTTGTTTCTGTTGTCAATAATTCATAAGATTGCTGAGGAGTGTTCTGCTTTCATCGCCTTTGATAGCCTACCTGCTATGAGTTCAAAAGAAGATTATTTGTATACTTGCGGTATTCTTCTATCCGGTTTATATTCGGGGGTATATCCTTTTAAAGTGGTGGAAATGGTGGACACTTACCTAGAGGAATGGTTTGAGGACATTACAGAAGCCCTCGTTATGGACCATGTGTCATTGATGTGCGCCATTCTAGAGAAGCTCCTGTTGACGGGAATGTTTAGTTTGGCAATTAAGCACGCTGAAAATTTGCTTTCACTTGGCCAAATTGGCAATCTCTCTTTGCACAATTCAGTTTCGCTTCTTGCTCATTGCTACATGGAGATGGGCTCTTATGAGCACTTGCCTAAACTCATTGCTGATTCTGGAGAAGCCTTGAAAAATTTGCAGTCTCATGATAAAGTGAATGTGAGCTACAATGATGTCCTTAGCTGGAAATTGCTCCAGCTCAAGTACTTCATTGGAGTCAGTGATCGTGCCAAATACACTGCGAAAATAGAGGAGATCAAGAAGATACTCTCCTCCAGGCCTGAATATAATTTCAGCGGTGAAAGCCATGCAGATTTGCACTCAAGACTCAAAAGCTTGTATATCATTTCCGAATTTCTGAAATTGGTATGTGAAGCCAGTGTTATTTCGGGAAATCACCTCAATTCGCTCAAACATTCCAAGTTTGCCATCAAGGTTTTGTTGTCTATCGACCGGAAGTTGAATTCCCTCGGATATTATACGGCTATCAAAAAGAAAGTTGACAGGCTACTTTTATCAGCATATCAATGCTCTTATAAATCAGCCAGATATCTAGGTTTGCTGAAGGAAGCCTTGTATTACCTAGACGAAATAAAGCGGCAAACATTCAAGCTTTCATATCCTGGTGCCAAGCAATTTTGGAGCTTCTTCCTTGCTATGAATTACGAGTATGCGAATAAAAACCAGAAAGCCTTGGAGGAATACGAAAAAGCATCACAACCAGTTTGGGATACTCCAGTCTTACGTGCCATGCAACTCATCTCATGTATTATACTTGAAAGAGAACTGTTGAGCGAAGTTGAATTGAAAGTCAAGCTTGAAAATTTACTCGAGCATTTGCGTGACTTTGAAAGCTTGCAGGGAAGCCATAGATTGGTGTTTTCAATGAGAAGTTTGGCAGATTCTTGCGCTGATCTTGAGTATTTCATTTCTGTTCAATTGAAAGGCCATTCCATGATGCACGTATTACCGAAAAGCAATAGTCATTTGCTCATGCTTGTCAATGCCCTCATAGTGACTCGCTCCGAGCTATCAAACATGACGTCGCCTGAGCCCACAAAATTGCCCTTAATGGTGCCAACTTCAAAGCCAGCAGTATGTTTATCGAGCGAGCAGTTTAAAATGAGCGAAAAGTTAATTGAGTGCAAAGAGATCTTGATGAGATTACTTGAGGGCAACTACCTCTCGTTCTTGGACATTGCGCAGATCCACGATGTTCAGTACTTGCTTAATCGGTGTGTGTTTCTCCTATCATCATTTGCCATTCTCAAAAAAAGCGGAGCGAAAGACTTGCTACAAACCTTATTTTTTTTGAAGGATACCGCAAATCACCTCCCATTTCATAACCAAGAGCAGATGCTCGAAGCCTGTGATGGATTTATTCCAGAGACCGAAATCGAGCGCAAACACACGCCTTTCCATGATTTGAAGAAGACTTTATTTGCCGATTTGAAACACTACCTCCCACGTGATTGGATCATTGTGACCTTAGATGTATGCCAGATTAGTGGCAATTTGTTAATTTCCAGGTCGGATTCCCAATCAGAGCACCCGTTGGTGGTGCAAATTCCCTTCAATCGTAAAGGAACAGAAATCTCTTTCAAGAGCATCAGCGACGAAATCAAAAACATTGTTTCTGAAAGCAACATGTCGACAAAATCGGGCGTGACATCTCTGGTCAAAACCAAGGAAGATCGAAAATCTTGGTGGAAGGCACGATTTGAGTTAGATATGCGTCTTGAGAAGTGTTTGAATACACTTGCTCAGGACGTTATTGGTGGGTTCATGGGCGTTTTTGGGTCCCCAAACCAAAATGACCCTGCTTTTAAACGCTTCAAAACAAGACTAAGTGACATTACCAGTTTCTTATCGCCTGAATTTGAGCTAAGCGACAACATGATCCAGCTTTTCTACAACTTGTCCCCGTTTAAAAACGGCGTTTTCGATGCAAGTCTTTTGGATGATCTCCTCAACTACCTCGAGGAATGCTTCAGCAATGCTGGACTTAAAAAAGCCACTTTTGCCAAACATCTATCCGTCATGCGCAGCCGAATGATGCAGCTTTACGAAGAGACACAACCCAAAACTGAACAAGGGCACCTTATCTTGATCCCCAGTTTCCGTTGCAGCCCGATTCCATGGGAATCTATGAGTGTGCTAAAAGGGCGGTCTGTGTCACGCATGCCTAGCGCCTGCGCCCTAATACAGGCCTTGAAGTCGCATAAAGAATATATGGTTGTTCATAAGCACCGCCAAGAAAAGGTGTTTTATGTTGTGAACCCAGGCAAAGATCTCGTTAGAACCCAAGGTAGATTCGAGCCATTGCTATCCAAACTCCCTGGTGGATTTGGTATGATCGGAGAAGAACCTTCCGAGGAGTTCATCTTAGACAATGTCTTCAAGAATGATCTTTTCATATATATGGGCCATGGGGGAGGAGAGCAGTACATGCGTTCCTCTTCACTCATGAAAGCCCGTTTCCAGGAAAAACGCAAGACCCTCCCAGTTGCATTATTAATGGGATGCTCTTCATCTGCGTACCAAGACAACGGAAGACTTCAAGAATCGAGCAACATTTTCAACTGGCTTGTTTGTGGATCTCCAGCGGTGGTAACAAATCTCTGGGATGTGACGGACAAAGACATTGATACGTTCAGTCTTAATCTATTTAAAAAGTGGGGCTTAGTACAGGACTCAACCAGAAATGCTGTGAATTTGGCTGCGGCTATGACTGCAAGCCGGGACTCGTGTACTTTGAAGTACTTGAATGGAGCTGCTCCAATATTGCACGGTCTACCTTTAAATATTCGGAGATCAGCGCATGATGCCGAGTAATTTGCTCATAATAATACACGCTAAAGTATAGATCTCAGAAACGATAAGTAACAGCTCCGAGGGTCAAGCATCACGGTCGTGGGTAACTTGCTATGCCTCACCGGTATTAGGTGCTGCTCCCTCCGCATCCGAAGGTCCCGAGCTCACATTGCCCGCACGATCATTCTGATTGTCAAAATTAGCAGACTGAGTAGTATTCGTAGAAGTGGAGGAATTGCTTGGAACACACCAGTTCTTGTGGCTGTGCCACGCACGCATCTGACACTCTCTAGAACAGTATTTGGTTCTCTTGCACCTCTTGCATTTACTGAACTCTCGGGGATATTTCTCCCACCGTCCGCACTCGAGATTCCCACATTGCCTCACACCACCTTTAAAATCGTTCCTGCGACAAGAGTTTCGCATTATAACCCCTGACCAGTAAGACATGTCTGTTCCGGCGAGGAAGGTGAACTTCTCAATCATGGGGAAAAGATTGACTTTCTTGTACTCCTTGAGGGCTTCATCAAAGTCGTCATCTGCCCGCGGATCATCATTGTCGATGTCAAAATTCTGGTATGTGTCGTAGTTCCACACTTTTGACAAGTAAGCTTTCTCCTCTAGTCTTTTTTCTATGATGGTGTTGCGCAACTTTTTGCATTCTGCTTGGATGAACTCGTTCACCTGCTCATTAATGCGGTACAACGCGAGATCTCGGTCCAACTCATTTGTTTTCGTTTTGGCTTGCCGTATAAGATCACGAAGGTGGTATAAATAGCTGGAACTTCTTGGATTTATTGAATCGTCCTCGAAAGTTGGCAAAAACTCATCTGCCTCTTCATCATCTTTGTTTCTGTCGTCACTATCCTCTTCAAATTCATCTAAATCGTCGTCGAAATCATCTGCTCGCGAGCTCTCCTTGAGCTCGCTACTGTTCTCACAGAGCTCCAATTCGTCCCCGGACAAGTCGAAGTTATCATGCTGTATGCCAAGTTCACTTAATTGTGGCGAATTAGCAGATGAGGCATGAAAGTCTTCGATGAAGTGAGCAACCTCCTGATTGTCTCGTACAGACGGTATAAAGCGTGAAGGTAAACTGCTCAGCCTTTTCTCTTTCAGTACTAATGTGTCGCTTGAGTTCATCGAGAGCTGGTGTCTAACTTTGGCCCTAAGTTGCTTTCTGTAAGCTAGACGCATCTCTCTGTCCCTCATACTCATATCGATGACAAGATGAGTGTTTTGCAAAACATCCTTCAAGTAGGGATACTTGGAAATGTAAGCTAGAAGCTGTAGACACCACACCACGTCGTCATCGCGAGGAATTATGAGCCCCGTGTTGGTAAAGTTTCTGGGTGTGATCTTTGAATTCATGGCGTCGAAAGCACTTGTGGACGCTTCGTCAAACAAATATAAATTGTTGAGAAACTGTAGGTTGTTGTCCATATCATATTCGGAATCACTCTGGCCATGGTTGTAGATGATTTCGCTTTCCTTCTCATCCCTCAACTTTTTGATTATAGTCACTATGAGAAGCCTACGCCTAATCTCATCAGAAATGCCGCTTGTTGGAATACGGCTGGAATCAACTGAATAAGATGCAACGTCGCCACGAACTAAATTGAGAAGCTGATCCAAGTTTAGGTTCTGAACATTTTCGCACAAAAGATTGTCTATGTCGCTAGTGAGGTTGAACAAATTGCAGGCCTCTTTACTGCAGCCTAGTTCCGTGCTGCGGACGTCACTAGAGCTCAAGTAATGGATAGGTTGCATCATGTCGTCATCTTGAAATTGTGTGTTATTCTGGTTAGCTGCTGAGGCGGCATTTGATGCTACCGGCTCGGAAAATTCCCCAGTTTGGGAGGCTTGCAGATTGGCAGCAGGAAATCGTATATTCATGAACAGTTCCTGCAGATCGTCATCAATGTTGTCGAGATCATTAGACGGCTGCGCTAATTGCTCGTGACCTTGCGCCCGCAATGCGTCAGTCTCTGGATTAACGTCCTGCCGTGCAAGCGGTTGTCCCCCAAACTGATTCTCTTGGGCCTGGTGGCGCTGTCGCATCTGCTGAGTAAACTGGTGCTGCAGTGCTAAGTTTGAATACATTTGGGAGGCACCCGCAGTACAAGAGACATTTTTGCAGAAGGAATTTGTTTCATGTAGACTCATGTAGTTGTCCAAGACAGTGGCGATGACGGGAAGCATACCGGCCCTCACGACCTTTTGTCGTATCTTCTCGGTGCCTCTTGTGCTGATAAGAACCAAGCACTGGAAAGCGAGAGTCCATTTCCATGCAGTCAAAAGCTTCTTCTCATTGTTTAACATGCTGTTTTTGAAGTTGAAATTTGGGTTGTGGCACTCAAGAAGAATTTCCACCAACCGCTCTATGCCTCCATCATTAGAGAGAGTCTCTCTGACTTTGGCGCTGGAAGAAACGAGGTATGTCAAGTGGTTTAGGGAGTTTACAAGGGGTTTGTCGGAAGTCACATCGAGCGCTCGCCGGTCATAAAGACTTGTGGTGATGGTGACAGCGGCTCTATTGTTGGATATGGACCTGTAATTAGAGTCTCTCATTACTTCTGTGTGGGGCTCCGACTGGTATGGATCTGAAAAAAATGGGCTTGTGCTGTTTATGAACTCATAAGTAGTTGGGGATTAGTGAAAAAGGAATGGTTGAATGTAGAGCTGGTGTATGTCGTGGATGGGATGACGTTAATGATTGATTAGTGATCGCAAAATCAAGGGCGAAATGGGCGCGAGTGGGTGATGAAAAAAGCCGTGTGCTCACTGGCTTCACAAAACTTAGAGCTAAACTCACACGGAAACCACTACCTCGACTACTTTTTTTGCCTGTTTTCGATGAATCTCAATCCGCCGAAAATCCACTGAATTCTCTACTTCTAGATTAAAGCGGTCTCTTCTTCTTCGACCTCGCCTCGCCACATATCACGTGCGCGCGCCACTCTCTTTGCAGGAACTGCCAAGACTGTTCCCCATTAGGAAATGTCAAGATAGCCGTCCCCGGTGGCGTTCGGGTCACGAAAAATATGAGACTCTGGCCTCCAGTGGTCCAGACGGACATTTCGGGAATTCAGTTTAAAGCCGGAATGTTTGACGATGCCTGCATATAGGCGCACCGATAAGATAGACTTTGCTTTTCGCAACTTCTCTACACTCTAATGAACAGTGTACCCTTGAATTCCATCGACCAGATAGATCTCGACGAGTTATTTCAATCTTCCCAGAAGATTATTGACCTGATTAAAAAATGGCTGGGCGGAGGTGTGTATGATTACAAGGTCCCCCAATGTTCTGAAAGGATCAAGGTGAAGATTCATACCAAGAACCACTTGAACAACGATTACTGGGTTTCAAGAACGAACGATTTCAAAGAACTCTCAATGCCCGAAAAGGAGAAGCTATGGAGCCAGCTTCTGCGCTATGTGGTGGGTTCTCTCCTGTCTCTTGATGATTCCCACACTGCCATCGAGAAGGACTATATTCACGAACTTGACAGGTACAATCTTAACCCCTATGAGACCTCCTACCAGGCTCCTGAAGGTTACCAAAATATCACTTACATAGCAGAGTTGTTCTACCGGCTCCAGTTTCCTTTAAACCCAAGACGTTTCTGCAACTTGGTGCACGTGATCAAGAATGACAACGAGGCATACGTCATCAGCCTTGCAATTGATCCTTCACTTGTTCCAGGCCAATCTAAGCAGCCCAAAGTTGTAGATGCTCAATACTCTTCCATCGAGCGTATCCGCTTTGATGGCACCGACCTCGAATGGATCATGACCACATGCTCTGATGCCAAAGGTGCTGTGCCCCATTGGGTAGCACGTATGTCGATGAATGGGGTTGTCGCCAAGGATGTGCCGTCTTTTTTGAACTGGGTTCATTCCAAAGAAGTTTAGGATCATTGGAATCAAGTCTTTCCTTCACTTAACCCTCCAAGCCAAATTCTCACGTCCTCGCCAAGACTATCAAGAAAACCCAAATTTGCTGCACCGTATAAACTGTCTGCCACTTTGATAAAGTAATTTTCCTCGCGGTCCGACGCCATTCGTGCTTTTCCTTTAGAATTGCTATCTTTTATTATGATGATGATCTTTTTTTCGTGTCGGATGAGATAGAACATCCAGTCACCTGACTTCCGGCTGGAGAACTTATGTAAGCTTTCCGTAGCCACATTTCTAGCTGAAAAAACCCTGCCTTTAGATTTGCATACAAAATGCGCTATCAAACGGTCATGTAGATGAAAAATGATGTTGTATAGCGACCTCCTGTTGCCGGGAACCGGCTCATGAGGCCTGAGGAACGCTGGGAGCGTTGGAAGCGAAGAACGGTAGCTCTTTGTTTCAAGATTGTAGACGATGTAGAAAAAGCCGCTTTCGACTTCCTCGTGCAATGCTACAGCATTGACGTCCCTTACATCGATACCAAAGTCTCTTAGAGATCCAATGCTGTTACCCATCAGCGTATGCACGGTTTTTGTTAGCTCCACGACGCGCTCTAGCAAGCCATTTCGTAGATCTTTGTAGAAGTTTTTGCACTCGAGCTGCTCCAAGCCGGACTCAAAGGCTAAGATGGTCAAGGTCTCCTCCTCCAAGAAGACCACAAGCAGCATTTCTACGGTCTCAGTCTTCCCGTCAGAGGAGTTGAGCCGCATATGAACGAGAAACCTCGTGATTTCGTCTCCCACCAATCCAACCAAGTATTCACCTTTTGGAGGGTCTGGCTCCAGGCACAGATCTTCAACATCAGGTTCATGTGGCGCGGGTTCTCCCCATGGATTTAGCCAGCTTGGAGTGGTTATCTGTTCTGAAACAGCCAGGCCAAGATATTTGAAGCCATTGATGGTTTCATTGATCGGCAGCACGATGAGTTTGTTGGTGATGGAGGCCGGATGCAAGGCTTCCATTGTGGCAGCGTATGAACTCATTGATACATCAGCAACTTCATCGTCTTCCATATCGGGTTCTGTTTCTGCGGCACATGAGTCCTTTTTCTCTTTCTGCCACTTTCTTTTCAATGTCTCATGGAGTCTTTCGACTTTCGGGCTCATCTCCTTGGCTTCGAGACACCCATTTGAGTCCAAGCACTCAAAGATATCGTAGGCTTTTAGCATCTGCAAGCGTGTCTCGTTCTCATCCAATGACTTTTGAGAGTGGGTATAAATAATCCCTCTTTTCTTTGGCGTGTCTTTGCTGACGTTCGCAACAAGAATAGCACTGGGGTTGACACTCCCACTGAAAACTGTCTCGTCCAACTTGGCCTTGTGTGCATCAGAAATCTTAATAGAAGACACTTTGTAGCTGTTTTCCGGGAGGAAGCGGAAAAACCCGAGGTTGTTTGTTCTGTTGGGCCAGCACAAGTTGGTGGGCCCGAACTGCGGCTCCGAGCCGCAGTTGTAGTAATCCATGAAGCTTCTCCAGTGTTCTTTGAGCATCAGCTTGAAAATTGAGTCACCATGCATATTTCGGAGTTTATCGAAGGACAGGTGAAACAATACAAACGTCTTATGCCACTCCTGGAGCATGATCTCCAATTGCTTGCCATATACATCTTTGCTAGCATCCTGATCACATTTACCGGAAACAGACATGGACAAAAAGTAATCCTTTTCGATCTCCACGCATATAATCACCCCGTCACTGATGTGTATAGATACGGTTTGCGTTGAGTGTCCGAACTCAGAGGCCAAACTGCTCGAGCCTCGTATTAGGCCGATTATGTTGAGTTTCTCCTCAAGCTCTGCGTCGCCGTCGCTACTGCTGCCGGTGCTTTGATCCTCTGCTTTGGGCTTGATGAAAAAAAGGATTTGCCTCGATAGTGACTGTAGACTCTCGTCGTGTTCTGGCGCCCATAGGGGGTTGTAGAGCGTGACGTAGCTGATCTGAGGCCGAGCCCACTTTTCGCTGCTCTTATCGGAGACGGCAGCAAAACCCAAGTTGTCTCCACCGAAGCGGCGTATGAAGTCGGACAAGTAATTGCTCATACGGAAGAGGGCCAGGTCATTGTGGAGTGTGCGTATCAGCGCGGTTTATCTGGTGTGACGATGTAGGTGCTGGAATTGCCAACAAGATGTCTGATTTTCCCAGTGGATTTTGTGATTTTTCTTTCTTATTGCTTGTTTTGTTGTTATCTCTTTGGCTTCTTAGCATGTAACTATTTACACTTGTAGTTTGACTACGGTGTAAGGATCTCATCTGACTAGTGCTCCCACAAGTCGTGCCAGCCGATGTTCTTCCTGACTGCGTTGGAGAAGCCCTCATGGTGTTTGATCCAGATTCTTGTAGCCTCTCTGTTGAGCTGCATTGGAGCGGGTTCTACCTTGTTTGCCATGCCTTCGTACTGGTTTTTGAAGAAATCAACCGACGAAACAAGACGGTTCTTCTTCTGCTTCGGGTCCTCCTCCTTGTCCGCCTCGGCCGCCCGCTTCTTGGTCACCATTGCGCCGATGATATCGTCTAGGCCGGTCTGAATGAGTGGAAATAGCCATTGCCGCTTGTGGTTGATGACCTTGCGCTTTTGCTCTGGTTTCTCTAGCCCAGTGAACATAGTGATGCCTTCCCAATCGGGCCCGAATACCAAATACGACTCGCCTGTCTCGAGATCTCTTTGGGTCTCCAACTTGATGTCAAACTTGCGCACGAGCAGGGTCAAGGCCTCGATTTGCTTGAGTTCATGCGGCTTCAACGACGTCTTTGTCAGTGCTGAGCCAATTTCCGGCGAGAGCATTTTGTCGAGAAACGGAATCAACTGACACGCAAGAAACTCGCCATTGGATGTCGGGCCACAAAAGGAGACTCGCGCCTCGGTGGGTATCAGATCGGCTATTCTCTTCATGACTGCTTTGTTTTGCTTTGCCTGCTCGAAGGTGCTGAAATCTAGGTCCTTTGCATTGGGTATGAGACTCTCGGAGTTTCTGAATTTCAGGGAGTTGATGTCGCTGAACAAAGACCAGAATTTCAAGGTCGCTAGGGTGGGGTAGAAACTCGAATCGCCTTTGGAGGCCAATGAGTCGTAGTAGAATAGCCAGTCGCTCATTTCTGCTGGTCTCACCACTGAGTCGTCTTGGAGGTGCACCACATCGAGGTACTTATTGAAACATCCTCTGACAACTTTGTCAAGCGAGCCCGAGGCAGCAGACTTTCCGTCTCCGGTGGAAACCACGTCCAACAATTCATTAAAGTTCTCCTCTTTAGAGAGTTTTTGATCTCTTCGGAAAATGAGGTTGACCAAGGAAAACCACGACATCAGCGCATCTTTATTTGTAATGTTTCCGTTCTTGTCTTCTTTGGGAAAGAAATGCAAGTCCGAGTCGAGCTTTCGACACGAGAATTGGAGATAGTTGATGCATGCCCTGATATCACCGTCGCAGATCTCAAACACCTCTGATATCTTAGTTCTGTCTAGGTCCAAGTTCTCCAACTCACTGATTCTTGATAGAAGCTCCTTGACGGATGCCTGTGCAGATACATTTATCTTCTTGTCTTCGCCGGTAGTTGATGGTTTTCTAAAAGGCACAATTTCACACATTGGGCGGAGCTTTTCCATGGGATTGATGCCTCCATGCCGAGAACCCAGCGGATATATATCGTTGGCAATACATATGATTGGTCGATTGAGCACGAAGCGCTTGCCCTTCCCAGACTTCTTTTTCTTCGGGTCGTCGTGCCCTTTGGATGAATGTTGATCCTGCAGAATGACATCAGAGATGACTTTGACGATATCGCCGGCATTGATGGCGGAATCTATCTCGTCAATCACCAAGCACGTCGGCTTGCCATTGGCCGAGATGGTATTCACGGTGAGGGCGTTTTTGATCTTCAACTTTAGCGCAGATGTGGCATTGGTAAAGCGGCTAGCGCCTTGTGCCTTGTCGACTCCTGACATGACATCCATACTGTTAGCGGCATTCAACTCCTCAACGTGATAGCCCATCTGTTTGGCGAGTAGATGAGATATGGCCGTTTTTCCGATCCCGGGCGGGCCATGGACCAAGAGCACTTTTTTGAAGGGTCTGCCCAAACGGTCGACGAACTCATTACTCATGTTGTCACGGCCAAACACCACCGCGTCCCATTTTTTGAGCCACTGCATGACCAAACGGTACTGAGACTCATTGCCCGAGTGACACACCTGGAAGTACGACTTTGGTCTATACTTGTCTGCCCACATGAGCGAGCTCAGACTGTCTCTACTGTGTTTCGTATCTTTCTGCTTCGTATCTCCCTGCTTTATATCTGCTTGTCTCGGATCTCCCTGTTTCAGGTTTGTTTTGTACAGATCGCCCTTGGAGCTTTCAATGAGTTTCAGGCTCTTTCGGAGCTGTCGACGCTGCTCCACGCGCTCGTAGAGCTTGTCCATGTTCATGATTCCCTCTTCGTCGTCATGATTGTATGACACCTTTCGGCGCTGTCGAGGCACAAGCGTGATTGTTGATCCATCTAGAAGCTTGGCCTCTTTGGTGCCTTTTGCTGTGCCCCCGGTGCCCATCTGGGGGGTCCCGCTGTGTGATGGGGTGAGTGGATCACAGGGCTCAGTCTGAGTGAACAAGAGCGACTGCGTGAAGTCCATGGCGGTGGAAGAGTCCATGGCGGTGGAAGAGTCCATGGCGGTGGAAGAGTCCAATGGCTGGCCCTCACTCTCGGGGGCCGCGAAAAGCAAGGACTCGCTGAAGTCGGGGTTGGCCATGGAGGAGTTGGTGCTTAGATCATACGCGTATGGTGCGAAACACGCGGCTGGGAAGACAGCGTACGGGCCGAGACAGGATCTTAATGATGGGACCGACCGAGTGGAAAAAGGGAATGTTGAAGCAGGGGCCCAAGATCACTGGCGATCTCTCTAAGGCGGCGGCCAGAAAAGGATATCGATTATTTACTGTGACTTAAAGCCTGAGCCTGAGAGTGTGACGGAGAGTTTATAGCTTTATAGTTGTATGCTTGAATACGTTATATTAAGGGTATATATTGTGTTAGTGTACGTCTTGTTCAAGTTTCCTCATTACATATTCACACCCTTTACATACTACATCACTCTATTACCCTACAGACTTGCCAATGGTCCTCATGCCAATGCAGGTTCTAGCGCCTTCAAAATATGATTGAAAATTCCAAAATCTATAAGGTGGGGGTAGTAAACTTTGCAACTATTGAGTGAAAGCACGTGGTGCCTCGCCCTCAGGTCCAATGTACTCGGGGTCTCTCCATGGCCCGTAATCGTTCAAGTACAACTGCTGCTCCGTGACATCAGAAGCACCGCCAAACTTGGTGGGCAAGTTTTCCGCCGGAATCTGCTTGAGCAACTCCTTCTTGTAGGAGGAACCCAAGATGTGGATCTTGGACACCGTGACAGGGTCCAAGAAGGGCTTGAACAACTTGAAAGCGGTCGAGAAGCCGAAAGGCGCATTGATACAGTAGAACTTGCCCATTCTCTCGGGGTAGTAATCCTGGCCGATTTTCGAGGCCTCCTTGACGTAGCCCACCACTTGGTACGCAGCGGAAATGGAGATACCCTTCAAGTCCATGATCGTGCACGAGGTCTCAACCAAGTGGCCCTGTTTCCTCGAGCAAGCAGGCAATCGGTTCTGTGTGAACAGCTCGTACTCCCACACCAAGTTCTTCAACATTCTGTCCTGTGTGGTGATCTTCAACATGTCAGGCAAATACACCTTGCCCAACTCCTCGAAGTAGCAGGGACGTCCGTCCTTGTCGGTCTTGTGGTAGTACTGTGGATACATCTTGGCCACGAGCGGTTTCTCGGTATACTGGAAGTCCGTCAAAATGGTGTTTGTGCCGAACTTCTCCCTCCAGGTCTCACAGTCCACGAACATGGTCTTGGCCTTCTCCAACACGAACTTACGGGCTCTCAAGAAACGGAGCAACGACGCATCGTCTAGGCGCTTCTCGTATCCTAGTTTGACCAACGCCTCTCTCAAGTCCGCCAAGATTTGCTTCTGCTCCTCCGTCAAGTTTGACGTGTACCCTGTTTGCGTGGTGGGGGCGGAGATTTGCGGGTATGATGCAAGGATTTCTTGTTCAGTAGCCATGGTTTCTGCGTTGCGTGGCGTGCTTCAAGCTGGTCTTTTTCTTTGCCGTGTATTAAAGAAAACGTGTCCGGGCTTATCTTGCGAGTTGGCATTTTTTCTTTGTTTTGTTGAGCCTCGATTTGCTGCGACCTGCGTAATGAGCACCTACGCCAGTGCCACCCATCAGCCGAAAAACCCGGCAAAACTCGCTATACGTTGGAAAGGCTTCATAAAGAATACAGAGTTTAGTCCACGTGTGGTTCAGGAAAGACGCACGTTTAGTAGTGTAGTGGTGTAGTGTCTCACGGTTTACTGGTGCTATATTTAGTAGGGTCCGACTCTTAGGACCCAGTCAGTCAAGGCTCCCCATTAATTCATCTAGATTTGCAGATTCACTTTTATTGGGAAGATGTATTGCCGCTATTACTAACTTATTGCACACTGCAACTAAGGCAATGCAATATCTGCTCTATAAACATTCAATGATAGCCAATCATCACTCATTAATACTCATCACTCGTGATTACTTCTCATCACTGTTATATCTCCACTCATGATTACTCGGATTACTCCCGCTTGAGCCACCGCTTGAACGGGTTCTTGGAAACGCCCCGGGCCCCTAGAAGTGACGCGGAGCTAAAACTCTCCACCAAGCTCGACTCGTACTCAGACGGGAACCTTAGCTTCAATATCGAGAGTGCGTTGTCCACCAAACGCCGCTGCCCATGTGGTGTGGCGTCAATGAAATTCTGATCCTCAAACACGATGGCGGACTTTTCCACGTCCAAATTTGCTCGCTCCACCACATTGTAGACGAACGCTTGCCAGAGGTTGCTGTCGTGCTGAAGATCGCCGCACTCCTCGGCACGCTGAAGCCTCGTAGCCAACCCGTTAATCTTCTTCAATATCGTAGCGCTCTGCTTTTGTAAGTCTTTGATGGTAATGTTAGATGTGATAAACGAGAAAATCTCCTCGTTACTTCTGCAGAGAGACTTGATGAACCCTTCGGTTTCATTATCACCGACCAAGTCCAAGAACTCCGACTTCTCAAACTCCAAGGACCCAATCTGATATACATTCCTCTCGTCATTCAACTGGATTCCCTCTGCACTATCGTGGCTCTGATCTTGTCCGTAATGGGTTTCTTTCAAGGGACTCTGTGCACGAGGCCCTTTGCTCACCGATGCCGTCAGACTCACTGTGGTGCTCACACTATCGCGTGAGCTTGTTGGGCAGAAACTTTTTTTGGTTTGATGACTGCTGTTCGCTTGCAAAAGATGGATGAATTCCGTGAGACGCAAGTACTTATCGATCAAGTAAGGTGTCGTAGGCAATTCACTCGACGCCAGACTTCCGCTTAAGCCCAAGTCAAATCTCTTCATCTCATGACTCAAGTCAAGTACTTTTTCGTTGAAGTCGTTCTTCCGTCCGGTCACCTTGTCGAAATAGTCATAAACTTCCAACTCGTGTCTTTGCAAGAAATCGTTCATTCGCACCAAATGTGGCTCCTTGTGGGGACTGAACTCTTGCCTATTGGCAAGATTTAAAAGCACCTTTGCAAGTATAGTTAATGTCCTTTGCACGTCTCCTTTTTGATGATCCTTAGTCAAGTAGAAGAGCTTTGGATTTAAAATGGCGGGACAGAAAAATCGCAAGAAGATGAAAGCACTCAAGCAGTTCAAGGAGGTTGCCTTGTCCTCAGGATCGCACGCTAAATCGACCTTGGTTCTGAAATTTTTCAACTGGCTCTTGATTTGCTGCGGCAAATCATTGGAAGTAGTATATATGCGATGCCACAAATCCTCACAGTATTCGTTTAAATTCTCGAAATTTTGGTTCACAATGTTCTTGACTCTTTCATCCAACTCTTCCCTGTCTTCTGTGCTCTCTTCATCACTGTAATCATCGCTGTCGCTTTCGTTGTCGCTTTCGCTCATGGTTTTGTTTTTTCTCTTTGCAGCTTCCTGAGCTCTCACATACCTGGGATCAATTTCACAATTCTTCTTCTCCCTTTGGACTTTTTCAAAGAAATTGCCAAATACCTTTTCGAGGTATTCCTGACCGATTCTGAAGATATACTTTTCCAATGATTTGGTGAAAATGGAAGACCCCCGGAACAAAGTGTTGAACACGTTGTTGCTTTGGGTCGAATTTGTTGTTTTGCTGACATAATTCTTCCTGGTGACGTTATCCACCGTAATGAGTTCCACTTCAATCAAAGCCTTGAACCATTGCTCTTCAACACCTATACTTTGAAATATATCTAGCAAGATGAAACTAACGTTTTCAAATTCAGTTGTGCCCACAGTACAATTGCAAAATTCAATGAGCTGCTTCATTGGACAGTTCAACAACATGTTTTCAAGAGTCCGGAACTCCATGGGTGGTGGAATAAAATATTCCTTCAAGTTCACAGTGACCAAGAGCTTTCCAACGGGGAGATTTCCAGCATCGTAGATCGACAACCGCACGATATTATTACCCGGAGGCGGTAATGGAAGACCCAGACCCAGAATACCATTTGATGAGGGCCCACCACCAACATCGATAGATTTGCCGGCACTGTTTTCAACCATCATTGTTGAGATCGTTTGAAGCTTCTGACTGAGGATATCCGGAGTCACATACACCGTACCAATGACCCGATCGGACAAAGAATACCCCTTATCCGTGGCGCATTTCTTTATAACAATGCGAACCATTTGCGTCAGGATGGGAAGGTCGGTGGAGAATTCCTCCTTCCAGAACGGGTTACCTGTATGACTCACTGCCGATGTTTTGGCCCATGGAAATCCCCATATAAGCACTTCGGCATAGATCTTGCCCAGATTTTTGTCAGAGTTTGAAACATTGTCGAAATTTGCTTCTATGATATCTAGGGTGACTTTTTTGGAAACCCGGAGATGGTCTCGAGAGAAGTTGGCGAGCTCTAGCGCTTTTTCGGGCTTTTCGGGAGGTAGCATGGATTTCACAGATTCAGAAGCTTTCTCACGTGCTGAGTCAAGAGCGTTGTCCAGCTCCAAGGTACCCTCTAGATTAACCACACGGGTCACGGTCGGGTTATTGTAGGTGGAGTTTTCATTGTACATTCCAATGTACTCACGCTTCGCAAAGTAGTTCAAGCCCACAAACCAATCCTCCAAATCGATGTGCAAGGGAAACTCGATTAGGATTCGCAGGTTGTTTGCAATGTGTCTGCCGTCTTTTTCTAGTAAGCTCAGCAAAGCCAAAGATTCCAAAGTCAAGTTTGAGGTGGGGCGAATGGTATTGTTGAGACGCAACTCTCTAAGGTGGCCGATAAAAATTGTGTTTGGGGAGTTGCAGATGGAGTGGTGCATTTCCCTAATCTCCGAGCTTAATACTTTCCTGACATCTATGGAGTAAAGCAAAGTTCCATCTAGTTCAGTGATGAAGTTGAGCATACCATTGGATTTCAACACACCCATGGTGTAGAACCAGCCCTCAGCCACATTGCCCTCAGGCGAAGTTGCCGAGTTACTATTATTGGCGGTATCGGGCTCGTCGATGTAAATAGGTGCGCGGGGCCCATCCACCAAGTGCACATTCTTTGTTTTTGCAGGAATGGGCCCATAAATTTTGAAGCGGCATACGAGCAATTCATGAGAGTCCGCATGCAGTGTTGAAATGGCTCTATTTTCAGCGAACCACTTCTTGGCAAGCCCCAGGGGCTTCATGTTCTGCCACGCCAACAACGACAGGAGAATATACCCAAACTGAGACCGTGACATCATGCGCAAGTATAGCCGATCGTTGTGGAAAGATCGGATGAAGATACAAGGGTGCTCCTCAGAGGTAGCGGCAATTTCGGACTCCGGCTTATTCTTGCCGAAGCGCTTCTTGGGCGAATAGCCCAGCGCATGAGCGGAGGCGAAAATCTGCACTTGGCAAGATTGGATTTCTGATATTAGGAGCATCTCGGAGCCGTCGTAGTCTCTGCATTTGATGGAGCCATCCTCGGTAAAGGTGATACTTAGCTGCTGAGACCACGAGACTGAGTCTTTGGACACCAACACATCAGTGCTCCTGAAGACTGCCTTGTCTCTTAGTAGGGCCTTGTGGAAGGGCAAAAGTTGGGGCATGTTGTCGGGCTAAAGTGGTGGGGGAAAAGATGAAACGAGAGGGCGGTTATACAACCGAGGATAAAAGGAGGTGTATCTATGGGGGCGGCTGCAACGGGGGCTTGGAGGCAATGCTAAAGGGCCCGTAATGACACACACCGTCGGAGTTTTGATAATAAGACAGGCGGAGAAAAGTGTAGACGGAGGCGGGACCGATCAGGTTGGTTTTGTCGATGCGTAGGGTGACGGTGAATCCATTCTGGTGCCTGCAGGCATGCATAGTTTGCGCGTGGCGAGGCTGACGTGAGTGGCAGAACAAGCGCAACGGTGTGGAGACAATAGAGTGCTAAGAGCAGCCAATACCGGGGCGGCGTGTTACCTGCAGGAACACATTTAACTACAGATCGGCGGTGTTTAGGGTCTGCGTGGAGCGGGGGCCACGAGCGGTCGTGAAACCGTCATGATACGAGGGTGGAGGGCCTGCCGTCAGACGAGTAGTTAACCATGCGGTATGTGTAAACCGGCATACACACGAGCCACAGCATGCAGGTACCCGGTATGACGAGCAGCGGTCGGTGTGCTAATGGCATATCGTGAGTGCGATATTGAACAAAATAGCCGGTGCCCAGCCAAGCTGACGGCAGCTCTGCACAACTCCGCCCGCTTTACATGCAGGCACAACGGACACATTCCACCGACCTTTTCCAACATATTAGTGGGCTGGGTCTGAGCAAACGGTATTCACGGTTTGCACAAGCCGCGAAAAAGCCACCTCTGAGCAACGGGAAAAGTGGTGCACGGTAAGGTGTACGGGTGGTGTAGTGTCTGCGGAGGACTGTAGGTGAAGAAAGCTTACCAGGTGTGAGGAATGCAAGCAAAGGCGCCAGAAGGAAAACACACGCAAGGTTGGAACAAGGGCCCAGGAATTCAATTGATTAGGAGAGACCGCGGACAGGAGAAGCTGAACAGGACAAAGTCACCCAACACGACAAAGTCACCCAACACGACAGTCACTGAGCAGGTCGATGAGTGTAGTACGGTGGTGAAAATAGGTGCGCGCGATGAATTTTATTCTTCAACAAACACTCTACTGAGACACCCGATGACATCGGAATACCATGTGTCGCCCGAAATGATCGAATCCTCGCATGCCGGCGACTCATCTGATACTGCTGGTGTCGAAGATGTTCATGTGAGCCACGCACACCCGCAAGTTGAGTGCACCTACTGCGGCGTGGACTCTGCCGCTTCCGTGGTCAAGTGTGAATTCTGCGACAAGTGGTTCTGCAACGGCAAAGGCCAGCTCACGGGCTCGCATATTGTCACGCATTTGGTTCTCTCCAAGCACAGTTCCGTGTCACTTAGTGAGTCGTCTCCTTTGGGCGCCGAGACCTTGGAGTGCTACAACTGCGGTAACAGAAACGTGTTTGTCTTGGGGTTTGTTGCGGCCAAACAGGACCTGGTGGTGGTCATTCTATGCCGCCTGCCCTGTGCTCTCCAGAGAGACATCAACTGGGATATCAACGAGTGGCAGCCGTTGTTGGAGAATCGCTGTCTATTGCCATGGGTGGCTCCCTTCCCACCTCTAGATCAGATGGCCCAGGCGCTGCCAATCACAGACGGCCAGGCGAGAATGCTTGAGGCTAAGTGGCGCGTCGACCAAGGCGCCTCGCTTGTGGATTTGAACGGCTCCTCCGAACCGGAATTGAAGCTTCTCCCGGTGCCTTTGCGCTTCAATGATGGTGTCACTTACCACAACTCGTGGGTGCCCTTGATTGAGGCCGAGGCGGAATGTGACAAGGCGTTGAAGGAGTCCCAGGCGTTGGAGCACGTCTCTTTACTGTGGATTGAGGCCTCCAACGGCGACCACTTGGCGGATTTCACTCTCTCCAGCTACGAAAACACAAACCTCATGGTGGCTATTGGCGATACCATCAAAATCCGCTACAAGTCGGTGGGGAACACTATGGTCAAGGAGGCCTGGGAAGGCGAGGGCATTATCGTGCTGCGCCCCAGTGCTAAGAAGGATTTCTTCACCGCCAGTTTCTCCCGGGTGGATAACCCGCCCATCCACGTTTCCACAGGTTTCACCATCGAGTTCATGTGGGTGGGAGTTCCATATTTCCGCATGATCAACGCCGTGAAAACATTTGCAATGAATTCAAAGTCGCTTAGTGCTTACCTTTACCACACTATTTTGGGGCATCAGGTGGTGGATGTGCAGTTCAAGACAAAAATCCCAAAGGACTTGAATATTCTGGGAATGATAAGCTTGAACGATTCCCAGAAAAAGGCATTGACTATGGCCATAAAAAACCCATTATCGTTGATCCAGGGGCCTCCAGGAACAGGAAAAACCGTCACATCCAGTGCTATCATCTACCATCTTTGCAAGTTGCAAAAAAACAAGATCTTGGTGTGTGCTCCGCTGAATGTGGCCGTAGACCACCTTGCGGCCAAATTACACACGTTAGGCTTGAAAGTGGTGCGTATTTATTCCAAGGCACGCGAGGAGGTTGAACCAGGATACTTGGACTGCGACATCCGGACTTTAGCAGCTAAGAAACTCAAGTTTGGCCACAATTTGCTCAAGAAAAGAGAATCTGGGGGCTGGCTCACAAGCGAGGAAACCAGCCGTCTTGATGCTGCATTCCGTAAGGCCGAGAAATCGCTCATTGAGAATGCCGATGTCGTGTGCTGCACATGTGTGGGAGCTCTGGATAGAAAAATCAAAGGCCGTTTCAATACGGTGTTGATCGATGAGAGTACCCAGGCATTGGAGGCGGAGGTCATCGTTCCTTTGGTGAAAGGATGCAAGCAGTTGATTTTGGTTGGAGACCATCAGCAATTGGGCCCGGTTGTCATTGAGGAAAAAGCAGGAAAGGCCGGTCTCTCACAGTCGCTATTCGAGAGACTTATTGCTTTGGGCCACGTACCTCACCGGCTTGAAATCCAGTACCGGATGAACCCAGTGTTAGCGGAATTCCCCTCGAATATGTTTTACGAGGGCTCTCTTCAAAATGGTGTGAGTCTGGAGGATCGCACGTGGGCAGGTCTGACATTCCCATGGCCAGTGCCTCGTACTCCAATGATGTTCTGGGTTAACTACGGCAAAGAGGAGCTGAGTGCCAACGGAAACTCCTACTTGAACCGTGTGGAGGCCATGAACGTAGAGAAGGTGATCACACGGCTCTTCCAAGATGGAATCAAACCTAGCCAGATCGGAGTCATCACGCCATACGAAGGACAAAGAGCCTATATCTCCACCTACATGACCATTAACACACTGATTCTCGAGAAAAGGGCCCAGTACGAAGAGGTGGAGATCTTGTCGGTGGACTCATTCCAGGGTAGAGAAAAGGACTTTGTGATTTTATCGTGTGTGCGTGGAAACGAAGACAACAACATTGGGTTCTTGAGAGATCCACGCCGGTTGAACGTGGCTTTGACACGAGCCAAATACGGTATGGTGGTGCTTGGAAATCCGGCTGCATTAAGCAGAAACAAGTTGTGGAACCGTCTCTTGGTGCACTACAGAGAAAAGGGATGTCTAGTGGAAGGTCCGCTCGACAACTTGCAACTCTCGCTTGTACAATTGAAGGAGGCAAAGGAGAGGGATGTTCGTCATATACCAAAACGGGACTTTGATAAGCAAGATGACTTACAAAGTATGCTCTCGTATGTCCCGGATCACGCAGACTTGGCCTATCCTACAGCTCACCAAGCAGAGCCAGAGCAGCGGATGGACGAAAGCATGTGGCCACAACTCACAAAAAATCAATTGTCTACTCTTGATACAGAGTACCAGGCGGCAGAGCATAGAGAGACTCCAAAGTTTGAGGACATGAAGAATTTTGTGGACGCATTCTCCAGTGCCCTCAACATCTAAACGTGGAATTGAGGAGGAGATTGAGCTTGACGAGCAAGGCTATCAGTGATTCCTGAGCGTAAACTTAGAAGAATCTTGAGAAAGCCAAGCGAAAAAAGCAGAGTTTTTAAGAAATACCCTTGGGGTACCAATTTCCAGGAGTCTCGCAAGGCAGCAAAGTTAATGACGAAGGTGTCACAGTACACTTAGCTGATGCACGCGGGCTTATGTTGCGAGCAATGAAGGCGTGTGAAGCCCGCATAGTGTTGAAAGCGAAGACGGCCAGCTGGTAATCCCGGCGCATTGTGCAGAGCCCCAGGCCTAATGGGTCAAGCGGCATCTAACGTACAGGATCCCCGCATTACTCACTCTACCTGCAGATAAAGAAGCCATGGATAGAGGACCGGAACTACAGCAGAACAGACCCAAAATAGGGATATAATATCACAGGGTATGACTGCAGGAATGGATTCGGATTACGTGACGCGTGTCCTAGGAAATCGATAAAGACCTACATGGCGTATCGAGCAAATCTTGACCAGAGGTGTGGGCTCTGAGGCGCACCTGTATGCCCTTCAAAATCCGGGGAATCGGCCGCGATGAGAATGCAACACATCTTAAGTGAATTGCGGGGGAGACGCGAAATATAGGAGCCACTCAGAGGCAAGGGTTAATGCAATGGTAATCAGCTACAATCCCGAGATGTAAAAGGCCAGAAGCCAGAGATCAGAGGCAATTCAAAAGCCCTTCCAAGCTGGCACACATAATTAACACGAATCGTCCAGAGATCTACAAGTATCTTCACAAGCAATGTATTTGTCTGAAAAAAAGCTAAAAACACCTGCCAAGCAAGCGAAAAGCCACGTAGTAAAGAGTGGCAGAAGCACGGCCGGCCGTCGCTTCTGAATGTAAAAAGGGCATAAATAAGGTATAATCAAAGGCCTCTAGATGGCAACGAAATTAGAAAAGTCAAACTCGTCCTTGTAGGTTTTCTCCGCAGCCGGGAAAAAGTCCAAGTTGATGGGCTGAAGAAGCTGGTCGAACGTGTCCAAGTCAGCGAGGTCGTCCACCAGGCCGTATGCAAGGTTGAGAGGCTCATTGTCCGTCTTGGGCATGTGCATGAAAGCATCAAACTCATTTTGGAGGAATGTAGGGGTGGTGGTACACTGGAGGGGAGGTGTGTGCAACTCGTTTGCATTAGTTTGAGTGTTTTGGGTGTCCTGGTTAGACATCTTGTTCAAGCAGGAGAGAATCTCCTGGGTGGGCTGCGATTGGGTTCTGCGAAGTCTCTTCTCAGCAGGCTTTTTCACACAGTTGGGACCCTTGTAGGTTTTGAACTGGAATCCGCCGGCGGATTTGCGTCTGGGTATACTGGGAACCGACTTGGTTCTTTTGTGGGAGGGTCTGGTGTCAACCTGGGGGAAGTACGACTTCTCGGTAGATGCAGGCTGAGGCTGGATTGGGGCCTGGTATGGTGCTTCCTGGGGGATGGCGAACGTGTCGAAGGCTTGGGGCTCCTCGTAGCCGTAGCTGATGTTCATCAAGCCCAAGCCAAACGTACTGTCGCTGAATAAGTTGCACTGGGTGTCATATGTGGATAAGCCGCATTGAGAGAGCTCGTCCTCCAGGTTGTACAACGAGAACAGGTCATTTGTTTGAGACATTGGCGACTGGCTGTTGAGCCCGCTGGGCGAGAACTCCATGTTGGGCGAGGAGAGGGCGGATGAGGCGTCGGACTCGGCTTCATCGCTTTTGATGGGGCTCAAGTCCACGAAGACAAAGTCCTTGGGCATGCCTGGCTTGCTCTTAGGTCTTTTTTTAATTGGCGACCGCTTGGTCAACCCCTGCTTGCATGCGGCGGAGATTTTCAATGAGTTGTTGAGACACTCGAGCGATGAGTCGGTCTCGGAGCCGCTGCCGCTTCCAGAAGACACGGATCTCTTGACTCTCCACATTTTTTTTCCGTTGGCTGGTGGTAACACTTGCATTCTGAGGTTAGTACTGTCATTGTGTTCGAGGCGTAAGGCCATGTGCGTATTGCCATGTCCATTGTGGGGCCTATTCTCTAGGGTATTGTTGAGTATAGGGCATGATGCCGCGTATGATTGTATGATTGTACATACTTGATGATTGAATTGTGATGATGTGAATTTAGAACTGGAGGGGATGGTGGAATTTATATGTATCGAAGCCAGGCCAAATTCTCTGTCTCCGCCAAAGTGAAGCAACATACTAAAGGCCATAGGATGAGATGCGCTTGAGGTGGTCGCTGACGCGTCACGCACACCGCTTCTTTTCGCATATAGGAACTGAAGCCGTTCATGTACTCAATATACCGCATTGAGACAAGTTATCAATTACCCTAGATTTAGACTTTGCTGCCACGCTAGCCCGGTTTGTTTTCGAATATTCTTTGCTTATGTCCGGTTCTTGGCGATTATTGTTCTGCTCTCAGATTGCTAGGGCAGCACATTCATTGTCTGCGATAAATAGACTTGAGCTTCTTTCTGCAAGGCCCTGTTGCTCGATGCAAATGCGGACCAGGAACAAAGACGGGGGGAGCAGAAAAGTTTCCTAATTAGGCTCGAGACTGCATGCGCACACAAATGTATGCAGACATTTAAGCTGATTCTGATTTTATTACTTACATTCATCTGCAGATTAGGAAAAGGAGGGGTCTCCTCTTTTGCCCCTTTAGGAAAGAGGAGCATGGGAGCTTATTTAGCATTGCAGCGGATTTAGATACGGGGCAATGCACTCGTCGGAGCTTCTCCTCCGCTTCGTGCTCCATTCCCTCAAAGACGGGCGAACCAACGCATGTCTCAAGACCGTTTCTGTCCGAACTCCGTTCAGCGCATGGAAGTGGCAGCTTTGCCGAGGCTGTTGAAACTAAGCCATCCAAGCCACTTGCTAGCAAATCTCTGTGGCAGATGCTGTCTCTCTACACTCGGACTTTTTGACAGTTCCAGACATGAAATGTCCAACATTGCTGTACCAAAATCTTGGGTAGAGGGGACGCACGTCGAGGCGCACCCATGCACCTTCGAGCCTAATTAGGTCTACCCGGCTTAATGAGGCAATGGATATTGCGATTATACGACGCTGCGCGTCTGTACACTCTCATTCCGCACCGTGCGTGTGCAGAGGAGGGGTGCGAGTTTGATGGTTGAATGCACTTCGCTTATGCACTGTCACTGGCAGGAGTAGATGGGACCCCAATCCATATGGCACCGTCAAATCCGCACAGGATCGAAAATAGCCACATCGAGAGAGGCTGCAGCGAGAGGGCAACTTTTGCCCGGGTCTCAAGAAGCACACGTGAAGTGGCGTGGCTGTGGCCATGCGCATACTTCAGGGGGGACGTTGTAAATCCGCCTTGAGCATTCTCATCTCGCATTGAGAATGATTGCCGCACGCCTGGCCCTTCTCCGCATTTCTGAATTCGACCATTTCCCATTAACTCTCCGAATTGTGCAGCGAAGTGGGGAGTGGCCACACAGGTTACCGGATCAATAGTATCATATGCTTTCGATCGTTTGTGGGGCATCTTGTAGGAGCGATGTTCTCCCTTGGCGGCTTCCCTCAGCGCACCAATTATGACGTCGAGAATGCAACCTCACCATCGTAATTTTCGCATGCACAGGTGACAAGGTGAAAAATGCACCTACCCGGAGCAAATTCTCGGTCAATTCCGCCAAAGGGGTGCGGCTCAAAGACACAGCTTGAGATTGGATTGTGGCTTAGAATGATGGTAGTCCAAAATGCATGGCCAGAATGGTTTATGGCTCAAATGGCAGATGGAGGCTTATTTCATGGAAGACATTTCAGCCTAGCCGAAAACTCACAGCGCCATGAACGCAGTCAGACTTTGCAACATCCATTTTATGCGCTTACACATCTGGAGAGGGTGCGAAGCCTCAAGCTTCAGTGCACACGGACTTATTGGCGCAGCACGGTCTGCGTAAGAAGCATCCCAAACCCACGGAAAACAGAGCACACCCAGTTGGGACTTGACAGCATCGAGGGCGCAGACGTGGAGGAGCCCATTGCCGTTCTGGGCGAAAAGCATATCAAGCCCGCGATGTGCGCACTGAAAAACACATGCAAACACCGATGTCTTACCACATTGGGAGAGGTAATGAGGTCTCTGGAGAGGGTTGGGGCCCAAACGTAAACAAATCCCCATGCACGTAATATAAGCAATGCAAGCACAGAATCACAACTCAAGCGCAGTGGAATAAACGAACAAGCCATGCACGTAATATAGGCCCGTTCACGAACGGCCCATCCCAAAACGGAAAACTTATAGCAATGGCCGATAATAGACATGCGCCTGATCGGAGCGCTACTCGTTTTCGGGCTCCTCTAGCGCTCTGGCCTTCTCCATAAGCCTTTTCTTTGCCTCCGGCGTGTAATCCAACGTCCTTGTGTCCAACGATTTCATGGTCATGCCGATATTCTCTCTCTTGCGCCTCTCCACCTCTTCCCGCAGATGCGGCTCGAACTTGATGAATTGGAAATCCTTTCCGACTTGCCAGAAGGCGTAGCAGCCCATGACCACGGCGATGGTGCCGACGACGAGCTTGTGTTTGAAGGGTGCCGAGGGTGGGAGTTTGTCCATTGTAGTGGTGATTGAGTAGATTTGAGTAGATTTGAGTAGATTTTGAGCAGATTCTAAAGTATTCTGAGGTAAGTTCCGTGGGATTTTGAGGCTGGCTCTTCCAGGCTCGTTTGTTGTCTGATGTGTATATTCTGAGCGTGTGTTGCTTCGCGATACGCGGAACGCGAACCATGAGACTAGACTAGCAAAAGCACGGCCGAGCACTGGGCCTGCACAGTATAAACCAGCAGTGGAGCACTCTACCCATTCAGTGAAGTGAATTTTGATCACTGTCATTTTACCTTTTCCAAAAGGCGTCGTCAAATTACCGACAATCCTGCACCTTTGTTTTCCTTTGTGAAGCTTCAGCCTTGTCTTGTTTTCTAATTCTTTGGTGCTCACCCAATTTTTCTCGATATTCTCTCATCCTCACTGACCTCAAGTCTCTTGACATTCTTTTAATTCACCTTCTTACTACATTACTTGTCTCATGCAGTATTGATTTCGAGCCTTTTTCTGATGTTTGCAATTTTGTCCTTATGGTTTCTGTGGATTCCACTGTCTGATAACTGTTGGAAGCTCAAGGCATGGAGGTGAGAAACGCGGCACCCAAAACGACGGCCGGCCGGATTCATATATACTGGCCAAAAATAGTAGCACAGAGCAGTGGACGGTAACGAATAGACCAAAGGGGAAATCTCCCTCGGCCAAGGCCCAAAGCAAGCCCCTTTAGGAAATCCGGATCTTCTCTGGAGGCCAGTGCCTTTAGCGAGTGCGGTTTTTCCTGTTTGGGCAGTAATGCTGCGCACCACATGCGTCCTGCCACATACTCTCTAGATGAGCAGAACCACACACGAACGGGAGATACACTTGTTCGCCAGTGTGAGGCCATTGCTGTCATTATATGAGCGCATAGTCAATACCACCCAATCCTAGCAGCGGCGTACATCAGCCCACATCTGCGTACCTTCCTCCATAAGGCCTGCTAACTACTTGCCACACTAACCACCACAACACTCGTCATGCTAAGACTTCCCATACTATCAGGGACTCACTGGTCATACACTAAACCACGCACAAACTACGCCGTGTCGCCGCTCGGATGCATAGCATGTTAATCCGGACATTCGCCAACGGCGCGCACGGTGCAGGATTGCCTTTTTAGGCAACTTAAGTGCTGCGAACTAGCCTGCACACAATCCTCGTTAACGTTAAGTAGCCTTTTATCACGAGGACGCTGATCTGCTTTTCCTGCGGCTGGTAGAGTACACGCGATCTACTTCTGCCAGAACATGAAACAGCATAATACTGGACAACACTGGACATATACTCTCTAGTGATACAAGGCTGATGCTCTTTACTTGAACAAGTTGACGGTATATCAACTGATGCTAATGGTCAATGTCCACGAGAATGTAGCAATCGAGAGATGGGTACATATCCTACTAAGCCTTGAGGCTGAATCCAGACTCTCCGCAAGAGTTCTAATATCTCACACTCAAGTAACTCCTGGGAAAATCCTTAAATAGTACCGTAATCTGAAGATTTCTAACTTTAGCACTAGACGCAACGAATGGTGGCTTCGTAGCAGGGGCGCCTGCATGCGCCCGCCCCATAGCGCGCGCTCCGGTCAAGGAGTCAATCTCTCCATTATACACCACAATGGCCGCCTTACCCAAGAGAATCATCAAAGAAACCGAGCGCCTTGTGCTGGATCCGGTTCCAGGCATCCTCGCAGTGCCATCGGAGGAAAACTTGAGGTATTTCGAGGTCATCATCGACGGCCCCTCGTCGTCTCCCTACGCCGACGGCAAGTTCCAGTTGGAGCTCTACTTGCCCGACGATTACCCGATGTGTGCACCCAAGGTGCGCTTCTTGACTAAGATCTACCACCCGAATATCGACAAGTTGGGCCGCATTTGCCTTGATGTGCTCAAAGACAACTGGTCGCCGGCTTTGCAGATCAGAACCATCTTGTTGAGTATACAGGCGTTGCTCGGCGCCCCCAACCCGGACGATCCGTTGGCCAATGATGTGGCACAGGAGTGGAAGTCCAACGAGGCTCAGGCCATTGCCGTGGCCAAGGAGTGGACCGAGAAATATGCCAAGGTCGAGTGATATGGGTGTAGAATGAAGAGGTTGACTTCATGGAGCTATAGACTGGATTGATCAGGGTCAAGAGTCATGACCAAGGATCTTAATGCGTATCAAGGTCCATGGTATCAAATCAACCCGAGGTATCATCATGGGCCAACTAATATGCCATGGAATGATATGTGCTGAAAAGAAATATCACGAACCAAATGGTGTGACAAATGTGTGACTAAATGTTTTTGGATGATTGAGACCCATTAATGCCAAGGGATTGCGAATAATAAGGCTCAAGGCTCATCATTACTGTTGAATCAATCACTAGCCAAAGAGTTCTGGGTGTGCGCTTCATTACTCAAACCAAAAGATGATGAAAACAGCGGGCACAAATAAAACCCACCCGGTGCTAAATATACAAAATTCGGACTGTTAAGCCTCTACTTGCCGTGGCGTACAAACTTCCCCCTGAAGATGGGCTAAAACCGACTCATCTCTGACATTGTGGTCCTGCACGCAGCCCATATCTCCAGCGTGGCTTCACGTATGCGACCCAGATAAAACTTGGCCTGTGCCTGTACCCGTGACGCAGCGCATATAGACAGAGAAAGCCGAGACACACCCGCGTCGTTCAGGTCCCCCAAGCCCATATCATCAAATCAAAGGCATCTTGTAGTTTTAGAGGTCGCCGCTGAAACCCGCCTCTTTCTCCTCTCCCCGAAATTCCCCCTCCTTCTCTAATGGCATGAGTTCGAGTGCTCAGCCTGAGTATGCCGTTTTCGCGTTTCACACACCAAACCTTTTATTTTTACTCATCCTTACTAATCCTTACTTATCCTTGATCCATTACCACCAGCCTACAGCCCAAGTGTGCTGTCCACAAGATAGGAAATCGCCAAGGGACTCTACTTACTCCAAGTACTACTCCTGCGCTATATACACTTTGCATAGACATCTGGACACTCCCGTGCCTACCCCTACCCACAATCTGCAACGCCCGTTTTGGTGAGCCTAGCCCTGTGATCCACACCGCTGCATCCGACCCTCCGTCGCCTCTTGTTTCACATCTACCATGGACTCGTTTGCATATCCCAAGAGTCCGTTTTTGGACAACAACTCGGACGTGTCCTCCGAGCACTCCGCATCCAGCTTTCCCAGCAGTATCGTGCAGTCTCCCCAACTAGATACAAGGAAACGCAAGCCCGTGTTGCATTTCGACCTTCCGGACCTGGCGTCTAGCTCCACCTTCAACCCGACTTCGCCCTTCACTGACAGCGCAGCGTTCCAACCTCCCAGAACTCCGTTGACGGAGATGTATGGCCATGAAACGGAGCCCACGGCCATGAAGCGCCTTAGACAGGGAACCAGGCGGAACCGGGCCGGAAAGCCCAAGAATGAGAACCTCAACCGCTCTAGGACCCTCAGAAACATCTTCAGGCACGAGCCTTCCGTCAGCAAGAGGAAGGCTTCCCGCCGAGACCTGCCGGATGTTTCTGTACGCATGGAGTCTCCGTTTCTAAGCTCCAAGGACAATCTCGACCTCTCCGACGAAGACGCGGACTCAACGCCTGCTTTGGCGGGGCCTCAGGACCCAAAAGACCAGAAAGCAGATCGGCGCACCATCGTCTTCAACAGAAACCTTCCCGAGCATATGGTGGATCTTGATAGTGGGTTTCCGCTTCGCAACTACCCGAGAAACAAGATCAAAACGGCGAAATACTCCGCGGTCACCTTCTTCCCCAAGACTCTCTGGGGGCAGTTCTCACGGGACATCGCCAACAACTACTTTTTGTTCCTCATCATCTTGGGTATATTTCCCATCTTCGGAGTGCCATCACCGGTCTTGGCCGCTGTGCCACTCATAGTCATTGTTTGCATTACTGCTTTGAGGGATTCCGTGGAAGACTCCCAGAGGACGGCCACCGATATGGAGGTCAACAACCAACCTACGCATGTGCTCTCACAAATTCGTGACTCTGACTCGGGTTACGAGTATGTGAATAGAAACGTCAATGACGAGAGCATCTCCCTCTGGAGAAAGTTCAAAAAGTGGAACTCCAAGCTTCTTTTCAAATCTGTCGGAAAGGCCAAGTCGAATTTGACCAAAAAGGGCAGAATCGCTAAAAGAGAAGCCCGCGAAGACTTGAAAGCAGGGCGTGTCCTGGCCCCCCGCCAAAGCTTTGATAGCATGGCCGATTACAGACGGAACTCTACTCATAGAAAGTCGATGCAGTCCACGAGGATGTCATTTGCACCCACGGAGCGAACAATGGCGTTTTCGAAAAAGACTTGGAAAGAGGTGAAGGTTGGTGACATCATTCGTATCAACAACAACGAGGAAATTCCTGCCGACGTGATGATCTTGTCATCAAGTGACGAGGACAATTGCTGCTATGTGGAGACGAAAAACCTTGATGGTGAAACCAACCTCAAAATCAAGCAAGCCCTTAACTTCTCCACGGACCCGAAAAAATTGAAGAGGGCCGACCAGTTCATGGACTTGGACTTTGAAATCGAAAGCGAAGGGCCACACCCCAACTTGTACACTTATGAAGGAGCAGTTTCCTATAATCGAGACGGAGAGGACACAAAGGAGTCAGCCTCGATTAACAACTTAATTTTAAGAGGCTGTTTCTTGAGAAATACAAAGTGGGTCATTGGCGTGGTAATCTTCACGGGATCTGAAACCAAAATCATGCTCAATTCGGGTATCACCCCATCGAAAAAGTCCCGGATTTCTCGTGAATTGAGTTACTATGTCATTATCAATTTCGTCATTCTATTTGTCATTTGCTTTGTGACCGGCATTGCCAGTGGGTTCAGTTATCAGGCTATAAATCAATCTCGAGATTACTACGAATTCGGTACCATTGCAGGAACACCATCCAGAAACGGTCTTGTGAATTTCTTTGTGGCAGTTATTCTTTACCAGTCATTGGTGCCCGTTTCCTTATACATTACCATTGAGATCATCAAATCCTTACAGGCATACTTTATCTACTCAGACGTTGGGTTGTATTACGACAAATTGGACTTCCCGTGCAACCCCAAATCGTGGAGTATTTCTGATGACTTGGGGCAGATTGAGTATATTTTCAGTGACAAGACGGGAACACTCACGCAAAACCTCATGGAATTCCGAAAATGCACGATCAATGGAGTCTCTTACGGACGTGCGTATACGGAAGCTCTCGCGGGGCTTCGAAGAAGACAAGGTTTCGATGTGGAGGAGGAGGGACGCGCCGAGAGATTATTGATAGCTCAGGATCGATTGCAAATGCTTGAATCTTTGAGGAAAATCACACTGAACATATACGATGAAGACCTTTCGCTTGTTTCCAAAGAACTCATACAGGACTTCTCCGGTGCCTCTGGACCAGAGCAAAAAGCATGTGACGAGGAGTTTTTTCTAGCGTTGGCATTGTGCCACTCTGTGATCCTGGAACCAGACCCAAAAGACGAGTCGAGAATGATTCTCAAGGCACAATCTCCCGATGAGGCTGCTCTTGTTGGTACAGCACGGTCCTTAGGTTTTGTTTTCTCAGACAAGTCCAAAAGAGGTTATATTATTAACGTGCAAGGAGAGAAGCGGGAATACCAAATTCTTAATACGTTGGAGTTCAACTCAACGCGGAAAAGAATGAGTGCTATTGTCAAGCTTCCAAGTGAGGGTAACGACAAAGAGCCTAGGATTATGCTTTACTGCAAAGGCGCAGACTCCATCATCTACTCGAGACTCTCCACCAAAAACTCCAAGCAAATGCTCAACGAAACCTCCCGTCATTTGGAAGAGTATGCCACTGAGGGTTTGAGAACATTATGTATTGCCAGACGAGAATTGTCTTGGTCACAATACCAGGAGTGGAACCGGAAGTTTCTCGAGGCGTCCTCTTCTTTAAAGGACAGAGATGCCAAGGTCGAAGCTGTTGCGGACTCTATTGAAAGAGAGTTGATTCTTCTCGGAGGAACGGCTATTGAGGACCGACTCCAGGATGGAGTTCCTGAATCCATATACATTCTCGGAAAAGCGGGTGTTAAGTTGTGGGTTCTCACAGGAGACAAAGTCGAGACCGCCATCAATATTGGATTTTCATGCAATTTGCTTGGGAACGATATGGATTTGCTTGTTCTCAAGTGTGATCTTCTGGCCGAAGAGCGGAAACGTTTTGATGTTATCCCTGGAGATGACGATACTATGATCATTGAAAAGCTCATTGGAGGCTATTTGAGTGAACACTTTCTGATGACGGGGTCGTGGGAAGAGTTGGAAGAGGCCAAATTGGATCACAGTGCGCCCAACGATAGATTCGGTGTTGTTATCGACGGTGATGCCTTAAAATTAGCTTTGGGAAACCCAGACATCCAGCGCAAGTTCTTGCTTCTTTGCAAGCAGTGTAAGGCCGTGTTGTGCTGCCGAGTATCGCCAGCGCAGAAGGCTGCTGTGGTGAAAATGGTGAAAGACACACTCGATGTGATGACCTTGGCTATTGGAGATGGATCCAATGATGTGGCTATGATTCAGGCCGCAGACGTTGGAGTAGGAATTGCTGGTGAAGAAGGTCGACAGGCGGCTATGTCTTCCGACTATGCCCTTGGTCAGTTTAGGTTCCTCACCAGATTGCTTCTTACGCATGGCCGTTGGTCCTATAAAAGGTTTGCGGAGATGATCCCGAGTTTCTTCTTCAAGAATATCCTTTACACACTCGCCTTGTTCTGGTACAGTGTCTTCAACAACTTCGACGGCTCGTATTTGTTTGAATTCACCTACATCATTTTCTACAACTTGGCTTTCACCTCATTGCCTGTGATCTTCTTGGCAGTTTTCGACCAGGACGTGGATCTGAAAGTGTCGATGTTGGTGCCTCAACTATACCGGGCCGGAGTAATGCGGACGGAGTTTACGGAGAAGGCGTTCTGGATATACGCATTCGATGCTGTCTACCAGTCGTTTGTGTCGTTCTTCTTTCCATACTGGGCCTACAACACGACGTTCCAATTGCTGAGTGGTCGTGGCGCAGACCACCGGTTCTGGGTTGGAATTCTTGTGACTTTTGTGTCGTGCATGAGTGCCAACCTTTATGTGTTGATGCACCAGTATCGGTGGGATTACCTCTCGTTTCTAGCGTTCCTATTCTCCACCCTCATATTATTCGGATGGACGGGTATCTGGACTGCAGGCACCTGGTCGCTGGAATTTTACCAAAGTGCACGGGTGATTTTCGGGCTGGGGATGTTCTGGGCTATTTTCGTGGTCGGTGTCATCGCGTGCCTTATCCCACGGTCATTTTATGACATTCTCCAAAAGTTCTACTTTCCAAAAGACTCGGACATTGTCAGAGAACGAGTTCAACAGGGCGACTACGACAAGTACCCAGAGACATACGATCCCACGGACCCTAAGCGAGAGACGTTTGACGAAAAGACTATTGACAAAGCTAACACTATGACCACCCCAAGTGGTCAGAAAACAAAAGACTCAGAGGAGTCGTCTGGAGATCCTGTCAGGGAAATCACAAGACAACCACCCGTGGACGCTACGGTAAGAGGATTCAACTCAGTTTCCTATTACGATGAGAACAACTCGATCATCGACACCTACAACATCAACCGCATGAGCACTGCGGCATTGAGCCAGTTTGCGCAGGTGGAGGAGATATCTTTGAGAGATATGGAGCCCGCCACGGAGCCGGTTCAGCGATACCGGTCACGCGTGCGGGCGTCGTTGGAATTGGACGATTTGACCACCGCTGACAACTTGTCCCGACACCTCAGCCAAGAACCATATGCCGGGCCATAGACAGATAGCGGAATGAGGTAAGAGAAGGAGAATGCGAATAAGCAAAGCAAGAGCGAACCCCCAAAGAATAAGAGCAAATAACAATATGAAGGAGGAAGCCGTAGGCAGAGAAAAGACAGATTTCTCGATCAAAGTTCTTCATGTCACTTTTTTTTTCTTGATCATTCATTGACTACATGTCTATAAATGGGATTGCGGAGAAAACCTGGTTAGGTATTGGACGGTGGTATGATGGTTTCAGGTATCGCGTGTCCTGTACAATGGCAATGGCCGCGGATGATTTGAGTAGTTGCATGAGAAACTAGCGGCCAGGCAAGCTAACTTGCGGTTGCAATTGGCAGGAAGGGGTGCACATCGCAGTGAAAGACACGTTAAGCCGAGCCGCGCCTGCAGACAGGCGGCGCCTCCACGTCACACTACCCATTGCCCAATTGATCCAGAGACTTTGCCGCCATGTGATCTATAACAGCAACTCTAAATACCATCAATACACATCACGGCCCCCAACACACTGGGTCGGTAGGGATGCTCTGCAGCACCCGTCCCCTGGGTGCAGATTCGCGGTGGACGCTGGCCAATAGCAAGCGAGGGTTGGCCCGATTAATTCCGGGTCACGTGGAGGATACGCCCAATGCGATTGGAAAAAGAAATATGCGAAAAATTTTCTCGCTTGGCCAGGGCACTTAGGCGCGAAAAAAAATTGCGATATATAAACTTGGCCCGGCCGGCATTTTGTGCGATCTCTTTTTTCCCTGTAGATCACATCTCCAGACTAATATATTCACAATGGACAATACTTTCTTGATCGACTTCTTGATGGGCGGTGTCTCCGCCGCCGTCTCTAAGACCGCCGCTGCTCCAATTGAGAGAGTGAAGTTGTTGATCCAAAACCAGGATGAAATGATGAAGCAAGGTCGTTTGGCTAGAAAGTACGACGGTATTGTTGAGTGTTTCAAGAGAACCGCCGCTGACGAGGGTGTTGGTTCTTTCTGGAGAGGTAACACCGCCAACGTTGTCAGATACTTCCCAACTCAAGCCTTGAACTTTGCTTTCAAGGACAAGTTCAAGAAGATGTTCGGTTTCAAGAAGGACGAGGGTTACTGGAAGTGGTTTGCTGGTAACTTGGCTTCCGGTGGTATGGCTGGTGCCACCTCCTTGGCTTTCGTCTACTCTTTGGACTACGCCAGAACTAGATTGGCCAACGACGCTAAGTCCACCAAGGGTGGTGAGGGCAGACAATTCAACGGTTTGTTGGATGTCTACAAGAAGACCTTGGCCTCTGACGGTATTGCCGGTTTGTACAGAGGTTTCGGTCCATCTGTCATTGGTATTGTTGTCTACAGAGGTTTGTACTTTGGTTTGTACGACTCCTTGAAGCCTGTTGTCTTGGTTGGCCCATTGGAGGGTTCTTTCTTGGCTTCTTTCTTGTTGGGTTGGACCGTCACCACCGGTGCTTCCACTGCTTCTTACCCATTGGACACTGTTAGAAGAAGAATGATGATGACCTCTGGTCAAGCCGTCAAGTACAACGGTGCCTTCGACTGTTTCAAGAAGGTTGTTGCTGCTGAGGGTATTGCTTCCTTGTTCAAGGGTTGCGGTGCTAACATCTTGAGAGGTGTTGCCGGTGCCGGTGTCATTTCCTTGTACGACCAGTTGCAAGTTATCATGTTCGGTAAGAAGTTCTAAGTTTAGCAGAGGCTAGCTTGTATATATTTATACGACTGTTTATACTTGTCAACATTTCATACTACTCAACTTGTAGAGACGTTGTAAATCGCCTCTCCGTGTCTCTACAGAACCTAGCAATATCATTGGCTGACGCGAATAGTGCAATCTCATTCGCCGAGGTTCCGAGCCCTGGCTCAGCACTTTCCAATCTACTTCTACACGTCTTAAGGTGATTCGAGTTTACACTAGCTATCGCTTGCTCTTGCTGTGGTAAATAATGTACCTTACCGACTAAGCCCAGTATGGTATCCCCCAAAACTTAAACCATCAGCAATACCCTTGATCACCATTCGAGATCTTGGAAGTTCAAGACCTGGTTCAAGACTTTTCAAAGTTCAAGTACAACAAGTTGTATTCGCCCCGCAAGTCGTAGACGATTTTCTCGTGCTTGAAATAACCCAACTTGGCCAATTGGGCATCGCACCCGTACAACCCGCCGAAAATGGCCTCGGCATCGCCCTTGACTCCAGTATCGTTGAAGAGCGTCACTGAAAACTTGCCTGGAGAGAAGATTGACAAGATCCGCAACAAAACATCCATGATATTCACTTGGCTGTTTTCCCGGAAGGAGAAATTAGTCTCGAACGATGCATACGACCAGCCGCTCTCGGGGGTTACATGGAGCGTGTAGTAGAACCCATTGGAGTCGGCACTGGTGGAGTTGGACGAGAACCCGCACGGAGTAAACGAAAAGGCATCATGAATAAACTCACATGCGTGTTCGGACTCCTCTGCATCGGATAATTCCATTTTGTCCGACAACTGAGGTGATGGAACCTGCACATGCACAGGCACCTTCTCCTTCTGGGTGCCCTTCTCTGAATGGGCAAGCACAGAATCCAAGCCTGTGGCCTTCATCATTGCAGCACCGTCATCATGGCCCAAGTCGTGGTCTTCGGCTTCGGAGTCCTCGCCGGGTTTACGGTTGCCCATGAACAAGGAGGTCTTCTCCTCGTCCAACTGAGTCATCAAAATCTCGAAAGTCTGGTCATTCTGCCCGTGGGTACCCAGCACGCCATTGCCTCCGGTGTACAAGTACCAATGGTCGTCAGAATTGAAGTCCCCGACCACGTACAGCTTCCCCCGAACAAAGTACTCGTTGAGAAGCTGTACCTCACGCTTCCAATCGGTGTGCACATGGATCTGTTTCTCGGGAAACATAAATGATCTTCTGGAGTAGAACACCTTGTGGACAGACTTAGAGCTCAAAGGAGGTTCAGAGCCCTTATCCAAAAGCTCAGCATTGGCTACTTCAAACACCTTATCGATGCACGCCAAGGTGGTTGTTGTTCCACAGGTTTTCAAAATGAGCTTGTGGGGAAACACGAAAAGAGACGATTCGGAGAGCAAGTAAGCGTCCAAGGCTGGGCTGGACTTCATGGACAAGATCTTGCAGTTGACCAAGTCCAAAATGGTCTTCCATTTCTCCAAAGGAATGGCTCTTAAGCCGTCTCTGGCCACGGAACGAGGAAGCGCGTTTGGTGATGCCCAGAACCATATCTCTAGCAATTTCTCGGGACCCTCAAAGGCAAACGTCGAGTCCAAGCTATTTGAAAGTGCATGGTCAACATAAGAGTCCTCAGAGTACGCGGGAGCGACCATCGAATTCAGACAAAGCAACAGTAAACCAGCCACTGGTCAACCAACAATTGAACAGCTAAAAAACGAGAAAAGGTGGAAAATCCAGTTAAATACGCGCGCTTTCGGCGATACAGTAACAGGAAGTAGTCACAAAAGCAAGCGTTGCGTTCACTAAAGGCGGAAGGGGGAGGGTCAACAACCAGTAGTGAAGGAAAAGATCAAACAAAGGACGGCAATGTATTCAAAGCACAGAGTGGTGTTAGCCGGGTTCAAGGAGTTTGTTTGGGATAAGGTCCGGTCGTGAAGGTTTCTTAGGCATAAACCACAAATCTAAGTTGGAAGAAGGCTTGGGTTTATTGGGTACTTGGCGGATCTGCTGCGGAGAACGGGACGGTCAGCAACAAATACGGTAGAGAGTTTCAGGCGTGTTTGAGGTGAAACGGTGTGAGGTGAAACGGTGTGAGGTGAAACGGTGTTGAGGGGAAACGCTGTTTTAAGTAGAGAAAAGGTGAGTGAAAAAAGTTGAGTCACTACTTGTATGAGATTTCTAGGCACTGCGCGCAGGCAATCTTGCGCATGCAGGAAAGCCTGGCTGAGATGGCAAGCGTGGGCATTAAGCTCCATAGGTACGGGAAGGTACGGGTGTCAGGATAACCTATACGCCGGTCAATTGTGCAGGCATAGGCCAACTGTGCAGGCATAGTCCAATTGTGCAGGCATAGGCCAATTGTGCAGGTGACTGATTGTGGCAGCTATGATCTTCGGTCTTTTAGAGGTGTGGGCCTCGAAAATAAAAATGCACTTCTGGCTCTGCACATATCCACTACTAATCATAGGAGCAATAATTGGCGCGGCTGCGCGGCACTAAATCTTATCTTCACACCAGTGCACCACGCCAGAAACTACTTCCACCCCCAAACCACGTCGAGCTGTAGTAACTGGTTCACACAAAACCCCAGGAGGTACGGGTGTGGCCCCCGTACCCTCCTCCCAACGGTCGTTCTCTGGAGCTGGCAGTGCGGCGGTTCAGGAACTGGGACTCTTGTACTGCATGCACATGCACAGCGCTCGCTTATGACGTCGCTCCAGAAGTCTCCAACAGCATGTCTCTATTCACGTTTGACGAGGAGGAGCTTTCTTCGGATCTCGCCAATAGTGCCTTGGAAGCCGACCAGTATGCAGGGCACGACTATCATCCCAGCGTAAACATCCCCCCGAAAAGCCGCCGCAGATCCTCGGTATACAGCAGACTCTCGGTCAAGTCATCGCTTCCCAAAAGTATCCAGATTCCGCTGGGGTTTGGCCACGAGAGCGACATCCTGGAGCTGCCGCTTCAGACGCCGCCGAAAGCAAAAACTTTGGCGGATTTCAGGCCGCTCAAGGTGTTGGGCCAGGGCGCGTACGGTAAAGTGCACTTGGTGCAAGACAGGCAAAATGGCAAGCTCTATGCCCAGAAACAGATCCGGAAGCCGCAGGTGGACCTCTTCGAACAAGCCACCAGTGTCGATATTGCAGAGGACATCCCTTCATTGGTTTCGGAAACGGCCCCGGAGGACGTCAAGGCCGCCGCCAACCACTTGCACCGGACCATCGCCGAAAGGCGCATCTTGAGCCAAATCACCCATCACCTGAACATCGTCAAGCTCTTCTATGCCCTCCAGGACGACGACAAATTCTATCTCCTATTGGAGTATATTCCTGGTGGAGAGCTCTTCCACCACCTCTCGTCCAATAACTCTTTGGGCAATGTCTTCCTAGAAGAGCATGTTGCCTTTTACGCTGCCCAGATGGCGCTAGGGATCCGGCACCTCCACCAATTGGGCATTGTGTACCGGGATCTCAAGCCGGAAAACTGTCTCTTGAACTCGTCCGGCCACTTGGTTCTAACCGATTTCGGGCTCTCCAAAGCCGTTTCTCTTGACGACGCCGACCTGTGCCGCCTGATCATAGGCACGCCCGAGTATATGGCGCCGGAGATCATGAAGGGCCAGGCTTATGGGTACCCAGTGGATTGGTGGCTGTTGGGGTGTGTGATCTACGATATGATGACGGGGAACCCGCCGTTCACGGGCAAAACACACAAAACCATTCTGGACAAAATCATCAAGTCCAAGCCCAACTTCCCGTTCTACCTCTCGCTCGACGCCAAGGATCTTTTGAGCAAGCTCCTCCAGAAAAACCCGGGCAAGCGCATGGCCGTGGATGCAAACTGGCACGCATTCAAAAGCCACCGCTTCTTCCGCAAAATCAGCTGGGCTGACGTCGAGTCTCAAGCCGCCGTCCCGCCGCTTTGTCCGGTGATCACCGATCCAGCCTTGGCGGAGAACTTCTCGGAGGAGTTTACCAGCATGAGAATCTCCAACTTTGATTTGGGTGAGGGTCAGCTGACCGCGCCGTCCAGTGAGCTCTCGTTCAAGGGCTTCAGCTTCACTGCCAGCCACAGCTATATCGACCGCTATAAACATTGACTTGTGTACAGATATGTGACTGGCCATAGCCGATGATTGTGATGGTGGTGACGATTACCGTGGCGACTATCGTGACCATTATCTGCGATAGTTCACATTAAGTTGAGCATCCGTGACTTATTGACTGGTCAATTCGTGACTGACAATATTGGTTGGTTCGTGACTGACAATATTGGTTGGTACGTGACTCATTAGTACTATTCAGTTTGTGCTGATCAATTGGCATTCGTGGCGGATCTTGATAGAGTTACCCATCTATGACTGATCAACCGAGACCGAACTTCCGAGCCGGACTTCCGAAACCAAACTTGAGCCGGGCTTCCGAAACCATTATATGCCCACACCAACCTATCGTCCTCATCACATCAACTGTGTTACAGCCAACTAACTTTTGATCAGTACAATGACCTTCCTGCATGGCCCTACGAAGGTTATGTCTTCAGCACTGGTCATCTAGTCAACCAACAAGCCGTGAACAATGGTGGACGGGGAATGCAAAGTGCGGGCGGCGGGGAAGGGACCATGTGCATCCTCAAGTGTAGGTCTTTAAACGATCTCGTCTATTTTCAGTCTCGCCTCTCAGTCCTAACTTCGGCTCGCGTATTCTCAATCTCGCACCCAAAGCTAGTATACCCTACAATACTCAGTAATGAAGATAAGCAGCAATTAAACCCGCCGGCCGATTCCGAAGTGGCACTAACGAAATAGTTTACCCAAAAAAAGCCCGCCCAAAGAAACCCCTCGAGCACGCCTAAATCGGCCCCCGAATCACGCCTCTTCGCCTGTCATGACCTACCCAACGGTCACTCGACGTGAGACCGCGCCCACCTACTGGCTTATCAAAGGCTTTGCGACGCGCGCACGACCCGAGCCACGCACCTCAACTTGCGGTGGCTTGTGTTCCTCCCAGTCAACACACTACACAATGGATGAAACATTGATTGCAACCATCAACAAGCTCCAGGACGCCTTGGCGCCGCTTGGTGCCGGCTCGTCGTCGCCCGTGGACTTGCCCCAAATCACCGTTGTCGGCTCCCAATCCAGTGGTAAGTCGTCCGTCCTCGAGAATATCGTGGGCAGGGACTTTTTGCCCCGTGGTACGGGTATCGTGACCCGGAGACCGTTGGTTCTACAATTGATCAACAAGAGACCCGGCATCAACAAGCAGGACCAGGACCTCCTCAACACCACCAACGACAAGGGAGAGGCGTCGGAGAACAACTTGGAGGAGTGGGGTGAGTTCTTGCATTTGCCCAACAAGCGTTTCTACAACTTCGAGGAGATCCGCACGGAAATTGTGCGTGAGACCGAGGCCAAGACCGGCAAGAACTTGGGCATTTCGTCTGTGCCCATCAACTTAAGAATCTACTCCCCCCACGTGTTGACTTTGACCTTGGTGGACTTGCCCGGCTTGACCAAAGTGCCCGTGGGAGACCAGCCCAAAGATATCGAGCGCCAGATCCGCGACATGTTGATGAAGTACATCTCCAAGCCGAATGCCATCATTTTATCCGTCAACGCCTCCAACACGGATTTGGCCAACTCCGACGGCTTGAAGTTGGCCCGTGAAGTGGACCCGGAAGGCTCCAGAACCATTGGTGTTCTTACCAAAGTCGATTTGATGGACGAGGGTACTGATGTCGTGGATATCTTGGCCGGAAGAGTGATTCCTTTGCGCTTTGGTTACATTCCTGTGATCAATAGGGGCCAGCGTGATATCGAGTCCAAGAAAACCATCCGTGATGCCTTGCGTGACGAGGCCGCATTCTTCGAAAACCATCCATCTTACAAAGCAAAGTCTCAGTTCTGCGGCACTCCATACTTGGCCAAGAAATTGAACGGTATCTTGTTGCACCACATCAAGAGCACATTGCCTGACATTAAGATGAGAATCGAGCACTCCTTGAAGAAGTACTCGCACGAGTTGTCTGTTTTGGGTCCTCAGTTGGAGGAAAGCCCCACCTCCATCGCTTTGAGTATGATCACAAACTTTTCCAGAGACTACAACGAGATTTTGAACGGTGAAGCCAAGGAGTTGCCTTCCAACGAGTTGAGCGGAGGTGCCCGTATATCGTTTGTTTTCCACGAAATCTTCAAGAACGGAATCATGTCTATCGACCCATTTGACCAAATCAAGGATGGCGACATCCGCACCATTATGCACAACACCTCCGGTTCTGCGCCTTCTTTGTTTGTTGGCACCCAGGCATTTGAGGTGCTCGTGAAACAGCAAATCCGCAGAATGGAAGAGCCCACCTTGCGTTGTGTGAACTTGATCTTTGACGAATTAGCTCGGATTTTGTCGCAAATCATCAGCCAACCTCAATACTCTCGCTATCCCTCCTTGAAAGACAGACTTTCGCAATGCTTCCTCCAATTTTTACGTGAAGAATTGATCCCTACCAACAAGTTTGTGCAAGACATCATTAACTCTGAAGAGACCTATGTCAACACAGCACACCCTGACTTGTTGAAGGGCTCGCAAGCCATGGCCATAGTGGAAGAGAAGTTCCACCCCAAGCCACAGGTTGCTGTTGACCCCAAGACTGGAAAGCCTTTGCCACCATCGCAACAACCTGCACCACCACAACCGGCAGCAAAGGACGAAAGTGCCAACGGCTTTTTCGGCGGGTTCTTCTCTTCCAAGAACAAGAAGAGGTTGCAACAGATGGAAGCACCTCCTCCAGTGTTGCGTGCTACTGGCAACATGACGGAGCGCGAGCAGATGGAGACGGAGGTGATCAAGCTTTTGATCTCGTCCTACTACACCATTGTGCAAAGGACCGTTGCGGATCTCGTGCCCAAGGCCATTATGTTGAAGTTGATCACACGCTCCAAGGATGAGATCCAAAAGGAGTTGTTGCTGAAGTTGTACAGCGCTCCAGACTTAGGAGACTTGGTGAGGGAAAACGAGCTCACGGTGCAGAAGAGAAAGGAGTGCTTGAAGATGGTTGAAGTGTTGAGAAACGCCAGCGAGATTGTCAGCAGTGTTTAGTTAATTTGAAGCATAATCGAGGGCAAGTAGGTGAAGCAAGATCAAGGAGTTAGTATTGAGGAAATAGAAATCGGATAGTCTATATAGTATACACATTAAACAGGAGCCAGTGGCAGGCGTTCAAAATCAGCTCAGTCTTTTCCCACGGCACATTGAAGATGCCGCTATTGATCTTGGGCATGTTCACCACACAGAGATTGCCAGCTTCCAGGTCAGAAAGCTGGGCCAACTGGCGAGCTAGGTGCAGGACGCTCTGCCGTGTATATTCCACGATTTCTTCCGAAGAGCACTGAAAGTCACTTGTGAACAAGCACGCTATGTAGACGTCACCAGAAGGAACAAGAAGACACTTTCCCAAAAGAGAAGCGGGGTCGTTGGCGTTTTCATGGCAGAACTTGGTATACTGCTCGTACGCCGAGGGATACCTCTTCCGGAACTGCACCGCTATGCCGCCACCCCACAGGCCAAAGGGATTGCATGCATGAGCAAGCACAGCGTTGCGAGACACATGCAGAAAGAGGTCGCCCTTGACATAGTTCAACATGGTGTGGCAGAGTAAGAGTGGTGCGTGCGGCCGGAGGAGCAAAGTAGTGCATATTAACCTGCCAGAACAGTGACGATTCTCTGCAGTGCCTTTACTTTCATGCTGGCCGTAGTGTCTTTAGTGGCGATAATCTCCACAGTGTTGAAAGTTTCAGCATGGTGAAGTTGTAAAGTTTTGAAACAACCAAGTTATAGTTGACGTAGCTTGACGAGGGTCTCGTGATCACTCGTTGATGACCACCCTGAACTCGTCTCTGCCCGGGCTATCGTCCACAAGCGTCTCGCTGGCGATTTCGCGGTTCGACAAGACCCACTCGTTGATCTTGTCGTGGATTTGCTGGTCTGTGGGCGGCGGGCGGCCTGTGTTGATACCTGTCTTGGCGTACATCATACGGAACTGCTCCTCGCACGACAACTTGTCGAAGAAGTCGATTTCCACCTTGGGCTTGCGGAACGCCCATGTGTTGCTGGCGATTTTCTGTGCATTTTCCCTGCCCCAAGGATACGGACGTAACATGAGTGGATGTGAGGATGCGCATAAGCGAGGAGGCGCATACAAAGACGTGCGGCCCGTCCAGACACTCAGGAATGGTATGGTGTCTACATTTCAGAAACAACACGGAGACAAAGAGGCCACGGAGACAAAGAGGCCACGGAGACAAAGAGGGCACGGAAAACAAATGAAGGCCGCGTTGGATTTGGTGGTTCTTTCCTAGTATCATCAGTAGCCTCAATCACCTTCTTTGTAAGTGGTTTGCTCACATTGATGTAGTATGTCATGATGGCTGATTCGCTGGATCACGCTGTCTGTAATTAACCAGGGGGAGATGGCCTCGGCAGAGATATCGGTAATGTGGGTGTATAGTCAATCACCGGCCCCAAGTGCGAGTAGAGATTATTGATGTGTACTGTTACTTGTCAATGTGATCGATCTTGTAACCACAGAAAGAACAGGACATCCAAAAGAATGTTAAGCTTGGCGTCACGCACTCAGCAATCAACACAGAAAGTAATACCAACACGCATTTAGTAAGTAGTCACCACCAATAATCACTGGCCACTAATCAAGCCACTAATCAGATCCCTATGTGAACCGAATACAGCCCCAATAATGACTTCATATACAGAACGGTACATGCTCCCCTAGCCCCTTCAAAGCAAGCTTCGTTCCACCACAGCATCAAATGCCAAACTTGATGCTCACAGACTCTCCGGGACTGCTATGCGAAACACCGTTGACTGTAAGGCCCAGCTCACTGCCTCCCCCAAAGAGGTTCTCTATTGTCTGTGGCGAGCAAACTTGGCTGGAAAATGAGGTGGACTCGAGAGGACTTTCAAAGAGAAACTGGTTCGACACCACCGTGCTGGTGTAGTTGTCGGTGTTCGCAGTGTAGCGGTCTTCAGGAGTGATCATGTAGAACTCCACCCGGTCGCCGGGCTTCACCGTGGCTTCGGGGGATAACGCCAAGAGGTCTGCCTTGGCACCCCACCCGCCTCCGCCCGCAATCACCTCGTACCTGCGCATGTGGTCTCCGGTGTAGAGCTTGGCGTACACCCGGGTGCTTTTGCTGGCCAAGTCCATGAGCTTCTTGTTCTTCTCCAAATACAGCGACGCAGGCTTGTTGTTGATGCCTTTGATCAAGTTTCCCGTACACTTGGTCACGTGCAACACGTCGCCGTTGGTAAGCGGGGTCCACCGGTCAGCAAAGATGGCGGTTGCGAGCCCCGGCTCGAGCTGGGGGAGCTCCAACTCGAGCTCCGTGAGCGTCTGCCCCATATTCTCGCCGCAGGCGTCAAAGTAAAAGAGCGTGGTGGGCGTGTTGGTTGCAAAAAGCGTGTTGGCCAAAGACAACCCCACATGATACCCACCCAAAGTCATCTTGACACTACCCTCGATGTTTTTCCAGTTGACTTTGGCTCCCACCGCGTGGATCCCGTCACTTTCCCGAGGTGTCGGCTGGCTGGGCTCTTTTGGGGTGGCCACCGACCGTTTGATGTGTACCTTTTCATCGAGCCAGAGCTCCGATACGCCATTGCTCACTCCATTGGGCACCACTCGGTCCACGCCCGCCACCACCACCTGGATTTTGGCCTGGTGGAGCCCAATGGCGGCTTCTATCACGCGAGGGAGATTATTGGGCGTAGAGAGCAAAACCACCGACTTGGCCGCGAGCCCGGCGGGACACTGGAGTGCATCTCGAGACCTTGGAAAGATGCTTGTGCGAGCGAAAAACTTGGCCCGTGGTGCCGCTGAGCCCATGAAGCTTCTGGTACCCACTTTTCCGACCGCAACCTTGCGTAGTGCTCCAGTTGTGTATGGCGGAAGAGGAATCATTGATGTGAGCATCACAACTTGCGCGCCCATCATGTAAGGCATCTATGGCCATGTACTGTCATCAGGCACCACCTTGATCCTGGTCATAATGTGGTGGTCATAATGTGCTGGTCATAATGTCCTGGTCATAATGTGCTGGTCATAATGTCCTGGTAATATTTGATGTTTAGAGCTATGCGTATTGGTACTGAGAGTACTGTGGGTACTGTGGGTACTGTGGGTACAGAGTACTGTGTGGTATGTTATAAATCTAATCTAGCTGGTGATTAATGGACCGCTATCATTTAACAATTAAAGTCACGGCGAGGTTAAAACTCAATAGCCGGAACTTTGCTGGTCTAGTTATTCCAGACTGAGGTTCAACAAATCAGCAAGCCATGCACTCACTAATGCAGCGGGCACAGTGTCTCAATTGAGGAGAACACCTGACCGACACCTCGTCATATCTTCAGACTAGTTGAGTATCCAGCATGTGGTTTGTAGCATGTTTGGGTATCAGTTCAGAGAATACTAACTAGGCATTGTCAATCTTTCTCCGTTTCGCAGAGTCGTCCTTTCTGGAGTCATCCAGATTCACCTCTTCAGCCTTTTCAGCCTCTTTCTCCTCCTCCTCTTTCTCCTCTTTCTCCGTTTCCTCAGAGCCCACGCCAAGTTCCTCGTTTTTGGCCTCTATGTTTCTAAACGCTTCTGCCACATTCACACTTGGTCCCTTTTCCAAGACTTCCTGCAATACTGGGCCCCACTGACTTTCATCACGGTCGGTGAAATCACTTAATGAAAACACATTTTTGCCTAGCTCCCACTCGGCCTGTTTTGTTCTCTTCAACTCACACATAAATGCAGAACTGCCACATGCCCTTCCAATATCACTCAACAAACTCCGAATATACGTGCCGGAGCCAACGGTGGCTGTGGCATGGAAAACGGGCAAGTCCGGTACGTATGCTGCGGAAGGGTCTTTGAGCACGAACGGCACAGTAGGGTTCTTTTCCTCGGCACAGACTGTTTCGTCATTTATGAACTCCTCTGAATAGGACAAGGCATGATCATCGAGTGTGGGGTTTTCGAAAACCAGCTTTTGCAACGAGTCGCCGGCGTCGCTGGGTTTCAATGCCTTGTAGGTGTCGTGGACGCCAAAATCGTCGTGGACTTCCACCAGTGAGACCTGAATGTCCCGGGCTTTGATAGCATCCTTGGGAACAGGAATGCCCTCACGCGCATACTCATACAACGGTTTTCCATTGACTTTCAAAGCAGAGAAGATGGGCGGAGTTTGCTTCAGTTTCCCCACAAACTTCCGCGCAGCCTTGCGGACATCTTCCAAAGTGATATTGTCCGAAAGCGTCTGCTTGATCAATTCACCCTCGGAGTCACCGGTGGTGGTGGCCTGGCCCAAAACCGCCCTTGTTTCGTATGTTTTCGTGCATTCGCCAAGATAATATGCCAACCTCTTGGTGCCTGTGCCGACGCCAATGATGAGAATGCCGGACGCCAATGGGTCTAGAGTGCCGCCGTGGCCGATTTTGAAACTTGCCTTTTTGGCCTTGTTTTCGATCTTGGACGCGCTGAACTTCGTGCTTCGAATAAGATCATCCCGGACCTTTTGCTTTATTAGGGCCAAGTCACTGGCGAAGATGTTAGACCCGCTGAAGATCTTCTTGATCTGGAGCACAACGTTGCTTGAAGATGCACCCAGGGGTTTGTCCACCGCGAATATTCCGTTCATTTCTGAACTTGCTTCGTATGCGCTGAGATGTGGTAGAGCGATGTTTTCGATGAGCAGTCGCGTTGAAATGCTGTTCTACCTCACTGAGAATAGCTCCTACCCTGCAGGTGTGGATACTCGAGTATCCAACCCTCATAGGGACGGTCAGCATAGGGTAAATCTGTTAACCTTTTCATAGAACTCCTTAGAAGAGATCCCTTGAGTTAGTCCAGTGAGGGACATTACTGTAACAATATGTTCAGTATCTTGGTCTGTAGAGAGAAGGTAGAATAAGGTCCTTAGAGAGAAAGAATATGAAAGATTCTTCTCGTAAATAGGAAGAGGACTAGATGCAGTATATCCTTAAGTGCACTTAAGGGTATGGACGGCAGATGTCGCCAACAAAATATGGATGCCAAAAAGAGGCCAATGAAATTGAAGGGGTTTTCAACGTTGTTCGAGAGATCTGGAAGATGATCTTCTGCGAAAGTTTGCAGCTTTAGAGATCTAAATGTATGAGATGGGTAAGACGAGAAGTGCAATGCTCAAATGACTCACCAACGAAAACGAACTTTGAACCAGTGTTCGTCCCGAGTACACAGGTCGAGAAAAAGTAGTATGGCTCTTATTAATCGATTGGGAATAATTGAATCCATTAGAACTCATTGACTCCATTGATCCCATGAAACATGTCACATTTAAAGTAGACGATATTCTTTGAGTCGAAGATAAAGGCAAAACAGAGCCCTTTCGAACGTGCTAAGGGATTGGGTGCAGGAAACGTAATCGTAGACAGCTTTCTTGGCATTATCCAAGTAGAAGGTGTCATTACACAGGAGCAATATCAAATCTGAAAGATCAATTGGCAGAAGTAGATCAAATCTTCAAATTGTTATGCCAATTGCCACACTTATAGATAAGTGTCGCACGATGCATTAGCTGTCAAGTGGTAAGCCACCCTGTTATGCCATCATCACAGAAAAATTGTTAAAGCAGAATCCTTGTACAAGCCACACATGTTACCAGTTCAGTAATCTTCTGGAACAGTCCAGTATTTGGGAACAGTCTATTTTCTTGGTCCGGAATATTCCAGTTCTTGACTTCCATGGGTCCAGTAAACTGGCTTCAGAAAGTCCGGCTCTCTGAATTCAGTAAGTCTAAAACTTTCAATCGAATCTGACTTCAATTAGTCTGGAGATTGACTTCACTTGGCCCCGTATGCATGGGCAGGTGCCATCATGCAGTCACAAATCATGATAGTTACCGTGCTTACAGGAGAGCCAGGTCACTCTGATCAGGCGTGGGGATCTGGAAGTCCAAGGATAACATGGCACTTGTAGTCACCGGCACCAACATCAAGAGGTGGTGTCGCGTGGAAAGTTCTCTGTTGATGTGGTCAATGTACTTGTCCACATCCTCCACGAGTCGTTTCTGCCGAGACGGCTGCACGAAGTTCAAGTACACAGCCGAGTAGAGCGTTGCCGTGAGGAAGTCTAGGGCGTTTTCAAGCGCCCCAAATCTGTTGTGGGGGCTGTAGGCATCGAGTAGAAGCCTATTGATGGTGGAGACTATTTCGGCGAGCTCGCTCTCCTCGAGCCATTGCAGGAGTGGCGACCGGGACTCGAAGCCAAAATACTGGCCCATGTACTGGCCCTCAAACAGCGCTTCATTGGCGCTGACAATGGCTCCGGGCTCCTTGCCGGGGTAGAACGCAGAGAACTGCGGAACTATGTACAGCTCATCACAGGTATCGAAGACCCGTGGGATCCGGACGATGCGGGTCTTGGAAAAGAGCTCCGAGTCGCTGGGGATGTAAGGGTTTGGGAAGTGGTTTACCACGAGGGCCGGCGGTTGCAGCAGGCTGGCGGCGCCGGGGCGGCTCGGCGGCGCATTGACTGGTGTATAGTCCTCACACAAGTACTCGTGGTAGTTAAAGAAGACCAAGGGCTTGGGGGCGTACTTGGTTAGAGGACTGTTCATGGAGTAGTACCGATGCTTGTGAGGCGCGCTCGTACACCTACACGGTGATAGTATAGCACGTAGTTATTCCCTATTGTTCACGATGGTACCATCGACGACGATCCTTATTTGATTTTCAATTTTTAGGTGCCTAATATACTTGATTATTTTGTGATTTGTGCTAGCACCACACTTCTACAGTATGAACGCCTTGTGGTGGGTCTCAGGGTCCCCTGCACCATCCCATTCCCTTAAAATTAACATGTTCCCTTAAAATTAACATATTTATTTAAAATATTATCTTTAAAGATTCTTTACAATAAAGAATAAAATTCTTTAATACAATTTAATCTTGATTTTTCAGTTAAAGGAGAATGTAGGGTTTTTGGAGCTTGCCTGGGTCAATGGAGGTATTTAATTTTGATATCTTCATCTGGTGTCGTTTAGAACAGTGGTACTACTTGCAATCTGATGAACTCTTTACTGGAAATGAGATACTAGGTAGTAGAATACTAATTGTGGATGGAATACAGGTACTGGAACTAGAGAGTCGCCAGCGGAGTAGAAGTTTACGAGTACATGGAATGTGAATAGTAGAGTGTGACATTGTTAAGGTCAAATACAACCGAAAAAGGACGTTAAACATTCACATGACGCAGACAAGAAGGTTGCTAGTGTTTTAAGCATTACCACCTGCATATTCCGGTAAGTAATGTCTAGACAAGCCGGCCCGCCAGACTGAGGAGCTAGTAGTGGAAAGAACGAGTAATGTGGCTTGGAGAATATACAAGTAACCAATAGGAGCAGTGTGTCAAGAACCTTGCTTCTGAATGCATCTGATAATAGTCACCAGTAGTTCCAGCTAATGCTGTGTAATACCTGACTCTTGAAAAACTTGGAAGAGCCTGGCGACTTAGATCTCAGAAGCTCGCCCAGTGGATTGACTGCTTAATGCACTCGTACGGATATGGTCTAAGCACTGAAAACTAGACACAGACTAGACACTAGATCGTTAGACTTGCTAGATACAAATACTAGATCGTTAGACTTGCTAGATTCAAATACTAGATTCAAATACTAGATTCAAATACTAGATTCAAATACTAGATCGTTACTTGATACCACAACTGCTATATGCACCACCTGCAGGCCAATCACGTCCCACTACAATAGTCAACCAGATCCTGAGGGCTAAAAAATCAGGACACTATGGGTATTTCGTTTCTTCTCCTAAAATGTAAGTAACTCCATTCCTTTGGAGGACAACCAAAACATGACTGATAAGGTGCTAGACCACAGCCTAACAAATCTCTATAATACACGACTCCGCTGCTACATCTGCAGTACACTACACTAGTTGATATTCATTTCACCGAGCCTTTGGCAATTGTCCATAATCAGTAATGGATGTAATAAAGTCACTTCGCTGTGGTGTGTACTGCATACTTTTTGGATCCGCCGTGGGCCGCGTATCTCAGACTATAAAAGCCCACACTGCTGGACCAAAGGCCAGGGGTTCGGGCTGGGGACTACGGTCGTCCCTTGGCCGCGTATTCTTCTGAATTGTAGCCATTTCCTCATGCATCTCCTCGACCGGCGTCGGGTCCGAAGAAACCAGCATTACTCATAGCCCGTAGAGTCTCCGGTGGCCATGCCGAGGAACTAGACCAAGGACCAACAGATGTGCACACGAATCCAACAGTGCTCTATACTCCTGGACTCTCCTTAGTACACCACACAATATACCATGACATTCTAAGGGTCGCAGGCGAATCATGGCTTAACATGCTACTTGAAGTGGGACCACTCGCAACAGCCGCAAACGAAACAACCCATAAGATCGTACTGGGCATCCAAAGGAATCAGGCGAGTTTCTCTTAGGATGGTATTCAGGCTGGATAACTCTGGATCTTCTTTCTACTATTCTTTGGCCAAGACTGGCATGCTTGGGGAAATGGTGACATGCTGGAGGAAATGGCCTTCAGCATTGAGTGCAGGTCTCGCAACCAGTGCACGAGAAATGCAAGCCCTAAGGCGGGCCGCGCACGACCCCAGCTATATAAACCACCGCGATGCTAGTCTCTTCCAACCCACCCGTATGCCCACCCACCCGTATGTACGAACGTGAGTGCTATCTGATGATACTTGTCCGCAAGGACCGCTATTAACCCAGCTCATTTGATATACTGTTCATGATAAGAATCTCCTAGATATCTGAAAGCACTTTGATGAAGCACGTACTAACTGTATAGCCAGCCGTCGAGGGTTTCAAGTGACCGCACTGTACACGTGAGTGTGCTGTGTGATAGTTACATACGTGAGTAGTGTACTTATTCCAGTAGGTTTATGCCAGTAACTGCACTATGCCGGTAACACTGCCATCGTTGAACTTACCGCTATTCGTTAATCGATATCGGAACACACTGGTTCTCACGGAGTCTGCCGACTGACATCCCTACGACGTCACCGGAGCTTAGAGTAGACTTCTGTGAGTGTGAGTCAGTGAGTGTGAGTCTGAGTCAGTGATTTCGGAGTACATTCCAGTAACAGCTACGCGGCTTTGGCTTGGTAATCTGCCTTGCGTGCTATGCACCACTGGCGTAGTGGTATAGTAGTGGCATCTTTAATCAACACCTGTCTGTCCCCTTCTTCGGCTTCGTGTCTTCGCCCTCTATTAGCCGTTCTTGTCTCTCTCACTCCCCTCCGTCTCTATCTTCAGTCTCTGTTCTTCACTCCAAGGTGCGCGAAAAATTTTGTCTACTACCAACTTCTATGCTTCTGACAAAAGCCCTTTCCCGCGGGATCTACGGGGCCAGCCGGTGCTTGCGGAGACCACTAATGGCTCGGTATCAGTCTGCCGTGGCCCTGGAGTCTGTGAAAAGTCTGAACCTGCGCCCGTCCAGTGCGAGCGACCACACCCACACCAACCTACAAGAACACGGACAAACCAAAACAGGGGGTGATAGAGAGGGCGACCATAGCAGAGTGGGCGACCAAAGAAACAGACCCACAAACGGCCCCAGACGGAGCCCGGTGAACCGCAAGGTCAGGGACATCTCGGCCCAGATTAACCACTCGCTAGACTCGGCCGAAGGAGCGGAAATAGTCGACGCCGTGGACATTTTGGAAGAGGGTATCTCGTACTTGCGCGAAGTGCAGGAGGCAGAGCGCATCACCAATGAATCGTTGTACTTTGCATTCCAGCCGCTTGCTGTCAAGGCCTTGGACAAGATCGTGGCCGCGTCCGCCGACGACTTGGGCGCCAAGTCGCCGGAGTCGCTCTTGGACATGCTCATTGAGCACCGCATTGCTCACGTCTACCACTTTGCGGGCGTCCAAAAGCTCATCTTGAGCCGGGGCCAGGGCTTGGACGCCCATGCCCAAGTGCTCCAGGTGTGGATCAAGTACTTGGAGTACTCGCGCTCGTTGCCCAAGTCCCTGGAGCCGGCCATCCGCTCCTATCCGGCGTGCATGCGGGAAAAGAACTACAACACCAGAGATCTCCTCCAGTTGTCGTACTTCTCGCTCACCATGCAGTTCTTGAAGACCCAAACCCCCTACGACCTCCAGTCTGTGGTGAAGGTGTTGCAGGTGGAGGATGTGTCTCGCGTACCGGAGGTGTTCCATGTGGTGTCCATGATCCGCCGCGCGGGCCTTGAACTGGCTCTCCAGGAGGACGTGGCTCTTTTCCAGACCAAGCTCAGAGACTTATCCGTTGAGTACATGGACCCAAACAGCCACTCGGTGGCCCGCCGCATCGAGAATGCCATGAGACTGAACAATGCCCGCCGGTTGGACCAGATCTTCTCCGAAATGAAGGCGGCCTCGGTGCACAACTCCGTGCCAATCTCCGAGTCCACCTTGAACAAGATCATGGCGCTGTACATTGCATGCCACAACTTCAACGAGGCGCTTCTGATCTTCTCCTACATGTTGTCAGGGGCCATTGCCAAGCCCTCGTCCGCATCTTGGGAGCTTGCCTTGAAGGCCATGGGCCACCCATCGAACGTGACCTCCATGTCCGACAAGGAGAAGGAGGATGCCGTGGCCAAAATCGAGTCTGTGGTGCGTACCATGACTGCCAGCGGCGTCGCGGTGAATGCCCGGTCGTTGGGTATCATTTTGGGGGCTTTTTCCTGCTTGAACAGACAAGATTTGGTGCAGAAGTACCTCCTCACATACAAGGACGTGCCGGTGGTGCACATGGCCAGAGACAACATTCTCATTGGCATGGCGCTCAACCTGGACATCGTTAGCGCCGAGAAAACCATGAAGCAGTACTTGGCGGGGGACCCATCGTACAAGCCGTCGACCAACGTGATGAACTCTTTCTTGAATTATCATGTGAGGTCCGGCAACGACCAGGCCGTGGAGGGAATCCTCAACTTCATGAAGCAGCACGGCGTCGAGGAGAGCGTGGCCACCACCACCACGATCCTCAGCTACTACTTCAAGAGTTTCCGCAAGAGAGGATTAGTTCCGGACATCAATGATTTGTTCCGGGAGTTGAAGTACGACACCAGGAAGTGGGACCAACAGATGGTGGCCTTGCTATTGGATGGTTTATGCAAAGACGGGCTCAATTTGGATGCGGCCCGTGGGGTGTTCAAGTTCTTCAATGAAAACAATAGAAGATTCAAGCATTCCAGCGCAATGTTGACGTCGATGATCAAGGCCGAGTTGGATTACGGGTCCATCCACAACGCAGAGGACTTGTTCGACTTACACATCAAGAACGTTCAGAACGACACGCGCATATGGAACATGATGATCGCGGGCCTCTTGGGCAAAAGAGAAGCCTTGGCCATGCAATACTACAAGCGTCTACTCCAGCAGGCGCCTTTCAACGTGAAGCCCAACTTCTACACCTACCACTTTTTGCTCGCGCACTTTGAGAGAAAGGGCCAAACCGCCATGGTGCAGGCTCTTCTCGACGACCTTGCGGCGTCCGACATGGAGGACTTTGGACAGAAGTTGCCCGGCACGCTCCAGAGTTTGAGCAAATCTTACAAAGTGGACCCTCTGTTGATGAACAGAGTGTAGTCCAATCGTGTACATAAAGATGCAATATAAAATGCCAAAGATAGGCATTCAGAACGGAGAGTAGAGTAGAGTAGACTAGAGAGAGACTAGAGAGAGACTAGAGAGACTAGAGAGAGACTAGAGAAGACGCGGCTAGAGAAGACGAGCCCAGAGGCTCGACCCGCAGGTCTATGTCCGGCATAATTACCTAGATTTGGTGAGTCATTAATTACCCAGTATTGGCAGTACCGCCTCTTAACATGAGACACAGTGAGTATGGCTCTGTTTTGGTACACGGTGTCATTAGTCGGGGTTAGTAGAGTGCAGTAGATACAGTACAGTAGAATATAGTAGAATAGAGTAGAGTACAGTAGTACCGTACAGTACGGTAGAGTACAGTACAGTACAGTGGGTAGGTCCACATATTCCCCTTCGAAGGGGCTTTTAACACATGCTTTCAGTTGACATTGTGTACGGCCACTGCTCTTTGGAATAGACATATGCTTGAGGCTGATCCTTGGTTCTCTAAACCGCTCTAAATCCACCACGGCGTTTTCCAGAACTGACTGCAAGACACCATTGGTGCAGTATGTTAGTGAGGATATAGAAGTAGAGGAATATAGAAGGAGAGGAATATAGAAGTAGAGGAATATAGAAGTAGAGGAATATAGAAGTAGAGGAATATAGAAGTAGAGTAGTGGAGTAGAGTAGTGGAGCAGTAGGTAGAGTGGTTGGTAGAGTAGTATGTAGAGTAGTACGTAGAGTGGTTGGTAGAGTAGTAGGTGGTGTAGTAGGTAGTAGGTAGTGTAGTAGGTAGTGTAGTAGTGTAATAGGTAGTAATAGGTAGTAGGTAGTAATAGGTAGTAGGTAGTAGGTAGTAGGTAGTAGGTAGTGAGTAATAAAGTGTAGAGTCCGGAGTAGGTGTACAGTTCTCAGTTGGCCATGCCATTGGCTTAGTAGTCATGAGTGCTTGGCCAAAGGTTCAGGTACTTCTGGCCATGAGCTATTCTCCATGTTAATGTGATCAATACGAAGTAATGAAGTACACTGCAGACAGACATGACTAGACAGTCACTGCACACTGGAACTGAGTGCACTGTAGAATAGGAGTAGAATAGGAGAGTAGAATAGGAGAATAGGAGAATAGGAGAGTAGAGTAGACTGTAGAGTAGACAGACTGTAGACTGAGTCACTAACTATATACAGAGAAGTAGATTCCGCCCGCGGAAAGCAGTACAATGTAGAATACAGTACTGCAGAAGCCACAGCACCGTAGATTGAAACCTAAGTCAAACAGGTTCAGATGGTTCCAAATATAGTGTCAATAGGCGTGAAAGTCTTGGCGTGTAAGACGGCCATTGATCGTATATGCATGTTCGCATATCGTGATTGAGTATGATACCGTACAGTGGACTATAATTAGGTCACCACAGTAAAGTGAATAATGGAGTTAGACGGTTGCCATGCCAGTAGGGGATATTGTTTGAAATCACAGAATAGGAAAAACCGGAAGTGGGGTACTATAATTAAGTGTTTTGTATCGATTGTGTAGATAGTAATAATTATTGAAGATAATGCGATCAGAATAATGTGATTTTAATGTTGACGATTTATAATGTGGATCAATGTAGGGGATTTATAATTGAATCAATGTGACGACTTATAATGTAAAATTAATATAGGCAACACGAGGGGGTGACCTTAATGTATGATTTGATAACTTCTAGTGGTGAGATAATGCCTTAATGTTTGATAATGCCGTGCTGTGGCCATGAGATAACGCCGTAACACATGGTTGGTAATGTCATAATGTGGTGGTTTGGTAATGTGTGATGTGGTTTGATAATAGGACAATGATCCTGAATCCTGGGATATCCACACACCCTCGGGAGTAGTAGCCTTGTCCCTGCCAGTGCTTCCATGACACCTCGGAATTCCCTCTTTGGCGATGCAGCCGTCCTGGCCTGTACACACCCAGCCCAACTCGTTCGGCCGGCGGCGGCATCTGGTGGTTTGGATGGAACATTACGGCTTTGGGGTCCTGGTCAGGCTAAAGTGGTCTGTGGTGAGCGTGAGTTCGGCGTACAGTGCAAACTTAGACGTGCTTGAAGTTGACAGGTCTCAGTGGCATCTGGTTCCATACTGGTCTTTCTCTGGGTGGAAGTAGGATCGAAGCCTGATGCTACATTTAGCAGGTGAGTACAGCACAGAAAGAGTATTATGTATCTTCGTAGAGTATTATGGTGGAGTACAGTACAGTAGTACGGTAGTGTTGGATGGAGTGGAAGGTAGTGTACATACCGTTCGGTTCTCTCAGAACAAACAGTTTAATAGTTGAGCAGAGGGCACTATAGAGTAGGGTGTAAAGTACCACATGGACTACAGAGCAGTGTGCAGTAGGGTGGACCAGTGTGCAGGAGCAGGGGTGGTGTACGTAGTATAGAGTAGAGATAGCTTAGGGTGCAGTACAGTAGTATTACTAAGTACTTGTGTGGAGGTGTAGGAGTGAGTGAGCAGTCTAGATTCACAGATCTGGTACTTTGTTTCACAGATCTGGTACTTTGGATTCACAGATCTGGTACTTTAAAGGTGCAGGGCAGTCCTTGCGTGCAGACGATCAGGTATAGGTTTTAAAGCCCTTGCAACAGATAAGCCTCTAGGCATACTTTTTCGATGTATCATAACAGAAGTTCATCCTAAGCCATTTGCTGGAATGCTCAGCTGGTTCTAGATGTGGTGCGATGATGCCAAGTCTGATAGAAAAGTAGATAATGTATCACCGGAGAGTAAGGTCACAGACAGTACGGTAAATAGATAGTGGGTAGTAGATAGTGATAGTGATAGTGATAGTGATAGTGATAGTGATAGTGATAGTATAGATATATGTAGTATTAATAATGGGTAGTAGATAGTATAGAGTGGTCGCTCATTCACTCTGCTTCTACTTCACACTAAAGCTACATCTGCCATATACCACTTAAGGAACATTCAGTTCCACCACAAGATGGACGATTAGGCTAGACGAGCCAGTGTTGTGAACCAACCCCTGCTGGGCTATGGATAGGCCACATCCAAACAGCGGCAATATCTAAGCAGCCTCAGCCCTCAGGGGAGCACTATCAACAAATAAACATACTGTTAGGTACTCACACGAGCCCACAGTGACCCATTTCGCCATGCTGAGGTTCGCTCAAAGCTACTTATTGTACAGCCGCTTGCGTGAATAGTGACCGGCCTGTGACCCATTGAGTATTCTTAGCCTGCCAGCCAAGTGCCTCGACTAATACACGTTCCAAGCTGGCACCAAGACAACACTAAATGTCCCCATAAGGCAAGCTCCAGCCATGCTCAGAACTGGCTGAATAGGTCTGCTTGGGAATCTTTTGTCACGTGCCTCGACATGCACTGGTCCGTGGCTCATTGTAGAGAGCATAATCATGAACAAGGGCAACCAATGAATATTCCATATACGTATTCACATACGCATCAGATGTTCTCATTTCACGGTGTCACTTCACAATCACAGCTCCAGGGCTCCGCACTGACCTGTCTTCCATTCAATATCATCAGCCATGGACTTCTGTTTGGCTGCGAAAACTCTTAGATCTCAGCATCAGCCGTAGGAATTTCCACTGCGTCGCACCGTTTCAACCAGTATGTTGTCCAGGCACTAAAAATGCAGCCCACTGCATCGGCTGTCAAATCATTCCGTCTCCCCCATGGCCTTTCTCCACAAGGGAAAAAACCACCGGTCAAAGCGGTCGTACGCGGCAGAAAACGTCTCAAGAGCAGGCCGCGTGTCCAACATAAACGCAGGCATTCCCGTGTCCTCGTCATCCGGCGCAGAGTAGTAGTCGATCACATACCGCACCTTTTCCCAGCCCTGGCCGCGGCCTTGTGACCGCAACACAGTCCAGTCGTGGCGGTCGAACGGCGGCTGCGTGTTGAACGTCTCCGGGAAAAACCGCCCCAAAAAGAGGTACATCTGCGCTCTGGGCGAGAGATCGTGGGGTCTTCCCGTGAACTTCTCCAAGCGCGGTTCCACCTTAGACTCTTGGGTATACTTGTGCTCCCAATCTAGGATCTGCTGCCAGGCGCCCTCGTTTAGGAAGTTGTGTACATCGACCATGGACTCCACGGCCTCTTCATCGATGCCCTGACCCTTGCCTTTTCTCAACATGGCATTGAGCATTTGCTGTGGCGAGGGGTACTCCCAGTTGCCGGCCTGAGGCGACTCGCCTCTTGGAATGGACGATATGGTTCTGTTAGTAGATAAGATGACCTTTTGACCTGGCGCTCTTTCCGAGGAGATTGCCATGGGCATGTTGTTGAGGGGGTTCAACACCTCTACATCATCGTTGTTGGAGGGCTTGACGGGGCATACTGCTGCTTGCAGGAGCGATGTGTGGTCGACAGGGCACGCTGCGGGGGTCGATGTTTTTACAGGTGGCAATTTAGAGTTGCCGCTGGCGTCTGCCCAGAACCATCCCATTTTGAAGTGTGTTGTAGGGGATGCGCTACGATTTGTGATGAGCATCTGACCTCCGTACACACACCCGTGCACCGCGCATTATCGCATCCGTACATCCCCACATACACCCGTACATCCCGACACACACCCGTACACCGGCGCCTGCCCCGGCGTTAAAATCACCACCGCTGCGCACCGTCGTCACCGCAGCTTGCCCTGGTTGCATTGGTATGTAGGGCGTCGCAATGCGTCTGTCACGTGGGTACAGGCTTCTTGGCGGCGGCTACAGCCTCATGTCTGGAATGTTCGGTGCGTCACCGGTGCCCCCGGAACTACTCTGCCTGGTTTCAAAAGTGTTTCCGGGGGTCTCCTTGCAAGGGATTCCGAAAATAGCAACTGTGCGGGACTAGACAACACCAAAAGCGGCTTTTGTTCCTTATGATCACGCTACCACATCAAATATGCAGACTTCAATACTTCTGGACATCCGAATCATACGTTCTTGGGTGAACCCCTCATCCTGCACACGGGACCGGCGTTGGTTCCTACGGATACACCCACACAAATCTAGTACTTTCAAAGGTTTCCTCGGTATTTGATACAAGCCGAGGGTTCGGCATCTCTACCTGGGGCTGCGCCACCGGTGAGAATTCTAACCAGCACTTAACCCCTGGGTTATATGCATGTACCGAAATGTGTGCAGGAGAACTACAAATTTCGCACCCATTGTGCAAAGTCTAGCCCACCCGTACCTCCGAGCCACCAACAAGTATCCTGATCGTGGCTCAACAGTGGGTGGTGTGTGGCTATGACTAGATCGGATAGGTTGGCGGGTGCATATTTGAGGCGAGGGGCCGAATAGTGTGTGTGGTGAAGAGAGCGCTGGTGAAGTCGTACAGCGCACGTGACCTAAAGTGGTCGCAGCGTAGTTTCAGAAATGTATGCAGCTGCAAAAATTGCCGCCCGTCTGCACTAAGCGAACGATCGCTAAAGTAGAATCAGGCGGCTGGCGACACGATACATATCCGGGAAAGGGGTGCAAAAGGCCAGATCCGGTGAGATGATGGGGCCGGAATTGCCTGTTAGGTGCGCCATACCACGGCGCCGGCCGGATTCCGAGGGTTGGCGTAGGCCCCCGCTTGAGCGACACTAATTCGATAGCACACATGTACAATGAGCACATTTTTCCTTTTAGAAATCCGCATATGGTCTGAGAAATGTGGTATGTTGTTAAAGATGGGGTACGTCCGGAAAAACGAGGTCATGAGACACTTGACAAGGCACGTCATGAGAGACGAGGGTACTTTTAGCGAGGCACTTGCTGGCTTTATACGGCACACCAGAAATGTCGCACCCCTGAACCTAGTGCAAGGTGACATACAGCGAGGCATTGAGAGTATTGTTAGCTGATCCGTGGGTACTGCATATAGACCACAGGCAATGGATGACAAGAAAGGGTTTAGAAGCGCCATTAACAGACCTAAAACAACAACAGAAGGCACGAAAAGCATCTCGCCGATCCGCAACACTACGAAACAGGCCTGAAACACCCCCCACACAGGTCTGATACAGCCGTGAAGTGCATCCGAAACACCCGGAGACCCTTTCGACGGCCTGAATGCACACCACATTTACTAGAACCATTTTCCACGGATTTCTGCACACGACGCGCCTTTTAGGGTGTCGTCAGGTGGAATAGTCCAGCTGCGTAATTTGAAATCTTTGATTCGAGTTGTGATGCTCGGCCCAGGGCTCACAACACGGTGAATTTTGCCTTGCCCCACAATGCGGGACCTGCACACGGGCCCCGCAATTGGCGATGCCAAATTCGCTGCTTTCGTGCAGATAGTAGCCAACACCGATAAGCTCGAGATACGAGGGTGCCTTGTAAAATCCGGCACGCTTTTGACTAAACCTTTTCAAGCTAACTCCCAAAAGGCCCTTTCGAGGGCTCCGGCCCCGGCCTCCTTCCAGGGAAGCCCCCAGCAAAAGCTTCGGCCGCAAGTTTCGGAAATGCTTAAGAGGTTCCCTCCCCCATTACATGCCCAAATAGGGCTAGAATTGGTGCATGGCACGTGATCGCAGACGCCGTGTAACAATTCCTTATTAATGACAGGCGCACCGCCGCGGTTTGGCGTGTCAGATAGCGCGAAGGCCGAGGGCTAGTCCGGGGCTTCTTCCATGTAGGGGTAATGTCGTCCGATGTCCCGGATTGTTTGGCGGCACGGACGGTGCAAAATAATCACATGGGCCTGGGTTACGGGATAATGCTGGAACATTCCGAACGCATTGAGTGTTTCTTATTCCCGTTTAGGAGCCACGCGTAAGCCTTCCAAAATGTCGTCAACCCAACATGGCCAGTTCGGTAAAAAAGCATAAACGCGCTGAGCTGCGAGTAATAAACTCGAGCGACATTTTGGCCCTTCTATGCACGCCGCCCTTGGCTCCTGCCACCGGCGCGCTATTTGTTTAGGGGCTCCTTCCCCTTCGGTTGATAATCAAGGCCTCGGAATTCCACCTCGCCGACAGCTCGTAATCTAATTTAGTGTAGTCGCCTATCTGAAGTGCACCTTGGACCCTGCTTGCCCGACGCTTGACGGCCTGGCGGAATTGACTTTAAACGTCGCGCCGATACTGCTTCGAAAGTCGTTGACTTCATTTAGTCGTCGCACATAGTGGTGGTCAATTTAAACGCCGTGAGTATGTGACCGACCTGAGGTCGAAGTGGCCCAAACCCCGCATTTTCCTCGGCACATGTCCGTGCCATGGCAGTTAGCAAAGGCTCCGGCCCTCACCGCTTGGAAACAGCCGGTCTGCAAGCTTCTCGGGGCCACGACTTATCAGTGAAGGCAGAGTGAAGTCAAGTGCATGCGCGTGCATGTCCAGTGAGGTCACTAGCATACTGCGCTTGTTGGAATTTTCGGTTCCATCCGCATTGGGGACCGGGGAGTCTGCTGGGAAACATGGGAGAGATGGAGATGGAGGGAGGCAATTGTTGGCGGCGAAACCGGGAGAACAAGAGCCTAAACATTTAGACTTGGGGCGGACCGAGGTCGGGTAGTAGCGGTGAGGATGTCGGCTGGCGCGTAAAGCAGTCGTGGCTGTACCTGATACATCAAGTTCCGAGGGTGCAGTGAGAACGGTATTTGCGACAGCGCAGTGGGCAGGAGTTGGGTTGAGCTTGGGGAAAAAGCTGGAGCTGGCGAGACCGTGATTGGTTGACTCTTTGAGATGGATTTTCCGGGAATGCTCTCAAGATCTGGGGCCAGAATGGGGCCCACTGGTGTTCGGAATTGGTGCGGCCGAAAAGGAGCGACCGGTTTTCATTCCCGCGGCCGGATTTTGTCTCTGGGACCGGAATTCAACAGATGCGCATCGGACATCACCTTACAGGCCCTCGGTGAGCGCGAAGGGCTCCTGGGCTCCCGCGGAACTTGAATCGTGCCGACTAAATGTACGTAGACCACCCCGCATTGAGTTTAGTAACCGTGGTACAATAAGTGAAAGCGCCATTGTAATGGCATTCGGTACAATACAAGCATCGGACTGATTCGGCGAAACGTCGACGAGCCAGCGTATATGCAGACGACGAGTATTTGAGAGGCGTGCACACTGCGTGCACAGTGCATATGCATGCAGATGCTTCTAGCCTGGCATATAATAAAACGATGTATGTATGTGGCTTGTAAAACTCACAGTTGTGAAGGGTCTATTCGGTTCAATCGAATTGCAAAGTAATCTTCGGCAATTCGATGGTGGTATCGGTATCGGCGGAGTTGACCAAGGAGCTGCAAATGCAAGCAGCATTGAGTGCTTGCATGAGCGAGCATTGAGAGTAGCGCATCGCAAAAATTTGTCGCCATAAGCGGTGGGCATCCGATGGACCACATTGATTGGTACAACATAGACGAAAAGTTTTGAAGATGGGCGTCAAGGAACAGCTACTAGGGTCACGTGCATGACAAAGAAACGGAGGTGAGACATCAAAACCTTAATTTGTTTGTGCATCATGCAATAGCAATCATCCTTGCCAGTGCCGCGCCAAAAGACAGGGTAAGTAGTGGTGATCGCCACAGCTGTTGATCGGAAAATTGTTTGCGAGTGCGAAGGTCCAGCGGCGCACATGCACAGAATATTCGCTGTGGAGTAATGCAGGATGGGTGCGTAAATATACGAGATAATATTCATCTGTGCATAATTGTCGTGGCGAATTGCATATTGCCATGCATACCGCGCCACTCGTGCCTTACCCGATTCATTAATGTACTATGCTCATCTCTATAAACTTTTCTTACCGACATGAATTATAGTGCTCGCCAAGCCCATACGAGTGCTTGTAATACGCCACCACAAGCGTCGGGTTGGTGCCCTCCGGGTTGAAGGTGATGGGCGCACTCCCAGCCACAAGCACCTTGATAGGACACCCGTACACTGCCGCTAGCGCCGCTAGCTCCATATCGGAGCCCCACATTGCCGTGCTTTCAAGCTCTTCCGTATACTCGCCAATGTCACGTACCTCCATGGTATCCTGGTCAAACAAGTACGGAATATACAAGTCCGGGTTCTGCCGCATGTGCTGGGCAGCTAGTGTGCGGAGCTGCGCCACATCTACGTCCTTTTCGCCGTGGCGAAGCGCCAATTGGTCCTGAAGAGACCGAAAAAGGCAGTGGCCATCCGGCTGCACCTCATACAACTCGTAGCCCTGAGAACGTAGCAAATTGTCCATGGTTTCGGCTTCGATGGCTCTATAATCCACCGAGTCCGCGGCCTCGGCCCGGGCCTCGGCCTGGATTTGCTCGAATTGCGCCTGGCGCCTGGCAATGCGGTCCTTGGCCCGATTTCTCCTCTTGGGGGCCGAGGGTTCGGCGTTTTCGGGGCTTTTTTCCGGTGTTTCCCCGCTGGGTTCGGCAATATTCATGTGTTGGAGCAATTCTTCCGGAGAAATTTCCCTCGGTGCTGGCTGTGGCTCTCCCCGGAGCTCGGCCACCTCCTTGGCATGTTTGGCGTCCAAAGCGCTCTGTAAATCGGCACATTTGGAGTTGACGGCCTTGCGGGTCTTCTTCAGGGCTTGTTTTTTGAGCGACGTGATCTGACTGACCAAGTCTCTCTGCTCTTTTCTATGGCGGGCCAAAAGCCCCTCCATCCCGTCATCTGCCGGCATAGAAGACGGCGTAGATTCGGCGGACATGGCGGTTCGGGTGTAGAGCAGAGAACGGGTAGATTTTTGGACTAGTTTTTCGGGTCGCGCACGCCCAGCGGGGCTTCATTGCGCGTTTGCTGTCTTATGCACTACGCAGGAGGCCGTGAGGCAGCTGTATCTTGCGTCTGCGTTCAGAGTGACGGCTCTCGGCTATTGAGAGGGAGCTCCAAAAAAGGAATTCGAGACCAGGCGACTTTTTCACTGGCGAGAACTGGTCTCCGTATTTGGTCTATGGAGCCCCTTGGCGGCTCCTGGCATTGACCCCTTGCGGATCCGGACAAGGCCTCTTTCCTGTTTGGGAGTTATGGATGGTGTAGTACGGCATCGTTGTCTATGAATTTTTTTGTGAGGTGCATATTTCACTTGGTGCTGTACTTACAAAGACAATCTTTTTTTACTCTTACTCTACCAGCGAGTTTTGGAACGAGCCTGTACCGTTGCAGCAGGGTACTGCGATGTCGCGCGAAAAAAAAAAGTGGGCCGCGGGATTAAGCTTCTGGGCCCCATAAATTCAGCGGGCGCATAGGGGCGACGCCAACGAATGGTGAAAAATATCTGGCATTATTCGCGGTGGCAGTGCAGCTTACATAGACTATTTCCCCGGAAATGGTAGTTTAATTTTCATGCTGGGTTAAGATTCTGTGGTGGAGGACTACTCCTGTTGAATAGGGCGCAGTTCTGAAGGTTGGTTTCTGCGTATGCGCAGCGTTGCGTTACCCTGGAAAGGTGTCTGGCGGAGATTGTAGAGTGGTGAATACAATTGCTTGGTAACGCTGTGTGCAGTCCACATTCTTTGCCGTCGCTGGGGATAAATTTGCAGTGCATGAGACTTTGAATACATTGGTTATGATAGTCGAAGACCGGTATCTGCTGATTGTGAGCTGATAGGCACGACACCGGAGCTGGAAGGAATAGACCCGTTTATGGAGGGTGGCAGGGTGAATGTGCGCTATGTGGGTGGGCATGCGTTGAGAGTAACACATCTCACAACGTGCCTTGATATGCGTTTAGAGAGGTACGTCTCAATCCCACAGCGAGTGGCAACGACAAAGCATAACCGGGAGAGACGACGGGAACTACGGGGGTAACGGGGCAATAGCGGGGGCGTATCGAGGGCCTTACGGGCTGAGTCGCCCAAGATTGTAACTTGAGCAGGCTATTTATAACTGGCGGTGTAGTGTATAGGGGGAAGGAGAGAGGAAAGGTTAGGGAGTGCATATAGCGGGCAGGCAAGGGCGAGAAATGTCGCGGTTTGTATAGGAAGAAATGTCTCAGATCTAGTTATTCCCAATGCGGGTAAGGATGAAATCCGAGGGTAGTCCCCCATGCAACCACCTCCTTTAATGTGACACTCTTATAGTGCGCCAGAGGTGCATAGAGTGCGCATGCCACCTGCAGGCCGCGTTGAGAGTGGCTCTCGCAATTGGGAGAAGCCAATCTACTTCGACATTCTCAAATCTTACATATATAGTTTGGTCTTCCCCAGCAGGGCTTTTTCTGGATTTTTTATTATCGGGCCCCGTTTGACCTTTCGCTTCCGAGATCTGGCATTTGATCATCTTGTTTCTCTCCCCAGCATATCCTCTCTCTTCTTTCTTCCCCATTGTCTCCATTCACTTGAGAGGTAATCTTCATAGCGGCCGTCCAGTCCTTCCGCCTTTTTGCATCTAGAATCTAGCCATAGACCTCCTGGCCTAGACCTCCATCCCCTCCCCCCTTATATCATTCCATTCATTCCTATGACCCCGGTGAGTGCCCCAAGATCCGCCTAGACGCCTCCCAAGCCTTAGAAACTGCATCACCGCCATGGACCAGTCCCCCGACATCTTGCATCATGTTCGTCTCTCGCAGGCCTCCATCAAAGCCTCCAACATCAAGGTGCAGCTCGCCGAGTACACCGCCCACAAAAGACAGGTGGACGAGTACAAGTTGGACATGTACAAGCACCTCTTCGAGTTGGACACCAAGACAAGACCCAACCTCTCGCTCATCCAGCAGCAGCCGGAAATCAACTTGCGCATGCGGCCCGTGCTCCTAGATTTCTTGATGGACGTCATCAACAAGCTCAACTTGTCCAAGTCCACGTTCCCGTTGACCGTCAACATCATCGACCGCTACTGCCTGGTGCGCATCGTCAAGAAGCAGCACTACCAGCTCTTGGGGTTGACCGCGTTGTGGATCGCCTGCAAGAACTTGGACTCCAAGTACCGCATCCCGCAGTTGAGCGACTTGTGCAAGTACTGCTGCCACTGCTACGACAAGAAGCTCTTCTTGGAGATGGAGAACCACGTGCTCAAGCTGTTCCAGTGGTTGGTGGACGCGCCCACGTTCGACCTGTTCATCGACTTCTACATCCACTCGCTTGCGCTGTCCCGGCTTTTAGCTGGCTCTAAAAGCCCCCACAAAACCTGCAACGACATCAAGATCCTCGCCATCTACATCTGTGAGCTCATCCAGTTCTACCCGAACATCTACTTCAACTACACCTCGCCCAAGATCGCGTTGGTGGCGTTTGCCATAGCCTGCATGATCCTCGACGTGTGCAAGGCCAGCGGCGTGGCGCCGCTCTTGCTGATGATCTACGAGAGCAACTGCTGCGAGCCCATTCTCCTGCCGCACGAGTTCGAGCTGGCGTTCGCCTTGCTCATCAAGGTCTTGAAGTGCCCGCCGCCCTCCTTGAAGGCCAAGTACTTCAACGAGGACTCGCGCTTCTTGCTGCTCATGAAGGTCTTGGTCAGCTTCACCTGGAAGCACTTGGCCCACAAGGAGGCGCTCCAGAAGCTGCTGCTGCCGGTGCACGCGCAGACCGCCCGCTGGCACCTGGACGTCAGCTGCACGCCGCAGCAGTCCGGCGGCTCCACCACCCCGAAGTACCCGATCACGCCCATGCTGCTGTCCATCACGCCCAAGAGCGCGGACGCCGTGGATTATACCACCCTGAACATCCGCATCTACTCCGACCCGCATCCCGCTGCATACCCTGGCACGCTTCCGCTGCCCAATCTTCTGCCGGGCGACATGATGGATTCGGTGTATAGCCAGCCGGCCAAGAGATCCTACGACGGCGACAGTTACGGCCACAAGCGCTCCAAGAGCAACAAGGCTATTTTCTACGTCCACTAGCATCATCCTCATAGACAATTGAGTTCGACTCAACTGAGTTGTTGTAGACGTCAGTAGACTGGCGTAGACTGGCGTAGACTAGATCGTAGGGACTGGATTAAGGTATACGCGACCATGCCTGGACCGCTGCTCTTACTGTTCTCGAATGTAGACTGCTATGCTATACGCTCATGTTAAATGCTGCTATACGCATTCTGTACTCAATCATCATTCTGATTCTGTCCGCCTCTGTATCAGTGGCGGAGTCAAGTCTACTTATGAGCAGCGGGCGCCCGCGTAGGAAAATCCGACGCATTGTGCAGTAGCAGCGACGCCGCACAATGCACCGGGCGGGGTTTATCCTGGGACTTCGGAAAAGCCAGGCAGGCCTACGGGCACGCCCAGGGTCCACCAATGTGCCTTGACAGCAACGGATCCTCATTGCCTAGGCGAACGACATGTCTCCATTGTGGGTTGATTTGTGCATGGCCTTGCTTATCTTGTGCAGCGTGCATATGGTGCAACTCCTACATGTGGAGACATTCTGGCGGGATTCCGCTCGGAGACGAGCTGCGCTGGACCGCCAAACGCCGATACTCCCATGCAACGCCAAACCGGAAGTTCGGTGTCCAGGCGGCACCCACAGATAGGGGTCTGCGAGTATAGTGGTTGCATGGCAGGACATGTATGCACACACGATTTAAGCGCTGGATCATCCCACACTTGCCGGAAAGGGCACGCAATCTGACAGAAGCTGGAGAGACGTGCATGCAGCTACTCCACAGCCCCCTGCTGCTATGTGCACGGCGCATCTTTTGCCAGGTACACCGGCCCAAAGCAGACTGGCTTTAAAAGTGCACCGACATCATGCAATCGCTGCGACACGCAACTGGTACGGCAGCTTGAGGCCTCTTTGCCCTTTTGGGCCGCGCGCGGTGTGCCCACATGTAGGCGCGCATCACCTCACACCATCTCTTCTCATGGCCACCTCCAACTCCACCACCGCAAGTCCCCAGCACAAGCGAAAGCTGCTCCGGCCCACCTGCGGCTACACCGGGTACCGCGTGCAGGAGGGCGACCTGGTCCAAGTCGTGGCGGACGTGGCGGAGTTTCGCCGCCAGTACGTCGGCAAAAGACGCCCGGCCATCCTAGACGTCGCTGCGCCCATCGACACCAACCTGCTCACTCTAAGCAAGATAGTCGACACTCTAGATTACCATGAGCCCCTCCAGGTCGAGCGTAAATTCCAGCACGGCTTTGGCCTGGGCAAGCAGCGGGAGAAGATGTCGCTTGCCGACATCGTCCTGTGCATCCAATCCGGCGACGACTCCTTGTACTTGACCACGCAGTACGAGGAAAACGAGCGGTCCGAAGATGCTGAGTGTGAAGAAGATCAGGGCGAAAGTGACGAGGATGAATCCGGCGCGGAGGAACTCGAAGAAGGCATATTCGCTGTCGACGAAAGTGATGAAAACGAACACACAGGCGGAAATGGCCATAGTGCAGCCGAGGCGGCAGAAACCAGCGCCAGTGGCGGGCTGGAGTCCGAGTCCGACTTCGAAGTCAACTTCTCAAGCCTCCAGGACGACTACGACGACGCCGAAGCCGACGATTGTCTTGCACGAGTCCGGACACTTTTCCAGCCTCCACTCACGAAGCTTGCACACAAAAAACCCCCGTTTCCCATCGTGCCTGAGCCTTTCAAAGGCCTTTACACGCAGCAAATCAACCTCTGGATGGGCGCGGCGCGGGAAAACGCCCTAAAACCCGACCTTTCGAACCCGACAATTGCCTCTTTGGGCAAGTACGTCCCACGGGGCAACTCGTCCGGGCTCCACCATGACCACGCCGATAACCTCTACTTGTTGGTGGAGGGCCGCAAGCGGTTCACGCTTTTCTCGCCGGAAAACGCCGAGGCCTTGGCCACGGTGGGCGATATCAATACGGTATATGGCAACGGGTTGATCGACTACCAGGTGAATGAAAACGCGCCTTTTTGGCGGCCCATGAGGGAGGATGGCGCCATGCGGGCCGAGTGGGCTCTCTGGATGCTCGACAAGGGCGACTTTTCCCGTTTTTCCCAGCAGTATTTGCAGGACCTCGTGGAGAAGGAGCCCAGGTTCTCCGGCCAGCCTCTGTCGCCGGATCCGCCTAGCTTTTGCCGCATTCCCCCGGTGCTCTTGCACTTGGACGAAGTGGATCCTGCACACAGGCCTGCCCTCGAGAAGTTCGCCGCCGTCCACTTCCCGGGCCTCTTGAAGCTTCGGAAATTGGAGGTGTGGCTTGAGCCGGGCGACCTTCTATACCTCCCCGTGGGGTGGTTCCACGAGGTGACCAGCTTCAGCGACGGCGGCGAAAGTGCCCACATTGCGATGAACTGGTGGTTTGTGCCGCCTGCAGGATCCTTGGACAAGCCCTACGAGGACGACTACTGGAAGGAGGACTTTGCGTTGACCATGGAGGCGGTGGAGGAGATGAGAGGTAGGCCTTGTGAGGCGAAGTCGTGATCAAGTTGCAGGCGCGATCCGGGCCGTTGTATAGCCGCAGCACATGCTTTGTAACAACCAGTGTACGGACAGGCTAGAGAAAACGGGTGTATGGGTGTGCCAACGACTGGTTTGGAGCACGGGTGTGGTGGTTTGGAGCACGGGTGTGGTGGTTTGGAGCACGGGTATGGTGGTCTGGGTACTGGTGCGACTGGTGGGTCTGCACCGGCCTGGGGTACTGGTGTGCAGTGCTTCCATGCCTTGCGGGTGCAGCCTGTTGCGCCTTATGCGAGATAGGGCGCGATGGAACAAAGCCAGGGCTGCGGGCGCGCACGTGATGTGGCATCTTCGGTCTTGTTCGCGCGCAAACTGTCACAACAGTCACGTTATCTGGCAGGCCATCACTCACAGGGCCCAACCCCTGAAACTCCACTGAAACACCCGCGGCCTTTTGGCCATTTGGCTCCATGCGTGCACCAGCGCCGCGTCGTCTCTATACACGCCCCACTTCCCCCAGCAGCCCCCCACGCCCGCCGCCCCACCTGCCGGGCGTGCGCGCACCATAAAAGAAGCCCTTATCGCTCTCGCATTCCCCAGCCCACCCACTATGCGAAAGTGTGAAAAAAAAAATACCTAATCTCAGATACATACCTTCAAACACATCTACACACCACACCAGGTCTCGTCCTTTGGCTTCCTTCCTGGATTTTTGGCTGTTACTAACTACTCCTCTTGATTCAGTTCACGGGGCAGATCCATACCTTCGCTCGCCGCAAGTTTCCGTTTCAGGCCCTCCTCCAGTCTGATCCACTCCCAGGCTCCCAGGTCATAACCGCCAAATCCACCCTTTTTCTGCGGCACTCGAACCTGCCTTGTAAACGCTAGTCGAAACCGCCTCCCCGCTGCTCCTCTCCGCCACAAACCTGCCGCTGGCTGCCCTCTAAAGTTGACTTTAGAACCCTTCCTTTCAACCCTGTCTTATTAGTATGTGTCGCCGATCCTGCACGTTCCCCACGCCATGTGAATGGCCTGCTGCTGCTGCGTTGTCCAGTACTAACCTCAGGTTGGCCTTCGGCCCTTAGAGAGCATTTGAGTATCGCTCCTCTCCGCTGCCACTGTTGTTCCTGTATATGAACCAGTGACCTTTGTCCTACTACTTCACTATGGCTTTGGCAGACAGAAGACCGCTTGACGTGGTATCCAGCCATGCCGTTCCGGCATTCAACGCCGCCGCTCTGGACGACCAAGGCGACTTGGTCATCTCCGACCTCAGCAAGCCTTATTTTGACAACGATGAAAACTACGAAAACGACGACAACGAGGAAGACGACGACGACGTGCCGATGTCGGCGAAATCGGCGTCGCCCGAGCAGTCGCCGGACTTGTCGCCCACGCTGCGCAGCATCTCGCCCGACTCGTTGATGAACCTGGGCTTGCTCAAAAAGACCGCCTCTTCGGTGTCGTCGCAGAACTCCATCAGCTCACGTGATCTGACTCCCCCCACGGTGCTGGGCGGGTTCTACCCCAAGATGAATTTGGCGGTGCTAGGGAAAAAGCCCAAGCCGGCGTCCAGGGTGCCCATTGCCACAGGCATCTCCACCACGATCCCCGTGACCGGTGAGAAGCCCAAGCCCGAGCAGGAGGGCGACGCCTCGCTTGAAGACGACGTGCTTTTCGCCATCTTCCTCATCTTGTACGAGAAAGACGCCGACGGCGCCGGCATGACCGTCAAGCAAATCTGCGACGTGTTGGTGGAGAGACACCCCGAGATGGCGCAGTTGCTGAGCAAGACGTCCAACTTGGTCAGCGCCAAGTTGAATGCCTACGTCAAGCGCGTGGAGAAAGGCGACCTGAACTTGAAGTACGCCCTCTCGCGCGAGTGGGCGGACGCTCTGCCCAAGCGCATGGTGTACGTGTACCGGGGGTTGTTGGCCAAGGACTTCCACGTGCACGTCAAAAACGCCATGGAACTGCAGAAACTGCTCCTGAGCTCGTTGACGTTTGCCAATGGGCTGAACTCGTCGTTTCCTGCCGACTCGTTTGAGGCCGCCAAGCAGCTGGCGTTGCTGAAGCCACGCAGGCAAACTATGTTCGACCTCGGCATCTCCGCCAGACCGGCGTTTCTGGAGAGCCTGGACTCCAGCCACTTGTTCGTGCCGTACTCCTCGGCGCCGGTGGCGGCCAACCTCAAGGCCAACGCCGACCACGACTCGGAGATGGCCGTGGACGACGACGTCAAGGCACCCAAGCCCTCAGCCGACTCGGACTTTGATTTCGACGACTTGGAGGTGTTTGATACCGACGACGACCTGACCTTCTCCATTGACGTGCTCAAGAAAAACGGCAAGCGGTCCAAGTCCATGTCGTACTTGTCCATGAACAAGAAGACAAAGTACGTGACAGCGGCGGCGGCCGCGCCACGGGCGCCCAAGACTCCCTGCTCTCACAGTGCCAATGCAGCAGCAGCGGCGGCGGCGTTACATGCTGCGGCGCTCAAGGCCATCACTGCGTCGGCCAACGGCACCTTTTCGGAGCCCTCCAAGGCCCGCAGCCGGTCCCGGTCGAACTGGGAGTATGCAGTCAAGTCCGGGTTCTTGGTCCAGGAGATCGATGCGCCAGAGGACGTCAGTTTGTCTGATTTGGACAAGTACTTCAGCTAATGAGACACAAGACTCGGTTCGGCCTAAAGTCCTGGCCGGCGGGAATACTAGACGCTCTGCTTCGCAGGCACGGAGTTATCTCCATAAAATGTACATTACAAAAGAGACTGACTGTAGCTAGCCTGTGACTAGACTGCATACGTGGGAATGTATGTAGGTTATACCTCTAGAGGAAGTTGTACACGGGCTACAAGAGTACAGAACAGGCCATACGTGAAGGGCAGATGCAGCGAGACTGACTACCACACCCGAGACTTTCCACCCGTGACTGTCCAGCTTCTCCTCGTGATCCGGTCACATTTATAGTAAAGTACCGGTGGAAGTAATCGCTCTAATAGTATGCGCTAAGGCTTCTGCTTTGCCCAGGCGTAGGCGCAAGGCCGGGCCCAAGTGGGTGATTTTCCTGCTGAGTGGCTATCAACCTGTGACCGTGTTTAGGCAGCAACACACTGTGCCCGTTGATATCTGCTGCTGAGACATTGATGGGAACTGCTATTTGCAAAGTTTATACCTGGTTATTGCCGATGTCTCAAGGAGAGGAAACATACTTGTACAGGCTGCTGGGCTGGCATGCCGTGCACTAACCACTCTAAATTCCCCGTATAAAGATGCTTGGTCATGATCTTTGCATGGAAGTAGCATCTCTTTTATAGGCTTCTTTCCATAGATAGTCGGCTCGTATATTACCAAAAGGGATTTAATAGCTTTATTTTTTTACTATTCTATTTGTAAAAATTATGTAAAACTCAAATATGCCATATTTGCACTGTGTAGACTCATACACAGATCGTACCGATGCATGTTCGTTTAGTCTCGACTTCAACACCTTCTGCAATCCACGTGTTCGTCAGCCGTTGCTCCTGGTCTGGTACTAACTCTACCTGAATCCTCAAGGAAAGACTACTTTAACTTCAGAAGGCCACGCGGTGGCTGGCTGCATCCAGAACTACTGGTCGGTCAATGCCGATGGTTCGTAAGGCCGTGGCTAACGAGGTATGATGTGGTTCAGTGGCGGCAGCTCTAATGTTAGAGTATAGAGTAGTTGGTGCAGCACTTAGTAGTTGGTGCAGCACTTAGTAGTTGGTGGGTGTAGAAAGCTTGGCACACTAGTGTAGTATGGCACTTAGCCTTTGTAGTCTAATGTAGTGGTAGAAGTAGCCAGTACTTAGTCTTTGTATTTAGCAGTAGAAGTGGAGTAGAGTCGAGGCTTAGAGTCAAGGTTGAATTCAAGAGCAGTAGTAGGTATTGGCAGTAGTCTAGTGGTTAGGATTTAATGTAGCAGTTAGCAGTTAGTAACCTTGTACGCTGGTGTAGTAGTCTTCGTGAGTACTTCGTAGTCTCCAGCAGTCTAGTGGTTCCGGAAATAATACGTAGTACTAGTTTAGTATTTTTTAGTATTAGTATAGTAGTTTAGTACTAGTTTGGTATTAGTTTAGTACTAGTTTAGTACTAGTTTAGTATTAGTTTAGTAGTAGTTTAGTAGTAGTTTAGTAGTAGTTTAGTAGTAGTTTAGTAGTAGTTTAGTAGTAGTTTAGTACTAGTTTAGTAGTAGTTTAGTACTAGTTTAGCACTAGTTTAGCACTAGTTTAGCACTAGTTTAGCACTAGTTTAGCACTAGTTTAGCACTAGTTTAGCACTAGTTTAGTACTAGTTTAGTACTAGTTTAGTATTAGTTTAGCACTAGTTTAGTACTAGTTTAGTACTAGTTTAGTACTATAGTGGTATAGTAGTATAGTACTAGTACTAGTATAGTAGTATAGTAGTATAGTAGTATAGTACTAGTACTAGTATAGTAGTATAGTAGTATAGTGGTATAGTGGTATAGTACTATACTAGTATTAGTTTAGTATGTAGTTTAGTACTAGTTTAGTACTAGTTTAGTACTAGTTTAGTATGTAGTTTAGTACTAGTTTAGTATGTAGTTTAGTATTAGTTTAGTATGTAGTTTAGTACTAGTTTAGTATGTCGTTTACTTTGTAGTTTACTTTGTAGTACTTTGTAGTACTTTGTAGTACTTTGTAGTACTTTGTAGTACTTTGTAGTACTTTGTAGTACTTTGTAGTACTTTGTAGTTTACTTTGTAGTCAAGTTAGGTTAGTAGTAAGTCGCTTGTTGTAGTACTTAGTACTAGTAGATAGTGATCGTTTAGTTAGTACTTAGTACTAGTAGTTAATAGTGAATAGTTCTAAGTAGTAGTTAGTACTTTGTACTTTAGCCTCTAATGAGTAGTTTGGTTCCAGTACTTAGTGCTTGTACTAGTGCTCGTACTAGTGCTCGTACTAGTGCTTGTACTAGTGCTTGTACTAGTGCTTGGTCGTCGTCTAGTACTTAGTTATACTTAGTGCAGTTTTAGTTAGTTTGTTGTCGTAGTTGTTGGTGTTACTGATGGTATATTGGTGTATCCCATGGAATTAGTATAGTCGAGCGGACTTAGTTTGTGGTGTAGTAGTTAATTGGAGTTAGTAGTTGGTACTAAGTGTCTTTAGTAGTAGTTAGGCGTTTGTAGTTGCGTTACTATTCAAGTACTCCAGTACTAGTGCTTATTAGTGCTTATTAGTGCTAGTTCTAGTGTCAGCCGTTGGTACTTGGTGGCCAATAGTAGGTAGTAATTACTTCGTGTTCGATCGGTAGTCGAAGCTGTGGTATAGACTCCGGGTGCGACCTGCCGTGACTTGCCCCAGTATCCCAGTAGGCATGGGTTGCACTACACCTTGGTGATGGTAAGTCAGAACGCAATTTAAGCTATTCCTCTTTCTAGGAATCTTAAAATATTGCTGGGTGCGGACGAAGGGCAGTTAGTGGCTAATAGTTAGGTTTAAAGACTCAATTCTTGATGCGGCCATGAATGAGCGTGGGCGAGGCCTCTAGAAATGAAGCATGTAGACAGGATCACTGGTATTGCCTTTGATTATGACTACTGAGGTCCGCTCAAAGAGAATCGACCGTTATAGACTTTGAGGGACCGTTCTCGTGTAGACAGATGGTGAAGTGGTATCTGCTTCAGAGCTTAACCCGGAGCCGTGAAGGCCCGGCCACTTCTGACTCTGGGAATCACTCCCTTGTCGGGGTCCTTGACAAGCCCCACTGCTGCACTGGGCATTTCATATCATTTCTATGGGTAGCCCATGGCTCTAAATATAGATACGCTCCTCGGTTGAAGAGAATTGAGAAACTTTCCACAACCGTACCAGCTAAATGCGTCATTCACTATTCGAATAGCTGAACCAAAGGAGGTAAGTAAACAGCAATGTCTTAATATTGTTCAGGCCTTCTCTAAAATATTTCAGCCCGGGAATATTGCTCTGGGATTCTAGGCATGTCTGGTACGATCTTGTTACACGTGTGATGGAGCAGCATAGATTTTGCCCATCCCGTGACAAGAGACCTACTTAATTAGTAGTTGTAGTGTAGTTTGTAGCCATAGGGTTAGGGTAGTAGTGGTTGTTTTAGCACGTGATCATTGTTTGGTTTATGTTCGGTATCCCAGAGAAGAGACCTGAGGTCAAAAATCATACAGACTGTTTCGTTAGCTTCCGAAATGGTACTGATACGAGGCTGAATAAAGGTATCCTACAAATGGGTGGTGGGTGAGTATGGGTAAATAATAAAGCCGGGTGTATAGTGTAGATGGTATACAGTAGGTGACCGTGGAGAGTGTAGATAGTGTAGAGTGTACGTAGCATGATATTTTTAGTTTCTTGAAAGGTCTTCGTTAAATGATAATTTGCAAGTACATGGAGAGATAATTCAGTACGTATACACAGGGTAGCATACATGGTGTAGTACATGGGTAGCCAGGAGTTAGTATAGAGATTACCGTCTTGACCTTGTGCTACATTCCAAGGCAGATTGGGCTTTCCCGTTTGGTGGATAAGGCAAGGCTGCTTTCAGTTCCTAGACTTGAGAGAGTTAAGAAGTGCACATCACCGGGCGAACGACTGCCACTGCGCCAACGCATCCAACAACGCTAATGAACCACCTCCGCCAACTTCACTGTAGACACTGGTGGAGGCTGCAGCACTGGGTGCAGGATGTACATGTACAGTGGCCTGGGTCCAAACTGTGATTCTGGTAGATCCCGATGAGTATTGCACGACTCATCAGGATAAGACCCTAAAATAAGGCTCTCTCTTTTCGACGGTGAACGTACCGATCACGGCCGGACCTATCGGCGTTCGGTTGGTGTATCATGTTTTTGCCTTGTCGGCCCCCAGACATGGTTAGCCATCTTCGGTCTTGTCTCGACGGCTCATTCGTTGTTGGATGAACGCCGTGCCGGGATAAGGGCCACCCAAAGGTCTATAAGAAATCCAGAACCCTCTCTTAATCATCAACGAAGAACCATCATTTTAAAGTACTAAATGTTATCAAAGAATCTAACATTTTCAGTTTCTTTATATTCCTTGGTAAAAGTCCACCTTAACTTCATCCCAATCCTAGTAACAGTTTAGTAACAGAGTAAAAGATTAGTAACAAAGCAACAGATAGATAACTCAAATGCAGAGTAGGCAATAGCGCAGAGGAACTTTGGGATGTGACACCTTAGGCTATAGGGTATGTACAGAAGTGAGATCTATACTTGAAAGGTGTATGTACAGTGGTCTGAGATTAGTGGTCTGAGATCTTGGATGGGTCTGAGATTTGGGTTGGTGGTCTGAATTTGGGTTGGTGGTCTGAGATCTTGGATGGGTCTGAGATCTTGGATGGGTCTGAGATCTTGGATGGGTCTGAGATCTTGGATGGGTCTGATGATGGTCTGATCAAGGAGATGTCCTCAGATCATGACATGTAGTACTTGGGCCCATCGCCTCCCTCGGGCACCTCCCAGTTGATGTCCTGCGTGGGCACCTTGATGTCACAGGTCTTGCAGTGGATACAGTTCTGGCTGTTGATGTTGAACTTCACTCCCAACGGCTCGTCCTTGTCCTCAATGTACTCGTACACTCCCGCAGGACAGAACCGGCTCTCCACACCTTTGTATTTAGGCCACGATATTTCTGCGTGCTTCTGGTAGTCTTGGCCTGGAATGCGCAAATGGCACGGCTCGCTTTCCTGGTGGTAAGTGCCGGTTCGCGACACCGACGTGAGAATATCGAAGGTGAGTTTTCCATCGGGTTTCGGGTACTCGATTGGGGAGTACTTGGAGGCCTCCTGGGTTGCCTCTGCATCGGTGTGATCCACTGAGAGCGTCCAGGGCTCTGCTCCGTTGGTCACCATGGTAGTAAGCCCCGAATGAGAGAGTCCACTCAAAAACCCGAGTGGGCCGGGGAGAAGGTCGAATGATGGACGAATATTGCGTACCTCGTAGAGCTCCTGATATGCCCACGACTGCTTGAAACTCTCTTCGTAGTCCTTTAAGTCCCACACCTGCGTCATGTCTGACTCTTCGTCAACCACCTCCAACTCGCCCAAATGCTTGAAGATGGTTTCCGCAGCCACAAGCCCGGACTTCATGGCCGTGTGCGTCCCTTTGATTTTGGGCAAGTTGATGAACCCTGCTGCACATCCCACGAGTAGCCCTCCGGGGAAGTGGAGCTTCGGGATCAGCTGGTAGCCTCCCTCATTGAGCGCTCTGGCCGCATATGACACACACTCGCCTCCTTCGAGGACATTGGCGTAGTACGGATGAGTCTTCATCTTCTGGAACTCCTCATAGGGCGAAATGTACGGGTTTGCATAGTCCAACCCCACCACGAGCCCAACGGCGACCAAGCCGTCGCCGAAATGGTACATAAACCCGCCTCCGTAGACGTCCATTGGGAGCGGAAAGCCCACCGTGTGCCCCACAAAGCCCTTCTCGAAGTTCTCCTCGGGAACCTGCCATACCTCTTTGAGCCCCAACCCGTACGTCTGCGGGCTGCAGTTTTCCCGGAGGTTGAACTTTGCCATTGCCTTCTTGGTAAGCGACCCGTGGCAGCCCTCGGCAAGCACAGTTTGGCGGGCGTGGAACTCCATGCCTCTTTCGAACGACAGCTTGGGCCGCCCGTCTCGTGCGATTCCCACGTCCTTGGTGGCCACGCCCTTGACCGCGGTGCCATCCTCATTGTATATGAGTTCACTGACGGCGATTCCAGGGTACATCTCCACACCGAGCTCCTCGGCCTGCTCTGCAAGGTACAGGACGGTCTGGTTCAACGATACAATGTAGTTTTTGCCCTTGTTGACCATTTGCGGCGGCTCCGGCAACGAAAACGCATATTCCGACGTCAAGTATTTCATTTCGTCGTGCTCTGCCATGGTCACAATGTCTGCTGGCAAAGGAATGCCTTCTCCCGTCTCGGAATAGTGCTCCAGTTCGGGGAAGAGTTCCCGCAAGGCACGTGGCTCGATCACGGCGCCACTGACCATGTGCGATCCGAAATCGGCTGCCTTCTCCAAGAGCACTACTCGCATTTCGCCGCTGCCTGACTCATTATCTAATTGCTTCAACTTGATGGCAGTGGCTATACCTGCAGGACCTCCGCCAACAATACACACATCCACTTTATCGACGGCTCTTTCTTCAAAGAGAATGTCTTTTTCTTCGGCGGTTAATTGGTCCACTGGAACTTCCGCTTGTTCTGCAGAGAGCACGCTATTCTGGGCAAACCACGCCCGAGACGTGCTGGAAAGGCCACGTATACACATGATTGGGGCGTGGACTCGAAGCAGGCTATTTCTGGCCCGGAGACCGATTTGAAGGGGTTTGGCGCCGGTTTGCACGATTTCGGTGCCGTTTTGAGTGTCTTTGGCGGCTTGATTGGTATGGCAAGCTAAATGTAGACAGCGCAGGGAATTGAACCCTTTTGTGGTATACGCCCTAAGGGACGTGCAAGTCCTGGGCATTCGGGAGAGCATCTTGTGCTTGTAAAGCTGTCTCGAGAAGGAGTCTATTAGGTGAGAAACGAGTAGTTATGTGTTGAGAAATATAAGAGTTGCGAAACCGACAAGGTATACTTTTTTCATGACTCACTCACAGTTCTACAAGTCACGAGCAGCGGAAACATAGAAAGGTTGTCACGTGTTTGGCCACGTCGCCATAGACCAGAACAGCCTTGGCGACACTGCACCAGAGCACCTGCGCTTGGCGTGGCTAATCTGGCTCATCGTGGTGGCTCGCGTCCATCCAATCAAAACTGCGATGATGATAATGCAGTCACGTGCCGCGCTGCTCTTCGCGCCATGCGCTTATATATCTTCGTATAACATGGTATGGGCCTTGATCCAGGTGTTCAGAGGTGCTTTCAAATGTTATTGCAATCATGTTCGTACATGGTTTCCGAATGGTTCCAAATATGACCTCGAATATGCTTTCAAACATTGATAAGTCGAACATCTTGTTGACGTGGTATTATGGCCCCAGACTTTCTGAGCTGTAGGAAATGAGGAAAGAAACCTTGACTTCTAGAGCACATAGGAAAATAGCCCTAAATAACTGTTGGATAAATACTACCGTCACTTATATCTTGAAGAGAAATTAGCTTTCCAACGAACACTTCACTGGCAATCATTTCGTCTTCCTCTATGTCTGGCTTGCTATGTCGTTATGACACCCACACATTCAATGAACGCTCGGAGTTGTTCTGGTCCGCTAGTTCATCTAACAGATCAATAGCAAGCTGCCAATCGTCCAGCGAATCGATGACCACGAAATCGCCTTCTTCATCCTTATACTTGAGTTTGTTGATAATCACATCCTCGTTCACTTCGGGACTGGCTGCAATGTATGATGCGATTTTATGGTGCAACTCCTGGAATGAGATGCCCGTAGACACTGCCAAGACCTCCTGCACTTCTGCTCTCTTGTAAAATAATTTGATCTGAATATGCAGACCTGCAGGCGACACGGGCATCGACTCATTGTAACCCGGCAGGTTGTTGGAATATCCGTGGCGTCCCATTTTCATCATGCTGAACGTGGAAGACGAGGATATGTGCCGCTGCTCTGATGTGTCTGATTTGTGCGTTGGCGACTCCGCAACATGGAATCCTCCATGCTGTCCACCCATGACATCATTAGAATAGTTGGTACCAAGTGACCCTCTGGAATCTCTGAGCTTCTTCTGCAACTGATTATTCACTTCATTGCTCTTCAATGCTCTCAAGCAGTTTTCCCACTGGTTCCTGGGCTCTTCGGTCTTATACCGCAAAGTGAACGACCCACTTTCCTTCTTTCCGGACCAGGAAATCACCAAAGTATAGCCTTGGAGATTAGCCGACTGAATATTATAGATCTCAGAAATATACACTCTCCCCTTCAACTCAAGGGTGGTGCTATCTCTAGCTCCACTGAGAGACTCCAACAAATTGGCTGTGGAACCAGAGACATTGCTATTGGTTTTCTTCCTCGAAGACAAAAGCTCTCTCTTTTTCTTGTCCTTTTGCTTATCAGCAGGAACTACTTCAATGAAAAAGAAGATGATTCTCTCGAAGAGGTACGCCACGTACTCTTTCTCACTGTCACCATCCTTTATGGAAACTGGACTGTGGTAGAGCAAATCGCCCTGGTCACGTAAATTGAAGCCACGCCAATTCTTGACTCGCTCCACGAGGTTATGTAGAAATCCCACATTTTCGGACCTTCTTTGCGCTTCGTTGACCTGGTTGGCCACCTCTTTCATCGCAACATTAGCGAGCAGAAGTTCGTTGTAGTAAGTGGCGTCCACGGAATCAGTGTAAGTCTTGAGAAGCTCCTTTAGTAGCAAGGGGTATTTGCAAAGACGCTGGATTGGCTTGATGATGAACGACTGTAGTTCGAAACCAGGGTCAATCAAGGACGACGACTTCCTGAGATTAGCGGCCTCCTTCGATATTAGCTCGATAGCTCCGATTTGGCCGATGGTCCAAGGCTCGTAAGCGCGGAACGGACCGTTGGAAGCATGGATGAAAACAGAACCGATTCGCTGATACTTCGTTGGGACATCGATGTTACATTCAAGCCCGCATAATAAGCGTCTGTGGAAATCGACAATGTCATTAAGATTGGGGAACAAAACGTGGAGCTGCTCAGACGAGAGGGCATCGGCGGCCTGGAGCTCGTTCCTGTAAGCAATCAAAAGTTCCAAGTCCAGGATGTACTTGCGCTCGGTTTGAATCAATTCTTTAAACACTTTGGACCGGTCGTCGGTAATCTTGAGGTCAGCAAAGCCAGCCAACAACTCTTCCTCGGCCGGGTCCAAACGGGTAGCCGGACATTGGTCAAGCAAAGCAATGACGGTGTCGATTATTTTTAGAAGGTCATGGGTGTTTTCTGAGAACACGTTGGAGATGGTAAACATGGAGTCGTCATCCACCAGCAAGTGGGTCTTCACTGCCACCACAAAGTCGTAGACGGCTTTCTTGCACATTCTAAGGTCGTCGCCCTCCACAATGTCGATAGGGTGGTCAGGCACGATTCTGTTGAAAATCAAGCACAAAGGCGTGCCTCTTTGAAACAACTTCCACACCAGCGTGGCCGGGTCCAGCCTTAAGTTAGCAGGAAGAACACCTGCAGTGTATGTAAAGATGTTTTTCGACAACGGAAGCGAGCTCTGCGACGTGGACACAGCAGAATTGTCCAGGTATATGGAAAACCCACTGGAGCCCGTAGAGCTCCTAAACACATTGGGAGAGCTATCAGTCTGCAGTAACTGCTGGGACAACGCAAGCGCCTGCTGCTCTGCGCAACGTTCGGCAATGAGCTGGGCTTGTTCGATGAATGGCTGCATACCAGGAAACTCGCTCAACCTTCGCAACAAGATCTTGCTTTTGTAGAACATGTGGTCCTTCGCCAGAGAGACTTTGTTCATGGACATGTTTGAGGCAGCAATGGGGCCCGAGGCCACACGAGATATGCTGGTAGACGAGGAGTGTATGGAGGGCGTACTGGCAGCGGAAAACGACCGGAAGGTCGTGTGGGAGAAACTATCCATTGAGGGGGTGTATTGTCGAGATTAGGCAGATACTATAACAGCGGTGAAAAAATGAGCAGACGAACAGTGAAATAAACAGCAGGTATTGTGACACAGCACTATTGTGAGGGTATAAATCCGGAATAAACTTGAGCGGTTAAGAAATTCTTCTGGAGAATGGGCCCTTTAATGAAACGTCACGGATAGCTGAGCAGGACAGATAAAAAGGGCGCCTAGGGCAGCAGCAAGGAAAGTAATGGTGCTAGCGACTTGCGACTTTGACCGGGGGTACCGTGGGTTGTATCGGCAAGATAGGTCAATGAAGGAGAAAGAGACAGAAATAGCCAGAGCAGTCCGTGCTATTCATAACAAAAAGACTGTGCGAAAGTCAATCCCGAGGAAGGCTCAAAAGAGCGGCCGCGGAAGGGTTCTCTGCAGGCCCACGAAGTCTTCTGAGAAATGCAAACGGTACGTGTGTGAAGACGCAATTTGCAGAGTCGCACTAGGGACGCACGGCGCGCGCTAGCGCCTCAGATAGTGGACAGAGAATTGGCCAATACGCAGGTCCCGAGAGATTGTTCCAGGTTGCATAGCTTTCCACAACTATTCCTCCACTCTCCTCACTCTCTCCTCACTCGATCACTCTCTCCTCACTCAATCACTCTCTCCTCACTCAATCACTCAATCCTCACTCAATCATCACTCAATCCTCACTCAATCCTCACTCAATCATCACTCAATCCTCACCACTCACTCGCATTTCTTACCACTCACTCGCATATTCACCACTCGCTCGCATGTTCTCGATTCTCACCCACTCACCCGCATTTCCTCACTCCTCACTAACTTCATCATCATGTAGAAGCCAGAGCTGAATGCTCACCGCCTGGTCCTGTTTCTGTCCCTATTTCTGTTGTCCCTTTCCCATTCCCTCTCCCTCTCCCTCTCCCTGTCCCTGTCTCCGACTTCGGTCTTTTGTGCAGTCTCACGGTCTTCCTTCCGCCCATAGCCCATAGCCCTGTTCTTGTCTTCCAGAAACACTATCATGAGCCGGTTGGGCACCCAGCCCACATGCAGGCGAGGCGTGCCAGGAACCTCGTGTACTAGCTCCATTGTCCAGCTGTCGTAGACGCGCGAGTTGATGTCCAGTCGGTAGCCCACGTACACGTACTGGCCGTCTCTGCTGCACGCCAAGGAGCATATCTCCAGGTCCACGTCCGCCAAGACTCCTGTGGTCATCAAGTCGGACGTCCGCCAAAAGTACACCACGCCCTCACGTGACCCCGCCGCTAAATACCGTCCTTTCGGGTCCACCAACAAGCATGTCACCAGCCGGGGCCCCGTGAGCGTATGCACCAATTCAAATTGCACTCCCAGCCGGTAGACGAGAATGCGCCCGTCGTCTGTGGCCACCAAGAGCACCGCGTGTCCTTGGTTGAGCCACTTTATATCGGTGATCTCTCCAATCAGCGATATACGCAGCAATTGAGCGTGGTTTTTGGCAACATCACAGATGTAAATGGTGTCTTTAGAGGCGGCAGCCAAAACAGTGCCATCGGCAGAGTACAGGAGCAACTGAAGAAGAGCACCAGCATCCACCGTGACTTGCCTGTCCAAGACGCCCGAGCTCTTCCAGATCTTGACCAGCGAGTCGCCTCCCACGGTGGCAAAGTCCAGGTCGGTGTTTGGGAGCCACGCCACCGCCGTGACTTCCGCCTGGTGGGTAGACTCAATCACCACTGGGTCCACTAGCGACAGCAGAAGGCATTTCCATATGCGGATGGTCTTATCGAGGCGAGTGTTGACCACGCGAGTGCCCGTGAGGTTGACGGAAACCACCACGATCTCCAGCGCCAGCGGCTTGCCTTTGCGGTCCAAATCACTGACCAGTTCGAACCGGAAGTTGCTGAATATGGACATGCTCTGGATGAAGTATCAATGGATGCGAATGCGCGCATCTGGAGGCCGTGCTACACTTACCACTTGGGGCAGGGGATTTTTGGTGTATATGGGTAGAATTCTTTGGGTTTGTGGGCTATTTAGAATAGCTTCACAGTTACTTTGCTTACTTTTTGTGATTCGTGTTGGACTTTTTTGAATCGGAGTATGTTCACGTTGTACGTGTTGGCACTCTGCTTGCGAATGGGCAACTTTTAGCAGTCAAAGGCGCAGTATGATTGTACAAGAGCCAAAGGTTCGTACCATTGCTTAAAACCACTACACTACTCTACTACTACACTAATCTACTACTACACTACTCTACTACTACACTACTACACTACTCTACTACTACACTACTACACTACTACACTACTCTACTACACTAGACACATTATGGGTTGCGCACTACCGCCTCTGACCAAAACCCTGGTTGCATTGCTTGGAATCGACCCTTTACGAGCGTGCTTCACGATCTCCTGAATATGGCCCGAAGACTACGTTCTATGCTTCTTGACAGCTAATGGCATAAATGTGGCCTTCTACTTGTTTGAGTGAACCATGCTGAGCTATGAAGTTTAGTACTTGACCTTGCAAGCCCACAAGACCTGACATGACCTACCAGACGTATTGACACCTATACATTCTACTCTTTCGAGACAATTTTTACACCACTAAATGGGGATTTCTGGGTCCATTATTACTGCGGTGCACTAACTACATCCTGCGTTACGGTTAGATTCTGGTCGCCTAGTACCTAGTTTGTTATGTTGATTCGTTGATGATTCCTCGAGAGGAGGAAGTGGCCTTGTATAGACTGCGGCATTTCTTATCTCTGCGTGGCTTATCACAGCAATGGAGCAACGAGATAAGGTGCAGGATAGCTAATCTCTTCCGGTTTGGACCACTGATTATCGACGCTGATAAGGTGACGAGGGGTAGTACGATCGATCGGAGCTTCCGACTCCTGCCAAAATAGGGGTTGTCTGACAATCACCTCTGATCGAGCAGCATAGGCTCTGGGGTCTAAGTTACACCATACTACTCTGTCTCTGTCTACTCTGTCTACTCTACTACTCTACTACTCTACTACTCTACTACTCTACTACTCTACTACTCTACTACTCTACTACTCTACTACTCTTCTACTCTGTCTACTCTGTCTACTCTGTCTACTCTGTCTACTCTGTCTACTCTGTCTACTCTGTCTACTCTGTCTACTGTCTACTCTACTACTCTACTACTCTACTACTCTACTACTCTACTACTCTACTACTCTACTACTCTACTACTCTGTGGTAATAATGTAGGAGTAGGCTTAGAGAGTAGAAGTACACTGCACTAAACCAGTACACTACTACTGTACACTGCTAATACCATTGTAGATGTAGTCCATTATATATCTAGTCATTGCAGATGTAGTGTTACGATCAAGTCAAGGTGATGTGCGGCTAAGTTTGAATATCCAGATTAAATAGGTATTGTTAGATTCTTTGATAACACTAGTACTTTGTAGTTCAGTGTATTCGTTGATGATTCCTCGAGAAGAGGAATCAAGTGGTCTTATATAGAATACTCGGCATTTCTTATCTCTGCGTGGCTTATCACAGCAATGGGGCAACGAGATGAGACCCACGATAGCTAATCTTTTCCGGTTTCGGACCACTGATTATCGACGCTGATAAGGTGACGAGGGGTAGTGCCGATAGCGGAGGTTGACAGCTCCGGTCGACAGCTCCGGTCGGGATATTCCGACTCCTATCAAATAGGGGTGTGGCTCAGCTATTCGGGCTTTTCCCTTATCTCATCTGATCGAGCAGCGTAGGCTTTTTCTGATCCTGATGGGTAGCACACTACCCATCGGGGGTCTAAGATATAGGGCCGAAAGCCTTGTAAGCACAATTAACAATAGTGACTATATGGTAAGCCCCTGCCATGCATGCCTTGAGTGAGTAGTAACTAGAGTATAGAGCTTAGAGTTTAGGGTGGAGTATAGGGTAGATATCAGAGACTACGAGCAGAGTTTAAAGCAGTCATGAACTGAACAAGAGGACTTTCAAGTAATCGATACTGGAACAAGAAAAGCTAGCAGTAGAGTAGTAATATAGTAGTTAGTAGTAGTTAGTAGTAGTTAGTAGTAGTTAGTAGTAGTTAGTAGTAGTTAGTAGTAGTTAGTAGTAGTTAGTAGTAGTTAGAGAGTAGTAATAGAGTAGTAATAGAGTAGTAATAGAGTAGTAATAGAGTAGTTAGAGAGTAGTAATAGAAGTTCTACACCAATTGATCCTTTTAAAACAAACGTTAGTAGAAACGACACCCAAAATTCAAACGAAACTCTGACCGGAGGTGGAGGTCACATGGCCTTCACGCAATCACAATTCCACCGAACCCGGTATCCACAACCTCATGTAGCTAGCCGATCAATTAACACATCTCCAGCATGGCTGGCCCATAGTACTATACCTACATCACACTCATACGCTATATCTGATACTACTAGTCCTCTGATTTCTTACTAGCTGTACTACTGCTGTACTACACTACAAGTACTACATAGAAGTGCTACTATAGAAGTGCTATTATAAAAGTACTACTGACCACACTTCCAGACACTACACTGGCACCAGGTACTCCATAACTGGTGTACCTGTACTCTACTACTAAAGGCTCTATTACTACTGAACTGGTCTTCTGGAGCTACGACCACTACGTCCACTGTTCCACTTCTACTGTACTCTCCGGCTAGACTTCTCACTAAAGGGGTACTACACTGGTTCAGTACTATAGTGTAGTATTAAGTTTTACCACTTCTGTAACAGTACTAGTACTCAGTCTATAGGTTACTGTATTGGCTCTATTACTGCAGCCATAGTCTTGTGCATTCTCACCACCACCTCTTACCTTTACCTTTTCAAGTCTACAATAATCCTGCAAAACTCTACTGGCCTATTTACTCTGGCCTATTTACTAGTGTTGGTAAGGCACTGGTCAGAGATTCCCAGACAACGCAATTGGGAGGTGGAAGTCGTGGTCATTAAAAGTCTACGTTTCGCCGAGACCTAAGTGTCTGGATGACTCCACCCTAAACTACTACCTACACCAGTACGTAGTGCATTTGTTGCAGTCTTGAGTTCTTGTGATACTCCATCTATGGAATTACTCATAATCGTACCGACACTTAATAAACTAAATACTGAATGCTGATGGAACCTATACGCATAGTAGCCTGCGTCACGTTACTATAAGACGTTTGTCCGGATAGTCATCAGGCTATGGATATGAGCCCTGCGGTTGCACCCAGCTAATATGCACATTGGACCACCCTTCCACACCTGTCACAGCCTGGACGCGACGGCTTATGCAGAGCAGCCAGTAGCTACCGAATCTCCTACCAAGCTTACCCTACCCACCAAATCACCCAATAAACGACCCGGTCAGACTCAACAAAACGCAGTAAGTATTGCCTCACGCACTACGCTAATCACTACTCGTGTGCACTACCCACTGCAGACCGCTGCCAAGCAGTCTCGACTTGATTGCCCCATTCCTTCACCAGTTCATAAGCAAAATCGTCTCTCTGGGTGCCCCTCAAGTCTATCTCCATACCTTAGGAACTCGCTGCTCCACAGAGCCGATACGTACCCCCCACAACGTGTTAGTCTAAACGGTACATCTCGGTATACAGGCGCGCGAAAATTCACTACAGGACACCAAGTCACTTTCCCTTTTCCACCTACAGTCCCAATGCTGGCCAGACCAAGATTGTTATCGCTAGATGCGTTTGCCAAGACTGTGGAGGACGCCAAGGTCAAGACCGCCTCCGGCGGCTTGATCACCATGGTGTGCATCCTTGTGGTGATGGTGTTGATCCGTAACGAATACTACGACTACACCAGCGTGGTGTTACGCCCGCAATTGGTGGTGGACCGTGACGTCAACAAACAGCTTGATATCCACTTGGACGTGACGTTTCCCGATGTGCCCTGTGGCGTGCTCACCATGGATATCTTGGACCTCACCGGCGACATGCACATGAACGTTATCCAGTCGGGGTTCGACGTGTTCCGCGTGCTTCTGCTGGGCGAGGAGATCAAGGATGACTTGCCCATTTTGACCGGCACTGAGTCCATTTCGGAAGTGTGCAAGGGCTTGACGCCCGACGAAAAGCTGCAGAATATGCCGTGTGGCTCGTGTTACGGTGCCTTGCCGCAGACCAACTCCGACTACTGTTGCAACACTTGTGAGTCGGTGCGCTTGGCTTATGCCGCCGCCAGATGGGGCTTTTTTGATGGCTCGGACATTGCCCAGTGTGAGCTGGAGGGCTACGTGGACAAGATGAAGCGGCGCATTGAAAACAACGAAGGCTGCAGAGTCAAGGGCTCGGCCAAGGTCAACCGCATCTCGGGCAACTTGCATTTTTCGCCTGGCACGCCGTTCACCGATGCTGGAAGGCATGCGCATGACTTGTCGTTATGGCTCAAGTACAGGGACAAGTTCACCATGAGGCACAAGATCAACCACTTCTCGTTTGGGGCGGACCCCACGGCGGCATTGTCCATTTCCAGCGACGACGAAAACGCCCCTTCAACCAAGCCTTTGGATGGCTATATGTTTGAGCAGCCCAAAAAGAGCCACGTGATCAACTACTACCTCTCCGTGGTGGCCACAAGAGTGGAGTTTTTGGAGGACAAAAAGCCCGCCATCGACACAAACCAGTTCTCCGTGGTGTCTCACGATAGGCCCATCATCGGGGGAAGGGATGCCGACCATCAAAACACCCTACATGCCCAAGGAGGCGTCCCTGGTGCGTTCTTCCACTTTGAGATCTCGCCGATGAAGATCATAAACCGCGAGGAGTACGCCAAGACCTGGTCGGGTTTCATTTTGGGCGTGGTCAGCTCAATTGCCGGTGTTTTGACTGTGGGTGCAGTCTTGGACCGTTCTGTATGGGCTGCTGAACAAGCCATCAGAGGGAAAAAGGATTTGTGAAGGAGTGAATAAGTGGATGTTTGTGAACAAAATTGAATGAAACTCCGTGAAAGTTTTGATTCTCCGGGAGCATTGATTGGACATGTGTAACTCTTCGTGGACAACTTGGTGTATTTATTGGTAGTTACAGTATGCAAAACACCATGAAAGTTTATCCATGGATCACAACGAATCTGTAGCAAATGACCTTTTCTATGTACATGGCACTCGATTGAGGAGGCCGTGGTAACGCAATGCATTAATGCCAATACGTTACTGGTTTTGGACCAGCTCTGCTTCGAGGCTAACAATCTCCACCACCAATTAGTAGCAAACTAGTCTGCGAATCATTGGGGCCAGACTCTAGACATCACTGATCAAATGACTGATGCTATTATAGTACTTCTCCTCCAACAGCTGCGCAAGCTCCTCCTTCGACAACCAGCGGTGGGCCACGTTTTTCTGCGCCTTGAAGTCTCCTGACAAAATGTGCAGCTTGATAAAAAACTCCCTTTCGCCAGATTCGGAGGAGTTCACGTGACATGGCTTGGGCGACACGTTAAAATAGTTCATGCCGTCTCCGCCCACGGAAATGAGGCCCCGCTCCACCGTTTTATGTAGAGGACTGGCTCCTTCATTGGGAAAAGTCGGGAACGACCATTGCTTGCCGCCGTTGTCGCTTGTCACCAAGTATAAAGTTCTGGCCAAGCTCCTCTCTAAAGACGTTTGGTCATTGGTCTTATCAGCCTCAGTAACTCTAGAATTAGGTACGATTTTCCGCGACAAGTTGTCCTGTGCCTCAGAAGCAGCCGCAGACGAATCATCAGATACAGACTCGTCGTAAGTCTTGGGCAACCGGAGCTCCTGCTTAAATCTTCTATCTCTCTGGTGCCTGATCTCTGGTCTACCGCCCACAAACTCAAGATTGGGGTTGTTGAAGACCGGGGGTTTGTTCAATTCCCTATACCTTTGCTCAGCAATAGTACCAGGTCTGTAGTAGAACCATTTCGGGAAGGTCCACATTAAGCGCTTCCATAGCTCGCATTGGTAGTCGTAGTATTGCAGCTGAAACTTGGGCAAGTCAGCGGTGATCACAGGCGTGCGCAGCAATAGAAGCGTGGCACGAATGGGGACTGCGGCGCCTGCAGCGGAGCCCGAATTGTACCGTATGAAGCTTTTACTCAACATGGTATGGAGTGTGGAGGCAATTTTTCCGGATATTTTTTCTGTATGGGTTTTTTTCTGTATGGTTTTTTCTGCGCGTGCGCAGCGACGCTCGCAGTAATACTCATCATGCGGTGGGTCGGTGTCCGGCATGAACCCTCAGGGGCGTGCGCGCACCGCAGCAGTATAAAAACGCCCGCGATTTCCTCCTTCCCTTGACAACTATCACTACGTCTATCGTTCATAATCCAAGCATATCTCCCCCGAGAATCCATCCAACTATCCAGTTCCACCGTTCTCCAGCTAGATTCCAGCTAGTTCCAGACAGTCCCAGTTTATTTCCAGCCAGTTATTATTTCCAGCCAGTTCCAGTCTATTCCTAGTCAAGTTCCATCCATTAACTCGTCGGGTGTTTGAGATAGTAAAGTAACGTATTGTAATTGGTGACCGAGTATTGAGAGTGAACAAGCACTGAAACTGATCAAGTATTGAAACTGATCAAGTATTGAATCGATAGTATTGAAAAGAACAAGCATCAAATCAAGCACTGATCAAGTATAGGAATTCGGGTGCATTTGAGCTTTGTCTTTCTAATTATTGTCTATCAAGTACTTGTTTGAGTACTACCAGGTATCAGTAGAGATATCCAAGGTTGTAAATTTACACCATGTCTGCAATCCAAGAGTTTGAAAGCATTTTGCAGGAGTTGCCCACGTTGAAGGCGCCAGGAGTTTCCGGTACGCGGATCAAGAAGTTGACTGATATCGCCGTTAAAAACGTGGCCGACGAGTCCAAGTTGATTGCATCGTTATACTCCAGCTGTAAAGCTACGCCCTCTTCCCACAAGTTGGGTGCGCTCTATGTGGTGGATTCCATCGTCAGAGTATACATGGATGAGGCCAAGAAGAAGAACGAGCTGATTGATGCTCTGGCTGCCGAGGGAACCTTTGCCGCTGGTGTGCACCGCATCAGCGAGTTAGTGGAACCCATTGTCGACGATGCCATGGAGTTGACCATTGTGCCTGCTACAAAAGTCAAGATTGGCAAGTTGGTGGACATTTGGGAGCGTGCACTGACTTTCAGCCCCGAGACCATTGCTCGCATTAGAGAAAAACACTTCAAGTCGCTGACTCCGCCGGGTCTGCCCGTGGGAAGAAAGACGGAGGCTGCACTTCCTCCCCCACCACCGGCTGCTGCGGCCCCCGCAGCTCCCGCCAGTGATGCCGGTAACATCTTGCTGACGCTTGCATCCTTGGCTAAGAAGACCGAGACTCCCCCAACTGGATCACCTGCCCCACAGAATGCTGCCCCTGCGCAGAACAACGCCAACAACATCCTTTCCCAGTTGTCTGCGTTGGCAGGAACCTCTAGCACGACTCCGCCGGTTCAGTCACCACCTTCTCTGCATGCACAACCTAACCAACCTGGAAGCAAAGAGTACATCTTCAACATGTTGCAGCAAATGCAGGGCCTGGGCTCGCAACCACCAAACCCGGTGCCCGGCATGCCACCGGTGCCCAACATGCAGAACTTGCAAGGGCAGGCCGCCATGAACATGAACCAGGGCTACCAGGGCCCCAACCAGGGCCTCCAAGGCATGAACCCGGGCCAGAACTACGGCAACCAAGGATACCAAGCGCATGGCCCCGCCCACAATCAAAACTTCAACAACCAAGGCATGCACGGCAACTACAACGACAGAAGAGGCCGTGACGACGGTGGCTACTCCAGGAGAAACCGGTCCAGGTCTCCCTCAGGCCGCTACGACAGATATGGTGGAAACGACAATGGTCACCGCAACGACCACCAAGGCTTCATGCAGCCCCCGCAGCAAGAAATCAACGAGCCAGGAAATCCCAACTACCGGCCCAGAAATACAGGCTTCGACAGCACCTTGCCACAGGGCTCCTTCAAGGTGTTATCCCGAACCTTATTCATTGGAGGTGTGCCTCGCGGCATGGACGAGAGACAGCTTGCTTCCCATTTGAAGCCGTACGCAGAGGTGCAGTCCACCATCTTGAACAGCGAGAGAAAGCACGCCTTTGTGAAGGTGTACTCTAGAAAAGAGGCCGAGAATGTACTTCAATCCTTTAACAAAGACGGCGCATTGCCCTTGAGAACAAGATGGGGTGTTGGGTTCGGGCCCAGAGACTGCTGTAACTACCAGCATGGCATCTCCATCATCCCTATCCAGCGCTTGACCGATGCTGACAGGCAGTGGGTTGTGCTGGCGCAATGGGGGGGTACTGGTGGAGAGCCGTTGGTGAGCGGCATCGTCATTGATGAGCCAGATATTGAAATTGGTACGGGTATCTCGTCCAAGGCCATGTCCCGCAAAATGCCCACCAATTCTACCAGAAACGGACCCAAATCCAACCGTCCTGGCGAGTCCGAGGACCACTTTGCCAAGACCAGCAACAGCGGAAGCCAGGACTTCATCTCATACGCTCTGGGCACGAACCCATTGAGCGGTCTCTTTGCCAACCAACCTCCACAAGCAAACCCCCAAAACAACGGCTACCCTCCTCAAAACAACGCTTATCCTCCTCAAAACAACGGCTATCCTTCTCAGCAAGGATACCCTCCACAGAGCAACTACGGTGGGCCTCCAAATGCCAACATCGGCGCTCAGCTTGCCAATTTCTTCCAGAACGGCGGCCAGCGGTAATAATGTATATACATAATTAATTTACTGAACTACCATGAACTAATCATCTACTGCACATATATCCATACTAAACATGTACTAATCCTATCTGTAGACACTTATTCTGTTGCTCATTAATTTTGACTATATATACTGGGTCTTTATGCTTCAACGGGAATCGGTGTCGGTTCGCCGATCACCTCCAAGCGGCCGTTACCCGACGACTTGATCACCGTATTACTCACGGTCTTGGGCTTACTGATGGCATCTCCCTTGACGATGGCCTCCATCTCCTCACGGTTCAAGGTTTCGTACTCCAACAAGCCCTCGGCGAGTCGTTTCAACTCCACCTTCTTAGCCTGGAGCATATCCCTTGTTCTCTGTTCTGAAGAAAGCAAAAATTCCCGCACTTCCTGATCGGCCATGTCTCTGATCTTGGGCGACCACGACTCCCAGTCGTCACTGAGTTTGACGGGGCCAATCTTATCACTCATACCGTATGAAGCAACCATTGCCCTGGCCATTCCGGTGGCACTGGCCAAGTCAGATGAACACCCGCTGGTCACATTGTCGGGACCGTGGATCATCTCTTCGGCAATCTTTCCGCCCATACAGACATCCAACCTGGAGAAACACTCTTTTTTTGTCATGTCAACTTTATCCATCTCGGGTAATTGAAAAGTTACACCCAAGGCTCTTCCCCTAGGCAAGATTGTGGCCTTGTACAAAGGAGTGGCCGCTGGAGAGTACATGGCCATGATGGCATGGCCAGCTTCGTGATATGCAGTGTTCTTCCTTGCCTCCTCGGTGATGACCATCTTCTCTTTGGCAGCTCCCATCAAAATCTTATCCTTGGCCCATTCGAAATGCGACATGTCAACGGCAGGAGCAGATAACTGAGATGCATGCACTGCAGCCTGGTTCACTAAGTTCATTAGCTCGGCTCCTGACAAGCCCGGGGTACCTCTGGCAATCACCGTGGGGTCGATGTTGTCTGCTGTCTCAACATTCTCCATATGGTGCTTCAAGATATCAACACGACCTCTGACGTCGGGTAATTCAACCACAACCTCCTTGTCAAAACGGCCGGGTCTAGTGAGCGCCTTATCCAACGATTCAGGGAAGTTGGTGGCTCCAATGATGATAATGCCTTCTGTCTGCGAGAAACCGTCTAGCTCCACCAACAATTGATTCAATGTTTGCTTTGCGTAAGCTTGATCCTTGGGGTTTCTTTTTCCTCCGATTGCATCCAATTCATCAATGAAAATGATGGCAGGCGACTTTTCCCGAGCTTGGTTAAACAATTCCCGGATTCTCTTGGCTCCAACACCAACATAGAGCTCGTCAAACTCCGAACCAGACATGAAAAAGAACGGCACGCCCGCTTCACCAGCGGTAGCACGTGCCAACAAGGTTTTACCAGTTCCCGGAGGTCCAGTCAACAACACACCTTTAGGCAACTTACCACCCAAGCCAGTGAACTTGGAAGGGTCTTTTAAGAAATCCACAATCTCCTCCAATTCAGCCCGTGCCTCGTCGCATCCCTGCACGTCTTTAAATCTGACCGTGGACTGGGATACATCAATAGACTTATCGGCCACCTCGGAGTTCCGGAAAATAGTCCCGTTCTCCACAAGGTAATTGAACGCATTCGAGGCACCATATGTGAGGAGCGCGAGCGGAATCAACCACTTAAGCCACTTGGATACAAGCGTGAATCCGCTCTCGGAAACAACCACGTGTACGGGATCATTTCTAGAACCCACACCTCCAGCAAACGCCGGTTTTCCTGCCATACCCAACTGAGCTCCTTGATAAACAGAACCTTTGGACACCTCACTGGCCACTTGCTCAGCTTTGGCTTTCTTACCCATGCGGTTCAAGGCTTCTATGTAGTATTGGGCACACTCTGCGTTGGAAGCAATGCCAGGGGTCTCATACCGCAGCACGACAATTTGGGGATAGTTTGTGGCAATCAAATTCTTGTAAAATTCGGCCTGGATTTGTGGATTGGCCAGCTCGGCATTGGCAGCTTGCTCCATATTGGAAAGCATGGATATGGTTGACGTGGATACGAAGCGACGATTTAGCGGGTACACTTTGGCCCTGGGCAAGCTCCGAGCCCGAAGACTTTGGGAGTATGCTCTCCACATGCTGGTGTACATGGACGAGGTCCTAAATTGGCCATGTAATAGACGGGAGGGGAGATGCATGGGTGCAGTAGACGTTGCTTGTGGCGTTGTCACGCTCCGCCAGAATGTCATGGAAGGTCGTGCGCGCACCACTGCGAAGGCCGGTCATTATTAGTGTCTTTATGGTGAGTACACTATACAGGGCGAGTAGATGACACATAGCTAGCTACACATGGCTATCGATATATATATTAGTACTTGTGGACATTGGTATTACCAATCCATCACAATTCGGGGTCTATCGATTGACTAGAAACCTTCAATCAACAAATTGTCGTGTTGCTCTGTGGCCTCGATAGATAACCCATGCTCATTAGCCAAGTGGAGAAGACATATGAAGCAGAAACTTGTTGAGAGGTCCTTCTTCTCTTCGGGACGGTACATTTTGCCAATCACATCCACAACGTTTTTGAAGTCTTTTCGCTTCATCTCCGTCTTACTCGAATCATTTTCGGTGGTCCTGGGTTCCGGACTTCCTCCATCTTCCTGCTTGATGGACTTCCACAAATTATCCTTTAGTAGTTTGACGTCCACACGTTTGGCAACGCGCGAGAAATTCACGTACTCTGGACGTGCCTTCCGGCCGGCGACAACTTGCGTGCCTGTATTCTCCTTTTCCTCGGATTGAGGCGTCCCCTCGTCTCCACCCAAAACGTCATTGAAGTCAATACCATCGTAGTTATCATTATCGTAGTCCTCCAATTCGGCTTGATGGAACGATACTGCTAGTCTCTCCTGCCTCTCTTCCTCTAACTGGCTCTCCTCATTTTCCCGATACTTGTCTGCGAAGAAGTTTTCATCCGTGTATTTCCGCTCTGGTTCTCCCGACTGGAATTTGGACCTATTGACAAAGGTCATGATGGTTTTGTTTGGCTTGAGAAAGAGGTTCACAAGCTTTTGCGAGTTGAACTTGATGTCATCTGGGAGGATGTGTAGGTCTTCGCTGACTCTATCCTCTGGCTTGATGAGGATTTGGAACTGATTCTTTGGTTTCTGGAAGATTTTCTCCACGTAATCCTCGTCGCTTTCGCTAAAAAAGTCAATCAAAACGTTCGTTTTCTTGGCCTTTGCGGGCACCTCAGCATTGGGTTTCGGGGTCTTGCTTGCATCCAAGTTTTTGGACTTTTTGAGAGCTGCAACTTTCCAGTGTTCAGGCCCTCTCCAGTTTGTTCTCATGTTGTCATCGAAATATGCCATAAGATCCCCGTCCAAGACCTTATCGGCAGGCATACTTTCCTCCGGCATGCTTTCCTCCGGCAAGTAGGTCAAGTTGTGCGTATCGGATGGTTGTTCGGGGTTTTCCATGTCATCTAGCGGAGAGATGTGGTCCAAGTCCAAATCTAGGTCAATGTCGTCGTATTCAGGCAAATTGGGCTCTTCTGGGGGAGGGGATTCCTTCTCCTCATACTCTTCAGCCGCTAGCTTCGAATTGACGTCTCCTAGAATGGCTTTTGCCTTATTGACATCGCTCAAAACGGTTTTGAGGTCTTTCATCGAAGGGCAGATGACCAAGTCTTCCAAAGACGAAGTATCGCCAAGAAGCGTTCGAAGCTTGGAAAAGTTGATGTCTAAGGCGGAAGAGGAGGATGTAGGATTGGCAGTGGCGGCATCGTCGGCCAGAGCATCTTTGTTCTTTTCGTCCGACTTGATAGTGGTGGTATCAAAAACCACTCTTCCAGAAGAGTCGATGTTTAAGGTATTTAAAAGCAAGCTCTTGGCACCACCCTCGTCAAAGTCAGCCAAGGCTTTCTTGAAAAGAGGGTCGATGGCGAGTTCCTGGTCCAACTTCTTGATTTCGATCAGCTCAAACGGCACCAAAGTCGACTCCACTACCCTATTGATCCTCCTCTCCTTTTTGCTGTTCACAGGGTCGGCATCCGCATCCACGTCAGAATCGCCAGCATGCTCAGCACTCTCCAATTCAATCTGGCCCTTTTTCGTGGCGAGCCCGCTAAGTAATTTCCCTGTTTCAGACGCTGCGGACTCCACTCTGCTCAGGTAGATCTTGACGCATCCATCTAGAGTGGCCGAAGCACGCTGGAAGTTGATGTTATCGCCATCCTTGATGACGTTAAGATCGTGGAAATAGTCGATCAAGGCAAATTGCCACGAGTTCTTGGATGTGATCTTGTTATCTGTGGAGAGCTTGATCCACTCCTCGAAATTGGACATGATGGTGGACTTGTTTTCGTGGAAATGGATGGCGTCTTCGCCAAACGAGGTGTTGGAGGCATCCTCCACAAACAAGTCTCCTCGACTAACCTGCCGATTGGAGCTGGGTTTTCGCTTGGACGTGGAGGCGACTCTGCCTGAGAGCACTCTCCCTTTATTGGAGAGATCATGTAGAACGGTGCTTGTGGCTTTGGGCTTCTGGGCCGTGGCCCCTCTTTTCTTGGGTAGTAATGACATGTGCTCTTTCTGACTGGCCGCTATCAGTGTGATCGTCAGTTCAGCGTGATTATCTGGTGATTGTATTCGTGTTTTCTGGTGATCTTAGGCAACTCTGATGTGGTACTTGATATTCTGACTTGGTGCTGAAATAGACTTTTCTTCGGAGTATCCGTGTAGTTTGTGCCAGCTACTCTAGAGAGATGTGCTTGTTTGACAGTTTTGGTTCCCAAGTGGTGTGGTCAAGTGGAGCTCAAAAGCCGTTTGTTTATGTTCGCGCTGACTGCTGAAGTGAATTGCCGCGAAATATCTCAGTGCAGCATCTATAATATTGCCATGAGCATCGTGACATGCAGCAGATATCCAGAGTGGAACCGGCATAGATTCCTGATTCATCGGTTGGTCTGTATTGTCGCTGGTAAGTGCAGCAAACTTATCTGCTACTTATTCCTTTATGCTACACCTTTACTAGTACACTACCCTGTGCACTGTACTGCTGACTACTTTAGTCTACTTTCTGCCAAAACACACCACTTTGCAATACCCTACAACTCAATACCCACCTTTGCACCTACAACTCAATACTGTGATGCGATAAACGCTATCTCTATTACACACTAGATGCTTATACCCTGGCGTTGAGTTAGTTCCAACAGACTGCCTCTACGACTCAACGTCTTCCCTTACTAATTCTATTGATCTCGTGCTGCGAGATCCGAAGACCGTTTCTGGTCGACTTGCCCACGCTTTGGATCTTCAAGCCTCGGTCCCGGGGCTTGGCCTTCTGCTTCTTGCCAAAGCCCAAACGGTCCAGGGCCGGCGTGGCGCCTTTGCCTTGGTCGATGTCTCGCAACTCGCCTTTCTTGAGCTTGGAAAGCACAATGCCGGCCTCACGGGCCTCCTGCTCGTAGGCCTTGACTTTCTCTTCCCGGTTCTTGATCAAGGACTTACGCAAGTTCATGGGCATTTTCTGCAACGTTCGGGGAAGCCCGTTCGTGGACGAGTGTACCGCAGACACTTCCCGGATGCGCTGATCTAGAATCCGGCGCCGTGCATTGCCTATGGGCGCTTCGATGTCGATGGTCTGGAGCGTCAAGTCGGCGCCGGAATGCTCCATGTTGTGGGCCAAAATGTGCGATTCCTTCAAAAGACGCTGGAGCTTGAGGTCGTTCTCCAAGTTGGCGGCGTCCTCTGCGGCCGCCTGCTGCTGCTGCTTCTTCGTGACCTTTGCAAGCAACCGCTGCTTTTCCTCAAGCTCTTTGAGCGTGGGCGCCCGCCCAGAACGGGCCAATTTTCGCTCGGCCTTGGACGTGTGCGTGGGCACGAAAGACTCCGAGAGCTTCACCACTTTGGCTGCGGGGCCTGGTGCAGGGGCCCTCCTTGGCGCCTTGGAGAGCTTGCTGAAGATCTGATCCATGTCTCCGAGGTTCAGGGCGTTTTCACCCTCACTTTCACTGTCACTGTGCCCGGCTTGATGCTCGTTGTCTTGGTCGCTGGCTTCACTGCTGCTGGAGCCATCCCCACTGAAACCCTCGAACTCATCTGCAGCTTCAGTCTTGTCCTCGTATCCTAAATCCTGCAAACTCCCAAATTGCGCTTCGAAGTTGCGCCGCTGGATTTCCATATAATCATCGCTCATGGTGAAGTCGTTCGATGCTCTGCGCTGCACTGCGCGATGCTCATACACTTTCGCTATCACTGCATCGAGAGCGCATCGTCCAGTACACCAAGTACGCCAGACACCACCAAGTACTTCACCAGGAGCATTCACCAGACATACCAGGAGTTGGCCCAAAATATTCACCCAGAATATCTATCCAGAATATTTACTATAGACTTGCCATGACACGGTTTAGAGGATGTGTGGACATTCACGCAGGACAGGTGAAGCAGATAGTGGGCGGGTCACTTACCTCCGACAATGATACCCAGAAACAGGCGTCCACCAAGGAAAACTTTGTGTCGACCAAACCATCGTCGTTTTACGCCCAGCTATATAAAGACCACGCCATCCACGGCTGCCACGTGATCAAGCTCGGCACCAACCCTGCCAACGACGAAGCTGCTCGCTTGGCCTGTGAGACCTGGCCCAACAACCTCCAGGTGGGCGGAGGCATCACTGATGAAAACGCTCTCCAATGGCTAGACGAGTACCATGCGCTGCACGTGATCATCACCAGCTGGCTTTTTTCCAAAGATGCTTCCGGAAGCATTGTGCTTGACTGGGACAAATTGAAGAGGATCTCTGCGTTAGTGGGCAAGAACAGGCTCATTGTGGACTTGAGCTGCCGCGAGTTGAGAACTGATCACGATCCAAAGTGGGTAGTTTCCATCAACAAGTGGCAGACCCTCACAGACAGTGTTCTTTCTGCTGAGTTCTTGGCAAGCGTTTCCAAGTACTGCGACGAGTTCTTGGTTCATGCTGCTGATGTCGAGGGTCTCTGCAACGGCATTGATGAGAAGTTGGTGCAGAAGTTGGGCCAGTGGTGTCCACCTGGTTTCGAGGGGAAAATCGTCTACGCTGGCGGAGCCAAGCTGTTATCGGATTTGGAGCGGGTCCAGAACTTGAGTCTGGGCAAAGTGGACTTGACCTATGGCAGTGCCTTGGACATTTTTGGCGGATCTCTCGTGAAATTCGACGACGTTGCAAAATGGAGGTAAGCCAGCACCTTTATTACCTATCAGCAATCATCAGTGCCTATCACCTACATAACTTGTACCATCTACAAAGACCTATTCAGTCGCTTAATTTCTGAGATTATCTATAGTACATACTACCATCCGGAGTTTCCAAACCCTTCGCCGTAGCCAAATCCGTTAGCAGGCGAGTCGTTGCCGCCGCCTGGAGAGCGGCCGTATGTGGTAAACCCACCAGTGTTGGCGTCGTTGGCCTCCACCGAGTCCTTGTTGAGTTCCACGGCTATACCAGCAAGCTTCAACTGCAAGATCTCGATTCCTCGGATCACCACCTCGTTGGGAGGCAAGTTTCCCACGGTCTCGAGATCCATGTAGAAGTTCTCTGGCGTGGCCTCGTAGTTGAAGGGCGCATCGGGGTCTGGTGCCTCTTCCCACTCGCAGTTGGCCAGCTTGGGCCACTCCGCCTCTGCATCCACCTCATACCAGTAATCCGTGTGCTTCAATTTATTCCACGGGTCGTACTCAAACCCAATGGCAGCGCATGGCGACCACTTGGCGTGCTCCTTGGCAATGCCCTTCTTGGCAATGCACGTGATGCGGAGTTCCTGGTGCTTTCTCAATTTGCAGATAAGCGGTCCTCGCTGCTGCGGATCACGGATGGCCGGGTCTCCCAATTTGGAGCCGTTGTGGAACTTAGCGAGGTCCGACGCATACACATTCATGGTGCTATCGGAGTCACACTTGGCCGCAAGCTCTAGCTTCACCGAGCAGTTAGGGCAGTACTGGTCACATGTGCAGTCACGCGAGTAGGACAAGTTTTCGATGCCCTCACTGATTAGCGGGATCAACCCCAACCGGTGGGAGAGGAGCTCGTCCGCAAGCACGGACGTGTTGACGTCGATTTCCACCAAGTCTATGGCTAGCGTGGGCACCTCCGACAACATGGTCCTTCGCAAGGAGTTGGCAAGCGAGAGGTCCACGCCTCGTAAGATGAAGTCCACGTGGTCACGCTCCGTCTGCCTGATGGTGATCCTGGGCCCGGAGTCTGCTGCGTCGACCTCCATAGTAATGTGTTGATGTTGGAGTGTAGGCGGCTCTGAGAAAAAATTGCCCGCGCTCGCTCGCGTGTACGGGTCTTGTCAAGTCAACTACCCATGCTTATACACTACACCACCCACTCAACTTCGTATACGTGCATCATACAGCCGTGTAACTTGCGTCACCCCAGCACTGAGCAATATCTGAAGTATCACAAATGTTGCAGGCACGTCGGGAAATTGTGATTCCTGATTTGAGATTCGAGCAGGTATTCCGCAAGTCCCTAAATAATTACGCTGATAAGGCCAATGCATCCAGAAGAGTGCTCTCCTCGAGAGAACTAGACGAGTATGGAGCTGCTGATGGTGGTGATTCAGCTGCTGAGACACATCCCCTGAAGGAGGTTCTTCCCCCCGTCGAACCGTCGTCGCCTTCTGTTGTCACCTACGCCGTGATCAGGGACATTATGCTTCGACCCTTGGTGGAGGGATTTCTGTGGGCATTGATATGTATTCTTGCACGGCCCACTTTGCGCTTGATCACTAGGCAAGGCTGGCGGGTGGGAAACCTCTTTGCCAGTCTCTTTGGAGTGAGGCCCGCCACAATGTAGTGGTTCGGTTGATTATTTTATATTTTTTATGGGCATCATTATTAGTGGGCATCGATAGTGGCCAATAAAAGTGCTTGCTAAGTGTCAATTGGTTGGTTTCCGACGATAACTATCGCATGAACAAGTCTTCAGTGAGGGAAGCATTGCCATCCATGCGGAAGAAGGTTAGCAGAAGTTAACTGCGACTAATCTACAAGTATACTCTACGAGACTCAATGAGAAGACTCTAGAAAGATGCTCTAAGCAACAAGCTTTCAGGTCTTCAATGGCTTCAATGGCTTCAACGGCTCTTGATTATGCATGGTGTTCAAGGCTCAGTGGTTGACTAATTATTACAGGAAAGCATGTTGCGTCAACGATGGCGTGCCGCAGGTGCCAATTCGCGTCCACCAAAATGTCCAACACAGCAGAGGTAAGCATGGTTAAGGGGGCTTGAGTCATTGGCAAAATTAGGAGGCTTTGAGTCATTGGCAAGATGAAGGAAGCTAAGCAAGACTCAAATAATTCAAGCACTATCCAGCACACCCTAACATCAGGCATGAACACTGGCACGACGAGTGAGGCCCCATTCTTGGGTCCAAATCCTTGAAACTGAGCGCGGCGTCAGGAATGCGCAATAACAGTTGCTACGGAGTGCATGCAAATGCTTCGCTCACGACGCACGGTGCACCATATATAGAACCTTTTATCTAGCGTCACTACTCGCTCGCTTCCTCCGTCTCACCCGTCCGAGCCGCTCACCTCAATTCAAACACCGTCCCCGTTAGACACCCCTTCTTTTTTTACTGTGGAATGTTCAGAAGAAAAACCCGAAACTCCACCGCCTACACCGGCGTCGGCCACGCCAGCCCTGCCGCCCAACAGCCGAACAACAATGCCATGGCTGCTGCGTTGACCATTGGCCAGAACTTGAAGCAAACCCAGCCCAAGGTCTACGGCAATTCCCCCGCCACCGTCAAGAGATCTCCATCTACAAAACCTGCTCACACCTCCAGTCTTTTGAAAAGAAATTCCTCGTTCCAGGGCTCGATTGCTGCCACCTCCACGCCTCGACAATCCAGAGCAAACTCCAATCTCTCGAGGCGTCATAGCATCTCACAGCAACCGGCTATACAGGAATACCACATAGATGACAGTTTCACCGATGCTTCTTTTGATCAGATGGGCATTGATGCTGATAATCACTACAACAATGCAGCCCGCGTGTCGGATTTGAAGTTACATCACGTGCCACCATCAAAACCCCAGCAAAAAATGGTAAAGAAGTACATTCCCACCCCCAATGGAATCAAGATCATCGAGGTGCCTGCAGATACCATGAAAAATGATATTGCCAGGTCCAACTCCATGCGCCTGGGAATGTCTTTGGGTCGCTCAGGTCTGTTCCAAAACGCCCCTCGAGCAAACTCCTTATCCACTCCCAAAAGACAACCGCTTAGAAAGCCCGGTCTGCGTCTATCTTCAATTGCCTCCCAGCCCAGGATTGATGAGAATGCGGCATTTGACTCTCATCCACACTCGGTGGACACTACTCAAAATCATGCTGATGACTTACAGCATCAAATTGAACACGAAACGCAGCTCGCAAAGGATTTGGAAGAACAGCGCGAGAAATTCTTGAAGTTAAAGGAGTTGCGTTTGAAAAATGAGCGCAAAATGAGAGAGCTCCAAATCTTGCAGGAGGAGGAGGCACTGCATCTGGAAGACTCAAGGGGGGCACTTGGTGACTCTAGAATGGCAAGCTTGGAGTCGGAATCGAGCAAGAACACTCCTGCTCTTCATTCCGAAGAGCCTGTCCCTACTAAACCCATTCGCGCCGCTGTCGTTCAATCTGAAAAGTCCTCTCTTACAAAGCCTCTAGGAGCTGCTGTTGTGGCAGACGAAGATGAAGATGAAGAAGACGTGCCTGTTGCCCCAGTGCCATTTGTTGTTGACGAGATGGAGCTGAAGCAACTAAACGAGGCCCGCAAAAGCTCCGTTATCTCTACCGATTTGGCTGAATCGGATGTCATTTCTCACTCCTCCAGCAGAGATTCATTCAACAAAATTTCGATCACCACTTCTCCTCATGATGCCGTGGTCAACAGCTACGGTGATACCATGATTCCATTCGAGGAATCAACTAAAGCTACCAGTGCAGATAAGTTGGATGACTTTGGCATCGAGGAGATTCCTAAGGAGTACTTTGACTCCCCTGAAAGTGGTAACGATCTTCGAATTCCAAAGCAGGATACCTTGGCTCCACCTGCATCGGATGCTGCAGTCAATGAAGCTCCATCTCCCAGCTTTGACCCTGTCCCCGAGATTATCGGCGATCTCGTACCACCAACGAATATTGCAGGATCGATTCGGTCTTTCTCGAGCACAGACTCGAAATCGAGACCTATCAAGTCCGCCATGAAGAACCCCAAGACCAAGTTTAACTCTCCTGTCAATGCTCCTGAGAGCCCCGCCAACAAGGCATACTTGTCGCTCACCACAGCTGAAAACACAAGACTCAACTCGAAGTTGTCATCGTCCCAGCTCCAAGAGTTTAATACACAACAAGAGTTGAAGGCTCTGAACTCAAGGTCCCAGTTATCTGCACATTCGCAGGCCCCACAAATCCAAACCTTGAGAAAACAACCAAGCGGTAATACCCAAGGATCCGGACTTTCTGGTAGAAGTTTGAGGCCTCAGTCCATGGCCGAATCTCCCGCTGTACGCAGTGCTCATGGTGGCGGAATGAGCAGTCGTTCGTTCAAGACACAGTCCACTATCCAGCCCCTTCCGGCACACAACTTCCATCAATCTTCATCCAAACTCAGAGCTGCAGAGTTGTACGCCAAGGCCAACAGCAGACCCACGTCCGAGTTCCAGCCGCTTCAAAGAAAGTCGTCTTTCACTCGCGAGGGCCCAGAAAACTCAACTGCCACTACGCCCACAAGACGTTCACACAGAACGACCTTGCGGGCTGCACCGCTGCCCCAAAACTCACACCCAGTGCAGTCGAACGGAACTAGAGGAAGTACTCGGCCAGACTTCCGATCTAATGATGGTCGGTATCCGAATGCTTCTGTTCTGACTACAAAGCCTAGAGAAACACCTGCGGAAACCGGGATCCAAAGTCAAAGCTTCGGCAGTTCTAATCAAACCGATGGCTTTAAATCCAGGTTCGACGATTCCGATGACGAACAAAGTGTTTCACACAATATAGGATTCCGCTCTCGTTTCAACGATTCCGACAACGAAGGATCCCAGATTCATGCCCCCACTACTGCCCCAATTACCGAGGTTTCTCAACACAAGACCATGAGACTGAGCAAGCCGCTGAGTGAGAAGAGAGAAAAGACCAGCAAAGAAAAGAAGCCCAAGAAAAAGTTTTTGAAGAAGCTTTTTGGCAAAGACTAAATGTAATAACCTATCCAAGTTAATCTAATTTTCAATTATGTGGTAGCAGTGCTTAAATGTTTATGTAGCTAAGATTCAAATTCAATAAGGTTGGTGTTGTTTTGATGATTCGAAGCTTCCGCCTCCGCTTCGTGGAACCGCTCTAGCTGCGTCTTATCCGCGTGGTGTCCATCTGCCAAAGACTGGGCCTCTGCGCCCAAAAGAAGAGCCTTATCCTTGTCATCGATTTCAATGGCTGCAAAATCGTCATCGGCTTCTTCTTCCTCGTCGTGGTCCTTCGAGTTCTTCGACTTCATGGATGAGTTATCTGGTGGGGCCGTGGAATGTGCGACCGAGTCCATTCTGCGGCGAACCTTCTTGGCCACTTCCCGTCCATCAGCAAAGAGGCCATCAAACATATCGCGCAAATTTCTCATGGTATCAAACTTAGAATCCAAGCTCTTGTCAATGTGCACGGCGGATCTGAGAGTTGTGCTGAAGAGAAGCTCGTACGTTTCGTCTGCAAGGATGACCATCCGGAATGTTGGAAGGTTCAAGTACACGGGAGTATTTGGGTTTAACGCCGCATTATGAGTGATTGTGTTGTCCGTTGCAAGTTCCTTGAGCAATGGCTCCTCATTCTCAGGTTGTGCATACTCGAATGCCCGCTTGATGAAATTGCTGGCTGCACTCAAGTATCTGGCGAGTTGCTCGCTCTCAAACTTGGCCCGGTCAATATCCATAGTGGCTGGTATGGGGATGTTATTTTCATCAAAACCACTGGCTTGCTTTTGTTGGTAAATTATATCGGCTAGGACGTTTTCTATTGCCGCTGTAGTGAGAGAATCGAGTAAGATACCTTCTCTCCAGGGATTCGAAATAAACAACAAATCCTCGGAAATCGACAATATACCTTCTCGATCCACTTTGTCGTCAAAACTGTAAAGGTCAAAGAAATTGGAAATCGAGGTGAGAAGATCAGGTTCCATGAGCTTGTGCAAGCCCACGCATATATCTCTGAGCGACACTTCACCCTCTTTCTTGCTATCCCACTTGATGAATAATCTCTTGAGAAATTTGTCCTGCTTAGGAGCATTTTCTGCGCTAGGCTGCTCCTCGATAAAGTCACAGATCTGACTCATGAATATTTTAAATGCGGTGAACTCCATGACACTAGAGCCCTCATCAACAGTGATTTGAGACTGCACAATGGAGTAGAATCTATCATAGAGCATGCTTATCTCTTCTGCAGAAAAGTTAGGGGTCTTGGGAAGGTTTCTGATTTCAGTTCGTTTGACAAATGACGAAATATTCTGGAAAATGGAGTTTCTATGCTTGGCCCGATGCCGCTGCACCACTGCCTCATTGATTCCCTCAAATTCTTTAAAAGCTGTCACAAGAAGTTCTTGAAACTTGGTCACTGCGGCATATTTAGGATTGGATGCGTTGGGGTGTGCAGGCTGGTCTAGACTGTTGAAAAAGTCCTTCAAAATAGAGAAGAAGGTCCCGTCGTCTTCAGCACGCAAGAGCTCTTCCCCGTTCAATTTGAGTATAGCAAGAGCAAGCTGAAACAAAGTTTTAGGTCCTTGCAAAAAAAACACGTCCAAGATTCTGAATGCAAACACCAACGGCATCGAGGTGAGATATAAGCATAGAAACCAAGGCAAAGAAATCACCGAGAGCTGGATGTCACACTTATTGATGTGGTTCCACAACAATGGCATTGTCTGTTCAACTAGAGACTCGAACACCCTCTGATCGAGAAGGGTGCCGTACATAGTTTTGGAGTAATATCCTGGTACTATTCTCTCGCATAGCAACTCCAACGTCCAAAAAGCCTGCTCTTCAGATTGATAGATGAGTAATGCCGCAGTAACTATGTTCATGGCCTGGCAATAACCGATTTCAGGGTTTTTCCATGAATAAGCCACCAAGACTCGCCTCAAGCGCTCGATTCCTTTTGGGTCTTGGTACGCAGCATATTCCGGCAACGAGCGGTTCAAGTCCTTATTGATTTCCTCAATTGCGAGCGAGGGCTTTCCTTCATTCTCTTTCAAAGTTTTTTCGTAGAGATCAGGGTTGTTGAACCTAAGGTACATAGACCCGCAGCAAACTTCCCAAATCTCTCCTCTGAGACGATTGGGTAACCCCACCCGGATCAATTTGTAGAAGACAGGAGTGCGCACAAGAGCAAGGTTTCTTCCATCAGAGCAGAAGAGATCGTACCACAACTTCATTTTGGAGCGATCCCTGGATTCCTTCGGGTTGCCCGGGTATCTGAAGTCCACGCCCAAACCACCAGGTGGAATGGTGTCGATTTTGTCATCGGACATATTGTTCTTCGACAAAAGATACTCGGAGTAGCACGTCTGGACGAACGGCTGTAGTTGCTTGACATTGGGGAGATTGGCCTTCAACGCAGACTTCAATTGCGACGAAAAGAGCTCACACTCCGAGCGAAGCCCCACCAAGTAGAGCTTGAAGTGCATTTTTGAGTGGGTCACGAGGCCCAATGCAAACCCAAACGAACTGGCAGGAAGCCGCTCCACCTTCTTGATGGTGGAGAGGTGGATGATAAAGGAGCAATTGCGGCCATCATACAAATCCTTGAACACCAAGAAATGGCTGGTCAAGTAGATCTTGCCCTGCGGGTAGCTCTTCAAATGCTGGTGGTTTTTGTTGTTGGCAAATTGGTAGGACACTTCCACAGGGGACTCATTGATGAGTGTCTCGCCGTAGGGAAGGTTGTGTTCCTTACAGAAGAGCTCATCTTTGCTCAAGGCCGGATTTCGATTGCGCTCAATCACTTGGTTGATGGAACTGAAGGCCTTCTCCTTGAGGTTCTCGAAAAACGACATCACCCGTGTATCTGGTGGTAGGTGGCTATGCGGATCCTAAATGTGCGTAGGTGGAATAGGCGTATCTGCAGCACCAAGTCCACGACACCAGAGGAACATTCAATATCCTTGATCTGGGTAAATTCAAGGCACTTTTATTTTGAAAGCTTATGAATATGAAAAGTGCATTGAATTGAACTTTTTTATATTCTATATGTTTGTCAATTTGGGAAAAACTGCAAATGGGTACCGATATACGGTTGCAATGACTAGGATGCACTAGAATTGAGTGCGTTGAACTGAATGCAAAAAATATGGTGAATATGACGAACATATACATATATATACAAGGTTCAGACCAAGTTTCAGTACCCTAGCTAATACATCGAACTTATCGACTATACGCCTCCCACCCGTCACTCGTCATCGGTTGAGAAGATCTGCTCATAGTGAGGGTGCTTCTCGTAAACACTTCGGCCCCGGCTGCCATGATTGTTCAGTGTCTTGGCATCTTTTTCATCCACCGGAGGTGCTTTGGAGTTGGTATTCAAGCCCTTGATTTCATCTCGAGCCCGTCCTTCCTCCTGCAAGTCGTCAAGCGTCATGAAGTGCGAGTAGTCCGAGATCTGCTTAAGCGGAGTTGGCATGTGCTTTCTCTTGCGCAACTTGAATTTGTTCCCGATGATCTTTCCACTGTTGGCCAAGAATATCTTGATGATGTCTTTTCGAAGCTGCATCACAAAGTCATTGCTGGTCCATGTTTTGTCCTTGTAGTGGATCACGGGAATGGAAAACACGAGGTTGTGCACATCAATGATGTTCAAGTGTTTTGGCGCCTGGAAACTGATTCTGAGTTTCATCTCATTCACCTTAAAGTCGCCCACCACGAAGTAATGCGAAGACCGGTCAATAATCTGCGATATTTCATCCTGGAAGATTCTCTTGGGAGTTCCCTTCCGTCTTCCGGTCTTCTCGGGCGTTTTCCGCTCATGTCCCGCCGAGCTTTCTGTAGATGCAACTGACGTATCCTCCGCCCCTGAGGAGTCTTTGTTGCTGCTGAACAATGAACTATGATCAGCGCTTCCGAACTTGGTGCGCCGGAATATCTTTTTAAACGTCTTGGACGATTGAGGCGACCCTAAACTGTCAAAGCTATCGATGCCATCGGTCAACTCGTCACCTGAACTAGAGCTCTCCTCGCGTTCTGCAACGAAGCTCTCATGATCCAGGTCAGGTTTTGGAAACAAGTAGTTGAACAACTTGGTAGCAGTATCGTAGTCCAACTGAACATTGATGGGTTGAACCTTGAGCTCTGCATTTTTCATCACCCGAATCCCTCCCACAGGATTCAACATCTCCCAGTGCATGTTAATCATTGACTGAGACGAGTCACACAATCCGGCAGTCTTTGGCAGCTCATTGACCTCGAAAAATGGCCGTAAAAGCTCGGGATAAGACGCGCTTTTCAGAAGATTGAATCCCTGGATCATTTTTACATCAATGAAGTTAGAGTTAGAGCCGGTGGCATCGTCACTTCGGTTGAACTTGCAATTGGCTAAGGCAAAGTCAACCAACGGTTCTCTGGAGTCTTCAAGTAAATGCAAAATGATTTGATCAGCATTGACTATCCAGTTGCGGGTTCTTTCTTTTGACCCTATATTGTTGTGACTGCTCACAAGCTCAAGACCTTTGATGATAATCATGAGCTCAATTTTCATCCTGCACAACTCCAAACGCATGGAAGATCTCTGTCTTTCGTTTTGAGGCGTAAGATTCAATTTTCTCCCTGAGATTTTCAAAAGCAAGTAGCGGTAGACCCTGATGTTGCTTTGAAGCATTTTCACCTTGTCTGCTAATTCCGTAAAGTCCGATGCTTCCGACACTGACGACACCTGCTCAAGTCTTCGCCTCAAGCTATTTTTGTCTTTACGGGAAAATAGATCAGTCAAGATAAAGTAGATTCCAGAGTATTGGCTCGAAGTGGCATTCACCACAAGCTTTTTGAGATGAATCACGAACTCACTCTTCTTTGGCTGCTTCATCGAAGATTCGATGGAAAGCATGTTTGGCTTCTTGAGAGAGAACGCCATAGTGGTTCTTTCGATCACAAGATTTTTTTGGTAGTCAGTGCAGTCGTTATCTGAATACTCCACGTCAATCCAATGAGGCCATGCGTACTTATTTTGCGAGATCCCATAATGGTTGCTGGAAATGTCCGGAAAATTGCTCTTGTGGAATGCAAAGGCACTAGACTCACGGAACAAAACTCCGTATCTTGTTTCAATGAGAGATACCTCTTGCTCATCTTTGCTGATGATGTCATTGGTGCCTGCGATATTCACGTCCAAAATCCGGAGCTCGATATCCTGCGATGTTAAAATGATCGAAGATTCTGGATCAGAGTTGCTCAGAAAGGCAACTTGAGGACGAATAAATTTCACAAGACTACCAAACTCAATCTCACTATTGTCAAACTCAAGGCGACCTAAGTATTCTTCGAATGCTTCAACGACGTCTTCTCCGGAGAACAGATGGGCTTCGGGAATATTCTTTGGGTCCTCAAGGTTGACATGAGTATCTCCCTTAGCATTCTTCAAGATCTTCTCCATCAACTCCAATGCTTTCGTAGACATGGCAAGTCTTTCAGTTCGCTTTTTTCCAATCACAGAAAGGAAAGGGGAGAAGATCTCGCTGACATCGTTATTCCATAGCATCTTAAGATTATGGATTAGATAACGATTATGGTAGTCACTAAGCGAGCTATTCGCATTGACAACCTCATTTGCCTGGTCGATTGATCTGATCGCCAGATATGCAGATGTAGCCCTCAGAGTAACCTGTTGTAGCCCTGTTGATACTTCATCTAAAGAGGTACCGTTGCTGCTCGCGTTAGAGACAACAGCACTAACATCACTCGAAAAAGAGGTCACGCCATCGAGAATCCGCTGAAGTCGAGTGATTTTCTCCTTTCCTTGATCAATTTCATTGCGTAGAACTTTTTGAGCATGGGGACTGACGTCTTTTTTGAGCTTATGCTCATCTTTGCGGACCTGGTTCTTCACTTCCGTCATTCTAGCCTCAATTAGTTGCGCCTGAATCTCCTTGGGCGAGTTAACTCCAATAAGACAATTGTGTGAAGGCTCGTGGCCAAACGGGTACTTCCCTTCGGGAACTTCAAGGGTAAATTCCCGGAAGAAAGTGAACTTTGGAGTGAAAAAAAATGGCGTCACCTTGAAATTCGTATCTGGGAAAAGCACATCGTCTTCTTCCAACTCAATAAAGTCGTCGTAGTCTATCCACAAGCTATCAAAGTTTCCCTTGAGGCGATTTTTAATTTGCCTGTTCTTGAAATTCTGCTCCTTGATTTCGTTTTCATAATCATCCAAATTGAGTTCGTTCTGTACTTCCCCGGTATAATATGACAAGAGCTTTCCTTCCATGGCGATGTCACTGAATCGAGCATATATCAACCTGATATCCGCATCGGACACCTCGACTTCCCCTAGATTCAACTTGAGCTTGCGAAACCTCCGGTCAATTCCCAATTTCTCATTGATGTACCTGACAAATTCTCTTCTCTGGTGAAGATCAATACAGCACGACTTGACCCGACCCTTGATTCCATAAGCAAGTACATTATGGTTCACGTCACTACCACCACTAGTGAATACCACATGAGAAATATTCAAGGGCTCGATGATCAATTGATACTTCAATGTGAAAAGATGGGCACCGAATTTCACTGAAGAGTCTTCAAAGGCCAGTAATGCGAATAACTTACCCTCTCTGATGGGAAGCGACGTGTTATCGTTTAAGGTATGCCACCAGGCCTTGAAGTAATCTATCGTCAAGGGCGTGAGGTACGCGTAGTTATGCGAATTGCCCTTGCTAGAAGTAGACTTGACTGAAATTGCAAGATGCAAATAGTCTGATCTAAACTCTTCGTAAGAGTCTGGGTGGTAGTCATATTGAGGGCCAGTAACAGTCACATCGTAGTGAGGTTTGAAGTGGTGAGTTCTCTTCATCGAGGAGCTTAGTTCCAGACACTTTTTGTCGACGTTTCTCTCAAACAAAAAGCCAAGACTCCATTTTACTCCCTCATCAGACGTGAGCTTCATAATTCGCTTTTGAAACTTTCCGGAATCGGAGTCGTCATCATATTTTTTATCAATAGGGCTCCATGGTCTGCCCTCGATGTTCGCATAGTCAGGAATAGCTAGGATAAAGTCGTCACTAGTAACTGTAAAAAGTTCGTCATGTTTTCCTGTTTCATTTATGCGCAACTTCACATTATCCTTCCAGCAGAATACAAGCCCGGAGCTTTTGCCCACTAGCAGATACGGCGACAATGCGCTCTTGATGTGGAGACACAAATCATTCCGAATGTCAAAGCTGGCTCTCCCATGTGCGTTGAGCGCCATTTTGTCCCACCAGCCAAGGGGACTATCGTCAATTTGGGGTTTAGTGAAATTTTGAAAAGCCATAGAAATACTCAGCAATGCCGGTTGGTAAGCTTTGCACCAACTGATGATACATGACTGGTCACTATTTAATTCAAAAGCCACATCAAACATAGTCTTTACCGGCGTGAGCGTACGTATTACCGTGAGCGAGTAAAAGTTGTCATCATCATCTTGTTCGGTAACAGCGGGGGAAATGGGAACGAAAATTTGCCGGAGCTCCTCTTTGATAGAGACCAATTTCTCGTTGATGACAATGGTTCCTTTGAAATTCATGGTCGGAGTACTTGGATCAGAGTTCTCTGGGAAGAGAAGCAATGGCAATGCATAGTCTCGAGGACTCATGTAAACATGGGAAGATCGCAAGTGAACTTTTAGCGGAATTAATATTGAGTAGTCGAGACGAGGCTGTCCTTTTCCATACTCGTGCAAAAATTGATGAATATCCGGCAATTCAGGATCCGCCACAAGGAGATCAAAGTCCATGAAAGCACTGTGGAACTGTGGGGGGCCCGGTGTGTAGTCTTGGACATTGAACTGAGATTTGATCAGCTCATTGACATTATCCAGGCCCCAAACTCGGGTCATTTTCTGGTCCCATGATTTGAGCTTCGACTGCTTGAAAGCTTTGTACTTGTTCACCCAAGACATGGAGAAATCTTCCATAAGTAAGTCATGTGCCTCTGCTATCACAGCTTCCGCATGATCAAGAAGAAACTCTTTATCTTCCTCTGATATTTCTTCAAAAGGTTCGGAAGCTTCCTCGCTAATGCCGCTTCTGCCCGAAAAAGCATTCTTGAAGCCACTTGAAGACTCCTTCGAATTGGTTTGAGAACCCTTCGAACCCAGTTTGGATTCCTTAGCACTAGCTTTTGAGTCTCTCGAGGAGATTGACTCTTTTGCACTTGATTTTGCTTCGTTAGCTTTAGTTTTGGGTTTCCTAGCACTCGGTCTTCCCTTCAATTCACCAGCCCGTAGACCGTCCCCTATCTTGGAGGTTCTGGAATCTGCAGAGTCTTGGCTTGAGTCTGAGATTTTCGTGTTGCCGAAAAATACTTTATTGATCAAAGTTAGCCTGTGCTTGCTGTTGGGGCTGCGCAAAAATCTCTTTGTCTCAACATGAGCTTCAGTCAATGAATCTTTAGCCCTAGACCTAATTGAATGTGCCTTCTTTTCGAAAACGGCAGCCTTCCGTCTCTGCTCCACGTTCTCGATCAACCCGAACTCATAAATTAAGGAAAGCTCAGTTTCGAAAGGATCACTTTCAAGGGTGAGGCCGAAAGTTTTGGCCTTCCAATGAATACAAGGCATTTTGATAGCCTTTTTTGCTGAAGGCTCGATTCTCGAAAAATCATTAATGCCCTTTGATAAATTCTCAAAATTCCGCTTCATTTGGCGAGCTGCCTTCACCGACGTGATGATATTGTCAATAACAGTATAAACAAGATATTGAAATGGAATGTTCAATCTGATTGCACGAGTGTTCAATGTTATTGAGGTTCTTGTCACACTGTCGAGGTCTATGTAAGTGTCTTTGATAGAGACCATGCGAGCCCAGTTCTTGGTAGTTGGATGAACAACATAAAGTCGAAGGTAGCCAAGTTGGCAGTGAGGTTGAATTAAAACGTCCCTCAAATGCAAAGAGTCAATTTCGAGCAAAATGTCCACATTGTGAGCTAACCTTGCTACAGTTGTGCAAGAACCTATCACCACATCAAAATTCAACTTTTTCTCATGACCCTTGAGTTGTTTTTTCTGCTCTTTTGAGTATGTTTTTTCAATCTTTGGAGATATCATTTTGACCAAAGTGTGAGCATACATCACACACCAAATCAAGAAGTAGTCGACTCTGCCATGCATTTCGGGGATTGTCAAGACTAATTTTTTATGATCACTTCCCGGATTCAGCAATTGAATGTTTTCAATCAATAACACTCTTTTCACAGTTTTTACTTCATCCTCAGAATTAATGGACGAGAAACCACTCATTCCAGACTCAATACTGAAATTATCTTCATTATCCTCCTCTGTAGATTCGTGGGTGTTTATCTTGTCAAAGTCATCAACATACTCACGAGAATAGTCACTTAGAGTGTTAGCTTGGAACTGCTTCAAAACCGCTTCCAAAATCTCTTCTTTTCTCAAATACTTGACTCTCAAGTCAGTGGCAGCGAAGGAAACTCCTCTTTTGAAAGCGCCTAAGTTCACGTTCTGGTTAATCTTGTCGTCGTAGATGATATGCGATGGTAGCGAGTCATTGCATATAATGTATGTCAGGATAAGGTTAGCACGCAACTTGATCGAATGAACAATGGGAGGAAGTACATCGAAAATATCCATTAGCACTGTCTCAATCTCAGCTGTAGAAGACGAACGAGATTGAGTTTTGGTTTGGAAATTTAGGTCCTTTTTCATGTTTGCACAGGCATAATTGGAACTTTTAATTCTCTCGTCTTGAATGCGCCTTAAAACATGGAAAATCATAGTGTTGACCGATTTAAGATGAAAACTCTTACATGAGACCCTTATGGCTATTTTGCGATCTTCAAGGCTGTAGCTTATCAAGGAGTTAAGCCCGGAAAAAAAGATTTTGTTCTCTGCAACTTCAGCATATAGGTTTCGGAGCTTAAAGAAACTCTTGATGAAAGACAGACCCTGCAGCTTCTTATCATTCAACAAGTTTCCGATATTTTTGCTAGAAGACTTGAAGGTTAAGGCTTGGGATCCTGTATTGGTGATGATGTTGCTCAATGAGTTTCTGTGAAACTCTCCATTCTCCTCGTTGGGCATGTGCAAGCATCCTTTGAGATCCACGATGACAACCTTGATCAGAAACATTCCGATTCGTTTAAATCTTCTTGCCATTTTCTTGATTATGTCTTCCTGATTTTTCAAGTCGCTGCTTCGTTTGCTTAGCTTATATCCATTTTTGGAGTGTTCGTCGCCAACATCAAAGAAGAAGGAAAATTGATCGAAGAACACGTTGAATGCTGGATTGGTCATACTGAGTGTAGTTGACACATGCACTTGGAAATCATCTGGGGAGGCCAGCTTCGATGCACGCACAAAATCTGTCCAGTCAAGATCCAAAATGTAAGTTAAAGAAGGAAGCTCAAGGCAGGTCAGATCGAGGTGGTACAATTTTACCAGGGTGATATTGGACGAGATTTTCCCTAGAGTCTTTTGCTTGAATGCCTGGTCGCGGCTGAATGCAACTGAATAGCTCGAAGCCACGATCTTGAGCTCCTTAAACTCGATAATGCTTTGGTCGAACTTGATCTGTATGGAGTTGATCAAATTGGACTTTTGAAAGAGTTTCCGCAAATTCAACTGGGGCCCTTTAGAGTACGAGCCGCCGCTCTTTTGTTGAGCCCGAGTCTTTTCGAGAATCAATGAAAGCTTCGGAAGATGGAGATCCCCAAAAATAAGAGCAAACTCGAAGTTTGCAAGGTTGGCCACGATCCGATTACGCTTTTCCCACGGGCACGAGAAATCTGCAGAGCATTTCATGGATAACTCCAAGTTGTGGAAAAGCCGGAGACTGGAAACAGAGCAGTTCTGGGACTTGTCCTTGATGAAGCAATCAAGGACGGTGGCGCCAAAATGAACCTTATTTTCCTTGTAGGTGCATTCAAGCTTGAGGTAGGCAAAATGGAAGGAAACGTCCTTATGCATGGCATGGTGGAAGATGGAGAAGTGAAAGAATTGGAGAGTCAAGTCATTGAGCCAGCTGTGATTGACTAGGAGCAGGTACGCCCACTTCGGAAGCACAAACGCTATGGAATCCTCGAGAAGCAGGGGCATATTGGTGCTCTTCGGAGGGTACTTCGCCTTTTCAAGGTCCTTCTCCACATCTCGCTCCACAATCACGGTATCCTGGAAAGCTAGCGTGATCATTTTAAAGGGGCTTTTGGAAGACCACCGGGACCACGCGGAATTGAAGCGTAGTGTGATCTTGCCGATTTTGATGGTGACGTTAGGCGTGGAGATCTCCACGCCATGCAATGCCCGCCATCGTAAGGACTTGACTCGGATATGCGGTATGAGATTGACCGCAAGTAGTAGGCAGAGGTATCCTGCCAATAGATATAGGAGGAGCTTGTATATTAAGAGCATGGACACGGGCTGCGTGGAATAAATAATGGTTGGGATAGATGGCGCCGAAGCCTAATGAGATATTCCCAACTGGGTGCGTGAAGCAACGATGCCGGACTGCCGAATCTGAAGAGCAAGTGTGCACACCGCTGGCTTCGATAAGACGGCACCAAGCCCCATGGCCCGCTCAGACGCCGATGGATCTTCTGGACCTCTGCAATCTGGGCAAAGAAATACACTGCAGCCTGCATACTCCAGCCCAACAATGCTTTATTGTAGCCCATTGTTACCATACCGCCATGCCAAGGTCGCGTCACGTGCCCTGGCTGTCGCAGCCAAACCAGCAAACGGTGATCACGGGCTCTAGGTACCTACTGCTTATCTAGGCATCGAGCACACCCCATGTACACTGGTCCCCTTTTTTAAGCATCTCTCCGTAATCTACTCCTTCCTCTAAAATCTTGCACACATTCTCAAGTCTTGAATCCTCCAATTCTTTACCTCCTAGTACCCCCAGTTGTAACTCCTACTTTGAACCTTGTGAGACCCTCACCTTCTGTCGTATACCTTGGTCCCGCGACGCACTGGTAGACTGCAAAATGTAGTCTCATACTGTTAAACATGCTTGGACCGATGGCCAAAGTATATGCCGGAAACTTTTTTCCTATCAGTCAAAAAGGCCACTTTTCCCGTTCAGCCCGGCCACTTTTCCCATTGAGCCCGGTTTTTTTTTGACTGGCATCTTGTTTGATCTGGGCGTGCGCGCATCAAAACCTTGCCACACCTAATCTCGCTCTGGAGCCAGGTGTGTTTGCCTCCCACAAACTATAAGAACCACCACACCCCACCATGGAAGGAATCGTGGAAGCCCCACACGCTCACCTGGGCGCTGTGCCAAAGTCGCAAGACGAAACCGGTACCTATTTGAAGTTGAAGAAATTAGAGAAAGAGTTGGACTTGTTGAAATTACAGGAGGATTACATCAAAGACGAGCAGCGCCACTTGAAAAGAGAGTTGGTGCGTGCCCAGGAAGAGGTCAAGAGAATCAGGTCCGTTCCCCTTGTCATTGGCCAGTTCTTGGAGCCAATTGACGAAAACACCGGCATAGTCTCCAGTACCACGGGCTCCAACTACGCCGTAAGAATCTTATCTACCTTGGACCGGGAACTATTAAAGCCATCCTCTTCGGTAGCTTTACATCGTCATTCCAATGCACTTGTGGACATCTTACCCCCTGAGGCAGACTCCTCCATATCGATTGTTGGTGATAACCAAAAGCCTGACGTCACCTATGCCGACGTGGGTGGTTTAGACATGCAAAAACAAGAGATCCGTGAAGCCGTGGAACTTCCTTTGACGCAAGGTGACTTGTACTCGCAAATTGGTATAGATCCTCCTCGCGGAGTTTTGCTCTATGGTCCCCCGGGAACGGGCAAAACCATGTTGGTCAAAGCCGTGGCCAACTCGACCACCGCGTCGTTCATTCGTATAAACGGCTCAGAGTTTGTCCAAAAATATCTCGGTGAAGGTCCAAGAATGGTGAGAGATGTCTTTAGACTTGCTAGGGAAAACTCGCCTGCCATTATTTTCATCGATGAAATCGATGCTATTGCAACAAAGAGATTTGACGCTCAAACTGGTGCCGATCGTGAAGTGCAGAGAATTCTTTTAGAGTTGTTGAACCAAATGGATGGTTTCGACCAGACTTCTAATGTGAAGGTCATAATGGCCACGAATAGAGCTGATACTTTAGATCCTGCCTTGTTGAGACCCGGAAGATTGGACAGAAAGATTGAATTTCCATCGCTAAAGGACAGAAGAGAAAGGCGGTTGATTTTTTCCACAGTGGCATCCAAAATGTCGTTGGCTCCAGAGGTGGACTTGGACTCCTTGATTGTGCGCAATGACCCTCTCTCTGGTGCTGTGATCGCTGCCATCATGCAAGAGGCTGGATTGCGTGCAGTGAGAAAGAACAGGTACATGATATTGCAAAGTGACTTGGAGGAAGCCTACGCCTCGCAAGTGAAGACGGGCACGGAGCATGACAAATTTGATTTCTATAAGTAGTATCTAGTATATGTCTATAGAAGATGGTAGATGCCGAGCCCGGGCTGTAGGCTTCTTTTATCAGAGAAGTCCAAGTGATCCAAGTCGAGATGGAAAGTATGACCCCATGTTAGATTGTAGAGGTTTTCATGAAAAGAATGAAACGACGCGATTGGAACCACGATGTACACATCACTTACCTGGCGTCTGCAAGTGGACACAACATCATTGAGTAAGCCCAAATCCATCCCTTGAGCATCAACTATCACCAATTGGGCATTCTCATCCACTTTCACGTTAGTTTTCTCGTTGCTCAAAGATATGGTTTGAGCTCCAGGTATGTCACCAATCATCCAAGTAGGTGGAGTGTAAGTTCTCCACCAAATATACGCAGTGGACGAGTTTGCAGTCGAGAACTGATCGTGAATATGAGCAAGCGCTGGAACGACTCCGCCTTGATGCATGACTCCCATAATGAAAGACATGACTGCATTGAATGATAACCAGGATATCATCAAAAGTGATGAAAGCCATGGTTTAGACTCGGAAACAGACTTGAATGCAGCCACATCAAAGCAAGAGCAGAAAAGAGGGACCACTGGAATGAGAAAGCGCAATTCCTGGTGAGGAACAACCGACAAAAACAAGAGGCCACTCACTGCAGTCATAAAAGGAGTGGTTTTCCAGTAGCAATTGCGGAAATTAGGAAACAAGAAAATAAGTCCAGGGCCCATAATCTGCGGAAGGTTCACCAAGATGTGGGTGTAGAAAGGATGGATGCCATGGAGTGCCAAGTTCAGATATTGTGTGTTGTAAGCCAAGCTATTGAGCGGAGTCACAACGTATTGGGCCCAGTCGAAAGGGTTTTTGGATAGTTCCATAAAAGAGGTACCAGAGAATCCGGTGGTGTCGATGACAACAAACAAGCCAGAGAGCACGGCGAATGTCGCCAAAGAAACAAACGGCATGTACTGCCACCTCCAGCAGCACTGTAGATAGTAAAAGCTGGGGAGGATGAAAAAGGCCGGGAACGTAATCCGGTTGAACACTCCGAGCGCAAAGCAGCCCCCAATGGCCGCAGAGTACCTGACAATGTCCCCGTGGGAGTATTGAATCTCCTTAGTCTCAGTGGCCCTGAAAAAGCGCAATTCATTAATCATCCACGTGGTTACCACCACCAAAACCGTTTCAACCGAATTGGAGAACGTGTGTGACTGGTACACAAGCGACACGAACGATGTCAGCACAAAGAAAATGGCCTTGATCCTCTCTTGTTTGGACGGAAGCATCTTATAAAGACACCAATCCGTGGCCACCCACGAAACAAGCATGAATAGCAACCTCACCAGAAACCACATCTGCAACGGCGAGAATCCAAGCCAGGAAAAGACCTTGAGAGGGGCGTAATACACCAAGTATAACGGAGCTAGACTGCGGGCAGGAAGCGCAGTCTCAAACTCCCATGGTGGGTTGGTGTTGTAGGCAAGAATTCGCTGGGACAAAACCTCGAAGCTCTGAAAATGCTCATCCGGGTGAATGTACGACTCAGACAAGGCTAGGATAAACCGGAGTGCAAATGTGCAAAGGTATACATATCTCCAGGAGAAAGAGAGCATAGTGTAGTGATATCGAGAGCGCACCGCAGATGCAGGCATACGCTCACGGACTCTGTGTGGTATCAACTTCTCTCGTCAGTTTCTGAATCTGGTAAAATCCCTTCTCTATTCATGAACTCTCTTCTATCCAGGAGCATGGCCTGCTTCCATTAAGGTCTGTAACTTTTGATCTATATGCAATGGTACTAGTCTTCCTCGTCAAACACATCGTTATGCTGCACTGCAGTCTCGACGTCACTGAAGCCGTCTTCGTCATTAGCGGCGGCATCAACCATGTCAACCTCCTCTTCCTCTTCGTAATCGTCTTTGCCATCCAAATCCATTTCCTCATCGTCGTCAATCTCGTCTTCGCTTCCAATTATGCCCTGTTCAATTGCATCGTCAATCTCCTCAACATACTCCACATCGGACTCACCATCATCATTGTGGACCTGGGAGGTCGATGACTTTAAAATCTCCTTCTTCAATGCGTTCTGCTGTTCAATCATGTCCAACCTGCCTTGCAACTCTAAAAGACGAGGCAATGTCGAGGCCTTTTTGGTCAAAATTGCATGCAAGTTCGCTAACTTGTTGCTTAAGTTTGGGATTGACGAGATCATTCCGCCGTGTATAATTATGATCCATTTGAGCCAGAAGTTCAACTGGTCAGATCTGTGTTGGTGAAGCGAAATCCTCTCTCCCAATCTGTCCAAAAGAACCACGGCCAAAGAAGAGTCTAACCTCGATACCGTGTTTTGGATCACGCTCAAGTTTCTGTTGGCCAACACGGTCTCCAAAAGAGAGTGGTCATTATTTCTTAATGCCTGTGAAAGAACCACCGTTAGCGTGCCTGCGGTGTGTTTCTGAAGTCTCTTGCGCTCGGCCTCAAGGTTCTTGCGAGTTCCTCCAGAAAGTTTTTCTAGCTTTTCCGCCAAAGTATCTTCATCTTCATCATCTTCATCGTATTCAAGATCGTTCTGGAAGGTACTGCCCTCAGTCACCACCGCAGCGTTCTCCGTGTATAATTTTGGGGCGGCCACATCGTGGCCAGATGCGTACGGATCCACAGGCTTGAATTGCGATTTAGCTTTTGTTATCACTCGAGGTCCCGAGAAAGCAAATCCGCTTTCAGTATGCCATGGGATAGCATCGAACTGGGAGAGGGATGCGTTCACCGTCCACGTGGTGTGCAAGACACTCTCGCTGACGGACAAACCATTAATAGGCAAGAGCTCATCGTCCGGGTTTCTGATTTCTTCAGCGGGCCTCGAGTACTTGAGTGTAGCATCTGAATGGCGGGACTTGACTGAGGATGCAAGCTGCTTCCTCCTCTTTTTAGACGACTCTTGCGCCTGGGGCTCGAACTTTAATGGGTCTTTGAAGAGCTCAAGGATGCCATTTTCCGTGATGACAGCAGCCATAGACATGTCACCAGAAACGCCCAAGCCTATGTGAGTAATTGCAGATTGGGCCACCAAAACAGAACGGGCAGCGTTGCGAGAAATGGAGTAAATATTGGCAAAACGGTCACCTTCTGCGGCCGTCAAGAATAAGTCTGGATCCTCGGCGACAGGCACAATCAGCACCAACGGCTGAATGTGTGCTGGGAAGGTCTTTACGATCTTCTTGCCGAGCACGTCCACCAAGTACACATTTTGTGTGCCTATAAGGAGATGAGGCTCATCTTGGTACATGACAGACGAGATTCTGGAGATCTGTTCTGTCACATCGAGCATGTCGGTCAAAGCAAATTTTTGCACAAGCGAACGAGCCAGAAGATCCCATTCACACAAATTGCCGCCAATATCCGCCGACCATGCAGTCCGGGTGATCTTGGAGTAGTGAAAGTCTGTGATGGTGAGGTTCGTAGAGCTCTCAAGTTCTCCCACTATGCTGTTGGACGCCGGGGAATAGATTTGCGTGGAGCCGTTAGTCAAGCAAAGAGCCACTTCCTTTGGGGAAATCCACTCTAAAACTGACAACTTGGTGCCTTTGCTTAGTGAGAAGAGCGTGTTCAACAGGTCCTGTGCAGCCACCACGGCCTGCACTTTCACCTGGTGACTGTCCAAAGCCTGTACTACCAGCGCCAAATGGGTATTGGTGGGGTCGAACTTAGCTGTAACCGACTGAGTAGACATGTGAAGGTATAGGCAGAGGTCAAGGGCACTCAAGCGAAGCCTAAGCGATGCTTTTTTTCTCAATGCCTGAGAAGTCACGTGCCAGCATCTTGCGAAGAGCACACCGCCGGAGAGGTGAAACGAGGTAGCAAGAAGTCGAAGCAAAAGGGGACACCGTCTTGTCGGCACCGTTTATCGGAATTAATTGGAAGTGAAGCATATTGCAAAAAAGCCGAGTTGCATTGTGGAATGTTAGGCGGAGTTTTCTGTGCTGCGCACGACCATGCATAAATACCGAGTATTACACGGTGCATACACCTTCCCGTAACGATCCACAGTGTACTCAAAAAATGCCTCTTTGTGGTGGTGGCAGCAAGACCAGTACGTAGCAAGCCATCCCTTGCTTCTATTTATACTAATCTCCAGTCCAACGGAAAATCGTGATTCTTGGCGATGGTGCCTGCGGCAAAACGTCGCTTCTTAATGTGTTCACAAGAGGCTACTTTCCCCAAGTGTACGAGCCCACGGTATTTGAAAATTATGTGCATGACATCTTCATCGACGGCCAATCCGTGCAACTATCATTGTGGGATACCGCCGGTCAAGAAGAGTTTGACCGCTTAAGAGCGTTGTCCTATTCAGACACCCACTGCATAATGTTGTGTTTCTCGATCGACTCCGTGGATTCGTTGGAGAACGTGCAATCCAAGTGGGTGGGTGAGATAGCCGACCATTGCGAGGGCGTCAAGCTTGTTTTGGTGGCGTTGAAGTGTGACTTGAGGAACCAGGAAGAAGATCCAAACAGTGCTCAGGAGGACGAGTCCTTCAACCCATACTCCAACCAATCCGATGCTCACGGTAGCCACAAGAAACTCATTCCATATGAAGAGGGCCTAGCAGTTGCCAAGAAGGTGGGTGCGTTGCGCTACTTGGAATGTTCTGCTAAGAAAAACCGGGGTGTCAACGAGGCCTTCTCCGAGGCCGCCAGATGTGCTCTCAACGCCAAGCCCAAAGGAGCCAACGACATCGAGCCCGAGAGAAAGGGCTGCGTTATTTTATAGGGGTTGATGCGAGTCGCCAGCTTGATCCCTCTTGGAGCCGTCCCCTGTCACTTCTTAATTCTACCGGCCCTTTCCTGGAGTGGGGCGCGAGCTTAAGATGCTCTACTTAGCTAACTTAGTTCTAACAAATTTTCCATGCTCTAGGAGTATCTGTAGTTTATCACGATTATATACATGTGCTACTCTTTGAATGGTGCGACCAAGAGCTTCTTCCTTTCGTCCCAGATATCCTCGGAGCTCCCGTTGAGTTTGGACTCGAAGAGTCTCTGTTTATAAAAATTCTGAACCTTCTTTCTTCTTTCAAGTTCTCTCTGGTTTCCTGCCAACTTCTCTACGTCGTTGGAGCCCTCAGAGAAGGTGCCGTTGAACAAGGCAAACCAGAGCTTTTCCCGCTCCAAATCACAAGTGGTGTATGTACCATAACGGTAGAAGTTTCTGACTTGCCCTCCTAAAGCGAAGCATTGGAGAACATCGTCAAAGGACGATAGTATGGATAAGTCCGAGGGGAAGGATGAGATGTCGTTTTCCCGGATGGTTCGAAGCGCCTGCAACCTTTTATCGGCGATCTGAGGGTCTTCCTCTTGGAAAAGGCTCTGAAGCTCTTTTAGCTCATCTTGACTCATTACTGAACTCAAGTTGCTGGATTAGCTGACTTTGTATATGGACTGAACCTTTTGACTGACAGAAACTTAATGGATTTCGTCGCGCGCTAATCTATGGTACTACCTTGTATTCATGGACGTCGTATTTTCCTGGCAAAGGTACTAAGCACCCTGCTACCTAAAAATCAAAACCTTGGCTCGAGAACCAATTCTCCTAAGGCATACTTTGAGTGGCCTGCTTCCAATTCAAACGCAACTTGCCCACGCACCAAGGTTTCCAAGACTCTTCCCTGGAACGTCATGCCGTCGTATGCAGTCAACTTGTTCTTGAAGAAAACCTCTTTGTTTTCCACAATGTATCTTGCTTCGGGATCAAACACAATCAAGTCGGCATCGTAACCAATAGAGATCTTTCCTTTCTTGTGCGATAAACCGACCTGCTTGGCAGTGTTCCAAGAACACCATTTGGAGATCTCGGCGAATGTCACTGGAGGTGATAATTTTTGGCCTTCGGTGAATAAAATGGGTAAGCCAAAGCCTACAGAAGAGATACCTCCCCAAGCAGAAAAGAAATCACCCTTTTTCAAACCCTTCAAGTCTGGAGTACATGGAGAGTGGTCCGACACCACCGTGGTGATGATACCACTTCTGAGAGCTTTCCACAAAAGTTTTCTGTTGTAGTCTGTCCTGATTGGAGGGCAGCACTTAAAGTGAGTTGAGCAGTTAGAGATCTTCTCTGCTGTGAGAGACAAGTAGTGGAAACAGGTTTCTGCAGTAATGGGGAGTCCCATAGCCTTTGCTGCTCTCAACAACGGCACAGCCTCATGAGTGGCCAAGTGCACAATATGCAACGGAACATGGGGGTTTTTCAACGAGCAGTTGACAATCTCAGCAATCGCAGTGGTTTCGAAGTTGTCAGGTCTGGAGGCCAAGAACGAGGTGTAGAGCGTGGGGTCCACACCGACCAAATCAAAGTCCTCCTTCTTAGCCATGTCCAACGGGTCCTCGTAGTTCTCCTTGAATTTCTCCGAGTCGAAATCAAGCGTTTTGGCCAAAGGCGACTTGTAGTTGCTCAATTCCAAATTCTCCTGATGGTCTGGATTGGCCAAACGAGCCAACTTACCGAACTGAGGCTCTGATGCTTGCAAATAGGGCGACTTGGCTAAAGCTTTCCTCTGGCTTTCGGTTAAGATATCCTGATCGATGAAGCTTTTTCTTTTGCCTCGAAACTCTTGCACGTCCAAGTCCTCAGGCTTGTGTCTGTTCAAAAGGCTGACGACCTTATTCGGAGCTCTTCTGATGAACGACGCAGACATGCCGAGGTCGAGCGACTCCATTTCCTGTGCAAGTGGGTCGGTGCCGTTCTGCGGCAAGATCAAAGAGTCGTCGTTCTCGGAGCTTTCATCTTCAGCATCATCTGCCAGCTCATCCTCTTCGTTGATATCGTCTTCAAGGTCAAAGAACGTCGTGGCCTCATGGTTCGGCACCAATTTCGGGGTCTTGGGTCCGTTGTCCTGGACAAGAACTGGAACCTTATGGTTCTTATGAGGCTGCATCTCTGCGTGGAACATCAACACGGTCTGTTCGCCTTTCACTTTCTTCATGGCCCTGTTGATATATTGCGGGTTGATGGCGGGAAACTCATCGACACCCGAATCAATCAAAAACCCCTTGAACCCACGGACTCCCATGCGGACCAACGGAAGCAAGTCGTCAAGGTTGGTGGGCACCATGCCGCCCCAGAAACCAACATCCACCCAGGTTTTACCTCGAGCAGCCTCGATCTTCAAATTAAAGTTCTGCGCGGTGGTTGTGGGGGGGATGGCATTCAAGGGCATGTCGATGACCGTGGTGACACCGCCGGCAGCAGCGGCCTGGGTGCCCGTAGCAAAGCCCTCCCATTCGGTTCTGCCGGGTTCGTTTAGATGCACGTGGGCATCGACCAATCCCGGCATCACCACGTACGGTGACACGTCCCTATAATGTTCGGGGCGGATATCGAATCGCTGAAGTAACGGATCATGGAGCTGCAAAACCGAGTGGGCAATGTGGATGATTTTTCCCGAATTGAGCGAGTATATAATGGTTGCTGGTTCCGGCTGGTTAGCCAATAGCACGTGCGTAGAAGCCAAGGCCCGGGACATGTTGGTGGAGAAACTGGCTGGGAGGTATGAATATGCTGGGAGGAATGTGAGGTGAGAAGCCTGAGCGCGGCTTCGGGTTTTTTAGTGCTCAGGTGAAGTTGCGTGCGTGGGGCAGCACCAAGAACAGATGAAAGATAGTAGAGAATTGCTCGCTAGCAGCGAACTTGACTTTTGAGCTCCTCTCAACGTTTCAGTTCCCCTGCATCTACTTCGAAGCTGAGCAGCAAAATTTCCCTATGGAAAAACCTCCTCACATCCCGACCTCAAACCTTGAGTTGGCTAGATTTGGCTCGAAGTAGTCGATGTAGTAACCAACTCTTACGTCCCTTCACATAGCTTGTATTGTTACAATTAGCGTAATATTATCGTACTATTTTACATTGATAGAAATAATAAAGTATGTCAATTATAGTATTCCTAATAAACCCAAAATGCTCTACCCAATGTACTTTACCCAGTGTATACCCAGTGTACTTTACTCAGTTTACTCTACCCAGTGTATTAATTCAGTGCACTTTAACCAGTGCTTGGCCGTGAATCACCGGCCCGCGCCGGAACTCACCGAGATATGCACTGCGCCAAATTACCAGCTTAATGCCCTGGCAAAGTTCTAGAAATTTGAATTTAGAGATTGGTGATGGAAGTGAGTTTTGGATACCCGGGTTGGTATGAGAGCTGGGGGATTTATGTGGTTGATTTTTGGAGTGCATTGGCTGATTTGTCACAGATTGTGATGTGAACTGAGCCGTACAGGAATTGATAGCCCTGTAGAAATCGGTAGAGACAAACAGTGAGTCACGGAAAAAATTCAGCAAACAGAGCCAGGGAATCGAGTCACACTCGCAGGTTCACAATCATAGTAATCAAATCGCTTTATCCTTCTACATTTTTTCAGTTTGGGCTGATGGGCTGGTTTGACTCTTAATGCACTTTGTTCTTCCGCGGCCAGTTCCAGCAGTTGCACCCATCTTTTTCGTAGGCATCTGGATCATCCCTCCTTCTCATTGCTCAGCTATTTTTCTCCCAAATATCGATACATAAACTCTAAGAATACTCGTGATACTCATGACTGTGAAGCTCATCATGACTCATTATACGGACTAATGATTGATGATGATTCTAATTCAAGTAAAGCCTGGTTGAGTCAAGTTTCTACATTCATCAGAAAGTCACCAACTGCTTGCCGTCTTTGCTCTTGGCAATGGCATCCACGTAGAGCAGCGCCAAGTCTTGGCCAGCAAACTGCGTCTCAACCGACTTTGCATCGATCAACTTGCCCTCCTCATACCACTCCACAATCTGGTCCATGGTCTGTCTCTTCAACTCTGGGTTGGACTTCAAGAGTTCCGTGACCCAAAATCCTGCACTGGTCACGTTCTTGAAAATGTGCAACGACGTGGGCAAGATCACCGGTTGGTACGACATTCCTCCATATGTCAACATCAAACCATTTGGTGCAAGCTTGCGGGCAATCCCTGTTGACGACTTTCCACCCACACAGTTGAGCGCCAACTTCACCTCTCCACCAGTGTTCTTGACCCAACTCTTGATCTCCGCGCCAAACTCACGCGAGTTGTTTTCCTCTTCTGTGATCACCTGCGTGGCACCGTTGATGTTTTTCAAATCGGCCTTTACCTCGTCCAAGTTCTTTCTGTCCCGAATGACGGAAAGCGAGTTGATGCCCAAAATCCGGCCAATCTGCGTGGCATATTTACCCACGGCAGAGGTCCCTCCGTTTTGAATGAACCAGTCCTTGCCCGATTCGAGCTTCATGTAGTGGGTGAGCATCAAATAGGCTGTCAATGGGTTGACCGAGATCGTGGCACCTTGGTTCACCGTGAGGCCGGATCTCTTGCCATTTCTCTTGGATTCGCGGGGACTGGGTATCTTCATCATCTTGTGTGATTCACACAAGGCATGAGTTCTCCATGTTCCAAAGTTCACATTGGATGGCACGGCCCAATCGCCCACCTGGAACTCTTTGACGGCGGAGCCAACGTGGAGCACCTCGAATAAGCCCTCGTTTCCGCATACCGCCAGCGGCTTCTCTGTGCCTAAGTCAGTGGTCTTTGGTGGTTGCGAGGGGTAAACGCCTTGGATCTGGTTGATATCCGAAGGGTTGACGGGAGCACCCAACGTTTTGACGACGATACTGTTGGCATCCAACTTCTCCTCGTTGATATCGTAGGTGTGTGTGGACAACACTTCGGAGGGCTCTCCGTGGTCGGAAAAAACTACGGCGTGAGCGGTGATCATTGATCTGAACTGATTGCGGGCAAATTGAGTGTTTCTGACGACTCTGGAGGGGAGCTTAAACATTATCTGTGGAAAACGAAGTTTGGAGTGTTGCGGTGCGGTCAAGTCCCCACTTTGCCCGGTCACGTGGCGCTTTCCATACATTAATAGGTGTGGAACTTGCTACTATCCAGATGATCCCAACTCAAGGCTTACCATAGCTTGATATTATCTATATTTCAAATTTGGAAGTTTAGGTTCTAGGTCTTTCGAAATCGTAAAATCCGGGTTCATTCAGTGTATTATCTAGCGGTTCTCCCAACTGTTGTGAGCAACGAACTGAACTGGGGAACGAACTGAACTAACACCACCAAAAGCGAGAGAATTAGATATCAAGTCTATATTCACCACGCTACTCTGATTTCTTTAAGCGGTCGTTTCTTTGTCTGATCTTGATCTTGGTGTTCTGGATTGTCCCCACAATAAAATAGATCACATTGAAGAATACCACCCAGAGCTCTGGAGGCACAAAGTTCTGCGCCACAGTCAAGGCCACCAACGAGGTCACCGCAGAGGTACGGTAGATTAGCCAGAAGTTCTTCTTCAAGCCCACCTTGACGGTTTGCTTCAAGGCGTTGAGGTTCTGAATGCAGGAGCCGGAGGCCGATGTAGAGGAATTGATAATCGCCAACCACGACACGTACAACGCGCTCATCAAAGGCGTCAATGTGGTCAAGGAGGTCACGAGTTGTAATAGTTTCAACCTGGGGCTCAACTTGCCTTTGAACACGCGGTTTGAGAGGCCATAGTAGTAATGTGAGATGGGCGTGGCGATGAGCGAGCCGTAGATGATCATCTGCAAGATCTTAGGGCTCAACACATGCTTGATAGTCACTTCCTTCCCAAAAAGCTTTACTTTTTTCTCCCGGTATTCCCCCGATAAACATGTAGCCAAGGCTTCATTCAACAAGCAAAAAACGCCCGCCGTGGATGATTTCGTCAAGAGCGGATACTTGGCCAAGCTTCTCAAATATTTGTCGTTCAAGGACATCTCGAAGCCAATTGTGTTGTTGTGACGAATGTCGTATTCGGAATCTGCCGACGGGGGACTCGATGCGTTTATATAGATAGTGGATGCGCCCGCATTTCCCAAAAAGGCTTTTCGAACCCAGGGCAGAATCCGTAGGTATTAGCGGCCGAAACAGGAACAAAAACGGTGCGCGTGTAGCGTAATGCCGCAAAGCACTTGCCGCAGGTATCGGCAGCCCCAATAAGCTGTTCTCTTCTTTGGCGTGCTCAAACAATAGCTCGGATACTATTACGGAATCGAGCGCCATTCATGCATGCTGATAACGCGCGGCCGATGCAGCACGACTCAAAATCAAACTACGGCTAAAGATGAAATATCAGACAGTATAGAAGTAAATAGTCGTGGGGGGTGCGCGTGCGAGGCCCTAAGCATCCTCGTCGTGCATTACCTCGGCCTTCTCCTGCCACTCGGGGTGAGTCACCGCCATCTTCTGGTGCGTATAGAGAGGAGGTATTGGCAGAGGAGTCTGCCTCAACACGTGCTTGCGGAAATTGTAAATCAACTCCTTGTTCCGGTATTGGGCATGTTTTCTCAAGGAAACATTAAACACCTCGTCCAACTCTTCCAAAGTCAAGCCCTTGGTTTCGGGCAAGAACCACAACACAAGGAAGAAGCCGATGATGTTCCAGGCTGCGTACCAGCCAAATGCACCCTGTGGCTTGAAGGCATTCTTCAAGCGAGGCCACGTAAATGCCAAAATGAAGTTAAAAAACCAACATGTGGCCGTAGCAAAGCCCATACCAATATCTCTGATGTACAAGGGGAATGCCTCGGCAGAATAGGTAAAAGGAACCGGCCCTTCACCTGAGGAGTAAACCGAGGCGAACAAGTAGATACCGATGGTGATACATGCCAATCTGCCCTCGGGTTTTGTGTCAAACGGAATCCAAAATCCAAAGCCGGCCATAAGCAAAAAGATCGCCATCAACGGGAAAGTAGTGAGCAAAAGGTTTCTTCTTCCAAACGAGTCAATAGTGTAGAATGCAGGAATGGCAAAGAGGAAGTTGATCATACCGAAACCCCACGAGGCCAACATGGCTTTAATCTCCGACAAGTTGGACTCCACGAAAATCGAAGAAGAGTAGTAGGCAATGACATTGATACCACAGAATTGTTGCATGAACATCACCACCCAGGCACCAAGGGCACCGTTTCTATTTCTTCTCACAGTGAACATCTCAATGAGTCTCTTGTAGTAGGGAGCCTCCCCATAAGCACCCTCCTCCTTCAACAACACGTACTGGTAAAAGCAGTCACGAGCGGCCTCGATCTCACTGTACCGCAATTGCTTAAGCGAGTTGTAAGCATCGAGGTGTCTCTCTTTACCCATCAACCAACGAGGAGATTCAGGTACAAAGGGAACCTGCAAAAGGACAATAATGGCGGGGATGGCGGCGGAGGCTAACATCAATCTCCAGTTCAATCCACCTTTGATACCATGGCTACCCACGTAGTAGAATGCCAAAGAGGCCACGTAGCCAAACATGATGCCCACGGCAGTGAAAAACTGCCAGAGCATCACCAAGGACCCTCTGATCTTGGCCGGGGTAGTTTCGGCAGCGTATGCGGGCACCGTGGCGGACTTCACACCCACGCCTAGTCCAAGGCAGAACCGGGCAATAAACAAGTGGTACCAGTTCAAACTCACCAAGCCTTGCCAGATACACGTGATTGCGGAGATGAAGCAGGTCCAGAAAATAACCCACTTACGGCCCATCAATCTGTTCCAGAAATCAGACGACCAACACACGATAGCGCAGCAAAGGTATGGTGCACCATTGATCAAGCCCTCGATAAGATCAGCATTCTTCATGCCGGGGATCCCCATGGCGGTGGGGTAGAATAGCGTGGCACCATTCACAACAGACTCGTCCATGCCCTGCACGGCCGCAGCCATAGATCCCAAAGCGATCACAGCCACCAACTTGGGAGGGATGTGCCACCTGTTCGTGGCTTCGGTATTAAGGGCGATTTTCTCTTCCTCGGTTAAAAACTTCATGGAGTTGAAATCGCCGGGGCTACGAGCCACGGCCGCCGCCTTGCCAAAAAGCTCAGGGTCCAAGCCATGCTTGAGCGCATAGTTGCGGCCCATCTGAATGGTCTGCCTCTCAGAGTACTGGGACAAGATGTTGCCGTGCTCACCGTCGCGTTCATCTGCTTGCTGGAGTAATTGGGTATTGGTGTCGTCAATGCGCTTACCAGAGGACACTGACGAAGACGAGTCGCCTTTGAGGTCGTGCAAATTAGGGTTTGAATCAGACATTGATACCTAGGACAGATGTGCGCGACTAGTGCAGCAAGCGTGCTTTATATACCAAGAAAGTCCAGCAGCCCCAGTATACGGCTCGAGCAGGCACCACTGCAAACATGCATGTGCCATGCAGGAGCTTTTCTTTAGAAGAGCGGAGAAGATTGGCTTTACTATTGTCTGATGGACGTGTGATGCACTGGTTAGTAGCACGAGTCGCGGGGCACTAGCGATAGACCCAACCAGCGGGGAATTTCCCCGAGAATTGTGCCGAGGATGCCTATGATGCCCACATTTCCCCCCAAACATCGTAAAAGCTCGGGCCACATCTCCGAGGGCGTTTCGGTATTGCCTTACTTGCCCCACTTCTATTTGTGGAAATTTTGTGGATGTACGCTGCCAGTAAACACTCACGAAGCAAGTATACGCAAGCTGCGTGCACGATAGCCATGTCAAGAAAAATCCGGGGATCCTGCATCTCCCTCAAAAGGCCATCCTCACTAACAATACTAGGCATTTTGCTTGCCGAGTCCAGGGCAAGCCTCAGTTGTGCGTGACAATGGCCAGGTGCCGGTGACGGCCGATTTTTTTCCGGGAATGTTTAGATACCGTAAGAGCACATTATTTGGAACAAGAAAGCTTTTTTTCGGAACAAGGCAACTTTATTTGGAACGAGAGCACTTCTTCTGAACGGCGCGTTTGGCATTGCAGATGCACGTCGCCAAATTCGTCACGACCCTATCTTGACAGACGCAACTTGCTAGCCCCCGATTACTGGATGTGTAACTTCTTCAGCACTTTGCTTATATGCAGACAGTTTGATCACACTTATTTTCCCGCTCTCGCCACAGCTGACAGCCGATGCAACACTTACGAAAATACTCTAGTGCCAATTGGGCGGACGTACTTGCGTCACGTGCGCGTGTACGCCAGTCACGGCCAAGTGTTTTTCCACCTTTGAAGTGGTGGCTAAATAAAAGGGCCGGCTTGCATGACGGGTTTCTGTTGCATACGGGATTCCGCATCATGGGGGTTTGTTTTATGTCACGACTCCCGTTATAATTGGCTGTGCCTTTGTTGACTGTCGTTGCTGGCCTACTGTTCTTAGATGTATTGGTATAATTGTCGGTCTAACGCAAGAAGTCTCTCAAATAGCCACCAAGTTTCGTGGCACCCTCCTCCAATGCGTCTTTTAAGACATCCAAATCCTGGTTGGCATTGCCGCCAAACCTGGACGCAATTTCACGTGCAGTAGACTCCAAGCCATTGAACCCTCCGCCGCCATGGCCGTGGGAGGCCGAGTTTCCGTTCTGCTGGTCCTCGTCTTCACCGAAGTAGGAACTAGAAGAGATGGATTGCGCTCCGTTGAATGCCAGGAGTTTTTGGCGAGCCTCGCTTTTGGCGGCCTCGTCGAACTGCGGCCCTCTTCCAAAGAACTCGTCCGAGGAGATACCTTTCTGAGTTCCGTACTTGCTGGCCACGTTTCCAGTATATTGCACCTCCTTGTAAGCCTTCTTGGTAGTTGGTTCCGTGGTGTTGGTACCATTGACCATTCCAAAGCCCAACTTCTGGATTTTCACCGTTGTGTCGTGCACTTGCGAATTGATGCTTGGAGATGGAGTGCCGGATAGCTTATCTGCAGTGTTGGTGTTGGACCCTAAAGACAATGGTGCTGCCTTGGGTGTGCTGACAGGCTTGTTCAAAGACAGATCTTCGCCAGGCTTGTAGCCCAACAACTTGGCCTCCTCGGCCTCCTGCTTGGCCTTCTTCTCAATCTCATCGAAATCAATCTCCTCGGATTTGTTCACTCTTCTTGCACGCGTGGTCTTGGGGGCATTGCCCTTTGACGACAAAATCGACGATTTCCCTGCAGATGCAGGGGTTCTGTTTGCCCTGATGGCAGAAACACGCGGAGCCGGAGTCTTCTTGGGGGCAGCCGAGGCCTCCTCGCCCAATACAGGGGTGTTTGCTCTCAGGCTCGAAGGAGAAGGGGTTTCAACGGCCGGTTTAGTCCAGTTGGAGAAGAAATCGTCCGTGGACGCAGTGTTGGAGGCACTTCCGCCAACCAAGCTCAACGAGTCCAGGTCATCTTCAAGGGTCACCACGTCTGGGTGTTTGATTGCGTCCTGCTGTGCAGTTTTCAGCAACTTCTCTTTATATTTCTTTGCTGCTGGACTGGTGTATTTGGCGTTGGGATCAGCCTTGCCATTCACATACTGCGACCCGCCGTTCTTCTGGAAAAACTCCTTGGCCACAAGGTTTCCTCCAAACTTGAAGTTTCTCAACTGGATTCTTCGCCACTGGTCCAAATTCAGCGACTTGACGAATGTGATGTGAACTCCCAAATTCCGGTGTACGGCGGAGCACTCCAAGCAAAGCATAATGCCAAAGGGAACCGACGTCCACGTCGGGTTTTTGTTGGAGCAGTCAAAGCACGTTTGGTTTGCAGGGTTCTGCTTCAACCGGGCAAAGATGGTTTCCTGCTCTTCCTTGGTTGCGAATTCCTCCGACATGGTGATATCAGGCGGTTGATGGTAAGACGTGCGTGTTTTTTTTGCTCGATCAAGTGTACTTGGTGCGGCAGGTGCAGGCCGCGGCTGAATCCACCGGTGATTTGCAATACTGCTTTGCTAGACACATCACTGTACATGTGTCTTTACTGGTGTAATTCCAGGAACTGGGCATTGTGGTTCCAGAAACGGCAAAATATTTTTTTCTACCGGTCGGCTGACAACTTTCTTGCTTTAATTACTCAGTTACATTTAGTGGAACGGTCTGGAGCCTCCGCGAGCAAACTCAATCACCTTCCAGCCATCGGTGACATCGTTGTCCATTTCCTCCGGAATCCTGGTGAACACCATGGCGTAGGTGCTCATTTGAATGTGGTCCTCCGTTCCTGCAGCCACCTCTCCCGTCTTGGCCTTTCTGTAGAGATGGATCTCTTGCGCACGACACGACACAACCACCACCGGCACGTCGTTGGGCTGCAACATCTTGCACGTGACAATGTCCACGCCACGGATGTCCAAGATGCGGCCGTCGGAGAACAAGCCTTGCTGGATGAACTGCTTGTTGTTGGCCTGCCACACGTTGAATGGAGCCTCGCTGAGCCACTGTTTCAACACTTGGTCGTTGTTCTTGATGTATGCATCCAACAACTCCGGCACAATGTAGTTGGTCAAGGTTTTGGTGAAGTCCGTGATTCTGAACGTGGGGTCTATCAATCTGAACTGCTTGACAACCTGTGCCTGCTCGGTCTCGGAGAAGAAGCCGGTCACCTTCTCAATGATGGTTCTCACCAAGGAGATCAACCCGTTCTCGGACTCGTCCCATTTCTCTCTCAAGAGCACAATGTACCGGCCCACGGGGCTCTTCAACTTAAACTCTTCCCACTTTTCTCCGGCTGTAGGGCCCTTGGCCTTGTGGTTGGTCGACACCAAGGCCCCGCCGGCCTCTTCGTTCTCCTTCACTGGTCTCCACGCATTTTTGTCACTCAATCTTCTCTCTAGCTCCCTCTTCCTCAACGCTTCTCTTTGTTCTTTGCTCAAGAAACCACCGTATGCGGTCGATGACCCGTCGTCGATGACGTTTCCAATGTCCTTATACACCTGGGTCTTGCGCACTGGTTCAAATGCCTTGTCTGCAACCTCGGCACTGGTTCTCACGGTGTTTCTGACGCCTTTACCCACGGGCGAATCCCAGGCCTTGGTGGCCACTTCTCCAACGGCCTCTGCGGTCTTCTTGGCCACTTTTCCGGCGGCAGAGCTTCCCCTCTGCGCATTGTCATATGCTTCCTTGGCCCGCTTGAAGGCCTCGCTCTCGGCCACTCTTCCGGTCTCATCCTGCAATGCCTTGATGTTCTCCTTGAGCTCGTTGGACTTCTTCACTTCGCTTTTGAATGTCTGGAAAAACACTTCCAAGGGCGACTTGCCTTTGTTCTCATTGCACAATGCTTGGCTTGCGCTCAATAGTCTGGTCTGACTGATTGATATTGGTCTGACATTCACTGGACGTATTTGTCTGACGAGGGAGTGGCGCAACATTTTGAAAGGATGTATTGGGGCCGGTGAAATGTGGTGCTTTGAGGATGGATTCACAGGTCCGTGGCGTCTATGTTTCCGTTTATTCTATCTATGTACAAGTTTGACGGAGGTCAAGGAGCTATTCGTTTTTCACTTTCAAAGAAATTTTTCGTGATATTTCGGTGCGGGTTTTTCTACACCATGACTGCGGAAGTTGGAGCTGCATCGGGGCGCACCTGCGAGATGATCATACCAGCCGAGCTTCCCAGCCGAGTTTTATTGTAGAAATACTATTGCAGAAAAATCGGTGCCTTGAATACTCTTACGAATATCCGGGTTCACGTGTACCGAGGCTGGATCATCTCCGGCTGAGATGTTGGGCGAGCCGGGCGAGGCCTAGTACACCCAATCCTCCGACAGTCACGTACTGGAAAACGTTCAAAATGCGAGCTTGGCGCTTCTCGATCTCAATTGCATGGGAGTAGCGTATGTCTCCACGGAAAGATATCATGGAGTACAATGGAATCCATGAGAACAACACTCCATTGGCATATTTGCCTAGAAAAAAGTCCACCTTTTTGCGGAGCAAGTAGAACGGATTGGTGACCTTGGTGGACATTTCGTAGTAGTTATCCAAGGCCAACTTGCATATTGCCTGCAAATCCTCGGCACGCACCAGGGTGTATTTGCCAAAAGCATCTTGCACGGTATTCTCCTCCATGAGTTTCATCAACACATGAACGTCTTCAAACCCGCAGTTCATCCCTTGGCCGTAGAAAGGAACCATTGAGTGTGCAGAGTCACCAAGCAATATGGCCCGGTGGTTAGGGCTGGAGTATGGGGCCACCGAGACCTGCATCAAGGAGCCCCGAGGCTGGTGCTCAAAGGCGTAGGCCAAGCCCTCTTCTCCAATGAGATCGTATGCATCAGGAAAACTCTTGCGGAAGAAAGCAAGAAACTCGCCTTTGGAGCCAATCGACTCTATGAGTTTCCAGGGACTGAAGAACGTGGAGGTGAAGGACCCGTCCTGGTTGGCCAATGCTATGAGCATATAGTCCTTTCTAGGCCATATGTGGAGGTGGTTGGGGTCAATGGAGAAGCGGCCGGGGCTGCTGGCGTCGGCCCCCTTTACGGGGGGAATGGAGAGCTCCATATACTGCATGTCGATGTACTTCTGAGCAAAGTCCATCCTCATCCCCTTTTGCATCTGGTACCGGAACTGAGAGTGTGCTCCATCTGCGCCTATGATGTAATCAAAGTCCATTTGCTTGATCTCTCCGTCTTTGTCTGCGAAAACAAGTTTAGGTTTTCCGTCTTCTCGGATATTCTCCACCCCAGTGAGCTTGTGCTGGAAAAAAATCTTTGTCGTGGTCTCCTCCAACTCCTCCAATAAGCAATTGTTCAAGAACTGGCGGTCAATCGAGTTAATGCTTTCGCCAAAGAGCCCGTACAATTGGGACTCCTGCTTTGTTCCCGTGGCATCATGGATCATGCGGCCCTTCATCGGGATCACATGGCGAAGCACTCGTTGAGCCATTTCGGGGTCCACGTACTCCAAGGCCCGGATTCCTCGATCGCTGACGGCCAAATTGATGGACCGCAACGACTTGGTGGAGGTCTCGTTCCGGGGGTCTGCTCTCATGTCGAATAAACTCACCTGAAACCCTTTTTTGGAAAACGCCAATGCTGTAAGGCATCCCACAAGTCCTGCACCCACTACGCCAACATGCTCCAGAGACATTTTTGTGGTGTGTGAATTAGAAGTTGTAGGTTTTAGGTGCATTGTGTTGAGCGCCGTGGATCTACCCTGTGTCGTGTTGAACATGCAGAGCAACGTTACATCCCGCGGAGTCCTGCATGGTCATAAGGAAACGATAACAGATGGAAACCCTTAGGGTAAGTGGGAGACGGTGGCAGCAGTATATGCAGGGTCTGTTGACACTGCTACCCGATGGCATTACTACAGTGGTAGACGAGGGAATTCTATTTAAGGGAGACGAAGTCTTCTTTAATGGAGAGACAACAGGAATAAGAAACAGTTCATCAACGAGTTCTAGGTATTATTTAGATACAGATAGGAAATAAGATGACTGAAGTAAATACTGAAGATCCACACTTATCAGCTTTATTGAAGACCAATAACATTACCGTTCCCGTGTGTTCGGAGGTTTTCTGTAACGCGCAACATGTCGGACTGCGCCATGTTGAGACAAGCGTTAATATGCGCATAGGTTACTGGCTGCTTCGAGATACTGATGAAAAGCAAATAATTCATTGTGGAAATTTTGCAGCTTAATACAGGAGAAACCAACTTATAAAGGTTTTGATTGGGTTTGTGTTCTCTCTCGTTTGTGTGAGGAGGTGTGGATGTTCACTGAAATATAAAGGAAGACCCTTGCTGGCCTATGTACACTACGGACATCTTCAGCGGTCACTGCCAGGCCCCAAAAACTCAACTCGTATAAATCGTAAGGTGTTTGCCTATATTGACGAAGCTATGATATCGGTGATCCCACTCAGATTGGTTTGTTTCAATGGGCACTCTCGTTTCGAACGCTACTGATGTGCGCTGCAGATAAGGTCACTCTAAGTGGCATTGCGACGTGTTTAGCAAGTGCGAGATAGCGAACATCACGGTTTTCAGCCCACAATGCTGAGTCTCTTCTTCAGCTTTCCTCTCTTCTTTTCCACCCTCGCCTTGAGCTCCTCGAGTTGCAACGAGAGCTCTGTATTAGCCGTGGAAATCTCGTGGTTGGCCTTGATGGTGTTGGTGAGGTTCTCGTTCATGGTGAGCTGCGAGTACTTTTCCTCCAAGCCCCACTTTTTTGCCACAAGCATCTCCTTCTCTGCGGTCGAGTCCACTAGTTTTTTGTTGTAGTCCTTAATGTCCTGTTGGACCTCCCCGTGGATTTTTTCCAACGTAGCGATTTTGCTTCTCATCTCCGTTAACTTGGCTTGGAGATCAAAGTTGGCTTCCTTGAGATTCGAGAGTTCATTATCATTGCCAGAGCACAAGTTCGAATTTGCCAACTTGAATTTGTTTTCGTATTTTATGATGGCAAAGTCCACCTGTGTAGAGCGCTCTACTGTTTCGTGGTCAACACACTGCAAGAATTCGTGCGAGCTAAGGAATCTGTGGAGTTGATCCCCCTCCAAACTCAAAATCTTGGCTGATTCTTTGATGACCAAAGAAATTGCAAGTCGGAGAAGGTAGTCGAACCCTTCGAAAACAAAGAAGTCCAAGATTGTGAGGGACAATGACTCGTCTGTGGATAAAGACAGGAACAAGTTAAAGCTGACGTTTTTGAATATACACGCAGCATCAACTTGGTGTTTCTTTAAGTGAGCAGCAACTAGCGGCACTTGATCCTCTAGGCCGCAGGTGGCTTTGAAGTAGTACTCCTCCCAAGGCTCGTTCTGGAAGATAGCGTCGATTTTGAAAAGCAAAGCAAGTTCTTCCTGGGTGTTTAAATTCCATACCCGGTGCAAATGCAACGAAACGCCTCCAATGAACTGGAGCTTGAACCCATTCAATAGGTGTGATGTTACAGAAGAGCTCTCTTTTGCGCATACTTCAAACACCTGCACAACGTCGGATTGGGCGGATACGGAGCTTTTGCTCAAACCCAAATCATCATAGCTCGTGGCCCTTGTTTTCCGCAACAAACTTTGATAGTTCTTGGGATCCATAATGGACCTCACATTCAATACCTCGAGATAGAGCACCGCCCGGATCTTCTCTGGAATGCCCTTGAGAACTCGTTTCTCAAAAATAGACAAATCTTGGCCGCGGATGTACTTGTTGCTGTAATTGGTGGCCACCTCTACCCAAAACTCCTCCAGAGGAGCCCAGTTCGCTTCTCCGGCTAACAGCTCTGCAAGCTTGCCTTTAGCATCGACTTTCAAGTTTGCCAATGAACCAACCGGAGTGGCCATTTCTAGCGTCTCATACAACTCCCCCTGCCTGTAGATGAGTATGAGGGCCATTGTGGATTCCATGTTATATGTGGGAAGAAATAGAGAAGTCGTTCGAGCAGGTAGAGCGGGTGGGATTCGGGGTGGCGGAGCGGGTGGAGAACTGGCCTTGGATGAGGCCGAAGCGACCGACTCTTCTGAACCCTGAGCCTCTGGAGATGGTGCTTTAGGGGGAACTGCTGGCGGCGCGTCTGTGGCACTCATTGGGTATGGAAGTGTACGGTGATCTTTTTCGATTGCCGGGTTCAGTTGGCCAATGGTGTGAATTGGTTTGTTGCTCAAAAATATACAGACTGGCTTGCTTGTGTGCTATTGTGCAAAAGAACAGGTGTGGGCGCTGGATTCGTTACTAGGTGTCAGAATGCGTTTCCAGGTGTTGGCATGTGTTCGCGTGCACACTATGTGCGACTAGAATGGGTGCCTTCGGGCCATCGGCGAAAGCCCTAGGCGTCTTCTTTTGGGCGACTTCGGCAATGCAAACTCCCAATTTTTCTCTCTTGGCATTTCGCTGATTTCTTCATCTATTGTGACAACTGCGGTGCCTTCCTTTGAGCCTTCAATCTCCTCTGAGACTTCTATTGCTGAGCCTTTTCCCTCTGAAACTTCTATTTCTGAGCCTTCTTTATCATCTGAGATCTTTTTTCCCTTTGAAAATTCTCTTCCCTTTGAAACTTCTAGTATTGGGCGTTCCATTTCCTTCGAGCCTTCTATTCCCTTCGAGAACCTGTGTTCTTTGCCATCACTTTGGGTGCGAATGCCACTTCCAGATACCTCCAGAAGTATTTCCACGTCGTCTTCCAAAATCTCTATATCACTTAGACTCTCATTGAAGACATCTCTCACTCGGCTTACTGAGTGAAGGGAATTCGATAGTTTCGAGGGCGACGGCTCCTCGGCTTGCCTCATGAAGATTCTCGTGGCCTCTGGCGTATTGCCTAATCCAGACGTTCTTTTGGACACAGCCCCCATCTCGTCCTCAGAAATTCTTAGATCACCAACGCTTCGGTTCAATTCTCCGCCACTGTCTTCCGACTCCTGGATCACAAATGGCTCGTCCATGGGTGCGGCCGGCTCCTGTAAAAGTTCTCTGAATGATGCCTCCAATTCTTTGAACTCTCGAAGGGTGTTTGAGTCATTGTACTTCTTGGCAAGCCCTTGGATAAGCTTTTGCTTTTGCTCGTCGAATTGTTTGGTGTGATTCAAGAACATCCCATTCAAAAATGTGATCGTATGAGCTTTGAGATGTAGCTTGGTGCAGAGCTTGCGTATCTGAGGGTGTTCCACAACCATGATTCCCAAGTTGCTCACGGGATTTCTCTTGATCGGAAGCGCATTTTCTTCTCTTTCGAGTATTCGAGGATCTAGCGTTCGAGTCGGTGTCTTTTTGGGCTCTTCCCAATTGTTTGTGAAGCTTTCGACCGTTTTTGTGTGTATCTCCGGTTCATTTGATACATGCCGGCTTAGCTCTGACTCTTCCGCTTCATTATTCTCTGCAGGTTCATGGTTTATCAAACCCGTCTCTTCAGCTACCAGAGTCTTTATCTTTTTCTCTGGGGACTCAGGAATAATCACTGGCTGGTTTGGAAGCTGCGCCGATGTCTTGTTTTCGATTTCTTCGGTGCCCTGTGTCTCTTCCGTCTTGCGTTCAGACTCTTCATTTGCTGGTTTAGACGATAAGTAAGATATCTCTTCTATATCGTCTTCGCTCTGTGCCTCTTCATTTGATTTATCACTCCTTTGCTCGTGATCTTGCTTGGAATGTAGATCAAGAAGAATGGCTATCAATTTCAGACGCATGTCGCTCCTCTCAGAAGATTTGAAATACGAGCGCATTGCAGATTTGGAATGCTTCCTCCACACTGCTTCGCAGATAACCGGCTCCGAGAGCCATTTCTGTATGTTGTAAATAACATGTATTCCACAATCATTGAAGTTCCGCTGCCTCGGGACACCTACGGAATTGAACCTGATCAAATCTGTGGGGATTTCCACGCCATGCTTCTCACGACAGTACTCCTTAATCACGGTTTTTAATGGAGCTGTGATGCTTGTGTGGGGTTGTCTGAGCGAGTCGATGATATTCACCTCAACTATGGCCTTCTTCTTTTTGGGCTCCTCAGAGACTTCCTGGAAGGCATCTGACCGGCGCAATTCGGCGTGTGCTAGGAGTTGGGGCAAGTTCTTGATCACAGCACAGTACCAATGCAAGTTTTCGTTTATGGGGATGATCACGGAGTTGTAACTCATGAGATCTATCTTCATTAGCCATCTCCGCACGTTCTCGTAGTAGGGCGGAGGTTCTTGGCCTTCAACTCTGGAGAAGACCTTGGTAAAGAAAAAAGAGTTGAATGCGTAGACGTCGTTCTCCCTCACCGCCTTTAGTTGGTGGACTGCGTGGTCCATATTATACGCAATAAAAAAGTCAATCAAGGTGTCGTTAATCCAGTCGTTATTGTATAGGGTTTTGAAGTCATTGTAGGAAATAATGAACTTTTTACTATTGCGCAAGGCATATTTGAGCGGGGGATCAAAGCTCGCTGGTGCTTCTCTTATGATAGGCTCTGCGTCAGTATCTTTCAACTCTTCAAAGTCATCATCGGCATCGTCATCGACTTCATTGTACAAGACTCTTTCCGGGTTTGCCTTCGAAAAGGATCTAGTTTGACGTGCCATCTGAAACACTTTTCGTGGGTTTGGGCTGGGAATATCGGGTATTTTGATATGCAGAGAATCGGAGGCGTTCTCGGGGCTCAAGTCGGACGACAAGTTTGTGGTCTTTGGAGAACCATAATCCGCTTTCTCGGGCCTCAAATCGTAAGTGATAATCTTGTCTGGTTTTTTGTGGGAATTTTCCCTCTTTTCTTTTTCCTCCCAAAGTCTTTCCTCTATTTTGGCGGACTCCACAGTCACTGGTGCTGCATCCATCCAAAGAGACATGTTGCTGGTAAGGAAGTTGAGTAGCGAAGTATCCTGATTGGAGAATCTGGCCAAAATGTACCCAAAGTTCTTCTGTAGTATGAAGAGAGCACTCAACTTGTCGTCGCTAAAGTACGCGTACTTGATGGAGAGCCTTGGGAGGGCCAACTTGTTAATGTACACCCTGCTCTTTGTGAAATATAGATATTCAGCATTTGGCGAAAGCAGTAGGAGCAAGTCCGGGCCGCGGGACGGGATCTCGGTGCCGTTGTAGTTGATGTCTTGGATGCCAATAGTTAGGATGGGATCATCCGCCAAGCCACTCTCGTGGATAGGGATTGAGGCGAAAAAGCACGTCTTGAGGTCGGCGCTGCGAATCTTCTCCTCGACGTCCAACGGATCAGTAATGAAGAAAACCCCGGAGTTGATGGTGTTTATGGTGGGGATGGATATTTTATGCACAGACTTGTTTAGTAGATTACGAGGCACCACTCCCGAGGGTCGCAGTCTCCTTAAAGACGGAAAGTCTTTACGAAGCGACATTGAAGCTGCACGCTTGGAATATGGGGTAGCGGGGTGGTTCAAATGTGATGGGTGTTCTCAGGGCCCTGGTGTTCTGTGGTGTCACGATAGCGCTACTCGTGATACTGCAGGAAGTGCTCTTCACCACAAAACATTCAACTTACCGACAAGGAGTGTTTTGCGGCAGACCGGGGGTTTTCGGGGTGTTAGAATAGAGGTAAAGTAAATTTTTCTGTTCTCTTTGGAAATTTTCTTGTCTATGATTTTTAGTGTCTGTTTGCGATGTGTTTGGGTGAAAGGTCAGCCTCTGGCAACACCGTGGAAAATTAGAAACACACCAAGGAACAGAGCACGAAGATTCCAAATTCCTAGGGACATGGACTGTGCAAGAAGTCGAACCAGGGCCCTGCTCGTGCCAATTTCCACCCTTCAATAAGCTGAGTCACGTTCGGCCAAGAGTCACGTGCACTCGAAAAGAAGAGCGATTGCAGAGCGTGAAGAGGCAGGATTGGTATCGCAGGACATCTCATCATAAATCACCCATTTATTTCAACGCAGATACCTTGAACCCGGATCTATTAACTGACGTATACTTATTAAGTATTTCAAGATATACTTGACTTTGTCAACCTAGTTCCAATTGACAAACATATTCATGGAATGTCCTTGAGAACATTGACTAGAACCACCACACCAATTCTTGCCTTTGGAGCAGGATTTGCCCTCTTCCCTGCGGACTGGCGAAAAAGTAACTGGGGCCCTCGTCCAAACTACACTGTCAACGAGGAGGCCCTCAGAAAGATAGAACAATCAGAGATCTACCGGCGTCTAGACAGCGACGTCGCCAATACCAAGCAACGGTCCAGCGATACCTTCCCCGTGCATCACCGGCACAATTACGTGTCGCTGGGCCTCTTGCACGGGGAGAATCTCTTTGAGATCGACCCGGTGTCGTTCTGCAATGATGCCAAAGGAGAGTACACGGCCTTCTTCCACCTTGGAGGCTCGCTTCTCGACTCGGATGGAAACATACACAACGGCGTTGTGGCTACGATCTTAGACGAGGGTCTCTGTTCGTGCGGCTTTGCACGTCTCCCCTCCAGGAGAGGCGTCACAGCTAGTCTCTCGATCGACTTCTTGAACCAAGCGCCCCCAAACTCCACACTTGTGTTGAAGGCCAAAGTTGTTAGTCTCAAAGGCCGCAAGGTGGTCATCGACGGAAACTTGAGTACGATGGGCCCGGGCGAGGGGCCAAGCATGGAAATTGCAAAAGCCACGTGCGTTTTGGTGGAGCCAAAATGGTTCAAGTATTTCTCTTGGCTACATATCGGCTAACGGCTGCACTCGGGCGGTCAGATCTACACCCGTCGCACCCAAGAGCAGCAAGAACAGCACGAACCAGAGGGCCGCTCTTCTAGAACGAAGTCTCAATGCGCTGTTTGAAACGGTACTCCGTGCCACGGCCGCATAGAGTTCGGCTTTGCCGACATACAGCATCACCTTTGGGACAAATGTAAACATGCCGGTGCAGAGGAACATTCATACCCGCATTAACATTAGTCCTCAGATACATCCGGATGATTCTTTGAGATGTCTGGTAATCACCATGGATTGGTCTCCAATAATCGAACCAGTACCCAACCCAATAATAGGGATGCTATAATCGGATTCAAGAATAGGTACCAAGTTTCGGACCCAAAGATGGGATCCAAGAATCCATATCAATTACGGTACCAATGATCGGTATTAGTTTTCGGTACCAATGATCGGTTTTAGTTTTCGGTACCAATGATCGGTTTTAGTTTTCGGTACTTCATGGCGAACGTTTTCGTCTGGGTATGTAAGCCACCTTTTGGTGCCGCAGTATTCGCTGCCTACTTTAGGTTATGAGACATGAATCTCCCGCACATTCGAAAACGGCCCTATTTTATTCAAATACAATCATGTGTTTCAATTGACTGGAAACTGCCCAGGTCATTTTAGCTCTTTCGAAACGGGCCAACGTAGGCGATCATTAGCTGGCTTTCACCAGCCGTACTCCTGTATAGTCGCATGCAGGTCACTCCTTTAAGGGGAAGTGGGCGTGCCGGTGCAGGTTACTGGTTGCTGGGTTGCTAGATGCGCAGTGTGGGGCAGCAACGATGTGGCGCGTACTGCACAATGGCCGCCATGAGAATGACCCTAGCTGCAATAGCAACTATACTTGGGATTCTACCCTCAGATCCTTAGCTATATAAGGATGGAGAAAATCCACTTCCTTCTTCTTGTAACCAAAAAAACAATTAACAATGAGTGACGCCGGACGCAAAGACATCAGTGACAAAATCTCCTCTGCCGTGAAGCCAGACAGCCAAAAGAGCACTGTTGAGTTGGCCAAGGACAAGGTTACCGACACCGTCGACAACGCCGTTGGTGACAACTCCAGAAGCGGTGACAAGTCCTTCTTGCAACAAGCTTCCGATGCTGTCTTTGGAGAGAAGAAGTAATCGATTATGATTTGCTGTATAGCTAATGAAATGATTCGAAAATTTACCATGTACTTGTAGTCAATTTAAACCGATAAAGCAATTTTCTCATGATTGCATTGATGGATTTATCTGCAATTTAACGAGGCAATTTATCTATTAGCTCAGATGGTCAGAGATAAGTCTGCGTATTATGAGTCAAGTACCACGCGGGTCGCGCTCCACGCGCGTCGCGTACTGGAACACTATTCTACACCTTCTTCAAAGCGTATCATACCCTCTGTTACAACATGCCAAATCCAGCAGAGCAAGCGTACCTTGATCTTTGCAAGAGAATCATCAACGAAGGCGAGTTCCGCCCTGATAGAACCGGGACTGGAACAAAGTCGTTATTCGCCCCTCCACAATTAAGATTCGACTTGTCCAACGACTCGTTCCCCTTACTAACCACCAAGAGGGTGTTCTCCAAGGCCATTATCCACGAGCTTCTTTGGTTCGTGGAAGGCTGTACCGATGCAAATAAACTTTCTGAAAAAGGTGTGAAGATCTGGGAAGGCAATGGCTCCAGAGAGTACTTGGATAAGTTGGGGCTTAAAGATCGCCGAGTGGGTGATTTGGGTCCTGTGTATGGGTTCCAATGGCGCCATTTCGGTGCTGAGTACAAGACTTGCGATGACAACTATGATGGCCAGGGCTTTGACCAGCTCCAGGACGTCATTCACAAGTTGAAAACTAACCCATATGATCGGCGCATCATCATGAGCGCATGGAACCCTCCCGACTTTGCCAAGATGGCTTTACCTCCGTGTCACGTGTTCTGCCAGTTCTGTGTGAGCTTTCCAGAAGGAAATCGGCCAAAATTGTCTTGCCTCCTCTACCAGCGATCATGTGACATGGGTTTGGGGGTGCCGTTCAACATCGCATCGTACGCTTTATTGACCAAAATGATTGCTCATGTGGTTGATATGGATTGTGGCGAGTTCATTCACACTTTGGGCGATGCCCATGTGTATTTGGACCACATTGATGCCCTCAAGACCCAAATCGAACGCCCACCCAGGGACTTCCCTAAACTTGTCATAAACGAGTCCAGAAAAGCTGAAATCAAAACCATTGATGATTTCAAGTTCGAGGACTTCGAGATCTCTGGCTATGAACCTTATGGTTCCATTAAAATGAAAATGAGTGTTTAAAATAGCATCATGATGATGACCTGTAACAGCATGCACCTACACCCTTCGTTCTTTTTTCAAGGGCTTGGTTTTTAGCAACTCAGGCTTGTCAACGAAATCGAAGATTGTGTTTGTGGAGTCTTTCCTTGCCTTTCTATGGACGTTATTCGACACCGTGGAAAGCGGCTTCCTGGCGTCTTTGGGTCCCTTTCTTTCGGCGGGTGTTCCGCCACGAACGTCGTCGTTTTCATTCTTGACCTCAATCTTTACACTGCGTGATGGCTGTAACTTCAGTTCTCTTAACGTCCGTGCACGGGTGTCCAACGCTCTCCGTTTGGCGAAATATTCTAGCGGGTCCACTACATCGGGTTCCTGGAGGCTTTGCACTGGTCTCTTCGATGCTCCTCCAGAATCAACACTGTCTAGGATGTTCTCAAGGCCTTCTGCTCCGATGAGACTCTTGTTCGATGTCTTGTCTATCGTTGACCTGTCTTCAAGCATTGCCAAATCTGCAGATATCGTGCTCAACTCATCGGACAGCTCTCTCATGGTATTTGGCGTGCTCTCTGCACGGACATGGAAGCTAAATTCTGGTGTATGCGATGCTTCACTCGACGACCTGGATGGCTCTGCCTTTGAGGCTTCAAAAAGCGAGTTGGAAGGCTCGAGGGGCAATTTCAGTGTGTTGGGTGTAGAAGTTGAGACAGCACCACTGAGGTTGTCAAACGACTTTTTGTCGTTCTGCACGGGCTCTTTCTCATGTGTCTGGATGTATCTGAGCACCTGGTTATGGTTGCTTTCCAACATCGAGACAAGCGTCTCGAGTTTGATGCCCGGAAAGCTTTGTCTCTGGTCGAGCTCGTGCTTGAGGCCGGCGATTTGGAGCTCCAAGTCCTCGATCACGCCCAAGAGCTCAGTGTTTTTCATGGCCAACTCCGAGTTTCGCATGGCTAACGTCCGATTCTGGCTCGCATACTTGGCGGCCTCTTGTTGGTTAGATTCACCGTGCTGTTTGGATCCATCTTGTTGATCTGATTCGCCTGGTTGATTCAAGTCGGTTGGTTCTGGTCGGGAAGTGTCATTTGCAGAGACAGCTTCAGGCCCCCTCTCAGAGATTTCAGGGGCATTTGTGGATGCGCATACTTTTGCCTGCCCCACGCTTAAAGCTGGCCTCCTTTCTTTTGTCTGGAAATGCTGCAGCCCTATAGACAATCTGGCCATGGTGTACTAATTGTGCTTTATCCAAAGAGGTGTTGATAAACACCCATCCTGCACAACACGCGCTTTCGCGCGGCTCATTAACTAATAGTCAATATCAAACATTCCTTCTACGCTACTTTCTTCGTCAGCTAAACCACTTCACATCAAAATGAAACCCAGTCTACAGCTGAAAATCAGCGCTAAATCTGAAGAGCTAAAAAACCTCCAGGATATCCAGATCTCCACGGGCCAAATCGCCGACCAGCTCGAACTCATAGGCCAGAAGCTTGACCTAATGACCGATGGGGCAGAGAGCGTGGCTCTTATCCTCTCCAACTGGAAGAACGTTGTCAACTCCATTTCACTAGCATCTTTGGGGCTTCTTAAGTATTCTAATGGAGACCAACAACAATCAAACCCATTACCGGAGACCTTGGTCAGAATGAATTTACATCAAGAGGCCAAAGAGGGGACTGAAGAGGATACTTGATTATCGCTGATGGCGGCGTTCTGATTGATGGCGAATAAATTTAATCTGATGGCCAAATACCTGATCACTGATGACTAACTATTTATCATGGCTAAACTCCGTTTTCAAGAATTGCACGGATCCAATCATCGACATTGTAATGAATAACGAGCTCCTGGATGTGTCTGTCAAGCTTGTCGCGTGTTTCTGTGGCTACCTTAGCACTCTTCAAGAGCTCCTTGAGGGGTTCCAAAATATTGCTGCCCTTCATAGTCTGCAATGTTTTGTACATGACCGTTTCTTTGACTCTGTACTTGGTCACATCATCGGTGAGACCGCTGGTAGAAGTGATCAGCTTCCAGTCGTCAACGCAAAGAAGCTTTTTCCAGATCAAAGTGGCTTCGTTCTTGCAGTGGTTTTCATTTTTCGACAGACCTGCCACTGTCAAAGCATCAGAGAAAACATCCTCAAACTGTCCCTTTGGGGTCATACTGGTGAGCAACGTGATGAGTTGTTCTTTGGGAAGTGGTCGCTGATCCACAAAATCATGGAAAAACGGCTTGATGTCCTGCTCGATCTCTGTAGATCCCATTGCCTTGTTGCAAAAGTTCTCCATAAAATATGGCAAAGTCACCAATGCCTCGTGGTCTTTCATGTAGTGCAACACGGCCTGATGGAGCCTGTTCTGAATTCTTATGGCAATGAGATTTTGCTCCGCCTCTCTAGCATACTCCTCGAGAACAGACAGCTTCATACTGTCTGACTGGCCGACGTTTGCTGCCACGGCTGCCAACTTGGCTACCGAGTAGTTCAACTCTCGGTTTTCCTGCCTATCGATATCCTTGCTAATGGACGATTGGAGCAATACCTGAGCTGTTTTCTCAAAGTCTTCATTTAGCAAGTAGTGCACCCACGAAATTTTGTTTGCCTTTTTCTGGTTCTTCTGGAAGTACATCTCAAGAAACGACTTGTGTTCTTTGAGCTCCTTGAGAAACCTTTGCGGCTTGTCTTGCAATATAATAAAATCAAACAACTTAGATGCAAACTCATACCCATATTGCTTCATGTAGTAGTTTATCCTGTCTTGGATATACTCTGGAGAAGTCTGCTCTCTTTCCTTTTCAAGTATGTAAGCAACGGACAGAAAGTCATAGTATTCCTCAGCAAGGGCGAGTGCTTCTTTTAGAAGGCCTCTGTTCAAAAGCGCGTCAATCCAACTAGATCTCCTCCTATGATACCATTTGATCGAACTTTCGAGTTTGGAGTCATAGGTGTACTGCTGGTAATTAATAAATTTGCACACGCTAAAGTACAATGCTGCTGTCAACTCGAGCAAATGGGCACGGTCCTCCAGAGTGGTGAGGATCTTGAACTCGTCATTTTGGGTGCAGAAAAAGTCGGAGTACATTTGCTCCACGATGATTATCAAATTGGAGTCATCAATCCACAATTTCCTCCGAGAATTCTCTGAATCGGGTTCGAGGTATCTTTTCTCGATTTGATATACAGAGTCATGCAAAGTCTTCACTAGAAGATTGACCATGATCTTAGATGAGGTACCCGCATCCCTGAGGCCCTCCAAGACTCTTTTCCAGACTGGAAGAATCCCCTTTGCACCCTGGCTGAAAAACGATCGGATTAAATCCTTTGTATTGCACTTCTTGGCGAAGTCGGTCTTCGAGATGGCGTCATTGAGAATATGCTTCGAAACTGTACCGGATTCGGTATCGAAAAAATTCCACAAGCTAAAGGAGACTTCCAATTTTTCCAACGCCTCAGCAATATATGGCATTGTGTCTTCTTTGTGGGCTTCAAAGTTGCGTTGAGTATAGGAAATCAACTCCTTCAAAAGCTTGATTCTGACGCTTAAAGAATCCCTGGTGCTAGGATAGAGCGGCGGAAGATAGGGAGACGAAGAGTCCAAGATACTGGAAACAACTCCCTTGATTGCAGTCATTACCACCTCTCTGCTTGATACCGTATCAGAAATGTCGAAATTCACTAAAGCAGAGTCGCTGTAGTATATCGCTTGCTGAATGCGAGATACAAGTAAAGACACAGCATCCGTTGGATCAAAATCTTCGCCTGCGCTTTGGTTGAAGTCACTGTTGAACCGCTCGATTCTGACCACGCCATATCCGGAAGTTATGAATACGACCGCTGCATTATTGCCATCCATCTCATCCTCGTAGCCACTGCCGATGATGTGCAAAGAAGATTTGAAGTTTATGACGTCCAGCCATTTCGGTTCGTGATAGGCGAAGCTAGATGCCGCCGAGGATTTGAGATTGGTATTCAAGTCCATCAAAATCACCGAATTTCCAACCACGACAAAAGCGCATTTACCCGGCTTGGGAATGAACAACTTGGGCTTGGCTGACGCATAGTTAAACAGAGCATTGTTGGGTTTGGGAAGGTTTTGAGACCTCAATACCAAAACTCCAGTATCGTTTATCTTCATCGAGACAAGGAAAAAGTTTCGTTCATCGCTATCAGTCATGGAGCTTTGAACGCCGACTAATGCAATGAACAAGTCATCATTTTCGTTAGGGTCTTGCAGTGGTAACGGCCAAAGATCGTAGAATTTGAGATCGTAGACCGTGCCCGGAATCAGAGCATCGATGTTGTTATCCAAGAATGATGCCAACTGGTACAGCAAGCTTCTCTTGTGGTTTATAAAAGATGCCCCGGTGGACGAAGACTGGTATAGGTACTTTTTGAATATGCCGGAAGCATCCTGCACCAATATTTCTTGACAGGTGCCATGGTTTGTGATCTTACCTGATTTGATGGAAACGATATCGTCCGAAAACAGATGGCCATTGGGTCCCGCAAGCCAACCGGAGAATATTCTAGAGGATTTGGAGGGCTGGGTGAGCTCCAAGGTCGATAAACTAGGAACTCCTTTCGAGTCTCTTAACGAGATTAAAACAACACGCCTCCACGAAGTAGCCACCACTATGCCGGCCGGTTCAACGTTCTCCGCGAGAGTTATGTATTCGCCTTGATTGACCAGCATTTGAATAACGGTTTCGATAAGTGTGCTTCTTATTATCCCCAACGCAGGAGCGTGTTGGACGCTCTCGTAAAATTTGACCTGTCCAGTGATAGCGTCAATAATGGCCAACCCGGGGTCCAACATGGTTCCCGGAGCAGGTGGCGTGAGGATTGCCAACTGCATGTGGTTCTCCAGGCCCTTCTCAATGGGGAATTCAAAGGTAAGTGGCGTTTCGTCTGTGGAGTCATAAGGCCAAACATTGATGGCTTTCTCACTGATGACCAATGCACACTTGGTGATATTGTCGGTGTATCCGTTCAAAAAGTCCGAACCATGGTCTTCGTCAATACTGTCGGCATCAATGTCTCTAAGAATCGGTGGCAACGAGGGAAGCTTAGAAACACAGTACTTGTCGTTCTTTGTCAACTCAACCCCAGAGTTCACACCCGGGGGAGTGAGAGTCGCCGAGCGCTCATCAGCGGAATCGTCCAAAAAGCTTCGTCTAGAAGACTGGGGGGTGGTGGAGCGAGACGTCTCGAACTTCCTGGCCCTGAAAACTGACATGTTTTGCTGTTGACTCGTACGGAAGAACAAGAAGAGATCTCGCAGTGCTGCCCTACATACAGGACAGAGAATGAAAGGCTACTTACATCTTTAGATTTTCTAGTCCTGATTCTTCTTTAGTTCTAATTCTTCTTACTATACTTCTATTCTTACTCTGTTCTCTGCCTCTTGGAATCGGACTCTTCTATTTCATAGTCCTCTCCATCGAATTCGGCCTCGTCAACCTGGTCGTACTTGGCCTTCAAACCCTTCATCTTTCTGGTCTGCATCTTGCTCAAGTCCTGGTCACCCACGTGGATCTTGGCCACCTTATCACCCATAAAGTCGGTGGTGATGTTCTTCTGCACCTTGGGTTGTAATTGCTTAGGCTTGCTCAAAGCATCCTTCTCCACCTCCGGTGCGGGTGTGACTCTTCTGCCTATCTTGAAGTCAAAACGGGGCCCTATCTCGTCGACCTCGACCCGGGGGATTTTTTGGCCGCTCTTGAATGTTTTCAACTTGTAGACCCTGAAATGCAATAATGGTAGCGTGGCGGAGTTGGGGTCTTCGATATCTCCAACAGACAACGAGATGATGTACTGCAACCCTGCCACATCCTGCAAGTTCGTGTCGTCGCCTCGGTAGAAGTCCATGAAATATGACTTGATCTGAGCAAAGACCGGATGACTGTCGAATGCTGGGCCGTTGAAAGTGAACATTGGTTTCAAGCCCACAGGAAATGTGATTTTCTTAAAGTCTGTGAGCAATTTGGGGTCTTTTTGTATGGACAATTCGATCATGTCGTATACCTTGTGGTTAAAGAAACGGGAAAAGATCAACGTGTTGGGCCTTTTCTTGTTGTGGCTGGAGAAGACCATTAAAGAGGTGTCGTTCTTTTCCGAGAAGAACTCCAAGCCCGAGGCATCTTCAAATGGTCTCATGTCGTTTTTCTTGGAGAAATTCTTGGCGTGGGGTTTTTTAAGAGCCATCAAGTCCACCATGGCATCGTGCAAGAATTTGTTGCCGGTGGCACCCTGAACAAAAAGGGCATCCTTGGTGTTTTCCACTAGCTTGGCCTCTTTCTTGGCCATGGCTCTTTTCGAGCGAGCGTTTTTGGGGGTCCTTGATGTTAGTAGCTTGTATACGAGAAAGGCTTGTCTTGTAATGGATAGTCACATACACTGTTCTGATCATTCCTGAATGAGTAACTAGTTGATGCTCATCGCTATGTAGCAGAGAAAAAAAGTAGCCGCAGGGGTGCAGGGTACGCGGGAGAAAAAAAAGGTCGTACCCGGATTCGAACCGGGGTTGTTCGGATCAAAACCGAAAGTGATAACCACTACACTATACAACCATTTTCGAAAGTTCGAGAATCATGCATTAATAACTATGCAATATATAGTATTTAGTCGTGCATCTCCACGTTCGATGTCTTTGAACGACGGTCTGCTTCTTTTCACTCCAAAAAAGTGTGTGTCAAAGTATGCGCTCCGAAAATATGCTTTGTGTTTGGTGCATGCATGGCCGTTGACGTATGCATTGGTAAAGCCGTGTCTTGCTTAGTTTTCGGTCGGAAACGAAGAAATTTTCCGCGCTTGTTTTTCAAATGTACATTGAACATATTGCCGCGATCGCCAGACAATAGGCCCAAAATACAACGGAATCACATTGTGGATAGTCACATACCTCATACCAATGTTAAACAGCGTAAAACTTCCCACAAGACTTGGACACCAATATTTTCTTAAACCTTAGGATAACGATCACCCTCTGTGTACTCGTGGACATTTGCAGCTCAGCTCTCGTCTCCTGGTGCGAGATCCGCCCAATTTGGGCATAGTATGGCCCGCGGACTGCCAGATTGTCATGCAAGGTGAGCTCATCAGCATGGGATGTACACAGATTTGAACCCTGAACAATGGCATCAGAGGCCCGCCCAATGCCTCGAAACTGCCAAAGCTGATGAAAAATGGAAGGTGCTCGCACCACATTTTCTTAATTTCAGGCCTCGGAGTTTGCTATATTCCGGCTGATAAGTGGACATTTTTTCCTCCATCGCATCCACATACGTGTAGGGAGCGTTACACACTGATCCACCATCCACTTCTTCCCCCGCCGCTAACCCCCTTCCACTGACTTGCCCACCACTCGACTCAAGATATACTCTGGTCCACAAACATCCAAGTCATAAGATCCATATCTTTAGTGCTTCCCAAGTCGCATCCACTGTGTAACATACTGCTGAGCTGGCATATGGCTGAGTCACAGTCACTGCACGTTTGGATTGTTACCTTCTTCGCCCATTACTAGCAGCTAAACCACTAACTTCCGGTGGTTTCTGCTTTGCCCCTTCATACCAGCCCGGTTTGTGAAGGTGTGTCACAATGGTCAGAAACGCCATTTCATACGTATGCCAAAGTCCGCCTCCTGAAGCCTTCTCCCGCCCTACAAGTGGCTCCAATAGCCCACAAATCTCCAAAGCACCATCCTTTCACAAACAGCGCTCCTCCTCCGTCAACTCGGTGGGCTCCACTCATCTGACCCGCCAACGAAGCATGTCGATCGCGAGCTTGGAGTCGCCCCGCAACTCGATCGTTTCGACGGACGATTTTCCCATAAAGCCCACTCGAAACAATAGCAACTCCAGTTTATCGTCCATGAACGCGTTTATCAGCTCCGCTACAGTATCGCCCATTGATCCTCCTAGGGATGCTCCTTTCTTGGGTAAGCTTCCAAAGACACGGGCGAAGACACTTGAAGGTATGGGAAAAAACGCCTGCGCCATTGTCTCCGATGACGAGTTTTCGGAACTGGAGCAAACAATTAGGTCTTTGCGCTGGCGAAGAAGCTCCGGCGAACGGCCACCCGGCTTGACCTCGAGCCTCAAAAGAGACTTCTATTTCAAGTATGACTCCTCAAAACATAGAAACCCAATCCATTCGTCTCTCAGCTCCCCCAGTGGCCAGCAAAAATTCCTGGATGATCTCGTGCCGTCTCCACTCTCTACATGTGGGGACTGTGTACCATCACAAGAGAGCCTGGCTCTCTTATACATCGGAGACGAACAATCCGTCTCCAAACTGTCTCCAACCGCGGCCAGTGTCAACAAGAAAACCAAAACCTCAAACATGTCTCACTCGATGTTTTTAAAGAAGAAGCTTCTATTTTCGAAGGACATTCAGTTTGAATTGCCTTCTGGACAGCCGCCTGGACCTCGGCCAGCAACTTTCCATTCCGAGCCTTTGGCTAGCCCCACCCATACTCTGCCCGAGTTATTTGCATCTTCTCATCATAGCATATTTTCCCCGGTCAAACATCCCCATTCGAATGTGACAGATGATCATTTCTTGCATGTGCGGCCACCCTCGCCCATAAACCCACCATTTGCCAATGCGCCTCATGAATTGACCCTTCGTCAGCAAAATAAGTTGATCAGTGATCTTAACCGAAAATGGAACAAGTCGCTTTTCCACACGAAATCCTCAGACTTTTCGCTTGCCATGACACACACTAGTGACCCGAAGACGAGCAGTTATAACCGGCCAAAGAAACGAGCCCGATCAGAGCTGGTTTCCAGTACAGACAGCTTGACTACAAACATCACTTAGCATTATTTATTTAATAGATACTATATTCCCCTTATATTTTGCAATTATGCTATGCAATGTTGGGTTTAAAGCAACACCTCGTCATCTTTATGTAATTCCAACTCCCCAAAGAATGGCAACTTTAATAGCTGACTGGCAGACAACCTCTTGCTTGGATCCATGCTGAAACACCCGTGCAACAACTTAAATAAGTTCTTCACATCGTTGTAATCCTCCAAGTCCTTCTTGAATTCATCATATGCCGTGTCCGTCACCTCTTCGGATGTATCAAGAACAGGCTTTATGAGTGTATTGCTCTTGCGGTCAAGAAATTTGATGGTGTCATGAATGACACTGTCTTCCGGTAAGCATCCATTCTCCTTTTCGTGCTCAAGCACAGTGCATAGAAACTTGATGAGATCACCGTTAAACGAAGACGTCTGCGCTTTGGGTGCATTCACCTCGAGACCACACCCATGAAGCTCTGCGCACTTTTGTAGCTTCTCCATCCCGAATAACAAGATGAGTTCCATCAATGCGTCAATATCATCGGGTGAGTTGAAAAGTGGAAATTTTCTTGCGAATAATGATAAGCCAATGACTCCTGCAGACCAAATATCAATCATAGTTGACTGATTAGTGCATTTGAACAAAACTTCCGGAGCCCTGAATCCTCTCGTGCCTGCCCTGTTTGCTCGCCTGGGAGGTCTTTGATCTACTTTTGGGTATGCAGCCTTGATGTTGAGCCTTTTGGAGTAGGTCTTGCTGATGGATGAGCGGTCCTTCAGTAGGCATGGGCACGAGTTTGTGGATCTTAATGGCGAGAGCAGGGACATCTTCTCAGCTAAACCAAAGTCCACCAACACTCCTTTTCGTTTGAATGGATCGTACAAGAAGTTTGTGGGCTTGAGGTCTCTATGTATAATCCCTTTGCTGTGGACGAAATCGAGACCCTGAAACAATTCCCACATGTACTTCTTGATACCCTTAATTGGCAAGTCCCGGTAAAATTCCCGGAAATCAGAGTGCTGGTAGTATGGCAATATGGCAAGGACCTGATCTTGGTGGCGCAAAATGTCAAGAAGAGGTGCGACGTGCGAGTTCCCGCTTAACATGAACAACAAATTTAGCTCGTTGTGAATTCTGTTGGGTGAAGATGTCACATAAATCTGCTTCAAAGCAACCAAAGGATTTTTCTTTTTGGACTTCAGCTTCTTGGACGCTAGTGACTTCTGGAGCGGCGGCGACTTCCATAACTGCGAGCCCAACAAGACCGTCCCATCTACGGCTTCAGCCTTGTACACAGTGGAGAACGTGCCCTCTCCAATTTTGTCGAGCAAGCGGTACCTCTCAGCTAGAACAGGGAAGCACTCTTCGAGTTTGTGCATGTCCTCCAATACTTCGAGGGCGACGTCGTCATCTTCCCCGCCTTCAACGCGTTGTGGGTCGCTTTGGTGGACACTTTCTGACAAGACAGGAGTGTTGTATGAGCTCAAATTTGCAGCGGATGGTTCGTTACGTGCACTTTTATTCGCATCTTCGGAGGCTTTGGCCGCGTCGTTGGGTATTTCAGAGGTTGTATGGTGTGAGTGGTCGTCAGTGTAGTTGGCCTTCTTCTTATACACGCGTAGATTTTGGTTTTTGATGAACTTGGCCTCTGAGATCTCGGGAGATGCCGTAGGACCCGCGTCTTTCCCCGGAACCAGATTGTCCGTACGGATGATCTTGGCGGGTTTTTCGTAGAAGGGATCATCCATGGAGCTCGGCCGTTTGAGTGTAAGCAGATGATCTCGAGCTGGGGCGTAGGCTAAATCCTTCAGAGCCGCCAGCAGAGCCTCTGCATCTGCAGGGAACGTTCTTTCTCTAAGTTTTTTGAACGTAGGGCCTATGGTGTCCATCACAGAGAAGAAATCGGACGGGATGTGTAAGGGCGAACGGGTACTAACGTGCAAGAAAAGTGCGTGTTTTGGTTGCACGATCGTGTCTCTATGCATGCGCTCCACAGAGGTACTGCAAGTGTATATTGGAAATGAGCCGCTTCTACAAATTGTAGTGACCTGTTTGTCTGTTATGGAGTGTTCCCTGAGATAAGTATCCAAACCAAATTTTACCGGCTGCTTGTTCCCCGGATCAACTTATAAGATTGTATGGCGCTGCACTCGATACCCATCACATCTACACCAGCCTAATCTACACCAGCCTTTGCACGACATAAATACACAACCAAACATACGAAACTCAACAAAAACCGAATGTGCACGTTTATTAGCCACTCCTCAAATTGTTCCCCACCCCATGCCGTTTTCTAGACTAGTGAAATCTTCATCCTCAATCCCTTACTTACCTCAACAATGTGTTAAATCTTGTAGTTTGTTTAGATAGAGCAGACTCACGCCAATAGATACTCTGGTTTTTAACGAATTGGGATCACGAGATCCATTTTTATTGTCTTGGTGTCGGTTTGCAATTTTTCGGGGCCTCTGGAAGATTTTCGAAAAGTTATCAGGCCAGAACTTTCAGCGATACGTTTTCACTTGGAACAGAGCACCCCTGAAAATCTCATACACCTTCGAAACCGTTCACCCTAAAAGACCAAGTCATTTTTCCGTTGCCTATTCTTGGAAATCACCGGATAAACTGACCTTATGGTGGGGTTTGCAGCTACTTGTTAATGCAGCTCGGGCCCTAACTCGGCAATATGCACACCAGAGCGGTGCGAAGAAAAAATTGTCGAAGAGACTTTTGACTCCCAGATACCCAATGTTTTCAGCCAATGTGGTGAGGGCCAGTCCCAAGCTGGCGGTTCTGCTCCAGAGCATAAGGACGGCCAAGAGAAAACCAGCATACCCCAGATACAGGGCAGAAGAGGCGCCCCTCAGTCACCCAAAGAAAGACCACTCCGGGTTCTTCAGAAGACACATGAAAGCATGGCTCGGCCCCAAAAACATAAAGGGTGAGTACTACCGTAACAAGTACTACTACCCAAGCCAGAACAACCAGCCCAACTACATAGTGGGAGATGGAAAATCCGTGGTCAAGCCTGGGCAAGACTCGTACTCCATGCCCGAGCCCGGGATCAACCCTTCCTTGAATCCATTTCCTCACAACCCCAGCTGCAAAACCGCCTCCATTCTATCCAGTGACTTGAAGCAAAAGATCTACTCGGAGGTGGTGGAGAAAAACGTTTTGGCACAGGAGGTGGCCCACAGGTACGGCATCAAACTATCTAGAGTGGAGGCCGTGGTCAGACTACAACAAGTGGAGAATTCGTGGAGAGAAAAGGTATGTATACACGTTGATGCTATGATGAGTTCATTGATTAGTCTTGAAGACAAGTACATGGTTACAATTGCACATTACTGAGGCATCATCAAATACGCCAACATTTACTAACATCTGCAGGGCTTAATGGACGAAGACTTGGACAAGTTTTCAGGAGTCATGAACAAGATGTTCCCGCTCTTCGAGTCGAAGAACGCCGACAACTTGACGGAAATCCCCACGCCCCACAAAACATTGCATCAACGGTTCTTGACGATTTCCGAAGCTGAGCCTTTCGGACCAATCAACGCCGCCGAGATTTTCGATCTAGAACCAGCCCAGAAGACCCTAGACAACTTGAGTGAGCTCAAGCACAATGGTGACGAGAAGGTGGAGGTCAAGAAGGTTGTCGTTGGCCAACAGAGACAAGGCGACAAAGCGCAATTCAACTTCACTATGGCCACATCTGGAAATGTGGGTTTCCGCTATGGTGCCTCGAGAAGAGACAGAAAGAAGAACAGAGCAGTCAGCTTCGACAAGCTTGGCCGCATGGTCTACACTGTCTAAACCTTGTATATACTATAGGTGCCATTGTGTATCTCGATGAAGAACAAAGTAAAGACGAACATGACACTAGACCTCATAAATCAACTGAATCTCTTTAGGTCTTCCACCTACGCTCCCAAGGGAGTATTTTTAGAAAGGAGCTATCTCGGTGTGAGCCCAGGGTATAAATATTTCATGGCTCGCGTCGCGATCTGGTTGTCCCACGCATGTCATTTTTTTCGAGCCTCTGACACGTCCAGCACCCGAACACTCTAGACCGAGCACCGCCCAACTCAGTACATCATGCTTTCCCGCTACATTGCGCTATTAACCATCATCCAGACGATCTTGGCGTCGGCGTTGACATTCAGTTTGCCCGCAAAGGAGTCTTCGTGCTTCTACATCTTGACCGAGAAAGCAAACACACAGGTCTCCTTCTACTTTGCCGTGCAACTAGGAGGCTCCTTTGATGTGGACTACTCCGTGAAAGACCCCCTTGGTAATGTTTTGGTGTCCGGGTCCAAGGAAAGACAGCGTGATATGGTGATCACTGCCAAGCACATTGGAGAGTACGAGTTCTGCTTCTCCAATGAAATGTCCACGTTCGCAGACAAGGTGATTGACTTTGAGATCAAGTTTGACAGCGACCCATCGAGCATGTTCCAGGCCGCCATGCCAGAGCAGCCAAACTCCAAACCCATTGCCCACGTGGAGTCCATGAAGAGGATTGCCGAGTCCATCGATGAGCAGTTGGAAGAGCTCAAGAGGTCCTTGCAATACTACAAGACCCGTAACAATAGAAACCAGGCCACGGTGCGCTCCACAGAGTCGAGAATATACTACTTCTCCATTTTGGAGGTTTGCTTGATGGTGGGAATGGCCGTTTTGCAGATTGCAGTTGTGCAGTTGTTCTTCAAGGGCTCGAGAAAACAACTTGTTTGAATAGAACCAAAAGATATCAGTTTCTGGAAAGAAAAAATAATAATGTCTCTACAATATTTCGTTGTAAATGCTATTTCTAATGTACATGGTCGATTGCCGTGCAAAAACTTTATTGTCCGATGGGGCAGTTTCTCAAATAATCAACCTTGTTCTTCAACACGCGGACAGACTTGAGGAAGATCTCAGCTGGGGGCATGGCGCCCGTGGACTCGACGTTAAAGATAAAATGGTTTTTCTTTCTACCGAGCTTGACCTTGCCGTTGAACTCTTCGTGTCTCAAGACTTCTCTAGAAACAGTATCCTTTCTGGCATCTGCCACATAAGCCTCGTCGTTCTCGTTTATGCCGATAACTCCTGTAGGAAAGCACTTCTGGAACTTCTGTGCCTGTGTGCCGACAATGGGTTCCTTGATATCTATCACAGGCATCAACCTGTAGGAAGCTGTGGATACTGGGGTAAATTTAGCGTGATCAGAGCCGATTCCCAAGATGCAGTGTGCTCTCAAGGAAATCTCCTGGCCGGGTCTCAACTTTGCAAGCAAAATGTCCGGGTCACAAGGCTGCACCTTCTTTGACTTGAAGATCTCAGCCTGACGACCTTGGGCCTCGAATTTAAGGTCTCCTGCGTAAACACTGGAGTGTCTATAGAGCACTTTGGGGTCGGTTTCGTTTTCGGCTGCATGTGGGTTCTTGGTGCACGTCACATCAAGCGACATAACGATGGTGTTGCTGTCGTTGTACCGCTCCTTTTCATCCACGGACGGGTCCACCCACACTAAGGCATCCGGGTCGACATTCAATGGAATGAGTCCTATTCTGTGGGCCAACACCTCATCTTGTATCACCGAGGTGTTGTTGAAAACATAGACAGTTTCTGCGGCCACAGAGGGCACCTCTGCGAGCATGATTCTCCTGAATGCATTGGCGATGGAAGTATCTATGTTGATAAGGTCGAAGTTGGCGGTTCTGCCTGCAATGTATGAGATGTTTATCTCGAAGGTGTTCTTGAATTTCTCGGCATCCCAGGAGTTGTCTTCGCTCGAGTGGCCGGGAAAGTCTGTGGACGACGTATTGGTCACACGGTTGTATTCTATGTTCACGATGTCTGACATTGGCGGCTCTCCAGAGATGCTTTTCTGCGTGGGTAGATAGACCTTTTTTTTTCGCATCCCATCGATTGGTGTACGGGTTTCCGTGCTGGTCTACATGATTAAGCCATGCTAGTTACAGTGCACTTGAAGAAAGCATCGGCTTTCGAATATCGTCATCACATCTGCTCTTAGTTATTACACTCAACCACTGTTGAGGTCAAGTAGTTGAGTCACATGGTTGGGTCAGATGGTTGGGTTTATTAGCACGGCTTCACCGCATAGACGCAACTCATAGACGCAACTCACAGGAGCTCAGTATAGGAAAATTCCTTGGTCATTCGAGGCCGAAGACCAATATTATGCATTCAAATATCTATCCATCATACGAGGATCTGGTTTATGGACCTCTGTCTGGCAATGTCTTCCACCACTTCTGCATGAGCAGCGTCCTCACGTTGCTGTCTCCATACAGTAGTGATCCTCTCCCAGATATCCAATGTAAGAAGGGAAACATCCCCGTTGTAACCATCGGAGAGAATGTCCAGACGCACAACACCATCTAGCGATTCATTCACTTCGTATGAAAATGACAGTAGCACGCTCAGGTCATCGGTGGTGCACATGAGGCAGAAGTACACTATTTGTAGCGTGAACAAGAAAACGTCATAAAGAAGAAGTTCCCCTGTGATTCTAACCGGGGCCTCGCCTATGAATTGTAGGCTGAAGTAGCCATGGAGCCATTGATCTGACAGTGCACCTGAGGCCAGCCTCGTGTTTAGGTGATAGATGAAAGACCCTCCGTTGATAAGAATTACCCATCCTAGAAGAAAAACCGAGTACAGATGCTTTGTTTTCTCATCAATTATAACGCCGGGCACGTTGGCCATGAATGGGTTGGAAAGGAAGAAGTTCAACAACACTTTGGGGCAGAAGAGCAAGAGCGAAAAATCCTTGAGGTATAGTAGACCCACCATGGTTATTGAAAGTGTCCCCATAAGGGTACGCACGTTGGCCAAGAAGTGTTTCTTTTGCTTGTAGAGCAGGGCGGCATTGTTCGTGATGGTCTGCTCGACTGTGGGGTATTCCTGCGAAGTAGACTCGAGCATGCAGAGTCTGTTGGAATATTCACGTGTATCGATTACGTTAGAAATGTGTTAGCGTCGCTATGTATATTGTGTGGTGGTCAGACGTGGGGTAGTTTGTTCCCTTTCCGATGTTAACTTACGGTGGGTTCGCACGCTCGCTTAGGGTTTCGTAGTCAAAGTCTATCATGCAATTATTCTAATTACTTCTTGGACTCAATACTCTTGATCATGTCCCCACCCAAAAGCTGGATTTGGTTCATTATGTCCTGCTTATCAACCACCACTTCCTCTGATTCACCCGTAGGCTTCACGTCTATACCCAAACTCACCCGGAACTTCTTCTTAGAGAGCGCAGAAGGAACAAATACTCCGCAAATGATGTTTTCGCCGGAGCTCAAGATCACAGGGCATTTTCTCATAGAGAAGATGATGGCTTCGCCGAACCTTTGGTTGAGCATGTTTAGCAATTCCTGGTGAAGGTCACTCTTTGATGTGACATCCGCAGGGAACGCCGTGTTAATATTGCTTAAATTCTTGAATCCAGTTTCCTTGGCAACTCCACATGCCTTGGTATGATCCCCGCCCTTGACCTTAATGACAAAGTCGAAGTCGCTGAGTGCAGGTGTGAACAATAAATCTAACGTATTGTCGCTGATTCCTTGCTCACGGCATACTTGCATAGCAGCCCGGGCCAACGCGGTCAACCGACTGGCAATGGGGAGTGTGAGGGTGTTAGACCACAAAATTCCTGAGGGATCATCACGGCTACCCACGAAGAACTGGGTCTTGAATGCAGAAGGGTCATTCTTTCTTATTTTCTCAAAGTTGCTTTGAATGACCTGGTACGCCAGTACCGATAACTTTTCCGAAAGTTTGGTGTCGATTTCATCCACCTCGCCATCCGAGCGCTTAACTAGATCCAAAATCAACGGCTCGTCTTTCCAGTTCCAGGACGCAAGGAAATTGAGAATCTGAAGGAATCCCTTGCTCACGGAGTTTGGAACTGAGAAAGGTGCAGGGTCCACGAACGGCTTCAACGCTATTAATTCCACAAGCTCGTCGGTGAAATGAGTCAAGAAAGTGTGGGCGTCGAGCCATTGCTTGAAAAGTCTGACCGTTGGGGAGTAGTACACATAGCTGCTTGATAATATGCCAATGCTCCGTGTGTGCTTGACGGAGCCCATGTACTTCTGGTAAAATTTGTAGTACACATCTTGCGCAACAGATTTGTGGGCTTCCGAATTGGCAACTGCCCTCAAGTATAACTTCTCGTCTTTTTCCGCAAGAACACGTAGCCGGAACCCGAACCCCTCTGGTGTCAAAACGTTCAACAACGATATCGCATGGTTAAAGGGAATCGATGTGTCTTTCAGGATGTATGCTCTGTAGCCGTCTTCTTTATTCAACAGATCACTGATCTTCAATAAAAAAGCAGTTTTAGTCTTCTCGATAGCGATGATCTCATCGGGCCACCTGGACGAGGTTTCGAATTGCAACACAACATCGCTCCAGAAGTCGGGGTTACCAAAGGCAAAAGGAACGGGCTTTAATAGAGACGAGCCTCTGAACGATGCAGACGCAGGCATCAACGATTTGATGCTCAACGGCAACTCAATGGACGACATCACTTTGCTCAAGCTATCAAAAGATGTTTTCACCATAGCGAAATTAGCGGTGGACACTATGCTGTTCAGGCCAGATGGAGTAATTGCTGGTGTGGGAGCTTTTGCATTGAATGCCTCAGCGTAAGATTTCAAGTCTGAGGATGTGAACGGGTTAAGATGGAGCTCCAAGATATACTTGATGACCTGAGTGACAAGTGGCTCATTGCGCTCGATTGCCCAAACCACACAGTGTTGGATTGTACCGTCTTTAAACTTTCTCAACGAAGACTTTGGTCCCCAAAAAGATCTAAACTTTGCCACCTTCTCATCCTCTGTATCGCTAGGGCCCTTTGTGACGAGCCTTTCGCTTTCGTCGGGATTGAGCTGAATCCCTATAGTATAAATATTGCTACTTGGCGATGCAGGTCTCCTCTTGTTGAGGCTGAACGGGCCGGAGACCTTTTGATTCGAGATCACCACACTAGTAACCCGATCGCCCAAAGCCATCTTCAAAATCGAGTGTAGTCTGTGCTTCACGTAGTTTTCATTCGTAATGAATGTAATCTTTTCCAAAGGTCCGAAAGAGTTCTGGACCTCTTCAGGCACCTTAATCTCGTAGAACAAATCGTATTTGAGGAACTCCAGGGTCGCCTTCTGCAACAAGAGATTGTCGAAGCGATCAAACACATTATCGTTTAATAGAGCGAGGGTGCTGATGGCGTTGAGACGCAACTCTTGATACGACGACTTGGTCATTTTCCATAGTAGATTCAACTTGACGATTTTATCAAAAATGGTGGGAGTATTGAAGCCTGCGTCCGGAATGTATTTTGCCGAAGCACCCTCTCCAATCTGGCTGGTAAACGACAAGTAGCCTGTCGTCAAGTCCATGGAGGCCAAGTACTTCACCGCACCTTTAAATAACTGATAGGATGAAAAGCCGTGGAGCAAGATTTTGTTGCCACTGGTTCCTCCTCCACTCAAGAGGGCGCCCAAGAGAATGGCAAATTCAAAGTGGCCAAATCCTCCTTTGCTTACGCTTGACCCTAGGCCGCGCTGCTGCAACCATAATCTTCCCAACGTACAAGCATCTTTGAACGAGCTAGCAGCCTTCTTGTTGGCAAACAAAAACTTCAAGTAGTAGTCGTACGTTGAGATCGACAACACTGAGGAGTTATAGTAAGGTGTGGGCGGAAGCTGAGATTCCTCGGATTGAACCCTGATACAATTTTTATCTGGCAAGAGCTTCTTTGCGTCAAAGATCCCGAATGGAAAAGCTGCGAGCAAGTTGATGGTGAACTTGGTCTTGTAAAAAGATAAGTCCTCCTCGTTGTCGGTTTTTATGCTCTCGAGTTGAAGTACCGGGCACAAGACATCCTCATTCAAGTAAACCCAGGAGATTTTCACCGGAAGGCCATTTTTCTTTGTGATGGAAGCAAGATTGTCAGCCAAGTACGCAAGGTAAAAGCTTCTCTTGTACAATGCTCTGTTGTTCAAGTAATCTTTGGGATGGAACAACTCCTTCGGCATGGTCAAGGAAATATCAATGGACAGGCCTGTTGCCTGAGCGATGCCGGTCTTCAAACCAAAAGAACCAACAAGGGAAACATCCTCAGGTGCTAAGTATGCAAATGTGTAATTTGCCTTTGTTGGCTTAGGCTCTGGGAAGGGAATGGCCACATTCTTCGAGTTGATTTTCTTCTCTGCTTCCTCAAGAGTCAACTCTTCTGTATCTGGAACCATCAGAATACAGTCGTGGAGACGGTGGAGCACTTTTTCGATTTTGCCAATGTGACTTTCCTTGATTTTGATTTCGCTCACAAGTTCGTCGATTTGGAGCTTGAAGATATTGGATTTGAACAACTCGGCAGTTTCCCGCGCAATTTGCACCTCCTGGGCCGTTAGCTGTTTCCTTTGCTTCTTGGTGGGGCGGCCATGAATTTGAATGGCGTCCTTTTTGGGCTCCTCTCCAGTCGCCTCCTCGTTGTCCTCGGCATCGTCCTCATTCATCGAGGCTTCATCCCAAGAGGCTGCATCGTCGTGGCTCACTCCAGAATCCGTGACAGGCTGTGCCTCCTCCAAACTCCGTTTACCCATGGTGGAACTCGGGTACTATGAGGAAGAAATTAGGTCGGATGGTGTTCGTCTTTTTTCCACGATGAGTATGGCGCGAAAAAACCAGAACGGGACGCGCACGTGACCCGCGCCCCATGGCAAGGCTCTCATACACGCGGTCCGCTTCTCCAGGGGCTCTCACCAGCTTTAGAGACACCATTGACATGACATACTATTCCGATCAGGTAGGGTTTCCGCCCACAGATAAGCTATTATGGCGTTTACGCACCGATGAGTTGGGGAGGCTGACCTGGCACTACTTGACTGCGGAGGAGTCTGAGCTTGAGGCCCAGACCAACACCACCAAGTATCTTTTGAAGATGGACGATTTCAAGGCACCTGAAGAAGAGGATTTCGAAAGTGCCTATGGTGCTGCCAAAAAAGGGTCCGAGTTTTTGAGCCACATCCAGGAGGAGTGTGGCATATTTGCTTGCCAGTACAAAGGGCCCATGTTCATGACCGTGGGATATGTGTTTGCGTGTTACTTCACGAAAACTCCCATTCCCGAAGCCAAGAAACACGAAATGATCCGTTGTATTATCAACAACGCACACCCCGTAGATGGAGGGTGGGGATTGCACGCGGTGGATAAGTCCACGTGCTTCGGAACCACGATTAATTACGTGTTGTTGCGGATCTTAGGTGTCCCAAAAGACCACTGCGTATGTGTCAAGGCCAGGAAAACGCTTCTTATGTTGGGCGGTGCCATGGGTAATCCACACTGGGGAAAGGCATGGCTTTCGCTCTTGAACTTGTACGGCTGGGAAGGTGTGAACCCTGCACCTCCGGAGTTGTGGATGCTTCCATACTCTTTATCAATCCACCCCGGTAAATGGTGGGTTCACACGAGAGCCATTTACCTTCCCTTGGCCTACTTGAGTGCCAACCGAAGCACGTGCGCACTTGATCCGCTTTTGCAGGAGATTCGCTCGGAAATCTACTTGGCCCGCCAACTACCGTACGAATCCATTGATTTCTCCAAGGAAAGAAATACAGTCTGTGGAGTCGACTTGTACTACCCACACACAAGGATTTTGGACACTTTGAACTGGTGTGTTGTGCAGTACGAGAAGTATGTGCGCCCGAAGTGGCTCTTGAAGAAGGCTAACAAGACCGTGTACAACTTGATCGAGAAAGAATGCAAAAACACAGATTACTTGTGCATTGCCCCCGTGAGCTTTGCTTTCAATATGATCGTGACTTATTTGGAGGAAGGTCCCGACTCTTACGCGTTCAAGAAGTTTTTGTCAAAGAAAGACGATGTCGTCTTCCACGGACCACAAGGTTTAACTGTTATGGGCACCAATGGTGTGCAGGTCTGGGACGTTGCATTCATGTGCCAATACTTAATAGGCGCTGGCATGTCTGTGCATGAGAAATACCATGACATGATTTTGAAGGGGTACTGGTTTCTCAGAAGATCTCAATTCACTGATGAATGTGAAGAGGGCTCCTACAGGGATAAGCGCAAAGGTGCATGGCCATTTAGCACGAAGACCCAGGGTTACACCGTCAGCGACTGCACGGCAGAGGCGCTCAAGGCCATTATCATGGTGGAGAATGATGAGCATTTAAAAGGCAAAGTGCAGGATAAAATCGAGCGGCAGAACTTGGAGGATGCTGTGGACCGGATCTTGTTTATCCAGAACAAAGGTGCATTTGAATACGGGTCCTTCTCGGCATACGAAAAGATACGTTCCTCTCCCCTCCTCGAATACATATCTCCAGCAGAAGTCTTCGACCAGATCATGGTGGAGTATCCATATGTGGAGTGCACGGACTCATCAGTGTTTGGCTTGCTCTACTTTTCCAAGTACTACCCTGACTATAAGCCAGAGGAGATCCTGCACGCGATAGACATTGCCATTGCATACATTGAAAGGGCCCAGAATGCACTCGACGGCTCGTGGTACGGCTCCTGGGGAGTATGCTACACTTATGCAGCTATGTTCGCTGTGGAGGCATTGGAGTCTGTCGGGAAGGTTTACGAGACCTCCGCTCACGTCAAGAAAGGACTTGACTTTTTAATCAGCAAGCAAGAAGACGATGGTGGCTGGAGTGAGTCCATGAAGGCGTGCGAGACTCATACATATATCCCCACGGAACAGTCGCTTCTCGTGCAGACTTCATGGGCGGTAATTGCGCTTATCCTAGGCAACTACCCAGATAGGAAGCCGATCGACAGAGCGATTAGGTTGATCATGGATCGCCAAACCAAGAGAGGCGAGTGGTTTTTTGAGGATGTAGAGGGTGTTTTCAATCACAGTTGCGCCATCGAATATCCGACTTACAAATTCCTCTTTCCAATCAAAGCCCTCGGTCTCTACGCAGCACGGTACGGCCAGGATGCTCAGCCCGAATTAGTCTAGGATGAGTTAAAATATATCCTGCATCGGCATTCCAAATATGCATTGCGTTTATTTGCTGCGGTATGTATGTAACTTAGTGCACTTCGCAGGCTATGTTGAATGTCCCTGCTCACTCCTGGCAATCCATATTACCGCTTCACAGTGATCACTGATGTATCTTTTAAAGTGAATTTCACATTGCTCTCACTCATTGCATAAGCAGTTCTATCAGTGGTATTGGTAATCTTGGTGCCGACGTCGCATTTCGGCCAAGATATCTCAGGCAAGAAATGAGGAGAAGTTGCCGTCCGGGATTCCAGTAGCATGGATTGTGGGTTACATGCGTCAGGGCGCATTTGTAATGCAGCTGTGCCCGTACTCGGGTTAGGTGGCCTGTCCCTGTGCACTACTGCATTTTTCAAACCCCGAGATACAAATATGCCGCAAATCACCCTACCACTTCCCATTTCCACAATTTTTCAAATGAGCCCCTACTCTGAAAAAGATTCCTCCCCATCGGAGAAAACCACTCCATCATGGTCTGATGCTTCTAGTCCCTCTGCATCCCCTATTGCTCCCAAGTACCACCCGAGAGACGACGCTGAGTACAGAAATTTCCCTTCTCATGAACACCACTACTTCTCACACAGCCACTTGCTCCCACCGCCTCCGCCGCCTCGCGACTTTCACCACCCCCACGATGCTCACTACCCTCAAGAGTTCCACCACTCATACGATTCTTACCACCCACATGGGTTTCCCCCACCTCCTGGTCATCCCCCACACATGATGGAAATGCATCCTAAAGACCCATTCTACAATGAGTTTGCAGACAAAAAACTTGAGAGAAGCCTTCTACCGAAGGTATTGCTTGGGTGTGTGGTTTTTCTTGCCGGTGCGATCGTGTTCACTATGGGTAGAGGATATGAAGTGCACAGGATGAAAGAGGTTCTCAATGGAAAAGAAGACTGTGGTGAGTGGCCGGTTGCCGCGTTCAGTGTGAGCGAATGGATTTGGGGACCTGATCCCGGCGGTAAGTTCCACACAGAGCACGGCAGTTTCAAAGGCCATGGATTCAAGGACCATGACCACCATGGTGGTCACCATCACCCACCCCCTCCACCAGGTTTGATGGAAGCTCACATGGGGGACTGGAACTTCAAAGAACATGATGAGACAAAGTCAAGACACCATGGATAAAACCACCACGATAGACGCCCCAGCCCACCCTCTCTGGATGATGGAGTTTCAGACCACAAAGCTAAAGGCGATATTGCTTCGGAGCCTCACAGAAGCTCTAGAAAGCATGGTGGGAATCATTCCAAGTAAATAATATTTCTCTGATTTGGTTGTGACAATGTTTTTTTTTCTCTTTTCCGTTCCAAGTCTGCAAATTTTCTTATAATCAACACCGTCAGCTTAGATGGAGATTGCTTACGTACTTCTTGTCATATTTGCGTAAGTCACATTCTAGCACAACCTAGCTCTACACCTTTGATCACAGAGAAGTGGAAGTACTTGTTCTTTGAATCGTAACGAGTTTAAAAAAAGGACCCAACTAAGCCCAAATTACTTGGGAGCTTGCTGTAACCCTCCAAAGAGGGTAGGAAAAAATATGCCTTCAGCCAGATTCGAACTGACGATCTCCTCATTGCGTACTGCATACTAGTGAGGTGCCTTACCAACTTGGCCATAAAGGCTGTTTTTGAAAAATCTTAAATTAGGTTTATGGGATAGAAGTAAAGCCGAGTGCTTTATTGAGTCGACTTGTATTAGTATTTGAAGCATTTTTTGTTTATTCTCTTCCGTCTCCAACAGAATATTTCTCTTTATCTTCGAGAGTATCACTTTTTGATTGCAGATTGTAATAAAACCGTTTTCATTTTGGTTCGAGCACGCCCTTTGATATTTTCACGAAGCGAAAAACCCTCAGCTCGACCAAAAGCGTCTGCAAACTATACCATGTTCGGCGCAGCCAAGTCCCTTTTAGGAATCTCGTCTGGCTTTCTTCCCAAGAGCTTAGCCCCACAGATCTTCTCCAGAAACAGTTCCTATCTCGGACTGTTGAGCTCAGCAGATGGTGCCGTAAAAGCATACAAGAGATTGGGTAGGGGTCCCGCAAGCAAAGGTCAAAAGTCCGGTCGAGGCCAGAAAGGTCAAAAAGCTCGTGGAAAAGTCCCCCATTGGCTCGAGGGTGGTCAAACCCCATACTACAAGCTTTTCCCTATCACTGGGTTTAAAAGACCCCACAAGAAGATCTACAATGAGCTCAGTTTGAACCGTATCCAGGAATTTTGGGAGCAGGGAAGAATCCCTCTAGAAAAAGGCGAAACACTCAACATCCGCGTGATGAAGTCGTGCGGCTTGATCACAGGAAGATTGAGGGACGGAGTGAAGTTGTTGGGCGGTGGAAAAGATAAGTACAATGTTCCCTTGCATGTGGAGGCCTCCAAGGCTTCTGAGTCCGCCATCGAGGCGGTCAGAAATACCGGTAATGAGTACACCAGCGTCTACCACACCAAGTTAGGGTTACAAGCCCACGTCAATCCCAATCGGTTTCTCTTGAAAAAAGGATACGTGCCATTGCAAGCTCGTCCATTGCATCAAAGAGACATTGGATACTACTCCAACCCAGCCAAGGGAGGATACTTGTTGAAGGACCGCTCGTTGTTGTTGGACTTCGTGGGCAATCTGAGCGCACAAAAGACAAAGTCCAAGAAGTCTGCTCTTGAGGAGCTGTTGGAGACCGCATCGACCAAAAGCTACTCGGACTACTCCGAGTGCAAGATCGTTGATTTCTCGAGTTTTAAGGCCTAGCTCTAGCTAGATCCATTTTGTATATACGTGACTGGAAGTCAATAAATGGTACTAACCGTGCTTTTTGAACGTCACAGTCTCCATATCCACAAACGTCTGTAGCAAGGACTCCACAATGTCCTGGATTGCCTCTAATGTTGGTTTTTGGCCCTGAGATCCATTAAAGTCGTAACTGAATTTTCGTAGGGCAAACAACGTGGACTGCTTTGTCATCTGGAAGATCTCTCGAACCGCATACTTTTCGTTCTGAGTAGCAGAGCTACTCGAGCTCAAACCTCGGAGCCGGAGCCCTGAGAGTATGACTTTATTGACTGTCTGTACAATCTGCTGGTTGGATGTTAGATCGGAAGCCGTGTTTCGGTTCTGTAATTGCGGGTTGGAGACGGTGAAAGACTTTTTGCTGGACTTGCTTTCCAACACACGATCGAATACACTGATGTCTGACTTTGCCGCCTCATTCAAGTCCAATTTTAATGGGTAGAGCATGTCCATGGAGGCAGATGGCTCAATGCTATGTTGTAACTTCTGCGCATGTTGTAGAAGGAAGATATCAATGAACACACATCTGATGCTGTGTTGATCAAGGCCCGTGAAGAACACCACGTACGAGTCCTGCTTCTCGTTCTTAGGATCATTACTTTTGATTTTGGCGAGAACTCCGGATTCGGGGTCCGCCAAGATGAGTGTATTGAAAAAAAATCCTTCTGTTCGGGCATCTTCCGTATACACCTCCGAGGCGCCATTGTATACAAGAAACAACGGAATTCGTCGGTACTTGATGTGGCATCTATAGATGAGCAGTAGCTTCTTGTGTTCCTGGTACGTCGGGCTATCGTTCCATACCTGGATGTCCTGAAGAACACTTGGCCCTATATCTAAGGTAATGATGGACTTGAGCATATTCAGGTGCTCTGATGTATCAAGATGAAGGGTTATAGAAGAAAGAGGGGTGTATTGCAACTCATTGGCATGAGAGCCACAACAGTGCAACAAGTTCTCTGAGAGATCTGATTTCAGCTCCCCATGCAGGACATTCAGTATCCCTATCGATAGACGCCGAAAACAGAAAGCAATCCGGCACCCGGTTCGTCTCATGGTTCTCGTCTTGTTATTTCCTTTGATAGAAAACAATTCAGTGTCGATGGAGATCTGTTTCAGGCAATTATTGATCCATGTAGAGTTCTGCTAAGGTCTGGTGTATTTGGCCAGGAACCAGTCATAAGTGGATTAGACACATTTTCCACACCATTTTGGTTTGAGTAAAGTCAAATGAGTTGGTACGTAACCTTAAGGACAATTTTGTGGTGTTATGGATAAAGGCAGTGTTGTGATTTTTCGGAAATCCGCGTGGATTTGCAATAATTGAGCGAACAGCTACGGAAGAGCTTTAAAGGAAGTTTAGACAAGTTGCATGCAAAAATCTAAAACACAATACGCCAGCCTCAAAACTACCTGTTTCAGAAACAAAGGCGGAGCCTATACCTTCACTAATCGTCAACGCATTTAAAGAAGACTCGGCTGGTATCTTTGGGCTACACCGCCTGCTGGTTAACTGCGAAACCCAGTGACTTGGCATTGCATCTCTACAGATACCATTCCTAGCACTCAAGTGATTTCGTAGTATTTGTCATGATTTACCATCATAATTATCCCGGGCCATCCTTAGTATTTTAATTCATCAGCAAACATACCCGAAGTAATATCAGAAGCCGGGCTCGGAGTAGAATCCAAGACCAAGCCTATCTCATCTAGATATTTTCGTGCGCGGGCGAGATATTGATACTGCGATGTATCAAAATTTTAAAGGCGAGGCAATAAACAAGCTACACAGGCACCATGAACACCAGCTCTAACGTCTACTCTGTGGCTAGAGTGTATGCCGATGTGAACAAGAAGAAACCACAAGAATACTGGGACTATGAGGCGCACACCATAAAATGGGGCTCGATACGCAACTATGAAATTATCAGCAAGGTGGGCCGTGGAAAGTACTCCGAGGTCTTCGAGGGCATCAACATATTGAACCAGGAGACTTGTGTGATCAAAGTCTTGAAGCCGGTTAAGATCAAGAAGATCTTCAGGGAGGTGAAAATCTTAAAGAACATCACCGGCGGACCCAACGTCATTGCGTTGTTGGACATTGTCAGGGACCCCAACTCCAAGATACCGGCGTTAATCTTTGAACGGGTCAAGAACGTCGACTTCAGGCTCTTGTACTCCAAGTTCACTATTCCCGACATACAGTTCTACTTCACACAGCTTCTCATTGCGTTGGACTTCTCTCACTCTATGGGTATCATGCATAGAGACGTGAAGCCTCAGAACATCATGATCGACCCCCAAAACAAGAAATTGCGCCTTATCGACTGGGGATTGGCTGAGTTCTACCATCCCGGAATGGACTTCAACGTCCGTGTTGCATCGAGATACCACAAAGGCCCTGAACTATTGATCAATCTACAACAGTATGACTACTCTCTCGACTTGTGGTCGGTCGGGTGCATGCTTGCCGCCATTATATTCAAAAAAGAACCCTTTTTCAGGGGAGATTCCAACAACGATCAATTGGTGCAGATTGCCAAAGTGTTGGGTACCAAAGACTTGATGGCATACGTCAACAAGTACAGGATCAAATTGAGCAGTGAGTACGACTCCATCTTGGGCAACTACCCCCGCAAGCCATGGTCCTCCTTTGTCAACAAGGACAATAAACACTTGGTGCTGAACGAAGTCATTGACTTGATTGACAAGCTCTTGACTTATGACCACCAGTTGAGACCCACGGCAAAGGAAACCATTGCGCACCCATTCTTCTCCATATAATATCGACGGTGTGAATAGCTTAATATTTCTTCAACCTGCATTTTTAATAAGAGGGTTGTTGTGGCTTTGCATTCCGGATCCATCTTGAGGTAGGAATGATATAGAATACGATGCGAGGTCCTCTGCAACAATACCGTGTTGCTGGAAGTAACACTGCAATTCAACACAACGAGACTTCCAGCACATTCAATAGTTATTAAATCTGCCATGCAGTGACTTGTTTAATTCAAAACATGATTTGCTTTTCATGTGTAGTGTAAAGTGCTTCTCTGGATTGGAGTCCTTTGCGTGCGCTACAGGGTCTGGGTGTTTTTGCAAAGCGGTTATGAAAAAAATAATATGTTCGAAATTTGAAACGTGCCGCTTGTTGTTAGCTACAGGAACCAGCCGTCGCCTCGACCCATCTCTATTGTTTTTGGTGCTTTTGTTTGCCTAATCGAGAAAAATCCCATCTACTAAGAATCCTGGCTCAGTCAAGAATATTTGTTTGTGAATAGTTTTTGATGAAAAAAATTTCCCAAGGCAGTATCGATGGCCACAGGACCCTGAAACAGACGAAGCTTGGCCAATAAAATATTTTAATGCATGCACTGATGCTAGTGTGAGCTCTTATTATTCGCGTTCTCTCTTCTGGGATTAGAGATGTCATCAGCCTCACGCCTATTGTGTTCTCAATAATTGCGTGGATTAGCCGGCGTAGTCGCGTCTGGAGATGCATGAACAAGATCTCCAGACGTGACAGAATACCTTCAAAAACCATTAGCCAAGCGCAAACCTCCTCATTTCAAATCACATGTCATTCGAAAAATCTCCTCTTTACCACACCTAACCTAACTTGTTATACCAATCACAACACTTCCTATAGTCTAGCTATCACTTCATATAGGCTAGTTTTATCCTTATCAGTCGACAGCCATTTGTTCCATTCTGCTCCACCAATTCACCACCCATAACTATCACCTAATGACGCAAGAAGCCTGGATTAAGTCACAGACAAGAGCAATGACGGGATGGGTCAATTCAAAAATCTCCCGCAAGGTCGAGGACCTTCGGACGGGTCTAGGAGATGGATTGGTGCTCATAGAACTAATCAACGCCATCGTGTCCGAAAACAATTCTTCTCTCGGCTTGTTGACTCCAGTGTACAAGAAGCCGAAGTTCGCTCTTCAGAAAATGGAGAACATTGATGACGTGTTACAATATTGTCGCTTAGTATTGCAAGTCAATACGTGCAACATAAGCGCCGAGGATATACTCGGAGGCAACCTCAAATTGATTTTGGGCTTGATATGGACGTTATTTGTCTTTGCAACTTCTAGCCTGCTATCACTGACTTCTGAAAGCAAGTCGTTTTCCCAAATCAAAACTATTTTGCTCCATTGGCTTAACGAACGCAGAAAGCACCATGCCTTGGACGAGATACTGAATTTCAACATTGATTGGTCATTGCAAAAGGACAAACGCCCGGATTTGATGTTTGCCTCAATATTTGACCACTATTCCCCGGGTGTTATTGATTATCGAGATTTCACCCAATGCAAGCCGCTTGCAAACTTGCTGCATATCATTTCGATGGCCAAATCACATTTTGGCATTGAAGACTTGGCCATAGCAGACGATTTCAACGTCCTAGTCCCCGACGAGAAATCCGTCTTATTGTATGTGCTTCAGTGGTACATGCATTTTGTGGTTGAGCCTCAAGAAATGATACGAGATCACGTTAGCTTAGAGCCAGCTCAAAACGGCGACCAGAAAGCTCATGAAACTTCGTTTTTTTCAATGATATTGCAAGCCAAAAAACTCAAAAACCAATATGACACCAAGTCTTTACGGCTATTGAACCAGATAAATTCCAACTTGAACAGATTCCGACTAATCAACGACTCGTGGAAAGATGTTGAGTATTCTACCAATTTGGCTTCCCAAATGAAAGATTATTGTGGGGCTCTAGATAGTCAGGACTCTAATGAGCAAGAAAGCATTGAGCTTAAGTACGAAAAGATGAAAGGCCAACTTGAATACTTTGCAAACTCCTTCGAGATCTTTAAGGTTTTTAAGACCCAGATACAGCCTTCGATGATACGTGACTTTCCAGAATTGAAGAAAATTTATGGACGTCTCAATCAAGAGCTTGGGTCGAGTGGTCTAAACTGCAGATATGAGCCTTTGAAACTGCTTCGACTCGAGACCTTACTTAGTAAGTGTCAAAAGTTGCAAGAGGTTGAGAATACATTCAGAAGCAATGTTTCATCAGTCATAACGGTCTTCACTGAAGTCAAGTTGACTAACGTTGATGAAATTTTGCAATCTCACAAAGATTCGAGTAATGTCTCAGAAATTACGACCGAATTCATACTTGGGCTCGACGCCATAAAACGCTTCAAAGAATCTTTCATGAATATCAAAGATTTGTTGCAGCAAAATTTCGATTTGAAGCTGGTGACCAACACCATAGCAAGCAACGATGGCCTGATCACGCGGTCTAACGCTACCGGTTATTCACAAATCCGCGACAGAGTCTCAAAGAGCAGCAATCAGCAAAATTTGACCTATACGGATCTCAAAAAACTCATGAGGCAGCTTATGCTGCCTAGCGAGTTCAATGGGCCGGAGTTACAAGAGATTGTTCGCTTGATACCAGCACGCACAATTTTGAACCCAACCGAAAGCGAAACGTTTTCAGATGATTCGAGCGGCAGCATCGATTCATGTTTCTTATTCGAGGAGGCACTGAAAAGCTTGGAGCATAAGTTGTCCGGGAACTACAATAAGATGTACGATCTCAGCACATTTCTTAGTCGCTTGGAATCTGGGTTCTCGATTTGAGCTGGCCTCAAACACCCGTACACCAATCAAATGTCTCATCTCCAAGTCAGATCATAAATCTGTAGACAGGATCAAGATGTCGATAGCCGAACAAGAGCCATTAACTTCGAATGTCCGGCCCGCAACGGATGCGTTGATCACCATAAGAATAATCAAGTCTTTTCCGTACCGAAATGTCAAGAACCACATCGTTCATTCGATTGATTTGAAAAGCACTACGCCTGCATCATTACTCGAGCAGATTAAAACCACCATCAACACCATGGGGGCTTACAGACCGTACCGCAATGTCGAATACAACTGCTTGAAAGTATACACGCATGCACATGGCTCAAAGTCTATGAACTTGGTGATCAATTTTGACAACGATGAACAAGACATTATTTTCTGCGGAGAAGAAGCCAACGCCGTTAACCCAGACAAAAACTTGTGGGATCTCGGAATCGAGAACGAAACAGAGATTAGTATATTTAATTATCTGGACTACATTAGTTTCAAGAACAACCCAGAGGAAAAGTGGTGAATCTGCATTCTCAAAGTCAGAAGGTGCGATCTCAAGAGCGCAACCGCGTGTATATACACGCATACATAGTACTTAACACCTAATCAATACATCTTTACACAATTGTCAACTTTCACCACCATGAAACTACTGAAGTATATAATAAGCGCATGTATTGCTCTTGTGGCTCAAGGCGAGTTGATCTGCAAAGAAGGCATCGGTTGCTACGACAGACAATTCAAACCCTCCAACGAATGGCAAATTGTTAAAGAAGGCCAGACTATTCCCCCAGGGTTGCATGTTCGGCTCAATCTCGAGACCGGCAAGCAAGAAGCCAAGTATCTTCTGGATGATGATGAAGACGACGAAAATGTGAACAATGTGGCTGTAGTTGTTCCTCAAGAAGATGTCAAGTTGGATAACCCATCGCAGGACGCCAAGAAGGTACTCAACAAGCCGTTCAAAAAGTCCAAGGTGGATGCAGACGATCTACTGAGCTTTTCCTCTTCTGTTGATGAGATTCTCAAGTTCAACGAAGAACAGGACGTTTCACGGTTGAGCAAGGCACTTGATACACTCGTTGACTTGAGCCATGACATTGACTTTGGCGCAGAGCTCACAAAGAATGGGGGGATTTTTGACTCTATGAAGCAGGCGTCCGCTTTGCTTAAGACCGAGGGTCCTGACTTAGTCGAGAAAATCTTCAGAGTTATGGGCTCGTCTTTGCGCAACAATGAGCAGTCGTTAGAGAATTTTCTTCTGCAGCAGCCCCTGCTGTTCATTGATGATTTGTATGAACTCTTGAACGACTCGTCTTTTTCCGATACGATACACAAGCGAATTTTGGGGATTTTACAGGCATTATCATCATATTCAAAGTACGCGAAGGTGAACTTCAACCTTGACGGCGAATCAACGTCTGCAGGGTTACAAAAACTCATTTCTGTCTTTCCCCGGCTTGGCAATCAGGCACAAGAGCGGGTATTACAAATTTTTGAGGACCTCCAGGTTCCTGGATTTGACCAAGAGGCATCTGGCGGTGTAGAGCAAGCCACGACCAAAATGTCAAGATATTTGCAGCTGTTCCTCATAAAGGAGCAGAGCAGATCGGAGGAGCAATTCAAAAATGTGATACAGTCTTTGGTGCAACTCCACACGAAGAACAAACTACCAGTGACCCACGAGTTCTTGAGATGGATGAGTAGAGAGGTTGAGGAAAGACGCACAGGGCTTAAAAAGAAAAGCCTCTTGTACTCTGGGCCAGACCCAGACCTTGACTCTCTCCTCAAGTCAACGAGACATGCTGTTTTTGGCAATCCCAAAGCCGAAAGGAAAATGGGCGATGAACTCTAGAGCGGTAAAATTACAATGTAGTCAGTTGGAAAGTTCTCATTAATATTTATAGGCGAGTGTATGCTTAGTCGAACAAACCGAAACCCATGTCGTCGTCGGACTCCTCAGCGGCTTCCTCCTCCTTCTCTTCAGCAGCCTCCTCGGCGGCACCACCAGCAGCAGCACCAGAAGCAGCAGCAGCGCCACCAGTTGGGACAGAGGACAATTTCTCGTTACCCTCAGCGATCAATTCCTCGACGTTCTTGCCCTCAACCTCTGCCAACAACTTCTCGACCTTGTCGTCCTCGACCTCGATAGAGACGGACTCCAAGACCTTCTTGATATCAGCGGCAGATGGAGAAGTGTTACCGGCGTTAACCAACAATAAGTAGGCAGCTAAGTATTTCACTGGGACGTTAGTATGTGCTTATGAAGGTACCAGGGATTAGTTTCAAATGACCATGCTTCTCTGTGGGGGTTGACAGGGAACCACATGGAGCTCTAAAAAGCAGGGTTCATATGGTGTCTATATCTGGGCGCTTAAAGCATCGACATGACGATGAACGGGTGCAGACATACTTTTTGGTTTAGTTATCAAATAGAAATTCTTCGGAGCGAGTAAAATTCATCAAGACTTTTTTCGCACTGCGTAGTGGGTCTCTGCATGTGGAAAACAGTCACACCATCACGTGCGCACACTATCCACACTTGAATCATGGATTTTAAATTGACAGCCTCAAGAAGCTTTTGCATTTGTCACAGAGAGGGGTGTTTGATCCTTCGGTAAGTGCTCGTGGTTGTGTGCACAAGTAACATGGACAAATGGCCCGTGTCACTATATACAGGATTATATGTGTTAAGAACGGATTCTATCAAATCTTCCATCAATCGATGAGGCTTCAATGAAGTCGATCTGCAGACATGGGATCATGGGAAATAGTTCAGTATTGTTTTTTGCAGCTATTCATGCAACCTATGGGCGCGTCGCTTGGACTGCGCTCACCACCATCATAGATCCATAGAGCCATAGATACACACATACATACATCAAAAATCGCCAAACACAAATCGTAAATTGTATACACGTTTTTACATGACCTCTGTTTTATAAAAATTCTTTTTTCTCTCGATGAAAAAGCCACACTTGGAAATTGGCCAGTCAATTATAAAGACTTCCTAACTGCTGACTGCACGGGGATAATGTGTGGCTCTACTTACAAGACGAGATTCAATTTATGACCCTGTATTTGCTCGAGTAGCATAGGCCATATCTAAAGCCAAAATTGTGAAAGAGATTGTTGTGATGAAATAGCTACAAAACATGTATAATCAGTATTCTTATAAATCAGTTTGAAGTTGTTCTTGAAGGTGTTCTTGTTAAATCAGTTTCGACATGATGCTAAAAGTGCACTGAAGTCGCGCGTCAGCTCTGATTATTAAGCGCACTGATTGAGCGCACTCATGCATACCGTTATCTAGCTCTTTAACCACCACAACTGAACACCATGCCACCCAAGGACTTCCCCAATCTATCCCCCGAGAACAGAGCCGAGTTAGTAGAGAGGCTTCTCCAGTGGAGCTTGGCCAATGGCTTGGTGATGTACCCTCCCGGGTTTGTTTCTCACTCCGCCAATAACGCACCCATTACCTTGTTTCCCACACCCTTCCCCAAGGACTTGTTCCAGCGTGCTGTGAACGTCCAGAAATCGTTCAATTCCTTGTATGCTAACGTCGTTTCGCACCATAAGTCATGGCTTTTGGAAAACATCCAAGTATTGGCTGGGTTCGACCGTGAGTTTACGGGTAAGCTATACGAAACGTATTTGAAGGCATTAGAGGCTAACGGCGGGCACATACCCCAGCCATTGACGTTGGGAGTGTTCCGGTCTGACTACATGCATGACGAGGTGGCTCATGAAATTAAGCAGATTGAGTTTAATACTGTGCTGGTCTCTTTTGGCGGCTTATCCACCAAGGTGGGAAAGGCTCACACATATCTTAACGAGAGTGGCAGTTACGACAATGACTACTCAAACAGATACTATACAGATGAGGAGCTCCCTACCTCGACATCCTCTCATGATATCGCTAATGGCTTGTACAAGGCTAGTGTGCAATATAACGAGCACTTGAACACGAGCAAATCTGTCGTTCTCTTTGTTGTGCAGCCAAACGAAAGAAATTGTTTTGACCAGAGAATAGTTGAATACGAGCTCTTGGAAAAGTACAAAGTGAAGTCTTATAGACTTACTTTGGAGCAAATCGAGGCGCACACTACAACCAATCTGGGCAAATTATACATCAAGTCCACCATGGATGAGGTGGCCATAGTTTACTTTAGGTCCGGCTACAGCCCTCAGGATTATGAGGTGAACCCTGAGCTCACATGGAAAGCAAGACTCATTCTTGAATCGACGAAGGCCATTAAGTGCCCCTCTCTTTTGACCCAATTATCTGGCGCCAAAAAGGTGCAACAGGTGTTGACCGAACCGGAAGTTTTGAAGAAGTTCTTGCCAGAAAGTGCTCCGGAGTTGCTTGAGTCTGTCATTTCAACGTTTGTTAAAATTTACCCACTTGATGAATCTGATGCTGGTCAGCAAGCAAAAAAACTAGCACTTGAGTCGCCTCAAAATTTTGTTTTGAAACCTCAGCGTGAAGGAGGCGGAAACAACATATACAAAGAAAACATCCCGGCATTCCTCAAGTCTATGGATGAAAAAGATTGGGGTGCCTATATCCTAATGGAGCTTATCCATCCTCCCACCCACAAGAACAATATCTTGCGCACCAGTGAGATATTCGAGCAAGATATAATATCTGAGCTTGGAGTTTTTGGCAATATCCTATTCAATGAGGATACTGGCGAGACCTTGTTTAACGACAATGCCGGCTTCTTATTGAGATCGAAGTTCAGCTCCAGCGATGAGGGCGGAGTTGCAGCTGGGTTTGGCTGTGTGGATAACGTTTATCTCTACTAGTTACAGTTGGTTCTGAACATCTTGTTTAACATTCGTTACATTACCTAGCCTCGATTACTCGCTATAAACATTTTTGGCTGCCAAAAGCCTTCCCTTGTTGTCTGCAGTCCACAACGCCATACCTATATTGTTGGTGAACATAAAAAAGAAACTGAAGAGCGGAATAGTTTCCAAGAACATCGCCAAATATCCAAATGCCGTGTAGTCTTTCTGGAAGACCAGAAAGTGTAACTCCTTCTGCACTTCGCTCAATTGAGCAAGCTTATGATACCTTTCATGAACCTTTGTAGCTTTGCTGCGGCCTTTAATGTATAAGTGCAAAAAAGGCCCAAAAAAAGGAATCAGGAATATGAGTGCATGTATTGCTTCTCTTGTTAAAGACGGCCAGGCCTTTGTTTGCACCCAATTCTTAAATGCGTTCCATGCGCTCTCTGTATCTTCAGTCTGTGATTCCTTGTACTCTTTAACAACACCCTGAAACCCATTCTCAGTTAAAACCTGGTCGAATGTCTTGACTTGCAATTTGGAGAAAAAACTCACTTTGACTACCAAGTTCGATACTTTGCCTGTAATCTGGAATACGAATATAAAGGCCTGCACAATGCCCACGGGGCCAAGCACCAATGTGGCAAAAAAGACATATATCGGGAACACAGAAATTAACAAAAGCTGGAGGGTAATGATGTAGACCAGAGCCAATGGGATGAACAACTGGGCAAAACTAGGCCAATAGGACTTGTGCAGAAGAAGGTATTGCACTCCCTGGAAGAGTCAGTAGCGAAGCAGAACCTGCGCAAAAGAGTAGTACGTACGAAAATAGGATATAAAAAAGCATCGCTCTTGAAAATCCTTTGCAAAATGACGGAAACCAGTGAAGTTCCCAACCAAGATGATTGCCTTTCGTCAATGCCGATACGATAAGTCATGAGGTACAAATATGGGGATAAGAGTATTCGCGAATAGTTGCAAAATGCTGCCACCGGGCGGTTGCTTAGAATGTAGAAAAGGACATCTAAACATCAGTGCCTCAGATGCACCCTAAATCAACCATGGTAATCTGACCAATTCCAATATCACCATGGCTTTTTCATAGTCAACATCAACTTTTCATGAAATGTAACCACCGTCACTAACCCGAGATGATCAGCATGGTAAGCTACACGTAAAGATTTTCCGATTATTCTGGCGTTAAAAATCACATTGGAACCCCAGCGACTGTTGGTCATTCTCATGAAATGAGTGCCTGCTTTCAACAAGTTTATTGGAAAGGATCTTCACCTTCACCTCGCCTTCGCACACGCTTAACCAAGAACAGTGGCTGCAGCGCGCACATACTCGCGTATTTTCGCAAAAAATCTCAAAATAGGTATTGCATTTAACTGGGCAATGAATACGAACTAATAAGCCCCATACTTGGAAGTGAAAAAAGGAAGTGGTCCCTAGCAGGATCGAACTGCTGATCTTGGCGTTATTAGCACCACGCCTTAAACCAACTGGGCCAAGGGACCTTGTTGTGAATTTCGGCTAGTCTGGAGATTTACGAGCGTGAGGGGTCAGGTTTACAGCCGGCTTCTGAAATCCTGGTTACTGTATTTAAACTAAACTCGGGTATCAGAACTGGTTTTTCAAGGACCTCGCAAATTCCCCCTTTATTTATACGCGGCCGGTGCGTACATCCATACCTCTTGGTTCCTGCATAATGCGCCATGAGCTCACGTGTGCCTGTCTGTGGATCTCATTCATGACATGAAAGTAGGAGAACTCGACACCACTTGTGATTCTAATAATGGCATTTTTCTTACGTCTTAGTTCATCATGGTATGTATTGAACCTAGAATAGACGCGGACATCCCAGGCTAATCCAACGGGAGAAAATTCGCTGTTATATACACTGAGTATAAGCAATCCTGCATATACCCGAAACAATGCACACAATAGGCAGGTGTTACCCTTCCGGGGTACCTTGCATCTCAATATTCTAATAACGATGCGTTTCCTAACATGAAACGCACTGTTATTTAGATCAGTCATCACTGCACAAACTTCAGAACACGGTAGAAAAAAAGTAAATGGTCCCTAGCAGGATCGAACTGCTGATCTTGGCGTTATTAGCACCACGCCTTAACCAACTGGGCCAAGGGACCGGATTTGTTTAGTGTTAGACATGAGATTTACTAATCTCGATACAGGATCGAATACCGGGACTACACAGGAATACCTAATATCCATGCAGGACCAACTACTATGGTACGCTGGAAAGATATGAACAATACTGGCAAGCACAAACGCCACAAGGACAAGGGCAAGACCTAGTCGGCTGACATTCCCGAGCAAGCTCGAAGTAACCGACGTGCAGATGCATGGCCTGATGAATGACCTGATTAAAGCGGGGTCAGAGAAGATATAAAGATCCGTCGAATCCCTCCTGATTGAGAGGAAGAAGTCCATTAGTAAATACGATACTACAGTCATTAAAGATATCTATATATCTAGTATCCCTGAACGGGCGAGTTCCTACTATTAGAGTAGCCGTTCAGGAAGAGTCGAATCCCAACAAGCCTTATAGTTCTTGGACGATCCTTAAATTGATAAGCAGTTAGAAGCTTAACCCTATGCGAATACAGGCTAAAGCCCAGGTCGCATAATAATTCTAACAGTAGTCGTGGGACATGAGATTAGATGATCTATTTTGTTTTAACTTTATTTTAATCGCATTTAGTTTAGTATCTTAATGGTCCAATTGACCTGCTTGAATTAGATCAGCGTGATAAATTCACTCCATGGCTTACATAAGACTCATGTGTCATTCTCGCATGTGCTACCATTTGATTTACACGGTGCGAACCATGCTTTGACAGAAACCACGGATACTTCGATCACCCACCACCATACGGTCCGATAAAGAACGTGTGATCATAGCCCCTGCAGTAATGGTGTGGCCATGACCTCACACAAGCTACTGCACAGTTATTCGGATTGTAGGTATATCGACTTATATTTGAATTAGCAGACTCCCTACATTCATTCGGAGTTAGTGAAAATTCAGTGTTGTCTTGTAAACACAGGTTTGAGTCCTCGAATGCATACCTATTTGCCTACAACCTCCTCTCCAATGAACCGTCGCTTGCCGTGTTATCACTGCTCAGCTCGTTGTCAATGTCATAAAAGCCCTTATAGTAGTTCTGCGAGGCAGCGTGTGGGATCATACTTATTATGTGGTACGGGGAACACACTTTAAATAGACACTTCATTATCTTCTCATCTACCATCTTCATCCACAGCTCTCTCATCCACAGGGTAGAGTACTGTGCTGTTGCCGCTGTTTAACTTAGTATGCTAATCTAATCTTCGAGAGTGCTGTTAGTACGTTCCTTAACAACGATAGCAAGTGATCGGTCATCCACTCGTGTCATCCCGCCTGGCACTGCTAAACTCGCAGTTGCAAATAATAATGACTTTAATAATTTCATGTTGATAGTGTGATAGTGTTTCAGTTGAGTTAGTCTTACTCTTTATGATATATACCTTGACGCACATGAGCGCATGGTCAGCACGGAGGACCAAACACGGAGCAAGTAACGAAAAGGGACTGCCCGACAAAAGAATGGCCACAAAAGGAGCTGGTAGCAAGCAACGAAAAGACATGGCGCAATCAGAGAGAATAGTAAGAAACGGCGACGAGCTATATAAGGACTCCATTGCTTAAAACATTTACGTCAACACTACGAGATAGTACTTTTCAAGCACGCCTGTTAGATTCTGGTGCCCCTGGTACTTAGTTATGTTGTTTCGTTAATGATTCCTCGAGAGGAGGAATGTGGTCTTATATAGACTATGCGGCATTTCTTATCTCTGTCCGTGGCTTATCAACAGCAATGGAGCAACGAGATAAGGTGCAAGATAGCTGATCCGTTCCGGTTTCGGGCCGTTGCCTTATCGACGATAAGGTTTCGAGTCGGAAGATCGTCAAAATAGGGGTTGTGACTCGACTTTTCGGGGTTTCTCACAATCCCACCTCTGAGTGGAGCGGAGGCTTTATCTGATCCTGATGGGTAGTGCGCTACCCATCGGTGGTCTAAATGAAATTACCCCGGAGATTGTGCAGATTTGGGCACAAATTAACCCAAATCAATGAGAAAGCTAAGCCGTGTGATTTCTGTTTGTTCTTTAGTTAGTAACTTTTTGCTGGTATGTTATTTGTTGAAATGTTTTAAATATGCTTATTTTTCTGAATGATTTTACATTTGAGAAAATACTTTTAACGATTCAATTAAGAAAAGGGAGGGTTTGTCTTAGGGTTGCAGAAACGAAGAGTTGGGCTTGTTTCAGGGATGTAGATGACCTTGATGTTTGTTTGCTGAGAACCTAGGTACTTTATTATTCAAGCACCGTTTGTAGTGTCTTTAAAGAAGTAAAAGGATGGTTATATGGGGGTGTAAGAGGTGCTTTTAATGCTTGAAACAATGAAAATGAGAGATAAAAGTTTTATCTCCCGCTAGATCAGTAAAAACGGGTAGTTTTGAATCATAAAGTCAACTGTGGGCTCTACTGTAGCATTTGTATGGTATTCTACGCCTGTTCGATGGGTAAATCTAGTGTAATGGTGGGAATGTATTTTAATAGGCAGTCTTGGGCGGTCGAAGCTGATTTAGTAACTGGGGCCTTGAATTGAGCTACTAAAGTTTGCATTTTTTTAGTACCAGAATTTGGTTCGAGTCAGCCTAGCTGGATCCAATTTCGGTTGACAGTACCGCACAGTGAGTTGCCTTGAAAAAGCAGTTTAAAACTAAATCGAGTATGTCATGTGAAATGATTTCTCACCAAGGCAACGTTTTTTCGCAACCACACGTACATTTGCAGCTTCCGCTCGATCTCACCTATCTCAAATACAAGAATTTTTGAAGCTAAGGTTCAGATCAAAAGAATTGAAATTGAACAAAAAAAACAAATAATTTCAAACTATATTGAAGGAACGGTTTTTCCTAACAAAGTATATAAAGATACTGCTGCAGGATCATTAGGGTAAAGTTTCTCACTACATTGACAAAAGGACAACTTTCATGAATTACAGCCTCCAAGATACAAACGCGGGCAAACCGGTTCGCCTCAACCCCAAAACACTCCAAAATTGCTCCAGTGTCATTGATATTATTGCTCGGGGCCCTCTAAATAAGGTGGATATAGTTGATTGGAGTGATTTTGAAGAGGATGGTTCGGGAGAGCCCCCCTTCGAAAAGGGGGATTCTTCTGGCGAATCACACTGCGAGTCAGACAATGGGTCCCTTTCAGGCGTGAGTGCAGACGTAAATGACAAATGTGAAGAAGTCGATGCTTGTGAGGATATTTGCGTCACTAACAAGATGTCAGGTCAAATTCTTGAACAAAGAAACCAAATTGATAAAAGAGCGCTTGAATTCATAGAGAGAACGGAGTTCCCAAAGATATACATTGGTCGAATCACGCCCAAGCAGATGATCAGGGTTGATTGGAGGTTTGAAAGAAAGGGCAAAATGACTCCGGAAGAAAAAGAATTGTTCGATTATGCAAACAGAATTCTACAACATCCATCATGCATTCTGAGAAGTGAAAAGATTAAGACAACGTCGAGAGATACGTATTCTTACGCTATTGCTCGCTATCTTGTGTTCATGGCCAAGAGAAAAGTTGGAATAGAGCAATTCACCATTGACGGTGTGCTTTTGATGGAGAATATGCGTGAGTACGTTGATGACAGAATCAAAGAAGGCAAGAGTGGGGATTTCTGCAAAACTATTGATGGCGCGCAGCATGCTTTGGCGTTCTTCAATCACTGCATTGCATTGTATAAATGCAGAGATATACAAGACACAATTATAGCTGATGATACAGTTAGAAAGTTGAGGGTTGTTCCCAACATGGCCTGCCTCACTGAGTTTGCTCTGGAAAGAAAGAAGCGTCATAATGAACTTGCGAGAGAAAATTTCCATGACAAATACAGAAATGAGTACACGAATGAAACCTACACGATTGATAACTTAAAGGCGATGATGGTCAACATGTACAATATGACTGGAGAGGGGGGAAAGAAAAGCATTTACTACGGTATCAATGCAGTTTTGGAGATCTTATTGGGCCACCACCTTTTATATAGAGGCGACAATAAGAGACGAGCTGAACTTTCCGACATCACATTCAGTGAATATAATTCGGCCCGTGGGAAAGTGCAAATATTAGGATTCACTACGAATAGAGGCAAAACCATCAGTGCAAGTGAAAAACGACATTCTATGGGAGCTTGTCGCAACAAAGATGTCGAGATATGTCTCGTGACTGCTATCGCCATGTCATTGTGGTATCGCTTTGATTTTGAAGATGAACATGCGCCTCTTGCAGGAAAAAAGAGACCCAATTTTCTTGATAACAGAATTTGGCATCCGGTTAAAGTGCTTTTTGCCGACAGTGCTAATTCAAGGAATAATGAACCCATCAGTTACAAGTACGAAACTCTGTTGGTCACTTTATGCCTTAAGAGTATTGGCGTTGTCTTGCCTAAAACAACCCACATTGGGAGACAAGGGGGTGCACGTAAAGCCGATGCAAATCAAGTTGAAATGAGTCAAATCGAAAGAGCCGGTGGCTGGAAACAAAGTATACTTGACGGGCTGTATTTGGATTCATACCCTTTAGAATTCATTTTTAGCTCAGGAGGATTTGCTCTTGATGAACCTTACGATTGTCTTCGAGATATTGAACCGTCAAAATCTTTACAAAGCAAAATTTTCCCTTGGCTTGATTCAGTGATCGAAGCTGTCGATGCCAGAGATAATGAGCACGAACGTTGTGGTCAAAACAAGAATGATGCAGACAAAGATGCAACAGCAGCAAAATTCTTGTTGATGTTGAAGACCTTTAGGAAGGTGATTCTCCAGGATTTGACAAATTTGGTAGACCGGGCACCTGCTAGTATCTTTGCACACCACCCAATCACCAAAGAACCAGATTTCATCCGATTCAAAGAGAGGGTGAGAAGAGCCCAAGAAGACTTAGGCCTCTCCGAGAAAATGCAAGAGAAAAGAGCTTTGGCAAGTATTTTGACTCCGTTTTTCGAACAAAAAGTCGACGCACTCCAGAAGTCGTTAAAAACAATCAATTCGAACATGATTAAATACTTCGATGAGTTTAAGAGATGTCAAGAAGCGACTTTTCTTCGCAAAACTGAAGAACAAGACCGCATGCTCATACAAGTTAAGAATGCTGTGGACGACCAGTTGTGGAATTGCTTTAAAGACAGATACCAAAACAAAGATGCCAGTGATTATCTTGAAAAGTCTAAACTCCAAGAATTGAGGGACGGAGTGGATTTAACTGATGGGCTACTTAGGGAGGCCTCAGCTAAACAGGTTGAGAATTGCAAGAAGATGCTCACACTATTTGAATCATTGAACCAAAGCTTAAACAAAAATTTTCTAATAATGAGGGCAGTGTGCGATCGAGTGGCTGGGCCCAATGCCAAATACATCGATCCTTTGATAGCCAATGATGCTATGGATGTTGATGTGCCAGTTTTTGAGGGCATGCAGGAAGCTACACCAAGAATTTTGGAGTTGAACGTTGGTTCTAAGCGTCAAGAAGACGAAAGTTTAGGAGAGAAGCAAACGAGCAGCCCGAGTTTCCCTGGTTCCTCAGTACTTGCGCGAGCTGTTCCCTCACTTCGAATGCGGGCGGATTCAGACACCGTGATGAAGTTGCTCGAAGAATGGTATGTACTGAAACCGGGGATACCATCTGTCCAAAAGAGAAATCAGATCTACGGTAGTAGGTGGAGAGGCACATCCTCAATTTACAAACGAAGAAAGGCTATCATCAATTTCATTGAGAGGCATTTGAGTTTAGGAGATGTTTTTCCAAACATAAGCAGGGAAGAACTCGGCCAGTTGATTGACGACTACAGAGTGAGGAATGGTTTGAAAATGAATGGGTTATCCATCAAGTTTCAGAATGAGCACCTGAAGGAGGAGATTACTGAAGAGATCAGGCAAATTTGGGGTCGAAAGAACCAAAAAGAATCAGATGTAGCAAAGGGAAGTTGATGCCGCTTAGAAGGTTTTAATGGTTAGTCTAACAACTCTTACAACGGATTACTGTCAAAGACTCTTTTCTAAAGTACTCTCTCCTTTGGATCACATCTTCGGTTTACTGCTTGAGAGAACAGCATACTTGGATTTCAAGTTGTACAAGGGCTCTTGACTAAACAAGACAGTCTTCATTGGGACCATTTGAACCGAATAAGCTTTTGAAGTCCAGGTTTTGGAGATCTGATTTTTGAAAGCCCTCAATAAAGTTACCGATTTGGTAAAGAAACGTTTTGCATATTGCAAAATCTAATCAAAAGGTCTACTCCATATCTTTTTCGAGGGACTCGACATTTTGCACCCTGGTGATCCGGCATGCGACCTCACAAAAAAATTCAATCGCACCAACTTCAAATAATACTCACACCTGATCTTTTATCATGTCAGCAGAAGAAACACAGAAGATGAGCGAACTTTCCGTGCAGGAAAAGACTGAAGCTCCAGAGCAAGTAATCTTGGGAGAAGATGGCCAACCTTTGTCCAAAAAGGCGTTGAAGAAATTGGAGAAGGAGAAGGAGAAGGCTCGCAAGAAGGCAGAGAGAGAGGCCCAGCTTGCACAGGAAAAAGCCCAAAAAGAGGCCCAAGCTGCCAACGATCCTGCTAAGGAAAACTACGGCAAATTACCAATCATCAACTCTAGCTCGAGATCTGGCGTGAAGAGAGCCAACATCGCAGACTTATCTGCTGCTAATGACGGAGAAGAGGTGGTCTTCAGAGCCAGAGCTCACAACTCCAGACAGCAGGGCGCCACGATGACGTTCTTGACGTTTAGACACCAGCAGAATTTGATCCAAGGTCTCATCAAATCCAACGGTTCCTCCATCTCGAAGCAAATGGTGAAATGGGCCGGAGCAATCAACTTGGAATCTATTGTCTTGGTGCACGGTATTGTCAAGAAGGTCGACGAGCCCATCAAGTCGGCCACTGTTCAAGATGCAGAGGTGCACGTTACCAAGATCTACACTTTGCAAGAAACCCCAGAGCAGTTGCCAATGTTGATTGAGGACGCCTCCAGGTCCGAGGCTGAGGCCGAGGCCGCTGGCTTGCCTGTTGTCAACTTGGACACCAGATTGGACGCCCGTGTCATTGACTTGAGAACTCCTACCAACCAGGCTATCTTCAGAATCCAACACGGAATCTCTGCTTTGTTCAGAGAGTTCTTGACCAAGAGAAAGTTCACTGAGATCCATACCCCAAAGATTCTTGGAGCCGCCACTGAGGGTGGATCCAATGTCTTCGAGATCTCCTACTTCAAGAGATCCGCTTACTTGGCACAGTCCCCTCAATTCTACAAGCAGCAATTGATCGCTGCTGACTTTGAGAAGGTGTTCGAGATCGCTCCTGTTTTCAGAGCTGAAAACTCCAACACTCACCGTCACATGACCGAGTTTGTGGGTTTGGACTTGGAGATGGCCTTCGAAGAGCACTACCACGAGGTGATGGATGTCTTGCAAGATCTCTTCATCTACATCTTCACTGAGTTGAAGAGCCAATACGCTTCTGAAATCGCAACCGTCAGAAGACAATTTCCAGTTGAAGAGTTCAAGTTGCCCGCAGATGGAAAGATGGTTAGATTGCACTTTAAGGAGGGTATTGCATTGTTGAGAGAGGCAGGTAAGGAGGTTGATGATTTTGAGGACTTGTCGACCGAAAACGAGAAGCTTTTGGGTAAGATTGTTAGAGAGAAGTACGATACCGACTTCTACATCTTGGACAAATTTCCATTGGCCATCAGACCATTCTACACAATGCCTTGCCCAGAGGACCCAAGATACTCTAACTCCTATGACTTCTTCATGAGAGGTGAGGAGATTTTGTCTGGTGCTCAACGTATACACGACCCCGAGTTGTTGAGGACGAGATTGAAAGCTCACGGCGTGGATCCCAACATGGACGGAATCACCGACTACGTCGATGCATTCACTTACGGATGTGCCCCACACGCAGGTGGTGGAATTGGTTTGGAGAGAGTCTTGATGTTCTTCTTGGACTTGAAGAACATTCGTCGTGCTTCTCTCTTCCCAAGAGACCCAAGAAGATTAAGACCATGAACATAGCCAAGTAATTCATCATGCAGAATCTCTGTAGCATGTATATCACCATTATGTATTATCTATGACTCTACCTTACTAACGATTCCTGTCCGCCGTTCTTGGCTTCGCACGGAGGATGTTGTCCACTCTCAACAAGACCTCAGCAGCCTCAGAGGCCGACGACACAACGGCTCTCTTTAGTTTATATGACTCCACGACTCCCATTTCTCTCATATCTGCGACGGCTCCGATGTTCAAATCCAAACCCGATGTTGTCATGCCATTGTAGATGGACGAGCGCAACTTGGCCACCAACTCGCTAGAGTCGAAACCAGCATTGTCAGCCAAAATGGTGGGAAGAGCTCTCAAGGCTCTACCGAAAGCCTCCACGGCAAGGGACTTTTTGCCTGTCTCATTAGCAGCAGCTTGGTCTACAGCCTTGGACATGATCATTTCCGAACACCCACCGCCCAAAACGGTTCTGGTGTCTCTCGTGGTTTGCGACAACACAGATAAGGCATCGTGTAAAGATCTTTCAGCCTCGTCTAAGCCCTGTTCGGTGGCACCTCTCAAGACGATGGTACATGCTTCACCGGCAGAAACACCCGAAAACTTGAGAAAGGTTTCCTCTCCAATAAGAATCTCCTCGATCGACTCACAGGTTCCCAACTTGACTTTTTCGGGATTGTCAAAAGTAGACGCAACCTCGGCGCCTGTAACAAGAGCCAATCTCTCAACACCATCGAAGTCCGCGTGCTCGATGGAGTTTATCTTGGCATCGCTGAACAATTGCTCAGGATAGTCGTAAATCAACTGTCTGTTGATGAAGACATTGATTCCAAACTTCTTGATCTTTTCGATTTTGTTCTTCATCTTCAACTTCTCGGCCTTCTCCAAGTCTGCCAATTTGGAGGTCGAGTCCACCTTGAATTTGGCACCAAAGATCTTGACTTTGTCGGTATCCATGGAAGTGTTGGCCACCAAGATTTTGGCGTTTGTGATTTTCTTTGGCTGGTTGATACCAAATTTCTTTTCCAAGATAAATCCTTCATCCAAGTACGAATCGGACAACTTGCCTCCAGCCTTCTTAATGATCTGGATGTTGTTCAAATTGGTGGAGCCATTCAATCTCAAAACGGCATCGACAGCCAACTCTGAGAATTGGTCTTTATCCTGCGACAAAATCTTGGAGGAGAGCGTCGTTTTTGCGATGTTGATCAAGTCCGATCTGAACTTTTCCTTGTTGGCAGCATTGTCCACAGCAATGCGGTCCAAGGCAGCAATGGACGTATCTCTTGCAAGTCTGTAGCCCTCAATGATGGTCTGTGGATGAATTTTCTTGTCAACAAGCTTTTCAGCCTCCCTCAAAAGCTCGGCCCCAAGCACAGTAACAGATGTGGTACCATCTCCAACTTCATCGTCTTGCACTTTGGCGATGTTAACCAAAACCTTGGCGGCGGGATTGTCCAATGGAATGGATTTTAAGATCGTGGCTCCGTCGTTCGTAATGAGTGATCTGTCAGCGTCGCTGCTGGACTGCAATAACTTGTCCATACCCTTTGGGCCCAAGGTTGTCTTGACCAAATCACCCACGGCGATGGCTCCAACAAATGCAGACATACGGGCATTTTCGGCCCTTTCTTCAGTAGCCTGGTCTCCGAAAATATTCACCGACATAATTGTTTGGTACGCCGCTTTAGGTCACAGATGCTCGATTCTAGTGTGTTCCTTGCAATATTTTTTCGTGCCTATGGACCAAGTGCGCGAACCAGATCTCGAAGAAGTTCTCTCACACCAAACACTTTGCCACGGGGCGTACATACGTGACTACAAATAGACGCCACTTTCCATACAAGCAAAATACAGAAAACTTTCACCATGTCGTATGATCCAGAGGGCCCCATCGCTCAACAGCTTATGCCTTTGTTGGTCAACGAGTTGACCTCAACATACAATATTCCTGCCGATGCTCAGGACACCGCAGAATATATGAATATTTTGATCGGGCAAAGGCGATCTGCAGAGGAAATCGTCCAGCAGGTAAAAGAAGTAATAGATATCCCTATCGACGATCAATTTGTTGGACGAGTCTTGGCAGAGATCAACCGCTTAGAACAACTACAAAACTCCGGTCAACCTTCACCGCAACAACAAAACCCGGCCTATCACCAGCCCGAAATGCAACAGCAGCCACAGCAGCCACAGCAGCTACAACAACAGCCTTTTGAGTTTAGTGGCACCATGGAAGAACAGAAACAACCTGTTCAGGAGGCACCTGTCTCCAACCCATTTCCCCCGGCAGCAACACTGAATCCTTTTGGACCAGCAGCTGCAGTAAATCCATTCCCTCCTGCCCAAATAGACACATCAGCGGTGCAAGCAGAACCCAAGTTCCCCAAAGGGCCGCTGAAAGGTTTGAACAAGGCCAACCATAAGAGTGGAAACGACATTAGAAAGAACCAAAGAAATGGAAAGGGAGTAGGTAAGGCCGTCAGCAAAGACTTTGTGAGTGGAAAGACCAGGACTCAAAACAAGAGCTATGGGCTCCAGAACGCAGCCAATCTCGAAAAAGCTTTGTCTTTAGCATCATCCGATTCCATCAACGTGCCCAAAGGTGCTAGAGGAACTGGTGAGCTTATGGAATGGATTGCAAGAAGCAAGCCAAGCTTTGTTCAGCAGCCTCAGGTGACATTGTGCAGGTTTGGAATTCTTTGTTCTAAAGAATTGTGTCCCTTCGGCCACCCTACGCCTGCTAATAAAGATGCAAAGGTGATTAGAACCAGATGGTGTCGTCAAAACAAGAACTGTACCAATCCTGACTGTGAATACGCGCACTCCTCGCCCAACTACCAAGCCCCACCACGGGAGCCAAAACCTGTGGCGCAACCAGCTTACAAACCTCCTGGAAGCTACAACACTCCAAGAGGTGTGGTGCCAACTTCTCTAGAGCAGTGTAAGTTCGGATTGTACTGCACAAACCAAATGTGTACGAAAAGACATGCATTGTCACAAGTGCCATGCAAGAACGGACTGGACTGCACGAGATTGGACTGCTCCTTCAACCATCCTTTGAAGGAGGACTGCAAGTTCGGAAACGAGTGCAAGTCGAAGGTGTGTTACTACAAACACCCAGACGGCAGGGAAAAGAACTTTTTCAACGGCAACGGCAACAGCAACTCACGTCAATTTGCTGTCCCTGAGGACCAAGTCATGGAGCAGGTGACCCAAGAGTAATATGTATTAAATGTTTTATAAAAAGAAAGAAAAAAAAAAAAAAAGAAAAAAGAAAAAAGAGAAGAAAGAAGGAATAATTTGCATAAGTTGGTGGAAACCACCACTCAGAGCTGGCCTCAAGATCGCGCATGTGTCGAAGCAGGCTTCACATTGCGCCAAGTACGTACTAATAGAAGGACACAGTGTCATTAGACAAAAGGCTGAACTACAAGCAATTCGTCAGAGCTACAAGCAATAATTGGAAAAATTAGCTATAAACAGTAAAGCAAATACTCTACGCTTAGTATCTTCTCTTACCGGCCTTGGCCTCCTCAGCGTAGACATCCAAAGGAGAAGCTTGCAAAGGTTGAGCATCCCACAAGTTAGGACTCAAGAAAGCGTAAGAGTTACCGATGGCAATGAAGGCAGCCTTCAAGGTGTTCTCGGTGGTTCTGGTGGAACCGGAAGAGGAGGTGTAAACATCCTCAACACCAGCCAATTGCATCAACTTCTTGACGACAGGAGAAGCAACAATACCCTTACCTCTTGGGGCTGGGATCAATCTGACGGAAACGGAACCACACTTACCGGTGACCTTACATGGCAAGGAGTGAGGAGCACCCAAGTTGGTACCCCAGTAACCTCTTCTGATTGGGATGATAGACAACTTAGCAATGATGATAGCAGCCTTGATAGCAGAGGCGACTTCCTTGGCGGTCTTGATACCCAAACCAACGTGACCGTTGGAGTCACCAATGATGACAACAGCCTTCATTCTGGTTCTTTGACCGGCTCTGGTTTGCTTCTGGACGGATCTGATCTTCATCACCTCATCCTTCAACTCTGGGAGCAACTGGTCGATGATTTGGTACTCCTTGACTGGCAAAGAGTGCAAGTAGATCTCCTCCATGGAAGAGATCTTACCGGCCTGGACCAATCTACCGAGCTTGGTGACTGGAGTCCATCCCTTCTCCTCGTCTCTTCTTCCTCTCTTTGGTCCTCCTCTTCTCTTGTTGCCGAAGGCTCTCTTTGGGGCTTCTGGTGCAGCAGCAGACATTGTTATTATCGGAATGTTACGTGGAAAGCCGGGGTGTTGGTTTTCAATCGATAAAACTACAGAGGAAAGAGATGAAGAATTTGCATTTTTTTTATCGCGGTGCGAGGACCCAGCGGCAGCACCAGGGCTTCAGCCCTAATGGACTTTCTTGACCGCGCCTTCTCCCCTGCACAGGCAGAATGGGCACCTGTTCAGTGCGATATGATTGGCGTTGTATGGTACGGGTTTTAATTACTGTTTACAGACTTGTATTATGGGGTTTGTACTAAAGATGTGTAGGAAATATTAAGGTGTTTTGAAGAATATGTAATTTGGATTGGTATAGTGAAAGGGTCTCTATTCAGTGTTGAGTTGTCTGAAAAGCTACAGCTCCCCGAATTTGGGCCTGATTATTAGTTGAGGATACGGGCCAATCTTTATATTATTCTCTGATGTGTCGAGGCAAAAGATTTGAGTTGCAGGGTCGGTGTCATTTGCCCACCGCCGATATTAATATTTTGAGAGACTATTTGAATTTGATGAGTTGCATAATACTTACTTGCTACTTCACTTTCTTTAGGCGTGAAGACTTATTTAAGTTGAAAGTTTCACGTATATATAGAGACTTACTCTCATTGAGGCATGTAAATTTCCTAACTATTGTTCTGCAGATGTTGATTCGTACTGCAAAGCGGACGGTGGTGAGTGAAAAAACCACAAATTACCAGTACTGTTTTAAGTCCCCCTTTTACATTATTTGGATTTTGAAGAGGATTTATATAAGCCGTTTGTTCACAGAAGTTTATTTACGAGAAGTTTAGATGCAATTATGCTGCAGAAGATTATTTAGACTATGACGATCGAGATGAAATGGAGTTGTACGGCAGATACGTTGAGATTATCCTATTTGATAAGTATACGTTGGATATTTATAGAGGGCAAGAAATTTAGTTGTGTTAACAAGTATACTTTAAATAACAACACATTAATGGCCATCAATTTTTTAATGGGGGTATAGGGACTATTGTAGTTTCAGATTCGTGGAGGTTAGCCCCATCAATGCACTCAATGTTTTTACGCGGCACAAGCCTTTCTAAAGGTACTTTTACTTTTACTTGCCAAATTTTTTGGGGCCTACAAAGAGGCTTACAAACCTTCTTACTATTTACTCTGTATATCATCAGTTGTATAGAAGAAGGTACGGGAACGGCATACAGTATTTGTACAATGATCAACTCGTTGAAAGCAATGTTTACAGATGTGCTACATGACTAATGACAGATACTCGATAAAGTTCTTTGAACGGAAGATTGAGTTGGGTGCCAAGGTGGTGAAGTACTTGATTTCAATGCCAAAGTTTACTAAGAAGAGCCTATTGAGATTTTAGATTTGGATGCCATAAGAAATTCTGTTTTAAATGCATAGACCCCCAAGCGCACTACCCATCAGGATCAGAGAAAGCCTACGCTGCTCGAGAATCTTCCGGAAGGGAATCTTCCAGAAGGGAATCTTCCAGAAGAGAATCACTTGCGAGTGGGGAACGTTCCCCCTTCGGCACTCGAATGAACAGCCGAATGTCGGGGCTGTTCGCCTATATAGAGACCCCGGGATCCCCTTTGAGGAACCATCAACGAATACACTGAATTACAAAGTACTAACGTTATCAAAGAATCTAACATGGAGGATATTTTTATGATATTTAGCTATGTGCTTTATTTGCAAATACTTGAATAATTTCGATGCTGTTGTGAATGTGATGTCACAGTCTTTTTAAAAGTTTTATGGATTTCTATTGGCTTAGCTCCTTTTTAGACTGTATTGAAAATGCCAAATATACCTAGCACCAAAAATCCAGCATCTCGCGGAGGGACAGCCGTTTATCGCCCAAACTGCCACGAAATTAGAGATTGACAATGCAGTATCCAAAGCAAATGCCGCTGCACTGCCTACTCACATAGATGCAATGTCTAATATTCTAAATACCAATGCTAATATGAACAATAATCAGTTGTACTTTTCTCCGCTCTAATTTCTTTGCCTAAAACGTATGTTTCGGCAATGTCAGTTTTGCATAGTTATTGTTAGATTTCCCATATCCACTACCAAAATGATGCAATTGATAAGTCTCCACTAGACAATAAGTCGTCGATCATGGCTTTAAAAGTAGATCAGTGGTATGGACCACCACTTTGGGTCGAAATAGTGGTTATGGCCACTGCGCGTAAAAACGCCGTCATGGCCCTTGTCGAAGAATATTTAAGTGGCCTAGATTCATTTCTTTGAGAAATGATTGATGAATGGAGAAATTAACAGACGTGTCAAAGACATAACACAGGTAATTAAGTGGGGATGACAGCAGAGAGAAGAATACCGAGAATACGATTCTAAACCAAATCAAAAGTAGAAAAGGAGATTGAGTATGCGAACTAGAGTCCTATCAATGAAAGATGTCTGACTAAAATTCGAAAAGTTGGTCCTCCAGAACTCAAAAATGCCCTTCATAGACAAAATTTTCACCCTATCCCAGCTAACCATGAGACTCATGGATGCTTACCTACCCAAAAGCGTTTCCCTACACGTAAACTTAAGAATTCTTAAAAAGACAATATGCGGAGGAAGAATAGTTGCTAAAAACAGTATGTACAACGAAGACATTGTGTACGCTGCCGTAGTATCCCTATACCCCAAGAAACCTCTACATCATACGTACCGATCCCCTAACTTAGTATCGGAAATACTACGGAACTTACAGAGTACATGCAAAATAAACCAAAAATACCCCCAACGATAAATTCTTCACTTATACTTCGTCCCAAGAAGAGACGAAAACGGAAACGAAAGTGGAGCCGGTTCAGAGAACACCCCAGGGCTTATCACACTCACGAAACACTGTAGCAAGGTAAAAATGCTTCGAAGTAGACTGTTTGGAAGGTTTGGAACACGAATATACTGGAAACATATTCTCAAAATACACTGACAACTATACAACATAAAAGAAGACAGCTATTGCTCTTGCAACCTTGACCAGTAATAATGATAGCAAAAAAGCACTACATGGCGGACGTCACGGAAAAATCATTACAGTACCAATAGATAAAGAAGTACAAGAGACATAGTCGAGCAAATAGACGTCCTAAAAGAAAACGAAGACCGTAGATCATGGATGGGTGACACACTCTACTTCTACAATACATACTGAGAAGAATTTGATAAAATGATGTAGAGAAAGACGAAAACCCAGCGTACTCAACTCAAAACGGAATATCAATACTAAGCACTCTAAGATACAGACTACGCAACTTATGCAAAGGATCCAAAGGAAAAGACATGATTTACAGCAACACTGACAGAATATTTATGAGACAAGACTCTATCGACCACGAAATATTCAGACAGAAATGTAACACCCTGGTAGGCACCCTAGACAACTCTAGAAAACAGTAAAAACAAAATAATATCAAGTCCTAAAATGTGCGCTTCCGAATTTTTAATACTAGAAAATAGGTAGCAAAAAAATAAAAGAAACTAAGAAAAACCCTCTTCTTCACCTTTTTCTGTTCGCTGTCCTAATCCACCTGAAATAAAATCTTTCCCTGAGATAAGCACTTGATAGGCTGCTGAAGTGTGTATGCAGGTTATTGCCTGATCGAGCAGCGTAGGCTCTAATCTTTCGCACGGGTAGTGTGCTACCCATAGTGGTTCTAACGGTGTGTGTATAGTATTATACACGCTCCATGCATGGAAAGTCGATCCAATGTAGGCGCTTCTTTAATGGTGCGCTAAGCAGGGATTAAGGAAACAAACTACTACTGAAGTATCGCATACAAGACAAACGGTACTTTCTAATGATGATTTGGTTGTGTATACAGGATACTGTAGAAAGGATATTGTAGAATTAAAGTTAAAAAGTAGACTGCAGAAATAGGCTGTAGAAATAGGCTGTAGAACAAACTGTAGAACAAACTGTAGAACAAACTGTAGAACAAACTGTAGAACAAACTGTATAAGTAATTCTGTACTATTGATACCGTAAATTGGAGACTTGGACTCAGTGTAAGTTAGAAAAAACGGATGGCCACGCAGGCATCGTCTTGCACTTCGCATGAATAGCACACGGCCCGCGCAGCCGAGCCAAATAGCAACAATAGAGAGTTTTTCCAGGTAGCACAGTCAGCTGACCAGTGAATGCTCGCTTTGCGGCGCTGTGTGCAGTACAGCAAATCAAGAGTCTGGGGGCAGGGGGCGGCCTAACAAAGGTTGCTTCCTCTGCTTCTACTAGCACTTGCGAACCATTACAACGTACAATCTTTGAAATGTCCACTTACGCCGACGCCGCAGCATCTTCCGGTCCTACGGGCGCCGAGAAACTCCCCGAGCCAGCCCAGGTTGAAAAGACCACTGAGCCCTTTGGCTCAGTGGAGACCATGGACGGCAAGGATTTCGAAAAGAAGAGAAAGGAGATAGCCAAGGAGGCCAAGAAGGCTTCTGAGGAAGCCACTAAGAAGGCCAAGGAACAGGCTGAAATTGTCAAGGGCGAGATTGACGAGCTCAAGAAGGACACTGCTCCATACTTGGAGAAGGCCATCAACTATGTCAAAGACACGTATGCCCAGGTATCCAGCGCCGTGTCGTCTAGAGTCAACTCCCAGACCGCCTCGCAGGCTGTGACTGAGCTCCAAAACCCCGTGGTCATCTCCCAATTGGCTTTGATTGCTGGAGGTGCCACTGCAGGCTGGTTCGTCTACTCCGAGCGTGCCCACATCAGATCTGACAACAAGCTTGTCGTGGCTATCCACGCTGGTATCGCTACCGCCTTGATCTTGGGTGACGTGTATTTATTCCAAAACTTGTACCCAAAGTACAAGAAGAATTAAGTATGGTGTGAATCGAGTCTTTAGTATCATAAATCATGCAGAAATCGCGTAGAAGCCTTTGACAAGTATTGTTATTGAAGTGTCTGTTGTTGAACATGTGCATTATATCACGTTCAAAATAAAATGTGCATTGTATCACGTTCAAAATAAAATGTGTAAGGATTTCAGGTAAAGGTGATAGTCATGGTCACGTAGAACATAGTCACATAGGTCATAGTCGTGTGGTCATAGTTATATAGGTCAAATAAGTGAAACTAATTTCAAAGGATTTAATCGACAAGTCATGATGACAGCCAGTACCAATGCATCATGTACCCTTGTGTCATGTGGTAGCTTGTTTACTTGAATTAACGAATTGCCAGATTGGTTGTGCCTAATGTGAGACCACTTTCGAGGCGGCAGACTGCACCCATATTGGCTGATTGCGACTTCAGCCGCACGAATCCGGCAGAATCGGTACCATAATGCACGGCATCTGGCCACGAATCGCGCGTTGGGTGCGTCTGCTACTCGATGCACCACGTGTCCTATGCCACTAGCCGTCCCGTTGAAGACCCCCATTGAATCATGGTCCGACCCGTCGGTTATGGGTTTCAATTCTGGTCATGGTGTTTTTGAGATATTCGGGACTCTTTGAGAGTCACTCGTATCGCTTCCTCGCAGTATCATCACTGAACGCTAAATTCGCAGTGTCTTGGAATAAGTTAGTAAAGCATTTCGATGCATGAGTATATGCTACTTAGCGCATCCAACATATACGGGGAAGTCGCTTGCGAGATTATAAAGCTGCCGACATAAATTGCTCGTCAAATCTATGCTCTTTACAGAGACTGCAGCATGGGAGACTGCACACTGTGCAGGCGTAGGGTACTTGCCAGTTCCATGGTAGGCGAATCAGAGAGGTGCATTGACAGCAGATGCCAAAGACGTTGGGGAAGTGGAACCATTTAGTGACGGGTGTTGTGTGTTGCATTGAGCTGTATGCCGTGAATTCTGCGGCTGCATAGACTGTTCCAAAGTCTGAAGAATCGTGTTTTAACGCGTCATTGGCTATAGTCCTGAACATAGGGAAGTTTGTTCTGAGCACCCAAATGGAAGGCTGCGACAGCTGGCATAATCTTGCCAATGATATTTTCGGCCAAAGATGTCATGCAACCCAACCTTAATTGGCCTCGGTAACGCTTTCTGTTTGAAGACTTTTATTAGGAGTTCTGTGTCATGCAATAGAAGTACCCCGGTCATGCATACTGTTCTTATGCCTAAAACAGTCACATGTGCTTCGAGTGTCGGCGCCATAGGTTGCAGTCTCATCTCACTAGTTACTACGAGATGGAATGTTAAGGCAGGGGCACTGAGTTCAGGTCGAAAGCGGCGGAACATTTAAAACGCACATGTCAAAATTTTAGTTTTGGCCCCAAACTTGTTCTAAGCTGGGTTCCGGAAGCAAATTCCAGCCGTTGGCTTAAATCCGGCTGGCTAGTTGCATCAAGCATCAAGCACGGCCATATAGCCGCACCGCATCTATTCGTGCACACGGAAGATTTGCTTAATCACAGGGTTCCGCCGTTTCATCATGCACCTGTCTTCATGAAGCGATGGAGATTTATTTAAAGCTGCTTCATCCATGGACGTATGTGTCGATGTTTCCGGAAAAGCTGGATTATATGCGGCGTCTTTGAGCGAAAACAACGAGCCTTACTATCTATCAATTATGAATTCTTCCATGGAGGCAAACATCCCTTCGCTGGGGGCCTTACAGTGGAACCCTCTTCAATGCACTGGTCTTTACAGGCAGGCAGTCCAGGAAGACTACAAGCCCGGGGCATATGACTATTCCTCGTACGAATGTACACCTGAGCAGGAGTACTTTTGCCCGTCCAAAATTGCGCTTGATGACCAGACATGCCTGCCGCAGAGCAAAATCCAACCACTTGGTGAAGTCATCAAAAGCGAATGCTTTGATGCTCCAGAAGCGGACCGAACCCTGGCCGAGGCCCCTACGAGCTACCAGCGAGCCATCTTCCCGGGCCAGTACTATCCCAGACCAGACTGGAATCCTAGGTTGGGTTGGGGTAATGCCGAGGGTATCTATCCCCTAGAGTTTCAGACATTGAAGGAGTACAACCCACTCCAGGCCCAGGAAGCAATTTGGGACTCGTTTTCTCGAGAGCCCTATGCAGAATGCTTGGGCGCGCATAGAGTGGACAACTTAGATTTCTCGGCTGCGAAACTGGACCCGGCCGACTTCCACTCTTCACAGCAAGTGTACACTACAGAGCCCCGAACTGGCCACAGACCGTCCGGAGACTCGGTGCAGGACGCCGTCTCTACACACGAAATTGTGGATTTGGAGACAGAGCTTGAGTTCCAACCTCAGGCCCTCCGTAGCTCTCAGGCTGATAATCTCCATACAGCAGTCCCAGAAGCTCCTTCCAAAGCAGTAATGCTTGAATCCTGTCAGAGTCTCGCCCAGAAATTTGGACCCATGAAGCGATACCGGAATCTACGAAATGTCGCCAACCGCCCAAAAATGCTTCCATTCGATTTGTCTCCCAGTAAGGTGTATATGCCCACGAGGCTCAAAATCACGGGGGCTCGAATTGAGGACATCAACCAGATTCCGTGGAATGCGCAGGAAATCAGTGATGGGCGTAGAATTGTGAGAATCGAAGCACGACAGTACGGGCCGGTGATCCACGGCAGTTTTCACATGGTGGGCCTGGCGCAGGAACATCCTATCATGTCTCCTGCACCCACTGGAGTAGATGCCACCGAGGTGTCGTGTCTTCGGTATGTGCTGATTGATGAGGGGGTGACGCAATCGTATTACTACATCACGTCGGTGGAGCTCGTGAACATCATAGACACCTTGATCAACATCAAGGTGATGGATGCAGGATCGCGTCGGCGGGAGAAAGGCCGAATTCGGCTGAATCTTCTGCCATACTGGCTGAAGAACTCGCTAGGGTCTACGAGGTCGATAGAGGAGAAGGATTCTGCCGACCCCCGAACCCAGTTCGCACGACGCATCTCGAACTATGGGGTGCGCAAGCCCCGATGCTTGGATAAAGACGTACGGGTGCTCTCTTGGCTGAAGTTGGTTCCTGCCTTACAGCGCGCAATCCAGTGTTACTACACAGAGATTCCTTTGGACGAGATGTCAAATTATGAAGAGCCGTAATAGTGAAGACTCTAGCTTGGTGTAGGTTCCTCTGATTGTCCGGCCCGCTGCTGCTTAAACGAATCCCTGCATGTAGATTGCGCGCCTGTATCGCGCAGTCCTGCAATTTAAGGCGCGTCTGGGTCCAGACGTCGTATGCAGCACCCTCATGCTATGTTCAACTTGACCCGGGCCGGGTACACGTCCGTAGCTTTGTTCGAAAGTTGGGAAGATCGAAAATTCGGCATCTGCAGAAAAGTACGTGGCATTATTGTGGGCGGGTGTTTCAGGACGTAGTACGCACGTTACATCAGCAAAGATACGGTAGCTTGTCCAAGCCAATGGAAGGAACTCACTTCGGAGCACACCCAAAGAAAAACTAACAAAGTTCGCAAGTTAAAACATCATTTGCAAAAACTCCATTTCCCCTTTTGGTAAGACCTGAAGATCGACCGGACTTGGCCGTTTAGCGCAACACATGTGCGGCCGTTTGCAGTGCGGCCGTTGATGTTATGCGGCTGTTATCGTTGCAAGGTGCCATCTTTCGAGCGCGCAAGACTTCTCGATGACCCATTGAAAACCCAAGTGCAGGTTGCCAGCCACCCGAGCTCCAACTAAGCGAGAGAAATTTTTTTCGAACCCTAAGGAAAACGGGACAACAATGTAGGTGTTTCATAAGAGTTGTTTCCATGCGTAAATAATGCGGTCAACCATTTTCACCTTCCAAAAGGGAAGCCCATGGTGAGTACAGCTTATCCAAGAACTCTCGGCAAAGGTTTAGCGCTGCAGGACTCAGAGCTCAAACCAGCCCAGATCCGTGAATAAAGAAAAGGCTCGCGTTGCAAGAGTAGGCTTTTAACGAGAAGCGCGGTGCCAAAGATATTGTGTATCTACAAATTGGGGTGTATTTCGTGGGCTATTTTCGTATTTTACTTTCCGTGGTTAAGAGTCGTATTTTACTTTCCGTAGTTAAGAGTCGTATTATGCGTTCTGTAGTTTGTTATATTTTCTGTAGTTTACACTTGGTTGATTTTCTGGAGTTTATACTCGTACTTTATTTTCTGAAGTAAATTTATCGTCTTGTATGGATTATTTTTCGTACTTCATACTCGAATTCTACCCTCTATTTTAGGTTTTTGGCTCTTATTGTGTACTTTATATACACAGTCCGTCTATTGTAAAGCTACATTCATTGTGTAGTGGGGATGGTAGATCTCCGTTCGGTTCGGAATGCATTGCCAGGTACACGACGACATTGAGCTCGCCTTGGAGTTGCAGAAAATCGTGTTGATGCCATCTCATGTCGAGGCTTGCGAAAACAGTAAATGAGACGCGTCAACTGACGGGCTGAGAATCCAATCAGCATGCTCAGCTTCCTTTGGGACGTGCGCATATGAATGGTAACCTGTGGCTGGGGTGACTTCATGCACGTCCTTGCGCTAAGCAGATCCTCCAGATTAATGGCGCGAAGCTTTAGTCTCCGTACATATGGCTAAGCCATATACGCCACTGAGCGAAGGGAGCTTCGGATTTTGGTGTTTGAATCAAGAGGAAATGTGTGTTGTTTGTATGGCTAACTATAGAGGCAATGCCCCGCACAAATGCACGTGCTTAGGCTTTGCTGCGTCAAGCTCGTTCCACATTCTTGATGCACAGTGTCGAAAGTTGACTAAGCCTGCGTAGAAGACAATTACCGCAACATCTTTACATGCATTGTATCGATCCTACGGATGGCCGCTTAACGTTTAACCCGTTTTACATCCAATATAAAAGCCCCTGAAAGAACTTTTTCCTATTATATTCTTCAATAACTACATTAATTAATCGCCTATTTTTGCCCTTCCTTCCCCTACACTTGCCCTTTTTAATATTGATGCAGAAAATGATTTCTAACCCAGTGCCATCGCAGAGAAAACCCAGCCGTCTAAACCACTCCTTCAAAATCCAGAATTCCTTCGCGAAGCACCGTGAATCTCTTGATACCGAGTCGATTCTTTCCGTCTCTTCCGGGCAGTCCCATGGGTCGGGCTTCAGAAACAACTACGGCATTTCCAGAGTCAAGTCCAACCTCTCTATTTCCTCGGATGTGGTCCCGGCCGAAAGATACAGAGTGAGCCTCAAGCTCTCCAACAGTGAAATTGCCCTTCTCAGATACACATGGAACAAGATGCTTACGGAAGAACAGGAGCTGGTGGAGGAGCTGGTGTTGCCCTTCCCCGGATCCGCATGGGCTTTCTCCAGAGATAAGCCTTTGCCTCGAGTCTCCAACAACGGAAACTCCTCCTTGAATGCCCTGTCTACATTCTGTATACAAATATACCTGAACTTGCTTGCGATGAATCTGGAGTTAGAGAAGCTCTACCCTTCGCTCAAGCACCAAGCTGCATCCATGGCCGGTGTGTTGACCCTTGCCATCAACTGCTTGGAGAACTTGTCTAGTCTTGACGAGTACTTCTTGCAGTTGGGTAAACGCCACTCTCGAATCCTCGGCATTGAGCCTGCGCAATTCGAGTTGATGGGTGAGGCCTTCATCCAGGCCTTCTACAGCCGCTTTGGAACTGCCTTCACGCACGAGTCCGAGGTGCTCTGGATCAAATTCTACATGTACTTGGCCAACTCGTTAATCCAGTTTGGCATTGATCCTGTCATCCGGGCCGAGCCAACTCTGGAGGAGAACTTAGGCTCTGGCCTGATCTACACCAGCGACTTCGAGGTCAACTCCATGGCGGCCTCGCTTGGCGGACAATCCGACCTCACTGAGGCCACCTCTATCATATCCTCAACAGGCAGTTTACCACAGCCGCTACTCACAAAGCCTTTGCAAAAAGGAGTGTCTGTGCCTCCCATGACCCCTGTATCAGCCTCAAAATTGAAAGACAAGTCCAAGAAGAAAACCAGGCTCTTGGGCAAGAAATCGGACTGCACTATTGTCTAGATGTATCTGGCGGTTCGTATTAGACTGCGTATACTGCGTATACGTGCACTCGGATGAATAGATCAGGATCTATAGTTGTGTATTAGAATTTATTAAATCATGTATAGAATCACTTTCGTAGGGCATTTACGAGCTCAGCCCTGGGGCATCCGCATTCGCGTACGCGTCTCATTAAACTAGGAATGGAAAATCAGGCTCTCGAACTATATGCACAGTGTAATGCACTCCGCCGCGCCTCAACCTAGCGACATGGAAAATGGCGCAGTCACGTTGATGACGGCTCCCATCTCCCCCGACCAACTTTTCACGTCACAACAATCAGGGCTTCTTGTGTCTGGTGGTCATGCAGGCTCAAATCTTTATACAATGCGTAAATTTACATATTCTGTACTGTAGAATGCATAATGGATGGGGCCGTTGCGTTTCGCACAGGGCGCGACTGGCCGAAAGTCTTGACATTGTCATTTCTCTTCTTCACTTGAGATCACCGTAACTGTGCTGCCTTACCCTCGCTTCTGAGACACCACCAGAAGTCCCTGCGAGAAACTTTTTCGGGTAGTCTAAGCTATTTAGTAACCCCTATTTACCGGCTAGGCGTGAAACCATCCGCCTCCTTCCACAGGCTCTTACCGAAGCTCTTCCACACGCCTCACCATGGCAACTTCGGGACAGGAAAACGACTTTGGCGATGCATTGTGGAACGACAACTTCTACTCGTCGCCTTCAGTCATCTCGGGGCTGTCCTCATCCAACCATATCTATAATTTGAAGAAAACCGTCTTGCCAAATTCCGCTCTGTCACAGCTGATAAGTGCGTACCTCCAGGAGTCGCCGAAACAGAGCGATCGCCTCGATAATGACCACGCTAAACCGGCATCAATTTCGCTGACCAAATCAGGACCTCTCCAGGCTTCTCCATCGTTGATTGCCTTAGAGAGAATCCTCAATAAAGAGGATACTCTGAATGCGCCACTTCCCCAGACTATCATAGAGGAGGAAGAGGAATTGGCTTCCTCAAAGGACGGAGACACTTCGCAGGAAGAAAGCATCCCATCTCGGCCCTATGAAATACTGAAAACCGCTCTGGCTCTGTCTGTAACAACGTTCCAAACTGCATCTGACAGACCCGGCAAATTTGACTATCCTCTGCCAGACCACTATTCTGCGTCAGCTAACACGTTGAGTCCTATCCAAGATTCTGGAGATAAAACGCCTGACATGGGTGGTCCTGTGCAAGAGGCTTATCAAGATCCTCTTGACCCTTCGGACTCAACTCCAACTTATGAGCCCATATCTGTGTCTCCCAATTTATCTTTAAAAAGCAGAGAGGCTGAAAAAGCACCTGGGTATCCTGTTTCCAATCAAACACAGAGAGCTCCAGAGGCTTTGGGGTCCAGCAAACCAGCAAACACGTTCCCGGTGCTAGTCAAAAATACTCGAGCCAGCACCTCAAACCCGGTCGAGTCTTCCGAAACTGCTGAACAAGCCATGTTGAAGCAGGAAACCGAAGAAAAGAAGTTGCCTAGTGAAAAACCTCAGATAAAGTACCTGTCCATGCTTGATACAATCGATAAATCTGACTCCCAAAAAGCGAGACCAGCGGCCGCAACTCTGTTTCAACCAAAGACTCCAACACCCTCGAAGGCTATTTCAACGAAAGAGCTTCCAAAAGAGCTTCCAAGAAAAAAGCCAACCCTGCATAATTCCAACGCAAAAGCAGAGGACATCAAAGACGTTAGTAAGACGAAGCCTGTGCCTGAAAGGTCCATAAATCCGAAAAGATTCAGTTTCCGGACCATGTTCAAGTCCAAGTCGAAGAACCACTCTCTTTCTCAATTGAATTTTGTTCCAGAAATACAGGAGCCAAGCAAGCCAGTTAAGCTAAGTCATAAATCGAGGTCTACTCCTGACTTAAGCTCATTCAAAAAGTCTGCAAATCCACCGCTGACGCCAACAGAAAACAAGGCCAAAAAGCCGGAGGCCCGCAAAAGCTTGTTTGCTAGAAAAAAGAGCGATGGAAGTACCAGCATCATGGCCGATGTGACAAAAAGTCTAAATCTGCCCAGAAGAGAAGCAAATCCTGAATCCCCAAAAACAGCTGCTGGGCAGTCTGAGAAACCCCTCCCAAAAGTTTCAACGCCCACCATTCCCTCGCCCAAGTTCTCCACGCCTAAGATCGGTCCTTCAACCATGCCTAAGAAGAGTCCGACACTGCAGCAAAAGTCTATGGCTTCTTCAAGTGTTTTTTCTGTGGACACACCTTCGACAAATGTGCTCCACCAGAGCGAGACCATTCGAGAAGTCGACGACTCGGATTTCTTGCCGGAGCAGTTTCAAGATACATCAAGGGTTAATGCGGAGTTTGCTAATATAGACTCAAGTCCTGAAGCGTCCCCTAGCATATCCATTCGTGGCCCACAGACCAGCTTCTTTGGTCAGTCACTTGATCCCAGGAATCCCATTGACATGGGCTCTCCGTTTTCGGTTTCATATGATGCAGACAGCTTCAACGGAGAACACGGCCGGAACTTCAATGGTTCGCCTAGGAGAGGACCATCGATTAAATCAGCATCTAGTAGAAGCTTAAACGCCCAACTAGCTGGAGAAGCCCTCTTCCCCAAGCTTCTTGATCCTCATGAAGTGGAGAGCATTGTCTCCATAGAAAGATCTAGGTCCATGCGGTCTATCAAATCTAATACCAAGAGGAGCTCATTCATAAACTACAATGGGTCTGATGAAAATATTGTTTTTGGTGCTGATGTTGGGATACTACGCCAACCATCCATGAAGAATTCGGGTGGCATTTTAAAGAATTCCCTGTCTAGTCGGGAACTAAAAAGTGATTTCCTTAGTTTTGATGGTAGCGAAGGTTTCAGAAGCTCGCCAAAAAGAGCTGACAAGTTCGAGCCTCTTCTAGACGAAAAATCCCCTGCTTCAGTGAGCGACGAACGATTCACTGATTTCATCGAGTTTACGGATTACATTGACATTGAGAACCTTGATTTCGCAGCTTCCCCCTCAGTTGGGAATGGCAGTGTGACTTCGCCTAGGGGCTCTTTTGAAGCCAAGGCTCCCGAGATTCTTGCTTCGCCGGTTTTAGCTGACACTGCCTCTGATGTTCCCACGCAGGAACCCGAGCCAGAAAGTTCAGTGAGTGTGCATGATGAAGATATTGAAAAATCACCTGCACTGGAAACTCCCGATGTAATAATGGTTTCCTCGACATCAAGCCCTGAAATAGAAACGCCCGGAACTCCACAACTCAGCTTGGCCAGCCCATCTCAGCAAATAGCCTCGCCTTTGGAGAAAACATACGAGTTTGCTGTGGAGAATTCGCAAACAGAGCGGAATCCAAATAAAGGACCAAGGCCAGTTTCCATGTCTTTCAAAGGATTCAAAGGGTCTGTTTTCAAAGACAAAGTTTTAGTGCAATCCGGCTCACACCAACTGATTCACTTTGACCATGACCTGTTTGAAAATTCGCCAGTTGGCCAAGGATTCGGCTCCTCCGATGAAGATTCTGACTCGGAAATCGAAATAGACTTTCCTACGGCAACCAGTTCGGAAGAATCACAGGTATCCACGCCGCAGAGCAACAAGAGATACGGTGTCAACAATAACAGCAGCTCCAGCAGCAGAAGGCAGCAGCACATGAGAAATGTGTTGGATCTACAGCCACCGAGACCATCGATGCCGTTCCACCATAACCGAATCCCATCGATATCCGACCATAGTGCCGCATCAAGTCCGAAGCTGTTGAGCTCATTCATGACACGGATCCGGAAATCGCCTATGGGACTGCCCACCGTTGCTCCCTCGAAACCCAGGGTCAACTTTTCGTCTCGCATTATTCTCTACGACACATACCACCAAGACGAATACGACAGACATCCGGAGATCGGCACGTGCAACCAGTTGACGCCCCTTTTGGCGCAGCAAATCAAGGATGAGTTGAACGAGTTGAAGGCAACCATGGAGGTGCATTCAGACAGCATCTGCTACACGCAATTTTTTTGATGTGTATTCATAATACTACATGACGCAGTGAGTGGACTTGGCACTTGTAAATAGAAGACAAAGGTCTGATCACCCACGCTATTTTCTTGGCACCTTGCCCTTGTGCTCGACCAATTGGTCGGAGAAGTCCTTATGGGCGCTTTTGAAGATGGTGTCCAAAGTTTCTTTGTCTTTCTCGTGCACACTAGCCACTACTGTAGTGGGGTTCTCCATCACCACGATAAAATAGGATCCGTTTCTCTTGTCAACGCATGTAGTTCCCGCCCATGGCGCAGTATCGTATTCCTTGAGGGTGATCACTGGAGGTTTACCGTCTACGTAAGAAGGGTATGAAGACATTGTTTGGTTTCTCAAGGAGATCAAGAGATGTTCACTTGTATGTGTATGGTTAGCGCACGCCTTCCTGGATGTACCCTACATGAAGCGAAATACGGCTCGATAGTTTCGTAGGGCTATGTTATTACGGCTCCCTAGATCCCAAGACTAAGTCCTTGGGCAGTCTGCTTGAGTGTGGATGGTTTTCCCTTCCGGAATTCTTCGCGCGATGCCTTCAACACCAACTTCTTTTTCATGTCCATAGTAGTCCCCGGGCAATACTTGCTCCCGGAGTATAAAACCGAGGCTGGCGAGGCTGGCGAAGTCATTCTGCGGTACATTCCCGGCAAGGGTGCAGCAATCTCATCCATCAGCAGTGGATCCAAAGTTATCCCTGTGGTTGTGGCGACGGTGTTGGGGAAACAACTAGTGCAGGAAATCCAGGAACAGGAAAAGGAAGCAGACCAGGAGCATCCCGTGAAAAAGTACCTTGTGTCGGTGGTATCTGGGTCTCAGAATGAATACGCTCAGTACGCTGAGACCATTGATGCGTCTGCGTCTGAAGCCGTGAGCGCCACTGCCACCAACTTGCCTCGTGAGGGCGACGAGGTGTTGGTGAGGATTTCAAGACTCAATTTGAAGCAAGCTTTCTGCGAAATCCTATGTGTCTATGGTTTCGGGAATGTTGCACGCGATGGAGGTTTGGGCTCCAATGGCTCCTCTGCGCATCTATCTATACCCATGGGCGGAGGTCTGCAGATACTATCGTCATACGCCGCTGTGGCTTCTAGCCAAAGCATACTAGCTGGAGCACAGCCTTTGGACATTGGTGAAAATTTCAAGGGCATAATCCGGACGCAGGATGTTCGGTCTACTGATAGAGATAAGGTAAAGATCATCGATTCTTTCAGGCCCGGAGACTTGGTGAAGGCGGTGGTTCTTTCCTTGGGAGATGGGTCCAACTACTACTTGACTACGGCGAGAAATGATTTGGGGGTTGTGTTTGCCAGAAGCGAAGGCGGTGCCGGAGGCCAGATGATGGCCCTAGATTGGGAAACAATGGTATGTGAGAAGACAGGTGTGCAGGAAAGGCGGAAGTGTGCCAAGTTGTTTAACTAGATAGTAATGATATTGGAGAGTTATGACTCAAGACATGTACGATTAGAAGAATGGATTATGGGTTCAAGACATGAACTATGAGTTGAGGGAGTTTAAGACAAGACTCAGTAGTAAAACAAGACTGATAATTGAGACAAGACTGAGTATCAAACTAAGCATTAAGACAAGAATCATGAATTCCAAAAACATATTACAGGCGAATAAATAATGCATAATGAGCCTAGGAATCGGCTATGAACTGTACCAATCAACAGGGTACTTGACCTCGTCAGAGGTGCCTCTCATGTCATACTCCGACAAGCCCACCTTGGCATCAAACTTATCGAACCTCTCCATGTAGTGCAGCTTTTTCACCTGAGAAATTCGAATCATCTCTTCCCAGTACTTGGCCTGGTCATATTCGAAGTTCACCTGGCCGCCAAAATCCTTATCCAATTGTGTTACGGGCACGTACTTAGGGAAAGGCTCGTCGAACACCAACTTCTCCCTCGTGAGGGGATCTATGAAAGGGTGAATGATCTTCAAGAATGTCCATGCAACAAAAGGAATGTTGGTCAAGAGTGCTTTGCCCAACCTCTCTGGGTAGTGTGTCTGCAAGATGTTGAGGACGGTTTTACCAATACCCACTGGAGGAATCTTGGAGCTGACGGTACCCGCAGAGGAGGGCTTAAAGTCGATCAAAAGAGCAAGCGAGTCCTGGCCTGAAGGCATGTAGTCGATGACCCGCTCAAGCATAAACACCATGTGCTGCACCTGTCTATGGCTCGTCTTGGTGTTCTGTCTTCCTGGCTTCAAATAAAGACAGGGCCTGGCGTCGTTGTCGTAGCCCATAATGACTTCCTTTCCCGTCTCATTTTCAACCGCCACAACAGACCCGGTCAACTTGTTGTCTTTCTCCAACATACTGGAAAGACCAAATTCCCTTCTCCAAACCAATGTGGCCTCTATTCTATCGATTGCCTCTTTTGTTTTCCAGCTGGTGGCTCTTAAGTACCGCAAGAGACATTCTCGGGACAACCAAGCAACCTCGTCTCGACTGAGGGCAGTGTATTTGCTAGTATTCTTGTGCTTTAAGCTCTCCTCGTCCTCTGCAATAGTGAGATCCTCTTTAGTGAAGTGGGTGTAGACTTCGGCGTATTTCTTCTTCTGTTCCGCCGTCAAGGTAGGCTCCTCAGGCACTTTGCTCTCTGCAGAGGGAGTTTCGAAAGGAATGTAGGTGACTTCCTCATTGACCTTGACCTCAGGTACAGGCTCCTTTTCTTTTTTGAAAAACATGGTTGGGATCAGATGCTGAAGAGCCTGATATTTACACTTGATTTTTTCTTGAAGCGGGATCTAGTTTATCTCCGAGCCGCGTGTTGAACGGGCCCGGCTCGGCATCACTTCTTGAGCCGAAAGCATAAATTCATACGTGAAGTGGAGGGAAAATGTGTTCTACATTTTAAGAGCTCCTTAGGGGCAAATTTGAATATGCTTCTTGCATTGAGCCATTGTTTGGAAAGTGAGGCAAAAGTAAGGCTTTGGGGCCTCTGACGGCCTTCTCGAGGGGAAAAAGAAAGCTCCGATACGGGGAATCGAACCCCGATCTGCTCGGTGAGAGCGAACTGTGCTAGCCATTACACCATATCGGATTTTATATACTTTACAAAATTGCAGACCTCTATGACTACACCATTATAGTAGTGGATAAATTGGTGTATCAATTAAGCCTAATCTTCCTCAAATACCAAATAATTAAATATAATTATTGTTGTATTATATCTTTCCACCCCTCATAGTGTTTTCCGGGCCCTTTTACACTTCTTTATTGCATTTACGTCCGAATTCATCTCGGTTGCACCATATACTTTCTTCTTAGTACAGCCCCTGAGTTCTGAATTTAGTATATATACAAAATTTCTGCTATTCTACTTCAGGTGTAAATCCTTTGCGCTCTTTGCAGGACCTTATTCAACTTTCCTGCAATTACAGCTGAAGATTGCGAAAAGATTATCTATATCTCAAATCCGTTCTCAATACACTTTCAGAAAAGATTACCCCGGCCTGAAAATTCGACTTCAGGCCTTTATCTGAACATGTGCCAACAAGAAGGCAGTATAAAACACTGTGTCCGCTATCCAAGTCAAGAAGTCGTTTAAGGACCATCGCACTGATTCGGGCCTGAAGCCAAGCTTGCTCAGTTGAACTCAGACTGAGCATCACATCTAAGCAAGGCCTTCATAAACTTTATCCCAAACCACCACATTTAATCCCAAAGTCGCCATACAATGTCGGTCCTCCTGCCGGGAAAAGGCGAGCCATGCATAGAGGTGTCGACTCTGCCGTCCGACTTCAAGGTGTCTGATTTAGAAATGCTCAATGACCCGTCAGTGGCATATCTACTGCCTCTTGCCGTGATAGCGTTAATCGATATGAATGCTTTCTTTGCTCAATGTGAGCAAATCCGCCTCAACTGCTCTTTGGAAGATCCAGTGGTGTGTTGCCAGTGGCAATCTTTGATTGCTGTTTCTTATGCTGCTAGGAAGTACGGTATAAGCCGAATGGACACACTTGCTTCGGCAAAGCAAAAATGCCCGGGGCTTATTGTGGGTCACGCTGCGGTATTTAAGAAAGGCGACTCACACTGGCAATATCTCGATAGGTTACCAGATCAGGCAGTCAACAAGGTGAGTCTTGATCCTTACCGCAGAGAGCTGAGGAAAATCTTCAAAATCTTGAGTCGGGAGTGTGACTTGGTGGAAAAAGCAAGTGTGGACGAGTGCTATTTGGACTTGGGCAGGCTTGTCTACTCCAGGCTCCTCGAGCTATTTCCACAATTGCTGAATTTGAATGGGGATGAAGATTTGCCTTCGGTTCCGGAAACTTTACCTGCAAATCTCCGATGGCAGGGCAAGATATACCCTACTCAAGAAGAAACTTCCACTGAATACTCAAGCCACCTTCATCATGGACTTTCCTCAGAAAACCCGAAAGAAGCCCTAAGTGCTACCATCTGCGATTGGGACGATATCTGCATGATCATAGGCTCTGAGATATTGTTTCATATTCGAAGTGAAGTTTACAAAGAACTCAAATACACTACATCCGGGGGCTTGGCAAGCACAAAGACGGTGGCAAAACTAGCGGGTGGCTTTGTTAAACCTGATTTCCAAACTATTGTTCGCTCTAGAGCAATGTACCTGTTTCTTAATAACTTTGAGTTGAAGGATTTCAATCAAATGGGGGGGCAATTAGGCGAGCGAATCTTGCAGAAATTGGAAGCCCCTCCAGGAACCAATTCCTTGGCATATCTACGAAGCAATTGGACACTTGATCAACTAAAGCAAGAGTTTGCTGACGAGGTGCAGTTGGCACAAAAAGTGTACGATCTATCTAGAGGTAAGTTTCACCAGGAATTGAAGCTGAGGACATCGGTGAAGTCGATGATGTCTCGGAAGAACTTTCAATCTCACAACCCGGTGAAAACTATTGGTGATTGCTTTGACTGGATCCGTGTCTATGTGGGCGACTTATACGGAAGGCTTATTGAGCTTGACGACGAGAATCTCAATCTTTCTATCCTGCAAATAAATGGAGAGGAAAGAGAGAAAATCTTTCGGCCAAGGACCGTAAGTCTTCAACTTACAACCACATCGTGGACTCGGCAATCTCGGCAGACTCAAATCCCAGTAATTAAAGACCTAGAGAGGCTTAAGAATGTCCTAGAGTCTACTGCTTGTCGGCTTTTGTGTGAGTTGATGGACAATCTCAAAGCAAGTGACAACACCACGGTTTACAAGAAGATAAAACCCACGGACGAGCACTTGGACCAGGTAGGCTGCCTCAGTTTGGCCAACATGGGCATTGTGTGTTCTAATTTCGTTACCACAACGGATCTGAACCTTATAGATTCGTATGGGGTTAGGACAGGTTCCGCGACAACAGCCCCGGAAGACTTGAAGCGTCTTTTTGACGAGGTGAATCAAAAAGCTTCAACGCCCCCCGACGTGCCAAATATCAAAAAACGCGATCAAGATACTTCTTATGTTAAGAAATTGTTTGCAGATTACGAGTCTGAAGCTCGTCAAGCTCGTGATAGCACGCCGATGCCCACAGTTAAAGAAAAGGGACTTTTCAAGGAAGACAAGCTTTATGTGAACAAGTTGTTTGATGACTTCAACACCAGCATTCAAGTGGAAAGAGCGGTAAGTGAGAGTCCGAAGAAAGAACAAAAAGTCAGAGGTTCAAACAATACTGGAAGCCCGTTCGATTACATACCGTCGAAAAGACCCCGGAAGGCAGAAACTTTAAGAGATACCAACGAATGGACCAAGAATAATCTCAAAGCTTTAATGAAGTCGAAATATTGTGATTCTTGCAAATTGGTAGTTGAAGATGTTTTTGAGCACAGCGACTATCATTACGCCCTACAGCTTTCATCGAAACTCAATTATGGAGCCCTGGGTGCATCTGACGGATCCCGAGTGAGAAAACGAGGGCAGTCCAAAATAAGCTTTCCAAAGAAGTAATGACAGCGGAAATTCTTATAGAGTGCTTGACTTGCGGCAATTGTTACTGTGGATGGTCTTCATCCTACACACCTAATTCATTGTTTTGGATAAAGGACCACTTTGAGTCAATTTTCCAAAAGTGTCTATAAATTAGAGCTGAAATTATAGCTAAATATTTAGAGAAAAAGTCGTATTGATAGTAAATCAGGTGAGGCGATGTACGGATGTGAGGCCGCGGCTCAAGACTGCTTCTCAGACTGGCAAAATATCTTTCTCCACATTTCACCACTCATGTTCAGAGCCAACCCGAATGCGCTTCCCTACGCAGATGCTGCAACTATAGGTATGTAGATATTAAACATTGAAAGCCAAACGAGTACCTTGCGGGTTATACTAACTACCAGTGCGGGCAAACCAAAAAGATAACTACTTCACGAGTTCCCTCCGATCGCAGATAGAGGAGGTGTTGAAGATCGTCAAGGGTCAAAGATACGTGAATTCGTATCCCGAAGAAATAACTGTATTTGGAAAGTTGATCTACTATTTGGCGACCACTGTTCTTGGGGCCCGGACCCTCGGTGAGGAGTATGTCGATATCATCTACGTGAACCGCCTGGGTAAGCGGTTTCCGCAGCTACGCAAAAGGCTTCTATTTACGCTCTCGCTTGTAGTCTTGCCATACTTTGTCACAAGACTTGTTAGAAGACTAAAGGCCAAGGACGAGAAAGCCGAAGGTTCATGGCTCTCTAAGGTGTTCACTTCGTACCCTAGCTTGCTAGATACAATCATGAATATTCACATTGCAATCTTCTACTTCGAAGGGCTGTTTTACTCGATTTCGAAGAGAGTGTTTGGCATGAGATATGCCTTTGGCCACAACAAAGACCCTAAACAGCTCCAGAGCACAGGCAACTACTCGTTCTTGGGATGTATCATGCTTCTCCAGTTCGCGGTAAAGATGCTAATCAAATCGAACCAATACATCAAGGAAAATAGCAAGGATGCCAATGAGGTAAAGTCTCCCATCTTCGAGGAGGACAATATTTACCGCACCGTCGAGAGTGTCAAGAAATTTAACGATATGCTAGAAAAGGACTCCAAATTGAGTGGGAAAGTGGGGTTGGATCTCTCGGACCCTAAGGTGCTTCCTTATATTCCGGAAAACTCCCGAAGCTGCATGCTTTGCCTTTCTCCCATGGTCAACCCGTCTGCAGCAAATTGTGGACACATGTTCTGTTGGGATTGTATTGTTGATTGGGTCCGCGAGCGCCCGGAATGCCCACTATGCAGACAAAGCTGTCTAGAGCAGAATTTACTTCCTTTGAGATAGTCCAGTGGGGTGCGATGTTGCGTGAGATAGACAAACAGAAGGGGTTGCAATAATTCGCTTTATCATGATTTTATGTATCCTAAGAAGTTTATCCGTAGAAGAAAAGCCTTTAAAATTTCAACAGAGAAGGACATCATGGATTCCACGTTGTATGGATCTCTCACCGAACCAGCCTGCACAGACCATCATGTGAAAGCGAAAAAAGAATCAGGAACCCACACCATCCCCAAACCACTCACCCCAGAAATGAGTAGTCGTGGCTTTTCTCTCCAGCACTCGACTATTCCACTTCATTCCGATGCTGCCGAAAAGCCGGTTGGAGATGCATACACAAATACCTACAAACCGCTGAAAAACGCGTCTTTCAAGCTTGACAACGGCATCAAGGGTCTTAGTGACAGCATCTCGAACCTCATGCTCAGGAACAAAAAAATCATTTTGACGGTTGCAGTGTTGCTCTTCCTCTCCTTGTTCACATCTGCTCCATTGATTCCTCACTATATATCGAAAAGTGATCCGAAAGTGGTGATTATTTTGGCGGCCAACGAAGGAGGTGGAGTGTTTAAGTGGAAGGGTCCACAGGAATGGTCAGTGGAACGCTCCTCCATTGCTAACAAAAAGCAATACGCCAAACGGCACGGATACGGCTTGACTATCAAGGATATGACGGTCAAGAAAAGGTATTCCCATGAATGGAGGGAGTCATGGGAGAAAGTGGACATCATGAGACAAGCTATGCGGCAGTACCCCAAGTCCGAGTGGTTCTGGTGGTTGGATTTACACACCTACATCATGGATCCGTACTTGCTGTTGGAGGACAAATTCTTAAATAACCTCGAAAACGCAACTTATAGAACCTTGGACAAGTTCAACCCCTTGAATATCCCCTTGGAGTTGCCTTACGTTGATTACAAGGCACCTATAGACATGGTGATCACCCAGGATTGCGGCGGCTTTAATTTGGGCTCCTTCTTAATGAGAAGATCCTCGTGGTCTGAAATGTTGTTGGATATTTGGTGGGACCCTGCCATGTATGAGCAAATGCATATGAACTGGGAACATAAAGAGCAAGACGCATTGGAGTCGTTATACTCCACACAGCCTTGGATAAGAGAGAGAATCGGCTTCTTGCCCTTGAGAGAGGTGAATGCTTTCCCTCCAGGAGCTTGTGCTGACATGGCCGATGACCCGCAGTTTTTCTACAAGGAGGGTGATTTCGTGATCAACATGGCAGGCTGTGAATTCGGCAGAGATTGCTGGGGCGAGATGGAGCATTATAAAGCATTGTCCAAAAGCCTCAAAAAGTGGTGGTATTTCTGGTGATGGATACCCATGGTACGCAATTGGTTCAACTACAGCTGGAAATCGCTTACTGAAAGCTCAACAAGTAAGCAAATCTTCTTGCTGAGGCCATTCATAACAGAAAATAATTCACATATGACTACGTTGTAGACGATTATTCAACACAATAGGCTCGTTGCAGAGCTGGACCTCGCGTACTGGCAGCGTCACGTGACGCGCGTATTCGAGGTGTCTTACCAAAAACCACTTCTAAACAAGTACAGCGCAGACCCAAACCGATGTCGAACTTTTGGTTCAATGAAGATGCGTTCCAGCTGGGGCCCAATGAAGGAGGTGAAGATGATATTGCCAGCACAATGTTTGATGACTTTACTCGAAGGCCTCAGGATGGACCCTCAGGTTCATTCGAACAACAGAAACAAGGGCACCTGCAACAGTTGGCCCCACCCATGCAACCTCAAAAAGACGATGGCATTTATGAAGGTAAAGAATTCCAACAAATGAGCACCTCTGCTCAAATGCATGCACCCAACTTCGACGGCAAAAATTCTCCGATGTTCGCCAGGCAAGCAGAGCCTCTAAGCCAGGCTGGAGCCTTGGCCCAGAAAGCTGCACATGTGTCTTCTCCAAAAATGGACAAATTGCAACAAAAGGACCAGCTATCTAGAATGCGTCAGCAAGTGATGCATCAGCAAATGCTTCATCGGCAACAACAACAGCAACAGCAGCACTCTCATGACGGAGGTCAAGTGCCGCAGCAGCGGGCCCAGGATCAAGTGGGCGCAGAAAACTTTGGTATTCAAAACCAGGGGACTGGAATGGGAGGAATGCCCCAAGAACCCTTTAATAATATGGCGGCTCCGGGCCCGATGACAGGTGAAAGTCCTCACAGCCAAGGACAATTTGGGTCTCGTCAGAACTCAGCCACGGCAATGCAAAACTCGTACAGCCAAGGGTCACAAGTGCAAAACAACCCAATGCCAGTAGGCCAGCAAGGACAGGCTCAAGGAGGCTTGAGCTCAAAACCCAGCCCAGGACAAATTGCCCAGTTACAACATGAGCTATTTCAAATGACCCTCAGTGATTTTATGGCTCGGCGTGGAACGCCAATTACTCAATATCCCATGATAAATAACAAGAAGGTCAATTTGCTTGCTCTACAAGTTTTCGGCAGAAAAATAGGAGGCACGCAGGCGGTTCTCAAGAACCTCCAAATGCTAAGTCAACCTTCTAATAAGATAACTGAATGGTCTTCTATTTGTCATAAGCTCGGGTTGTTCGAGGGTTTTGATTTTCAAACCAACCATAAGGCTAAGCAACAAGTTGAGAAGCAATTGGGTTCGTGCTATTTGCAATACATTCTCCCGTACGAGCAGTACACGCTGACAGAGGAAGGTCAGAAAGATATTCAGGGTCGAAGACTCCAATTTCAAAGGCAGCTCTTCATGCGCTTGCAACAGCAGCAAATGCAAAAACCACAGACGGCTTCATCGACTCCGCAATCCCAACAGGCGCAGACTCCCATGTCGGCTTCTGTTCAAGCCATGCCCAATGACTTTCAAAACCAGAAAACTGAATCCCAGAATCTAGCCGAGTCAGCACTGAGGCAATTCCAGTCGCCTGAAGTCATAAATTCTCCACACGCCATGATGCCTTCTACTTCAAAAGCATCCAATGTTGCAAATGCTTCGACTCCGACATCGAGCATGTCTATGAAGGGGCCACATATGTCTCCATCTAATAGCGAATCGCCTCAGATCCAACCGAAGAAGCCGTCTATTTCCTCACCACAGTCAAAAAACACGAAGCGGGCATCGCAGTCGCAACAGAAAACCCCCAATATGAACTCGAAGAAAGCGCCGGAGGCTCAGGATGATGCAACACCCAATACGATCAGAAAATACGTCCCGATTAAAAAGCCGCTGGACTCTTATGGGAAGATGTTTTTGAAGGGAATCTCTGAGTTGGGAGATGAAATTGACCTTACGAAACCTGTGTACCTCTTCGCTCCTGAGCTTGGGTCCTTGAATATTCATGCTTTGATAATGGCTTTGAAGAGCTACACACCCAACAATCCAGGTGAAGTGTCTTCTGCGCTAAACACTCTTCTCGTCACTACCACAGATGCAAGCTTTCATTTCAATCTCACAGATGCTCCTGAATTGTTGAATGCATTAGTAGATTTGGGCTTCAAACTTTTGGACCAGATCATGAAGCAGGATGTTAACAAGCGTGATTATGACAGAGATCTTTCGGGCAAGCCTACTGTGATTGACAACGTATTTCAAAAGTATGTTGGAAACGACACTATGAGAGGTGAGGACGTTACTTATGTGGTGGACTCTTTAACTGGTGAAGTGATTGAAGACGAGGATTCAGATATGGACATTGACGAATTGTTCACGCAAGAAGAAATAGCAATAGAGTTGCCTTCCAGCACAAAAGAGAAACCGGAAGTCACCAGATGCCAATTACCAGACTTCATGTCCTCTTTGCGCAATTTCCGGGATGAGAATAAGTACCATTTTAGTAAGGTGCAGACCAAGGGAGCGTCGAACGATGTCGTGTTTCTAGTCGATAGCTTGATCACTACCACAATGACCTTGAGGAACCTCTCTTTCACAGATGAAAGCTCCAATTTCATGTCACACAGCCCCTCATTCAAAAGTTTCATCTTTAAGATCGTGAAGTCAGTGGCCGCTAACGCAGAGGCCTTTGCGTTCGAGAGAAAGAAATTATGCTTGTTAAAAGATTGTTTGTTGATGTTAGACCGGAATGCAAATAATATGGAGCTTGACACACTTGAGGAAGCATTCTTGACCTTTCTCTTGCTTTCTTCATTTGGGCCAAATTACGCTGATGATGCGGATAGACCAGATAAAAAGGTGTCGATTCCTACTTGTTCGCTATCAACATATTCCTACCTACCATTTGCGGTCGATTGCTTCGTGAAGCTTTTGGTTAGGGAGCCAAAGAACAAAGCATTGTTTCAAGCGTTGCTTTCTGGTTCTATAAACAACTCGGCTTTCTCGCATGTGAACGGGGTTACCGAGTCGATTTCAGATGACGATGTCAACGAGACCAACAAGTTAGTGGATTTGTATCTCGGCAGTGATAAAGAAGGCAGAGAAGAAGGAATTCTCTACACGCGCTGTTTTAAGCTATTCATGAGTGTGATACCCTTGACAATGAGTGGGGTAGAATTTACAAGCTTTATCTTACAAAGATCCTCTACTGTTCTTCAGGCATTGTTTGGAGCCAAACTTTTAATTGACTCGATATCCGTGGAAGATGTCAACGCCCCGTTGGTACGGCTTCCATTCTCATGGCTTATGGGGAACATCCGGCCATTGCTTTTCAACCTTGCGAAAAACACCATTTCGTCCATCACGGAATCCGTCAAATTCCAGAGACAAAATGCAGAGCACAAGATTTTGTCGTATGTTGGGTTCAAGTCATTAGTGGTGATAAACTCCTTGTTGGCCCATGCAGTGATATTGAAAGCCGCGCTCCAGGCGCAGGAATTGGATGATCCCGTGGGTATAGAAAAAAAGTTTCTAGAATTGGTTGATTTATACCGAGTCCAACCAGAAAGTGATTTCGTGCTCAACACAATTCTTGCATCCAGCATTGATCTGGACGTTGCGCAGGAGATAGTGCGGTTTCATGAATTATTGCAAAAATTGAGTTAAGATTCGCGGTGTTATTGTTACCTTTGATAAGATATGCGGGTGCATGCAGAATGGTAACTGCGCGATGCAGGGATGGAGAATGCACGGGAAGATTTAGCTTATCTAGGACCTGCCAATAATGTTTTACGCATGCAGGGCGGGCAACTCTAGATAAGATTGTCAGCAAATAAATAGAAGACAGGCCTGAATCCTTGTAGCATCATCTTGAAGAACTACATTGAAAATCAGCATGGCACCCATTCAAACTGTTAATCCCAACCTCGAAACCGCACCAGCAGGCAAGTTGATGCCCGGTGAGCACACTTTGCCGGCATCCTGGTGGACCTCCGAAAAAGTCTTCGAGTTAGAAAAGAGAGCTATTTTCCATAAGTCGTGGCTCTTCTGCACCCACAGCTCGAGATTCAAGAAGGCTGGCGACTACTACCAATTTACTGTGACCGGTTTGCAGTATTTCCTCATCAAAACCAAAGATGGATCCATCAAAGCTTTCCACAATGTCTGCCGCCACAGAGCGTACCCTATTGTGAGAAAGGATAAGGGATCCTCTACCGTTCTCGGCTGCAAGTACCATGGGTGGTCTTACAACGCGGATGGTCTTTTGATCAAGGCTCCCCACTTTGAAGAGGTTGATGGTTTCAAGAAGGAGGAGAACTCGTTGTTTGAAATCAAGACTCACATTACCGCACAAGGACTCATTTATGTGAACTTCTGCAATGATCCCGAGCAGTTCATGCCATTTGAAAAATTCTTCGAGGGCCTTGAGAAGGAAATGGAGGAGTTCGACTTCTCCGACTACGAGTACAACATGTCGTACGAGTTGAGAGGTAACTTTAACTGGAAGACCTTGATGGACGGATATCAGGAATGTTACCACTGCCCCACAGCACACCCTGGCCTAAATTCCGCTTTCAAAATGGAAACCTACAAAGTGGTCCCAAAGACCAGATACTGCAGACACTATGCAGACATTGTCCGTACGGCCCCAGAGCCTGTGACTACCAACATGCCGGACGAAGGTTCGTGGTTCCCATTCAGAAGAAAGAGCTCTGCTGCCAGCACGAAGGAGCCAGAGGTCAAGAAGAACGTGGGTGGAGACTTTGATGGTTTGTGGCTCTACAACTTCCCTTCAAACGGCATCAACTGTTACTCTCCAGCATGGTACTCGATTCGTGTCTTGCCTATGGGTCCTAGTGATACCATCTTGCAGTATGACGTCTACACTAAGAAGGGCTTGGCACCTGCCGAGGCAAAGGAGTTCATCGACTTCTTGCAATTGGTGGAGTTGGAGGACTTCAACTTGTGTGTCTTGACGCAAAAGAACTTGAATCAGGGGATCTACGATTCCGGCTACTTGCACCCCCTTAAGGAGAAGGGGGTCTTGTATTACCAGAGTGTGGTGAGAGACATGGTGAAGGAGCACTTTGCGCTCGAAGAGAAGAGAGGTGCAGTCGTGGACCCCGCCAAGATCGGAGGCAATTCCGCCAACGCGGATGTGCAGGAACTCAATGATTTATGTAACAAGTTGGAGTGTGCATCTGGAGATAATAACAAAATCGCCATGGATTGGTGATTGAGTATGTAAGTGTAATCAAAACTGAAACTCGGAATTGAGGAAGTTGGGTGCTGAGAATCTAAGGTGCCTGGAAATTTATAAGCGGAAGCGGTAAAGCGCCATGTGACTCTTCGGCTCGTTGAGCGCGCAAGGTGCCACTAATCACAAGATAAACCACGGCTTCGCTGCTGTGTGCACACCTTCCGCGGGCAATCCCACCCCACTGTGGAGAAAATCCAAAGCCTCTTATACTCATGCTCTGCCTGTTTTCACCACCACTCGCTTACCTATAGCTAGATAGAGCAGATAGCGCATAAAACCGAATATGTCATTCTTAGGTGGCTCAGATTGTTCCGTCAACGGCAACGCCGTGGCCCAGCTTAGTAAGCACTCCCAACAGGACAGATCACTCCAAAGGCAAACGTACCAGGCGCCCATAACCAGCGGCCAAAGCTTTAAAACAGACAACATGATGAATCAGAGGGATATGGAACGTTTTATGTCGGGAGGTAGCAGCTCGCCTAGCGCATTCCAGTTCCAGCCAATGCACCACGAACTCAACATGATCTCCAATAAGTCGCCTAGTCAAAACAGTAACTGGATGCAAGATTTCCAATCCCAGTCCCCTGCCGCTGCGCAACAAGCCATGGCATTGTCCCATTCGCAAAGCAACTCCTCTCAGTGGAGCGCCGAGTTTCGGGCCGCCCCTCTGCAGATGCAGTCCCTGCAGCAAAACAACTATCAAACTATGCAAAATAGACCTATGCAGATGATGGGAGGCTATCGCCCAATAATGGGGGTGTCTCAAATGGCTGCCCGAAGCAGTATGGCCGAGCCTGCGCAAAAGGAGGAAACAAGCGTGGACTGGGATAACAGATTTAAGGAAATCGAAGAGCTCAGCGAGTCAGCCCAGGAAGTGGCACAAGAAAGCACTGCCAAAGAAACCACTCTGGTGGAGGATATAGTCATTGATGACAAATACCAGGCAACATTTCAAGAAGTGTGGGATCTGTTGAACCTGGATGCAGTGGAAAACGACTTTATTTCTCAGCAGTACGAAGATTTCAAAAAGAGTCAAGAGCAAACCCTTCCCGCTGATATGCAGCAATGGGAGAGAGACTTTGCAAGGTACGCATCTACCCGAGCAAATTTTGGTGACTACAAATTCGAAAATGCCGAGCTGAACCAGTTCTTGGATTTGCCTGCAGACCAGGATCCATATGAAATTGGCCTTCAATTGATGGAAAATGGTGCTAAGCTTTCCGAGGCAGCATTGGCTTTCGAAGCAGCTATCACCAAAGACTCTGGACGAGTAGAGGCGTGGCTTAAGCTAGGAGAGGTTCAGACTCAAAACGAAAAAGAAATCGCCGGAATCACCGCGTTGGAGAAGTGCTTGGAGTTGCACCCCGAAAACTCTGAGGCCTTGATGACCTTGGCCATTTCGTATATTAACGAAGGATACGACAACGCTGCATTTGCTACTCTAGAACGTTGGATCTCCACAAAATATCCCAGTGTTGCCGAGAAAGCACGACAGGAAAATGAAGTCATTACCGATGAAGACAGATTCACCTTGAACAAGAGAGTGACCGAGCTCTTCATCCAAGCTGCACAATTGTCGCCAAACCTGGCAAATATGGATGCAGATGTCCAAATGGGACTTGGAGTTTTATTTTATGCCGACGAAGATTTCGACAAAACAATCGACTGTTTCAAGGCCGCACTTTCGATCAGACCAGACGATGCAGTGTTGTGGAACCGTTTGGGTGCCTCTCTTGCCAACCTGAACAGGTCAGAAGAGGCCGTGGATGCTTACTTCAAGGCCTTGGAGTTAAAGCCTACTTTCGTTCGGGCACGTTACAACTTGGGTGTCTCGTGTATCAACATAGGATGCTACAAAGAGGCTGCAGAGCACTTGCTCAGTGGTTTGGCGATGCATGAGGTTGAGGGCAGCCAGTCAAACCTTAACCATAATCAATCATCGTCTCTTTCAGAGACATTGAAGAGAGCATTCATTGCACTGGATCGGCGGGATTTAGTTGAATTGGTGAAGCCTGGCATGGACTTGAATCAATTCCGTGGAGAGTTTAATTTTTAATATTTAGTTCAATTTTTTGCATCAGCCGATCGTCGCATGTTACATGATTTTTTCAGTATTCACCTAGTCACGTGCGATAAGCACTGTGTGACTCACGATGCGAACAATACTCACTAAAGTTTTTCCCTTATCTGTAGTATTTCTCAGCGCAAACCAGCACTTCTCTTCGATTACCAGAACTATGACCTTCCCGTTATTACCCATTGTCTCCGCAAATGAGACAATCGGAAAGCTAGCTGTCACCGGAAAAATTTTAGTGGAAGCTTCTTCGATCAAGCCCACTAAGCACGCATTGAATGTGTTCCCCCACTATTTGGATGTCTTTATCGACGCCTCCCAAAGTGATGCTTCATTAGAGACAATCATTGATTTTCTTAACATCGGCGCAAAAAAAGTGGTCGTTTCTGAGAAGCAGTTTGAAGAAGCCTCTGCTGCTGGCCTCCCCTCTACTAGATTTATAGTGGAAGTGGATGAGGCATCGCCGGAGCTACTCTCCAGCAAAGCATCTTTTGCAGTTAAAAAGCAATTAGATGCTGCGGATTTCCAGGCCTACTCATCGAGCGGTGACAAGACAGTCTACTACACAGGGGAAAGTTCTCCCGAACTGGCCCTAGACTTGGCCAAAGCCGGCTACACGCTAGTTGTAGATTCGTCAAAATTATCTACGCAGCAAGAAACTGCAGGAAAGATCTCTGTCTCGGATATTTTCACCTCGACTTTGGAAACGGACCGCCCTGATGGTCTTTACACGACTTTGGTAACCACTGCTGCACCAGAGAACGCCGCATTGGGAGTGGTTTACTCTTCGAAGGCTTCCATCAAAGCCGCCATTGCCGATGGAGAGGGCGTTTATCAATCTCGCAAGAGAACCCACGAGTTATGGTACAAAGGGAAGACTTCTGGGGCCACGCAAAAGTTATTGTGCTTGGAGAAAGACTGCGATAATGACGTTGTGAAGTTCATTGTTGAGAACAGGAAAGGTTTTGGTTTCTGCCACAACCCAAGTAACAATACCTGTTTCCATGATGAAGACTTGGCGCAGTCCACAGAGAGTCCTGGGTCTGGGTTGGCTAAACTCGATCTGACCTTGGCAGACAGAAAGGAGAATGCTCCCGAAGGCCTGTATACCAAACGTCTATTTGATGACGACAAACTTTTACTTGCCAAGATGAAAGAAGAATTGGATGAGCTCATAGAAGCCGGAGAGAAACCTGGAAACAAAGACGAAGTAGCCTGGGAGGCCGCTGACCTCCTATACTTTATGATGGCTTATTGCGTCAAAAACGGTGTACGCTTAGCAGACATTGAAAGCAACTTGGACAAGAAAAGTCTTAAGGTTACCAGAAGGAAAGGAGATGCCAAGGAGAAGTACATCCAGGAGAGTATCAAACCTCAAGAGAAGGAGGCTTTGCCCACTTACAAGATGCTTACTATCGACACCAGAGATGCCTCGGAGTCGGAAATCGCCAAAGCCTTGAAGAGACCTGTTCAAAAGACTGCAGACATCATGAAGTTGGTCTTGCCAATTATAAACAATGTCCAAAACAATGGTGACAAAGCATTGCTCGAGCTCACCAGCAAGTTCGATGGCGTGGACTTAAAGTCTCCGGTACTCAAAGCTCCTTTCCCCGAAGACCTCATGCAGATTTCGGAAGAGATGAAGAATGCTATTGACTTGTCCATGAGCAACATCGAGAAATTCCACCGGGCTCAATTGCCAGCAGAGGAGGTGATGACTGTGGAGACTTCGAAGGGTGTATTCTGCTCCCGTTTTGCCAAGGCCATTGAAAACGTCGGTTTGTATGTTCCTGGAGGAACTGCAGTTTTGCCATCCACTGCTATGATGTTGGGAGTTCCTGCAAAGGTTGCCGGATGTAAGAACATCATCTTGGCATCTCCACCTGCGAGAAGCACTGGAAAGTTGACGCCTGAAGTGGTTTATGTTGCTCACAAGCTAGGAGCAAGCGCAATCCTCATGGCTGGTGGAGCGCAGGCAGTCACTGCCATGGCCTATGGAACGGAATCTGTGGTGAAATGCGACAAGATCTTGGGACCTGGAAACCAGTTTGTCACCGCCGCCAAGATGCATGTGCAAAACGATACACAAGCATTATGTTCTATTGACATGCCAGCAGGTCCATCGGAAGTGTTGGTCATTGCAGATGAAAATGCAGATGCAGACTTTGTTGCCAGTGACTTGCTTTCGCAAGCTGAACATGGAGTAGACTCTCAGGTCATTTTGATCGGTGTGGATCTCAGTGAAAAGAAACTTGCTGAATTCGATGCTGCTGTTCGCCGTCAGGCAGAGGCCTTGCCTAGAAAGGAAATTGTGGCCAAATGTTTGGAACATTCTTTCACACTCCTTGTTGAGAGCTACGAAAAGGCCTTCGATTTGAGCAACCAGTATGCACCCGAGCATTTGATTTTGCAGATCGATAATGCTGAAAGCTTCGTGCCATCCCACATTGAAAACGCTGGCTCTGTGTTTGTGGGGGCTCTTTCCCCAGAGTCATGTGGTGACTACTCTAGTGGTACTAACCACACTTTGCCAACGTACGGTTACGCCAGACAATATTCTGGAGTGAACACTGCCACTTTCCAGAAATTTATCACCGCTCAAAATGTCACTGAAGAAGGGTTGAAGAGCATCGGAAACGCTGTGATGACCTTGGCTGCAGTGGAGGGATTAGAGGCTCACCGCAACGCAGTACAAGTCAGAATGGATAAGCTCAGGTTGCATTAATTATAGTATTAACCTTACATAATAGACGCCTTCGATGAAAACTTTATGATGCATTTTTAGTGTTGAGCCGATGTGCATAATCGAAAACTCATAATCATGCTCACAACTTCGACCCATCCACAAAACTGGTCCCTTGAGCTATAGAAGCCTTCAAGCCCTCAACTGCCACCTTCACCATCAGTTCCTCCTTGTCTGTCTGGATCAATTTAGCTGGGGTTTCGAAAGAAACCACTTGTCCAGAACGTAAGTGAACAGGAACGGAAAAGAAGTCGACCCCGCCTAAAGCAGACGACAAGCTCAGTCCACCATCAACACCCGGCAAGTAAATGTAGGCGGAGTCAGGGAGATGTGCTGGAGCGTGGTTCTTGAACGAGTCGATGACATAAGTCGCAAACCTATAACCAGCATAGGCCATCGATAATGTGGCGGAGCCGGCTCCATTCTTAGCCTTGACCACCTCATCACCACCAAACTGGACTCTGTGCACAAACTCTTTGTAGTCTGCTTCGGGTATACCTCTCACTTTGCTAGAGATGGAGGAGTCGAAGTTGATGAGCGGGACGATAGTATCGCCTGAATGGCCACCAATGACAGAAATCTTCCCCTTGAGCGAATCAGGCGACTCGCCAATTAATCCACCAAGGAAAGTTTCTGCTCTAACAGAGTCTAAAGTGGTCACACCAAACAACTTGCGAGGGTTAAACACGCCTAACTTCTTCAAAACGGCAGCAGCAATAGCTACGGTGGCATTGACCGGATTGGAGATGATCAAAATGGCAGCGTTTGGACACGTTTTGCCGATCTGAGCGACCAAGTCCCTGATAATCAGTGCATTGATGTTGAATAAGTCGGCACGGGTCATGCCAGGCTTCCTGGGAACACCGGCAGGAATCACCACAATCTCTGAGCCTTTCAAGGCCTCCTGAAGGGCGGATTGGTCACCCTTGGATTGGGGCTGATGACCCGTGACTTTAGCAGGGGTATTGATGTGGGACAAGTCAGCAGCGACACCATGGGCATTGACAATGTCGAACAACGCAAGGTGAGACACGTTGTGGTTGAGCTTCATAAGCATAGATAGAGGCTGGCCGATACCGCCGGCGGCCCCACAGATTGTGACTTTCACCATTATGGAATATAAGATAAATTAAGGATTTTTTCAATCTGGGGTTTTCGTGGTAAGATGGGGGAAGCTTCGGTATAAATACGTCATCCTAGACATGCAAAATTTAGGGGCTCGCACTGGCATTATCATGCCCGAGTGCGGCCAATCTCACATGGACAAGCGAGCCTCGGAACATGAGAGGGGGTCAATGCGGAGACCGGCCGCAACTTTAACCGACCTCCAGGAAGCAGGTGCAAGTGGTAACTACGAAAAGTCCACGCCACGAAAGTCAATGCCACCAAAACAGTGAGTAACACAGGAAAATCAATGACAAATTGAAGAAAGGTGAATTCAAAATTTCAAATTACATTTTATAGTAGTTTGAATGGCATACTATAAAGGTACTTGCACACTAGAAGCATGGCACTGGAGGTCAAGGTCCACTAGAAGCCATACTTGGAATTCAGGAAACTTAGATCCACTATCATTGTACTACCCATAGGGATAAATAAAGCTACGCCATTCACTAAACGTGTTTTAGGAGTCAACCGAGCCACTACCTTAATGGCCTGGTAGATATCTAAGTGCATGTGAGGCTATGCTAATACTCGCTTAGATGCATATCTGCTGTCAAGTTAAGAACATACAAGAAGTAACCCATTTTCCCATAACCAAGATACTATAATATCAATATAGACTCAATTACAAAACACCAAAGTATTATAGAATCTAAAGAAGGCCAACTAAGAAGCCATGGTGAAATGACAAACCTGAGAAGTGGACTCCACGGCACAAGCCTTTAAGTTCAAGTCATTAGCCAAGCCCAAGACATACTGCAGCACAATAAGGGGGACGATCACCAAGCGACTTGATGCCTAATATTGATCATCAGATTTTGATCTATAGTATAGATGGCTGCGGATTTCTGGTGGATACCGTTTCGCCAGCTCCGGAGCGCGCAAGGCACCCGTACACCGGTTTCAAGGTGCGAGCTTCGAAACCGGAAACCGAACACTCACAGCGACAGAACAATGAAAGTACTCTATTTGTTGGGCCTATGCTCCACTTTGGCTGCGGCGTTTGATTGCTCGGTTAAGGAATTGGAGCAGTATGATTTTGCTTCCATAAAAGGCATCTACACTGCTGAGGAGCACAGGTCCACGCCTCCGTCCATAACCACCCTCACTTGGAGCATTGGAATCTGTCAAAACCTCGACAACGAAAAAGACTGCCCGAAGAACTCAGAGTTATGCGGTCGCACGAGAGTGAATGCGGGCGGTAAAAATATCTTGTCTGAGGTGGTTGACTTCAACGTCGATCTGCAAAGGACCTACACGCCATTCTCTAATGAGGGTTCCACCAATGAAAACGGAATAACTATCGCCTACAAGAACCTCCAGTGGGGAGACAGCTTATTGGATGCTACCGTCAGGTTTGTGTGCGTGGAAGACGGAGCAGAAGACTCAAACAAGCTCAAGTTCTTAAAGTGGGATGGGGAGACGTTTAAAGGTGAGATGCGGACCCCGGCAGCGTGTATTACCAGCGGTGACAAGAAGAAGGCACCCGAGAAGCCACCAAAGAAAGACAATAGCGAGTCATGGGGCTGGTTCACGTGGATTTTTATCTTCATGGTGTTGTTTTTGAGCATCTACATTATTGGAGGTGCATGGTTCCAGTACAGCAAGGGCAACTCCATCGACTTTCTGTCGGCATTGAAGGAGGTGTTGGAGAACTTTGTGGATCTATTGAAAGGCTTGCCCAGCTTTATCAAGGAGATCATAGAAAAGGTGTCGGGCAACTCTAACAGAGGCGAATATAGTGCTGTCTAAGAGGATGTTCCATAGGGGGCAGAACCATGTGTGGGTGGTGTTTGGGACTTGATCATCTTGATGCTGATGAATTGAACTCAATGATTTGATGCTGATCAGTTGATTTTGATCAGTCGAACTTGGTCATTTTAATGCTGATGATCGAACCTAATCTTCTTGATTTTGATCAATTTGAACCATACCATGGTCCCCCTGGCAGTTTAGCCATCGTTCTGTTATTGGGTGCAGGGTATCTAAGGATCCATTGGGATAACGTCCCTCATGGCCGCTCTTCTGATTAATTTTATACGATAATTCAGCAAAGAAAAAGCACTAGTATAGTTGAGCATTCTGCATTTTCAAGATGCTTAGATGGTGTATTTAATTAAGCTCTTGAGAGACTACATACAAATCAATGCGCCAGTGCACACGAGTCGGCGACAGCTCACTCAGAAAAAACCAAGCCCACACTTGACTCCGCTCAAAAAGCAAAAACCTTTTTTTCCATGACAACAGTTATAGAAAGCATCAAAGCCTTAGGGCCCAACGAAAAGTTCTGCCTGTTGGAGTTCTTCCCGCCAAAGACGGATACGGGCTTCAGAAACCTTCTTGCTAGATTACACCGAATGATGGCTTTGAACCCTCTCTTCATTACGGTGACTTGGGGTGCAGGAGGCTCCACCAGCCAAAAATCTTTGGACCTTGCAGCCACGTGTCAGAAAGAGTTGGGAATTTCCACGGTGTTACATTTGACTTGCACAAATACGAATAAAGAGGTTATCGATGATGCGTTAGAGCGGGCAAAGAACGCCGGCATCAGAAACATCTTGGCGCTCCGGGGCGATCCCCCACGAACCAGGGAGTATTGGACGCCAAACTGTGATTTGAACAATGCTGTTGACTTGGTCAAATACATCAAGGGGCGCTACGGTGACTACTTCTGCATAGGTGTTGCGGGGTACCCAGAGGGACATGTGGACAGCGCCAGCGAAACGCAGCAAAACCCCAGAAAAGACCTCCCGTTTTTGATTGAGAAGGTGAAAGCAGGTGCCGACTTCATCATCACCCAATTGTTTTTCGATGTGGACAAGTTTGTTGCTTACGAGAAGATGCTTAGTTCGGTACCGGAGCTCGCCAACACGGTTCTCATTCCTGGGTTGATGCCCATCACCACTCACAAAGTATTTCTCCGGTCTACGAAGTTGTCGCATGCTTCTGTTCCTCGTGACATCTCTCGCAAGCTTGAAGCTCCCGGAAACGACGACAATATGGTCAAATCCATTGGTATCGACATCCTCACGGACATGATCGCCCAAATCGACGCGAGAACTGATAGCAGAATCAAGGGCTACCACTTCTACACACTCAACTTGGAGAAGTCTGTTGCATACATCATCGAGAATTCAAAGATTTTCAGGCAGCAATCGCCCGAGCCGGCAGTGGATCATGAGGATGCAGTGGACTCTGATTCAGACGGAGACGACTTGCTTATAAAGGCAACTCAAGAGAGTTACTTGAACAGGAAGGGTCAAATCATAAAAGATACACGAATCGCATCGCTTACCAGAGCTTCGAGAAAAGACCGCAAAACCATTGTCGATATAAGTACAGGTAAAGGAGCTTTAGGCAAAGATGCTACATGGGATGAGTTTACGAACGGTCGTTTTGGTGACTCCAATTCCCCTGCTTATGGAGAAATTGATGGTTATGGTCCAAACTTGAAACTTCACAGCACAGAAAAGGTTCTTGAAACCTGGGGTTCTCCTTCATCGGTGCAGGACATATCTCAGTTGTTCAAACACTATTTGTCTGGCAAAATTAACGTTTTGCCATGGGTAGACCAAGGTGTATCTACCGAGACGGCCTTGATTCAAGAAGAGCTCTTTGAAGTCAACGATAAGGGCTGGTTTACTTTAGCATCGCAACCTGCAGTTAATGCTTGTGATTCATCCGATAAAATCCTCGGCTGGGGACCTTCGCACGGATATCTCTTTCAGAAAGGGTTTGTTGAGTTTTTCATCCCTAAAGTCGAATGGGACACTGAACTTTCTGTTCGCTTGAAGGACCTCATTGACGAGCAAAGTATTAGCTACTACCGTGGAGACTCCAAGGGCCACATTGAATCGAACTTACGCATAGGCGAAAAGCAAAATAGCAAGACTGCGATCACATGGGGCGTGTTTCCATCCAAGGAGATTTTGCAACCTACGATCATTGACTATGAATCGTTTAAGGCATGGAACGATGAAGCATTTTTATTGTGGATTGAATGGGCCAGATGCTACAAAAAGGATTCAGTGACTCATAAGCTCTTGAATTCGATCAATGAGGATTACTACTTGATAAGTATGATTCACCACGATTTCACCGACGAGTATGCATTGTGGAATACTTTGCTAGAAAACTGACTCACACGCAAGGTCAGCTGGAAGCTTTAAGCCGACCTTCCTTTATTCATTCATATAGATAGAGATCACGAGCTTGACTTGAGGTCTCGGAGAGCAGTCTCCAAAACATCAATATACTTCTTGACGATTCCGCTATTAAGCAGCAGTGCTAGACTTGAGTTGAGGTCTGGTGCAGTGTATGTCACATCATTATTTCGAAGAAGAAGCATTCCGTACAGAACTGTGGTGCCCTTTTTCACGATTAGCTGACCGCCCAATGGAATAGGCAACGGGTTGTTAGTTGAAGAATTTGCGGGGTTCAAAAACGCTAGCTCCTCCATCTCAATGCCATAGAAATGATTATCTGAGGGATCTGCTAGTAGGAGCTTATGAGTAGCTTTTGAAGTTCGAGACTTGGGTTCGTTTTCCGGCGCGTCCAAGTCTATGCCATAGATGATGGGCCTGCCAACGTGCTCCATGCGCTCGAACAACGCAGTGTTGGGGTTGTGCAAGTATCTCCATTCCTCGAGAGTCTTTTCCTTCGAATCTGAGACATTGTCGATTCGTAGTATACGGCATACAAGTTGATGCTCAAGCTTTGTTTCCTCCTGGTTTTCGTATTGCGCCACCACAAAGGATCCACTCTGATGGGCCATGGTGATGATGGATAACGCGTCTCGCGTCTTAAGATGAATGGATAGGTGAGAAGAAAGGTGTATGTGTGTATTATAAAGGACTTCGATGGTGGCTCTGAGTATTCATGGCCTTGAATGTTTTATACACCAGACAGGGGGGAGTGTTGGTGGTGTAATTGCAGGTGGTACTTAGGGTGACCTCGTGATGCTCTACAGGCCGGCTGCTCTGCAGATGTAGAGCCGAAGGCTATATGCAGTGAAGCAAGGCTTTGATGGGTTCATTTCATATTTTCAGTCCTCCAGTGAGTTGGTGAATTGATTTTGACAGTTTTAGGCACATAAACATCCGACAAGAATTTACTAAGACTCATACATCTAAATGTGCCCCATTGCTGCTGCTCAAGACTGATGCCCTGCAGCAATACTCGCACTCGGTACTGACTCGGTAGAACATAGTAGGTGCAACTTCTACAGAAGCCAATCCGCAGACAATAAACTGACTGCATCCAGTTCTGCAAGACATACTTGAGATGTCAATGCTATTTGTCTCGGAAGAAGAAGAGTATGATGGAACTGATCTAACTTCTACTGTTGAAAACAGAGACCATGCTGAAGTTGCGAATGACAACGAGGTGGAGCAAGATCTTCCCCCGGTAGAAATCTCAGATGAGCTAACCAAGAAGTATTACGAGGGGCAGCTTAATCAGCTGAGCTCCAAACGCCAAGCTGGCTCCATTCCAGTGGTGCGTGAGCAAGAACAATCGTCTCTACCTATCTATGACTCGAAAGAGATCTTCTGCAACTTGCCACTCCACTTTTACCAGGAGATTGCTGAGACAATTTTAAGCAAGGACGGGCTCTTGATCTTGGGCAGAGGCTTGGGCTGTGGCATTCTTGTGGCTAACATTCTCTATGCGTTGAGCACACCATCCGTGTCTTTAGAGCACGGCAACGTGACCCAAAAAAAGAAGAGCTTGGTGATTCTTCTCAACGCCAGGGATGAGGAAATTGTGCAGCTTAGCAGTGCTATGATGGAACTCCGATGGATGAACGCATCTTTAAAGGAAACGCTTTGCGATGACGAAGACGAGTGGACTGCTCCTTTGAGAGTGGTGAACGGCTCTGATCTCACCAACACTACAAGGCGAAGATCCGTATATGAAGAGGGGGGTGTTCTTTCTATAAGCTCACGAATCCTAGTGGTTGACTTACTTTCTGGGATCATCCGGCCCAATGACATAACCGGCATATTCATAATGCACAGCGAGCGGGTCAAGGAAACTTCTAACGAGTCCTTTATAATCAACTTGTACAGGGACAAAAACGACTGGGGTTTTGTCAAAGCTATATCCGATGAACCTGAATCATTTACCGGCTTTACTCCGCTCGCATCAAAACTCAAGGTGCTTAGACTATCAAACGTCTTTTTATGGCCACGATTTCACGTCGAGGTGTCTCAACTGTTGCTCCAATCATCCGCCACTCGAAAATCTACCCATGGTCTAGTCACGGAAATTGCAGTGAAGTTGTCCCCAAAAATGGCCAAAATTCAGTCGGCCATTCTTTCGTGTTTGCAGGCTTGTTTGAATGAATTGAGAAGGCATAATCCTAGCCTCGAGTCTGAGTACTGGGACATGGAAAACATCCATGACTATGACTTTGTTCAACGCGTGAGATTATCTCTTGACTCTCAATGGCACAGAATCTCCTGGACGTCAAAGCAGTTGGTTTACGATCTTTCGACTTTGATTGACTTGCTTTCCAATCTCCTTCAAGAAAACTCTTTGAGTTATTACCAGAGGGTTCAGGGCATCTTAGACTCCAATATCCGCAGCTCTAGCACCAGTAACTTGGGAACGACCACAATGAGTCCTTGGTTGATGATGGACGAGGCTACCACAATTATTTCGTACGCGAAGGAGAGGGCTTTGGGAAAAGTTAATATCCAAACGAAACTGGTAGATCTTGAGACCCATGACGAATCTGTGATGGGGACTGAGGTGGTCTACAACTTGGAGGAGCTTCCCAAATGGGAGCAGCTCTCCCTCATCATCGATGATATCATGCATGAAAGGTCAATTAACAATCTGAAAACTGAGGGCCCAGTTTTGATAATGTGCTCTGGCAGAAAGACTGTTGAACAGTTATCACGAGTGATCTCCGACTCACGAAAAAAGGAAAACTCTATAACAGGCAAGAAGTCATTCTCGGCCAGGCGCTACATGGTGACAAAGCTTCATGATTATATGTTATGGAGGAACATTACGACACTTACAAAGAAGCTCAATTTAGACTTCGAAAAGAAGGACGACAGTGAACAGAGCCCCTCTCTTTCGGATGACGAAAAACTCAATACCTCCAAGTCCTTCAGTCGTGGAAATAATATATCTCAAAGCAAAAGGAGAAGAACAAGGGGTGCTGCCGCAGTGGCCAATGTATCCCGGCTCTATTCTGGAACGACATTTGACCGAAACTCTGGGGCTGTTGATTTAGATGATGAAATCTTAATGTCGATGGAGAACCAGCTCAAAAGTGAATTTGATGAAGAAGCGAGCTCATACATCGCAAAAGACCTTCATGATGAAGAGCCTTTATTTGTTGACAATCCAAGTGAAGATAACTCTAGGCTAGATCACATTGAGCGGTTCAACCAAATAATCATCGAGACCTACGACAAGTATACCAATGAGTTTCTTTTACAGGAATTGAGTCCGTCTTACATTATTATGTACGACCCTGACTTAACGTTCATTCGGCGTGTCGAATTATTCCAAGCCATGAATCCTCTTACCCCAGCACGAACATATTTCATGTACTACGGGACATCTTTTGAGGAGCAGACACACTTGGTAAGAATCAAAAAAGAAAAATTAGCATTTACGAGGCTAATCAAGGAAAAGGCTAGTCTAGGCAAACATTTTGAGACGGAAAAAGACAATTGGAAATTCCAGATCCGAAAGCCCCAGGTGGTCAACACCAGAATTGCAGGAGGTGCAAACTTTAGAACCGAAAATGATGAAATGAGGATTGTTGTAGACACGAGAGAATTCTCTTCGTCGCTACCGAATCTCTTATACCGGGTTGGGGCCAAAGTTTTGCCATGCATGTTGACGGTGGGAGACTACATCATATCGCCGAAGATCTGCGTAGAAAGAAAAGCTATCCCAGACTTGATCTCGAGTTTCAAAAGTGGACGGCTTTACCAGCAATGTGAGCAGATGTTTCGGCATTACGAGTTACCCACTCTTCTCATTGAGTTTGACGAGTCACGGTCGTTTTCTTTCGTACCGTTTTCGGAATATAAGTCACCGGGACAGAAGGCTAGCTCCACTATAGCAACGAAGATTCTGAACAAGGATATACAGCTGAAGATCACCGAGCTCTTGGTATCGTTTCCAAAGCTCAAAATCATATGGTCTTCATCGCCATACGAAACTGCACAAATTTTCTTGGAGCTCAAAGCCAGCCAAGAGGAGCCAAATGTTGAGGAGGCGCTTTCAAAAGGTGTCAATGCGTCGATTTCGACTAAGGAGGGCCCCCCGGCTTTCAACGATGATGCAATTGATCTTCTACAGTCGATCCCTGGAATCACCCACTTAAACTACTTATCGGTAATTCTGAAGGTGCGGAGCATTGCAGACCTAGTGGAGCTCCCAAAGGAGAAATTGATGGAAATGATAGGCGAGGAAAACGGCACCAAGGCATGGAATTTCATCAACAAGGTGATTGCTTAGTCGGCCAGCATGACGTTTTGCAGTCGCGTGCGCGGTGGTGCGCCCTGAGTCTATTTTTAATGATGTTTATATTTTCTTTCGATGCGGTTGCGTTGCTTCGCATATATGATGCGACTCCATCCCGCAGCCGCTCCCATTCACGAGCAAAACAACCTCTACTGTCTGTTAAAAAAGCACTACCATTGCTGATATTATATCCATCCATCACTAATACTAGTGTTCATTGCTAACAAGTGACCCCGTCATCGCATTTCCAAGTATTCCATTGCAGATCTCATTGCTGAGACTAGTAATATCATCGCTAATACCAGCAGTTTCCAATAATGTCCTACAAGCTCCGACTCCCCAGTGCATCCCGAAATGATTTTCTCAATGTAAAGACCCAAAATATATCGCAGGATCCGAAGCAGCCCCGCATAGAGTTCAAGTATCTTTATTTCCAGATTCAGAAACTACTAAATAGAGATGTCAAATACAGCTTCAAGTACGAACAGTTGAAGACCCCCGAACTCCGATTATCCCTCATAAAGCCCCTTGTGTCGAGAATTATAGAATTGAGCCGACTTCGGGCTCTAGAGGGGATCTTCAGACATTATGCATCTCCTGACAGCGCTTCAAACGCCTATGAAAGCCTACATCTTGGCACAGGTGGGTACGGATCCTTCCCTGGAGAAGAACAATCTGTGCAGCAAATATCTCCGAATGTTGTATATGTGCTCTTGCTTTTGAAATACGAGTACATGATCCAGTCGGAGAACAACTTGATCATGTACGACTTGCTCATCACCAAGTCCACTATTTGCGAGCTCTTGGCCATAAGAATGCTAAGAGAGTACAGCTCCAAGAACCGCATCAATCTTTTGTTCATAAATCCCATGAAGCATCACAACGAATATGAACAATTGAAACACACCAAGCATCTCGACTGTTTCAACACATTGGAGCTCTCGATCCTCTCTAAGTCCAAGAAATTTTTGTCCCAACCTGCAATTGTGGCAATATTAGATAGGGTATACAATGGAGAGCTCATCATCAAAGAGCAGAACGACATAGACCTCAAAAGCTGGTCGGATGTGCTTCGGCCAAGCCAATCCCAAAAATTTTTGGATGAGCTGTATCACAACCGGGGAGTTACGGGCGATGACGCCAAGTCTGACCCGTTTTTTGATGAGGGAAAATTTGTTAATTACAGATTCAACCGCACTACAATCAAGAAGATCTTTGTCCGCTCGAATGTTGTGCCTAAGTACCAATCCTTGGTGATTAATCTAAAGTATGCCTTTTTGACATTATTGTTCTTGGCTTTGGTGTTCAAGCACAAGAAAAATTTGAACTCTGATAGTAATGATATGAACTCAGCTCTCTCGGGATTGTTCTGGATAATGGCCTTGAGCTTCAACTTTGATGTGATTGTCAAACTGCTCCACATTGAGTACAAGTTTCTCAAGAAAATCATTTGGACTTACGTGGATATGATGATTGTGTTTCTTATCGACGTATCCTTTGTGTTGAGAATACTCTATGGGTTGGACAAGATCAAAAGTACCACCTACTACAATTGCTTTAGCTTGATCTCCATTCTCTTGTTTCCTCGCATGCTTTCGGTGTTCAACAACTATGAGTTTTTCAATATGATCATTTTGTCTTTGAAGAAAATGACTTGGAATGTCATTGCCATGTTTTGTCTCTTCATATCGTTGATTTTTGGGTTTTTTCTCTGCTTCATCAGCCTCACGATCGACATGTCAATTTATGAGGTAGCTTTCGCCATGTTGAAGGTGTTTTATGGTTTCACGCCCGCAGTGTGGGATAATTGGGAACGGTATAATATGTTAGGAAGATCGGTGCAGTTGGCCTTTTTGTCCCTTATGCAATTTGTTGTCACCACCATAGTGGCCATTGTCCTAAGCAATATTTTCGCCAAGGTCAGTGAAACGAACAAAGAGGAATTCGAGTATTTGAAAACCACCAATTTAATCATCTACTTGAAATGGGCAAGTCTACAAATGTCTCCCAAGAATGAAAACAAGGTCGTGGCATGGACCAACTATGTTGTCAAGACATTCAAGCTCCCTATTATCTTGATCATCTACGTCTACGAGATAATCACAAAGGACAACAAAATATTATCCCAGGCACAGCAAAAGAATTTGAAGAACTTCACCTTTCTTAATCGCGAGGACGACTTATATGCCGATAGCGATATGGTTTTGCTAAGCACTTTGAACGACAACGACTTTGACAACAGCTCATTGAACTTGATGTCCCGCAGAGGATCGCAGATGGGGCCGCTTCGAACAAACTCTTCTTATGATCCGACTAATGCATTGACAGAGAGGAGGCAGTCTATTACCGAACAGAAAGAGAAGACTGTAAGTCGAGCACCACGGCCCAAAAGCCGACTAGTGCCTCAGCAGTCCCAGAACACATTGACGGGATTCCGAAGTGGGCTGGTGGATTCCATGTTCATCGATGATTTTTTGGGCCGTAAGTACAATGTGGGGCGACTTCGGTCCAATCCCTCCGAAATCCGCCTACAGAAGATGCGCCGCAGAGGCGTCAGTGGGACTAAGTCCAACCAAGAGGTGATGCAGAAGCTCCAGGCACTTGAAAACATGGTACAACAGTTTGTGTCCGGGCAGAGCAGATACCAAGCCTCAAGCGACGAGTTTGCAGTCAGAGAATACAACAAGAGCTCTAGAAATGATGATAGTGATGACGAGTGGGTGGACTCGGACTCTCACGATGACACCAGCATTTTGGACAGTGAAGCTAATATCGGATTTAGGAGTAGAGAACACCAGCAGGAATATTAGCGTCAGAATGGTGGGGCCGTGACTGCGAACGCGGTTTTATTCAGAGGGTCATTGGTTGATATGTGGGGTCAGGTGTATGTGCAGTTCATATGTAGCTTCTGAAAGTGCTCAATCAACAACGAGAAAAGTAAGCGAACATATACCGAAAGCGGGCCAAAGGAATTGAGCAACGCGGGAGATGTTTCCGCTTTTAGGCAAGCCGATGCGCACAGCATGCCAAAAGACGGCAGAGCGAAACACAACCACGAGGACTTAAGCGGCTCCGAAAGACCAGTGTGGTGCTATGCCGGAAACATTTTGATGAACAATCTTGAAATCAAGTGAAAATCTAAATGTTTTTGAGAACACTGCCGAACGCCGGCATCGGATGCCCTGGATGGGCGGCTCCTGCAGAGATGAATAATGCCGTTTCCGCGATTCGACAGTCTCGTGCGGACGCATCGATTTTCAGTAGCACTGCGAAGGTCGAAAAAAGAAATGGCACATGCAGCATGATTGCACGCTGTCCATATAAAACCTAGCATGTGTCCGTTCAGCAGGCACCCCAGAATTTTTTTGACCATCTCAGAGATTTTTCCTGTTATTAAGTCAAATAGTTTCTGTTGCATCCAGCCACGTCCCGCGCACCGTTCTCCCAGAATCATTATTCTGTCAATCTACCCGGCTTCAACCGATTCTTTCAACATTGAAGCTTATCCGCGTCCAGCTGAAAATTTCCTGCGAGCATCCGCCAACCTCTCACAGCAGAAGACCAGGTCGCACAGTTTTTTTAGCTTAAATTTTATTCGTTCGAGCCTTTTTTTCTCAAACTTTCGAGTTTCCCAGAACCAATACATTTTTTATCCTGATGCCCCACAACACTATGACCCACATTCAAGTTCCTGAGAACCATGTCCAGATAGGAGGGAGGAAATCCAAGTTGGCCGTGATACAGCTGGAAATCGTCAAGCTGGAGATCGAAAAGGCCTTCCCAAATCTCCAGTGCTCCATCCTAGCGCTTAGCACGTTTGGTGACAAGGTGCAGCTGAAGCCTCTATACTCTTTTGGAGGCAAATCCTTGTGGACAAAGGAGCTCGAGGCACTTTTGTTGGAGTCTATTGGCGACTACCCCAAGTTAGATTTGATTGTGCACTCTTTAAAAGACATGCCCACCAACTTGTACGACGAGTTTGAATTGGGCTGCATTTTGGAGAGAGAGGACCCTCGTGATGTACTTGTGATGAAGAAGGGGTCTGTCTACAAGACTTTGCTGGACTTACCACCAGGCTCTGTGGTGGGCACTTCCTCTCTTAGAAGACAGGCGCAGCTCCGCAAGGCATGTCCACACCTTAACTTCCACGATGTCAGAGGAAACCTCTCCACGCGGATATCAAAATTGGATAACCCAGAGTCTCCTTATGCATGCATAGTCTTGGCTGCGGCCGGACTCATCAGAGAAGGCTTGTCCGAAAGAATCTCGTGTGCTTTGGATGCTCCTGACATGTACTATGCTGTGGGCCAGGGTGCGCTTGGAATCGAAATCAGAAAAGACGATCCAGTCATGAAACCGCTTCTTGCCCAGCTTGAGCACCGTCCCACCGCGTTTTGCTGCACTGCAGAGAGAACAATGATGAGAATATTGGAGGGCGGCTGTTCTGTTCCACTTGGCGTGAAGACTAGATGGGACGAGGCCACTCTGGAGCTTTACTTCAAGGGTATTATTGTGAGTCCAGATGGAACAGAGTCTGTCGAAGCCACGTTAACGTCGATTGTCAATAGCAAAGAAGACGCCGAAAAAGCGGGAGAGGAAATGGCCCAAAAGTTGACTGATCTCGGAGGCAGACGCATTTTGAACTCCATCAACTTTGAGAAGATCAACGAGGCTCCCAGTGGCTCTGAGCAATCCTCTATCAGCACGTTTTCTGTGTGAAATGCCTGGAATCCACCAGGATAAACGCAAATCCAGCATCACCGCTCAAAAACATCATGTCATCACTTGCATTCATCCACAGTCATTTTCATTTCGTCATCATCTGTTTTATAATCACCTTCTTACTAAGACGGATGCAGCATTCATCGCACATTCATTGTAAATAGACATACTAGTCCCGAATACACATACTAGTCCCGAATACACATACTAGTCCCGAATACACATAATAGATACAGAATTGGGCAAGTCTTAGTTACGGAGCGGCTTCCGTCATTCGAAGTGCATTTGCCTTACTACGAGCAGCTGGGTCTCGCGAGCACAGCCCTGTACACCACTCATGATTTTTTCATGAGCCAGTGGCTGATGGACAGGTTTTCTGCCCTGCGCGGAAGTCCACTTTCTTTTTTCTGTGTTTCTTGAGCCCTGACGCCGCGCATGAACTCTAATTTGTTCCGCTAGGTAAGTCCCACCTCCACGGATGAATGGAGCCTCCGCCGCCCTTCACTAGACGAATTGTAGCTCGCCACGACTGTAAGCCTAGGCGCGACCTTTTTTTGACCCATATACTAGAGAGGCCGCGTGAGCCCATCCAAAGTTTCGAGTGGCCAGATTCTCATGGCATGCTCAACGAATGAACACCGCTGAGTGGGTCTCCTGATAGTATATGTGGGCAGCAAGCAGACTCTGATACTCGAGCAGAATGTTCTTTCAAGCATGTCAATCTTTCTCTTCAGCTTGGTAGCTTCAAGCTTGTGATAGCTAGGTAGGTGCTTCTTTCTTCGCTAGTGACAAGAGATTAGTACATCGCGTGACGGTCGCAACCGGGCCGTTGTACACGTGGACCCAAAGACACAGCCACCTTGAACACCAACGCCGTCCTAAAAGCATAATTTCGTACATGAGACGGGATGTCGTGTTAGTGGCGTAATACGTGCGTTATGGTCAGATGTCTGCGTATACTCGGCCGAATCGGCCCACCCTCGTATGCTCGTTTATTTGTTTATACGAGGTGCATGTTTTGTCTTGATTTATAGTGGAGCGCATCGGGACCAAGAGACATACATCTTTTTCTTTCCAGCCCAGGCCATCGTTCCCGCACTTGTAAGTAGACGAGTTCCTTATTCCATACACACAATACACACACATCATGGATCTTGTTCTTGAGGCCGCTGATACTTATCTCTTAGACTACGCTTATGCTAAGGTCTTACCCAAGGACGGAGCTGTTTCTAAGTTCTTCGGCTCGGGTTTCAAAGATGCTGTCCTTGCAAACACTACCGTCGTAAGCGAAAACAACAAGCTCCCCTTGCCCGTGGCTTTCTTGTTGGGCCAAGTGAAGAAGCTCCAGAACCCAAACGAAATATATGGCAAAGTACCCACGACTTTGTTTCCCGTGTCCGAGTATGCCAACGACTCTTTCCTTGATAGAAGCAGCATTTTGCGTGAGTTCATGTCAATCATGGTGATTACCATTCTTTTCGGTTGGATTCTCTACTTTGTTGTTGCATCGTTATCCTATGTGTTTGTTTTTGACAAGAAAATCTTCAACCATCCAAGATACTTGAAGAACCAGATGTCCTTGGAGATCTGGCAGGCCTTCACCGCCATTCCCGTAATGGTGGCGCTCACATGTCCGTTTTTTATTCTAGAGTTGAACGGCTTCTCTCGTTTGTACTTCAATGTTAACAAAGCGACTGGTGGCTGGACATCCATTGCTCTTCAATTCCCAACTTTCATTCTTTTCACTGATTGCGGCATTTACTTCATTCACCGGATTTTGCACTGGCCTACCGTCTACAAGAATCTCCACAAGCCTCACCACAAGTGGATTGTTTGCACCCCTTTTGCGTCGCATGCGTTCCATCCTGTGGATGGATGGGCACAGTCGTTGCCATACCACCTTTTCCCCTTGCTCTTCCCCTTGAACAAAGTGTCCTACTTGCTTTTGTTCACATTTGTCAACTTCTGGACCGTCATGATCCATGACGGCAGTTACTGGTCCAACGACCCTGTGGTCAATGGAACTGCATGCCACACAGTGCACCACTTGTACTTCAACTACAACTACGGGCAGTTTACCACCTTGTGGGACCGCTTGGGCAAGAGCTATAGACGTCCAGACGACTCATTTTTCACGAAAAACGAGGCCAATGAGGAGAAGAAGTTGTGGAAAGACCAGATTAGGAAGATGGAAATCATCCGTGGAGAACTTGAGGGCAAGTCGGATGACCGGGTTTATATTGACGAAAAGTAGTCAGTAGCTAATACATTACGAAATATCTAGTAGAAACTTGGAATATCTAGTAGAAACTTGGAATATCTAGTAGAAACTTGGAATATCTAGTAGAAGGTCGCATGCCCAAATGAGATTTATTCCTTGTAATCCTGTCTCTCGAGAGTAGGCTGCAGATGCTCGCATCAGTGCGATAGCGCACCATTCGCATAGCTCTGGTTCCCAAACCATCTACAATACCCAATGCCACTATCACAGCCTGCTGTTGTGGCCACGTCGCTGATTCTCACCATAGGTCCGTACCGGCACCGAAAAGACATGAGCCGCCAGCCGGTGCTACTGAAATACCTGATCATAGGATACATTGCGGCAGGCACCTATGGCAAAGTGTATAAGGCGCGATCCAAGCTACCAACCAAGCCCGACAGTGAGGGCGATGCCACGAAGGCCAATAGCATCCCAAGCACCAGTGACCAAACAGAACAAGCATCAGATGTGCAGGTGTTCGCCATCAAAAAATTCAAGACAGACAACCATCTGTCCGGAAAACCCATGGGCATGAATGGCAATGGACACGATATCAACGGCAAAGAAATCATTTACTACACGGGAATCTCCCAGTCAGCCATGCGTGAAATGTCGCTTTGCCGGGAGCTTAATCATCGAAACATCACCAAGCTAATGGAAATTCTTCTAGAGAACAAGTCGATCTACATGGTTTTCGAGTTCTTTGAGCACGATCTCTTGCAAATCATTCACTCACATTCCCACCCCACAGTCAAGCCGATCCCGGAGCAAACCCTCAAGTCTCTCACGTGGCAGGTCCTCAACGGCGTTTCGTTTTTGCATCAGAACTGGATCTTCCACCGTGATCTCAAGCCAGCCAATATCATGGTATCAAGCGACGGAGTCGTGAAAATCGGAGACTTGGGTCTAGCAAGAAAATTCAACAATCCGCTTCAAAGCTTGTATACTGGTGATAAAGTCGTGGTGACGATTTGGTACCGGGCGCCCGAGCTATTACTTGGCACTCGCTACTACACACCTGCCATAGATTTATGGGCCGTGGGTTGTATTTTGGCGGAACTTATATCCCTCCGGCCTGTTTTCAAAGGAGAAGAGGCGAAAATGGATATGAGCAGCAAAAAATCCATCCCGTTCCAAAAAAGCCAGTTGCAGAAGATCTTCGAGATTCTCGGAACCCCCACCGATGAGGTGTGGCCCACGCTACTGAAGTACCCTGACTTTCTTGCATTCAAACAAAATTTTCTACTGTCGAATTCCACAGTATACCCTCCAAACTTGAGCAATTGGTATAACATTGTGGGAGGGAAGAACCCGCGGTGTCTTTCCCTTCTCAAGAGCCTCCTCCAGTTCGACCCTGCGTCTAGGATTTCCGCCAATGAGCTGTTAATCCACCCGTACTTTTTGGAACTGCCCAAAGTGTGTGAAAAAGCTTTTGAGGGCTCCACTTCAAAGTATCCCAAGCGCCGGATCTACACGGATGACATCGACATCACCTCACACAATAGCAATTACAACGGAACGAAGAGACACGGTGTGGACGACGGGAATCTCAAAAAGAGACATAGATAGAGTAGCAAAGCATCTAGAATATACACTTATCATGGTGCAGTGTTTTTAGCAGTCATCGTTAGCATCACGTAAAATGTCCAGTATTCCTGTGTACTCGGAATCCCAGTGCGCTTTGCGATATGTAACCCATCTGACCTAATCCACCTAGATTACGAACTACCCATCGCCCCAAATAAAAGACTCATAGAATCCCACAGGTCATTACGTCATGTATACGAAAGGATCCTTGATACATAGCGGTCCATTTGCCGACGTCTTCAAAGGAACTGATGATAAAGGCAATATCTACGCATTGAAAGTAGCAGACCTTGACTTCCAGAGAAAACCTCACGACTTCAGACAGGAGATCCAAATAGTCAAGGCTCTTCGACATTGCAATATTGTGCAGTACATTGACAATTATGTTCTAGGTGAAGACCATTATCTTGTGATGCCGCTTTACGGACTTGATCTCACTGGCGTGATGGCCCATCATATGAAGAGAAGAACCAAATTCAATCTTGAAGATCCTCAGAGGAATACAGTGATAGAACAGAATAATATCCCTCAGGAGTCCGCCAAGGCAATTGTCTATGGGTTAATCGAGGCATTGAAATATGTGCACGACCACAAGCTTATTCATCGAGACATCAAACCTGCCAATGTGTTCTTCCATACAATCGACTCACTTGAGCGGCCTGTGCTCGGCGATTTCGGAGTCTCCTACAATATGGATAAGCCTAAAGAGCCTCATTCAAACAAAGTCACGGACGTAAGCACCGGATACTATAAAGCCCCCGAGCTTTGTTTCGGCGTGACTGACTACGAGTACGAGGTGGATCTTTGGTCGTTTGGAATCCTCATCTCATACTTATACTCCACTTGCGGCACTCCAGCCAACACTGTTGTTCAACAAGGCGACGACCAGGAAGTTACAGATTTGGTGCTTATTCATGGAACTTTTGAGGCCTTTGGTACACCCACGCCTCATGACGATGGAAGCGATCTCTTCTGGCCACGACTTGCCGCAAAGGACCTGACGTTCCTGAAATTGACTTTCAAACATCACGACCGCAAGCCCATCCAAACCTTATTGCCGCGATGCGAAGACAAAGGGGTGCAGAAGATATTCACTAGTCTCACAAGGTATAGTGGGCGGAATATGTGCGTGGTTGCTGGACAGGGCCCGTGATCTGCGGTCTCATGCACTTTTGGAGCGCATTACCAGGGACATGTGCGGATTTCCTGCAGGCATCCCCGCAGAGACGGGGAATCGGCACGTAACGCACCAAACGGAAAGTATTCCCACCACGCATGTGCTGCTAAGCAATGCTACAGCAGCCTCACTCTAGTCACGGGAATTCCTGTCACTTTTTCTGCCGATATTGTACCCAGTGTAATTTGACGCACTCGTTATTAATGTCACATATTTATAGCATTTTATCCTCCTACTCCGTTGCTGTACCATGACCACCTTATTCAATAAGGCTACATCCAAGCTTTCGACAAATAACATTAGCAAAGGCGACAAAGAACTCGAAGATAAGACCTTCATTAGAAACATTGACTATGACGAATTGGAGAGACGATTCCAGGTCCGTAAATACGTGCCCTGTTTCATCCACAACTATGATTACCTGACTCCTCAGATTAGGTCTATGATCAACGATAAGCCCATTTATGGCCAGGCAAACCAGCATGTCAAAAAGACCAAGTCAAGGAAAAAGAGGGTGGCCGAGTTCGACATCGTCACTGGGGAACTAGTCTTGAAAGAGATTGAGCCAAAGCATGAAACCAGAAAAGAGCATAAAGATAAAAGATCCGAGTTCAAGAAGCAGTACCAGAATGAGAGGACATCTGAAAAAGAGGAGACTCGCCGGTTGTTGAAAGAACACAGGAAGCAAAGGAAAAACAACTTCCAAGCAAACAGATGCCTGACACATAACAAGGGCGATATTGTGAGCCTCAAAGAGTTTCCAAAGCCCGTGAAGTCTTTTCTGTTCACGAACCCATTCGAGTCCGGCCAGACCACTCTCGTGGAAAGCAGAAAACTTCCAGAACCTTCCGGCTTCGACCGGAAAAATAGTCATCTGACCCTACGTAAACTGAGCAACCGAAAAACATCTCTCTCGTCTACATTGAAGGGTTTGGTGCTCAACAAACGCCAAGAAGAAAAGTACGACAGTATAGGTTTGAGCCGAACCTTTTCATACGATCAGACCAAATCCAACATGACCACCAAACGTGCCGCTGATAAGGACCAATTAAAATATAAAGATTCTTCTGGTAGAAGAATGAGTGAAGTGACCCGTACGTATAACTTTTTTTACTAATCTTTCGCTTGGTATACCAGACGAACCAGTGCTTTGGAATTGCTTCTGAATTGTTTCTGAGTGACACATTCCGCATATTGACGCGTCAAAAAAGCTTTCGAGAAAACACTACCCCAGAATTCTACCGAGGTTGCATGGAATTCTACCAAGGTGCGTCTTTAATTTTTTCATCTCAGAATAGTATCAGGGGTGCATTTATTAGTAGGGCGTCGATATTCAGACCATGTTCGTGCAGTGAGAGTGAGTTGCGGGGTGTGGGGTAAAATTCAGAGCAGCGAGTATGCAATCCGCATGCACAATCCTTAATGTTGCGAAAGAGGGGGTCGTGGGTTCGCCAGTTTTGCATGAGTAAGCAACTGAGCCATGCAATCAGTCCACCGTCAGCTAACTTCACACACAGATGGCTAATTCTTCTCGAAGAAGAGGCTGCAGAGGTCGTTTCAGTTGATTTGGCGCTGCAAATCGGCGCCGCTCGAACTATAAGCGCATGCGCTCTCGAGGTCTTGGGCTTTGTCGTGCGAGAATCAAGTTTAGTGCGTGACCATCAGCGCACCATGGTTCCTTCCCGCGATCTCCACATCGATTACTTCACTAACCCTTTTCTTTGCACTCCTGCTGTGAAGCCTACCCCGAACCCTAGCATCTACCCTCCTCATCAAGGTGAATTAATTGAGAGGTTAAGCGCCCACAAGCATTTGTTTTGTTCAAACGTCACTCATTCAGTCTCCACTTGGTGTTCCAAACTGGTTATCCAACGAAAGCATTGATATACTACAAGCCTCGAATACTAACATGTCTTCCATAGAGGTGATAACTGAGTCCGTCCACAATGGGCACACCGGACAAGCAGAGTCTATACAGTACACTCAATCACAGATGGTGGGACATGGATCGTTCGGTGTTGTCTTTCAAACCCAATTGCTTCCAAGCAACGAGTTAGCCGCCATCAAGCGGGTTCTTCAGGATAAGCGCTTTAAGAACAGAGAGCTTCAAATTATGAAGATGGTTCACCACAGAAACATAGTGGACTTGAAGTATTTTTTTTACACCAACAACGAAAAGAACGAGTTGTACTTGAATTTAATCTTAGAATTTGTCCCAGAGACTTTATACAAAGCTTCCCACTACTATGTTTCGAAGAGATTGTCGATGCCTGCTTTAGAAGTCAAATTGTACACCTACCAAATGTTCCGTGCATTGAATTACATCCACACGCAAGGCATTTGCCATAGGGATATCAAACCGCAGAATTTACTCATCAACCCAGAGACTGGTGTCTTGAAGCTATGCGACTTTGGTTCCGCAAAGAGGTTGAAGGCTTCTGAACCAAACGTGTCATATATCTGCTCTAGATATTATAGAGCTCCGGAATTAATCTTTGGAGCAACAAACTACACAACTAAAATCGATGTTTGGTCGGCTGCATGTGTCATGGCGGAAATGATCGTTGGCCAGCCGTTGTTTCCTGGTGAATCCGGTGTTGACCAACTCGTTGAAATCATCAAGATCTTGGGTACCCCTACCAGAGAACAAATCAAATGCATGAACCCAAACTACACGGAGTACAAATTTCCTCAAATAAAACCTATTCCGTTGTCGAAGATCTTCAAGAAGATGTCGAACGATTGCATTAATTTTTTGGCCAAGGTCTTGGAGTACTCCCCGAATGAGAGAATATCGTGCATCGAAGCTATGGTCGACCCATATTTTGATGAATTAAGACAAGAGGCCACAAAGCTTCCCAACTATAGAAAATTGTTCAGCCAGCAGTTTTACAACAACTCTTCCCACTATCCTCACCAAAACAATGCCAATTACCAATTATATTCGAGCCAACCCGACGTGAGGGACTTGCCAGAATTGTTTGACTTCGATGACCGTGAATTGTCCATGGATCCTTCTTTGAACCTGAAGTTGGTGCCTGAATTTGCGGCTCACAGATTGAACATAACGAGAGGAACATCATTGAGTGATTTTGTTCCCATGGCTGAGGACGAATTGGCCATAGATTCTGATTAAACGGAGACGTCACACACAAGCAACTATGGCTTCTTTTGACGGTGTTTATTTTACTGATAATGATAAAGTGTATGTAATATCGATGAATGACGATCTTAACCTTCTTGACTCCGTAAGGGTTACTTAAAGTCTAGGTTTGTTGATTTTCTTTGAATTGTGGCTCTTTATTGCGGCTTCATTGACCTCCACAGCTTTGTGTGGCGTTTGTTTTGAAGGCTTCCACGAGAACATCCGGGTAATTGGCAAGACGAACCACCTGGCAAACCAGGGCATTCCAAGCAAAGAAACGGCTAGACGGACGGGGAATAAACCCTTGACAATAACATATGCATAGGCACCCTCTCTAATAAATCTGTACTTCTCACTGATCGAAATATCGCCGAAGTTCCAGTCCTTCATGGTTTTGTCAATGATCTTGGTTCCCTTTTCTATGGCCCACGAAGGTAAGTCTAGACTACCGATCAGAAGCAAATCAGGGTAGTTGTGTAGCGCATACCAGACCCCAACTAGAGGGACAATGGCTGTGAGTTCATGAAGAATTAAAAAGGCAGTCACATGAGATACTGGAGCATTGATGAAACCAGTAGTATACGGCCGAAGAACACGAGGAATTCTCTTCAAAATGGGATGATTTGCGTACTGATCTGAGGTTGCTGGACGGTTTTCCGGCGCTGAACCACCTTGTTGAGATGGCGCAGACTTGGGCGCATTGCGCTGAAATAGTAGACTGGCGTATGACGAGTGAATGGTCCTCAACCCCAAGGGTTTTGTCGGGCGGCAGTATCTAAGCATATGTCTATCTAATTATGTGGATGGTTGAGTTTCGCATCGTCGCTCTTCCAATATACCTCGCACGACGCTCTGCGGCGATGCCAGCAAAGAAGGTCATACGAAAACTCGTCCGCTTTTGCATATGTTCCAACAAGCAAGAACCTCTATGATCTTATTGGACACATTAATCGTGAACATCAACTGTAATTATGCAGATTCAGCGCAGTATGCCGTACGTTTAGATGCTAATATTTATAACGTGGCCCTCGGACCAACGCAGTTTCGCACTCGTCGTATACCCCTCCATATAGCGTCTTTTATATAAATACGCCCACCGCTCACACGCGCCTTACTCAGTACCTATCCCATTACAATGCTGTCTGTCTACATCGTCGCCACGTCTAGAACGCCTATCGGATCCTTCCAAGGCTCTCTCTCGTCTTTGACATACTCCGACTTGGGTGCCCATGCAGTCAAGGCTGCTTTGGAAAAAGTGCCCCAGATCAAGCCAGAGCTGGTGGATGAGATCATCTACGGTGGAGTTTTGCAGGCCAACGTGGGCCAAAACCCAGCACGTCAAGTTGCTTTGAAAGCAGGTCTTCCTGAGACGGTGGTTGCCTCTACAATCAACAAGGTCTGTGCTTCTGGAATGAAATCTGTGATTTTGGGTGCTCAAGCCATCCTCACTGGCTCCGCTGATATTGTGGTCGCTGGAGGTGCCGAGTCCATGTCCAACGTGCCTTACTACATCCCAAGTGCTCGTTCTGGTGCAAGATACGGAGACTCCACCATTGTTGATGGTGTCCAGAAGGATGGGTTGTTGGACGTTTATGAACAAAAATTGATGGGTGTTGCCGCCGAGAAGTGTGCCAAGGAGCAGCAAATCTCCAGAGAGCAACAAGACGAGTTTGCTAAGAACTCTTACCTTAAAGCCCAAAAGGCTCAAGCCGAAGGCAAGTTCAATGCTGAGATTGCACCAGTCACAATCAAGGGATTCCGTGGAAAGCCTGACACCATTGTGTCTCAAGATGAAGAGCCAAAAAACTACGACGAGTCTCGTCTTAAATCGGCAAGAACTGTTTTCCAAAAAGAAAACGGTACCGTCACTGCTCCAAATGCCTCCAAGTTGAACGATGGTGGTGCTGCTATTATCTTGGTTTCTGCCGCCAAGGTCAAGGAGTTGGGATTGCACCCAATTGCAAAGATTTCTGGTTGGGGTGAGGCTGAGAGAAACCCAATTGACTTTACAATTGCACCTGCTTTGGCTCTTCCAAAGGCTTTAAAGCACGCCAAGGTGTCGTACGACGACGTGGACTTCTATGAGTTGAACGAGGCTTTCTCTGTGGTCGGATTGGCCAACGCCAAGATCTGTGACTTGCCTCAAGATAAGTTGAACGTATACGGCGGGGCTGTTGCCTTGGGACACCCATTGGGATGTTCTGGTGCAAGAATTATTGTCACTTTGCTTTCCGCATTGTCTCAAGAGGGAGGAAAGATCGGCGCTGCTGGTGTCTGTAACGGTGGTGGAGGTGCTTCCGCTGTTGTCATTGAAAGAATTGACAACGAAGCTAGATTGTAGTTCGCTACTACCTTTATATTAATCACTCCATTGTATTTGAGAAAATAGGTCTCGCACTTACATGATGTATATATTTCTCTTCTCGAGCTCACGCACAGTCCATATCCACGACCTAGCAGCGAGATCAGAATTTCGGGCTACGTTGGAAGGATTTGCTTTGACAAATTGATCAAAATAACCTCCGTTGTCTTCTGTAAGACTCAAATCTGGGTCAAGACAGCACTTGCATATTGCCTCGGCGCCTTGTTCCACGGTAACACCAAACAAGAATGCAAAAATATGAAAAAAGCCCCAGAATAAACTGCCGATAAACGGGAGCCTCGTCCAGTATGCGAAATTATTTGTGCTCATAACAATCCCCGGCTGGACAGAAACACATAGGATGCGTGGGTTGCGTAAAGCTAGAATTTTCATGAGGTGGATGCCCGCCGTTTTCGCAATTGCATACCTGAACCAAGTGAAAATAAATGAGGGGTAAAAGTTGAAGCTCAGATTGAGGTTTGTATAGTGAATAAATAGCTTATGCATTTTAGACGTGACGTAGATTATCCGTGGAGGGTCTCCGTGCGGATGCAATTCAACCGACCGTTCCATGAGAGGTATTAGCTTAGTAGTGAGTAGAAAAGGTGCCACGTAGTTTGTTTGAAGCTGAAGCTCAAAGCCGTCGGTAGTCAAAGTATAAGGCAGCACCATGATGCCAGCGCTGTTGATGAGAATGTTCAATGACTTCTCCAAGTTTTTAAAATTGGAGACAGCGGTAAGGACCGACGATAGGTTGGCCAAGTCCATTTCTAAGTAGTGTAGTTCACCCAGATATCTCAGGGCCTTTTGTGCCGACAGATAGTGGCCCGAAATGTACTTAGCCTCCAGGCTTAGATCCTCAATGGACTTGATGCATCTTGTCTTCGATCTGCCTGCGATGTAGACTATGAATCCATGTAGATATAAATTGAGGACGGTGAACCAGCCGATGCCCGAGTTTCCGGTGGTGATGAGCGCAATCCGTCGTTCTTTTTTCGGGTTATAGTATGGAAGGCTTTCGTAGTCGAGGGGCATCACGTCAGAGGAGGAGTTCCTAGAGAGGTAATGGTAGTCCGGCCTTGTAGATAAATTCGAGTCTTGCCATATATACGCTAGAAAATACAGCAAGAATCTAGCACGAGGGATGGATACTAATGAGCACTTTTGGCTTCTTGGGTTAAGGCTTGCTAGCAAAACTGGAAGCTGTTTCTGAGCCGTGCAGTTTTCCTTGCGCAAGTGAGATGAACACGCGCATGATTGGCAAGATCTAGCAAGCGCAGTGCAGGCATGACGGTGATCGGAATTTCACTAAAGACGAGGACGTGATACATTTAAATAATGAATTTGAATTTTATATGAGGTCAAAATAAAAGCGTTTTGGCAATATCTATGCACTGTAAAGTTGTTCACCTGTATTGCAAAGCATGCATATTTTGTTTCTCAGTGATGCACCGGTGCATCACTAGTTGAGATCCAATTGTTTTAAAAGCATCTCGTTCAAGACTTCAGGGTCAAGATGCCCGTTGTCGACTTCAATGGCGTTACCACCGTTCTTGAGCAACTCGTCGCCTCTCGGAATATCCATGATCTCGTACTGCGACTTCACCATATCCAGCTTCATGTAGTGGTTTTGTCTGGTCTCCACCCGCTTCAACAATTGTTCGTAGCTGGTATGCAAGAAGACAAATCTGAACTCAGCTCCGCCACCGTGCTTCACAAGGGTCTCCCTGTAGACCTTCTTCAACATGGAGCACGAAGCGACACAGATCCCGGACTTGTTGCTCGGGTCTCTGGCCAACTTTGATGACTCCTCACTAACTTTTTGTAGCCATCCCCATCTGTCTTCGTCGTTCAATGGCTTTCCCTCGGACATTTTCTTGATGTTCTCAGGCGGATGCAAATCGTCACCCTCCACAAAGGGACATTCGAAGTGTTTGGAGAGAAGAGAGGCCGTGGTAGTTTTTCCTGTTCCTGCAGGTCCGCCAACAATAATCACAGTAGGCATGGTGGTGGTCTCGGTGTGGGAGTTTGTGGTTTTGATTTTTCTGAGGCTTTTTGGTCTCAATTTGGGGGTTTGTGGTGTAGCAAAGAAAGAAATTCTCTGATGAAGTGGAGTTCTTTTCGACGTGGAGAGAGCGCCGGTTTATATCTTTCGTGGGGGAAAAGTGGGGGCGGGGCGCGGTGTGAATATAAAGTATCTCACCTGCGTAATGAAACTCCGGGGTTGGCTTTACCGCAATTTGATCTATTTACTCGAAAAAGGAGTTGCTTATTCTATATACATCAGTGCAATGGCTTTTTTCCGGCCACTTTACGCAAGCAATTCAACTCCTCGCTGATTCGTTTCTCGGTCATTGTTTTGACTTCACCAGCACTCTCCTTGTCGATGAAAATAGTAGGCCAACGCTGGGAGAGCCACATAAACACCAACACAAGCTTGTGACTCTGCTCTAAACGGGTCAAGATCTTTAGAATGTCATCGGCAGAGTTATGTTTTGATGGTGAGGCTCTCAAGATATTTAGATCGAGAATACCGAGATCGAACACGGTTTTTGATTCCGTTTTGGCCACAGCCTGCAAAAGTCGTACTGTGTGCTCAACGAGTTCTGGCGCGGCATTTCGCAAGTTTATGGGCACTTGGGAAAGTTTCAACTGGTCCTCAATTGTAAGCTCATGGGCGAGTTTTCGGCTGCTGATGAGCTCGATCACATGCAAATGCTCGGATTCACTTAGGAAGTAGTTCTTCATACCAGTGTGCTCGATAGACTGATAAAATGCACTGACTGCGTTTTTCAAACTCCTTGGTTTCCGGAAACTTGAGAGGTATTGCACCCAAAATTGATTGGGTGGCCAGATACATGCTTGCTCTAGATTAGGAATAGGCAGTTTCATTTTCTTCTGGATAAATTTCAAGTCCCTTGGATGAAATGCCGTCACAAATCCCTCCAGCTCTCCCTTATCCAAAGAAAACCGGCCTGCTCTACCACCTATTTGTCTGGTTGCAGACACAGTCAAGTAGTCTTTCTCGATACCGTTAAATTTTTGGACTGTCCAGAAAACAACCCTTCTTATTCTGAGGTTAAGACCCATTCCGACCGCATCAGAAGCCACCAATATATCGTAGTCTCCGTTATTGAACATGGAGGCCTCTTGGGATCGAATCTCTGGAGGAAGTGCGCCGTAGATCACACCCACCTTCATCTTAGTGGCACTTTCTATACTGCACTTCAACTCGAGAATCATTCGTTTGGAAAACGCAACGACGCAGTCTCCCTTTTCCAAGTTTTGGAATCGATTGACTGGTTTTGATAGCGCAGTGAGCTTCCCTAATCTATCGTAGTGCTTAACCTCAAGCTCATCTCCTGTACTCTTTAGAAGCTCCTTGATGAGCAGAACGGCACTTTCTTCGCCGCAAAGATGGATTTCTTTAGCTTGAACGCCTAAAACTGCATTGGTCCATGCAGAACCTCTGGAAGGATCCGCTATCATCTGTATCTCATCGATAATGCAAATATCCATTTTTTTGTGCAATGGGATCATCTCAATAGTGCCAGATGAAAGCTCAGAGACATTTCCGAACAGATCTAAAGCTGGAACGACCTCTTCCCCTGTGATAAGATTACAGTTGATTCCTTGCTCCAGAAATTTCTCGTAAATTTCTCTGGCCAAAAGCCGGAGAGGTCCTGCGTAATACCCAGATCTTGCCTTGGAAAAGGCCTGCAAGGCGTTGTATGTCTTACCACTGTTAGTGGGTCCAACATGCATGACAAATTTTCTTTTCATTTTACGTGCCTGGGGGAACCACTCACTGGGTCTTGCAATGTCCCAATTCGTATCTGCCTGTTCCAAGTACGCAATACTTAGTATTTCAGATTCGAGGCAATGCTGATGCCACAAATCCGCCATTAAGTTAGTGGCAGTATCTTTAAATTTTTTGGAACCCTCTTCAATTAGACCCTGTGGATATTTGCCCGAGGCAATCAGGTGTGTGAGTGCTGCAACCTTCTCCATCTTCGGTTTTAGATAGTCAGTCACTGACAAAGAGTCTAGCATTCTTTGTTGATGCTCGCCACCCTCAAAGGTTTTGACTGAGTTCCAGACTCGCTCTTCAAATTGCTGAAAACGTGTGGAAAGGTTTGATGAAGAGGTCTCAGCCGCTATGCGCTTCAGTAGTGATGCAAGCGAAGCAGCTGTACACTCTTTCAAGCCCACGTTCGTGGAACCAGATACAAGACGTGTATGCACTCTGTACCAGGAAAGGCACCTTAAGTTATGTCGAATCATGAGCTTGTGGTAAGTGGTGTACGGAGCGATGAGTAGGAACGGTAACGCGATTCATCTATTACTGCCCCGGGACGATGCGCATTTTGCTACAATCCCAGAGCCAGGATCCTACGAACAGGAAGATAAAGAGTGATTGTTATAATTCGTGGACAGGGGAAAGTGTTTCCAGTTTTCGAAGATTCTTGAACTACACAAGGGTCCTTGAAAGTCTGGTAAGTTGTATCACTCAATGCCCAGTGTGCCTAAAAGATTTCCACACTTGGTATTCATACCGCGAGGGCGCAGCTGTATGGCAGAGCACACACCTTGAGTGTGAGCTATTGATATGAAATAAATAGTTAGCGGAATGAAAAATTTGAAGATAAATAACGCATAGTAATTTTGCTAAAGCTATCCTCCTGAGCGAAGCTTTGATATATCCTCAGTATCCTCAAGAGTGTCTTCCCCAAGCTGCCGCAGGAGTGCACCTAAGAACAGAAAAAGGTAAGATTCACATACGTTTCTAACTGTTCAACTCAGACAAGTATCTCCGCACCAGACAAGCTCATGTCTGCTGTCACATCCAGGATTCAGGATCAGAAGCGAACAGCGGAACTAGCAGCGGATTTCAATGACTTCTACCAACAAATCACGCTGTCCCGAATAACGCACGTTGGAAACTACCGTATTATACGAGAAATCGGAGAAGGCGCCTTTGGCAAGGTCTATTTAGCGCAGCACGTTCTCCTACATTCGCAGGTTGTTTTAAAATGTGGTAAGATAGATGACCCAAATATCGTGCGTGAAATCTATTATCATAAGCAACTCCGACATCGAAATATAGTGAAGTTATTTGAAGTCGTCAAGACAGAAACTCAGCTCTGGATAGTGCTAGAATACTGCGAGGGAAATGAATTGTACTATCACATTTACGAGCAGCGCCGTTTGGATATCGAGTCCGCCAAGAGCATATTCTATCAAATTGTGGAGGGCATACGCTACGTGCATTCACTCAATTTGGCCCATCGAGATCTCAAATTGGAAAATATTCTCATGGCAGATACGAAAAAGACGATTGTCAAGCTCACAGACTTTGGTTTTGTTCGTGAATTCAATCCGTCCAAACGTTCCTTTTTATCAACCGTTTGCGGGACCACGGCTTATATGGCCCCCGAGGTCTTGAATGGTACCAAGTACTCTGGATTTGCTATTGATATATGGTCCATGGGTGTGATATTGTATGCTATGGTATATGGAGAGCTACCCTTTGACGAAGATGACGAGATGAAGACCAAAATTAAGATCACAACTGAGGAGCCTCAATACAGGGACAGCGTGGCTGAAGAAGTAAACTCTCTAATCAAGCACATGCTCACCAAAGACCCTTCCAAAAGAGCTACTCTATCGGAAATTCAGAACTCTCCTCTCTTGATGGACATGACTAACGCAAGGTTGTCATGCAGAAACTCCTCTCAAAACGACACTGACTCGCTTATCTCAATCAACCAATACTACAAGGCGAATACGCTACCATTCCAGACGCGAATAGAAAGGCACTTGCTCAAGAAGCTCGAGAAAAGTAACATCGACATACGCGCTTTGCAAGATTCGAAGCTCAGTGGCCAAGACAATGTTTTGACGGCATTTTATGAACTCGCCCTAACAAGCGAGTTCGAAAAGAAGAAAAAGCGTCATCTAAAGAAAAAACGATACTATGAGGCAAAACATCAACTACGAAAGTCCACGAATAGAGTCAAGAGTGTTCTTTCCTTGGCTGAACAGAGCCCCAGTTCCACCATTCCTCTAGAAAGAATCTTGACTTCACTTAGTTTGAACAGCAGACAAGAAGCATCTCCCGCTACTAATTTACGCCATGACCCGAGTTTGGAGACAAAAATTCAGTTCTCGCCAGAGCCACCAGCCAAAAACTTGACTCCACTTTCAAAGCAGGAGAACAATAAACTGGTCACAATGGGTCGTACTGTCTCGTTTTACACTGATGACACAAGGAACTCCAGTACTTCGCGCTCAGATGAAAGCCCCGTCAACTCAAAAGGAAAGCAAATTATTGAGAAACTCAGGTTTTGGAAGAAGCTCAAACCAAACAAATTTGAAACAATCAGGAATGATAATGTCGAAACCATATTGAATCCGTCCTCGACAAATGTGTCCTCAATTGATGGTAGTGCCTTGAAAATTGATATCCCATCTCAACCTGTGATGAGTCCAGACATGGATCCTGCTGTTGCCGACCAGTTCACGCCTACTTTTACCAAAAACCCCGAAAAACTTGATGTTGGCTCGGGGGATGACACGAACCTACATCTTAACCATTTCACCAACAGCAGTGACATGCAGACCAATACACGCTTGTCATCTGTCAGTAACGATAGCTACGGGCGGCGACAAAGACCCGAATCTGTCATCTCGCAATTCAGTCTGCAGAGTCAACAGAGTCATCTTTACAACATGTCGGAGTACGAGTATGATCTTATGGATGGATCTGATGATGAACTCTTCGATGATGATGCCTACAACTCATCCATTAACACCTCGCAGCAAGATCTTCATCACAGGTCTCTGGTGGTTTCGTCTACTTCGAAGAAATTTCGTCGCCCTCAAAACTTTAGATCGCATTCAGACACCCTGATTCTCTCTTCAAGCACTGGCGCCACCAGAAGAAGAAGCACATTAACACGATTCTCATCCAACTCGTCTAATGAGAGCAGTGCTCACATGAAAGCAGATGAAGGGTCACTGAGCGGGGCTGGAACATCTCGGCCAAATTCTCCAGGACTCAGACTCAAGAGAAAAGCTAAAAGCAAATCCCGTGGGTCAAAGACAAACCACTCACCCAAAAACTCTTACAACGGACAGCTCCTCACGCCCGCGCCTGTTTATCCCCAGAACCCTAATCGTATTGTCGACCGGTGCTATTCTCCACCTGCAGGGAGGAAAGTGGGAAAACAGGCTAATAGTGGAAATGGACAGATTTTCACCGTGTTGCCAAGTAATTTGAGAAGGCTATCTGCAAGCAACAACTACACATCTACGTCGATCAAGGGCCCTACCAAAGGCACGGATAGCGAACAAGCATTGCGCAAATTTGAAGGCGCAGGCACTAATGCAGCGTCCGGAAAGTTTGAGCTCATTAATGAGGAGGAGGAAGAATAACTGTACATTTAATCGACTAGAGAAGTACTCTGTGTGAGATTTTGCATCCATAGGCTATTCACGTAGTGCAGTGCACTGGGTTGCACACGTGATCTGAAAACTTTTCTCAACGCGAGTGCAGCGAAGTGTGTCTGCACGAGCGAAGAGTAAAACCCCCTTTCGGATAGTGAAACTTCGTATCATGGCCTCCGTTATCGTCGTCGAGAACGATTTGAAAGACTCGATCAATGAGTACACTCTGATCATAGACGCTGTCCATAAAAACACTGAACTTTCTGACTCTTTGAAAGCCTACGTTGGTGATGATGTCTCCAACAAGAGTGAAGTTGCAAGCAAACTACTCAGCGCCTCCACAAAAGAAACATTGTCTTCTTTGAGCAATAAGGAGTTCGAGCCAACCTTTTACCTCTTGGTATACCTCATAGGCCAGCTTGAGCTGCTTTCAATTGACCAGGTTTTTGCCAGAGACTCCAAGATCCTTGACCTTTTGATTCAATGCACCCCATTTGAGGAACCTTCATTGAGAGACAGAAGATCCCTCAAGTCCACCACCATTTTGTCTGCCCTTAACACGTTTTTTAACTTGCTACCAGCATCTTCGAAGAATAGAATCCAGGTCATAGAGGCTATTTTGAAGATTGTCTCGCAGACCAAAGTTAGCTTTGCATTGATACAAGCACCTATTGGTGACAACTTGGTTAGCTACTTGCAAGATGCCGGTGCTACTGAAGATGAGATCAAGAAGATCTTCTGGTCCTTCATTGCCTTGGACCAAGAGTTCACGTTGAGATCCTTGGAAATCATCAAGAACTTCACCTCCACGTTCTCCTTGAATTTGAATGAGTTGCATCAATTGATAGAGTTTGCCTTGGCTGCATCTGTTGTGGACGTCTCCTTTTTAGTGAACAACAATGTTGCCGCTGCCATGAAGCAAAACTCCTCCGACGAATTGGTCAAAATTTTCTCCGACTACACCAAAGGTAATTTGATTTCGGCTGTGCCTGCTCCAATCAAGGAGACTGTTTTGGAAAAATCCAAGATCTTGGCCTTGACCAAATTTTTTGTTGACAACTCCGAAAGCCACAGAAACACGTTTAAATACAACGACATCCCTAAGGATTTGGTACCATCTTCTGCTGCATTTGAAAAGTTATTGATTGATTCTATCAAGGCTGGTGTGATTGAAGGTAAGTTGAACCAGGTCGATGAGACCTTCTTCTTGGTGAGAGCTAACAGATTCATCATGGCCGGTGAGGACCAGAAACTTGCGCAGGACTGGAACGTCATCAAGAACACACTCATGGAATGGAAATACTCTTTGGAGAATATCAATGAAATTGTGTTGAACGCAAAGGAAAATATTGTTAATAACAACAATAGCAATTAGATAGTTCTATAGCAACAATGGGGTTTATGCATCTACAAGTGCTCTCTGTAACTTAATAAAGAAAAGGAAAATAAGTGTATAAATTGATACTTCTAATCATGCTTTCCCTCAAGAACAGTGAGGAAACCTCCCACCAAATGTAGCGATCCACATACAAAGGCTTGAATGTAAGAGTTATCTGCTTGGAGCCTTTGAATGAATTGGAGCGAAGATTCGATATCATGAAACACCTTGACATTGGATTTTGTGGCCGAGCTGCTCTGCATTTCTTCCCACTTCTGCTTGAGGTCTTTTTGTATAACTAGGCGATCAACATCGTCTTTTGAGTTGTTCATCGAGACTAAATCACTGTTGTAACTACCATCTGACCAAGTGATGTTGGTTGTGAAAAGCACATAGTCAAAATTCAAACCTGCTTCCACACATACCACTTTGTGGAGCTTTTCCAATAAATCCTTGGCGTTTTCTCGACTCTGCTGGTTGAAAAGAAGAATCTTGGGCGATTCTTTTTCGTTCACAACACTTTGAAACCACTTCGATGCAACGACGATGGACTCCATAGTGTGTGCGCCATCGATGAACCATGTTACTGGCTCAAAATGTGCAACATTTTGAAGAGTCTGGCACCTTCCTTCCCAGTGAGCGTTTTCAAGTCCTACTTTGAACTCCTCAGGAAGATTCTGAGTTTCAACATTCACGCCCAACAGCTTGAGATGTATCTGAGCAGCCCTCACGGCAACAGCAGCATTGAGTCTTTGAAAGTCTCCTGCCAAGCCCAACTTCAAGTCTGCATGAATATAATCATTATTGATCACTTCAAAGGACGACACTTTGTTCTCATGGGCGACTTTCTCGACCACTTCAAGGGACTGGGGATAGTCAGTCTGCTCGCAGATAATTGCAGGGCAACCTTGCTTCATAATTCCGGCTTTGTTCCAGGCAATTGATTCAATGGTGTGACCGAGCATGGCAGTATGGTCTATACCCAAAGAAGTAATGACCGCAACGGTTGGTTTATTGATAATGTTGGTGGAGTCATACTTTCCTCCAACACCAACTTCGTAGATAGCAGTGTCAACGCCTTCAGACATGAAAATATGGAATGACAAAATGGTCAAGAATTTGAAGTACATGGGTTTCACTTTCTCACACGGTTGTAAAGCAGGGAACGCATCCTTGTCACTGGTAGTGGTGGACAATTTGTCCCAGACCTCGTAAAAGTATTTGGTGAATTTGCTCTCGTTGATAGGAGCCCCGTCGACACGAATCCTCTCTCTAACTGATTTTAAATGAGGTGAAGTGAAGAGCCCAATCTTGTTAATCAACCCAGGCCGCTTGTATTGACTTAAAATTGATTCTGTGAACGCACACGTCGAACCTTTGCCTTTGGTTCCAGTGACATGTATATTGTTGAGCCGGTCAAAGTCCGACGGCTTATACCCCAATCTTCTGATGTATTCGTAAACCTCATTGAGGGAGATCTCACTTCTCTGTTTTGGGGAGATGCTCAGGTTCTTGATTGCCTCTATGGTCGCAAAGTTAGACTGCAATGTATTCAAGAGCGTAATAGCATCTTTATAAGTCCGCATCGAACGCATTGAGTTCAGCGATGTGCCTTCAGTGTCCATACGTAACAATGTGCGGTGAGAGCTATCTCGCTAATCGCGAGAAATACGGACCTTCGCACCAGAGAGCATAGGGCTCCATGTTAGTGATAAAACAGTAAGGCAAATGTTTAACTTAATGTTTAAAGGGTTGATGTAGGGAGATTCTGAAATGTACCGGAAAGGTAAGTCTAAAGACTTTGTTTGCTTCGTAGGACACGCATGCCAAATTCTTACTCGTCTACGCATCAAACCGTACATTTTCTCCAGCTGGCCGTCTTGGATGCGAAAAGTACTGACTGACAATTTATTTTGACAGATCCCAATAGAAAAACTAAAGAGGCTAACTAGTGATTTTGATTCTTTCTACTATATCCTAGCATTTTCTTGGTTCTTATGCTTGATCTATGAAAAAATTTGAAGATTTTTTTAGGTTCGGAGAAACACGATAATTCGGGGCTCAGCGCACGTGACCCGAAGGATGAGTCAACCTCACATCTTCGAGTAACAATTTCTCGCGCAGCGAAGCAAAACACTATCAAGCTTAGTTCAACTTCTGCTGCTTTCCGGCCAAATTCAACATTTGCACGCTTAGTCTTTCTTTTCAATTTTCAACAAACCCCGAGCCACAGCTAAGCGACATGATTTACTGAGCTTCCGATTGAATAATCGTATGATCATAGGTCCCTATTGAATTGACGTATTTTGCTAAGTATTCGCAGAAAGGATCACGCAAAACTCAAGACAAATACATTTCCAAGACGTGTTAGAGGAAGACAGTTGCGAAGTTTGGATCCATCAAACCTATATTACCCCAAACTCTATGCACTTCTACGCTCTACAATCCATGTTGACATTAAGCGACGACTACCAGCCAGCCAAGACGATTCCTGTTCATCCCGATTTTGCAGGCACCGGGAGCAAACCTCTAGCCCGCCCACTATATTCATCAGAAGGCCTAGAGCAGCTTATTACTTCTGCCGTTCTTCAACAAGCAAATTCGCCTTCAACCAACATAAGTGGCGACCAAGACACAACTTTGTTCCAAACTTCAGACATTCCTCTTCTAATCTCGGATCGCGAGGAGGAGGATTCAGGCTCAGATTCAGATATTCTGTCTACTTCGAAAACGCCCGAAGCTCAGTTTTCTGAGAATGGGGGCACCCACAGCTTCGCAGCCGAGGCGGTAAAACGTTCAATAAAAGAGGAGAAAGGCGAGAGGGCGGAGATTTTCACTGTTTTACAGCCGTACAAAAATGTTCTTAATGAGGGCCTGACTGCAACTTCGCAAGCTCTCATAGTTGACCCTTTGTCAGGGAAAGATGCCTCGCAATCTGCTGAAGCCTCAACTCAAGAAGTGTTCAAGACAGAGCGGGGAAAGGTGATGAAGATTATAGTCAAGTACATTGCCATGAAAATCACAAATTCGTTCCCTCCTCCTTCATCCAGAACAGCGGAACCAGAGGAAATTGCTTTGGACGATTATCTCATGATCTTGTCGAGTCGCTTGCAGTTGACTCTTCCGCAGTTCATGAAAGGAATCATCTATCTTTTCAGGTACATGGACATCATCTATCTTTTACGATACTTCAACCAGTCCAACAATTTTGCTAACTATACTGATATGGGGCACGGGTTGAAGAAATTGTTGATAGGGTGCTTCAGACTAGTGCTTGCGAAAGAAAGGGTTTCCAAAGATTGGAGTGGCATTACGGGGTTGAGTAATAAGGAGATCAACAGTATTGTCAAGACCCTCGTGGGGAGACTCAACGGCAAATTGATGATCAAGGATGTTGAGCTTGTAAAGTTAAGAAGTGAGATGTTCAGGTTTGTCAAGATGGTGACCAAGACTGTATAGACAAATCAATATATATATGAAGGAAACTTCGAGTACGTCACCGCTCGCCCACTCCGGCGGCACGTGAGTATCTTCGGAGAAACTTGGAGAGCACCGCGCAATGACTCATACTGTGGCTAGCACGTGAAGCCCCCGAATAGGACGATAGAGCAGTCTGAAGGAGCCAAGAAAGAGCTTAGTCCAAACAGAAACACGAAGATTTTCAATGCCTTATATTTTGTAGTTTTTCGATGTTAAAAAAATTTGGTCACAGTTGTATGACTAATATCGCCACGGCCCTTTGACTGATCCAGTTTTGGCTGAGCGCGGGGAGCCAGACCGAAAAAGTGTAATCGCACCATTTGCTATGCTAATATATGATTTATGACTCATTCGACGGCATCCCGCGCGGAGCGCAATCTCGGGGAAGCCGATAACGACTATCAGTCATAGCGAGGGCGATGATGCAGGAAGCTTATGACAGAAACAAGCAGGAGAAAAATTTTCACATTCAAACTATATAAGTAGGCCCAAGTTCCGTTTAATCCTTCTTTTTTTCTGAAAACTTCCACTTTTCTTTAAACTCCTTTTATAATGTCTGGAAACCCATACGGTCCTAACCCACACGACTACTTGTCCAACGTGAACAGCTTCGAGGTGATTGAGTCCACCTTGAGAGAAGGTGAGCAATTCGCTAACGCTTTCTTCAGCACGGAAAAGAAGATCGAGATTGCCAAGGCTTTGGATGATTTCGGTGTTGACTACATTGAGTTGACTTCTCCTGTTGCTTCTGAACAATCCAGAAAGGACTGTGAGGCCATTTGCAAGCTCGGATTGAAGGCCAAGATCTTGACGCATATTCGTTGTCACATGGACGACGCCAGAGTTGCCGTTGAAACCGGTGTGGACGGTGTTGATGTTGTCATTGGAACCTCTCAATTCTTGAGACAGTATTCTCACGGTAAGGACATGAACTACATCGCTGAGTCTGCTGTGGAGGTGATTGAGTTCGTCAAGTCTAAGGGCATTGAAATTCGTTTCTCTTCCGAAGATTCTTTCAGATCCGACATTGTCGACTTGCTTAATATCTACAAGACCGTTTCCAAGATCGGTGTCAACAGAGTTGGTATTGCCGACACGGTTGGATGTGCTAACCCAAGACAGGTCTACGAGCTTGTCAAGACCTTAAAGTCTGTTGTGTCCTGTGATATCGAATGTCACTTCCACAACGATACCGGATGTGCCATTGCTAACGCTTACACTGCATTGGAAGCTGGTGCAAAGTTGATCGACACTTCCGTTTTGGGAATTGGCGAGAGAAACGGTATTACTCCATTGGGTGCTTTGATGGCTAGAATGATCACCGCAGACAGAGACTACGTGTTGTCCAAGTACAAGTTGCACAAGTTGAGAGACTTGGAGAATTTGGTTGCTGACGCGGTTCAAGTCAACGTGCCTTTCAACAACCCAATCACCGGTTTCTGTGCCTTCACACACAAGGCTGGTATCCATGCCAAAGCCATCTTGGCCAACCCATCCACATACGAGATCTTGAACCCATCTGATTTCGGTTTGACGAGATACATCCACTTTGCTAACAGATTGACCGGATGGAATGCCATTAAGAGTAGAGTCGACCAATTGAACTTGAACTTGACTGACCAACAGTGCAAGGACGTTACTCACAAGATTAAGTTGTTGGGTGATGTGAGACAATTGAACATCGATGACGTTGACTCCATTATCAAAGACTTCCATCAAGAGGTCTCCGATCCTGGCTTGAACCCTGTGAGCGTCAAAGACAACATCACTGCTGCTTCCCTTGAGGAACCAGCAGCTAAAAAGCAAAAGTCTAGTTGATTGCGTTGAATGGCTCATCAATGCACGGCTTTCTTTTTAGCTTCATGAACTATAACGAAAATCACGCTCATTTTACTATGGGGTGTCCTATTGGCCACTCTTTTCATTTCATTACATAGGGATATTTTCTTTAGATTTAAAATGCAGAACCCTAATATAGTCTCCTAGTAGCCTCGAGTAGTGATTGCTTAGTTATTGATAGCAGCAATCTTTCGCACATTTGGAGACGAGTCGGGGGAATCACATGGGGTAAGGACGCACCGCGCCGAGACCCCGCTTATATCCCGAGCGCACCGGAGGAGTTACCCCGCCGAAACGACGCAGCCAATGTGGGGCCTCTTTCTATAAAGAATCTGGAATTTTCTCATATCTCAATGAGGGAATCCCAAAACCACCGACCTCATGTCCATTCCTAAGACTCAAACCGGATACGGCTTCATTCGCGGCCTGAAAAGCATCAATCGCTTCGATAACTTACCTGTTCCAGAACCAGGTCCCGGCGAAGTGCTCCTCAAAATAGAGGCCGCTGGCTTATGTAGATCGGACCATCATATTCTTATTTCGCAGAATCCTGGCAGCCCAGACAAAATGGTCATGGGTCACGAGATTTGTGGGAGTGTAGCCAAGACAGGCAGCGGGTTGGAGAACGACCCCAGGTATAAGGCAGGAACCCGGTACGCCATGCTTATTTCGAACTCGTGTGGAATGTGCTCTAAATGCAGAGGGGGTGATGACAATCTTTGTACAAACAACAAAAACCAAGCGTATGGAATCACCATGGATGGCGGCTTTCAAGAGTATTTGTTGGTGTCTTCATTGCGGACTTTAATCCCCATCCCCGATTCCGTGAGCTATGGCGCTGCCGCATCAGCAACCGATGCTATTTTGACGCCATTCCATGCTATCAAGAAGGTCAAGGACACTCTCACCCCTACCAGTAAGGTTCTTGTTCTCGGAGCCGGAGGCTTGGGCTTGAACGCGATCCAGATCTTGCGGTCATTTGGGTGCAAAATTGTATGCGTGGACCAAAAACCAGGCAATGAGAAACTTGTGAAGCAATTTGGTGCACATGAATTCTATACGTCTTTTGACGACATTGATCACGAGGACGAATCGTTTGATGTTTCCTTCGATTTCGTGGGAAACCAAGACAGCGTAGATTGTTCTTGCGACTTTGTTGCCGTAGGGGGCAAAATCGTTATAGTCGGTATGGGCAAATCTAGAGTGGAGTTGCCCAACTTTGATTTGTCAAGAAGAGAGGTACAGGTGATCTACAATTTCGGAGGCAACTCAAGCGAACAAGAAGAGGTGTTGAAGTGGATCGGCGCAGGGCTCATAACCCCAGTGGTGGACTCACGCCCAATGTCCGAGTTGTCGGATTACATGGAGAAGATGAAACGGGGTGAGATTGTTGGAAGAGTGGTATTCAAGCCTGTCGCGAAGTTATAGCTTCACTACATTGCACCTAGTGACTTATAGTATAATGTACCGAGGTGCGTCGAGAGAGGCCGATTCGGGATGTAGTCACGTGATTCCACGAACGTGCTCAGCGTAAGGTCCAGCAGAGTTGCACTGACATTCACACACAACTGTTGACAGTTATGGCAAAGAAAGGAGGAGAAAATTCTAAAAAGGCTGCCGGTAATGCTAGAAAAGCCGAGCAAGCTAACAAGAAGCGCGAGGCTAGTGCCGCAGCCGCAGAACAGGCAGAAGCCAGTAAATGGGAGACCGGGTCCAAGAAGGCAAACGCCAAGTTAGAAGAGGCCCAGTTCAAAAAGGAAGAGGCGGCCAGAAAGAAGGCAGAAAGAGATCTCCTTTTGAAAGCAGAGGAGGCCTCCATGCCTTCCAAGGGACAAAACAGTAAACAGCGTGGAGCTGCCAAAGTGGCATCCAGGAGAACAGGCAAGATCGATGACTTCTTGGATTTCAACAGCGCAACTCCCGAATTGAGTGCATCTGGTCTCGACGATGCATTGGCTGCATTGGCATTGACCGGAAGTGAGGGTGGTGTTTCGAACAAGGATATTGACAAGCACCCAGAAAGAAGGGTCAAGGCCGCGTATGCCGCATTCGAGGAAAGAAGACTCCCCGAGTTGAAGAAAGAGCAACCTGGTTTGAGATTGCAGCAAATGAAGAATATCATCTTTAAGGAGTTCAAAAAGTCCGATGAGAACCCTATGAACCAGGATACAAACGTTAGCTACAATGCCACCAGGGAAGAGGTTGAGCAGAAGAAGAGTGAGGTGCGTGCCAACAGAGAGAAGAAGTTTACCTAAATAAAGAAAAGAAGTTCACTTCACTTGAGAAAAGAATTTCACCTGAATAGAGAGTAGAAGTCCACTCGAATGGCTCTGTGTTGTAAGCAAAGGTGACTTGCTAAGCGAGAAGTGCTTTTTTCACAGGAACCAAGTGTGAATAAAGTAGTCCGAAAAGAGGCAGTGTAGATAAAAATCAAGCAGACAGATATCTTGGCACTGTAATTCTATACAAACGAATAAGTTTCTTAAACACCCATGCATTGTGTGCTCGAGAGTACTCCCGCAAAACGTACTATTTTAGCGCAATCTGGTTCAGGTTTTCGAAAGTACGCCTGACTGGAGATTCAGTCCAGCATATTCGGCTGAAACCAGAACGTAATTCGAAATCAGGCCTTTGCTCCTTTTAGAACATGAAACCGTATCTACAAATGGTGCCAGCCGTGGGTTTCGCCCTTAGCTCTCTATCGCGTCAGGAGCAAGATGCGAAGGTGGGAAAAATATGTAGTCGGTGTGTTGGGTGCACTCCGATGGGCCGCGACAATATATAAATGAATCAATTTCTCACAGATTTCTTTGTACACACCAAATACAATCTTTCATTCGCGATACCTGCTCTACATACACGCACTTTCCAACTGCAGAGTTCGAACCCAATTGAGAAGATTCCCCCTCTTTTCTCAGCGTAAGAAACTTCTCTTCACCAAATGTCGAGGTTAGATAGGCTTGTGGTTCTACTAGAAACAGGCTCGACGCCGTTCATTCGCAATACGGCCGCAGATCAGCTCTCTGATCTAGCAAAAGGCCATCCCGAGGACATTTTATCACTTTTGGGAAGGGTGTATCCTTTTCTTAAGGCAAACAAGTGGGAGACCAGAATTGCGGCTGCCAGGGCTTTTGGTAGCATTGTGGCACATGCGCCAAAGTGGGATCCAAACTCTCATGAGTCCTTGGAGATGGAGAAGCAACTTAAGCACATCGAGGACTCTCAGATGGTCAAACAGGAGGAAGAGCAAGCAGTTAAACTAGAGCAAGATGAAGAACTCCGCAAGCTCGATGAGAGCCTTCAGACGTTGGTCAATTTCGATTCCTGGAATTTGCCTGAACTTCTAAAAAGTGGTAAAAAGCTCCTTGCGTCCGGAGGAGGAAGCTTTGAAACCACAAAGGAGCCAGCAGCAGAGTCTGGCGCTTTCATAAGCAAGTTTAAAAAGCATAAGCTGCTTATCAAAGAAGAAGCCAGTGAACATGAGGTTAAGCAAGAAGCAAGTCAATCGCCTGCTGCTCGCGAAGAAACGCCCGTGTCTGCTTCATTGCCTGAAGAGACTACAGGGAAATCTGCTGCAGCCAGTGCAAGATTGAAGGCTATGCAAAGGCGTAGGGCCAAGGTGAATGCAAAATCATCGCTGTCCAAAGTCGCTCCTGTTGATTTATCTCAATCTTCGTTATCCAGGAAAATTACAGAGAGTGGGGAGTTAGCTAATGGTGAAGAGAGCGATTCTCTTCAGTTTGATGTTAGCAGTCAACAAGGTGGGTCAAAACTTGTGGTCGAAACGAAAGGCCCGGAATTTACTCCGCTTCTCTCACAACATGCTAAGGCGGCTGGTCTCATTTGGCAGTTTCAAGGCGTCTACGAGCTTTTACTTAATGATCTATTTGATGAGAACTGGGAGATCAGACATGGTTCTGCGTTGGGCCTTCGAGAACTTGTCAAAGCTCATGGTGACGGGGCGGGTAGAGTCATGAATAAAACCAAGGAAGAGAACGACAGAAACAACCAAGCAACGCTAGAAGATCTAGCCGTCAGGTTATGTACCCTTTTTGCATTAGACAGGTTTGCTGATTATGTCAATGACACGGTCGTTGCACCAGTTCGAGAATCCGCAGCACAAACCCTAGCAGCCTTGCTCATTTACCTTGATATTGACATGACACTCAAGACATTTGATGCCCTCAGAAAATTGGTGTGTCAACTGCAAACAAATGACCCCGACACACCTAAATTCTGGGAGGCTAAGCATGGAGGTATGCTCGGTGTCAGGTATTTTGTGAGTGTGAGGACAGACGTCCTTCTCTCTCAGCCTCAGCTTTTGGATTCTGTAGTCTCGATGGTGTTACACTGTTTAAAGGAGAGCGAAGATGATGTTCAGTCTGTTGCAGCATTAACATTGGCCCCTATTGCAAGCGAGTTCGTCAAAACTAGAGTTGTCATTGTGAGATCCTTGTTGGAAGTTGTGTGGGATTGTTTGTCCAGCTTCGAAGATGACTTGTCAGCTTCCATTGGTTCAGTCATGGATTTACTCTCGAAACTTTGCACTCACAAAACGGTAATCGAAATCATGCAGTCGACTGAATTTCAAAAGACCTCAGATTCTTTCGAGACACTTGTTCCAAAGCTTTTCCCGTTCTTGAGACATTCAATTACTAATGTGAGAAAGGCCGCTTTAAAAACCATATTGGAGTTTTTGAACATAGAGGATTCCAGTACCAAGCGCTGGATTTCAACCCGAGCATTACGATTGATCTTCCAAAACTTGTTGGTGGAGCAAAATCCCGAGGTTCTCAGTCTCTCTGAAGAAGTTTTTAATAAGCTTTTAGAGCAGATTGAGGCCACAGACTCTTTGGGATCCGTCGAGGCCTTCTTCTCTCCTCATGCATTGCCCTTGCTTACTTTGATCATGACACCAATTGGAATTGCCAGGCACAGTTACAAGATGAATGCTAAGTTGATCATGAAGCCATCTGGTACTACCTTTGAGAAAACGACATTCAAATGGGACTCCAAGGAAGAAATTGAATCAACATCAGAAAATTCACCCAATGAGGGAACAGCCAAGCGCGGACGTAAGAGGAAGTCTGAGGCCAAAGCCTCGTCGCTTTCCTCTGAAGACCTCAAAATCAACATTGATGCACCAATCCATAATGGTGACGTCATGTTCGTTGGTTTCGAAACTATTATCAGCACAAGAGTCGCTGCGGCTAAGGCTTTTGGTAAAAGTCTTGCATACATGCAAGGAAGCGACACCCTTGTGAAATCTTTTGAAAGCTTCAAGTCCTACTTGACGTCTCCACATGCAACACCACGTCTTCTCTCCGCTATCATCATCGAGGAATACGCTAAAGCATCCAAAGAATTGAAGACAGCAATTCCCGCAGATATATCCGAGACTTTTACATCATTGTTATTAGGTGTTTTGAACGATTCCGATAACGCGTTGTATTTCAGAGAACTTGCTCCAACACTCAAGAGCGTTCGAACTTCTTGCTTACAACTTTTTGACGTGTTTTTAACGAAAGCAAAACTCTCTCGAGGAAAAATTCCGCAATTGCCCGCTGTCGTTCAAGGAGAACCAGAATCAGGTCCAGATGCCTTCAGCTTAGAAAATGCAACCAAAATTATCCATGAAACTTATCCTAAGTTGTTCAAGACCGTCAGTGCTGCATACCGTATTTCTGCAAATGGACCCTTGGAGGACTCGAAGCACAGAATTTCTGTGGCGTTAGCATCGGCTCAACAAGCCTCATCTCAAAGAACGATTAGCATTTTGGCAGCTTGCGCGTCTGCTGTATTAGCTTTACACGGCGTTCCAAGCAAGCTCAATACTATCATCAGACCATTGATGGAGAGCATAAAAATGGAGGAAACTCATTTATTGCATAAAAGGACAGCTTCCTCAATGGCTTCGCTTATTCGTGAGCTTAATCAAATTGGAAAAAAGGGTGCTTCTGATAAAATCTTGAAGAATTTATGTGCATTCATCTGTGTGGATACCTCTGAAGTGCCGGAGTTCATTCATAGCGCAACTCTACAGGATCATATCCTTTCTTTGCGTAAAGAAGAGTCCAAAGTTGACCCTACTGATATTGCCGCTCACGAGCAAGCAGTACATGAGGCGAGAATCAAGAGAAGCGGTGCTTTGTTGGTGATGGAGGATATCACACGTCTTTATGAAGATTCATTGTTTGATTCTCTTCCAAAGTTGAAACAATTACTATTCGAGCCTCTCTGTCAACTTGATCAAATTAATGATGAAGTCTTGAAAGACGAAGCAGTGGGCCAAAGCATTATTGACTCGTTGGGTGTTTTAAGAGCTCTTCTTCCAAAATTACACCCCAAGCTTTATGACGAGGTTTCAAAGCAATTGCCTTATTTACACCTTGCACTCAAAAACAAGCTTTCTGTATTCAGATATTCTGCTGCAAAGTGTTTAAGTGCTATTTGTTCAGCCTTACCATCCAAAGCATTCCCATTCCTTGTGGAGGTCATTCTCCCAATGATTAACAATCCTCTCGAAAACAGATATCGCCAAGGTGCTATCGAAGCCATCTACCACGTTGCAAGCACCATGGGTTCAAAGATACTTCCATACATCGTCTTTTTGATTGTCCCAGTGCTTGGACGTATGAGTGACGCAGACCAAGATGTTCGTGTTTTGGCAAGTACAACCTTTGCATCTATCATCAAGTTGGTGCCTTTGGAGGCTGGCATTCCAGATCCACCAGACATGCCAGAAGCTCTTCTCAAAGGCAGGGATCGTGAAAGAGAATTCATAAAGCAAATGATGGACCCAACTAAGATTGCTTCTTTTGAGTTACCGGTTGCTATCAAGGCCACGTTGAGGAAATACCAGCAGGAGGGTGTCAATTGGTTGGCATTCTTGAATAAGTACCACTTACACGGTATTTTGTGTGACGATATGGGACTAGGCAAGACATTACAAACTATTTGCATTGTTGCCTCGGACCACCACATACGTGCGGAGAAGTACGCCGAAAATCTGTCTGAGGAGTTCAAGAAATTACCAAGTCTTATAATTTGTCCTCCTTCTTTAACTGGGCATTGGGAGCAAGAATTCAATCAGTATGCCCCTCTTTTGAAAGTTGTTGTTTATGCTGGAGGACCTTCTGTGCGTGCAAGCATCCGCTCGCAGATGTCTGATGCAGATGTTATAGTCACATCTTATGATGTTTGCAGAAATGACGTTGAAATTTTGAGCGAGAGCATGTACAACTATTGTGTTCTTGATGAGGGCCACATTATCAAAAATGCAGCTTCGAAGCTCAGTAAGGCCGTGAAGCGCATGAGAGCAGAGCATCGTTTGATATTGTCAGGAACTCCAATCCAAAATAATGTGTTGGAGTTGTGGTCTTTGTTTGATTTCTTAATGCCCGGCTTTCTTGGCACAGAAAAGGTTTTTGTGGAAAAGTTTGCTAAGCCAATTGCTGCAAGTAGGAACAGCAAGACTTCGTCTAAAGAGCAAGAAGCCGGAGCATTGGCCTTGGAATCACTCCACAGACAAGTTCTTCCATTCATGCTTAGAAGATTGAAGGAGGATGTTTTGTCTGACTTACCACCGAAGATCATTCAAGATTACTACTGTGACTTGTCTGAATTGCAAAAGAAGCTTTACAAGGATTTTGTCAAAAAACAGAAAGATATTATTGAGGAGGAGATCTCGAAAGACGACCCCATGGATACCGTCGAGGATAATTCAAAAACACACATTTTTCAAGTACTTCAGTACATGAGAAAGTTATGCAATCATCCTGTTTTGGTTGTGACACCAACCCATCCTCAAGCCGCGGAGGTGGCGGACTATCTTGCTAGTACTAAGTCTGATATACGCAGCCTAGAACATGCCCCAAAACTCACCTCATTGAAAACTCTTCTTTTAGAGTGCGGTATTGGAGTTGGTGATAGTGAGTACTCCACTGCCAAATACAAGGCCAAACAAAAACAACAACAAATGATCTCATCGGAGGGGGTTATTTCACAGCACAGAGCTCTTATATTCTGTCAGTTGAAGGACATGCTCGACATTGTGGAGGATGTGTTGTTCAAAAAGCATATGCCATCTGTCAGTTACATGAGACTTGATGGTAAGACGGACCCGCGCAATAGACAAGCGATTGTTCGGAAATTCAATGAAGATCCTTCCATTGATGTATTGCTCTTGACAACTAAAGTTGGTGGATTGGGTCTCAACTTGACTGGTGCTGACACTGTTATCTTTGTCGAGCATGATTGGAACCCGATGAATGATTTACAAGCGATGGACCGGGCCCACAGACTAGGCCAGAAAAAGGTGGTGAATGTTTACAGGTTGATAACAAAGGGCACTCTCGAGGAGAAAATCATGGGATTGCAAAAGTTCAAGATGAACATTGCATCTACGATTGTGAACCAACAGAACGCAGGGCTTGCTTCCATGGACACAAACCAGCTTCTTGACTTGTTCGATGTGGATGAGAACGCTGCAAAGCAAGAGGATAAATCTGACAAGGACAAGGAAAATAGCATTCAAGAAGATCTCTCTGGTGGCTTGGTTCCGCAAGATGCGGTGGGCGAATTGGGACAGCTCTGGGACGAATCTCAATATGAGGATGAGTACAACCTTGACAATTTCATCAAGACTCTCAAATGAGAGTTCCTACTGTGCATAAAAGTGACATCGCGTACACTTGAGACAATACAAAAACTGTACGACATATGTAATTAAGAAGCATTTTTGACACAAAACAACTTTTGGCTGCTATCATCTAGTTGCAACAAGTGGGTGGTCAGCATAATTAGAAATAGCCGCACCAATGGTGTGAGACTGCATATGCACCTCATCTTCCTCAATGGAGAACATTGAAGCCATAAACTGCTGAAAGGAAGACACAAAATGACACAGAACCCTGAGTCCAGAATACGTCATATAACTGGAGATGCAGCTGAAGCATCTAGATATTTAGTTTCTGACGAGAAGTCGAGTACTCTCAGATTGGCGGAGCCTCTCGATGCCGACAATTACAAGAAAAATCCACCCAAATGGGTGCACTTCATTGCAGGTGGAATAGGTGGCATGGTGGGCGCCATAGTGACTTGCCCGCTTGATGTGGTGAAAACAAGAATGCAATCTGACTCTTATAATGCCGCTTACAACAAGCTTCCGAAGCATGGCAATCCCCTTGTTAAAGGCTATCAGCATTTGAAGGAAACCTGTGGGGTCATTGCCAACATCCGTCGAGTTGAGGGTGGGAAGGTCTTGTTTCGAGGTTTAGGGCCCAATTTAGTGGGTGTTATACCGGCACGATCAATTAACTTTTTTACTTATGGCGCATCAAAGGAATTCATACTGTCTCATTTCAACAGTGGACAAGAAGCGACATGGGTTCATTTGGCTTCCGGAATAAGTGCTGGATTTGTCACCTCTACAGCCACCAATCCAATTTGGTTGATCAAAACAAGGCTTCAGTTAGACAAGACAAGAGGCAAGCATTACAAGAACTCTTTGGACTGCTTAAAGTATATTTTGAAGACAGAGGGATTTTTCAGTTTATATAAGGGATTGAGTGCGTCTTATCTTGGCGGAATAGAGTCCACGATCCAATGGGTTCTTTACGAACAAATGAAGCTGTTTTTAAACAAGAAGTCTTTAGAGAAGCACGGCCTCGCCGGAGAATCTAAAACTACGAAAGATTACGTCTTGGAGTGGTGCGCAAGATCTGGGGCTGCTGGCGCAGCCAAATTCATTGCATCTCTAGTTACATACCCTCATGAAGTTGTCAGAACGAGGTTGAGGCAAGCTCCATTAGAGAAAACTGGCAAGCCGAAATACACAGGCTTGGTTCAATGCTTCAAGCTCGTGATAAAGGAAGAGGGTCTAATTAGCATGTACGGAGGATTGACTCCTCATTTGCTTCGTACTGTGCCCAACTCAATTATCATGTTTGGAACATGGGAGCTTGTCGTTAGGGTTCTCTCCTAATACCAGACTGTTTCCGGCCATCTTGTATATATTTAGCTTCTCGTGTTATTAGTATTATAGAGTTACTCATCCGACATAACTTCCTGCTCGCTGTCAGTATCTAAATTAGAATCATGATAGTCTATAGGGTCTTTTCTTCTTTTTTGTGGGATTGTGCTGGTATTGTTTTCCGTTTTAGGGGACGGAGTCGGTACGGTTCTATTTTGCACGGATTTGTAAAATCTAGGTGGCTCTCCCTCTGGAGGTTTGATCTCTAGCTCTTCTATGAGGGGATCTGGTGGAGTTGATAAGTTGATTTTAGGTGATTTTTTCATGTTACGGAACGAACTGCAGCTCTCGATTGAAACGTTCGACGCTATGGGTACCTTTCCTAGCGGATTGAGCTCCGCATTGAAGTACACTGACTCCCGCCCTAAGAGCTTCCGCTCTGCCTTTTGCTTGGCTAGTTGTGCTTCTTCCTGGCTTTTCAAGAACTTCTCAATTTTGTCTTTGAAAAGCTTGTTCTTCACAATGAAGGTCCAGTCTTGTCGGAGGTTTTGCAACTTCTTCTGCTGGCTTGGATCTAGTTCTTTGTCTTTACCAAGAGCTGCTAGCTTCTGGATGTGGAAGTAAAGTTTTATAGGGTCACACGAAGATAGTTTGTCAAGTTTGTGCTGGTGTTTTTGGCGTTGTTGAATCTTCTGGCGTTGCTTCAGTTCATTCTTGCGTACTTCTTGAGCTAAACTGTAATTTCCCCGAATCATTATGGCACAACGACTCACAATTCCAAGACTGGAGAATGGAAATAAGGAGAACCTATTATCCGTAAATGTGGTTCCGTGTCAACTAACAAGTGTACGTGACTTGATCACGCTAGGTGTACTGGTTTCTCTGCGTGAACTGAGTACTCGTTCGACAGGTCCACACTTACTTCGTGCTGGCACAATGGACAACCCTTCCAATCTCAATCCACATAATGGAATTCCTACAGAGTCTCTAGAGCTGTTGAGAAATAAACTTAACCAGGTGTACCAGTCTTTAAGAAAACTAGCGGACCAAATTAATCATGCCAATCGTCACCCTAAAGGCAAGCTTCCGAGCTTTCCTACTTTGCATGGCCAATTTCAGGTTCTAATCACGCAGTTGCATACCATAGCTTCTCAGCTAGATACCAACGAAAGTGTTTTAAGGTCGACGAATGTGTATCCGCTCCCCAATTTTCCCACCACCCAACACGAGGGCTTGGTGACTACGTTGTTGCGGAAGAAGCCGCTACCTGAGGTCGATGAGTGGATGAGCGCCGCTTTGAATGAGAGCCAATCTTTTCTGATCCCCATAGATAAAGACAACGAGTTTGCAGAGTGGTGTCATCTCAAAATCAAGGAGTTAGAAGAGGAATTCAATTTTGACGGGTTTCAAACCGAGAACGATCTCAAGAAGCTTGAAAGTCAAAAAAATCATGAGCCAGAAAGAAAGATTTCGTTAGAGGAACTTGAGGCTAAAAAGCATAAGCCGATGTCTCCGAACGAAGTTATGCGGTTTATGACTAAAGGGGTAAAGAGCTAGAATGGAAGGGTCAAATGCATGGATTTCGAGCGTGGATTTGCAAATTGTATATATAAGGTTGTAGCAAATCACGCCTGATCTTGACTCTGGAAATATGAATCGTAGAAGTATAGCACGGAGAAGATCATGAATGCAACAGCACCACCAAAAGTCACATTCCGCATGGAGATACGCTTGGCCAAAAGCTGGCCACCAACGGTAGCAGCAGCAGTACAGAGCCCGTGACCAACAATAGCACCAAGGATTACCATCCAATAATCGGAGCCGGCGGCCAACGCGATGGTGGCAATTTGGGACCGGTCTCCCCATTCTCCCAAGAAAGTCATGACAAATACCTGGATCCAGACGGGCGACAACACGAAGGAAGCCAAATTATTGATGTGAGAAAGAACTTCACTCTTGGTAGATGCAGAAGCGGAGTTCCTAGAAGAGTTGCTGCCGCCCTCCAAATCGTCCATCTGGATGTTCATCTCGCTTGCTTGCAATTCCTCTTCAACTTCTGCCATCTCTTCACCTACGCCTGCATCCTTAGACATAGACATGGCCTCTCTAAAGAGCTTGACACCAAAAACAGCAAACAAGATAGCTGCGAGAAATTGCGTGACCCTCTGGGAAATTAACGTTGGCAATGCATGTCCCACGATACCCGACAACACCGTCATGATGGCTAGAGACGAGAAGGCGGCAGAAAACACCAAGAGCTTAGGATGCTTCATGGACATCAAGGCTGCGATCAAGAAGGTCTTATCACCGATTTCTGAAACAACAATCATGGAAATGGACATGTAAAAGGACTGCAAGTTGTTTTGTTCCTCATTTTGATCCGAGCCATCGCCAATCTGAGCTGAGGGAACGTTGTCGGCATCGCTGATTTGGTCCACCTTCAAAGAAAGCCCGTCATCCTTGGCGGCAGTAACTGCCGACACAAGTGCTACGGTGTACGCAAGTACGAGTACCACGTTTAAAGGTTTCATAATGCTAATGCGCAGCTTCTAAGTGGTTCACTCTGAGAACAACGGTCCTACTCCGAGGCCTGCCGCTAGCGTTTTGTTCATGCAGGCAGACTGCACTTAACTGCGTCAAAAACACGCTGATTTAGCCGACGATGACATGCCTCGTGATGAGAGTTTAAGGTATTGAGGCAGAAAATAGGCGCTTTTCACCTGAATTATTTATGGTAGCTTCATATACTTGCTAGTCGCACTCCTTGACATGGCACTTAGGAATCACTCATAAGTGATGACCGCGACGTTTCCAAATCTGAGTAGCGAGCAGAGATAATTTATCTCGATTAATTTTCCCGAGAAAATTATTATCTAGTATTTCACTTGTGGTGATCTTCCACTAGACTTCGGGACTTCGTCAAGAATCGCACTTCAAAAAGTGTACACCTAAACTCATGCAATAAAAAACGCATGAGTTGGCCATCTCTAGATTCGCGCAGGAACGGCTTGTCGATGATTATGATCCCGTTCTTCGCCAGTGCGCGCACATGAATAGGTTTTAATGATTCAAGAGAGGCAGTGCCTTCATGCAAGGAACCTTTCGCACATGTGTATGCTTGGAGTGCATGCGGTGGGGAATCATTCTCCTTGTAAGTACTTGGCGATATATAATTTGGTCCAGGAAATCTCCAGATTTTCTCTTCTTTTTTATTCGTTTTCTTAAAAGCACAGATTTCTGAACGAATTTCCAACACACATTTCAAAGCTCAGAATCCCCGTCCGAGCCCCGATGTCAGACACCATAACAGATTACCCTGTCAAGGCGCCAGGAAATAGGATCCGAGCCACTTCCCAAACAGAAAGAGGCACAACCAGAGACCGCTCTGGCTCGCTCAACTACTCTTCAGCAGATAAGTCAAGAAACCATTCGTTGTCGGTCTCGTCAGTGCAGTCCAATATGTCAGATGACTGCGAGCCATATGACCAGAATCTGAACCATGAGATCGTGGACTTGGAAAAGCAGCTCATTATCTCAGCAGGTTCCCGAAAGGAGTCTGTGAGGTGCTACGTGTTTAAGATTCTCTTCTTGACGACGGTAGTGTTTGGATGTGGGGTGCTTGTGTTCTATGCTCTCTGAGCCTCTCGCCTGGCGCCAGTGACTCGGAACCCACATCAATCCAGTGATGTACTTTTTCGAATTTTATATTTAATCTTGCTTGATGCATTTCAAAATATCTTTGATAATTTTTGTAGTTTGCAATCTTCGCCGTATACTTATTATTCCCCGCAATGTGGAAACGCGCATGGCCATCATCTGATGCTTCAGACCCGCATGCTCTTCCTACGCAGATTCTACTCCCAGAAAAGCCCCTCCGCATTGAGCGAAAGATTCCAGCAGATTCTAGATGAAAAGCTCTCCATATCCAACCATTCACTGATTTCCAACAACCCTGAGCTTGTGAAAGCATATAAGTCACATTCTTTGAAGGATGAGAAGCTTACCGATGCAGCGGAGCAAAAGGCATTCGAGCAGAAATATCAGCGTGAAATAGGACTTATCAAGAGTCAAAGTCAGTTTCAGAATGGTGGGAGCATTCTGCTTGATATCCCATGGGAAGGATCTGAGCGGATTTTTGATACAGCTTCCCGGATGCTACATGACTCGTTGCCGAAGGCAAAATCCATCAAGTTCCAGGCTAAGATATTTACCCCTGCAGTGGGATTGAAAGACCGAATCGAAGGAGCAAAGGAGGGCGCATTAGACTACAAAATCAAACCTCACACCGATAAAGAAAGAGATGATTTCCGTGAACTCTATAAAGAGCGCTTGCTAGGACCATCTATGTTCGTGGATACGCTGTCGCCTAAGGCAACATTGGGTTTGATTGGAGGGTTGGCTGACTCCCGGATCAACGCTGCTATAGACCGCAAGACCGGGAAATTCGAATCTCGTGACATGGACACTGTTCGTGGCAAGCCTTTGGATAAGGCAAGGTTGGCAAATTGCTTGGATACAAATTTCTTCTTGAACGAGATTTTGAATAAGCAAGAATGCTTGCCTCCATGGATCGAAAACCAGCAGGGTGTTGAGAGAGAACTCCAGCAGTTTCGAAATGACCTTAGTAAAGCGTTATTTCTCATAATGCTAGATATTTTGCGGTCCAGGTGCGGAGATAACGATACCAAAATTGCTGCGCTTATGAAAGATAACAGTGCTGGTATCTGTCAAGAAGTGAATCGGCGATATCTTGAACAGCATTCCATATATTTCACTGCAAAAGTCAGAGATTTGAATCGTGGTATACGCAATTATAATCTCCAATGCCCAACAGGAGCGTTGCATAAATGGAAGATCGTGGAGAACAAGGAATTAGCAGATCGCTTGGCGCAGTTATCAACAGAGTTTGAATCCTTGTTCGAAGGGTACAGAAAACAAAGAGACTCAAAAGCGCCACCTACCGCTGCTCCATCGAGATCCTTTTTCCCTATACGGCGTAAGAGAGTCGAAAATAATCCATCTGTTGCTTCTGGATCACTGTCTTCGTTATGGGACCTGATTCGAAGCAGATTCATAAATTAGGCCACAAGTTTCCAGAAAACCGCCAAAATCACCACCCATGCGCCAAGCCAGGCCTTCCAAAGTGCCAAAAACTTGTACATAGGACCCTTTTGTCTCGATGATGTTGTTGACTCATTGAGATACTTTTCAAATGCTAAGCTCATTTCTTTCCGGGTGAAAAGCTCGTCAACACGTCTTCTTCCATTCTCACCCATTTGAGATTTGAACTTGGGATTAAAGTCTGTAAAATACTGCAACATCGTAGATGCCCATACATCTGCATCATTAGGCCGGTTGAAACCTGTTGCGGAGTCCATGTTGTTCCCGGTAAAGTCCACAATTGACTCCAAAGGCCCTCCCCTATTGATCGCTAGCACAGGTGTTTTCTTCAACATACTTTCCACTGGTACTATACCGAAATGCTCGAAAGTGGGAGTATAGAGCAAAAGCTCTGCTTTTTTCAAGGCTATGTTCCTGATTTCCGTGCTCACAGATGGAAGAAAAATTACCTGCGTTGATTTTGGCATAGCAACTAGTTTTCCACGGAAAGTATAATGAACTAACTTCATCTTGTCACACTCTGCCTCAAGCTCTTTCAAGTATTCCACATTTTCACGCACACGAGGGTCGAAGCCCCCCGCTAAGATCAACTTAGGTTTGCTAGTCCCTGCAGGTAGCTGATCCAAAAGAAGAGCATATGCTTTCAAAGCCAAGCCGATATTCTTAACTCTCTCAAAGCGGTTCACAGAGAGGAAAAATTTACTTCCACCCATGAACTCAGTAAACGAATCCTCACCAGCGAGATCCATTTCCCCCTCGGCAGTGTCGACACAAGGGTAAATTACACCTGGGTCCATGGATTTCAAGGATGTGAAAGTCTTGTGAAAGATGGACTTTGTGAAGTTAGAGTTCACCACCACTTGGTCGCTTACTCCAGTTGTCCATTCCTCAATGGCATTAAATGGTAGCCGGTATAGTTTTTTGGCCAAGCCACCTTTTTTGGCCATAAGCTGGTCCGGAAAGTGGCAGTAGAAAAGCACTTTTGTGGTCTTTTTGCTGAAGATACTGAGGAAAGGCACACACATCGAGAGCTGGTCCACCACGAAGAAGTCGTACTGATTTATTTCGCCCGTGACTATCAATCTCAATGTCAAATAGAGCTGGCGAATCATAGCAAAAACTATTGCAAACTTTCCTAGGAAAGATGACGGCAAAAAATCCCCGTACACACTGACATCTAGCACGTCGGATTTCACCTCGTCAAAGCAATGAGATTTGTCGCAATGTGATGTGTAGACTTTCACGGAATGTCCCAAATTTTGAAGTCCGACGGCCGCATCCACCACTAGACGCTCAGCACCACCAATACCTAGATCGGGATGTACGAAAGCAATTCTGGCCATGTTGAGTCGGGTGTATGAAAGTCTACGATCGCGTTCTAGTATGGCCGAGTGATCGCGCGTGGTACTGAAAAAAGGTGTCTGATTAGACTATAAATAAAAGACTTTGAAGAGTACATTGAAAGAAGTCCTAGTAAACCCACTTGAAGTCGAAGTTGCAAATGAACAAGTTGACATTTAATTTGCTCACGCAAGATTCGCTTCTGCCAACGATGCTTTGGCTATGGCAGCTTCGGCCTTTGCGGCCTGTGCCTCGCGCTCCTCTCTCTTTCGGAGCTTCTCAGCCTTTCTGTCATATCGAGTATCGTCTGGGTTGAAACCTGCTTCCTCCGAGCCCCAAACAGCCCAAGAGGGAGTCTCTTTGACGTAGTCCAAATCCTCAAAGTCCTTGCCGCTTTCGAGCAACTCAAAGAACTTGGGGTAGTCGATGTGTGTGTGCCATTTGTTGTTGATCTTAAACTTGGTATGAGCGATCAAAATACAACATGAGTGGGCATGCTCGGCAGCGAGCTCATAGCTGCTACCACGGGACTTGAGTTCCGCTACCAAGCTCTCCACAAATATCTTGCACTCATCATAGAATGGAATGTTCTGCATCGTCAATGGGTTACCATTTTCATTGGAAGAACCACAGAAAGTTGCGCCCTTGACCTCAATCTGCGAGGGCTGCGCTCTCTCCACCATGTCCGCGTAACTCGCAATGTCGCCCATGTTGAAACCCTTCACTAACGTCAATCTGAAGACCGTTCTTTGGTGCGCTTGAGTTGTGCGCAAAATATCAAGACATGCAATAAGCCTTTCCCAGAAATCCGAGTTAAGAGGCCGGTCCACTTTCTTCAAGTCAGTCTTTGTAGGTGCATCAATACTGACGTAAAGCTGCGTCACCTTGGACAAAGCTGCCAAGTTATCTGGATGTTGTGCATTGCATACAAGGAAAGAAGAGATGTGTCTTTCGTGCAACATGGCCGTGAACTCATTGATATGTGGATAAAAGATGGGCTCTCCTACCAAAGACAAAGCACAATGGCGCACTTGGAAAGCTTCTTCGAACCTATCCATCTGGATTCCTGGAACACCACGCATCTGCTTGATCTTTTTGTAGTGGCCTTCGAGAGCTCCGGCCAAGACTTTTTCGGGCGGGTCCAATATCCAACGCCAGTTCAGCTTGGCAACAGGATTCGTTCCATGACGCCAGCAGAAAACACACTTGTTAGAACAAGCCAATGATGGAGTAGTTTCCATACACAAGTGGGAACGGATCCCATAAAATGCAAATTTGTAACATGATCCTCTTCCACGCATAGCACTTTTGGTCCAGCGGCAGATCTTTACTCCCGAGTGTGACCCAACAATAGTGTATCCTTGTTTCGTAAGAGACTTGTAGGTGGGCGAGTCTTTGGCCACCATTTCTTTTGGTGCATCAGTAGAAAACTTGCCGTTGGAAGCCTTCATAATAGCACCCATATCTTCGACGTCAACAACGTCATTGGCCAAATCAACTTCATCGTCCTCTGCATCGCTATCATCAAGGTCTTCGTTCTCATTAACGTAAAATGGCTCGTCATCAACTACAAGCTCTGCAAAACGATTTATCCAGTCGTAAGCCTTCGGCTCCCCCTCGAACTTCATGCAAACTTGGCCCAAGGGAAAGAGCCTACGGGCACCTAGTTTACCTAGCCATTTGTCTGCCAACACTGCCTGGTAGCAGAACTTTTCGCCGCCCCAAGACTCAGAGTCGCCGAGACCTAACACAGCGAAGCCAGCCAAGCTTTTCAAGGGGTACTTATCGATGCGGAAGTCCTGGGCAGTCTCTTTCAAATGCTCTAAGAAGTAGTCAATAGGCGAATCTGTCTCATAAGACGGAAGCACTAGCAAGTAGATGGGAGGAGCTTCAAATTGTGGGGTTTTAAGAAAGTACTCTTCCAAATCATCAACATCATCATCGAGAGAGAGAAGTTTTGGAGGAAATTTCAATCCGTCTGCATTCAGAAGCTTGTCAAGAAGAGCAGTGGCCACACGCTTCGATGAGCCGGTAAGTGTGGTGTAGAATATTAGGATGGGGGAGTCCTGGAGATTAATGGCGAACGACGTGGAAGCTGACAGAGGCTTCTTGGCTGCTTTCGTTGCCTTGTAGACTTTCGGTTGTCTGGTACGACGAACGGCTCTCTTTCCGGAAGCAGGAAATGTTGTCTTTTCCGATGTTACGTAAGCATGAGTGAAGTCCACCTCATAGATGGGCAGAGGCTTGTTGATAACTGCTGGCAGAAGCTTTTTTGACCGTAAACAGATATACCAGACTGCACATGCGAACGCAAGAGATATTCTGCCACCAGAAAAGCAATAAAACGTGCAACAGACTGGAAATATGGCCAGGGTCCAGTCCATCTTGCAAGAAAAAAAGTGGCAGAAAATGTGATGAGACCAGGGTGCAGGATTTGCACCCACGATAACTACGTGGGTGCGTGTTAGACATGAGATTTACTTAACTTCGATACAGGACACAAGGACGAAAGGACAGGAATGTCAAGGACTGAAACTATATCTAGGAATGTAACCGGAATGTGTGACATCAATCCAAGCTACACAGCAAGCAAGAGAAAATAGCAAGCAAGAGCAAATAGCAAGCAAGAGCAAATAGCAAGCAAGGATGATTAGCTATATCTCGACTAGCTATATAAGGACTTGAAGATAAGCCCCAGTTCTTGAAGAAGCAAGAACTCCATTAGTTAAATACGATACTACAGTCAATAAAGATATCTCTATATTTAGTATCCCTGAACGGGCGAGTTCCTACTATTAGCGTAGCCGTTCAGGAAGAGTCGAATTCCAACGATCATTATCGTTCTTGGACGATCCTTAAATATTAACAAGCCGTTAGAAGCTTAAACCTAATGCGAATACGGGCTAAAGCCCCAGGTCGCATAATAGTTCTAACAGTGCGAATGCGGCACAATTAAGTACATGGCATAAACTAATCTGTCCCGATTCAAAAAGACTATGCAATGAATTATTCTATGTGGGGTACTGTAGACTAAGGTATAAAGTTTTGCATTTCTTCCGTTTTTTTCCTACTTGCCATTTATTCTATTCACTGCTATTCGTTGCTATTGCCCTTGAACTGCTTATCAACAAACATAACATTTCAATATAAATCTAATTTGGTGCAATGGATTACAATCACAACTTTTTTTTTGACGCTTACAACACTGGTAGTGCTGAGTTGCAGGAGCCCGTGGGTGAAGAGAGATCTCAATATGAAGAGGTCGTTACCGATCCCGTTTTGAACAACATGAGTGAGGATCCTATGTCTTTCTTGAAGGACTTGGACCCCACCGAGCCGCCTTCATCATTCTTAAAGGATGGTGAGATGCTTGATGAGTCTGCCATTATTCTGGTTGAGGATATTTTCCAATTTGATTCTCCTCAACTTTATGAATTTGATCTTAGCATCGAGCCCGCTCCAGTTCTCGAGACAGATTTGCAACCGTTGGAACAGTTGCCAGAAAATTTCCTTGCGGATGACAATTTCTGGATTGAGCCGTCGAATTACCAGCTTGTTGATGAGTTTCAATGGAGCACAGAGTGCCAATGGGAACCAACAGGGAATAATGAATTGGAGAAATATGTAGATTTGTCGCCATCTGATATTCCTTTTGTGGATCAAACGTGCTTGTCTTCGGAAGAAAGTTTGATGCAATTCGCACCCATAGATCCACAGTATTCCAACACCCTTCAATTTGAGATCAACCAAGATACTTCTTCAATTATTCCAGAGAACCCAACAGATCCGGGTGAAATGGTGATTGATGTTCGAAACATATGGCAATGGTTCACGCCTGAGGGTTCTTCGAGCAGCAGCCAGGCCGCCCCTCCTCAACCCACTGTTGAAGATACCCAAGTCGAGATTGAAGTGCAGCCAACAAGCACAAGCAAGGAGGTGACCCCCAAACTTGAAACCTCCACTGGTAAGCCAGACCGGCGTAAAGCTAAGCCCATCGCCAAGCGGTTTCGGACTTATGGCTTTGTTTCCTTGTTGCCTTCGTTTGTGCAATGCTTAAGCGTGGTGCTCGACTACAAAGGGTACACCGGAAACATCCGCCAGATCGTCTTGAATGATTCTATCACCAATATGGCAGTGCAAGCGCATGACGTGGAACAGCAAAAGAGACACATGCTCAAGCCACTTGAAGAGATTTACTACCCCAAGGAAAGAGAGGCTTTGTTTGGCAATGTTCCTGGAGCTCCAGAGAACGAAGAACGTACGCTTTCGGTTATTTCGGGTATTTTGCAACGGAAGATTCATGTGCGTGAAATCAATGAGATTCTCCACGCGGTGGGCCTGTTCGCCTACGTCAAGTCTGGAAGGTTCAATATCAATAGCCCATATGAGCCCCAGTATTACCGGTACGAGTTAGATGACAGAGGCCGGGTGGTGAATGAAAGCAAGTGTGGCATGTGTGCCTTTTGTCCGTCAGTCAAGTTCCTTCCCTTCAAGAACTCGAGTTATCTTTCTCACATGACTCTTGAACACGGAATTTTTGCCAGCAACTACGTGGTTCCAGAGGGCCTTTACTACGGTCGGTACCGCATGTGTAGATCCAACGATCCATTGAAGACTAGAATGGTCAAGGCCCTCCAGTGTCCTGCATGTTTTCAGGTGATTGAGGTTGCTTGCTGGAAGAACAAGACAAACCCGCTTTTGAGCTATTTCAGGCACTTCAAGAAGATCCACCTGAACCTTAACAAGACTTTTACCTCAAGTTTTATTGATCCTGTTCTGTTGAAGCATCAGGGACTTGAGACTTATCAAGATGAAATGATTTGAAGTCGGTATGCTGCAGCACTGTGTTCGCGCATTTCTCAGTATATAATTTTACACCTTAACACCACGTCGATACACAACTACACCGTAAAGTCCTGCAGCTCTGTGTAAATACTGACGATTGTCACGCTGGACAAGTGCCTCTCTGATAGACATAACAAACTGTCAGGTACACATAGACCCCAATCTTCCATTACCTTTAGCATCTTACGTCCACTATTACATTATAAGCAGAGGCAGACACCGGGCTACAATCTCAGAAGAGAATGTCTAGTAGCCCCTCCCAAAAATCACAATCAAGGACTATCACGCTCAATCAAGTACGTGATCTTGGCATTTCGAAGGATTCTAGTGTTAATTCCAAGAGACGCCTGCCTGTGTGGAAAGATTTCGGGGCATATTTAGACCAGAAGCTAGACTGGCACTTGAACAAGTCCACTGAAGCAGAGAAATTTGAAGACTCTGACGCATATCTTAGTCACTTTGCTGGTACGTCTCAGCTATCGCAGGTTTTAAACTTCAAGATCTGCTCCATTTGTGAAAGACCCATTGCTGAGAAGTCCTTACTGTCCCACTATCCAAGGTGCTTAGAAATGAAAGAGAAGAAGCAAGCTGCGGACCCACGAACAATGGCCGGAGGCATCAAACGAAAACGGGGAAGAGCTTCATCTGTATTGGATGCAGGGAATTCTTCAGTGGATTCCTCCAGAGGGGCCACGCCTGCTCCACACACACCATCCTCGGTTGCCCCGTCAACCAAAGTCAAGAAGAAATATAAGAAATCGCAAATGCAAAAGGAGAAAGAAGCCGCTAATGCTGCTGCTGCTGCCGCTGCCGCTGCCGAAGCTGCAAGTGCACGAGCTAATAATGCTGCTAGCGCAAAACGAAAGAAGCAAGCCAAAGCCAAAGCAACCTCAAAGGTGAAAGGGCCTGTTGATGTCGAAAAACAATGTGGTGTTCCACTCCCGCTGGGTGGATACTGTGCACGGTCTTTGACGTGTAAGACACATTCTATGGGAGCCAAAAGAGCAGTTCCGGGGCGGAGTGCACCCTACGATATTTTACTACAACAATATCAAAAACGGAACCAAGCAAAACTAGCTGCAAGCAATGCTTTGGCAGCACAGCGCAGGGAAGATGCGCAACTCTCAGGAATGTCTGCTGGTGAAGACTGCGGGGCTGGAAAGTTTAATGCAGTGCTTGGGCCCGATGAAGAAACACATCTCGTGCTCGAGGGACTTTCGAAAAACTATCCTATTCCGTTGGAGCGTAAGGTTATTGTACCTGTCCGCAACCGTCACCGGTTCCTATACATGCGTGAGGCTTATGCCAATGCTTTAATAACAAATGGGACCGCCTCGGCTGCTCTGGCGGAGTCTAATGACCTCACATTAGCCAACCAAGCGATTTCTGGCTCCATTGGCGGCTTGCAGGGCCGTTGTGCTTTGGTTAATGTTGATAACAAAACGACAAACAACGAGACACAGAGCTACGCTACGATTCCAGGGGAATTGTATCAGGTTCGTGCCCCTCTGAAAGCAGTATTGGTTACTGCGCAATACAACCATCAGCAACAAGTGCTATTTCAGCAACAGATCATGAAGTTGCAACAACAACAACAGCAGCAACAACAGCAGCAATTACTAGCTAAACAGCGTCAAAAGATGCAGCTCGAGGGAAAGCTGCAGGAGTCCACTCCCCAGCTACAGCAAACGCCTCTTTCCAGCTAAACATATATGAAGGTTCCTTCACAATACTTACATTCTTTGAATAGAATTACCTAATTAAAGCTTTATTGACTAGTCATCCAGTGACCTAGTTTTGGGCCAGAGTGGTCTATATTTGACGATCCAAGGGTGCTTTCCCACTTCCGCTAATGGAAGCCTGTCCTTGGGGTCCTTTTGAAGTAGCTTTTTGATGAGGTCTGCAGCTTCCTCCTCTAGGAAGCTGGGGATGTTGAGGTCGACCCTTGCGATTCTCTTGTAGGTGGCTGTTTTGTCGACTTCTTCGAATGGGGGCCTTCCTACTAGAAACTCGTAGCACAAAATACCAAGCAGCCAGATATCGACGCTGAAGTCATGCTCCTTGGACTCGACCATTTCCGGAGGTAAATAGTCCAATGTGCCACAGATAGTCAATCTCCGGTCAGTTTGAGGTTCTGACTTGACGGACCACCCAAAGTCACTTAGCTTGATTGTCTTATCGGCCGATAGTAGAATGTTTTCTGGTTTTATATCACGGTGTATGACACCCTTTGAGTGAAGATACTCCAATGCACAGGAGACCTGGTATATGTAGTTGGAGGCGGTAATATCATCAAAGCGACGGTAAGTCTTGAGGAGTTGATATAATTCTCCATAGATTGCGTACTCGAGAATGAGGTACACGTTGACATCGTCGTAAAAGAACCCATATAGCCTGCTGATGTAAGGGTGTATTAGATCACGCTGGATCTCGATTTCCCGTTTAAAGTTCTTCTCGAGCTTCAAATTCACTAGGTCTTGTTTGGACATCACTTTAATTGCTGATATAAATCCGGACTGCTTGTGCCGGACGCAGTAAACCTTGCCCAATTTGCCTTTGCCCAATACTTTGCCGAATTCAAAGTCACGGAGTTGCGTTTGTCTCTTCTGTTGAATCTGGAGCTCGGGCCTGTGGGGCCCCGGTTTCATATGCCGCCGTGACTTCAAAGCAGTGTGGTGCGCATTCATGGTATTGGCGGAGACTCTCCCCAAGGGGAGCAGGGACGGAGGCAGATTCATCTGGGGCGAGATGGATGAGGCTTGTTTTGCCTCAAATGTAAGGTAAATACAGGGTGTGTATACACTACATTTTGCGCACTCGCGTTGGAGCACCAAACACGAGCCTCTTGTCAGAATTTCCGTATACGTCCATTAATTCACAACCACTTTTTTTAAATTCTGTTTTTGGTTTTTTTGCTTCTTCACCTTCTTGTCATCTTTTTCTTTAATCGTCTTCACCCTGCACTCCAGACCTGTTTGTTGAACGTTAGTCTCACTGTCAGCTCGTTGTTTCATGAGCGTTTGGCCTGTTAAATTAAAAACTTCATTGCGTCCGTCTACCTCGTTTGCCGACGAGCGGCGCGAACAAGGTTAAAAATAGAACATGTCAATTAAATTCCCAGTTTCGATTTTGGGTCTGACATTCTGCCATTCTCTTAATGGGTTTCGTAAACTTCAGCTCCATATCGAGTGTATCCTTGTTTAGCCAACACTAGCAGGTGTGTTTTCTGACTCACTAGACCTCACTCAATGCTTCCTACCCTTGAAGATGTAGTTTTTTACCTTAACTCAGCTATGCAGGGGGTCAGTGCCATAAATTGCAATTTATTTAATAACTATGCCATAAATTGCAATTTGTTTAAAAACTATGCCATAAATTGCAATCTGTTTAAAAACTATGCCATCAAGTGTAGAACTGGAAAACCACATCTGGCTTGCTGAAAAGCCATGAGCATGCACTCCAACCTCGTCTATCAGCCACTGGAATGCTGTCCAGAGGTAAGGACGGTGCCGCTTATACGGGGCCCCGTCTTCAATTGGTGCATGCAAAGACCTACGGCCAAGTCCAGAGTGATCGTGACAGCTGACTTTTATGGCATACCATCTGACACTCTGTCTGGCAGACTAATTTCTTCACCACTCTATAGCGCGCCTTCAGAACTCTCAAGTCGTCGCGGCGGCTTGTTTTTATTGTTTGTTGCTACAGCTTTTTCTCCACACAACACTCAATCCTCAGTCTTTCGCTTCCCGTCTACGTGTGTGCTGTCCATTGTGTGTGCAAAACAAGTTCTTTCCCCCGCGTGTATTGTTTCCAACTAGAAAAGGCCCTTGAGCTGCGCCCCTGAAATATTCCCCCAGTGCTCGCCTCAGCACCACTTCTGTCTCCGCGAGCGCTGGCATCCCCTTAAACAATGAACCAGTCGGGAAACAGAAATTCGATTTTTGGGTGGGTTAAAAACCTCAAACACAAAACCTTGCTGAGCGATTCCGTGGACCAGCTCCCCGAAGACAGCAATTACTCTGATTCCCGCTCGCCCTCCCGTGCTTCTTTCCAGTCGGGCCCCCCACCCAACTACACAAGCTCGCCAACCAAGGAGACGCTGATCCCACAACCACACAGTAATACTGGCAATTGGCCCCAGACAGCTTCTGGCGCTACGGATTTTCTCCGCCCTCTTCTCAGCCACAAGTCTCGCTCCACCAACAACGTCAACCAGTCCGGCTCCTTATCAACCCCCTACAGCTCGCCCCACCAGGAAAGCAGCTTAAGGCAACATAGAGACTCATTTTTGCAGCACAATGCTTTGATTGACGAAAACTCAAAGTACTTTGGTGTGCCTTTGGAGGAGGCCATCAACCAGGCTGCAGCAAAAATCTCTATTTTGGGTCCTGACACGAGCTCTGACTCGGGCGAAAATGTGCTACATTATGGCAGAATTCCTATAGTGGTTGCAAAGTGTGGAGTTTATCTCAAGAAAAATGGCCTTAACGTCGAGGGCCTCTTCAGAGTTGGCGGCTCCTCCAAAAGGATAAAGGAACTTCAGATTATTTTCAACACACCTCCTGAATTTGGTAAGAAACTCAACTGGGATGGGTACACTGTTCATGATGCTGCCTCTTTGCTCCGTCGTTATCTCAATGCTCTTCCGGAGCCATTAATACCCCTCGAACTCTATGAAGACTTCAGAGACCCGCTCCGTTCACGCACCAGAGTCATCAAATATCTCAAGTACAAGGCAGAGAACCCCAAAAACTGGAATCTGAATAGTCAAGTTCCTAGCACAGGCTCAACTTTGAGTCCGCGTGAAAAGGCCAATCCTTCTAGTCTGCAACAAGGCGAATCCCAGCAAATTAATTCCTCAGAAAGTGGGCCAACAGATCGCCAAGCGGAGCAGGAAAAGCCTTCTGAAACCACAAGATCCAGTCGTCGAGCCAAGCACAAGTCTAAAAGCTACAAAAGTCTCACCAAAGACGTCTATAGTGCCATTGAAGAGTACAAGCAACTTTTAGACGACCTCCCGTTTTTGTCCAAGCAATTGCTCTTTTACATTCTTGACTTGCTAGCCATGGTCCAGAACTTGTCGCATGAGAATCTAATGTCGGCTAGAAATTTAGCTGCGATTTTCCAGCCATCCATCTTGGTGCATCCCAATCACGACATGGATCCCGAAGAGTATGCCCTTTCGCAGTGCGTGGTTGAATTTTTGATTCAGTATGCCTACAAACTTTTACCTAACACGGAGTCGAAGGAGCCTTCAACTCCCCAAGTGGAATCTGTCGCAAGTGCAAAGCCCGAAAAAGTGAATCTGAGGCGTCAGCACAGTCAGTCTCTTTCTGATCCAAGCAATGACTTGGACTTTATTGGCTATCGGTCTGGAAACCCCCCACGCAGTGTGGCATTATCGGACGCGGAGCATGACTTTGCAAGTGCCAGCAGCGACGATGAAATATATTTCCACGATGACCACAAAGAAGAGGATAGTGCTCTTTTCTCGCCGACTGAATACAAGGATGACAAGGGTTCACCGCCCCCAACGGATACGACGAATTCACCGAAAGTCTCTCATGCCGAATACTTTGGCGAACTGCGAAGTCCGGAGGTTCCTATGGTTGTTTTGGAGGACCACAATTAATAACATTTAGACGTGGAGGAGGGGAAAAATTTGCATCATTCTTTTATCACACATTAACTAATTAACTTATTTCACTACGAAATTTTCGCTCGCTACATACCCAATATATTACTTTCGTTTATCTTTTAACTCATGGCCGGGCTCGCAGGCCTCTCGCGCACGTGACTTATGGTCTCAACGTATCTCACTAATATACTCTCTCCATAAACATCACAACATCATGTCGGACAACGAGGGGTCAGACAGAAGCCATACAGAGGACGAAGTGGACAACTTGTTCGGGGATGATGAAGAGGAGGTGCAGAGCAAATCGCCCAAACCATCAAATTCAAATGACAGCGAGGCAGAAGAGAATGAAGAAGCCGATGAAGAAGACGTCGAAGAAGAAGCAGCGCTAAGAGCTTCTGACATTGTCTTGCCCAGGCACGCAGTCTCTTACAAAGCCGAGGAGGACACGTACCTCATCAAAATGCCCGTATTCTTAAATGTGGAGGCGCATCCATTCGATCCAAACGAATTCAAAGAAGACGTCGCTCAAAATGCTCTTGAGAGAAGCCGCAGCACATTGGACGCCAAGGCCATTCAAAATGACGTGACCGCCGAAAAACTCTTAAACGAGAACACGATTCGGTGGCGGTACTCCAACAGTGGAAACGATGAGATCATCAAACAATCCAATGCACACTTTATCCAGTGGAATGACGGGCTGTTATCGTTAAAAATTGGAAAGGAACTTTTTGATTTTAGAGATGTGCCTTTGGTGGACAATTTTCTTGCCAAAAGTTATACTGAACACGAAATATTGCAGAATGACTCGTTGTTGACGAAATCTGCCAGTCTTTTGCCTTCATCTACAGCCACCGACACACACAGAAAGCTTACTCAGGCAGTGAAGAACATTCAAAAGAAAGACAAGATCTTGAACACCTTGACCGAAGACGATCCTATGTTGAGGCAGAGAACGGCCGACGAAAACGAGAGAAAGACCCTCAAAATGAGACGACAACTCGCGAACAAAAGGAGATTGCAGGAGGAACGTCTAGGAAAATCCGACAGTCCTGCACCAGGCCGGTCAAGCCAGTCGTCTGCATACGATAGGTACGAGCGGACATACGGAGAGGAGGAGTATGACGATGAAGATGACTTTGTGGCCAATGACGACGAGGAGCTAGATGAGGGTGAGGATGATGAAGACGAGGAAGACGAGGAAGAGAAATTTGAAAAGGGTGCAGAGCGCTTGAAGAGTCTTCAAAAAGAAGGGCAGTCTAAGTACAACTCTGCTTCGCAAGACGACACCGAAGAGAGAAGAAAGAGAAGAAGAGTTATTGATTCAGATGACGATGAATGAGGAGAGTATTCCAGATTGAAATGAGTACTTCAGGTGAATAGATAATATGTCAGATGGATAGATATCAGAAAGGGTGATTATTAAGAAATTTAATAAACAGATTTCCAGAAGAGTGATTACTAAGAGATATGAGAAAGCTCTAAGAAGAAAGTGTTAAAGAGACCATGAGCGGATCTTCAGAAAAGTGATTGATTGATGAGCAGGTAGTATTCTCAGATTGATGATGGTATTTCCGAATCCGCAATGCGCAACTGCTGCATCAAGGAAAGGGCAGTGAAATGGTTTTCTGTAGACATATTGTACTTCGAGTTCCAAAATTTGCAGGGAGCACAATTCAGTGGGTGGTCTAAGTGTGATGAGTCGTATTCTATTAAAAGAGACAACGATAATTCGTTTTTCTTGTGAGTCTCTGGTGGGTCCGGTTGGGTATTTTGGGGTGCGCCTCGGTAATAATTGACTTATTCTACAACTAGCAAGAGCTCCTCAGTATGTACAAGAGTTAATCGCCATCTCTACCTCACATAGAATAGAAAAGTTAAACATAAGGCCGAGACGCACAATTAGGTAATCAAAGGCACAACGGCCAGTGCATCAACGCTCATAATTCCGCAATAAATTCCGCAATAGAATCATGTCTTTTGACAGTGTAAACCTGCACAAATGTCGGCCTCGGAATTAGCAGCGTGGGGCAAACCAGCGTTGTTCGGCACTTGAGTCTTTCGCTCAAAGACACATTTTGAGCCAGCAATGAAATTAGCCAGACCCTTAAGACTCATATTATTGGGTGCGCCCGGCTCCGGAAAAGGCACACAGACATCCAAGCTCTTGAAGCAATTTCCAGGCATTCAGTCCATATCCTCGGGTGACACTTTGAGACAAGAGGTGGCCAAAGGCAGCCCCGTGGGCGCTAATGCTGCCAGGTTTTTGGAGCGTGGCGAACTCATCCCGGATAAAGTTATGGTGGAGCTCATGACAAAGCAATTGAGTGATCGGAAGTGGCTTGACTCCGAAGCCAGTTGGCTTTTGGACGGGTTCCCTAGAACACGCAGCCAGGCGGAGGAGTTCGATAAGGCCTTGTTCGCTTCCAAGGCTAACTTGAACTTGGTGGTTGAACTCGACGTTGACCAGGACGTAATCTTGCAAAGAATCATGTCTCGGTGGATCCACGAGAAGTCGGGCCGGGTGTACAATTTGGATTACAATCCTCCAAAAGTCCCATTTAAAGATGATGTGACCGGCGAGGCACTCACTCAAAGAAAGGATGATACCAAGGAAGTTTTTCTGAGCAGACTCGACGAGTACAATAAGCAAATCAAACCATTACGTGAATTCTACAGTGAGAAGAATATCTTGGTGAAGATTGCGGGCGACTCGTCGGATATTATTTTTCCCAAGTTGAGGGAGTATGTGGAGAGCAACTATTGCTGAGTCAGAGGCTCTTTTAACACGGGTCCGTGTGTCCACATGCAAAAAATATCTGTGACTATCTAGAGACAGGAGATCAGTAGCACTACTAGTCTGTATATTAATTTCCTTGAAAGTCGAGGATTTGCTCAGCTTCGACATCTGTGTAATTTATTTTTTTTCCTTTGAAGACCAAGAAAGCCTGCTTTGCACCTTAAGCTAATGGTTTCATGTTGGAGTTTGCAGTCAAGAGCCTGTGAAGTTGCATTTATAATTTTCCTCTACTTTCAGGTTGCAACAGCATAATAAGGCGACTATTTGGCTCAAGAATGAAGCAACTATTTGGCTCAAGAATGTAAGGTAATTGAAAGAGTTCGAAATAGATAAGGTCCGTTCTATGTATTATGTTTGAAATCCCCAAGGAAACAATTCTTAAGCTTTTTTGTTCCATATTTCAACCCAAAGCATGTCCCAGCTCTACACGATCCCATCTGCATGCCTGCGCGCAGTGAGATCGCACTTGATCAAGAACTGCTAGGCTTTAGATTCTGAAAGGCACATGAAATTCTACATCGATGACTTGCCTGTCCTCTTCCCATACCCGAGGATCTACCCGGAGCAATATGCTTACATGGCCGACATCAAAAAATCTCTAGACGTGGGGGGAAACTGCATCTTGGAGATGCCTTCGGGCACAGGCAAAACCGTTTCGTTGCTTTCCTTGACTGTGGCATACCAAATGCACTACCCAGAACACAGGAAGATTGTCTATTGCTCTCGTACCATGTCAGAGATTGAAAAAGCTCTAGTGGAGTTATATAACCTAATGGAGTACCGCACTAAAGAGCTCGGCTACGTGGAAGACTTCAGAGCATTGGGCCTTTCCAGTAGAAAAAACCTCTGCTTGCACCCTACAATCTCTAAGGAACGAAAAGGAGCCGTTGTGGACGAAAAATGCCGCCGTGCAACTAACGGACAACTCAAACACAAGCTTGAAGAACAGAACGTGCCACCCGAGGAAGTGGCGGCTCGCTCAGACGAGCTTGGCTTGTGTTCATTTCACGAGAAGCTCTACGATTACGATCAACATGACTTGATCCCTGCAGGCGTGTACACATTCGAGGAGTTGATCAAATACTGCAAGGGCCAAGGCACTTGCCCATACTTTACCGTCAGAAGAATGTTGTCGTTCTGCAATGTGATTATTTATTCTTACCATTACTTGCTCGACCCCAAAATCGCGGAGCGCGTGTCCAAGGAGCTCAGCAAAGATAGCATTGTCATCTTCGACGAAGCGCACAACATCGATAACGTGTGCATTGAGTCGTTGTCGTTGTACCTTACCGACGACACTTTGAAACGAGCTGGTCGCGGTGCAAACAAGTTGGCATCTGCGGTGGATGACATGAAAGCTCAAGATAACGAGAAGCTAAAAAACGAGTACGAGAAACTTGTGGAGGGACTCCGACAAAATGAAATCGCCCGAGGAGAAGAGCTTTTCATGTCCAACCCCGTGCTTCCTGACGATTTGCTCGAAGAGGCCATACCTGGAAACATCCGAAAGGCAGAGCATTTTATATCTTTCTTAAAGCGTTTCGTCGAGTATTTGAAAACAAGGATGAAGGTGCTACATGTCATCAGTGAGACTCCCGTGAGTTTTTTGCAGCATCTCAAAGAACTTACATTCATTGATCGCAAGCCGTTACGATTTTGTTCGGAACGTCTTTCGTTGTTGGTCAGGACATTGGAATTGGCTGATGTCGAAGATCTTAACGCACTCAAAGACGTGGCTACGTTTGCGACATTGGTTTCGACCTACGAGACTGGCTTCCAGCTCATATTGGAGCCATTTGAGACTGAGGCCTCTACAGTGCCAAACCCAATATTGCATTTTACATGTCTTGATGCCTCAATTGCAATCAAGCCTGTTTTTGATCGATTTTCCTCGGTTATTATCACCTCTGGTACTATCTCTCCATTGGACATGTATCCGAAGATGCTAAATTTCCAGACGGTGGTGCAGGAGTCATATACTATGACTTTGGCCCGAAGATCCTTCTTGCCCATGATTGTGACTAAAGGATCGGATCAAACATCGATTTCGTCCCGTTTCGAGATCAGAAATGACCCGTCTGTTGTCAGAAATTATGGCTCTCTACTCATTGAGTTTTCCAAAAGCACCCCTGATGGTATGGTGGTGTTTTTCCCTTCCTATTTGTATATGGAGTCTATTATATCGATGTGGCAGAATATGGGCGTTCTTGACGAGGTGTGGAAATATAAATTGATCTTGGTGGAGACTCCTGATGCACAGGAAACATCGTTGGCTTTGGAAACATACAGGAAAGCCTGCTCTAATGGAAGAGGTGCCATTCTTCTATCGGTTGCGCGTGGAAAAGTCTCTGAAGGGATTGATTTTGACCATCACTACGGACGTACAGTGCTTATGATAGGAATTCCATTCCAATATACGGAATCTAGGATTTTGAAAGCAAGGCTCGAGTTTTTGAGGGATCATTATCAAATCAAAGAGAATGACTTTCTATCTTTCGATGCAATGCGGCATGCAGCACAGTGCTTGGGGCGTGTTTTGAGAGGAAAAGATGACTACGGAATCATGGTGTTGGCTGACCGCAGGTTTAAGAACAAGAAGGGGCAGTTACCAAAATGGATTTCTCAAGCGCTTTACGAATCGGACACAAATTTGTCCACAGACATGGCATTGGCGAACGCCAAGAAGTTTCTCCGGAACTTATCCCAGCCATCCAACCCTCAAGACCAAGAGGGTGTATCTGTGTGGGATCTTGCCCAACTTGAGGCGTTTCAGAAACAACAGCGCAACAAGCAAGAGAAGCCTGAATTACCTAAAGTGGTTGAAAAGGAGGAAGAGGAGGAAGAGGACGATTTTATGGACTTGGACGAAGCTGATCTCGATTTCTTGTAAGTATGAGAGTCCCCTTGCTAAATAGAAACTGCAAGTGTGCATGGCTAGCATGTATTGACGCGCGCGACTCGTAGACATCAGTGCTTCTTCAATGGCGCCGAATTTAAAGTGACGTTGATGACATGTCAGATGAGTACTTTGCAGTCATATTGGAATTTAATCCGCTAGAAGTAAAATTGGGCTTTGCTGGCGAAGCCACACAGCACGTGTGTCTTACATACGAGGATCCATTATGGAAGTCCATGGTGTCGTGTTCCATATTAAAGGACTCTCCATCATTTCTTGAATTGTCGTCTCATGCATTAGAGCACAGCCAGAAAAAAAGCTTCTTGGAAAATATCTCTAATGACGCTTCTTACAAAGGCATGATGACAGCTTTCAAGCTGGACCAAACAAACACAAAGTTCTTTGACTGGAGTGTGGACCGATACAAAACCTTGTCAAAATTACTCAAGGTATTGATCCCCTCGAATCTTCTCGTTTCTCTGCTGAAGACAAAACTTCTTGTGGTAGACCATGCAATGCCACTCAACGAGAAGTACCTTCTCTGTGAAGCCATTCTCGACATTGGTGCTGCGGTCTCTGTGTGCTTCTTGCCCTTTATAGAGTGTGCCGCCATAGCTGCAGGGGTAGATGATGCAACAGTGTTGCTGATTCAATGGAGTACCTGTCTATTAGCTGTTGTGCTGGATTTAAGGCCGGTTTATCAAGAGGAGTATCAGCAATTCTCCGGCGAGACGTTGCACTACAACCAAGTTGCGAAAGATCAAGACCTGGACTTCCTGCGAATATATACGGAGGAATTCTGCAGAAGTGAAAGCTTGGACAGCATGCTATCTGGAGAGCCGGGACTAGTCGAGAGAATAGCGCATGCCGTCAAAGGATTGAGCATTGACTTGCGGGGTAGAGTTGCAAGTAATGTTGTCATCTGCGGAAAAATCTCCGATATACCTGGATTTAAAGGTAGAGTACTAACGGAGCTAGCGACCAGGCTCCCGGGCTATAGCATATCCGGGAAAGAATGCTTAGGTGCATGGGTCGGGGCTTCGCTATACTGTTCCACCAGTCTTTTGAAAGAAAGTTACGCCAAATGGACACACGTGGAATTGACCAAATCTAATTTAAGTAAAGAGATCATGAAAGAAGTGGGTGCTTTTCGCCTTTCATCTGAAACGACGAGCTAGTTATCCTCCAAATCGCACTTGCGGGCACAGTATTTGGCCCACGGGTTTTCGCCGTCATATTCGTCGTCGCTAATGCCTCGGACACATCTTTTGAGGGTGCCCCAAAGGTCAAATTTGTGTGGGTCCTCAGCATAATTCAAGTTCTCGAACTCATCTGCGAAGATATTCAAAAGACTGCACTCATCGATGTCAATTTTTGTATTGAATTCCCAGGCCCTGGCTAGAGGCGATGCAGTATTGATGTTTGTTTCTCCTCTCTGTGGAGATAAACACGAGAAATCCAACGGCGAGTCGTCTGGTAGCAATGGTTCAGTCATGTGGGGCTCTACACGGGGGTTGAAGTCATCCAATGTTGCTGAGGTCAAGGCATCAATAACAACCTTTGTTGGTGATAAAGGACTAATCGGCAGGTGGTGGACCGAGGTTAGATGATCGTTTGTCTCGAAAAATTCATCTATGGAATTGTCTTCCCGACCAATGCTGAGGCTGTGCCTAATCTCGGATGATACGTGTTTGGTATTATAGGAGAAAGATTCCCACCAATTTCCAGGCAACATGCGGTTTGGGCTCGCTACCACGGGCCGAGGGTCTGCAATGAAAGCGTCATCATCTGGCTGCTTTTGCCTGCGGTATCTTTTCTTAATGCTCAATTGAAGAGCGTTTCCTTTGCTAGATCCCTCACGAAGGCCGGCCATAGCGTACAAAACTTAGGATTAAAAATGAGAATTATAAAAAGTGGGAATAATGCTACAGGATGTATGTTACAATATTATTTGCACTCATAGACTCGTGCATGGAAAGCTTTGTGTAGAGTCTCGCGCAAACAAACTCTGTGGCTTGAGTGGCATGTAGCCAGGGCCGAGCGCTACATCCACCTGCATATCCCCACGCGAAATCCCAATCGGTAATTTCAGAAATTTGATTATTAATTACTACAAACCAAGAACACCATGTCCTGGGATGGATTCAAGAAAGCAATAAACAGAGCGGGCAATTCTGTTTTGGTGAAAGATGTCGACAAAACAATGGATAAGGATTTTGACACTGAGGAAAGGAGATACAAGACGTTGAAGACTGCCGGCCAGAATTTACAGACTGCATCAAAGGGTTACTTGGACTCCTTGAGAGCAGTCACTGCATCACAAGTCAACATTGCCGGCATTGTGTCCAACTTGTACGAGGACGACTCAGCCGGAGGCTCGGTTTACTCTAATTCGGGACACTATTACCTCCAGTGCGTACGTGAATTAGATGAGGAAACCGTGAAGCAGATTGATGGTCCTTTCAGAGAAACGATTTTGGATCCCGTGACGAAATTTGTCAATTACTTCAAGGAAATCGACGAGGCTATCAAGAAAAGAGCACACAAGAAGACAGACTACGACCAATGCAAAGCAAAGGTGAGAAGACTTATTGACAAGCCGGCCAAAGATGCCGCCAAGTTGCCTCGAAACGAGAAGGAGATGGCCATGGCCAAGGAGTTGTTCGACGACTTGAACGAGCAGTTGAAGGCAGAATTGCCTCAGCTCATTAGTTTGAGGGTACCATACTTTGACCCATCCTTTGAGAGTTTGGTGAAGATACAGTTGAAGTTCTGTACAGAAGGGTACTCAAGAATGGCGCAGGTCCAGCAGCAATTGGACCAGAGTAGTAGAACCGAGTACGCGGAGGGAATCTTGGACGGCAAGATCGACGACTTGTTAATGCAAATGAGCAATTTGAACATTGCAAGTTTGGCTAAATAGTCATTGGAATTGACTTAGAATTTGAAGTCCGCATGCAGTAATGACCCTAGCATCAGAACCACCAAGAGAGCAACTTTAAAGAAATCCCCCACGTGACGTAAATGGCCAAAGCACGAACGCCTAATCGCACGGACGGCAAGTTTACCCACAGACATAATTCTGTGGAATACTTCATTATTGTCTTTGACAGAGTAGCTTAGGAACGGAATATTCAAACCATGTCAAACACAATTCATGTCTCGGTTTATCTCCGCGCGGAAGTGCATTGTTTAAAACCTTTGTGACTTTGAGTGATCAGGCCATAGTTGGTTACGCAGCACTATACACAGGCTGAGATATGGAACATGTCGGCATCACTTATAATCGTACCGGTGGCTCTAGATTGTCGTCGCCGACAACACCAACTTCATCTACATTTCATGGTCGAAGGGTAAAAAATAAAAGAGGTTCACTATGGCGTTCATGCACACATTGATTATTACCTTTACTCGAAGTCTCATCCGGCATCCAAAACCCTTCATTCTTATTCCAATCTTGATAGTGTTTCTACTTTCTTACGACACATTTTACAAGATAACTCTTTTTAACTCCACGCATTGGTTACAGCTGGTCATCCATAATATCCGAACAGGAGAACACTCTCTACTAGACTACCAACTCAGTCTTCCTAAATTTGAATATAACCCTGAACTTGGTTTCAATATAACAAAACTCACCTTCACCGTTCAAAATGCATTGAGCGCAGAGACACTTCGCAACTTGTCGGCCTTCGAGAAATCCTTGCCCACTGACTCCTATGTGATATCTCCATTATCCGTTCTTCTGCCGCACTGGAGAAGTACGCTTGAGTCTCCGGACCCTTTTGATAGGCAAGCAATCGATAAAAGCCTTTTAAAGCTCTTTAATTACAAAGTCCCATCCAGCGTTTTAGGAATTTTCCTTAAAAATTGGCAGAAGTTCAATCAAATCATAGTGTCTGCCCGAGAGTTTTCCATATATATCCTCTCCTATCGGTCGCCGGCGTCGTTCCTTTCGAGTGATTCTCTTCTGGAAAAAGTGGTAGATTCTATCACAGAGGGTCCCAAGGAAGCTGCTAACTTCTTGAACTACTATAACTTTTTGCTTGAAGCCAGCCCGCGAGTAAGAGTCTCAAATTTCCTAGCAAGAACGATAGTGCTCATCGCTTTGCCGTTGTTTGCGATTCACCTATATGTTTCTGTCTGCAACTGTCACAAGATTCGATCCAGCATAGGTCTACTACTAGGCTGGGCAGTGAGTAACCTTACTGCATACTTTGCCGCATTGAACATTCGCAAGGAAGCCAGCTCCTCGCTTCTAGAATTGAGCGTCTTTGGGCCTGCTAGATGGCAGTTGAATGGAATTTGCATTCTATGCATCATGTTAATCAGCTCCAGGACTTTCTACCGAACGCTACATGATTTGGCTGGGGATAACACCTTTGGGGAGCCCGAAAGCTTGCACAAGAGAGTGATTAAATACTACCTTGGCATCAATATCAGTGAAAAGAACTCAGAAGGCGTATTCTGGGTGAGTCAGTTTTTGAAGGGCTTGTTGATGTTGAACAAGCAGGAAATCTACCCAATTCCAATTCCAAACATCACTGTCATTTTACTCATCAACTTGGTTGGGTTTTCAATGATCTTTGCCTTATCCAGCCTTTTCATCTCGTTGTTTTTGCGAGATACTTTCTTGACGTTTTATTGGGTTATTATGTACGAGTTGTATGTGGTAATATCTGTCACCCTTGCTATCGATCATGCATTGCAATTAACCTACATAGCTGCAATTGTCATCATTGATCTTAACAAAGTGGAGCTTTCCGATATGTTGAGCCGAAGAGCAATGGAAGATAATACTTCATACCACGAAGTAAACCCAATCTCTGCAATTTTGTTTCGGTGGGGTGGACATGAAACGCCAAAGGGTTCTTTACGACATCGCCTCGGGACCCATTTTCTCAAGATATCGCCCATCTCTCTGTGGACTTATTGGGTATACACAATGCCCCTAATCTGCCTTTCTATTGCGACTATCACATTTGTTCTTCTAAAGTTTGCTTTTTCCAATGGAATTTCCAGCCAGTTAATTCAAGAACTAATTATCCCTAGAAATTACACCAGCAGTGAAACAAATACTTACATATATTATCTCGAGTTGGCGTTCATTGTGGGGCTCATTGCGGTTATTTGCGAACTGTGTCTCTCCATTAATTTTTCAAAGATAAAGAATGACGATGTGGCAATAGCTTTCGAGTCAGAAACCGCAGGCGATGACCAGGCTGTGTTTTTTCACAAGCTTCTAGATATTAAAGGCTCAAAACAGTTCGAGTGTATGACTCTTGGTAATCCAAGCAGCACAGATCTCTTGAAGCTTTATTCCAATTCCAAATGCTCATATTTGATTTCCGTTGACTTGGACCATCGATACTTACTTTGGCAACCAAAGAAGGACCCGCAATCAGAATTTCCAATTGAACTAAAGCCAAACTTTGAAATGACGGGAATAGGATCTACTGTCGTCAATCATATCGAGATAAGTGATGGCGGAGACTACTTAATTCTCATGAACTTCCAGGCATGCCGAATCAAATGTTTTGACACGAATTCTCGCACATTTACGTGGGAAGTTTCATTAACCAGTGAATTGGTTCAGCCGGTAAAACGCATGAAAACGGTAGCTACTTTTTTTAGAAAACGTACCGTCGTGGGATTCCTTGCTAGAACGCTCCTTCTGCGCAAACGAAATAGTTCGAGAAGAGGAAGCGAGGGTTCAATTATGTCTAATCATTCGTGGTCTGGAAACTATCTCCCACCACTGGCTACCGATGAGCTTAGTGAGGGACCCATTGGAAGTGAGCAAAACTCGGAAAACTTACACAAAGAAGAGTTCATCGCTATATTAGAAACTGGGGAAATGATAGTCATCATGTGTAATGAGTTCAAGATCCAGCTGTTCAATCTTCTAGATGAAGCATTTCAAGGTCATGAAGATACATGTGGCTTAACTATTGTCTCTCTGAAATTTCTTGCGAGTGCCAGAGTTAGTGATAGGATTGTTTGCAATCTTTCTAACAATGACATCATTGTCGGTACTGCCATAAAGAATACGTGGAGATTTCACAAACTTGAGCTCAATAAAGTTTTCAAGCCCCACACCCTTGCAACTTTTGCCCCACCCTTGATGACTAGAGGATACGCCCCCGCTGCATACGGTACTGAAAGTTCTCCTTTACGTGACTATTCGAGGAACCAGCAGCGCAACATGCCCATTAAGCGAACACCACAAGAGTCGGTTATTCGCATGAACAAATCTAGCGTTGTGACAATTGAATTTGTGGGCATGTTCGTGAGAGTGAAGGAATTAACGGCGGAGATGGTGGATATTCTGACAGGAACAATCTTGAGAATATTTCACATTGGCAGCTTCAAGCCTGGCACGTTCCGAGTAGCTCATTCTGAGCCAACGCATTGCAAATTCTGTGGATGTGCGTCCGTGGAGAGTCTTACATTGCTTTATGAAGACCTATACGAGAAGACTTTGATTTTGCATACTTTCAAGCTTCAGAATGCCAAGTCCAGAAACAATATTTGCTTGAGAGTGGAAAGAGATCCCCGGGAGGTTAGATGCATGGGTCTCGAATCCGCCATTGAGTCACATTATTGGTACACTAATGTTGAACAGTGGGAGTTGACGGACATGAACGTGATAATTGGTATTAAAAGGGATACCGAAACACGCGAGCAAAACCCTAAATCCATTTATGACAATGAAGTCGAGAATAAAGGTGTGCTTCGAAGCAGGAAGCGCGTGTTGGACGTCGGGAAGAATGGTCCAAAACAGAGCATCCGTTGGCAAGGTTTTGTCGTAACAGCGCTGAATGGTAAGTTTCTCGAGTACGAGATGCCCGGTGATGACATCAGTTCTTCAAGCTTTACGCGGCCGAACTACATTGTCAAATATGGTTTCAAGGCCGTGGCAGTTGTTACGGGCTCCCTTATCAAAATTTTGTACCTTGGAAACGATAAGCTTATTGAAAATGACTTATACTTCTCGGGCACGACAAGTTCGTTGAATCCAATCTTGCTTCCAGGTCTCACAGGAAAGACGAAACTGAGTGACTTATTGTTCATCAACAAGAGAAGAGGGAACAGGTTCCGCATGCCATCAAACGGCTTCCATAATGCAGTCGCAAATGCTTCTTGAGTGGTTCACAGCAAGCGAAGCTGAAAGCAGAATTGTTCATTTCGTACCATAGATTTAATTTAAAATATTACTATACTGATTGAAAACCATGTTTTTTTGCCGCGTGTTGCGAAGAGTATGTGTGGGGGAGTTTTAGACTTAAGTCAGCTGACCTTTCGGAACATTAGCGCTTTTCCGCGCAATTTTAGATCGGTATTTCCAGCAGCAGCAGGTCACACTTGCGCACCGTCGCCGCGCATTGTACGCCATAGAAACCGGGCTAAATCGGATGCAATACGAGCAAATAAGCTTAGTGAAATCTATAAAGAGCCGTGCACTGCCCGAGCATCTATATTACAATTCGCTTAAACTTCAATGAAGATCTTAGAAGACGAAGAAAGAAACGCACATTGGAACACCGTTCTCTATGAAGGCGCTAAAGGCACCTTGGTAGGGGTTGGTTTGGCGGGTCTTTTTGTTGCCGGAGTGAAGAGAAAGTACCCAGCTTCGTACGCCAGCTTCAGTACGTCCGTCAAGTCTGCCATGTGGGCCATGCCTACAATCAGTATGGCTGCTTTCTACGCGGATGAAGGATCAGTGAAGTTTGACGAGAAGCTTCACAGAGGAGGTTACCTCAGTAAGATTGAGGAGGAAAAGACCGCCGCTTGGGAAAAATTGTCTACTCCTGATAAGATCTTCACCGCTGTCAACGACCACAAATATAAAATAGTTGTTGGTGCATGGGTTGCATCATTATGGGGATCCTGGACTCTTGTGAACAGAGACAAAATTATGACCACGAGTCAGAAGGCTGTGCAGGCAAGAGTTTATGCACAGGGAATCACGGTCGTCTTGTTGCTCGGCACCCTTCTTTTAAGCATGCATGAACGTGAGCTTGCTGCCGAACAGCCAGCCCCAGTACCTGAGTGGAAACGTTATTTGGAAGAGCAGAAGCAGAAGCAGAAGCAAACCCAGAACAAGCAAGCAGAAGCATGAATCACACCCCACTAAGTTATAAAGAGTAATCTTGGAATTCCAGGCTAATAGAAGAACGAAATATATGAATATTGATTTTGAATGTTGCTATGAGCTGTGTCCAACTTGGTGACGAGCATTGACCGTAGTATTAATCAAATTTCATGATAATAAAGATCATGCACAATTCTTGCGTTGCTGGATACTACCAAACAAACTTTTGCCTTTGGGGCTGTGCCGGTCGCTGGCCAATATGTTAATGATCTCGTCTCAGTACTGAATTTTCAAAGGGCTACCATTTTCATATGCGCGTGAGCCTTCTCCACAATAGATATCCGAGCCATCTGACCCCGGCTTTTCTTGCGCTGCTCAAAAAACCCTTTCGAAACCAAGTCAAAATGCTAGAGGACAGTTTGACTGCATCTTTCGAGCCAACAGACACCAAACTCTTATCGACCGTTCCACAATCACAACTTCTAGTTGAAAACCCCGTTTTGGCCTCGGCTCTATCCAACATCTTTCCTTACCTCCTATTCATCGACAATGCCTTGGAAATTGTCACCTGGACAAATGGGGATGTATATCTAAACTTCCTTATAGTGACAACTTATTCTGTGTTTGTTTTGAACTGGTATGCATTAAAGCATTGGATTCTCCCCGTCTCCTTTGCCCTAATATTCTCCAGTGTGGTGTGGAATGCTAGCTCTGTGCTCCACGATGCCAAGTTTGGCGAAAAACCCACCATCGATGAGGTGTTGCTGACTTTGCACAACATCACTGCCCGCTTCGAGTTGTTGCTCCGGCCAGCAAAGCATGTCTCTTTGAGCACCAAGAATTTTGTGACCATGTTGATTGGGGCCACGTTGATCACGCCACTCCACTTTGCCTTGCTAAGGTACATCATCAGGCCCCAGACATTTGTATGGCTCATTGGTATGTTTTGTCTCACCTACCACTCGCCATACTCTTTTGCTATTCGCCGCTTGCTTTGGAGATCGGCTTACTTGAGGAAATTTGTTCATCACCTCACAGGCCTTGAAATCCGGTTGGCCAGGAGTGATTATCTGCTCAGCTCTACAAGAGCCCACGAAACACTTTCCCGAACCCAGAGCCGGACATCCATGGATATCGAGCAAGAAGATGCTGAGAACAAACCCGAGAGAGTCAAGATGATCAATGATTTCACTATCCTCAAAAAAGTGATCGTCTCCCCTATGCAATTGAGACAAACTGTGCGCTTCGATATCTTGGAGAATGAGCGTCGATGGATAGGCTTTGGGTGGTGCAAGTACGTGTTGCCAAGCGAGAGGTCACACTTCAGTTATGCTACGCTGATGGCTTCGGCCCCCGATCCATTCAAAGAAAGCGATTTCAGATTCCCGGTTTTTGAAAATGACCTATATACCTACCAATGGCAATGGATCGACGACGCGTGGACAATAGACACAGAGTCCAATGTCTCGAAAGACGAATTAGGTTGGACATACTACGATAAGAATTGGGCTGATCCTACACATGAGGACGGTTTCTCGAGATACACCAGGTCTCGCAGATGGACAAGACGAGCAACACTAGTTATTGATAAGCATGCTGAGGTGTATGATGGATGATGTGCCTCATGCACGTGGTTTTTCGCGCGCGCGCACGACTCTATAAACTACTATTATTTCAAATCTCATCTCATCTCCCTGCCCACCAAAAACCACAATGAGCGCTACTTCCCATAAACCTTTGGAGGAAATTCCAGAAAAGTACATCAATCCTCTTGCTCCAAAAGATGAAGGGGAGGGATCTCGTACTAACGGAAAGGATTGGAAGATTAAAAAAGATGCTTTCCGTGTGAGGTCCTTGGGAGTCAGAAGTTTGAACACCTGGAAACTCAGGGAGGAGAAAAAACTTCAGGAGGAGCAGTTCAAGAGGCGTATAAAGGAGTTGAAGCAAGAGAAACAAGCCGAGAAAGACGAGAAGGTACAGATCATTAAGAAAAGAAGAGAGGCGATCGCAGAAAAGGAAAGATATCAGAAGCTTGCCCAAAAAATGCATCAAAAGAAAGTCGACAGATTAAGAAAGAAGGAGAAGAGAAACAAGCTTTTAAGAGAGCGTTAATTCTTTTTATTTGACAGCGCACCGTCTATGCGTTGTCATTCACTGCTCCAGTCTTTAATATTGAACATCGCAGTACAACAGCATTTTTTTTTGAATCTCCAAATGCGTCGTTAAATGCTTTGTCTTATCACATACACTCGAACAATTGCTATTATCTCAGACCTTTTTGACATGGTGTCCCTTGACACATCCTGAATTATCTTGGATGCAGGAGATGCCTGCGGCAGCTCGCATTACCCGGATTTTGGGTAAGGATTATAAATAGTGCGGCCTCCCCGCGCCCTTTTTTCGGAGCAAGATTTTATTTCGTGTCACCTGACGTCCTTTATACAGTGTACCGTATCACTTACTTCACACATTTAGTTCGAAGTACTGTTGATTCCTACCTGCCATATTTAAGGTGGACAAGCAAGGAGACATTAACTTGTCATCTTTGTTCATATTTCTGGCTTATTTAAGAAATAGTATAATAGATTTTTTTAGATCAAGTTGATATGGACTCATTGAAGCTTCCCACAACGGCAGCCACGGCGTCTTCATTCACCGCACCTGGCTCCCTTTCATTCCCACAAGGTATTGACAACCTGTTGATCAAGAAGGATGAAGACAGTGACGTTCGTGTCAAAGAACCCAATGAGGATGATGATGATAGTGCTATGTCCGGGATTGTTCCAACCCTTCAGAATATTGTTGCCACAGTTAATCTAGGATGTCGTCTAGATTTGAAAACCATCGCTTTGCATGCCCGTAACGCAGAATACAATCCCAAGCGTTTTGCTGCTGTTATCATGCGTATCAGAGAACCAAAAACAACGGCGCTTATCTTTGCTTCCGGTAAAATGGTTGTGACTGGTGCAAAGTCTGAAGATGATTCGAAACTAGCCTCCAGGAAATATGCACGTATCATCCAGAAATTGGGTTTCAATGCCAAATTCACTGACTTCAAAATCCAGAATATAGTGGGATCCTGCGACGTGAAGTTCCCCATCAGATTGGAGGGGTTGGCTTTCTCCCACGGAACTTTCTCGTCATATGAGCCTGAACTCTTCCCTGGCCTTATTTATAGAATGGTCAAACCAAAGATTGTTCTTTTAATCTTTGTTTCAGGAAAAATTGTCTTGACCGGTGCAAAGCAAAGGGAGGAGATTTATGCTGCGTTTGAAGCCATCTACCCGGTGTTGAGTGAATTCCGTAAATCGTAAGAAGTGAATCTTCTCCAAACATTTCAGGATGAGGCAAGGTTTGGCCATCTTGACTTTGGCTGTGTATTTTTAGTTAAGTGTCCAACGGAAGTGGCACATGGCGCCCGCATGAATAAATAACGACAAAAATAGGGTGAAGTTCATCTTGTAGGCCGTTTAGCCCAGTCAAAGAAGTTGCACCTATGCTCTCCCAACTCCACGCTGGAGCCTTTGGAAGTCCGAGAACAAGACCAGAATTTTTTTCCTTTCGTTTGAGGCGTCATGCTGGTCTTTAGAATGCAAGGTTCGTTGTGCTCACACATGGGTGGCCTGGTATAGACTTTCAGAGCGAATGCTGATATAATATCTTGAGGCGGCGCCATCACAACGGATGCCACGGATTCCCTCTTTTGTTCTGCACCATTGTCCATTTGAGGTTTGCTGGAGAAGAAAAAATTCTTAATCGGTTGTTGCTTATGGATTGTCCTAGGCTTTTTTCGATCAGTGTAGATGAGTGTGGATCCAGACCTCTTCGGTTTTGGGATGTCATGTTCAGCCTTCGCAAGTGATGGGGTCTTCGTTGCTGTCTTTTTGAAAATCGTAGATATATCGTAGTGTTTCACTATTTTGTAGAATGAATGGGCCTCGAACGCTAACTTCTTGGCAGCAAACTCCAGCACTGGTTGGAGGCTAACGTCGATGTCAGTGAAAACGGGGCAATGGTCGGATCCGAGGATGTATGGAAGTATGTTTGCATTAGCTATGTTTTCCACGTCTTCCCTGGAACTCATCAAGATCAAGTCGATTCTCGAGCCGTAGTTTGCTTGGCGTGCATTCGTTTGGGTGTTCCAAACAGTGTATAGACTGAGTGCTCTCTTTTGCACCATCCGTGTGGTATCATAGAACAATTGAGTCAGTAAAGACGGGACATTTGCTAATGTAGGTATTAAATAGCTGTTGAGGAGTTCTCTGTGTTTGGCAGATGTTCGAAATGCTAAGCACTCGTCAAAGTTGACCTCTTCGAAGGCTTCACCTCCGTCCCGAAGATTATTGGTGACGACTTTCAGCCTCAAGCGTTCATCGATGCCTTCGGCATTATCAATCAAGTCGGGACTTACGTTGATGTCACCCATTATGACCACTCGCTTACCCATGCGTTTCAATCGGGCACATCTCTCCAACATCACGGTAAGAAAGTGGACTCTGAATTTCTGGCCCTCCTCGGTCCCTTGCGAGTTTGCAGGACAATATAGCGAAACGACAACTGTGTTATTTGCTGTCTCTACAATCACGCAACGTCCTTCAGAGTCTAAGGCAACAAGATCTTCCTCGGTAATACCCAAACCAGCAAGAGTTTCTTCGCCCAAGTACCCACCTATGGTTTCAGAAGGCAGTAGGTCTCGGTACATGACGCCAGAAGCATCCTTGAGACATCCAGTAATCCCCTCCTCAGCCTTAGTGACGGTCAAGGCTTGGCGCACGACCGGTGCTTCGTTCTCACCTGGTATTCGAACGTACAAGCCAACACCACTATAACCCTTTTTCGCCTTCAGTATCAGTATAAACGACTTATACCCTTCGGCTATGGATCTATCGGCCACACCACTCAATTGAACCTTCAACTCCTGAAGGGAGACGATGTCGGCCAGCAACGCAGAGAAAACCCCACGCAAGCTATTCAGTAGCTGATTCCATGGATGGTGATGGAACAATGTTTTCACGCCATTGACGTTAAAAGTCAAATATCGTATACATCTCTCCAGCCTGTTTGGTACCCTGTTCAAAGGAGGCTCATCTTTAAGCAGAAGAGAGGATTGCTCCATTCATGCTGGCTGAAATATACTACGTCGTTAGCCGAGCGATATTTCTCGCGCGGGTGGGCGTCCTGTATATAATATAAGAACCGAACAATACGCTACTCCAACAGCAGCCCCTGGAGGCCGTTTACGAAACAACACAAGGTCTAAGAACTCCTCAAGAATTCGCTGGCACCATATTAAGCTTTACGTCAACTCCTTTTTGGTATTTGGAGGGGACACCCTCCAACAAAAGGTTTTTGAATAATGTTCTTTCACATTGACGCATTGTCGCTTCGTGTTTAGTAGCTCCCGAGAACAATAGGATGAAGGCCGACGATTATTTACATGCCGGTGAATAGAATAACAATTGGATCTCTCCCTTTATGCTTTTGCAACCAACGCCCGGGAATGTTGAGCCTGGAACGTATAGCGAGTAGATGAAACAGTTTTCAAACAATCAATGCTTTTATAGGCTAAATACCGACCAGGATTGAAGGTATTTTGGTGCTGCTTGGAATTACAAATGCAGATCTTTAGAAGACTATGCTCTCCGGCCGCAGGATTCTATGCTGTACTGCATGTGGTGCGCTCCCAAACGCGTCTATCCCTATTCTTGGTGCTTGTTTCCCATTTCCTCTTTTTTTTTTTGAACTTGCCTCTTCCCTGACCGTGCAACCCTCTTGATCCAGACTGAAGGTTGTAAATTTTCTCAGCTTCGTATTGAGGTCGCTTCGGGTATACATTTCCCTCTTGAAATCTTCTCGATGTTGGATCCTGAATCTTTTATGAAAAACAGTCCGTTTCAGCTTTCTAAAGGTGAGACTTATAACCTTGAAAATACGACGCCAGAGCTCTTGAAGTTTCAGCTCCAAGAGCTGTCCCGCTCGCTGCCGGCGCTGACCCACGTGTTACAATCGCTGTTCATCGAAGCTTCGTTCAACAATCATTTGCGGAATCTAGTTGATGAGAAAAGCATCACTGTTGACGACGACAACGACAAGAACGACGAATTTCTGCGTGTCGATGACATGTCGGGATTCTCGACGCCGTCCTCTGATGTTTCTGACAGCTGGACTTCCCTTTCTGGCCTATCCGCATCGAACTATATGAATTTAAAGATTCTTATTGAGAACTCGGTTTTCGATACAACTAAGATGTCGCCCCGGTCGGTTCTCTCCTTATCAAAACTCAAGAAATTGAAGGAGCAGATTGGCAGTAAAAAAGAACAAAGGGACTACTTGGCGGAAAAGTTCAACATATCCAATCAATTTTGTAATACCTTACTTTTGAACTCCAAGAACTCCACGACCGCTGTGGACTCTGACCTATTATACAAAGTGTACAAGCAAACCGCAGATCTACAATTGCAATTGACCCGGGCCTCTCGTGAAATTGATGACCTCGACTCCACGCTCAAAAGTCACTACTTGACTTGTCTTATTTTGGGCTATATTGAAGATGTCAAGCTCACCAACATCTCTACTGAAAACATATTTTCCAAGGGCAATTTGCCTAATGAGTCAAAAGAAATTCAAAAGGCCTTTGACACCCTTTTTGCACATATAGTTTCGCTTGCGGCGCAGAAAGGTGTCACCTTACCTGAGTACCCAGAAAACACTACCAATGAGACACTCCAGACCAAAATTGACTGGGCTACCGACTGCATAGACAAAGTCATGGAATCCTCTTCGGTATACGCATCTTCGACGCCGAGCAGGGCCGAATTTGACTCTGTCCCCTCTCTGGCGGAGGATTCCATAGTGAGAGATCATTCCTTTTTATCTGCATCGCCTTATAAGGCCTACAAAAACGAGAGTACACAGCAAAAAGCTCTTTCAGAGTATAAGCTTGCCCTAAACGATTTGAGATTCTCGCATCAATACTTCATGAAGGAGTACGAGTACTTAAAAGAGAACTCATTAAAAACCATTGCCGACTATCGCAAGAAAAATAGTATCCTCGAGAAGGAGCTTAAGCACAAAAACAACACAGTCGGCCCTGCAGATTCAAGCCAAAAGAGCATTATCGATTCAAAGAATAGAGAGATCTCCAGGCTCCGAAAAGAGGTGAATTTACTTCGTATTGAGTGTATGGGTAGCCATTCTCCCAGAAACTCGAGACAAATCAACACGTCTCTACTATCAAACTTAGAAGATGATGATGCTATAGAGCGCTCGTTCTCGGATGCTTCTTCGCCAACCATGAATAATCCAGGACGGCAATCCATGAGCAATGCTATTTTGCGGAAAGAGTTCAAAAAAATCGTGGCAGATATCCAAGATCAACACGAGATGGAGCTTGAAAACGAAAGGAAGAAAAGGGCCGAGCTTCAAGAGAAACTCGACAAACTTAACATTAGATAATTTAACTTAGACATTTTAGTCATGATGTAAATCTCCTCGGTAGAGTTCTTGTAGTCTCATGTAAACGATTCGCGTTCGCGTTTACATGAAGCGTACACTTACACGTCTTCTTACCAAAGTATATGCATAACCACCTTCCCGACTCTGCAATATGCAAAGGAAATTCCTCGAAGAGACTGGCAAGCTTGCTCCGGCGTGAAGTGCTCTTTGAGCCCAGCAAAAAACCAAAATCAAATCCTCCTTCTAGTCTGAGTCAACCGCTGATACTCACCTCGTCGCGGCGTAATTCAGGTACCTTTGACAACGTACCCGGAGATCTGGGAAATTTCTTCACTCCAATTTCTCCTGCTCAGTTTTATGCTACTTCGAAACCGTTTCTAGAAAAGCAGTATGAAAAACATCTTAAGAAGTTTGTTCCTACGGAAACCAGCGACGACTTTGTCCCCCTTGAACTGGAGCCTAATATAGGCATGTTGCCAGAAGAGGAACCAATACAACAGTTGTTAGATGACAAAGCTGAAACAAGCACTCTTGCCGGCCAAGAAGCGATTTCGTTCCAGATTGAAACTCTAATGAGCAACTCTAATCAAGGCATCGAGATGCAAATAGCCATCCTCCTACAGTCTTCGGAAATGTTTCTAAAAAAGGCACATTCGCTTGTGCTAGAATGCAATTCTATGGCGGGTACAGCGTCTTACTATAGCTACATTAAGCTCGCAATGAAGTCCTTGTACATGGTCATCAAAGAGTATCGGTCAAGATTGAGCCCTGTTTTAGAGACCGCCATTTACCACAAGCTTGCGATGATTTATTTGGATGAAACTGAGTGCTTGGATCAGGCAGAGACTTACACGGTCTCCGCGATATCAATGGCTACAAGACACAATTTAGTTAAGCTCAAGGTGATGAGTGAGCTCTTGTATTGTCAAATTTTGGAGCTGAGGCAGGCCAATTCTGTTTCGAGCTACTACGTTGAAAGGCAGACTTCATACTTGGAATTTGGCTACAAGCCTATTGCGGACTTATTCAATTGGGCCAGAATCGATCACATGTTAGTTAACGATGTGATCAGTGGTGCAAGAGCTTTGCGAACCGCAAACTTAAGAGGTGACGTGTGCCCAACCCTAAGGTTTCTCTTCCTTTTAAAGGAAGCTGCTCTCAACCTCTATCAGCAAGTTTCTTACTCGTCAACGCTTTTGACAACTCAAGCGCAGGAACTCCTCAAAACCTCAAATCTACCTCCACAGCTACACGCAAGCCTTGATATACTAATGTTAGCTGCGTGCGCTATTAAGAATGATATCGGCACAGGAAAACTCATCTTGCGCAAAATATCCCACTTCATTCATACACAACGAAAAGTTGATTGGGCAGGCTGGGAGGAGGATGGATCGATTTTGGTCCAAATACCTTTGTCTGACAATTTTCCAGAAAAGATTCAAGTCAAGCTACATTGGGTGAATCATTATGAGTATTCGATACTATTTTACTTCTTCAGTGGCGTTCTACTGTCAGCAAGCTTGGATAATTTCAAAGAGACGAAAAGAATATTTGAAAAATGCATGAGTATGTTGGATTTGCAATTGAAGGAACTCACATCGACTATAAATTCTAGGCGATTCTCTGTCCAATATTTAACGAAAAGCATTGTTCGGCTCACATTCATTCGTTATTCTGTGATTTTCTACACTACCTACATGGACTTCATGCACAAAAATGATTTTAGTGGGCTAGCTCACATCAAAAACTTCATTTCTTGCTTTGACGCTGACAATTTTACTCCAGAAGAATTGTGCTACTATAAGATACTCATTCCTAAGTTTTTATATCTTGCTGGTCTCGGGTATCACTCGCTTGGAGATATTGCTGCTGCAAAATATTATTACTATCGCGTGAGAATTCTTACTTCTCTGGCACCCGCTGGGCAAGACTACTATATATCTGGCTTGCAGAAGCAAGTGGGTTTAGGGTGGGATGCTGCAAGTTCTATGGGAATTTCAAGCGAATTATATCTTTACTCCACAGTGCATCTTTTAGCTCAACTCAAACGGGAGATGCATTCCCACTTTGAGTTGCAAGATAAAAATGTGGAGAAAGTACATACCATTGAGTTGAGCAATTTGTCAAACCTTTTGTTGGGGGACTTGGAAAAAGCTTTCAGTGAACATCATGATAGAGTCAATGTTGGGGGACCTCTTCAAATACTCAAGCTCTCCTACCAATTAATCAGTTCTAGAGTATCTACGAAGAACAATGAAAAGTTCCTCCAAAGTTACTCGGGCGACAGTCTTGAACAAATGATCAAGCAGTGCAAAGTTGAAGGTTACTTAAAAGCATTGACGACATACGTCATGTACAAAGTATCCACAGATCGGAAGCAGAGGGCTAAGATGCTCGTGGAATTGGCAAAAATTGGATCCAGTCATGATGACGGCTCTCGCTTAATAGGAATACTGGTACTCTCCGAGGAAAAGCTTCGTGAGACCACTAATGGAAATCATAGTCGTGCTTCCAAAATTGAGGCCAGGATATGTCGGCTCAGAAGAAACTTAGAACCCAAGTTGAAGCTCCTGGAGCTCAGTTTAAGTATATAGATAACGTTGATAAATTTATTGGTGAAAGGCATTGTGCACTAGTCGGTATGTATGCAAATTTACTTCTTTGATTTCTTCTTCTTCTTCTCGGACTCTTCTCCGTCGTCTGACTTTCTCTTCTTTTCCTTCTTTTCCTTTTTCTCTTTCTTTTCCTTCTTGTCCTTCTTTTCTTTCTTTTCCTTCTTTTCCTTCTTCTCCTCTTCCACGTTCTCTTCCTCGGAAGCAGGCTCTTCGGACTTCTTCTTTGGCAATTGGATCTCTGGTGCAGCTAATTTAGCTTCAGGAACAGCAGGAGGCTCTTCGTTGGCATGGTCTTTGTACTCTTGTTTCCAGGTCTCTGGGGTGTTGTCGTTGACTCTTCCATATTTGTCCAACTTACCATCGGCCTTCATCTGCTTCTTCTTCTGAGCAACAGGTCCCAAGCCCCATCTTCTAGGGTAAGTGTCTCTCTCCATAATACATCTCTTAACCTTGGCAACGACACCATGGTCACATGATTGCAAGTCAACGGTGGTCATCTGTGCAATACCAATGGCGATAGCCTCACCCTTGGTGGTCATCAAAACAACTTCGTCATACAACTCAATACCTTCTTCGTATCTCAACAAACCTGGAATCATCAACTTGGCTCCGTAACAAACAGAGTTGACGGCGGAGTCCTTGACGACAACTCTCTTGTAACCAACAAGCAATGTCTCCAAAGGCTGAATGATCTTTCTCAAGTAAGACTCATCTCTGGTGTTGTCGAAAACGTACTGAGCATCCATGACATCGTGCAAAGTAACCAAGTTATCGTTTTCATCCATAGCACCGGATCTGACACGACGCAACTCTTGCATGTGGCCACCAACGCTAAGCAACATACCCAAGTGAACACACAATGTTCTCATGTAAGTACCAGCTTCACAAGAGGCCCAGAAAACACCAAGTCCTCTCTTGTTGTCGAACTCAATCAACTTAGAGTCGTAGATAGTACGAACTCTCAACTGTCTCTTGACAGCGGAAATCAAAGGTGGCCTCTGGAACAAAGCACCGGTCAAGTTCTCCAAAGCACGGCCCATTTCCTTAGCGTCCTCCAATTCCTCATGTAATCTAACGATACAAACATACTCCTTACCTGCACCTTGTTGAGACTTGACCAATCTGGTAGCTCTGTCAATACATACAATCAAACAACCGGTGACCTTAGGGTCCAAGGTACCAGAGTGACCGGTCTTCTCAACACGCAAGATTCTCTTAATCCATGCAACCACCTCGTGGGAAGATGGGTTAGAGGGCTTGTCCAAGTTGATGACACCAGAAGAGATGTATGATTTCAAGTCTCTCTTCAATGGAGATGCACCTGCAGGGATAGGGGTATAGTGTCCCGAACGGACCAACAATTTGTCAAAGTTCTTCAACAAAAGAGGCCATTCAGACGTGTCCTTAGAAGGAGTGACGCTCTCGGGCTTGATCATGTACTCCTCAGACATTGTTCGAATTAAAGCAGGACGATGGAGAAGAGATTTTCTCTTTTTTTCCCACTGCTCTTCGTTTTTTTTCGCACTCACATCGTGCGGCGCGAAATCTACATTGGTACTTCCCAAATGGGTGGCCTTGCCTTGTCATTAATATGAAGTTGTTACGGAAAAAGCGGTAGAAATTCCTGGGGCAATGCAAGTTTGGGCCAAACCCGGATTCTCTCTAGCACTCAAGGCCCATTTTCCGTATAATTTGGCTCTTCGTCATCTCAAGCCAGAATAGATCACGTGACACGGCCCGCACTGACTTCACACATGCATCCAAAGTGTCATCGTTGATGAGCGCAGGTTCGCTTTGGTAACCCCCCTCTATTAACTTGATGCAATCTTTGCCTGATTTTATATCGGTGATGGTTTCGTAGAGCTGGCTCACCAACGCCAGATCAGGTATAATGATGTCATCCATGGGAATGCTTTTTTCTCTGTCAACATGAACCTCCTCAGCAGTAGATTGGTTGAGATCTTTGAGTGAAGCCAAGTCTGCATTGAGTGTCTTGAGGTCACACACTTTTTCCTTCAAGTAAACAATGTGCTTTTCAAGATTATCACTATTCGCTTTGGCTTGAGTATTATGATGGTCTAGATGATTTGCTAACGGCTTCATCTCCTTTAATACTCTGGAAACATGGCGAATCATCTGGTTGATACTATCGGGTTTATCTCCGTTGATGACATTTTCAATTTGATCTGATAGGAGAGTCAATCGATCTTCGTCGAGGACTTCCTTGTCCGCATCGAGTGTCATTTGATCCATGAGGTCTTCAACATTTATCTGTAACATTTTAGAACTGGTGGAACTAAGTTTTGTTCTCGCCAGCTCATTTGGGTTTTTGCTTTGCTCCTTGCTCCGGTAATCCCGTTTTTGGTATCCTACTTGCCCCCCTTCAATCAGATCAAAAGAATCAGCATTATGCCTACCGCTAAACAACTTGCGGGGCGACGATTGCGGCTCTTGGTTGGGTAAAGGCGGTGGTGACCTGTATTTAGCGGTGACTGGATTACCATCCTGGGACAGAGTTCCTGGTTTAACCGGAAGTGGTGGCCCATTGGTTTGTCTCCTGGGCTCGTTTTGGGGTAAGGGCTCGGAGATGGAAGTTTTGGGAGGAATGCTAGGGCCCAAGTGCTTCTCTCGCATCGGAAATTCCCGATTGAAAGCACTTTGCAAGCAGTCTATGAGATGCAATAAATTGAACTCAGACGAAAATGAACGGCTCCTCTCTGCAGAGTACCATTGGCTCAAGTAAGGATGGTAGAATCGGCCCTGTGCATCTATATTATTTCCAGGGCAGATACCTAGATCTTGTGGAGGATTCACAAAGACTAAAGGAACCCCATTTGCCTCAGTACGTAATGCGTCTGGCTCAGTGAATGGATAATTGAGAGGTATCCAGATTGTGATTGGAACAGGGCCCCCAGTACATTCCAAGGCACCAGTAACACATAATAAGAGCTCGAAGTTTCCATTGGATGATACAAAAACTGATGTGCGGATCTTAAACCCTTTGCTTAAGTAAAGGTCCAAAAACCTAATGGTATCTGCATAGACAATATTCTTATAAAGATACTGTGGTTGTATGACAGTGTAGAGCCAATTGACCACTTTCTTGGGAACCTTGGACATGGACTCTAGTATGCTAAATCAAATGATTTTTGAAATGAAATAAATACGACTGTTGAAAGTGCAAGAAGATGGAGGGAGAATCAAAGACCTGTGGCAAATTGCTCTTGCTGTATGTGAAGTGTTTTGAATGGTATGTGTGCGATCCACTATCAATTCTCAATTTGCCCGAGTTTCACTACAAACTCGCTTTTCCCAAAATGTGCCACGCTAAAAAATACACCCATTCTACACTGAAAAAAAGTAGAGTCCAAATTAATCATTATCTTCTACAGCGAATGCCAGCATTGTAATAACATGCTCAAGCACATTCATGAATTCTTTATTATTTTGCATCACCCAGTACTGGCCGCAAGTGACCGTCAGTGTGTACGGGTGCGAACCATGTCAGCGAATTGAGAAACATTCACGTTCAACTTATCTATACCAACATGAGTGGGTACGTACACAGCCTTCGACGAGCCGTGAGCCCCATGCTACTGGGCAATAGCAATTCAACTTTGAGTTATGCTTTTCATGGATAACTTGTTTACTAACTCAAAGCTATACTGTTCTTGTCGTGTTACTATTGACCGTCGCCTCATGTGTGTTGGCATGGAACTTTGCACCTAGAGAAAATAGAACTGTCTGGAGGTCGTCGGTGATTTTATGCTTGGTGATGTGCTACTTGATGTGGGCAATCACCTACTTGGCCCAGTTACATCCGTTGGAAGCTCCAAGACGAGCCGACATGAGACAGGAGTAACTTCGTATGGATAACTTTTACAGCACTTCGCAAAGGCCGAACCGCATTTTAGTTCCTATTTCATTTTACATAGAAAAGCACGTTCATTGAAAACTTCTTGAGGGCTAAATCTATATGTATGCCACCCCGTTTCCAGCTATTATCCATGTGCTAGCCCTGCACAGGACTCAGCAAGGAAGCAGGCCGGGTAACCTAGAGCGAGTGAGTATAAAAATTCGCGTGTAGATCAACGATAATTTTCTCTCTGCAAACTAAATAAACGTTCCTAAACAAATTAATCTGTAGCTAACATGCACTCCCGCTTCTGCCCTAAGTTCATCCTTATTGATCTCTAGGTCTATTTACGGAGGAGAATAAGCTTGTGAAAGGTCTGAAGGAAAAACTGTAATCTCCGACGGACCCTTTCTCGAGATCGTGAGATTGGTAACTCCTCGAAGGCGTTTTTCTTTCAGGGAAGAGGGCCGGGTTGCCACCTCTACATTATACTCGTAGACGTACATCAAGTTAGTAGCATGGAATCTGTGACCTCCTGCAATTCCTGCAATTGTAACAGTGTGGCTTGCTTCTATCGACTTCAAGTATCACGTGGGATTACAACACTGCATGCAGTGCATAGATTTACGAACTCTCGGCGCTTAAACGATCTTTATAGGCATCGCACATACCCCGATGGCAAATTCCTAAAAAATTCAGCATTCGACATGCTTTTCAAGAGGGACCCATCTCCTACACAGGATAAACCGGCTCTCGATAAAAGTATTACATTTGAGGAGAACTCCTTGAATGAAACTGACTTTTTGGAGACTGAAGGAAACCATGTGAACTTGAAGAGAGGGCTTAAAGATCGTCACATTTCCTTGATCGCCCTCGCGGGTATTATTGGGCCTGGTATCTTGGTTGGTGCTGCCCTCCCTACCGCAAATGGACCGCTCAGTCTTATTGTCGGATTCGGTATCATTGGTTTGATTGCCTTCTCCATGATTCAGAGTTTGGGTGAGTTGGCCACCTTATATCCCCTGGGGAATGTCTTTTCCACTTTAGGAAATAAATTTATTGATAGGGCCATTGGAGGAACTGTTGGCTGGAACTATTGTATTATTTGGATTGCTGTTATGGCTAACGAGTACAATATGGTCGCCTCAATCATGAGGTATTGGGGTCCTCAAGTTCCGTTGTACGGATACATTCTTATTTTCTGGGCTGCATTTTTGGCCTTCCAGTTCTTGGGTGTCTCTAAATTCGGAGAAGCTGAGTATTGGTTGGCTTTATTTAAAATTGTCGGTATTGTTGCATTTTACATCTTTGCTATCATTTATGCTGCTGGTGGAGTCAAGGGTCAACCTGCTTTTGGCTTCAGATACTGGAGAGACCCCGGGCCTTTGGCTCATGGATTTAAGTCCATTGCTAGTACTTTTGTGTTTGCCTCGACCTTTTACTCGGGTACGGAGGCTGTTGCTATTGCTGCCAGTGAGTCTAGAAACCCAGGAAAGGCTATTCCAAGTGCTATCAGGCAAACATTTATCCGGATTATTATCATCTACATGGGTATTGCCTTCTTCTACGGGTTGACTGTTCCATATAATGCTCCAGAACTTAATTCTGAAGCTCGTGCTTTAAAGTCTCCTATGTCTGTTGCTATTACCAGAGCCGGTTGGGGTGGTGGAGTGCACTTGATAAATGCCTTCATTCTCATCACTTGTATTTCTGCAGTCAACAGTTCGCTTTTTATCGGCTCGAGAACTTTGGTTCATTTGGCCAACGAGGGTTCCGCTCCAAAGATACTTAGGAATGTCAACAGAATGGGTGTGCCATACAACGCTGTGATTTTGTTCAATGCATTCGGCTTAATTTCGATGATGAATGTTAGCACTGGTGCAGCCAAAGCTTACCAGTATATTGTGAACTTATCGGGTGTTGCCGTGTTTATTGTTTGGGGTTTCACCAATTTCTACCATTTAAGATTTAGAAAAGCTTGGAAGTTGCAAGGCCGCTCAGTCGACAGCCTTCCATACAAGGGGCTTTGGTACCCCTACTTGCCTATCTTTGGTATTGTGTTGAATGTTTTCCTCGCATTAATCCAAGGTTGGTCTACGTTCAAGCCATTCTCTGCCAAAGACTTTGTTGACGCCTACATTTTACTTCCGTTTTTCTTCATTCTCGCGGCGTTCTTGAAGATAGTGAACAAGACAAAATGGGTCAACTTGGCTGAAGTTGATCTTGACGAGGGACGTAGAAAGGACCTTGATGGTTTTGAATAACCATATTTAGATTTTAGATTTTAGATTTTAGACTTCAGATTTCAGTCTACGAACTGTTTATGAATATATGATATCCTGCGTGAAAATCATCAGTAGACATCGCGCGAAGAGATTTTCAAAATACGGCTCATCGCGTAATTCAAGGTCTACACATTGATAATGGGAAAGGAGGACAAAAAAAGGCCTGTTGAGGAGACAGCAGCAGACTCGAAGAAAGACAAGAAGGAGAAAAAGATAAAATTAGACAAGAAGGAAAAGAAGGAAAAGAAGGAAAAGAAGGAAAAGAAGGAAAAGAAGGAAAAGAAGGAAAAGAAGGAAAAGAACAAGAAAGACAAGAAGGAAAAGAAAGAGAAGGATGAGAAGAAAGCCAAGACAGAGAATCACAAGAAAGCTGTTTCTAGTAAGTCGGGTAATGTGTCCGATGGTGCTCCATACGTTCAATCGGAGACACTCAGTAACATTCCTCAAAGCGAGGTTGATGCGTTTTTGAGCAAACACGAAGTGTCTGTCTCTGACCCAGAAGAAACAGGACTTCGCCCTATTTTGAAATTTGATCAAGTATCCTTTGTCCCTCAAGTCCAAGATGAAATCAGCAAATTCCCAAGCCCAACTCCTATCCAAGCTGTCAGCTGGCCACACTTACTCAGCAACAAGGACGTCATTGGAGTGGCTGAGACTGGGTCTGGTAAGACGTTCGCCTTTGGAGTTCCAGCCGTTCACAGTATATTGAAGAACAAGAAAAAGGGCTTGAAGGTGCTCTGTCTTTCACCCACTCGTGAATTGGCTTTGCAAATTTACGATAACTTGGAAGAGCTCGTCAAAAAGTCATCGATTTCCTGTGTTGCTATTTACGGTGGTGTCAGTAAACAAGACCAGGTTGATAAGCTCCAAAACGCAAGCATAGCAATTGCAACACCAGGTCGTTTGGTGGATTTATTGGAAGGGGGCTTCGTGGACTTGTCGTCGGTGGACTACTTGGTCCTTGATGAAGCTGACAGAATGTTGGATACCGGTTTCGAAGAACACATCAGGCAAATCATTGGATGCACACGGGAAAAGTCCCAGCGTCAAACTGTGATGTTTACAGCCACATGGCCAAAGGAAGTGAGGGAGCTTGCATCTGAATTCATGAACTCTCCAGTCAAAGTTACCATCGGAGAGCGTGATGAGCTATCTGCCAACAAGAGAATCGAGCAGATTGTGGAGGTCATTGACCCTCGTGACAAGGAAAGAAAACTTCTACAATTACTCAAAAAGTACCAGTCAGGACCGAAGAAGGACGACAAGGTTCTAGTTTTCGCCTTGTACAAGAAAGAGGCGCTGCGTGTGGAAATGCTTTTGCAGAGAAATGGCTACCAGGTGGCTGCTGTGCATGGTGATTTGTCTCAGCAACAGCGCACCAATGCCTTGGGCAAATTCAAGCTGGGAGAGACCAACTTGATGTTGGCCACAGATGTTGCTGCCAGAGGATTGGATATTCCAAACGTCAAAGTGGTGATCAATTTGACTTTCCCATTGACCGCAGAGGACTACGTGCACAGAATCGGCCGTACCGGTAGAGCTGGCAAAACAGGTGTTGCCCACACCTTGTTCACGGAGCATGAGAAACACCTCAGTGGAGCATTGATGAACATTTTGCGCGGAGCTGATCAACCCGTGCCTGATGAATTACTCAAGTTCGGAGGCCACACTAAAAAGAAGACACACTCGGCGTATGGTGCGTTTTTCAAGGACATTGGAACTACGAAGGCAGCCAAGAAAATTAAGTTTGATGATTAGTTGAAATTAATGAAACAACATTTAGAAATAGTGTAAACTAATGAAACACCCTTTAGAGTTTGTGCAAGATTTCGGAAAGTAGTATTGCGTACTTTCTTATCGTGTTTTTTGGTCCTCTTTGATGCAATAAGATCCATCTCACGATCGGATGCGCTTGGCTTACCTAAGCTTTCATTCCACGTAGAGTATGATTCAGCTTTGGGCGCGGAATGAAACATCATTCCTATGCGAGCCTCCGAGCGCCACGTATACATTTTGGGCTTAATTATTTTTTATGCCCTTACGTGTCTCGATGGGTGGCAACTTCTGACCATAGCCGGGTCACGTGCGTAAATGCCAGCGCTCACTAATCATTTAAAGGCGCAGAATCGCGTGAGATTTATTTCCTGAACATTCGTCCACTCTTGACTCCACTGCCTTTCACCATGAAAGTGTATTTTGTGTTGTCTTTATTATCGGCGGTTGTTTTTGCCAGCACTTCATTCTCCGCTTTTGACTCCCCCGAATTCTGCCTGCAGATAATTACACCAACGTGCAATACGACTTTTTCATACATCGATGATCTCAATGCACAAGTCCGGCCACTTATAGCAAAGCTAGTCAAGTCATCTTTTTTCACTTACTTCAAGCTTGACCTAGATAAGCAATGCAAGTTCTGGAATGCCCAGCACTTCTGCGCCACCAAAAACTGTGCTGTTGAAACTTTGCCTGAAAGTAAATTCAACTGGTCAAAAGTTGAAGACGACTTAAGGCCTTCCAAGCTTGGTAAGATTGAGAGATCTCTGGGCTCCTCTGATCTTTCTGAATCTTGTGAGGACTTGGACTATTGCGACATTGATGATGACCATAACTGTGTGTATGTGGACCTCACTGCAAACCCTGAGAGATTTACAGGTTATGGTGGTACTCAATCCTTTGATGTGTGGAAGGCCATTTACTCAGAGAATTGTTTCCCAAACACGAATCCGATGTCAATGGTTGCTAACTCCGAGCCTGAGAGTTGTGTGGAGAAAAACCTCTTTTACAGAATGATCTCTGGACTTCATGCATCCATCGCCGTTCATTTATCTAGCGAGTACTTGGATCTGAGTACAGGAGAATTCAAGCCCAATTTGCAGGTGTTTATGGAACGTGTTGGAAAGTTCAATGATCGTTTATCCAACATATATTTCAACTATGCTCTTGTCTCGCAAGCTTTGGTGAAGTTAGGGGACATAGTTTCCGTTCCAGAATACATCAAAAACAACTCAGAACTGCAAACTCAGCAGGAGCTCATTGAAAACGATTCTTTCACCAACACCGACTACAACAACGTCATCTCACAAATTACTGCGAAATTGGGCTCAGAAACGCTTTTCGAGACTCACCAACTCTTCGACCCTAAAGTCGTAGATCCCAAATTGAAGAACGATTTCCGTTCAAGATTCAAGAATGTTTCTGCAATTATGGACTGCGTTGGGTGTGACCGTTGCAGAATGTGGGGCAAATTGCAGACCATCGGTTACGGAACTGCACTCAAAGTCTTGTTTGAGCTGGAAGACCCCAACACGCAGCATCTTTTGAAATTCCGCAGAATCGAGCTTGTGGCGCTTTTCAACACTTTTGACCGTCTTTCCAAATCTGTTGCGGCCATCAACAGCTTCAAGGCCATGTACTTGGAGCATTTGGAAGATGTTGCAGCTGGCCGTGCAGTTCACGGGGACTTTGAACCTCAACACGGCAAAGGTATTGAATTCCCCTTCTTTGTTCCTTCAAAATTGAGTCTGAAGTCTGGGTCAGACGAGAAACAATCAGGAGAGACTGACGAAGGAAGTATCAAGTCCAAGGAAAAGAGAGAGAAGCAAGAGTTTAGCGATGAATTGAACGATGTTTTGACGACTCTTAAATTCATATGGAGGAGTTACGTTGAATTCCCCAAGAATATCTTCAAGATATGCGCGTACTATGTCTCTGGGTGGTGGAACGTTTACATCGGCAAAGCAATCTACGTGCCCAAGTCGGCGCTAGATACCTCGTCGCACGATGAACTTTAATGAAACAGCATAATAAAATTACCACTTAAGCATTTAATATGACAATATTGAAATAGAGAGGAGGTAGTGACGGGCACTGGAGAATTGCGGTACAGTTGATATTCATGCGTGTTAGGTCCGCGGCGACGGTACCCTTTCTGCTGCCCCTCGCGACTTTGCAGCAAAACAGGTTTACTGGAGTGCAGAGGATGCGCGTCCGTAAAATGACTTCTAATGTACATATATTAACAAAAAATCCGACCTATTTACTTTTTAAAGTTTCCATGCACTCAAGTTTACAACAAGAAGGCAGCGATACCAACAACACCTGCAGCGCCAGCCAAGACATTTCTTGGAGCAGCGTCGTTGACAAGCTCAACAGAAGGAAAAGCAGATGTGGAGCTGTTGTAGATGGATGTGAAAGTAGAGCGAGCGTATTCGGTAGTCTGAACACCAGTAGACACAACCACAGTTGGAGTGGTGGTGATGTCAATGTAGGAGTCAGACTCGCTCACAAAAGCAGCCTCAAGAGACTGTGGTTTGGCTGGCACATCTTTGTCAGTAACTGGAGCAGTAGTGGATGGAGTGGGAGCAGCAGTGGACTCGGTCAATGGGCAGATGGTGGTGTAGACAGTCTCGACACCGTCGACAGTCTCAGTGACAACAGTGTGGGAAACAGCCTGGACAGTAGTAGCACACTTTTGGGAAGAACAAGAGGTGATGGTGACCTCGGTTGTGGTTTGGTGGGTGACAGTCTTGACATCCAACGAGACGGAATCGGAGGCGGCAAGGACCGTGGCGGCAAGGGCAAGAGCAGAGATGGCGAATTGCATTATAGATTAAACGAGTGAAGATGAAGGAGTGGAGATGCCTGAATAGGGTTAGACAAGAAGTATATCCCAGGCATGATGTATGTACTTATATACTCTTTCCAACGGACGAAACACGCCCCAAGAATTGAAACGCGTCCCACGTACCCACCTCCTTAGACTCGAGAAGATCTCCTTCGTGTTTGAATATCTGACGTGTTTGGCACGGGGAAGCGTGCATATGTCAGTTCTGATAGGAAGCCTGATGTAAACAAGACGCGCGTAAAAGTAAACAACTCTGCATATAGGAAAAACATAACAATGCGGAAGGGCTGATCCCATTGATGCGTAATCCACTATTTACGTGTGGTAAAACGCGTGGAAGGCTCGAAAGTGATGCGTAGCCTCCAAAGCTTTGTTCACTGAGACAAGGTTTATTGTTGCAAAGCAATTATGTTGCGTGATACGGCTTTTACAGACTGCACCTTCTATACGTGAGATTTGTATCGTTTATTGTTGCAATGGCATACAAATCTAGAGTTGGTGTATTGAGAGCGCGGACAATCCACGGAACGTGGATCTAAAGCGTGGATTTGAAGCGTGGATCGAGAATCGTGTACCTGCTTTCAATTGAGCATGAGGTTCATTTCCCAATCTTGAATCACGCTAGGCCAGTCGTCGCGGGCTTCCTTAAATTTTTTGCGTCTCCACACTTCAAGCATAATCTGTCTCGCACCCCAATAGTTTCCCAAGTACAACGCAATGTCTGCACCCCATTTCTTGAAGCCCATTTGCAAATTAAGCGACGTGGCTTCGCAGCCTGCTATAAAACCTTGCCAAAAGAGTGGAATCATAGAGGCCTCGTCCTCCGCAATCAATTTTTGAATCTGGTTGAGGTGTTCTAACGTCGTAGCAACCTTGTCTTGTAACTTCTCCGGCTGCGCGTCCTCAATAAGTCGGTGAAAGTAAATGCAAAGCGCATTGTAAAACGACATCACATGGTGGAATGTTGCTTCATGCATCGATGAAGTGAACACCCGTGTGTCGTCTTTGATCTCGTAAAGCTTCCAGTCCAACTTCCAGTTTTGCAACATTGAATTGAGCTTGGCCACCTTTTCTTCAAATTGGTTTGGGAGATTTGACATCACTTCCTTGTGATATATTTTCTGCCTCACCAATTGCACCGTTTCGCTAAAAGCGGAAATCAAAGAGTTGGGCAATCCGTATAGAGCGTCTGTGGCAAAGTTTTCATCATACTTGTCAGTATTGATCAACTTCTTATTAATAAACATAGGAGAGAACAGTTTTGATTGGTCAACAATGTAGTCAATTCTACTTTTCTTCCCCTTGTGGGTTTTGGCGTATACACCATCATCAAATTTCAGGCGGATTTCTTGACCAAACTCTGCAGTCATACCCACGTCTTCTTTGATGTCGGCAATATTCAAACATGTTGAATCTTGAATCAATTTCAAACTCAGAAAGATTCGATGTAAAATTTTAGCTTTTGCCGATAATTTTTTCTTTTTGGTCATTTTTGTGTAAATGACCCTCTCGCACCACTTGATGTAAAAGTTTGTATCTTGCATGGTGCCCCAAACCAAGTCAACTGAGATCATGGACATGATTGCACAAAGAATATCTTTGTATTTTTCAGATGAGACGCATCGAGTCACCCCGCTCTGAGTACCTCCCAGCGAGCCGAGCAAGGCCTTTACGAACAAACTAGCCTGATTCCGTAGTCTGATACCCAAATTCAAATAGTACTTCATTTGCTGTGAGTTTTTTGTGAACTTGCTTTGCAAGTTGAAAGCTGACACGGCCAATAGTGCATTGAGTAATGCATTTTTCGCAGTAGATGTCTTGCCTAATGCTGATAATTCCCCTATGGCCATCAAGGCCCTTGGAAAGTAGATAGTTTTCCATGGGTTTTCGGTCAAGGGAATAACGGTCATGAGATCGGCCACTTGAGTAACATAGTAATTGAGCAAGTATCGCGTCAAGGGCTGTACTTGTAAGGCAGTGGTGGGCAAAGTCACTCCATGTTTCGGTAATGATACATCGAAGCCGATTTTCGGCTCTAAAGGACTTTGAGTTATGGCCATAAGGGAGTCCGGCATTTGTGTTGTCTGCGATGCATCACCCTCAACAAAGTCAGTTGACTCGTCATCATGCTTCAGAAGTCCAGCAGAAGCATGTAGCTGAATATCTAGGGTATGGTTCAGCTGGTAAGGATTATTGTAGTAGAAATTAGTGAAATTGGAATAGAACAAATGCTGATTGGCAGGATTAATTGAAACGTTGTCTTGCACGATCTTATTACCCGAGTCTAAGGGACTGCTTTTATGTCCCTGGTTTGCAGAAGGCGTGCTGATCTGGCTGGGATTGTTTGAAGTGTGTGTATGCAGGGAAGGGATTGGATTCTGAGGTTGCTTATGAAAAAGCAAGTTCAAAAGATCATTCAGAGAGTCGGAATAGCCTTGATACCCCATGCTTTGCATGTCGAAATCCAAAAATTGTGGATCACCATTAAGGGCTGCAGCAGTCAAAAGAGCATGTTCGCGCAATTCATTGGAAAGCCAAAGCTGATCATGGCCTTGATAAGGCAGGTTCTGGAGGCCGGAAGTAGTCCCAGAAGGAGGAATTCCATTTGTTGGTAATGCATCGGGTTTCAAGACTTTCGGAAGCGGCAGAGAGCCAAAAACACCAAACGGACCTTTCAATTTAGTCTCATTATCATGCTTCAGTGCCTTGAGAGCATTGAGATCATCGTCCATATCCTCATAAAACTGGTAAGGCTTGGAGGTTGTTTCGTCCCAAACAACAAACGCCACTCTTCTTCTCTTGAAAAATTTCGAGGTGCCGCTATCATCGTCCATGCTCTTTATTTCCTTGCCAAAGGAAACAGGTGCCTGGATTGGAGTGCCATTATTGTAATGATATTGGAGGGGCTTCAGCCATCGCAAGTTGATGTCATAACCACCACAGGTAAGACCTGATTTTTTGCAGTTACCGCAAAACGGGCGATGGAGGTCACATCGTATCTTCCTAGATCTGCAAGTAAAACAGCCAGTGAATGTCTTGGAGTTTTTCACTGCCTTCTTCATGTCACCAAGAGGCTTGTCAGACATAGCACTTCTATGCTGAACCGATGCAAACGTCTTTTGGACTGCTGGATCGTACGTCTCTGAGACCGTTCAAAACAGTGGAGGTTCTTATCCGTTAACGGAAGGATAACGCGAACAAGCAAAATCCCTCATCAGGCACTTTAACTGCAATCTCGAGAGTGCGGAATTCGACTTGCAAATATGCAGCTCAGTGGCTTTCTTGCATAGAGCTGATTAGTATTCAACTAGAGCCTTTGGAGGCAGGCCTATAATAGGGACCCACACACCTAGGAACCTTCATACCTAGAAAACCGCACACCTACAAATTGTCATACCTAGGTATACCAAACGCATTGCACGCTTATTTTGAGCTATGACATGTGAGTGTTGTCTTTGATACATGTGTCAATCATGCATAACGTGATACTCTATAGTTCGACTATTCGGGTATTGGCATTTATTGTTCGAACCTTTAACAATGGTTTTGTCGGATTTCGAGGCAGGCTGCCGGATAGAATTTCGGCGAGGCTAGCCCATCTTCGCAAGTTCGCACGCTAACTAAACGGCCCATGTAAAATGACCTCATGCGCTCGGGCCAAGACGGCATACAGTTCCTCGGTGTACGTGATTGGAATTGAACCCGTCATTAATAGTTGCTCCTTCCCCACCGACTGAGAGATTTTGTAATAATTAATTATCTATCTAAAATGGTTTCGCCAAAGCATTGGAAATACCCCGAAAATGAAGACTTAGTTTTGACTGCGCTCAGGGGCTTGGTTGCTACCAACCCTAAACTCGACTTAATTGCCTCGGAAAAGGTAGTGTACAATTCTAGAACAAGTGGAAAGAAAGTGGCCGTCATTAGTGGAGGAGGTGCTGGACACGAGCCACTCCATTCTGGATTTGTTGGGTCCAACTTGTTGGATGCCGCAGTTTCTGGGGCTATCTTCGCTTCTCCCTCCACGAAGCAAATTATGTCTGCAGTCAAAGCCTCCGCAGACAAAGAGAAAGGTGCAGTTATAGTTGTCAAGAACTATACCGGAGACATCTTACACTTTGGACTTGTTGTCGAGAGAGCAAAAAGAGATGGGTATAAAGTGGAGTTGGTCAGTGTCTCCGACGACGTGGCTGTGGGCAAAACTCAAAACAAAATGGTGGGAAGACGTGGTTTGGCTGGTACCGCCATAGTGCACAAGATTGTTGGTGCTGCCTCCGCCAATGGTGATAGTCTAGAGAATGTTGCCGAATTGGGACGTTCGGTGAACAGTGCCCTCGTGACTATGAGCGCTTCCCTTGACAGAACTTCTGTTCCAGGAAGAGAAGAGGAGACAGAGCTCAACGATGATCCCAATGTGGCCGAGTTAGGCTTAGGTATTCACAATGAGCCCGGAGAGAAGATCAAGATCCCCAAGGTCACTGAGCTTGTGGATGTGCTATACAAGCGTTTATTGGACCCAAATGACAAGGAGCGTCACTATGTGCAATTTGACGAAGACGATGAATACGTGCTCATCATCAATAACATTGGTGGAACATCAACTTTGGAGTTGTTGGCCATCACTAACTATGCTGTGGAGCGCTGTCCATTGAAGAAGAAGCCATCGAGAGTTCTTGTTTCAGATTTCGTAACCTCGTTGAACTCTCCAGGCTTCTCTATTTCTCTTCTCAACCTTAATCGCGTCAAATCCGAGAAGTATACGAAAGCCCAAGTTTTGGAAATGCTCGATAAGGAAACAGATGCTCCCGGATGGAAACCGAAATCCTACACACCCAAAGATTGGGAGGTCGAGAGAACGGACATTGAGTCGCCTGAAAAACATGCCCAAATTCCAAAGTCGGACTTGCGTGTTGACAAAGCCAAATTTGAGAAAGCCTTGAAAAATGCTATGAACGTTTTAATTGAACAAGAACCAAAAATCACCAAGTATGATACTCTTGTTGGTGATGGTGACTGCGGAGAGACGTTAAAATTTGGAGCCACTGCAATCTTGAAGAGATTGGAATCTGATGACAACTTTGTCCAAAACTTGGATGATCCGGTTGCTACCCTCAGTGTTATCACCGAGATCGTTGAAGACAGCATGGGAGGTACTTCTGGAGGCATTTATGCCATCTTCTTGACAAGTTTCGTAAAGAACTTGCAAGCTTTGAATGACACAAATACATCTCTGATTGCGACGGCTTTGAAAAATGCACTTTATGATGGCTTATTCAAGTACACGAAAGCCAGAAAAGGTGGCCGTACTTTGGTTGACACTTTGCAGCCATTTGTGGATGGTATCGTGGAGAACGGTGATTTGTCTAAAGCCGTCCAAGCAGCAAAAAGCTCTTGTGAGGCAACGTCCCAATTGGAAGCAAAGTTTGGCAGGTCATCATATGTGAGTGAGGCAGATCTCAAAGAAGATGGCGGCATTCCCGATCCCGGTGCAGTCGGGCTCTTAGCAATCATTGAAGGCTTCACGGAAATTTACAAGTGATCCGCGAATTTTCTTATCGGGGAGTGGTGGTTATTAAAAGTAGCATAGAGGTTATGCGATAACCACCGACGCTCCTGCACAAATGTGGGTGCAAATACTGGAATATAAGTAGGACATTCGTGTTCCAATCGGTGATTTAGCAGCAACAAATATTTCAATGAATTTCGTTTCACAATCGGATTGCAACATGCTTGCAGAAAACTTTCTCGAGGTGGTGATAGTGGGCGGGGGAACCTGTGGCTTGGCTGTTGCAGCCAGACTATGCGAAAGCTCTCCAGCAACACTTTTCACCGAGGACGAGCACCAGCGGTTTCGCTGGTTGAAAAGAAGAGCAGGAAAGACGGGCAAAATCTCAAGTAGCTTCCGAACCGTGTCAGACTATAGTCTGCTATTCAAGTTGGAAGCCAAACAAATTCTAGCCTTGGATGCAGTGTCCGACTCATTCTTGGGGCAATGGGATAACCAGTTCGAAAGCTGTCAAATTCCCACCTTGAGGTCGCCCATGTTTTTTCACCCTGATCCGGCAAACATCGATGGAATGATCACCTACGCGTATCAAAACCACCGGGAAAACGACTTGCTCGAAATTCAGAATGTGGTTGGGAAAGAGTTCTCGAAGCACCAACAAAAACGGATTATCAATAAGAGAAAGAAAAGAGTAGCCGCTCCGCTAGCTGGTCAGCTGGTTAACCATGACCGGCCGGGAATTGTGGACATAAATATGAGGGACTATCGCGACTACTACCGGCCGTCTACCACTTTCTTCCGCGACTTCTGCAAAGACATTGTTGACAGATATGAGTTGAGCGATCGAGTTAGAAAAGACGAGGTGAAGTCGATAGACTATGGTGATATCCACATTTATGATGAGGACTTAGTAGTCAAAGGTTTCATCATCAAGACGATGAGCGGCAAAGTCTTTGGAGCCCGTCGGTGCGTGATGGCATGTGGGCATCGAGGCAAGATCAACTACCCGATTCAAGGCTTGAAAGCCAGCCTCTGTGATTTGGGCCGTGCCTGCCACACAACTCATATATTCTCAAAACAAGTGAGTTTCCCCCCTGAAGTGGCCATGAAGAAAGTGGTTGAGGGCAGAAAGGCTTCTGTGGTTATTGTTGGAGGCGGTTTGACATCGGCTCAACTCGCACACATTTGCTGCAAGAGTGGAATCGAAGTGACTCTTCTTTTAAGAGGACCAATGAAGATCAAGCATTTCGACTTCCACTTAGACTGGGTCACGAAATACAAGAATGTGAAAAAGTCCGCCTTTTATATGCTTGATACAGATGAAGAGAGGTTTGATCTCATCAACTCTTCAAGGGAAGGAGGGCTGGTGAATCCAGAATACTACAAAATCTTGGCCAACCATGAAGCAGAGGGCCGCTTGAAAATTCAAAAATATACCACGATAAAGAATAGCTGCTGCGAAGATGGCTGCTGGAAATTGACACTAGCTCATGAGGACGGCGATTCTTTTAAAGAAAGTCATATAGAGACTGATTACGTCTGCTGTGCAACTGGTATACTGGCAGACATCGAGGATCTTAGCTTCATGAAACCCATCTTGGAGAAATACCCCATTGGCATTGTGAAAGGGCTTCCATGCCTTACAGATGACCTACAATGGAATGATACTCTCCCGTTATTCGTTGTTGGCAAATACTCTGGTCTAAGAATCGGGCCCACGGCTGCTAACTTGGACGGAGCTAGACTTGGTGCTGAGAGGGTGGGCTGGAAGATCCAAGAAGATTGCCAATCAGGGCGGGCTTCACGTGACTCACAACTTACCGATCAGCTCCAATTAGCTGGTGGTAGGTTCAATTGGTTTTCTCTACTCCAAGAGGTACAAGCCTGAACCTTCTAAATTGTTATACATGCAAGTTTATTTATGTTAGTAGGTGACCGCATCGATGTTGTCATCAAAAGCGAGCATGGATCTGGCTCCTCCGTTCAACCATGAGCTTTTCAATCTAGCAATGAAATGATCAGCACTTCCAGAACCCACGCTTCGAGCTGCTTCGAAAAACTTCAAGATATTCTCCTGATCTGCTGAACGCGTCAGATTGAAGCCTGCCACTATCATAGGCCATTGGATCATCATAACAGAGCATTTTATAAGCAGAGGAGTTTTTGAGAATTGACTCAACACAGAGGCAAATGCAATTAGGTATTGCGCCATGTTTTGAACCTGTGGCGAGGTATGAGGCATCTCTAAAAGCTCAGTCATAACAGTCACAATACCAGCCAAGCAATACACTTGATGTGATGTGTCCATCCAACTCAATACATGATGGGTATTGTCGACGGTTACAGGATCCAACAAGTAGCCCGACGGAATATAGCCTCCGAGGAAGTCGTCGTTTGAGAGAACAGCCTTGCGGTGCACGAATTCAAATAGCCTGAATCGTTCGAAATCAGCCAAGAGTCGAATGTATTCACTGGTCTCATCGAAAATATGGTTCTTATTCTTCCTGTACTTGTTAAGTTGTTTTATGAGGCCCTTGAATGTAGGTAGCAAATCGATGTGGTAGCCTCCGATTAAGAAAAACCCATTGTTAAGGAGCAAGCCCATACTTTCCAAAAGTGGGAAGTCACTCCCATCAAAATGCAATAAGACTTCAAGATCTTCTTCCAGGTCGATAGTTCCTCCAAGGTTCAGACCCAAGCCAGCCAAAATCTCAAAAGAAACAAACCAGCATTTGCAAAGGAGGATTGTCATTGATGCCTCCAGATTCTTTTGCAAGGTGCTATGTCTCAATAAAATTCCCTTGGCTCCTTGCAAGTGCGGCCTCCAGTGTTGATTGGTATTAGCAGCATTAGAGGATGTTAATAGTAAAACTGCTAACAAAACAGGCTCTATATTCCCGAGCAGCGATAAACTTCTCTTATCGCTTGATCTTCCTAAAGCTGCGCCCAAGAGCTTCAAGCACTTCAGTAGATACCTGTGATATGCCTGGTCATCCCCAATGTATTTGCTTTTTTGATAGCGGGAGGAAGCACCTTGGGCTAATATGGCTGCTAGCAAAAATGGTTCACTCGACGCATGATAGAAAAGAATATCTCTCACCGGGTTGAAATGAGATTGACTCATCCGATCAAAAGCAGTGAAAGGCATGATAACATGTGCAAACTCATCATAGAACTCTTTCAAGAAAATCTGTGCCTCCAAACTGACGTTGAAAATATCTAGGCCAATATTTTTTGGGATGCCGTTGTCCAGTGCCTTGAAATGACTATGACTTTGAAGAAATTCACCATCGATGCTTGGCGATGTAAGAGTAGAGTCAAAACTTATGCCATCACCGGCACCACTGTCGCCCTTGATTGTGCCATGCATCATGTCATTTACCAAGTTGTTCAAATCGTATGCAAGAACAGCCAAGTCTGCGGAGCTTTGAGGATATGTAAATGCTCTCCTGTCGGGAAGAACGACATTAGGATTGGCTGGAGAATTGAGGTCTGGCCCGGAAACTTTTGTATGCAATTGAGTGTAAACCGGTCCTTTTTGTAGGTAACTATATGCGGGAGGGTTCCGTGTCATGACAGCAAGGGGAAATGGATTAAGCTGATTAGGGAAATGCACTTGGCCTTCAAAAGCCGACCTCTTCGTAAGCACTTGGAAATGAGGATTTGGTCTCTGGGACTCCTTATGGATTCGATCGTTTGAACTCGAGACAAGTGTCTCGCCCCGGACATTTTCGGAGCTTCCTGAACCACTCAGAGACAGAGGGGAGTTCTGACTAGGCAACGTATTTTGCAACTTAATATTCTCTTGCTGCTTCTTTTTGGACACTCTTAGAACCTTTTCGCCTTTCATCGGGTACTCACAAATTTTCTTGAGCCTGGTGCATTGCCAACACAGTCGCTTATTTTGGTGGTTGATAACTAAGCGAGCTTCAGGAGGAGGGTCGATGAACTCATCGCATTTGATCTTCCTCCGCTTGCACTCCTTACAGCCACTCTTCAGATATTCTGTGCGTTTCGAGGTATCTGTCGGACTCATTGAACATCAATTGGTAGGATCGACTAATCCCTGTAATTCCAACGAGACAGATCTGATAAATGCGGAAACTCCGTAGATAAGATGTCACGTGAAATCCGCATTCATATGATACGGATATTCCAACCACATTTTCTGTTGACAGTGCAGATCAGGGAACAGCAGAAACAGACCCCGATATTTTCCGCCTCCAGTGTTCTATATGCATTTACACGTTAGCCCTCTTAACCATGGACTTTGACGTATGCTTTCGTGGACCGAAGCGAAGGGCTGTGCGTCGAGAGAGGATATAACCCGCACGCGTTGACATTCCCGTTTTCACGTGACTCCTCCCACGTCAAGTGCCACCACGGGGTCGCGGCCAATGTTGCAAGGACTGCAGCAGGCTGTGGTTCCCTGCGGACGGAGAATGCGGCTTTGGGTCTTTCGGTGATACGAGTTCCCATTTAACCATCCTTTTGTGCGTTCTCCCTTCTCTACTTCATCACTGATGATATTTTGGCTTGTAACTCCCATTGCTCTCGTAATCTTGCTTATCTTTTTTGCAGCCCCGAAACAGCTGACCACGGGTCTTTTCGTCATCCCTTCCCTTCCAATTATAGGAAACACGCACCAGGTATTGAATAATCCAAGCCAAGTTTTTCTGAGATGGAGCAATCACTATAATTGCTCTCTCTTTGTCATCCACTTGGGCAATACCCCCGCCGTAGTTGTGAACAGCCTTAAGGACGTGCTGAGAGTATGGAAACAACATTCTTTAAGCACCAACTCAAGACCGACTTTGCACACGTTCCATAAGATCGTTTCCAAAGATCAAGGGCCAACTATTGGCTCCACACCATATGGCCCTTCCTATAGGAAGTTGCGAAAAAATATCTCCAAGTACCTTTGTCCACTGAGTCTTTCGCAGGTGAGAGAGTCCGAGATTCTCGATGATGCCTCTACCTACATCTTGAGGAACATAATTGGTGACTGTGTCACAGAGACTAAGGATTGCAAGCTTTTGCGAAATGTCCAGGGTTATGTATTGCGCTGTGCAGTCCTGTTAACTTATGGATTTGAACTAGATACTGAGGACGAGGACAAGGCCTTGACCGACTTGATCATCCAAACCGAAAATAAAATCGTCAACTTGCGCTCCACAACGTCCAATTACCAGGATTATTTGCCACTTCTCAGACATCCCATATTCAATTTTATGTTCGGGAAGGATGCTGAACGCAACAAGATCCTCCGAGATGGATACATGGAATTGTTGCATGAAAAGCATCTGCGACTTTACTCTGCAAAAACAGGCCTGGAGAAGTCACCATTTTTGGCGAAAATCCACCAAGATCACACTAATCTGAAACTCAATGCAGCAGAAATAAAAAGCTTTTGCTTGACTATGGTAAGTGCAGGTTTAGACAATTTGGCTTTAACGTTCGATTACATATTGGGTCAGTTTTCTTTCCCAGAAACTGGTAATGCAATCCAAGAAAAGCTCTACAATGACCTCATGAAACTTTATGATAACGACTTAAACGCAGCGTGGAGTAACGTTGCTAAAAACCTAGACTGCACATATGCGCTTGCATTAATTCATGAAGGGTTGAGATCATTCACAGTTTTGCCGATGGGTCTCGCCCGTACCACAACCAAGCCGATTTCAATTGATGACTCCGTCATTCCAGAGAACAGCATAATAATGATGAATGCTTTTGCCGCAAACCACGATCATAGCGTATTCGAAAATCCATATAGTTTCAAGCCGGAAAGATGGTTTGATGGAAATGGCTTACTTTTGAAAGGAGATGCCATTAACCATGTCACTTTCGGCTTGGGTTCCCGTAGATGTGCAGGGGATCATCTCTCTATCAAAGAGACTTACATCTTGTTGTGCAGGTTCATCCTACTATTTCGAGTAGGAAAACCTTCTGATAGCAAGTGGAAAATGGAAGAAGATCAGTTTGTCTCCAACGCTGCACCAAAAGCAACATCATTCGAGCCCAGGGAATTCAGGTATTCGCTTGTGTTTCGCCAGACAACACCCACAATGAATTCCCTCTTTTCTAGTTAGATTTTGAAGGATCAATGTAGCCAACCTTGTTAACAACCACAGACTTGACATTATGGTTGATGGCTAGTTTGTACTTGAGAACCCCTCTTAAGATCAAATCAAACGGATGCTTTGAAATAGATTTCCACTTCTCCGCGTTATCGGCCGGTTCCGTAGGATCAAGTTTTGGCTTTTTCTGCGCTCGCTTCAATACCGAGTTTGCAGATCCAGTAAGATTCTTACCCGGCCCAACAAGCTTAATCTCACCAGTTTGTTGCGAGGGCTTGCGATTAAAAAAACTGCCTTCGAAATCAAGTGCTGATTCAAAGCTGTAAACAGATCCCAATAAAACAGTCTCTACTGAGCTGTCTGGTGACGGATCATCCAAGTAGCCGCTCTTGGCAAAGATATCTAACTCAATCTCATCTATTGTGACGGTGAACCATCCTGGGTTGAGGGCTTCAACAACGACGCTGAATACAAGCTCATCCAGTGAGACCAAAGCATTCTCAATGGTAAGAAGGGAAAGATTCGATAAATCTTTGGCTGATGCAAAGAGGAAACCCAGAATGAAACCGAAGCTTAAAATGCCAAGTATCCATACAAGAGTGTAAATAACATTTTTCATGAGCCAATACTTGTCGCCATTCAATGAGTCACGCGATCCTTTGGTATTTAGCATTTGACGGTTGATGCCAAATGGGGGAACCCCATTGGGAAGATAGTTTTCAACAGATCCTAGGTCACCCGCTAATTTTTGATGGGAATCTTCCTCAACTTCTCGAAATCCATAATATGACGGGTCTCCACTCTGAGGGTAAGGAAAAGGAAATTGGTCAATTTTTTTGGGAGCAAAACCATTTAACGGCGGTGGGACATACCCCATTGACAGATAACGCTTGCTTTTGAGGTGAGATGGCACTCTTTTGCCAGCATAACTCAAGTTTAACGATTTATAGTGGGGAAGCTTATGATCACCGATCAATGAAGAGCTCTCGTTGAGGCCACCATGGAGGGATCTGTTGTAAGGAAACCTGATGTTGTTGTTATCGTAGTAGATTAGCTCATCATCAAAATCTTCGATGTCGATGTCATCCGGAATTGTACTATAGCGCCTAGGTTGTGCGCCTTTTCTGTCAAACAACTTGGATGTGGTGGAACGAAGCTTCGACGAGGTTGTAGAAGTTTTGGTTGTCTGAGGTTTGCTGCTCGATGGATCATCAATTTTATTTTCAACATTGGACACAGAAACACGATGAGGGGCTCCGTTTATCAGAGGCATATCTCCATGAAACGAGCTTTCATCACCACTGACATCCTCTCCTCGATAACAATACATCGCATTTGTGTATGGCTCGCTAATATTATGAGCCTGATCTACCATTCCTAGAGATGCCGTAGCGCCGCTTTGATGGGTTTCTCTGAAGGGTGACTTAGGAGAGCGCATGAAAGGATCCTTGTTGTCTTCACTGAACATAGATTGAGTACTGTTCTTCCTTGTTGGGTGCCGTGAATGCTTCGATACATTGTCGAAAAATGGATCTGAATACTGGTTGCAGTCAACACCAAATGACAGGCCCAAGTTTTGATGAGTTCTGCCATTATTGAGAAGCGGAGGAGTCCCGTTGTAAGCCCTTCCCAACGTGTTTTTTGAGGACTGTAATGAGATGACCGACTCTGCGATATTCGAAGTCATTGTAGGAGGAACAGAGCCGACAATTGCGTCGTCATCCTTTTTCAGCTCGTTGACGGGACTTGTGGAAATGTGCTCATTATTCAAGCCTCTATAACTCCCAGAAATCGAGATATTGTCATTCACTAGGTGAATCGAGGCCGGGGCATTGTTGATGTTTTCGGCACTTCTTTGGTCTTCGTAGGGCGTGTTTGGATTCAGTGATCCGACAAATTCTGTACCCACTGTTCCAGAGTTTTCAGCATCGTCTTCAATATCAGGGGCATTGGTCTCATAAACAAAGGTACCATCACTGTCAGAGGATTCCACGTCGTCGACAGCACTAGCTAATTTAGCAGCAAAAAAGTCTGTCCTGGTGGAATTTTGCTTCGCTATTCTCTTGTTCTTTGCCTTCAGCTTCAGGCCAGATTCCTTGGCTACACTGGGCGAGTTAATGGACGGAATAATTTCGGAATCAATGTGGGTGTTTCCACTCCTCTCCTCGGGAGTCTCCACACCCTTCAAGGTGGCCTCATTGCTGGGGATTCCCTGACTTACTCCCGAGGGAACAGCCGCATTGAATTTGGGAGAAGTTGAGAGTGCGTCCTGGATTAGGGTGGGTGTTTTAGAATGTGAAACGCTCTGGGTGATGATCTTTTGTTTCTCCTTTAAGGACTTGTTGAGTTTAGATAAGAGTTGCTTGTTGATAACACTCGGACTGGCGACACCATCCAGAGGCGAGGGATTCCCTTGAGATACAAAAGAGTTGGTCTTTGAGGGGGGCGCCGAAGGCTGTGGGATTTTAGAATCTTGTATCTTCAGATCAGGGCTGCTGCTGACCCGTTTCTCTGGCGGAACTCCGGGTGGGTCTGGTTGGGGCTGGCCGGCCTGAATTCCGGCCTGACTTCGGGCCAGTATCCCAGAGATACTACTGTGATCACCATTTTCTGGCAGTAGGTCTATTTTGTCTTCGGGGTGGGCGGGATCCATTGTGAGATGAAGTTCGTATAACGATGTAATCCAGGCGGTGTGGGGTCTTATTTGGCATATAAATTCATGAGCACGCTCCGGATAACTTGCTTGTCAATGAAACGTTCTTTTTTATGGGATTAGTACCGGAGTTTTCGGGCGCAGATTAGGGTATATGTAGTGGTCTGGAGTATAGAACTTGTTTGAGTATGCGTGCAGCCTAGACACGCGACAAGGGCGCTGAGACATGTCCTGCAGACCTCTTCCCTGCGATCATGGCAATTGCGACTTTCGACTTTAGTTGGCGTCATCTGCAACACTTGTGACACATACTTTTGAGGCCGGCAGGTCAGAAGAACCAAATCGTGGAACATCTGATGTATACAGCAGGGGGAAAGGCCCTTGCTGGAGTCATTTACTGATACTCATTAGCCGTAGCTCTCTGGTGGTGGAGATTATGCATGATCTCGCAAATTGCGTCTGATGACAAGGTGCACACTACAAGAGGTGTGGATGATGAAACACTGAAAAAAAAGCTCGTCTTGAAACATACTTAGGAGATAAGGTAGAGCTCAAATCACGGCTTGCGTAGCTTCTGAAGGTCGGCAAGCTTTCTGGACGACGAGGCATTAAGAAACTGACTTCTGTCCTCCTCCAACTTTGCATCTTCATTGCTCTGAATGATGCTGGCTCGGATACTAAAATTGTCCTGTCCACTTCTCGTTTGCCTTGGCTCAATTCTCGACTCCTTTCTGTTCTTGCTCAGCAGAGGAGGAGCAGTGGGGATTACCGAGTACTTGCGTTCTTTGTAGTTGACCCCCACCTCCTTGACATTCTTTTGGTGTTCAGGCTCAATGCTGCGGAACCAATCCGACGTCTCATCATACTCAAACATCTTGTAATCTGTTCCATACGGATTCAGTTCTAAGCAGTAGAGTGTGTGCAAAGGAACATCCAATTCCACAATGGCTGACTTGTTCAAGTTCAAAAAGTACGCTAACAAGACCCTCAAAACAACTCTGTGTGACACGATAAGCAAATGATCTGTCGTTCTTTCGATTTCATTGATAAGTGGCCTCAACCGCACCAAAACGTCAAGATACGATTCACCGCCAACTCCTGGATATCTGTACGTAAGTTTGTTTTTGATCCTGCTTTCAAACTCTTTCGCATGTTTCCTTTTGATTTCATCGTAGGTCATTCCTTCGAACTTACCGCCTCCGAGCTCATTGAGCATTCTCATAGCTTTCACATTAAATTCCTGGTCACTGAATGCATTACCGGTTTCAATGGCACGCAAAAGCATTGAGGTCCATACACAGAAACTTGGTTCAGTTGGAATCTCCATGCTTTTTTGCTGGGTTGAGTTTTCACCTCCGGGGGTCCCAGCAAGCTCATTGTACCTGACCTCGAGTCTTGTGGAGAATTTCTGAAGTTGTTTCTTGCGGAATTCACGACGCTGGTAACTCAAGAATCTACTGAGCGTCTTCAGGAATTGCTTTCCACGCTTGGTCAATGAACTATCTCCACCAATACGTCCGCTAAGGTTATCCACACTTTCTCCGTGACGCGTGAGCCATATTTGACGCTCGCACAAATTGAAATTGAGCAAGAAGTAAATTGTCTGAGAAGCCAAAAATCCTTGGATATTAAAGCTCACCACTTTCTTACCAACATCAATCATCTTGACATACTGAAAGCCTTCAAGTGCCTCTTCGGACTCATCAATGGTTTCGTAAGCACTTTCATAGTTTCTGAGACGCCCTAGGAAATCCTTCAAAGCAATCTCTGGATCCATGTCCCTATAGTCAGGCCCCGATAATTTCAAGCGGATGTTGGTGTCGAGGATAGCTCGATCAGCGCAAATACTCTCCAAGAAAAGGACTTTAAGCTCGCCATTGGTGCGCTCACGAATCCGCTTCAATACTTTTCCACGCCGCTTCTTTGTGGAGTTTGTTGCATCAAGAATACCCACGGACCCACTGCCGTTTAGAACCCAGTCTAGCAAATTGTCCAAAGTATCCATGGCCCATTTTTCACGAAGCTCTGTGGATGCCTTGTTCTCTGGATTGAAAAAGTCGGCTGAATGAGACGTAGGCGAAGCGGGTTTGTCTTCGGGTGATCTGCCATTAAATGGCAGAGGGGTATTTGTATCAGGGAGGGGACAATGTGCTGGACCCAAAACATTATTCTTGTCCATTCTTCTAGTGTTTCCAACATTGAAAACTCGACAATCGTGTTGAATCCAGTTCAAGTACCGAGTGAGCTTATTTGTAATGTATGATTTTCCACGCGCAGGCAATCCGACCATGACAATGACTAGCTTCGAGCCGACATCAGTAGAGGCTATTTTCCCATCAGGGGAGATTTTCGATGAAGTTTGGCCCGGAATGTTTAAAGTGTAAGCTTTCTTGGCCTTTGGAAAAGGCTTCAGGAGCAAGAGGTTCTTCAAATTCTCAAACGAAGGTGTTTTCTTAAACTGATCTTGAAGCTCTTCGGGAACCTCTTTTAGGTAATTCTCTGTAATTTGGGACATGACTTTCGTATCAAGGTCTCCTGCAATCTTGTTGGTTTTGTTTGAGGTGTCTTGGTTGACTGGAGACTGCGTCAATGAGCGAGGAGATTGAGAGGCAGAGATCTGAGTTCCGCTTCGAGTGGTTTTGATTGTTGGCACACGGTTTTTGGAAGATTTGGTTCTTGTTATTTGGTTGGTGATTGTGTTGGGAGTTACATTCGAGAGAATACTACCCTCGGATGTTTTGGGAGATGCAAGTCTCGGTACGGGCTCTTGAATGTTTGTAGGGGATACAGAGCCAGGGCTGAATTCCTTGTCTGTGTTTGATCTAAGCAGGCCCATGTTGAGGTCAGCCAAGTTGAGATGAGAGATGTTCTTCATATTCTGCAAGGAAGGACTAGAATTGTAAGTTGATCTCAGCGACTTTCTTCTGGTCAGCATTTGATTGAAATTCTTGAAATCGGCAAACATATCCTCCTCGTCGCTGGACTGGTTCTTACTTTCCGGAGAAGCGACAGTGGAGACAATCGGAGTGTCGGTCAAGGGACGTTTGTTGAATTCTGGTAAGTTTGTTTGGGAACTCCGGAGGGAGTAGAACTGAGAATCGAGCCGGATGGGCTCTGGCAAGAAGTTATTGGTATGTGGCTGAGATCGGAAGCGGGTCAATGTCAGTAGCGAGTTGTTTCTCCTGCTTTCTTCGGCGGAGCTATTAGACTCCGTGTTGGAATTGGATTTCTGACAGCGGAGCACCTCATCGAGGTTACTCTCTTCGTCGTCCGAGTCTATCAAGGAATATGGCGACGCAGGAGAGTTGGATGAGCTAGTCAGGGAGCCCACAACGATATCTCCATTCTTGTTGAAGGTGACATGCTTCTCCTTCAGTCTCAGATGCTCCAATATGGCGTTGGATATCGATAGTGAACGGTGCATGTTGTTCTTGGCACCGAACGACTGCTTGTTGTTCATAGCCGGGAGATTTATTTGCTTTGGCGGTTTCGAATATGGGTAGGTCTAACCTGTGCGGAAAAAGTCCCACTAGTGCGAACTCCGGCCCTGCACCGAGTCGTGGAGTACCAATTAGATGCTCTAAAACTCTGCCAGAAAAACTCAAAAAGTGGAGCTACCGAAGCCGCTACGCATAACTCGGTGGAATAGCCTTGTTTTGTACAGTAGAATAGTGAGCTAGGGCAAACTAGTGGCTATGCTTTCGTTGCTGTGGCAGATGTAAGTTTGGCGCACCTAAATCGTAGTCCGAAAATAGTTTGTGGCTCTAGCGCTTCTTCAGGAAATGTCCCGCGAGACCCTTCACGTGACTATACTTGAGATGAGTGCTCACTACTGCAACTACCGTTAGCGCTGACTAGCAGATGGGGTTTGCATTTGGGTTTTCCGGGGAGGATATTTCCGATGATGAAAGGTCTCCAGACGTGATGCCAGTGAGTCATGTTCCAAAGGAGACAGCACTCGAGGCTTTGGCTCCTCAGTTACACTCTCTCGATGACCTACTCAGCACGCTCGTTGATGTACGCCTTACGTTCGACAACTACGTCACCCCTGATGGCAATATAGTGTACAGGAGACATCTTTTCGACATCAAGCATCAGGCAATGGTGGAGGAAAACGACAATCCTTCGCAAGTCCACAATATTCTCACTGGAAACACATCTGAGGAGGTGGATGTCCAAAAGAATGTCTATGAGGGGGGCTTTAAGCTGTGGGAATGCTCATATGACTTGGTGGACAAATTGAATGATTTGGCCAAGCGTGGAGAACTTCAGAACCTTTCTTCGTTGCTAGAGCTTGGTTGTGGGACTGCGCTTCCGTCGTGTTTTTTGCTTATGTCCCAATTCTCACCGAACGTGACTGTGCCTTTGAATATCTCGAAAGCAGTCTTTGCCGACTTCAACTACGAAGTTTTGCGGTTAGTGACGCTTCCGAATCTTCTCATTCATTGGGCGTCTACTCTAGGTCCAGAGAAGCTCATAAGCTTCATGAACCCTGATATACCTTTGAATAACGATGAGCTCATTTTGACTCCAGCGCTTCTTGATCATTTTAAGCTATCACTCAAAGAAAGAGGAATGGAAATCAGCTTCATTTCTGGCTCTTGGGGCCAGAGCTTTGTCACGATCGCCTCTCAGTTCTCGCCTGATCTCATTTTGTCGTCGGAAACCATTTACTCCGAAGAAACAATCCCCGTTATTCTGAACACCTTGGTATCCCTCTTGCGTGAACAGAAAACGTACCTTTGCCTTGTAGCTGCAAAGCAGTACTACTTCGGAGTCGGTGGATCAGTGAGAGAATTCTTGGCGGTTTTGCATCAGACCAAGTCCGAGATGATGAATGTTGAATCGGTTGGAGGTAATTTGGGACAACTCAAAAGAGACATAATAAGATTATCGCCTCAAATTTAGGGAGCGATATTTATTCGTGCAGATATCAGAGATGGTAGCGAAAACGGCCTGTGGGGGCACTGTAAATGATTAAGTTATTTATCACGTACACAGGTCAATTAAGAACCAACAATATCAATGGAGGCAGTGCCTATTCACTGCCAAATAGATTATTCAAGGCGCCGTTTTCGGTAAACGGATCGTTCATGATATCGTTGGGGGATGCCTTCTTTCTTCTATTGGCGACCGCCGCCTCAAGCTGGCTCTTTCTGGACTTGATGGTTTCATCGTCATTTGGATCGAGTCCATTGCTCTTCGATACGCGTACCAATTCGAGGAGGGCTAGTTTTTGATGCCGAAGCGATCGGGAGCTAACTAGACTCTCAAAGTTGGTAATATTCTGCGGCGTCAAATTGGGCAAGTTATTGAGAAGAATCTGCGCCGGGTAGTCGTTCTTGGACCTCAATGCACAGTATAGAGTGGTGAAAGCAGTGGCAGCTTCCGAGTGTGTCTCAACAAAGTAGTCGTCTATGAGCACTTTGAGTAGTGACTTCATGAAAGTATCACATAAGTATTTGTCAACATCTTCATCTTTGAAGACAATCCCAGGAAGTATATTCCGCGCAACTAAAATAGTGTTGAAGGAGCATTTGGTATCCTTCAATCCAATGATGTGGCAGCAAATCTGTAAGAAAGCACCCATGACTTCCTTGTTGGTGGTGACTAGTCTTCTGCATGCAAACTGAGTGTCGCTAGCCTGTTTAGCATCAAACTGAGGAACAATGTCCATCAACAAACGCACCACTGTGGCCGTGAGTTGTCTGAGCATGTGCTCTTCCATCATTTCCTCGCTCAAAGTGGCATCATCTTCGTTCCCTTGCAATTGTAAACCATCCATATAAACCTTTTCCCACCTTGTTACTAAAAGACGGTCAATGTCGTACAATGCCTTTGGGAGTAGCTCAGCCATGAAAGTGTTCACGTATTTGATCGGGCAATTTTTCACGACACTTCGGAGACAGCTGTTAATCATATGTTTCCAACTGTGCAAAGTAACTCCGACTGTGTCACCAGCTAAAGATGTCCACAAAGATGTAGCGATGTTCGGAATATCATACAACGTATCCTCCAACTGGGAAAGCGAGCCTATGGTTAGATAAGCGTACTCTCTAGTGTATCTGATCAAGTGGCCAACACTGTCTGCAAATTCTCTCAATGTAAAAGCTGCTTTGACACTTTCTTCGATGAATGTCTCCTTGCTCTGTATTGAGATTCCTTGTTGCCAGAATCTTTCCATCTTACTGTACCTCAAAAATGTTTGAACGGTATCTGGGAGGTCGTGCCAATTTTCGGGATTGTGATACGACTGAATCTGCTTGAGTAGCTGAAGGATATGAGGAACAATTGGGCGAACTCTTGGTTTCCACAATTTTAGTAAGTTGAGGTACTCTGGAGATTCATGATCAAGCTTCTCTATACTGTACTGGATAAAGATCCTAGTCGCTCTGATAGGAAATATTGATGACCAGCGATCCTTCAATCGATTCTTGAGCTCACGCCCTTCATCGTCCATTTCGGCATCCAATAAATTAGTCGTGGCGGTAATGTTTCGCTTCTGGAAGTATTGGGCTATCTCAACAATTCCGATGCGCTCCATGAACCAATGCAAGTCCATCAAGCATTTCTCAGTCTCTGGAGAGGACCATGCTGCCAATTCAGGGTCGACGATTTTGGAGAAGAGCTCTTTTTTCTCATTGATGGAAGAACGGGAGGCGATCACAAGCAAAAAAGACTTGAACGCAACATTCTCGTGATTGCTCACTTTACTTGAAGTCAAGATATTAGCAATGACCGTTTCGAGTTCTCCAAAAATATTTTTGAGAGACTCAGGCATAATGTATGCTAGTCTGTTGAGTTCAGTACCACAACTAGTCCTTAAATCACGAACAATTTCTCTTTCATCATCAGAGGCCCCCTCGGGGTATTCGAATGTTGCTGTGATAAGAATCTTTTCCAATACTTTAAACATGAGTGGACTCACATCTTTCAATAAAGGGGCAAACTGGACCATAGTTTGGACCTGCTTTCTAATCAATAATGGGGATGCAAGCAGCATAGCCAAAAGTCTCTCGCCCAATTCTTCCACGAGGCTATTGAGCTTGCTGTTTCTCTGTTCGAAATCTGTTCCGTTGAACCAGATTCTCCACCGGGAAACTCCTCTGATGCTATTTTCAATGACGTTGAACTGTGCTACACCATATGTGTAGGCTTCTGATTTGTCATCGAGCTTATACTCTGTAAGGCACTTTGCACCGATTGGAGAGCTGAAAAAGGCTTCGAGTCTTCTCTCTAACCATTCCATTCCTTCCTCAGGCTTTTTGCAGATTGAAATTCTCACAATGTCCTCGTTGAACTTTTTGTAGTTTGACAAAAAAGAAACTGCATCCAGACTCGAGTCAAAATCCAAGTCAAGAAATTTTTGCGATAAAGTCTCTTTATCGCCAGCTGTGTAGTCGATAACCCGGTCTGCTGCTATGGCTAGTAAGTCCATAAGAATGTTAACAACTTGAGGTTTCGAGCTGAGCTCATCAAACCGTAACGTCGTAACCCACATTTGAAGCGAGAGCCCTGATATGATGGGGCTTGCATGCCGAGTAGTGGCCAAAACTAAGCTCAAGTACAGATCAACATCCGCCTTGTTCCAATCAATACGACTTTTCGGAGGTAGCAGAGTGTTGAGGTACTCGCTCAATGAGACTATCATTTCGACTGTCTTTTTGAGTAAAGCATATGCTTGTTCATCTAGGTCATCTGGGTCAACATGCAAAGAAGAATAGAACTCGGAAAGTTTAGCGATTCCTTCAGTGGTGAAGATGCTACCAATAAAGAATGCAAAATCATCAGCATCGCTGTATGTTCTAGTAAAAAGAATGTGCAAGCAATCAACAGCAAGCGTTTTGAGTTTCATGTCAGATACTGTCAAGATGTTAACCAAAGTGTTCATAATATTTTCCTCCCTCAAAACCCGGGGGTGTATCCAATGTAAGCAGGTTTTGAAAGTGCTCAAGATCTTGGGCACAAACCGCTGCACATCGGGAGCAGTTGTGTCATTTTCAGTGAGGAGTTTAATGAGAAATTTGCTCCACTCTATCAACCAGCCTTGTTCCGATGCTTTGCATATTGACAAGCTCGTGCTGTGCTCATAAATTGATTCGAGAGTCGAGTTGGGGGTAACAATAAGGACGCTTAGTTGGTTCAAGATTGGATTTCGTTTGCTGGCAACAGGGTCATCGAGCAAGTAAATGTCCTCGAAAATGGTCCGCAAAACCACTAGCGATACTTCTCTGGTTTGTTTTGAACCGTTCCATAAACTCCATAAGTCGGAATCCATTGAGGCCCACCCGTCATCGTACTCCTCTTTGGTAGGCTTGCAGCCGTGCTCGTCTTTGTACTTGACAAGAAACGAGCCCCATATGCGCTTGGCGAGGGAGGCCCAGATAAAGCCTAACTTTTCCTTCAAAAAATGGGAATCGTCTTCTGCAGTACGCTCTGCTAAAACTATAATCCATTCCCGAATGATTGATATCTTAGAGCGGTCCAAGGTATGGAACTTCTTGGTTATTGCATATTGTAGAAGAGAGAGCCCATAGTGGCGAACAATGTAGTTCTTCTCATAATTCTCATGGAGTGCCAATTGAAATCCAAAATAGGGCGATTCCTCATTCTCCTTCACCGACTCCAAGAAGACTTGCGATTCCCTTCTTTTGTCGTTTGTAGATTTAGGGTCATAAATGGCTTGAAGTGCCTCCAATATCTGATTGACCCCACTGCTCTCAATCACCATTGGATTCCGGAAAGCTTTCAGATAGACTCACAACTTGCTCCAGGGTGTTAACGGGAAACAAGCACAATTGTTCAGCGAGTGGTCGACTCTAGAATTGGCTAACGAAACGTGCACGTACAACGGTGTCGACAATGTGGAATTTTTCGCACAAATTAAGGAGCTCAAACAATTCCACTTCTATAATCCAATCCTAGGCGTAGTTGGGGCACAGGACTAATCAAGGGACTTATTCTTGCGGAACGTGATGATGCTATGTTCTGCTTAGCTAGAGTGTGCGTGATTTTGCGGGTGAGCTTGGAAGGTGTGCAGCTGCTCGCGGCACGGGTTTTACGTGTGCTCCATATCTACGCGCGGCGTTACGCTGCGTGACTTTGCTTAGTTAAATCCACACGCTTCGCCGCTTTCTGGTTATATTTGCACAATTTAGGAGGCCCTGAAAAGTGTGAACCGTAATTCTGTCGAAAATGTGGAATATAGTGGAAAATGTATAGTATTGTGAAAAATTTTTGTATTGGGGAAAGTTGTATAGTATTGTGCAAAATTATACAATATTGTGCAAAATTGTGTGAATATTCGGAAATTGGGCCCGTCTGCAGGCAGGTACAGGTGTCTATTGGCCTCGGCGACTAGAGGTAGAACTTCCGCTTGTCTCTTTCCATGTCGGGTCTGTGCTCCCACTCCACATCTTCCTTGATACCCTTCTGTAGTCTGCGCAACTTCAATGTGAACTGAGGCCCCAACTCTTGCAAACCGACTTTCTCCTCGTTCTTGAAAATGTACCGGTGCCTTCTGAAAAAAATGAAATCACGCTGGTTGTGTAAAGTAAGCACCTGTCTTCCCTGAAGCTCTGGCTTTGGAGGGAAGATGGCCTGAAACAAGCGTCCAACTGTTTTACCCAACCTGGTGTTGAAGTTGTTCAACACAAGCTCCGGCACGTGGTGTGTGGCTTTGTCCCGTTTGCAGATTTCGTTTGCTGGCACCAACGACGATACGGAAAAATAGTACGTTGGACCCTCCGGGAGGTGGATAAACGTAATTCCATTTACCTTCTTGTGGTCTTCGTTGATGACAACCAAGTCCGAGTACTCTCGGCTGTTGCAGTGGGTCGCCATTTCTTTCATCAGGTACTCCTCTTTTCTCTTAAGAAATGTACAGTCGGGGAAGAATTCCATTAGCATGTCAGCAAACTCAAAAGCTGCTTTTTTAGCCCGAGGACTGGTGGTGATGAGCACCTTTGGGGCTCTGTCAGACTTGTTGAAATAGTCATGGAATTCGTCTTCCCCCTCGACTTCGGCCGCTATTGTTTCATCATAGACTCGCTTGGACTCGATGGTCTCGGGCACGTTAGCGGCGAGTCTTTCTTCCTTGAGCTGGGGATTACTTCTTTCCTCCTTCGCACGCTCTGCTCTAGCCTTGTGCCTTTCTTTGGACCTCTCAGCTTGGAGGGCGGCAAAAACCTTTTGACGCCTGTGTTTATTTTTGATTCCTTTCAAGACTTCATGAACCTTTTTTTCGGATTTGGCTTCCAACTCACTCATCCTGCTAGTTTCTAAACTCCAAAGAATCTTGCGCATAGATTTTGATGCCATCACTGTACTGCATGTGCGCCCCACGGTACCCACAACCTATGGCACGCTGTACAAAAACTTAAAGGATGCCAGGGTGCATATCTATGGGGTTCAAGGTATATTTTTAGCTATTCTATTTTAACCTTCCTCGTGGAGCCGTTTTCCGTTTTCGTTAATTTGGGTGTTCAGCTCGGCATTCGCAGCCCGAGCCGCTTCAACGTACTCGTGCACAGCTTTGGTTAAGCTGGCATTAAGCGGGAACAAGCAAGTCTCAAGATCCTTCGAAAGCTTTTCGCTGAGCCTTTCATTCGCTTTAGCTTGAGGATTTGCTTTAATGAGCTCCGTGATGTCTTTTTCTAGCGTTGCTAACACCGATTGCGAGTTCTTCAAAGCCAAGAAGATCTTCTTCAATTGCACCGGGTTTCCGCTGGTAAGAAAGAGATTCCAAAAGTGCAGAAGAAACTCAATGAGCGTCATATTAAAAGCAATGAGTTCCTGTACTTTCTCCTCAGGCAATAGGTCCTGGCCCGTTATGGCACTCAACTCCTTGATGTTGTGCATCAGCTTGTAAACCCGGAAATTATGTTTCACCAAACCAGTGATATCCTGGGCTGCTTTCGATATTTCATCGGACCTGGTCTCGAAAGTATCTTTTAGGTTAAAGGTACCAGCTGAAATATGCATAGTGCTATATTTGATGAAGCTCTGCAACGCTTCTTTATCATAAGGAGCCAGAGAAGCACCATCCGGATTCTTTTCACCTTGTATGGAATGCTTTCCGATACTCGAGTCAAGATTTAATTCGATGTACTGAATGTCAGAAGTCTCATTGAGATCTGAGATCTCTAGTTCCTTTTCCATCTCCTCGATCGGTTCCTCACGATTAGCTGTGGGCTCTGAGCTGTATCCTATCATCTTGCTAGAGAGTTTGTTCATGTTCTTCATTAGAATGAGCATTTCGTTTTCCCGTGTATTGGGCCCGTTTTCCCCGTCTCCATCCACCTCGCTGAGGTTCTTTTCCTTCTCATTACTCGAGAATTTCATGGTAAAGTCCGGGGAAATACCCAATTTCTGCGAATTATCAACTTCATTCCCGTACAAATCAATGAATTTGTTCACCCTCTGCTGCTGAGGAAGACTTTTGGATTTCTCTTTCTCCTCTTTCTGAAGATTGTCAGCATCCACGTAAAGATACTTATCAATGACGATATCACCCCTCGTACTCGTATTGTTGATTTTGTCACCCCGAAGTCTCCGGAACAATTTGGAGTTAAAGAACCTGGACCAAAATTCACCCTCATTGAGTTTGTCTGGTACTAGCTCATTGTAAGCTCTGCGGATAATTGGGTATGTATCAAAGATCTCGTTGATTGTGTCTCTGGTCACATTCACGTTCACTTGATTATCAGAAGTTGCAACAGGCTTGATAGTCGACAAAACATTGTACGGCCCCCTGTGCTGACATGTTCCAAGCGCAAATGTACGTAGCTGGCTGACCCGCGTAGACCAAAATATGCTTGGGGACAACTTGTAGTTGATCACAGACTGCGTAAAAATATTTCGGAGCACTTTGTCTTCAAGTAGGAGTTTCTGCTGAAGATGGCGGTTTTTGAGCAAGTTGCCGTCGCTTAAAGATTGCGGTGAAGAGAAATCCAATGGGTCCGATTTCTTGCCTTCCACCTGGCTAGAGCCGGACGATGGATCCGGAGTCCCTGCCGCAGGGGAGCCCCTAGCCGATGAGTTTTTACCTGGTGTGGGTGTATCTTTGATGACAGTTTTCTGCCGAGCGACAATGGTTTGTAGGGTTTCCTTCACAGAGTTCATGGTTTGCCGGTTATTGAACGTTAGCTTGATATCCTTGATTTCGCCCACATCCGATTGAATATAAAACAATCGGAGAAGCATTTTGGGAGATGCATCGGGAGAGGCCTGGAGCTTGGAAAGGTTATTCAAGGGAACCTCTAGCGTCTTGTCCTGGTCGATGGCCTTCCAGATGAGTTTGGACGGGGTGGTGTCCTCACGGATTTGTAGAAGGCCCGAAACTTTGGCTATCACACAGGCCCCCGACACTGTCGCCATGTTGTGCAGAAAGAATCAGTGGTATTGGCTTACGGTGCTATGTGTTGCTTCATGCAGAGAGTTGGCGCGGCACAGTAGCCCTGGCCTGAAGGCGGTCTACCGTAGTGAAGCACGTCACGAGGCGGAATGCAATAACGGCAAGCTCAAGAAGACTCGAAGGTGGTAGCTGGAATATTCTTCAGATCGGCTGTATCAAATTAAAAGGGAAGTAATTGACTCTTCACGTATTGGTGACGCCTGCATGTACCACCTCAGTAGGCTCTTCGCTGCCCTCATTATACGCTGCAAGTGCATTATACAGAAAGTAGGATGAAATGACCCCGGCAATCCGTCACTGGGGCATTGCCAATTGCATGCCTTCACGATATCTCCATCTAACCACAAGATGTCAACAAGTCGCTCGTTCCACTGTCCAGACCTGGTACGGCGCCGTCAAGGCTAAACAGTGGCTGTGGCCTGACTCGTACAATGTTCGTACCGTACATGATATGCACAGCTTGCTCAACAAAATTGTTCCTGGGTCAAGATTAAACAACAAATCCCTCTATGATTGTCATTTTGCATTCAACACGCAGTCAAACGAATCCTTGGGCTCGGATGGGTACGATAACTACCAGGCACCACTAGGGCCGCATGGAGAGGAGCTTTATTCAAGGCGCATGTGGGTCAATGGCTCCATTGAGTATTTTCACGGGTCGCCCGCCTTAGATCAGAATCTTGATTGTGTGGAGACCATCTCGTCAGTCAAGCACCTCTCGGCCAATGTGTTTGTCAAGATCTTGAGGGTCTTCGCAGATCGGCACACTCGACTGCAAGTCATGACAGAGACGAGAACTATCATGTATACCAACAGCCCATACCGAGGCGATAATGTGTCACGAGATGCTTCTTTGGCAGGATGTGTAAAGTGCTGCACTACGTCGGTATCTCTTGAACAGCAAATGCGGTTCAACTCTTTGACCTCAAATTTGCATAAGATCCATTACAGCATGGAACACTGCCGGAAGGAGAATTTACGGCAAGTTGTTGTGTCCGGGCCGCTCTTGGTTCTGATCATGTTGCATTACTTTACGCAGTGCTTTCCAGAAGCAGTTGTCAAGAAGCTTAGCTATCGCAATTCTGAACCTTGCTTCGTTGACGACGTCTTTGAAATGGCATTGTCTCAGGTAGCACAAGGATTCAAAGTTACCATCTTGCGCTACAGACATGTGTTGTGTGAGGGCACATTCATAATTCAATAATACCATTAACTACATCATAATTCAATATACCATTATTTAAACCATTATTTAAACCACATCATAATTCAATATACCATTATTTAAACCATTATTTAAACCATTATTTAAACTACATCATAATTCAATATACCATTATTTAAACTATTATTTAAACTACATCATAATTCAATATACCATTATTTAAACTACATTGCATGAGTAATAATAGCTGTCCATAAATAGGCTAAAGAAATGACCTATAATGGTGCTTGGACTGAGGGATTTACTCGGCCAATCCAATGACACCGCAGGCAGGTCTACCACCAGCGTTACCGGTCTTCAAGGAGTCAGCGTGACCACCCTTACCCAAGTCATCGGTACCATCGTGGACAACGACGGATCTTCCAACAATAGTGTTGGGGCCAAACAACTTAAGCAAAGTGTCTTGCTTAGTACCCTTGGCCACACCCTCGGAGTCGGTGGTGATGTTACCCAAGTCTCCGACGTGTCTGTTGTCGTCTTCTGGGGCACCGTGGGTCTTACCAAAAGGGTTGAAGTGGGGACCGGCAGAGGTGCACCCGTTGGTGTTGTCACCAAAAGTGTGGATGTGGAAACCTCTCAAGGCATTAGGATCGTTACCAGTGATGTTCCAAGAAACGGTGGTTGGCTCGTTTTCGGAAGCTTGTTCGAAGGTGACGGTACCGGAAACTTTCTTGTCTCCTCTGAGGACTGCAACTTACATTGTTAGTATGGAGTTGTTTAAAAGTCTGTAGGTAAAAGGCGGGGTCTGTTTTCAGCAAAACTTTGCGTGTGTCGGGTGATCGAAGTGGCGAAGTTATTTGCTCACCCTGGTGGTTACGCCGATCATTCCTGGAATTGCTGCAAATCAAGCCATTGAGTTAGGCCGGTGTGATTGTTGCAATCGAATTTCGAGCATTTTTCATTTCACATACCTGCTTTAACCATATTTGTGTAATTTGAATGATGATGACGAAGGGAGGCAAATTGCACGAATTTATGTGACTCGGCGAGTGGGGACCGGGCGCCCCTTTGGGTAAGCTTGGGTGCAGGACAATTGCTCTATTAGACGCATGACAAATACCGTACGGCACACTTCAAGTTGGGCGTAGCCTTTGGAAACAGCAAAGGGATTTGCTACAATTACGGCTTGTTACTCTGCTCAGACTTCAAGGAAACTGGCACCTGGTACAAAGTAGCGGCATCAATTGCCCCCACGCCGTTGGCCTCATTGACCTCACAACTGTGGATCTCATGCCCGATCACCGCAAGAAAGCCTCCGGCTTGAAGAGGGTGCCTTCAACTCCAATTGAAATGACAAATGACTCGCTAGGACACACTCACCTAACGGAGACGTCGACAATCACGGACGTGCTTCTAGGTGATTACCATGTTGTCTCTGGGGAAGGCATCACAGGACAGTATATTGTATGGACTATACGGATTGTTATAGACGACGCGTTGCATTCACTGATAGTGCTTTTTAAGCGGTACAGCGACATCGAGAAATTGAGGTGTGATTTACAAAAGGCTTATCCTGACGAGTACTTTCCAGAGTTTCCCCCGAAAGATAGCTTGAGTTTGCAGAGACTATGGCGCAATGAGGGGTGGCTCGAAAAACGCCGACGGGGACTACAGTGGTTTTTAGCCAACGTGTTTCTCAATCCCAAGTTCCACCACTCTCAGGTGATCACTGATTTTATCTTGAGCTAGATTTCGCGTGACTCAACTAAGCACCGTTGATGCTTTGGATTTCGCGTGAGTATAGCATCTAGACTAGCATTGCAAATAACATTAATAATCGCACTAGAATTGCATGCGTGTAATAATAGGGTCCAATCCAGAATGGCTCTGGGATCCAGAAACTTGCTGCACCTGTAGTTGAGAAGACCCTCGGAAAAGCAACCGCACAATTGTTCCGTCATCCCGTTACTTCCTCCAGAACCTCTACGGCTCGTGGCCAGAGCGATTAGAAATGGGCCGTCACGTGCATGGAGGCCCGAATCGCACTTTGCTTTATCTGCTGAACACCAGCCGAGTTATATGCAGAACTGCCAGTGATTTGTCAAAAGCACGCGGCCAGACCGCCCGGCGCTTCTGGTATATATATCTCGGAAATCTCGAGTAGCGTATGTTCAATAGTTTTACCAAACTTAATAGACACACACGCAAGACATTCAAAAAAATGGTCCACCACAGAGTTACTATCATTGGATCCGGTCCTGCTGCCCACACGGCCGCCATCTACTTAGCCCGTGCCGAGGCAAAACCTGTCATGTACGAGGGTATGTTGGCCAACGGTATTGCTGCTGGAGGACAATTGACCACCACCACTGAAATCGAGAACTTCCCTGGTTTTCCCGATGGACTCACGGGTACCGCTTTGATGGACAACATGAGAAAGCAGAGTGAAAGATTCGGTACAGAGATCATCACGGAAACCATCTCCAAAGTCGATCTTTCCCTGAGGCCCTTCAAGATCTGGCCTGAATTCAGCGAAGATGAGGAGCCTATCACCACGGACGGCTTGATCCTTGCCACCGGCGCCTCCGCTAAGAGAATGCATATTCCAGGTGAAGACAAGTACTGGCAACAAGGCATCTCTGCATGTGCAGTTTGTGACGGTGCTGTGCCAATCTTCAGAAATAAGCCTTTGGCTGTTGTCGGAGGTGGTGACTCTGCCTGTGAGGAGGCCTTGTTCTTGACTAAATACGCCTCCAAGGTCTACTTGCTTGTCAGAAGAGATGTGTTGAGAGCTTCTCCAATTATGCAGAAGCGTGCTAAGAACCACAAGCAAATCGAGATCTTGTGGAACACCTCTGCTGTTGAAGCCAAGGGTGACGGAAAGTTGTTAAACAGCTTGGATATCTTGAACAACAAGACCAAGGAGACTTCCTCGCTTGCTGTGAATGGTTTGTTCTACGCCATTGGCCATATCCCTGCTACGTCTATCGTCGCTGACCAGCTCAAAACCGATGAAGCTGGATACATTATCACCACCCCAGGTACTGCTGAGACCTCTGTTCCATACGTTTATGCTGCTGGTGATGTGCAAGACAGCAAATACAGACAAGCCATCACCTCTGCTGGTACTGGCTGTATGGCTGCCTTGGACCTTCTTGCGAAGTTTGAGGAGGAAGAGGACTGACTATTATACAAACTCTAATCAAATATAGTTCCTGAAATCTTTGTAGCTGGAAACGAATTTGATCCTTGTAGACATCAACACCCCATGGGCGCGGTCATGTGACCCCCTGTTATCTCAGCCTCACTTAGCTCCTCAACAGTAGGGTATTAAGCCAATGTCATTCAACCAGCAACCCGATCTCGAAGCTGGAGACGGTGGCTCTGTGCACTATTCAGATCACCCGGATTTTGAAACCCACTCCAAAGCTATAGACACCTCCCTCCAGTCACTCAACTCCAAATTCCTACCATCTTTACGGAAACTCCTCCAGCAATACGAATCTGAAAGCCTGGGTGAAGGCACCTTCAATCACCAGTATGCAGAATTGACATCTAAATGTGCTGAGGTCTTCAAAGCATTGAATGCATCTGCTCAATCGCTCAATCGGTATTTAAGAGACTGTGAAGCTGATCATGAAGACGAGGACTCCTTGCGGTACTTGCGCCAAAAAGAGGCGATCCAGGTTGGTCTAGTAAAAAATGCCTTGCAGCAGTTCCAAAGTTACCAGCGGAAATATACACGCTTAGAGCGAAGTCTGGGGAACTTGCCAGATTCTAAAGAGAACACCAATGCAAGTTCAAGCAGTTCTCATGTGCAACCACAACAACAGCAGGTCAGCATTTCGTTTGAACCCATCCATGCAGAGGAATTGGAGGAACAAGCGCTTTTGGTTCAAGAAAGAGAGAGAGAAATCCAGCAAATATCCCAAGACACTCAGGAGATCAACGATATTTTCCTGAGCTTACAAGATATCGTGCATGAACAACAATACCAAATTGACTCTATTGAAGATAACATCCTCAGCTATAGCACTGACGTGCAAGGCGCTTCAGTTGAGCTTCGCCGGGCAGAGCATTACCAGAGACGCTCAGGAGGCAGAATGCTTTGCTGTTTGTTGATCTTGATTGGAGTCTTTGGCTCTGTGGTATTGATAGGTCTAATATTTTGATGTGTATAAGCTTTATGGTTATGATGTGAGGTCTATAAATTCTGTATTTCGTCTGCCCAAAGATTCTATCCGCTGTTCCACAAATTGATACACCCATCATCACCGGCAGTGACAAGGACTTCCTTCTCATTAGACAACTGGCACCACAAGACCTTGTTGACTTCGAAAACACCATGGGCGGATTTCTGAACAGATTCCACTTCCCACCCGCCATCTGTTTCTTTGTAGACTGCTAAGAGGCCGTCCGATCCGGTACTTGCAATTTTGCCCGTCTTGGAGGACCACGCAACGGAATATATCGGATATCTATGCACCTCAGGAAGCACACATTGGAGTTCCCAAACCGATTCTTCCTTTTGGTGTTTGAGAGAGCTAGGGATGTCGGATTTTTCTTGCGATGCTTGGTCTTCCAAAGCGCAGCTCCAAATCCGCACACTCATATCATCAGAGGCTGATACTAGTCTAAGAGTGTTCTTGTTGTAAAGCGGCGACTCGGGGTTCTCGAATTGCGAACACCACACAGTGCCCTTATGGCCATTTAAAATGGCTACACAGGCCCAATCGTCGTCATCTTCGTCTTGCTTAAAGAGTCGAATTGTGTCATCATACGAGGAGCTTGCCAAAAGGTTCATGTTGGGGTGCCAGGTAATATGCTTGATGTCATGCTCGTGGTCACTGAGGACTGCAACACACTCAAATTCCTCCAAGGTCTCTGCGTCCGTTTCCCAAATCCAAATTGTTTTGTCTCTGGAGCAGGATGCCAATAAGTTACCGGACTTATTCCAGGCGACAGACTTGATCTCGTTCTCGTGCCCTTCAATTAAAGCCATGAGGTTCCATTCGTTTTGTGAGCTGGAAAGCAACTCAATCTCTCTTTGGTTCTTTCCAACATTGTCGGTTTTTGAATCATCGTCATCACTTTCTTCGTCAAGAAGCTCCTCCGGCTCATCGATTCCCCACACTGAGATGGTGGAATCAAATGATCCACAAGCCAACGCAGGAAGGTCGATAAAATTGTTTTCTGAAGCTACGAGGTGAGGCTTGAAAGCAACACTTCTGACAGACCTTTTGTGTGTATCCTCTAAGGTTGCAATGAGACGGAAGTTCTGCTCTTCTGAAAGCTTGTAGATTTTACTCGTTTTGTCACTGGAAGCAGTTGCGAGAAGGGGCAATTTATTGTGAGCACTCAAATCCCACGCTTTGTTTGGATGGGCGCTGATGGATTTCAATAGCAGGACCATCTTTAGATTCTCCAGTCAGGCAAGATCCGTAGTATGAGTGTATTTAGATGGTGAGAATTCGAGGCAGCGATTAGAAAAAAGCGCGCACGATAACGCTAGTTATACTCCAATTCAATAAGCCCAATCTTCTGGCCAAAGTGCACTAGAATCCTCTGCGCATCTCTATGTTCAGCACATGCAATTAAGATCTCTTTTAGTAGTTCTTTCCTGTCCAACCCACATATCTTGGCTCCGGCCACGGATTCCGATGCCTGCCCCAATACCAACTCACAGATCTCAAAAAGCTTGGCCTTTAGACCAAGCTCGCACAAGCGTTTGGCATAAATCGTGAGAAAGTGCCGGAAATCGGCTTGCTCGCCTAGTAACTCACAACATAAGATCCGGTTCTCGAGATGCGACAATGATATCGTGTTCTCCAAGTTCTCGAAGCCCTCCTTCATGATCATATTTTTGGAAATTTTGCTGAAATACTTCCCTCGGCCGGTTCTGCTCTTTCTAAGTAGCTCCTCGTTTGTCCTGTGCTCAAGTAGAGAAATTAAGGAGGACTGCTTAGAGTCCTTTGTAGAAAGAGAAGAGCGAGCCTCTGCGGAGATGTTGTCATCGCCAATCGAATCCCAATAGTGCGAGCCAAATGCCCACCAAGTTTCAGTAACTGTCTGCCACACCTCCATATCACGATTATAAATGTATCCAGAGCCATTTGACAAAGTAATCAAAGGGATACCTTGTGAAGTGATGGAGCACATAGTGATACTGTCAGATTTGCTAAGAGTCTCATCTTTGAACTTCATATTCAAATCCAACAACGCTGCAAGTGACAGGGGAGTCTTTATGTGGGATTTCTTCTGCTCCAAATCCCAGACATAAACTTCCGCAATGCAGGTCACAGCCATCAAATATTTCCCCTTACTCTCTAGAAATGAAATTGGAGATCCCAAGACCATTGGGGGGAGGAGCCGTTTACCTGAAGCGCGCGTGTAAGTGATAATCTGTCCATCAGACGTACTGACTGCCCAAAACCCGTCGCCCTCGACCGCGAGCTGGATGTACTTTGGTATGAAGTCTGTCCACACTTGAAGCTCATTCTTGAAGTTAGAGATCCTTGAGGGCGCATTTTCATTTCCTTGGCCATTTTTGATGTCGAGAAAACTGAAATTGTCCGACACTCTGAATTCATGTCTTACTCGTGGCGTCGAAAGACGAGCTTTGGCAAAACTGGTATTCGGATTGGTGACCACAGATCCAATGTATCTCACCGCCTCCAAATCTCTCTTGGCTTTTTTTATTGTGCCAATGTCCGCAGGCTTCTTTGCTTTCTTTCCATCCAATTGATCATCGGAAACAAGTAAGGAAGGTTTGTCAAATTCCATCGCGCTCTTTGCTTCGGCAGAGTCTTTTTGCAGACTTCTTAATGTTGCAACCTGTGGAGTTGATGCACTATTGCCGGACTTATTTGAAAGAAGAATAGGCTCAATTCTTTTTCTGCCATCCTTCAGCGTCACCTTCTGCAGTTGTCCAACAGTATCTTGAGGCGACTTTGTGAGTGTCAACTTTTTGACTGTCTTGCTAGTATCCGACAGAGTGGATTGCGATATTGCATTCTCGCTTTTGCTTGCTAAAGAGTTTGCATCACTGCCACTTGTTACCGGTTCTGAAGATGGTGTTTGAGGTGTTATATCGGACACATGAGCCTCAGAGTTATGTACCTTCGGTTGTTCCTTGGAGTGATTAATTTTCAAGGATTGGACTATATCGCACTCTTTCAGTCTCTTCGGCTGTATTGAATGAATAGATTTAGCATTTTTTTGGTCGACAACACGATGCATTAACTTCATCTTTTTGGATGCTGGTGAGTCCTTGCTATTTGCATCTGCTGACGAGGAGGCCAGAATCAAGATTTTTTGTGATGCAACTATATCTTCGAGGATTTTGTCTGGGGCAACTCTCCCGAGCTCATTTTCAGAAAAGCCCACAAGTATGAGATGACCATCTAATGATGCCATTATGAGATCCTGACCAGATTTTAACCACAACATTTCAGAAATTGGCTTCAGAGAGGCATTTTTTATGATAGCAATGGGGAGCTCTTTGGATGTGTTCCATAACACTAAAGTGTTATCGGACCCTGTTGTGGCGATAATATGGTATAGGTCAGGTGCATAGGCAGGAGCGCCAGCTGGTTGCACAGGACCATCCGATTCTAGAATTTTAGGTCCAAAAATGACAGAATTGCACAAAGTGTCATGGCCAAAAAGACTCACTTTGGTCGCCCAGGCGTGGGAGGATGATAATAATGTAATGAGCGACGACAGCTGATTTGCTGCATTTGGAACAGCAACATACTCGCCATCACATGACCAAGAGATGCGCTTGTAGCTGATACTGGTGTTATCAGCAACACTATTCCCAATAAACTTCGATATCTTCTTTGTCATCTTGAATTGATAATTATCATGTTGATCGTATTCATACTCAAATGTCTGTACAAGCATGTCATCACCCATGCATATCAAGCAATTGAAAGTCGGGCTAAATGCGATACTTTGTTGTACGGTGACTTTCTTGTCCGTAGATTCTGCTTCCCCGTTAACGAGGTATTGATGCGTTTCCTTCTTGGTATCATATAGGTGCACCTTGCCATTGAGCGAACTCCAAGCGAAAATTCTTCCGTCTGGAGACCAGCATCCATCCAAAATGTCGCTCGCTGTTTTAATATCCGAATCCAGCCCCGAATATATTTTCTTGTGTGACATCAGTTCGATATTTGATAATATCAAGACTCCGTCTTCGGAAGCAGATACAAATAGCGACTCGAGCGTCGGGGACCATCGTATCAACTTCACAGTACTCGCATGAATCGCTAGAGAAATATGTGGAGAAATGTCGGTTAGACTTGTTGGGTCTGCTCTGGTCAAGCGTGTAAGTTCTTCGGCCTTCCATATGCAGATAACCTGATCCTTGCCACCGGTGGCCACAAAGCTGCTCGAGGGGCTTGAGGAAACCGTCTGTATCTCTCCACCGTGAAACTTTTGGGGTACAATTAGATATCTCATAACTTTGACTCCAGACTAATGGCTTGGCAGTAAGCGCTACATTTTAAAGAATCGAGCCGGCGCCGCTTATATGCAGTGCGCTTTTAATTTGATACCTGGCTGAAGCGTACGGGGTCTCCTCTTAGCAATTCGACAAAAATTCACAATCGATTTTATTTTCTCATTCTAATATTATGCTTACCTTCTTTGTTATGATTTTGTAACTTTGGGACGCCAATACAGGGCATGGCTAGATAATATACAGTCTCCAAAATATTAATTGTAGAGGATGCAGGAATCCTGTCGAAAATAGAAATTTACTCCCAGAGCCAAAGGTCAAAATTTTACTCGTTTTTACTCCCTTTCATCTTTCTGTTTTCTGCTGGAATTTCGTGTCCTGAGTTGCCCTGAAATCGCCTTGGCACTGTTTCAAGCCTTGTCCTTTATATAGACCAATTGATGAGAAGAAAATGAGATCCCACACATCCTCACGAGCTCACTCACAGGACAACACAATAGACAAACAACCAAGGAGCTGATAATTGGAGGATGTCATATTCGGGCTACCATGACATTAACCCTGTTCGGGATAATGTATCCGACTCTAGTTCTGAATTCACCGAGTACTGGATCGACTTGTTCTTGAGAATAAAGGGGAACGAATACTTTTGCGACATCGACGATGACTACATTAGAGACCGCTTCAACTTGACTGGCTTGAACCAGGAAGTTAGCAAATTGCCCACCCTTGTGGACATAATCACTGACATGACTGATGTCGAACTGCAGCCAGAAGAGCACAGAGAAGCCTTGGAGCATAATGCCCGTATTTTGTACGGGTTGGTCCACGCCAGATACATATTAACGCAACGTGGCTTGAGCAAGATGTACGAAAAGTACAAAAATGGTGATTTTGGGTACTGCCCCCGCGTGCACTGTCAGCTACACCCACTATTACCGATTGGTTTGAGTGACCAGCCAAGAATAAATTCGGTCAAACTTTACTGCGCCAAATGTGAAGACTTGTACAACCCCAAGTCTGGAAGGCATGCGGTGGTTGACGGCGCGTGCTTCGGAACGTCTTTCCCGGCCATGTTCTACCAAAATTTCCCGCAAGCGCTTCCCATCCACAACAAGGAAACGTATGTGTCAAAGATGTTTGGTTTCAAGATACACGAGCATTCCAAGTTGGACAGATGGCGGAACTTACAGAGGCAGAAGCTTGAGAAGAGACTCAAAGGTTATGGCTTAGAACTCTCTAACGTGAGTGGAGGCTTTGTTGATGAAAAAAAACTGACCAGCTAAAGTCCCTGTGAATGTGTCTTCATATTAATTAATGTATAATAGTATATTGTTTTTTTCTTCTTCTTTAATGTTTTATAGTTTGCTTCTGTCTAGTGTTTCCTGCACTTATTCGGATCTTGTGGGGATGTCACCAAATGGGACCTGTTGTCGCACGTCTCAGAACTCACGTCAACTTTGAGAGCACCCACCATTTCGGCCTCACATTGCATCTCATGAACAACTTGAGCAGAACAGTGGCCAACGGCTCAAGGATTTTTTCCCTCATTCAGCCCACCGGGCCCATTCACTTGGGCAATTACCTAGGGGCACTCCGCAACTGGAAGAAAATAGCGGACGATACCAACACTGAGAAGGAGTGTTTGTTCGGCACTGCAGACCTCCATTCTTTGACGGCTATCCCCGACGCAAAGGCCCTCAAGAACAATCGGTATAGTGCCATAGCAAATGTTCTTGCGTCCGGTGTGGATCCAAAGAAGTGTATCATCTTTCATCAGTCTAGTGTTCCTGAGCACACTGAATTATACTGGATCTTCACATGTCTCACCAGTGTAGGCGCATTGAACAGAATGACACAATGGAAGCTGAAGTCGCAAGTCGAAGAAACCTCCAGTATTTTCAGTGAAAAGACTATGGGTGCTACAAAAGCCGGTATTCTACTATACCCAGTTCTCCAGGCCGCGGACATCTTGTTGTATAATTCTACACATGTACCGGTGGGAGAAGACCAGAGCCAGCATTTGGAGCTTTGTAGGGGTATAGCATCAACTTTCAACAGCACATACGGCAGATTCTTCGCCCTTCCGCAAACGCTATTGACGCCTACCCGAAAAATTGCATCGTTGCGCAACCCCAGCAAAAAGATGTCGAAATCAGACCCAGATCAGCTGTCGTGTATCTACTTGAATGACGATTCCGACACCATCATCAAAAAGTTCCGCAAAGCAGTCACGGACTCGGTACAAGGCCCAATAACTTACGACCCTGTTGGTCGCCCTGGAGTTGCAAATCTCATCAACATCATCGGGGGTATCAGGGAGCAAAATACAAGTGAAACTGTGTCGGATTTGACATGGGTAAAAAACCACAAGCAATTGAAGGATTACGTGACTGAAATAGTTGTGGAGGAGTTTAAAGATAAGAGGAACATGTACAATCTGCTCATGCAGGACAAAGCATACCTTGACCAGGTGTGTAGCGAGGGTCAGAAAAGGGCTCGAGGAATCGCGTCTGCAAACTTACGCGAGATTAAAAGACTCGTGGGTCTCATGTGAATAATTCAATTTCTTGTATAAAGTTTCGAAGGAACGGAAACCCTAGCTTCGCCGCACCTCACTGCATTGGCGCGTCCAGCTCAGTAGTGTACGTTAAGCACTGTAAATCGTGTCTTGCAGCTGGGTTCAGAACCAACACTAGTCCAAACCGTTCGTTGGTTTTAACGTGTTTATACCGCTCGGGCAAACGTGGTTTCGTCAATCAACTTTGAAATAAACCTTCATTTCATACAAGTATTCTGGCCTTTGGGCTGAGACAGGACCGTGGCGCGAGAGCACGCGAAGTAAAAAACCGCGTCGCGTTGTTTACGCACCCGAACGCTTCTCACCTGGCACCAAAATCTTGCTGCAAACATGCGCAATGAGTTCGGGCCTAATTATCTCTTTTTCCCTCTCTCCTTCTCCTGCAACCCGCATTGTTTACAGGCAGTAGTTTTTTAATTTACCGTGAGCTTTTCGGACTCTATACACAACTGTCATTGGTGCGTGATCGCGTCACCTAAGCAATTCTCATTATAACTTGTCTTTCTTACAACAAGTTACTTTTACCCTGGAAACTTCACCGCATAAAATCCAGCTTTGTCTTTCGTTCACGTCCAGTCCGCATCCAATCATGAGTCAAGAAGACCAGCTCCACAGAAGGATGCAGGTCAAAGTCTTGTACTCCTTCGATAATAGTCCCACAGTGTTTTTGACCCGATCCAAACAGCAATTCTCCGTCAAGGTGGCGCAGATTCCCATGGACTCGCTTGAAGAGTCCGGCGAGGTTTTGACTTTGGGGGCTTTCGACCTAAAAAACTGTGTTCAGCAGGTCGTCAGGAGCTCGCCTGAAAACTTCCGCCTTCAAACCGAGGACTACGCAGTCTACTATAAAGATGTCACGGAGCAACCCGACGAGCCGTTCGTGGCAAACGGCGTTATGTCATCCCTTTTGGCTAGCCCCAAGCCCGACTTAATTCCAGGCAGGGTCTGTCAAAATCTCTCAGCATCGTTCTTGTTCGGAGACAAGGCCAACGCATCTTCTCTCACGTTAGAAATACGGCTCAAGTTCCATGTCATAGACATGAGCCAGGACCAAGCTACATTCAAGGAGGCTGAGCCCGAGCCTGCTTCCAAAAACACTACTATGCTGACGTCTCTTTCTCACCCCATATCCTCCAAACGGAAGAGAGTGCAACCTAGCGCCTCTGCATCTGCCTCTGCATCATCAAGTAGCGCCGCTAAAGCTACGAGAACAAAGTCATTGCCCATTTTCTATCATCCTCCGAGTCAGCTCATCTCCAACATAATCAATGCTGATAAGCTTAATGCTGCGCCCAAATACGATAGCAAAAGTATTCTGGAGAGATTCAATCTGGCACCTTTCCTACTGGCAAAAATAATTGACAAGCCCACCCGCAAAAAGAGGCGTCCGAACATTCCGTTGACACCAACGGTGCAAGCGTCTTCGAATACGCCGCAGCCTCAAAGAGCCGTCCGCACCAGGTCGATGTTCTCAAACTACCAGCCCATCTCCTCCCCCATTAACGAGGACGCATTTTCTGAAGCCACAGATGACACCGACTACAATGAAAACAGCCGACCAATTGATGAAGAAGATGAAGAAGATGACGATTTCGATGTCGCAGGCGATTCGTCGTCCTCGCCATACACTCCGCAGCAGCCACCTTACAAGCAAAGTCAAAGTGAGATGCGCAGCTCAACTAATATTGTATCTTCTGACAGGCATCATTTCCACTCTCTCCCAGATCTTGAGGAATTGGACAGCAAGAAAACACATACAATTCCAAGTACCAGGCTTCCGGCAGACCACGACTTAATTTGCATCAATGGCAACTGTGCGGCGGCAGACTCTGTGACCTGGAGGTATTTTGAGACAAAGTTTCAGGCAAGCTATCTCAACATCCTGCGGTCAAAACAATTTGACAAGAGCCTCTATGACGGAATGTTCGGGCCCTTGTGCAATGCATGCTATCTTTTCTTGAGGAATAAGGGCTTCATGCGGCCAGAAGCTGTCGTTAAAAAATACTTGCAACAACAGAAGTACAAAAAAGAGCTCAAAATGAGAGAGAACTTTAGCGGAAATAACCTGTCCGCCAATCGGTTCTCTTCTCCTATCATCGATGGTTTGCCCAAGTTCCACAAATTTGCCACACCATCACATGTTCCTTCTGCAATTAATGCAGTTATCCAGCATCAAAATGGTACGAAGGGTAAGACATCACGCGCCGAGACCCCGAACTCCACCTTCGAACAAACTCCCAATGGGCAGGATTATCTGGATCTTAATGATTTCATGGCCGAGTTGAACAACTTTGGAGGTCCCTTGACTGATGTGGATGTTCCATATGACTCGAACCAAGGCCTACCGGGAAACACGCCTCCAATGATTGCTACCAAGAGCAACACCAGAGTCATAAACATTCCTGTAAATGAGGAAGACAAAGAGAATTGTCCACCGGCCAAATACGATAATCTTGAGCAGATGATGATCAGATCGTTTAGTCTGAAATCTAGCCCTGAGAAGCAAGATGAATGGGCGCAATTGTTCGGGGAACCAACGCCAAAGGATAACACAACACCTCATAATAATACCTTTGCGGTGACTCCAGGAGCAGATCTCAGTGGATCAAAAGGCAAGAAGTTCGTGGTATCGCCAGTGCATGAAGAACAAGAGTCCACCAGGGTTTCGAACATGCCTTCCTCGCCATTCCTCGCGAACTACGGCCCTAAAGACAATTCAGGAGCACGTGAGGCCTCGTCTCCATTGCACGTGGCAAGAAGAGTGGACACAACCATGTCATATGTTCCAAACCGTGCGTCTAGTCCATACACTGAGCCACTTCAAGAGGAGAAAGTTTGATAGAAATAGAGAGCATAAAGCATAGTCATAGACCTTTATAATATACTTAAATCGGATACATCAAGTCAAAACAACAGTATAAGATCGCCCATCAGAGCTTTGCTTCAAGTAAATAAAATTCTACTTCAATCACAATTATGTCACGTTTCACACACGTCGGACGATTTCCTGACATTTTGCGAACTTGCCTACAACTTAGTTCAGCCCAAAAAGTAGGTCAATAATTTGAAGAGTCCATGTCTAAGTCGAGAGGGGAATCAGATAAAACAGATTGCTTTCTGCTCAAGAAAAATCTGTAATTGTCCAAATTTTTGGACTTCAAAAGCTTGTTGATAGGTATGATTTTAGCTCAGATTGCCATATTTTGGCACTTTATGTTGTATGGGTTAACAACACAACATATTTTACCCAAATTACCATAAATGTTTTCACAAATACAATAAATAAAATACACTTTCAAAATTTATACGCTCCACAAAAAGATCCAAGATTTTATCTGCTTCAACAAAGCCTGGTTAGCTCAATCGGTAGAGCATTTGACTCTTAATCTTCTAAGGTCAATCAAAAGGTTGCGGGTTCGAGCCCCGCATCGGGCTTTCTTTTTGCTTTTATGCTGAATGATAAGTGGTGTGTTAAAGGCCACGACAGAAGCAAGGCAAGTGGTAGATCACGGGGAGCATGGAGGAAAAGGTATCATAACGCTAGTAGCTGGAGTTAATAGCCTTGGCTTGTTGGCTTCATTACTTCTCATAGGGATCCATGATCTGAAGATACAAACATGCGCGTCATCCCTCGAGCACAAGACATCACGCCGCGTTTCAAGTCATACGCCTACTCATGTCTACCAGTCAATTGTCACCCGAAGAATACCTTGAGTTATTAAGGGAAGCTCAGAAAAGCTTAGAAGAAAAGCTAGAGGAATTCTCTGATAGCCCTTTGCTGAAGCCTCGCATTCTCATCATCTGCGGCTCTGGATTAGGTGGTATCGCTAGTATTCTACACAATGAACCAAAGCTCGAGGTACCATACGAACAAATCCCGGGCTTCCAGGTATCTACTGTCCCTGGTCATGCTGGAAAACTAATCTTCGGTCTCATTGGGGTGAACAAAGTACCCGTGGTGTGCATGGTTGGAAGACTTCATTTCTACGAAGGATACAACTTCCAACAAACCACCTTTCCCGTTCGTTTGAGCAAATTGCTTGGTGTTGAGAAGGTGGTAGTTACTAATGCAGCCGGAGGTGTTAATCCAGAATACAAACCTGGCGACTTGATGATTATCAACGATCACATCAATTTCCCCGGCCTCTCAGGTTACCACCCTTTGCGTGGACCAAACTTGGAAGAATTTGGACCCAGATTCCAGCCTTTGTCGGATGCTTATAGCCACGACTTGAGAAAAATCTTTTTCAAAAAAGTCGAGGAATTGTCCATTACCAGAAAAATCTATGAGGGCACCTACTATTTCGCTGCTGGACCCACGTTTGAATCAAGGGCAGAGGTTCGGATGATTCGTACCTTAGGCGGCGACGCGGTTGGTATGTCCACGGTTCCCGAAGTCATTGTGGCTCGCCACAGTGGCATGGAGGTGTTGGCGCTCTCGTTAATCACCAACGCTGGGTTAGGAGAGAAGCCCCCGAGCGCATTCGAAACAAACCCAAAGCGGTTGGACGAAGGCATGGCCTCCCATGATGAGGTCTTAGACAGTGCAAAAGAAGCTTCTAAGGATGTTCAGCGCATCATTGAAGCCACTCTTGACGCATTATAGACTACATTGTGCACTCTAAACTTCAATAGTATTGTGTCGTATGAGTGTAAAATTATTGATCGACTTCGCCAGCCGACTCCCACTTTCCTTGTAAGTTTTCTTTCCACAAACTGACCTTGTTATCGCCTCCAGAGACAGCCAAGATATTTCCTGATAATGACCATGAAGCTCTCCAGCAAACGTCTGGAAATTTGTCTTCACACAAAAGCTGCTTTTTCCACTGACCATCATTGCCCTGAGACCAGATAAGAACGGTCCGGTCTTGAGAGGCTGTGGCAATATATGGCCGGATCAACCCAGATGGCGACCACGACACATCACGAACCCAGTCGGTATGGCCTTCCAACCTCGTCTCTTCAATGTATTGCTCAGTTGCTGGATCCAACTTCCAAATCTTAGCTAAATTGTCTGATCCACATGTGACAAACCTCCTCTGGGTTTGCCAGTTTTGTTGCTGTCCGTTAGACTCTTTGCTGGTGCTAACTGGCGCCCAAGATGCGGAGTTAACGCCAATGGCGTGAGCATCAAAGGCAACATGTGACGTCGTGCCGTCTTCCTTAAAGTCCACAACAGAGACTTTTCCATCGGAAGAGGTGCAGAGCAATACTGCACCCAACTCGTGTGGGGCCCAGGAAACAGAGTTGACACTTGCTTGGTGTATAGTGTGCTCGGCTATTATAGACCATTGCTGAGTTTCCGGCAGTTCCTTCCAGATAATAGCTCTTCCATCATACGAGCAGGACGCTAATATAGACCCAAACTTAGGGTGGGCCCAGGCAACCTGCCAAACAGGGCCTTCGTGGCCAACCAACGTCTCTACCAACTTGTAATTGTCTGTGCCCTCAATTTCAAAGATCTTGATGGTCTTATCGGACGAGGAGGTGGCTAACTTCTTACCGTAATAATCTAGCACTGCATCGTGGATCAAGTCCTCGTGTGCATCTGCAATAGTGACCATGTTGACGGATATGTTATGTGTCCTGCTGAGAATTTAACTTAACGTTGGACGTGTCGTGAGGCGCAAAACACCCGTGCCTCAGTTTGCATGCACATTGTTTTTCAGAGTCGCCGTGATCCCAAATTAAAACCATCGCAACTCGACTTCGGGGCTATGCAGTAAAGCGAACCTTTTCTAATTATCTTTTTTCCAATCATATTTTCCTACAGAGTTTGTTTTCAGTCATCAATCAACGGTATGGAGAGCTCATATGAGATACACTGCTCAATAGCTTCTTACGCAAATGTTCTTCACTCCCATATCCTCAAAACGGAGGAGCAAATTTCATCATTGAAAACCAATATCGCTTCGTTTGCGCTGGCTCAAAATATAGGCGATCTCAATAGCGAAGAAGCTGAAAAACCCGATGCTCTTCCGCACGACTCAGAAGAGGCCGTTATCGCGGCTTTGGAGAGAGAGAGACTCAGCTTGATCATGGAGATCCAGGAACAAGATTTCGCCCAGAGAAAGCTCAAGGACATGATCAGCGAAAGTAGCGAGCTAATTCATGCAGTTTCTCAATTCTACAGAGACTTGAATGCCAATGATGCTGGCGAGCAAGAAGCGTCGCGGCAAGAGGATGACTCTTCGCAGCCTACATTATCACATGAAACTGAGCAGCTAATAAGAGGGAATATCAAGGAACTCAGGAAAATCCTTTCGAAGATATGTGATTCAATTAAGCAGCTGGCTCTGCAGACCCAAATCGAGTTCCTTCAATCCGCGAATGCTCAAGAAAAGTTGCGCTCTTTGGTAGATTCATTGAACGAAGGCTTCAAATTCCTTCTGACAGTCACATGAGATTTGTCCTTGCAGATCATCAGTGTTTCGTACTGCCTTCATTAAAAACTTGTTTTCCCGAGTCGTCAACAGTCTCATGCTTCGAATCGTAGTCGCGGCCAATGAACTTATATGCTCTATTAATGTATCTTCTGTTTGGGTCGAGCTTTTTATACTGACTTCTGATTCTCTCGAGATTCATTTTGGACCGGTCGAAGTAAAAGAAATGCAATATAGTCACCATCAAATCATAGAAAAACATTGCGGCTATTCGAAGCAATCCGTAAATTCGGGATTCCTCTTTTTCGTCCCTGATGTGTCTTTCACCGGATAATGAGAAAATCACCTTATTCCTCTTCTCTTCATCAACGAAAACCCGTGAGAATTTGGCCGAAGAAATGAGCTTCTGAGTTAAGCTTTCAATTTTTAACGAGCACTCAGTTTGTAATCGAGATTCAAACTTCAGCAGAAGTATCTCAATTTCATCAACCCTCTTTTGTAAGTCACGAGTCCTGAAAGCCATTTTATCAAGAGTTTCCGTGAGATCTTTTATCCACCGATCAAAAACTTCAGATTCCTCTGTTTCAAAATTTTCTTTCGTGACAGCCATCAGTGAAGAAGTTCCTTCCATCTTGGAGAGCTCCAGATTCAAGCGGTCATAACTCTTATTTACCGCTCGACACTCATAACTAGATACATCCGCTTTCATCTTCTCTAATCTGAGAACATCGGAAACGATCTCAAGAAAGTCAACTTTCATTTTTTCCCGACTTGTGTTCTCTGTCGGATTCAGCAAGTTGATAAGAGAAGAGGCGCTGGCACTTTTCTTAAGAAGGAATGTAGAGGCGCTCGGGTTAGCTTGATATTGTATGGCATGGATTTCTTCAACGACATTCAAATTGGCTTCGTTCTTGGAAGCTACAAAGGGAAATGAATTTCTCCTATTCAAAAGATCGGCGACCTGGACGCTGTTTTTCTTTTGAGCAATTTGATCGGAGAATTTCTCGCTATGTGAACTCTCGGGATGTGAGATAATCTTCTGCAACTCTGCGTCAAGAATTAACAGCGGCGAGCCATCATCAGCCAAGACATCTTGATATGATGGAGATACATGGTCTGATAAACTTGATTTGTTTGGGGCTCGACGCCCCTGAAACGCAAACCGCATTCTGCCTAGTCGACCCGTTCGATCTGAGTATACTGCTTTTTCCTCTGTCAATGGAATTGAGTCACGGAAGCTGACAAATGTGTATTCGTTTTTGTAATGCTTCGAGTTGTCAGACATCATTCCTTCCTTGTATTGATAAGGAGAATTATGGGCATTGCTGTGATGATGATGACGATGACGATGACGATGATGATGATGATGATGCTTATCAAGAGTATTTTTGCTGCGCTCGAAGGGCCTTGCTTCATCTGCTTCCAGAGCTGTCAAGCTTGAATCGCCCTTCGAGTCTTTTTGAGAATCATTTAATGGATCCCGTTGGGCTGAGTTGCTGTCAGAAACACCCAACCACAAACGTTTTAAAGTGTGTCCCAGAATGCATTTTTTGACGAAAACTTCGATATCTAGCGTTTCCATGTCCGCCGGAGCAAGACTTTCGGTAAGCTTGAATGCCAATTTGTGCCTGAGCTTGGCAGAAGTCTTGTTAGTGGGCGAGTTTGCGTAGATGTCATCTTCGTCTTCCTTGACAATAATATGGTCTTGAACAGTGTTTTTCATTACCTTTGTCAATTTCTTGAGCTCCTTTGAATAGTAAAGCTTGTTTCTTCTGTAAGTAGAGGCCGTGGGATTGATGGCAGAATTGGGATAGCCTTTTTGTTTGAGGGATGGTACTACCAACGAAGAATTGTTCTCATAGGGCGAACCGTGCTCTGCTTCGTCGAAATTCATATCACTCCCAAAAACAGGATAAAGAAAACTATCTTTATCTGTCAGATTACCTTGGTTCGTGAAGTAAAAAAGTCGTGAGAGTGTCAACAAATCGAGCTTCCTCGTCTTTTCGATCTTTGTTTGCTTTTGAAATTGGCCCACGGATATCATAAAGTTCTCGTAGTCAAAAAGGTCTTTGGGCACGTCACATCCACCGAATATCTGCAAACGAGTCTTTACACTCATCGACAAACTGATAACGCCTGTGACAGTTTTGGAAGAAAGTATTCCAGCTTTAGAGTCAGGCTTTGAATTGAAATGAGGAAGTCCTATAAGATTCCACCAACTGTTGATGGCATCCTCTGTTTTTTGGCATAGTAGACCGTCAGCGTATTTTGCATCAAGCAAATCAAAGTAGAAAAGGCAGACCTGCACCAAGTTGACCAACTCTAGAATTGCAAAATCTATGGGAATGGATCCATTCAAAATTCGATACATCTGCCTGAATTTGTCTTCCGAAGCATCTGAAACCTTTTCAGATAATAGCGATAAGGATCTACCTCCACAGTTAAGTTTTCTCAAATTGGAGTTGATCATATACCTGTGGTCGATGGCACCAGCATCACCTCCGACAATGGCGATTAAATTGAGATTATGTGGAATGGCAGAAATGTTAGTTACCAAGACGTAGCTTGGAATTTGGGCGATTTCGGCCTCGAAGTGGGAGGTATTGTCCGGGAAGTTGTCCATCTTCTTGAATGTAGCATGATTGGTCAAAAGCTCATTTAGGTATTCCTGGAACCTGGAGGGATACTGCTTCGAAGACTTCCTGATGATCGTGAGCTTCTTCACCTTCACTTTGGAGTCAGTGTTTCCCGTGTAGACTGTCACAATGGTCCCAATGTTGCGGTCTCTCACCCACTGATCTACTAAGTAAATCTCGAATCCTGGTGCTTCGGTCACCTCCACCAAGTTGAACTCATCTAGAACCACAAAGTCTTTATAGAAGTAGTCGAACGCTTTGAAATCCGGGATGAGGTACGTTATTAGGTCTTTGCTCGTGCCGTAGCTAGAGAGCGCAGTTTTGACCTTCAAGCCTTGGGATTTCCCCAGAAGTTGCTCTTGGGAGGGCGAGATCTTCAGCGGGTTTAATAACGGTAGTCGCTGGCCATCTGAGAGATTCATAGAAGATGAAGAGAACATGCTGGGCGAAGTTTCATGAATGCGCCTTGAGGTGTAATGTCCAGGACACTCTAATTATGCCAAGTCCGTAATGCGCATACGTAAAACAAGCGTATTTATCAGACGAACATTACCGTCAACATCCGCGGGATGTTTCAAATAGCCCATTCCCTTACTTGCGGAAAATTTTCATGATCCAAACCTTATTTAGATGAGTGATTTCAATTGGGCATAGATTAGTACATATTTAATTGACTGTACTAGTGGGCTCAGGCATGGCGATTATAGGACCGGATTAATGAGGGTTGCAGCAGAGGCCTGTTCTCTAAACTATCGTACAGCATTTGCTCTTGTTTTCAGACGGTGCCTTCAGACTCTGGGACTTGCGGTTCTTGGATGCCTTCTCATCGCCTTCCGAGCCGTTAACCCCGCCTTCGCTATTCTTGTCACTCTTGAATGCTGCAGCCTGCTGCTTTTGTAATTCTTTCTGTTGTTTCTTCTCGGCACTCACCTGGGCTTCCTTACGCATTATTTGCCTCACAACATCGACAAAGGCCTCGTCCACGTTAGTTTTATACATGGCAGAAGTCTCGTAGAACGGTACAAGTCCCCACTCCTGGGATACTTTGATACCATCCTCAATGGAAATCACACGGTCCTCTTCCAAGTCACACTTATTACCAATCAATGCCATGGGGACGTTATCGGAGTCTTTTATTCTGGCCACCTGCTCCCTCAATGCCATCAACTCTTTTAAGGAGTTTTCGTCCGTCACAGAATACACCAAAAGAAAGCCCTTACCGGATTTGATGTATAGCTCTCTCATTGCCGTGAACTGGGCGACACCAGCCGTATCTAAGATCTCCAAGTCACACGCTCTCCCGTCAACTTCGATCTGTTTTCTATAGGAATCTTCAATAGTTGGGTCATAGCTTTCGACGTAGACGCCCTGTACAAATTGGACGGTGACGGAAGATTTACCAACACCACCGGCTCCTAAAACAACAATCTTGTAGTCTATCATCACGTTAGTACGCATGGTTTATGGAGACAACAGTGGCGGACACTGCCATTAAATCCTCAGCAGTTTTGTTACCGCGTATTTCTGATACATACCTCTCATAGTGTAGGAAATGTGGGTGTTTTACCGTTGTATTAGGTTACGTCGTTCTGTGAAGCGAAATGTTTCTTTTTTTTAGGTTGTGTCTGCTAATGTTACTATACCGGCTTGAAGCTCGCGTAATACTGTATTTTAGTTTCATAACACTGCAACGAAAACGAGGAAGTTGGCTTGGCTACGGCTATGCATATTCTACATCATTTGATACTGGAAAAAGCTGGCGGATTCAGAATTCCAGGTTATATAGTATTCTGTAGAGAAATTATACATAATAGTTGTCCCCCCCCTGAGGTATGAAACCGCCCCGCTTCAGTTAGACGCCGTACGCAGCGCGCTGTTACTGCAGACGAATCTGGAAAAAGTATTGAAACGTCGACGCAGGGGTCCGCTGAAACCTAATCCAAAGGCAAAATATCTTGAAGAGGACCAATTGGTGTAATACCGTGGGGATTGATGGCGGGGTGCGATTTGGTGTAGTGTTTCTTGATGTGCTCGAAGTGCGTGGTTTCCTTGAAACCGGGAATCTTCCAGTACAACAATCTCAACCAATCGTGAATGTAAGGGTAGTCATATCTAATCATCTTCAAGTTGCACTTGAAATGTTGATGGTAAACAGAGTCAAACCGGACAATTGTGGTGAAAAGCCTCACATCTGCCTCAGTTAATTGAGCTCCGATTAAGAACTTATTTTTGGAGTCTTTCTCCAAGTTCGATTTCAACAACTCCTCAACTTTGTCCAAGTGAACAAACACATTGAAGGCCTCTTTCTCGTAAACTTCTTGTTTGGTTGCAAATCCGGCTTTGTAGACACCATTATTCACGTTGTCATAAACCCAGGAGTTGACCTCGTCAATACTCTCTTGCAAGCCTTCTGGATAGAGGTCAATTTGGGCGTGCAGTGAGTCGATCACAGAATTAAACCCTGTGTTCAACAGGCGTAAGATCTCACTACTCTCATTGCTGACAATGGTCTCAAGCTTCTTGTCCCAAAGCACTGGGACAGTGAACCTACCATTATACTCAGGGTTGACCTTAAAGTAGAGTTCACGGATTCTAGATAAGCCATACAAATGGTCCTCCGTACCATACAGCAAGCTTCCGTGATCTTCGGCGAGTTCCTCTTTCGTGGGGAATCTCCAGCCCTTATCGTCCATGTGCCAGTGAACAACTGAAACTGAAAGAATCAGAGATAATCCCTTTAAGACTCTAGCGATAAGAGTTCTATGAGCCCATGGACAGGCAAAAGAAACATACAAGTGGTATCTGTTGGCCTCTGGGGGGAACTTGGCACCAGGCTGCGAAGAGATGAAATCACGGAATTGGGAAGGTAATCTCCTGTATGAGCCGTCTTTGTCGGCGAACTTTTGGATTTCTATTTTCTGGAGTCAGTATTAAACCTATAAAATAACGAGTGAATAACATACTTTGCTCATATTCTGCTATATGTCTTATAGCGAGCGGGCGAATTGCGGACTCCTTATGTGGTCCCCGGATATTGCTGCCTGCAGTAGGGGAGACATTTGTCATTTTTAGTAATCGAGTCGCGTGTGCAGCAAAGAGCAATGCACCTTGTTTCAACGAGAAAAGTGCCAGAAAGTCATCAAGCTGTCATATATACTTATCAGCGCAGAGAGTAAGAGTGAATAACAAGCCAAGCAAGTATGAGCTTAATACACTTTTATTGAATGATGATACCGCAGTATTCTAATAAACTGTGGGTGTGGGCCAAGAGGGCATTTCGGCTCCCACCAGAATTTCACGTAGCGTTGGCCCGAGGCCCCGAATTCGTTTCTTTTCAAAGCATGTTGCCGAACTGGGATTTCAAATCCAGAATCATGTAGTTGTCCGGCAGCCTATGTGCACGCCCATCAATCCCACGTTTCCGTGCTCACCACAGAGTACCCGCACGCAATAAAGCTGACAAACACAACGTGTTTCCACATACATGGCTAGCAATCCACATGGGCATGTGATCAATAGAAACAGCATGCCTCGGTTCCAAGAGTCTCTGGCACGACATACGTTTCATTCCGAACAACCTATCGATAAGCTAATCAAGGCCGCTTCTCAACCTACAGGAAATGACGGTTTCGACGGCCTGCTCTTTCCAAATATTGCCAACAGGCCTGGCCAGAATTTAAACTCCTCAAGCTCTTTACTTGACTACAGCCGCACAGGTATCACCACAAATAATATTGGGCCCATGGTATCAAAGCTTCCAACCTCGCATTTCGAATCTACGCATGATCTACATCCTCCAGCCTACGAACAAGCCGAGACCGAGCAGCCCATGCAACAACCAGAGATCACCGGCAGTAGTTTATCTCAAGCCCCCACGTTTCCGCGACTTCAAATCACGACAAATGCTCGTCATCATATACCTGCACCATCACACGGGGTCCAGGATAAAAGTCTAACGCCAAACCTCTCGAAGAACAGTTCAATAATAAAAGACCGGAACTTCAGGTACATGTACTTGACCGATAATCAGGTTTCAGGCTCAGACTCCGCCACTGCCAAGTATACAGGTCGATTGGTTGCACAAGAGAGCATACAGAAACCGCATCAATCAGGCAGCGGTGATACGAGATACACAGAATTCTCATCACCTCAAAAAACTTATGCCTGTACTCATAAGGGTTGTGCGTGGTCTTTCTCCAGGCCTTCAGATCTAAGGCGACATGCGAAATCGCATCGGGCACCGGCATTCCATTGTCCTTACTATGCCAACGACTCATCGTGTCATCGTAATGGTGGCTCCTTTGCACGACTGGATGTTTTGAAAAGGCACTTGCGTTTGATGCATTATGTTAGAGACAGGCAGATGCTATATCCGGGCCCGGATCCTGGCTGGTGCAGATCCTGCCAAAAAATGTTTGAATCTACCAAAGCATTCTTGGATCATTGCAGCGAATGTGCTGCCCAGTTGAAACCAGCAGTTTGGAAAGTTGCCACCAACACTGACTCCGACGAATAGAGTCTACATAGCTATTTATTGTACATTTGATTATGAATAGCAGCTACACAAGCATGCACATACTGTCTCGCCATCAACTTTTCAATCAGCTCTCGGTAGTATCCTGGTCATCTTCATGAGTCTGGTTGTCGAAGAAATCAAGTATGGCACAGTTGGGATGGATGATGTAAACGGTACGGACAACTTGTTGTGCCCTTTCATATTCGTCTGCCGCGAGCACATCCTCGTTCACATTATGAGTGACGCTCATTAAGATTTTATCCTTCTCCAAACGCTTCAACACTTTGTAGGCTAAACGACGTTCTGCATGGTACTCCTGCTCCGAGTTCAAATCGTCTTCCTTTTGGTTTAGGTACCAATCAACAATTTCGTCTTGCGTCAAACCATCTCCACCCTCAGAATCATCTTGAGAGACTTTCTTGACGATAAGATTCATCATTGCAACGTACTTATCGTACGTGATGGTTGCCTTTGGTGCAGCAGGGCGACTTGAAGTAGATGCATAAGGCTCACTGGCTTGCTGGTTCTGCGTGAAGGTCTCTTCAGCAATATCATCGTCTTGCTCAATTTCAGGGCCATCTTCGACATCATCGTCCATTTGTATATCGTCCATCTCAACTCTGATGATGGAGGAGCGCAACAAGTCATATGCCTCGGAAACAAATGCGGGCGAGATTTCATCCGTACAGTTGGCCCGGGCAATAGCCTCTGAAAGTCTAATCATGGATTCCAACTGTCTGACAGTGATTCTGTAGGAGGATCTTCCGAGACCCAGGGCATCATCACTTCTGAGCTCCTTATATTTAGCCACGAGAAAGTCTCTTGCACTCTTGGACATTTTGGGCTTGAAGGTTTTGGCGTACTTAATGTACTTTGACAACAGTTCAGCGGAGAACGGCGGGTCGATTGCCTCATCACGAAGCATGTGCAAATCAACGATATGCGAAGCCAATTGGGTGTCAATTCTTTCATTGCAGTCATCTAAAACGACGAAGAAGAGATCAAATCTCGACATGATCGGCGCAGTCATGTTTAAGTTTGCTCTCAAACCGAGCTTTCTGTTGTATCGTCCACCGATTGGGTTAGCAGCAGCCAATATGGATGTACGTGCGTTAAGCGTGGCATGGATACCTGCTTTGGCGATCGAGATAGTCTGTTGTTCCATAGCTTCGTGAATTGCCACTTGATCTGTGATATCCATCTTGTCGAACTCATCAATGGCACAGATTCCATTATCTGCTAACATGAGCGCACCTGCTTCGATGGTATATTCTCCGCTCTCCTCATCTTTAACGACAGCTGCAGTAAGACCAGCAGCGGAAGAGGCTTTACCCGAAGTATAAACAGCTCTGGGAGAGAACCCACACACATACTTCAAGAACTGAGACTTGGATGTGGATGGGTCACCAACAACACAGACGTTGATGTCTCCTCTCAAGTTGATCCCTTCAACGGTTTGCTTGTGAACACCACCGAGAAGCTGTAACAAGATGCCTTTTTTGATTGTGTCGTGACCAAAGACTGCTGGTGCAATAGACCGCACAAGTTTATCGTAGACGTGCTCGTCCTTGACCATCTCTTTCAATTGAGACACCTCGGCATCAGTCAAGGAGTTCAAAAACATTTCTTGCTCGTTAGGGCCCTGATACTCCACTTCTCTTTCGGATTGCTCTGCACCATCGGTCAATTTGGAGACTAGCGAACTGACATGACAAGCGTAGAATGCGATCTTATAAGTGAGGTCTCTCACTCCCAAAGACTTGAGACCAGTGACACCTGAATTGAGATTAGAGGCCGTGGCGGTGTTTTCCTTGATACTCTGTGCTTTCATACCTGGAAGACCCAATTGGGAGATATCAGGAATTACAATCTCTGTACCAGTGAACCTGCACTTGTCGCCCGGTTTGGCCCTCTCCACCGCCTCTCCTCTCATAATAACATCAAGTGTACGAGGCATTGACCCAGTTGGAATTTCATTTGAGTTCTCTTGGATACGAACTTTTTGCCAGTCAATGAACTGTGACTTGGCAACATTTAACGTCCAGTATGTCTGGTTCGGACACGAGGGACATGCACTTGGTTCCGTGAATTTGAAGACTTGTTCAACGCCATCCACCACGGCTGAGCACATATCACAAGTGAAGGAACCTTTATACAATTCTGGTCTAACTTCAGATGTTCTGGTCACCGTACCGGAAATGGCCATCAACGAGCCAATCTTATCTGTTCTGATGTCCCGAATTCTGTGAGTAACCGGTAAGTTGAAAAAAGAAATTTGGAACACACGCTCATTTGCAGTTGAGCCTGCAGATGTGGCGGAGGTGCCCTCGTCTGTTCTTGCATCTTTGATATCCGTTTCATTGGAACCCAACAAGTTCATGAATAACAAAGAAGGAGCATGTTTTTTCAAAATATTTCTCAAGCCTTTTAGCAAAAAGGGCGTGAACCGGTAATACTGCTCCAAAATGGCAGTGGCTAATACTCCGTTCTCCCTGCCCACCAAATGCCGGTAATCAATGTACAACGTGCTGTATTCGAAAACACGCATACTTTCAATCTGTGCCAAGTAGATTTTTCCCTGCCACTCATCGTCGGTGGCCTCTGTATCTATGTATTCCTCGATGAACAGCTCAAAGGACTCCCGGACTTTTTCACCGGTCACATCGACAACCTTTGGGACATCGACGGGCTTTCTGATGGACGCAGGCATTTTCATGTCATTGTTCAGAAGTCCCTGTGTTTGCAGCGCATCACTGAAAGGAACATTGGGTTGACTACTCAGGGGTGAGTTGGTAGATCTTCCTATGGAGGAAGTTATGTGGGAATCGAGTAAGTGGGCGGCATCGGACGGCACGCTTGTTGGAGAAGAGACAAAATTAGACATTCAATGGTCGGCCGATGGTTTATTTAAAGGCTATTTCTAAGGGCTTTAGCGACAGACGCAAATGCTGAATTGAAGTTGGGGAGATGATTAGAAGACTAGAAGAAAAAAGTCGAAGACGCGTGTAATAAACTGAATGCGGAAATACGGGCTTATATGCCTGAGGCTGTCTTTGAAGCGAGTCGTACCAGCGCGCTCGAGCGCTACAGTGATTCTTGAACACAATGCACTACTCCGTGATCAATGGCTAGACAATACTTCTTGAGCCAAACCAGTGTTAGGGTAGAGCGCAAACACAGTTATTTAGAAAAAGGAATCGTCTTCCTGTATGAAAGTCATGTCAAGCTAAACTAAAAAAACGCTTTGTTAAAGTAGTGTTGAATCTGAAGCAATGAAGACTATTGATAAAACAAACCATGAAATTACCGAATTTCTTTCAAAGTCCAGACTTTTAGTTTGGAACCTTCGTAGTCCTCAAGTATGGCTTGATTGTCTTGAATTCACCAAACTTGGTCTTGGCATCAGCATCAGACACAGTTGGAGGAATAATGACATCCTGGCCCTCGGTCCAGTCAATTGGAGTAACAACACCCTTGGAATCGGTCAATTGCAAAGAGTCAATGACTCTCAAGACCTCGGAAGAGTTCCTTCCGGTAGAGGCTGGGTAAGTCATAATCAATCTGACTCTCTTCGATGGGTCAATGATGAACACAGATCTGACGGTGGCAACCATCTTGTTGGCCATCTTTTGGAAATTCTCGTCCGACACCATATCGTATTTGTAGGCAATCTCTTTCTTTGGGTCAGCAATGATGGGGAAAGAAAATGGACTGCCGCCAGTGACATCTTCAATGTCCTTAATCCAGGCGTTGTGGCTGTCAACGCCTTCAGTTGACAATCCCAAGAGAGTCACATTTCTCTTCTTGAACTCTGGGGCCAATTTGGAGAATGCACCAAGCTCGGTGGTACAGACCGGAGTGAAGTCTGCAGGATGCGAGAAAAGAACGACCCAGTTCTTCTTAGAGTCAATGTACTCGTGGAAGCTGATCTTTCCCTGAGTTGTCTCGGCGGTCCAGTCAGGAGCAATGGATCCAATTCTAATTCTTGGTTGGTCCTCAGCTTTGAAGGTAGAATAGGCCCGGCGTCCGATAAACTGAGACAATGGGCGGGATGATTGTCTGCTCAAAACAGAAGTACGCAAAACACTTTTAAACATTAGGATATCGCTCTTGTTCTGGAGAAAAGGTAGCAATTGATTTGAATTTATACTAGTGCGATTGCACGTGATACAGCAGTGAACTTGCTGCCTACTCCGCGAGATCTGACACATTACGTAGCAACGTCTTGACTTATGGAGGGTAGCTCGAAGTACTAGAATATACACATAGACGACTCTACAAGTGCCCATGAATTTGGCGCAAATTTCTTTCTCTACTCATTACTCTCAAATTAAATAAACGTCACTTCGCATAAGATTGACATAGGCCCTTTGGCTCTTAAATTCTATATACATATTATTTCTCGGGGATCATATTCACATCAATCCATCCCAAAAAGTCATCTTCTGCGTTTTCATTGTTGAGCCAGCCATGTGATTGCTGCTGGAAAAATGTGTCCAATTGATCGGCCATACCAGGTGCATTAGAGTTTGGCCGGTAACTGCATGGGCTACCATGCGATCCAACTTCTTCGTTTGGAAAGTCGTATAGGGTTTGTGGTTGCTGGGTTGGACCGGCGAATTCGTTTGAATTCGAAGGCAATTGTGGGACGTTCGCAGCATAGCCATCAGTGACTTGGGAAAACTCCTCTCGTTTCACTGCCAGGCCTTCAGCACTTGAACTCTTCGCATTACTAAACTCCTCTTGCGGTTTAGAGATCCTTGAGTCCTTTGTGCTACCCGTAGCTTCCAACATAGAAAGGGGGATACCGTTGATTTCGAGAGGTTTTTGTCCGTTGTCCCCTGCGATCAATTTCGCTTGGTGGAGGGCTTGGTCTGTGGGCACTAACGTAGTGATAGTGGTGCCATTTGGAGTGGTTGTCGTAATAGTCTTGAAGTCATCTTTGGTGATTTGATTGTAGAACGGTAAAGGTTGCAGCCGTTTCGAATTGTCAGTATTATCAGAACCCTCAATCTTAGCTTGAGTATCTTCTTGACCACACTTATCGGAAGCTTTGCGTCTTCTGGCCTCGTGGATACACCAAACCAAATCATAGAAAAGCGACGCAGTCAAATGTGATCTCATTCTGCTAATGATACTGCCGCCAGAACTTGGGGAGCCCACCGGCACGAATATTTGAGGATAAGTATATAAAACGATATTCAAATCCTCTAGCACTTTTGCAGTCCGCGAGATGTCGTTTTTCAAATCTTTCCATGATGACACGGTATTCCTGTAGAGTCTGTGAACAGTAACAATGGACTGTCTTGCACTATCGACGTATTTGTCAATCAAATATCTGGACAAGTGAAGTTTAAATAAAAGGAATGCAGAGTATGTGATCGCTTGTCTCACATACACAGGTAGCTCAATCAAAGAAACTGAGTTATAACTCAAAAGCTGAGATGAAATGGTAATAATTCTTGTGGAGGCAACATAGGCGGTGCTGACGTATTTCACTTGGTCCTCGATGGGGGTTCCCGGCAAGAAAGCGAAGCAGCAGATCATGAGTCGTAAGTACAAGTAGTAGATTTCGATTGAAGAGCCCTCCATGATATTGAGTTTGAATTTGAGTCTCTCTAATTCTCTATCGAGAATATTCAAGGAGGCTGCTCTATTCAGGGGCTCAAGCAATCCATCAGGTCTGGTCACGGATATACCCATCACATTCACCAACTTGCATTGGAAAATGGATAAGGAGATAAGGCAGCGGAAATTAGAAGGGAGGCTGTCATCAATTCTTGCATTCTCAAGAAGATAATCTGTGGTATTGATCGAGGGAGGCAATCCCAAAGCAGATGACCAAAACTGGTCACAGAAAAATACAGCAAGCCAAGATCTAGTACGCCAGCGATCAGAGTCTGGGCCCAAATAAGCCTGGGTTCTGCTGAATTCTTGAATAAATTCACCTCCGCGGTGCAATCCGAGCTGCAAAGAAAGATTTTTGGCGAGACCAACAAACCTATAAGAGCAATCATCTAAAACCTTCTCGTTAGGAAGAGGCCATATCGAGAGAATTATAAGCGCCTGGATCACATGAGTCGACCGAGGAGTTCTGATCCAGCACGTTTCAATTGCGAGCTGTTTGATCAAAGAGGCTAAAGACATGTACAACGTTGGCTCGGGCTCAGATAAAGATGCAGTGAGCATCACCGTCCAGAACAACAATTGAGAGTTGTTGTAAAGCAGCGTGGCGTTGATGGACGAGATAACTGGCATAAAGGGAGAGAGCTTAAGCATAAATCTGTCGTGCAACTCTTCTGCCTTTTCAAGTGAGAGTTTCACATCGCCTAGCACGAACTCGGAGAAAACGGGTAAAGCAGGCTTGGTCTCTGCTTCAGAATTGTCGTTTTCAAAATGAGGTCTAGGAGAGTTATCTGTGGAATGTAGAGCCAAGACGCGGTTCAAGTCCGTGACAGCCAGCGCGGGAACTTCATTGAGCAAAGTGACATTAGAGGTGGGGTACTGTTGATTGGAATGTGCACTGACAGGAGGAGATGGGGTGTATCCAGTGATATGCTCCATTGCAGAAGCAGGCGTATGATGCTGATTGTTCGGAGTTCTCCTTTGCCCAGCACTCTGCTGCGAGAAGTTGAGATTGTGCTGATTTAGAGCCTCAGTCAAAAGATGCTCATTTTTAGAAAGCATCTCGATTTTCGCCTTCAACTCCTCCACGTCGCCAATCAACATCTGGATCTGGGAACCCTTCTTGGGCTTGAACTGCGGGTCGATTTCACACCCCAACCCCAACTTGCTGCATCTGGTACATGGTGCAGGGTAGTTTTGAGATGCGTTACACTTGATTTTATGCTGACGGCAGAAAGTGCAGCTGGTGACAGGTCTGGCTTGTTTTGTATGTGATCCCGGCTCACCTTTTTCAAGCAGGAGGTCTGGCGACAATTGTGATCTCGACATAAGCGTAGGGGTGTGACAGGGTGAGTCCAATTCTTGCTTAACTCGTTTTGGAAACTTTTCCAGGTTGGACGGTTTCCGCTTTTGGGCCATAGATGAAGGCAGCAGCACTGAGCTGGTCGGCTTAGGCAATATGGACTTCATTGTGATTCGGGTTATCTGGGGTGAATCAATTTGATGCTCAGCGTGCACTAGAGTTCTAGATCGGGGTAAACCTCGGGGATACAAGATCGAGAAAGATCGAGAAAACGGTTCGCTGTTAGTCGGTCGATGAAGGTTCACAAAAAGCGCACCAGGGACCACAGTAAAGGAAAGGAATGAAAAGTGTTCAATGTTACCGAAAGCTATTGTTATCGGATATTCCAGGTTGTATTGTAGGAGACTTGAAAAGTGCAGAGAAAAAACCTGTTAATTTGCATGGGTTTGCGTCGTTACCCGACCGAGATGAAAAAGATTAAACGCGCATGCAGGAGGCACCTTCCTATTTCGGCTCGAGCTGCATAAAAAATGACTGATCGTTTAGATAAAATCAAAAAGCCGCTCAGACCACAACGTTACACTGCTAAATAGTATTTTTTGTACTTCACGTTTTTTCTCTCGAAGAGGGTAAGAGATGTGACGCAGGGAGCAGTTTCTTTTTATGTCACTAAATGTCAATCAAGCAGCACGGTCACTCTATCCCACGCACTCGGGTTGGAATCTGCCATAACATGACATAAAAAGACATGAAAAAAAAAAGACATCAGATCCCAACACTGCCATTCGTGTTTGAGGAATGCACACAAAAATCCGAAAAATTATCCTCGGTACCATGAGCACCGTGCTCTTTTCAGACGGCAATATAAATATGCACATCGCTGGGGTCACGTACATATGCAACAGTCATAACCTCAGTGTTATATTCTTTGGTAACGTTTAGTACTTTGTAATTAGTATACTCGTTGATGATTCCTCAAGAGGAGGAATCCCGGGATCTTAAATAGACTATTATGCATTTCTTATCTTTGTCCGTGGCTTATCGACAGCAATGGAGGAGCGAGATAAGGTGCAAGATAGCTAATCCTTTCCGGTTTCGGGCCGCTGCCAACGCGGTTAAGGTTTCGAGTAGGGGTCGGTCCGATAGATCCGGTGGGGATCGTCCGACTCCTGTCAAAATAGGGACTCGACATATCGGGGTTTCTGACAATCCCACCTCTGATCAAGCATTTTTCTGATCCTGATGGGTAGTGGGCTACCTATCGGGGTCTAACAACATTGAAATCTCTAAACATAGCTTACTAATGAAGGCTTGGCTGCACCCTAGTTCTCGTCTTCCAACTTTGGGTCACCAATACCATCTTCGTATATAGCAAAAACACACTCACTTTCAGGAAGGCACGGGCTGTCATAAATTTTACAGATTCTTTGTTCGCCTCTGCCTTTACGGAATGATAGTCTCGTGGTGGAGCTGTGAGCGATAATGTTTCCTCCTATCGGCTTCTTGGGATCTGGGTTGAACATGCCTGCCATTCCATCGACTTGGGCCACGACTTGGTTCGTGATTACGACGGCAATTCCAAACTCGTCTGCCAACCTTTGCAAGGTTCTCATGAACTTGGCGACATGCGTTTGTCTGGCCGAAAGTTCGCCTCTACCAGAGTAGTCTGTTCGATACAAAGACATAATAGAGTCGACAACAAGCAATGAGAATCTAGATTCCGACATCATTTGCGCAGCTTGGTGCAAGAGCTGGAACTGATGCTCTGCGTTATATGCCCGTGCATACGCCACGTTGTCAAGGCAATCATCAGGGTTCAAGCCATACCGTTGGGCAATTGATACCAACCGCACGGGTCTGAATGTGCCCTCAGTATCGATATACAAGCACTTACCTTCGCCGCCACCCATATCAATGGGCAACTGGCACGTGACAGCCAACGTGTGGCAAAGCTGAGACTTTCCGGTTCTAAACTCTCCAAAGATCTCCGTGATGGATCCCGTTTCAATACCTCCGCCAAGAAGAGTGTCTAACTGCTTCGACCCGGTGGTGAGACAAATTAACTCGGATCGTCTGCTGTGGAATTCAGACGCGGTCGTGAAGCCCATTGGAACGAGTTTACATGCCTCTTGACTGACTCGGTCCGCCTTGGCCTCAGATATTCCCTTCACTGTAAGCAATGCCTTCTTTGGTGCATATGCCACACTTTCCACCGTGTGGTAGCCCTCTAGTTTGAGTTTCTTGATGTCTCCCATGGAAATACCGTTGCCCTCGAGCTGTTCGATTAGCAAGGGTCCGGAGACGACATCATCATCTTGTTCGACATTATCAGACATATCTGGTCACAGGGTCTTCTGATTTGCTACCAACCTCTTTTCGTGATGTAAACTTGATGTTTGTAGAAATATGAGATCATGCTGACGCGTGTGATACATATTGTGAGTATTTGTCACGTGACCAGCCACGTGACAAGATTAGTCACCCTTGAAGTTCTTGGATAGAGCTTGCTATGTCATTGACGAAACAGAGACTAGAACGATTATCTTGATTCCAAACTAATTCTAGGTCTGACTCTACTATGTTGGTACTGCATGTGTGCTCAGCTACCTTGTAGGCGCGTTCCTCGATATGGCGCGTCTTATCACATACAAGTCACAAGACACCTTGGCCACGTTTTTCAGAATATGCTGACGAAAACGCCGGCCTTCCTTGACGGCAACTCTTTAGTACATTACAATGAAACGTTGAATCAGTTGTTTGTTGGAAATTCCGGGGGACTTGTGAAGGTGTTTAACCTCAATGAGCTCAACTCGGAGCCAGTGTCAGTGGACATCCCAGACAATCTCACATCGTTAACCTCGTACGCTAAGAAGTTGATAGTCACTAATACTGAGGGTCAACTTGCGCAATTGACGTTCCAGGATAAAATCACTGGTGACGAAGATTTCGAGTTGATCTACCAGACGGAAACACCCCTCAGAGATGCGGTGTTCATCAATGAAGGTAAGCGTATTGTTTGTGGAACCGACAATACCAATTTGGTGGTCATTGATTGCGTTAACGGCAACAGGGTGTCCAAGTTTCCTATTTTGGACAAGTTTCTTAATGTCTCATACAATGCAGTGGGTGAGCTTCTTTCAGTTGCATTGGGTAATGGTGAGGTTCACGTGTTTTCTGTTGTCAACGAAACTCCAGAACTCGTGGAAAAGCTCCTGAGTATTGTGCCTGTTAAAACAAACACTTCAACTGATTCAATTGACTATACTGACGAACATGCACACGAATTGGTGAGCACCAAACCATTTTGGTCCTCGAGTGGAGAGGATTTATTCACGCCTACACCCGCTGGGTCCATCAAGTCTTTCAACAGGTCTGATTGGAGTTTGAGTAGGGAATCCGCCCCCAAACAGGAGACACTCGTTGCCCATGCTGTCTCTCCAAACAAGAAGAATTTCGCGCTACTCTACAAGAATGGCGTTATCGACGTGGTGAGCGTTGACTCGCTCGTGCTTTCAAAGCTGCTCAGTATTGAGCAGCCCGACTCCGTTCCTACCAGTATCACCTGGCTGGAATCCACGATCTACGTTGGTGGGGTTAATGGGGATCTCTACTCCATTCCTATTACTCTAGAAAAGACTGTGGAATCAAATAAAATCAGCCCCCAAGTTGACTCTCTCTTTTTGGATGAAGCTAGCGACTCGGACACTGCAGGGGAAACGGTCAGTCCGAAAAAGCGCAATGCTCTAGATGATTCTATGATCATTGATGAGGAGGACGGTTTCTCTGACGCGGATGAGCCTCTCGAGCATGAACGTAATACAAACGACTCCGGTCACCACTACCTTTCCAAGCCGAAAAAAAGAGCTCGTTTTGCTGATACACCCAGCGAAAGCTCCCATGTTCAATTGGCTCCTTATTCGCCAGGATCAACACCATGGATCCAATCCTCGGACGCATCGATATCCACCAGAAGACGCTACTTGTTTATGAACTCAATAGGCTACTCGTGGTGTGTTCAAAATGTATCTTCCGGCTCGGATCAGAAGAGCATTACCATCTCGTTCTTCGATAGGTCTGTGAACAAAGATTATCACTTCATTGACCATTACGACTATGACTTGTGCTCAATGAATGAGACAGGAATCATTCTTGGCTCTTCAGGGTTCACGAATCACGAACTGCAACATAAGGGTCGTATCTACTACAGAAACCATAGCAACATCAGCGACTCGTGGGAAAGAAATGTTCCTCTTTTGAACGGGGAATACATCAGCGCGATATGTTTGACCAGCATCGTCAATGATAGTTCCAGTGACTCTATCATAGTTGTGGGCACGAATCTCGGGTACCTTCGATTCTTCAACTTGTACGGCCTTTGCATAAATTTGATGAAAGTCTCACCAGTGGTATCTCTCATTTCTTCTGCCATCAATACTGTTTTCAGTATCCACCAGACCGGAGCAGACCATTTCTGCTATTCTTTGATCAGTGTCGCCAATGACTACAAATTCCTTCAGCAAGAGTGCAGTATGCCCTTGAGCCGGTCAGGAGATGTGTTATTGAAAGGCTTGTTTTTCAACGAGTACTCTGACCCGTGTTTTGTTGCTGGAGTGGATGACACCCTTACCGTCCTATCTCATTGGAGAGACCCCAACAATTCCAGATGGGTGCCTTTGCTTAGTTGTGGCGAGACTGTGACCGACTACGGTTTGAGTATGTCGAAGAAGAATTGGAAGTGCTGGCCTCTTGGTTTGCAGTCAGACAAGTTGATTTGTCTAGTGTTGAAGAATAACGACCCTTATCCAGGCTTCCCTCTTCCCTTGCCCATCGAATTAGATTTGAGGATTCCAGTCAACAGCTATAGGCATTTACTAAACGATAATACCGAGGATGAAAACCTCGAGGAGAAACTCCAGGTGTTGAAGGAGCAAAGCCCAGAGGAAGAGTTTTTGCGAAGTGCTACGTTGGGTAAGCTTCTCGGTGCTTCATTAGCGGATTCCCAACACGAAGACGAAGAGCAAGAATTGATGCAAATCTTGACGGAGCACAGCCTTGCATTCGACAAGTCTCTTCTCAAGCTCTTCAACATTGCATGCCAAGAATCGCGCCTTAACAAAGCATTTAGCGTGGTCAAGCTTATCAGGAACGATAAGGCGCTTCTTGCGGCCACTAGAATCGCCGAACGCCATAACTTCACGAACTTGATTTCCAAAATCAATAAGGCCAGGGAAGACTTGTTGGAAAATGAGGGAGATGAAGAGGAGTAGCTTACATGTGCAAGCCAGCTACAGTATGACAGGCAGTGAAATCTATTCAATCCGCTTCCCACGAATAATATATATACAGAAGTTGCAATAACTAGGCCGATCTCATTCAATTGCTTTCAGTTGAGTGATTTGCACTAAAGAGTTGTCTATCACCTAATAGAGCTTTCTTTGAATGTAGTGGAAGATGATTGGAGTCACCCACAAGGCGCCGGCCATCAAGCCAGCAATTTTCAAGGTATCGATGGTCATTTTCTCTTGAAGTCTCTTTTGCTCCTCGGAAGGTTGAGCACCAGGTCCGCCAAACATTATAGATGAAAAGTATAATCGAGCAATCCGGCTTGGGACAAGAAACAAATTTTTCGCAGGGCGTGCACGTGACTTACCCAAGGCTAGTGTATACACTGTTAGCAAGTGCAGTGGACCACTAACAGCATGACCTCTCTAAGACCGTTCCAGATGGAGGACCTCTTCCTGGCCAATTCCGTCAACTTGGACACCTTCACCGAGAATTTTGATCTACTGTTCTACCTCCAGTACATATGCAACTGGCCCACGCTATTTTTCAAGTCGGTAGAGCTGTCAGCATTTGGGGAGGAGTTGAGTGGATACATGATGGGCAAAACTGAGGGCAAACTCAGCAAAAAGGAGTGGCACACACACATCACTGCAGTAACCATCAACCGCAACTACCGCCGCATAAAATTGGCCTCCAACCTCTGTTTGCATCTTGAAAACATCACTGCCATTCCCCCACATGAGGTTCTATTCGTGGATCTCTTTGTAAAAGTCACCAACAACGTCGCTCGACAGCTCTACGAGAACCTAGGCTACTCGGTGTTTCGGCGAGTGATCGGCTATTACGGCTCAACATACCCCTCTGACGTGAACAAGGTGAATGATAGCATTGACGCCTTTGATATGCGTAAGGCCCTTCCTCGGGACGTGAAGAGGGAGACCATCAGAGAGAACGGCGAGAAATGTTACGTTTTGCCCGAGGAAGTTATTTTTTAGCATATAATCTAGGAAGCGTATTATTCTGTACTCTTGAATTTTTGGCAAGTGCAGTGCATTGCAATTCGGTGCCCTGCCACTGGCCAATACCTGAGTCATGCGTACGCCCGCGCAATCTATCTCACGCTTTTTCTAGTATTCTGCTCCCCCATATTCTCCTGTGACACTAGCAACATGAACCATATGTCTCGGACTCTACTCAGAGAAACAATATCAAACTCGTCATCGAGGTCTGCATCTCGAGTGAGAACCCCTCTTCCAGACAGCGAGGAAAATGGGGCTCTTGACGTGAACTTCCTGTCGATTGAGGAGCTTCTCTCCAAAAAGCTCGAGTCACTCCAAGCAATAATGTACCAAAATGAACAGCACGAAACTGAAAACAGAGACTCCATGGTTGCAGACTCCCAGGACTTCAGACAGAAAAATGCAGAGGCTATGAACAAGTCTAGAATCCAATCGGACCACACTTCGGTCAATGATATAATCCATTCCTTACAGCAACCAAGATCTCAGGTATCCTCGCAGTCCCGTGAACTTCTTCTAGCACAGCTCTACAAGCTTATTGTCATGAAGCCAGTGCCTCGCTTCAATGAGGAGTTTGCCGACTCTCGTACCTACATCACCGAAGAGAATGTCCTGTCTTTGATCACCCAATTGACTGGGGGAAACTACAAGTCGGCAAGTGAATTTATCTTGCTCTACAGGTCTTGTATTGCACTTCTCGCCAGTGACCTAGAGAATTTCGGTGACCTTGTGAGCGGGGACTTCTTAGGCACTATAGAGAAATTCATTTCCGACACTCCTAACTCCAGTGTCACCAACGAAAACAAGGCTAGCGTGATTACCGGCTACTGCGGGTTGCTTTTGGTCTTGTATGGTGATACCTCGGCCTTTGGCATTGATGACAAGATCAAGTGGCTCTTGGAGGTGGCGCAAGGGTTTGTTGGTAGTTCCTTGTCCATGAAAAAGCAGCTCGATACCGGTGAACGTGAGTATTCTACACTCATGGATGAAAGAGAAGACAAGCGTCTCGTCAGCGATCAAGAAATGCATCTTCAAGCTGAATCCAACATTGCCATTGCATGCCTCCATGGTGTAGGAGTATTGCTCACGCTTCTTCGAAAAGGTGAGTACTTGAATGAACTTCTTAGCTTCGTGGCCAACGAAATAGCTGAGATGATTGATAATGATTCGATTATTGAGCTTTCAAAAGCTGCCACCAAGGTTTTTGCATTATGTTATGAGCTTTACGAATACGAAGTCCCTGAGGATGACGACGAAGAAGATTTAGAATTCAACTACAATGCCCCATACTACGAGCAAGATGCGATTCTTAGCGTCTTGCTGCGTCTTTCAAACTTGTCCTCGAAGAAGATCGGAAGAAAAGAGAAGAAAGATGTCAATAGTGTCTTCAGAGAAGTCGCAAGAACCATTGAATACTACACCGACAAAGAGAAGAGAGAAGAGATATATAAGTTGTCTCCAACAGGCTTGGAGCTTTTAGCGTCGTCATTTGTGTCTACACTGGTCAAATTATCCAAGTCGAAGTCCATCAGTATTAACAGCTGGTTTTTGTACTTCAGATTATTACATCTCAAGTGGTGCTTTGGGTTCGGTTTACATGACCAGCTTGTAGACAATGCCAACGTCAAGCTGCTACTCAAGAGTCCAAGTTCCAAGTATCAGGACAAATTTGGAATTGACACTGGTGCTGAACTGTACTCTCACGGTTTCGGTACCAATGCTATAAGTGATACGGACAGGTTTTCAAAAAGTGACAAAAAGCGTGCAAATGACTTGAAGAAGGCAAGAGAAGAGAAAGTGACACAAGAATTAGAACTGTTGGCTTTGGAGTGATTCAAAGCTTCCACTCTTCATTCATAATGGACCGGGTTTAATAGCCCTAATACGTTTTAAATTATCATTGTATAATCATTGACAAAAGTTAAACTATAGGCAAGGAATCGTTGTCGCGTGATATGTATGTGATAAATAAATAGTCCAAGTAGAACGCTTTTACATTAGACTGAATTGAAATTACTGCACAACAAAGTCAGTAACGTTGAACTTGTCGGAGTTAATACCCATGGTACCAATGTAATCCTTGGCCTCCTTGGTCAAAGTTGCTGTGGTCTCGTCGTCCCAGTTAAACTCTGTTTTCATAATCTCCACAACACCATCAACTGCATTCAAGGCTTGTCTTGCATTCAAGAATGCTAATCTGGACCTTCTGGCCAAGAAGTCGAGTGGGGTTCTGATGTACTCGTATTTCAAAGAGTACAAAAGCTCAGCCACAGTAAATGGCTCGTCGAAAGATTGGTAAGACAAGATGTTGTCTTCGTTGGCGGCGGCAGTAGATGGGCTGAAGCTCTTCGTGGCAGCCAAAGTAATAGGCAACTTGTTGAAATCGTTTTGTTGGTACAACTCCAAGATAAGAGAGGCTCTGGAACCGTAGTTATGACTCAAGTGCTTAGCCAACTTCAATGGAATCTTGTACTTATGGATCAACCTAGCAGAGTAGTTCTTGGAGTAATCTTCACCACCAACAAGGATGATCTCGTTGGTTCTGCATGGACCAACTTTTTTGTCGCTAAAGTTGAAGTTCTTGACAACAGTGTCCACAGTCTCTTCAGCCATTTCTCTGTAGGTGGTCCATTTACCACCGGAGATGGTGACCAAACCGGATTCGGATTGGGTAATCAAGTGAGAACGCACCAAACCCTGAGTACCATTAGCTTCTTTACCCTTTGGAAGCTTGGATGGGTCACGAGCCAATGGTCTGATACCGGACCAGGCAGACAAGACGTCCTCTCTATGAACGGGGAAAACAATGTACTTTTGCAATTCATTCAAAATGTCTTGGATCTCCTCTTCCAAAGGAACAGGGTTCTCAGGGACAGATTTCAATGGGGTGTCAGTGGTGCCGGCCAAGACCTTTCCTTGCCATGGCAAGAAAAACATGACTCTACCATCAGAGGTAGATGGGTCCAACAAACCCATACTTTGAGGACCATAGTATTCTGGGAGCACAACGTGGACACCGGAAGATGGAACAACCATTCTTGGGGCTTGAGGGGTCTTTGGTGGCAAACCTTGAGGGTCAGCATCCATCTCCAAAAGCTTATCAGCCATTGGACCGGTAGCATTCACAGTAGCAGTTGCTTTGACGATAGTTTCTTCACCAGTTTCACGGTTGCGGGCCAAAACACCGACAAGCTTTCCATCTTCTTTGATCAATTGCTTAACTTCCATGTAGTTCAACACAGTAGCACCGTGGCTAATGGCAGTAACAGCCAAAGTGGCGTTCATTCTGGAGTCATTGAAGGTACCATCGTGGTAAACACAAGAAGCCTTCAAATTGGACATGTCCATCATTGGGGCGATGGATGCAGTGGTTTCCTTGGAAAAAATGGTGGAGTTTCTCAAGTTTTGGTGACCAGCAAACCAATCGTACATTTTGCAACCAACAAAGAAATAAGGAACTTGCCACCACTTGTAAACAGGAATCATGATGGGCAAGACAGAGCACAAGTGAGGAGCAGTACGAAGCATGTTTCCTCTCTCGTTCAAAGCCTCAATGACCAAGTCCAATTGATCCTTAGAGAGCTGGAAGATAGCCTTCTCCAAGTATCTCACACCACCATGGGCCATCTTGGTGGATTTGGAAGAGGTTCCGGAAGCAAAGTCATTTTTCTCCAACAAACACACATTAAGACCTCTGGTGGCCGCGTCAAGAGCGGTACCGGTACCGGTAGCACCACCACCAACAACCAAAAGATCAAACTTCTCGGTTGTCTTCAACCTGTTCAAAAGCTCATCTCTGGATGGAGGAGTATCGAGGGTAGTCATCAATGGCTTGTATGAGTTGGAGAACTCGGAAGTGTTCGGAGCTTTGATGAAGTCCAAGTACACCACGGTTGCACCGATGGTACCACCGGTAACATAAGCGGCCTTCGCAATAGCCGACTTGAAAAATCTGGACATGAGGGGCAGTAGCGAGAAATAGATTCAAAAAAGAGATCTAGCAATTTTGATCAGAATTTCTCGACGAGTCCTGTACTTGGTCAGCGGTAGCTTGAGTGGGTGAAGAAAAATTTCCAGGCCTGGCGAGTTGGTCGGAATAAATAAGACCGCGGCATCTAATATGTAGGCAAACGTGGAGGATTGCGTGCCGACTCGGAAAAATCTAAAAACACAATAGAGATTGAAAATAGTTGGAGAGGCTCAAAGCGGGTTCAAGACTGCTAGAGTGGGATAGTTGTGTATCTGTAGCGACTCTTTAAATAAAACAAAGAGTTATTTGTGACCACGCAGAATGTTGTTAGTGTGCTTTCTGCCCTGGTGTCGGAGCTACGGAGCCCCGATGCACTCGAAAAAGAACGCGAGACCTGTTACTGCAGGAGATAAGGGCTCAAATCTGGCGCACAAGGTAAGCCCAGCAACAAACGCACCGATGAGCCTGCAAGCGCAAAGTGGCTAAAAGTTCTCCAGGACGGGACTTTTTGGATGCTGCGAACGTGGTTCGGGAGAACACTCCGGCTCCACACGTGGGGCCGGGTGGAGCCTGCTGACTGAGAGTGGCGTTAAAAATCTCGCACCAGCGGAACTTTGAACATGTGAAGTGAGTCACTTTCGGAGAAGATGCGAGGAAGCCGCTGATGACGTGGTCGGCTATTCGGTTAGTGTCTCGTCTGCGGGAGATTGTGGCTGTGAAGGAGATAATTGGCCTTCGGCATTTGCCGTCATGCTTGCTTTTTTCGGTTTCATGTACACAAGCAATCATGCATGGATGTGGAGGACGTGGGGTCGCCTGATGGCTAACACCCGTACACCAAAACAGTAACGCCCTTTCTCGTACATATTCACGTGCACGTGCAGGGAATGATGGCTTTGGGGCTGGACGATGACTTCAGGTGCCAACACATTGGCATGCACATCCGCTACATTTTTGGCGTACTGCATATAGGCGATATCCTGGCCTCTACTGCGAGTGCACAACCTGCGTGTTAACTCTCTGGCTATGAACAACCTTTCGAACCTGGAGCAGGATACTATCAACGAGTTTGTAGGGATAGTTGGAATCTCTCTAGATTCTGAAGAAACAGAACAGAGCGCTATTCGCTTACTCTCTCATCACAACTACAACTTGAACAACTCTGTGTTGGCATTCTTTGAGACTGGTCTTGAAGTCCCAACCCCAGATCCGTCCACAGCACCTTCGGTCAATCTAGATTCCACCCCTTTCCGGAACGACTTTTCACCTGCTGATACCAATCCTCTTCAAAGTCTACAAAATGATCTTGGCTTGGAGTTGTTCTTGCCCAAGTTGGCAAAGGCTGCCAAGATCTCTAACAAGTGGCAATTTGACTTGGGCATTCACATGTCTAAAAGAGCTTTCAAGTCAAGCGAAAAAGGTGAACCTGTTGAGGCTAAAGCTGACCAAAAACGTCCCTCCTTTTGGTGGCTCCTTGTCCTTATATTCCCCAAAACCCTCTCCCTAGTGTACTCCGCATTCCGCTATTTCTTTGGTTTGGACCTTGTTCTTACCCCAAAGCGCAGTCCTGTGAAAGAAAAGTTTGATTACGACGCTTATGATGAAAATGACTCTATTTCTGAGCGTATTGGAGATGTGAAAGAAGTGTTTAACCTCGCCTTTGATGATTTCAACGCTTGCCACGACACTGCATCGCAAGAATACAATTTTCTTTTGGTTATTTTGGTTGATGGCAATAGCGAACGTTTTTTGAAGAAGTTTCTTGGGCAACAGCTTGTGCTAGATATGCTCCATAAGTCTACAGGGGAATTCAAGGACACGCAGATTTTTGTCAATAACATAGACAAGTCACCGGAAGCGTTTGAAGTGTCAAAAGCTTACAAGATCAAAAAGACCCCTTATCTCGCTCTCTTAGGAAATGTCTCTAGGGATCCTAGTATAATGTCTTCCATGTCAGTGATCTATAAAGCAAACTGTACTTTGGGTGACGAAGAGGAGGTTGACACCCTACTCAGAAAGTTGAGTAAGAACATTCAAAAGCACTTGATAGACTACAATCCGCAGCTTGTGACCAAACGTTTTGACAAGCAGGAAATCGAGCTTAGTCGTTTGATCAAAGAAAAGCAGGATGCGGCTTATGTGGAATCGCTCAATAGTGACAAGATCAAGAAGCTAGAGAAGGAAAATACTTTGCGCGAGAAGGAAAAACAAATGCAGCTCGAAAAAACCAGGAAACAATTCATTTTGAACCTTATCAAAACGGAATACTTCGAAAACAAAATTAAGGATGTTCCTTCGAAGGATATGGTTCGGATTTCGATCAAATTGCCCGAGGGCAAAAGAATCGTGCAAAAGTTCCACAAAGATTCTCGAATGTGTGAGTTGTACCTATTCGTGGAAACCAAGATTATGGGCGAGCTAGAGGAGTGGGAAGGTAACCATCCTTCCCAAGAAATGTCACTTTCCGACTTCATTGACACTTTTACGTTCTCATTTGAATTATTCAAGCCTTTTCCAAAATGCACTTTGCCAGCTACATTGGTGACAATTGAAGATTTTGGCAACTTGATGTCGGGTGATAATGTTTTGTTTGAATACGGGGACGAGGAGGAAGAGGATGACGACTAAAAGAATTGTCGCGTGCTCAATATGTGTCTTTCATTTCACGGTTCACAAATTCCTTGAGTCAATTGCCAGATCATCGCTCAACCCATGAACGATAAGCATAGCATGTCTCCGGAGAGCTGAATAATAAAGAGCAAACTTTATGATCCACATCAGAAACCATCTGATCCATGCAAGACCTACTTCAAAAATCATCATAATACTGGAGGACTTACACTCTGAATAGACGCTTGTAATGCCAGATGTTCATGTTTTATACCAGTGTAGACCAGCACAGAACATCGTATCCTTTAGTCCCCGGAACGCGACGGAATTTTCCAGGAGTTACAGATCGACAGCTTAGCACGTAAAGTGGGCGGGTGTACGGGTGTGCTGGTGGTGCGGCTAGTGTCTAGCTGTGTTCATTTGGTACTCCCTATCGTCACGTCCCCGCCCAAATTAAGCACCACACTCAGCCTTTGGACGACTTATTTTGACTCAAATAAAAACCTGCTTCCGTCATCTGAATCAATCAAGGTGCCAGTCTTTACAGCACAAGCTCTAGAAGTGCACTTCATCATCCACCCCTTTCTTGCGCCCCACAAAATATTGATATGAGCCGTCAAGCAAGATTAGAAGCCGAGAAGTTGGCTAAAATACAAAAATCCTTGTCGAATCGTGGTAGATCAACTTCGCCTTCTGGAACGGCCTCTAGGTCACCTTCGGCACTGACTGACGACTTTCAAAATAAAGAGCTTAAATGGTCTATCACCAACCATGACCCTCTGGAGAGGTTACGAGGTGATGCACCCGACTCCAACAAGGGCGACGACTTTTGGGACGATGAATTGAGTGAAGAAGAGCACATAAGTGACGATGGCGATGGCGAAAAATTTCAGTATAACGGTACCGGTAACATTTTACCTAATTATGCTTGTCAAGACGAGAAAATGACCGAGATATCGAAGATTCTAGAGAATTCGAACTTGAATGATAGCAACACCATCAAAAAACTCGAGGCTCTCACGGCAAGCGAAAGAGCTGTTGCAAATGCCAGAAACATCGGTTCGGAGGTTGATAATGATGTTGTCGCCTATTTGACTGAAAACAAGCATGCCTTGATGGGAAAAGACGAATTAGACTACGGCAGATCAGACCAAGATGCTGAAGAGAGAAGACAAAAGTTGGAAACTTACCAAGCCTACCGGAAGAAAATCATCGACCAAGAAAACGAGGCTTTACGGGCAAAGAACAAGTCCGTCTCTCAAAAAGTTGAAGAACATTCTGAAGAGATTCTCAAGGATCCAGACTTCATGATACCGTACACTTCTGCTGTGGAGGATAAATTAGATTCTGAATTCGCCTCGCAGTTAAATGAAACAATAAAGGAAGGTGAAGTGGACTCGAATATCCTGCAGTCTCGTGTTATCCAGACTATCACAAGAGGCAACTTTTTCCAGCTAATCAATCCACAAATTAAGCCAAAGATGTTTTTGCTTTGTATGGATTTCAGTCCTGAATCCATATTTGCTCTTGAATGGTGCTTGGGCACTGTTCTAGTTGACGGTTCGGTGTTGTTTATTGTGTGCGTTATTGAAGAGAATGATAGTAATCACTCTTTGAAAGGCAACACTTCCAATGAATCTGCTCGCGAACGTACACGGATAAACATGCTTAATAGAGCTAAGCAGCAGGTTTTGAGTTTGTTGAAGTTGACCAAACTTCAAATCCATATTGTTATTGAGATTATCCATCACCCAATTCCTAGACATTTGATTTTAGAATGCATCGATAGCTTGCAACCAACTTTGGTGGTGGTTGGATCGAAGGGGCTGAGCGCTATAAAAGGCGTTTTGTTGGGATCATTGTCGAACTACCTTGTCACGAAGTCTTCTGTTCCAGTAATGGTGGTGAGGGAGAAGTTGAAAAAGATCAATAGATTCAAGAATGGATCTTCAATTTTTTCCAACAATATCAAGCCTTTAACCTTGTCCGAAGCCAGGGTAGATTAAAGTGTTTTTGTTAGTACTACCGTTTCCGTTCATAAATTCGTTTACATCTTAAGCTTACTCTTAAAAACGTTAAAGGCTTTGTAGATGGCAACTGTCGCAAATGAATGTTCTCATTCACTCTATCTTTAAGCTAGAAAAAGAGTTCAGTAAATGTCCGTTTTCCTCTGTTGAAGACGATACCACAATCTTGGGCGGGGCATTTGCGTGGGGCGCTGATTTGCGGATTAAGAATAGACATTTTCTCCTTCATCTTTCCTCTTTTCGACAGGCGATTCCCGATATTCTTGATGCATCTTCCGCAAAAAACATGCCCACATTTGGCTGAAAACACCCTCTTGGATAAATCTCGGTCTGCGTCGAAACATTGCCGTATACAAAACCAGGGTGCATTAACATGACAGCGAGACACTTGGTCAACGAAAGACTTGTCGTATTCGGGGTTCGGCGCAAAATCTTGTGGTATACCTTCACCCAACTCTATTCCACACAATTCACATAAAATGTTTTGATTTACCGAAATGTCATTGGAGTATCCAGTTAGCTCGCTTTTAGTGAGTTCCTGCTTTTGCTTTAGCATTTTTCTGTTGTGGATATTTTCTAGTTCCATCTTGCGATCCATATCAAGTTCATCCTCCCTTCTGATTCTTTCCATGATAGATGCAGACACTTCGCCTTGGCGGTCATAAAACATTCTTCGTAGAACGTTTTGGTGTTGTAGCAACATATCAGAGAGAAAAAGAGAGTTTTCTTGCGTAAAAGTCGGCGGGGAAGGCGAGTTTCGTCGCCTTCTTAAATTGCGTCTAAATCCAGTCTGGTTGGCCTGAATTCGACGGACTTGTATCGGATTTGAGCCGAGGGAACTTGGATTAGCTGTTGGTTGCAGGCCGGTAATGACCACATCATTAGCAACGGGAACTGGCGACCTTTCTCCGACAATCTCTACCTCATCATTGTCGCCTTCGTCGGAGGCATCACTTAAGACCTCAATAACATCATTGTCGCGGGACTCTGTACGAGATATAGGGGGGACGTATTCAGAATCTTCGTCACTATTGATTTCGACCACCGATGGCGTCGCAGACTTATTCTGCGGACTATCGCTCATTTGGAGTTAGCTGCCTTCGCATCGGAATGCTTTGAGATGTAATATGTTGAAGACTTTTTGTCTGGGGAATTGATACAGATGTGCTGGGATCCAAAAGAGGGTGGCGATAGCCGAAAAAGTTTTTAAGTATTATGTGATGTGGTCTTGTGCACTACGAAACTGAAGCACTATGGGTGGGGGAATGCATATGGAGCGCGGAGAAAACCCAGGTGTAGGTGCCACTACAGACAGTGGTTTCCGTGACAATGTTTTAAAGCTATGCTAATATATTGGTAAAATACAAGTGAGAAGAAGACGAAGTAGAAAAAACTGCTTATTTCTTCAAACCGCTTCTGACGTAACGTCCCACGACAACACAGTGGTCTCTCTCGTATGGCTCCAAGGTCAATTGCTCCAAAGGCTTGATTCTCTCTTCTCTCAATTTTTGGACTTCTCTGGCGAAAACGGTCTCTGCGTCGACAGTGGAGTCGATACAGTTAGCCTTGATGGAAATGACGACAGTTCCCTGGTCCTTCAAGAACAAGTGAGAGTTCAAAGCAATGATACGTGCTTGGTCGGGTTGGGCCACATCGGCGAAAACTGCGTCAACCATACCGATCAACATACGGTACTTTTGAGGGTGACGAGCATCGTCAATGATAGGAATGACGTTGGGTCTCTTCTTGGCCATGCTGATCAATTCTCTACCTGGTCTGTGAGAGAATTCAACTGCGTAAACCATACCTTCTGGGCCAACGACATCGGCAACGTGGGAGACAGAGGTACCGGAAGCAGCTCCCAAGTACAAGACCTTCTTGCCTGGAGCAATTCCCAACTCGTCAATACCACCCATGATACCGGCAGCCAACTTGGATCTGAAAGGATTCCACACACGGTACTCGATCTTGGTTGGTGCAGCACCTTCTTCCTTGGCTGGCTCGTCAATAGTGATTCTCTTCTCACCGTAGACAGATTCACCTGGGGCGATGTTTCTGGTGACCAACAAGTCCTCCTTACCTCTGGCGATGAAAACACCTGCGTGTCTGTGAGGCTCGATAACAACCTTGGCTCCTCCTCTAGCTCCACCTCTAGCTCCGCCACGGCCACCTCTAGCACCACCCCTAGCACCACCTCTAGCACCACCTCTGGCACCGCCTCTGGCGCCACCTCTAGCTCCACCTCTTCCACCACGGCCTCCACCGAAACCGCCACGGCCACCGCCACGGCCTCCGCCAAAGCCTCCGCGTCCTCCACGAGCACCGCCTCTAGATCCTCCTCTTTGTTCGAATGCCATTTTTATTTTGTGTTGTAGGATATAAAGATGTAATGCTTTGAGAAAATTTTTTTGGTGCACTTTGGTCTGTATGGAGGCATACGTGCGGGTAACTGCATTTGATGAGCCCAGCTGATAAAGACTTCCTTGCCACAGCGACCATATAATTGCAGTAAAACTGTAAAAAGCTCTGTAGGATTTGTTTTGGAGGCCTCATCTAGAGATGCCGACTCCAGGAAAATTCAAAACAGGGGCGATGCGTCACTAAACTTGCTTTTGGGCCCACACCGAAGGCTGGTGAGCTTTTGGATGTCATTAAACAACTGCAACGATAAAAAACGAAAAAAGTCAAGACTTTTCGTCTTAGGTATACTGATATATTCACCCGCAAGAACTTTTGCTGCTTCGGATCATGTGGTGTCCAAGATACTTTGATCCCCGGGGCAACCCAACGATGACCATCGTGCGGCTCAATATATTACCGGATTAGGAAGGTGTTCCTTTTTTTGGAACATCGCACACTTAAGCGTGTTTCGTAGTGAAGGCTAGCAGAGAAAATTACCTACTTGCCTGATGGATTCTGGAATTTGTGGAGAACGTTGAAAAATTCCAGGCAGCATTGTGGAGGCGAGGAGTGTGTGCAGCTCTTATCGCGAGCCAAGTGAGGACGCGGCCCCAAACTGGAACTTTTACTCCACAGCTGTTACAATTGTGAAGAGCATGTGGTACACGATTCTTATTGTTGCAGGCACAATTGTGTGTGGGGGTTTGAATTCCCTTTTGACGAAATTCCAGGACAATCAATGTGTCAGAAATTGCAATGACATTGACCCTTCCAAGCATGTTCTCTATGAACAGCCGGCCATCCAAACATTACAAATGTTTATCGGTGAAATGTGCATTTATTCTGTTTACTATGTCTTATATAAGTCACCCTTGTCGAAGAGACGCGGCTATACTCAGCCTGTAGCTGATGCAAGCGCTAACTCGCTCAATCGCAAGCTAGTTTTGGCAATTCCTTCGGTGTGTGACATGTTAGCCACATCCTTGATGAACATAGGCCTAGTCTATACACCCGTGTCTATATACCAGATGACCCGTGGGGCAGTCGTTTTATTCGTTGCCTTTTTTTCTGTTCTTTTCTTGAAGAGACACATTAGAAGATACGAATGGATTGCGTTGGTCTTTGTCACGCTTGGCATCGCTATTGTTGGCTACAGCGGCTCTGGTGCGCCTGCCGAGCATGGCAAACCAGAGCTTGTGCTTTTTGGAATCTCACTTATTCTAGTTGCCGTGGCGCTTCAAGCCACGCAGTTTGTCATTGAGGAGAAGATCTTATCTCATTACCTGATGACGCCTCTTGAATTGGTGTATACAGAGGGCTTCTTCGGAGTGACGATTTTGGTGGCCATCATGATCATCTTGAATTTCGTTGCGCAGGCTTTAGAGAGTCAAGAGAGATTTCTCGACTCTGCATTCAATTTAGGTGAATCCCTTTCGCAAACCTTCTCTCTGAAGTACATTATCGGAACTTCTCTCCTCATTATGGTTTGTATTTCATGCTTCAACTTCTGTGGCATATCTTTGACTCACCACTTGTCTGCCACTTCCAGGTCAACAGTTGACAGTTGCCGTACCACAATGGTCTGGATAGTGGCCATGGTCTTGGGGTGGGAGAAGTTTGATTTCATACAGTTCGTTGGTTTTGCTACCCTTGTGTTCGGAACGCTTTGGTTTAACGGAGTCTTACATCCAGAGAATCTGAGATGGTTTCCAGCCATTTTGAAAGAGGAAAGTGATCACACCATGTTGAGCATATAGCGACTACATTACGATAGAAATCAGGTAACGCTTGCAGCCAACAAAATGTGTGCGATTCGAAATTGGCATTATGCACTACCTACAACCTCACTAATCGCCACTCAACGCAGCGGCACTCCTCTATAATACATACATACAAAATGGTATGTTGATGCACTTGTAATGAACCCACTCAATACTAACAGTATCAGTCTTTGAGACTTGTCCCAGAAAACAAACAGTTGTCTTCGGTCAACACCACAGCATTTGGCGATGTGTCGGAGAATACCCCAGCTTTACAAGACACGTTAAGAGCACAGAAAGGCCCCTTGAATATTGCATCCCAAATAAACGATCGTCACCCTCTTGAGCTGAGAATCCAACACTGGGAAACGACCCAACATGACACGAAGTTGGAGATGTACAGACGTGTTTTCGGTGCTGGGGAACCAATCAAAAGAGCCATGGAGCTTAATATAATTGATGCCACCGATTGCAAACCTCAGATACTAGGAGGTTCGGACTCGATGCACAAGGATATTTTGTTGAATAAAGATGCAAGTGTTGATTGGGAAGATGTCTACAAGGGCGGCTTCGAGGCCGGGTACGAAGTCCGTGACTTCCATTCCGAGATGGAAAAATCCTTTTGTTTATGAGTCGCCTACAATGTTCGAAACTCCGGAGTATGAAATCCGTTACATCCATCGACAGTCATGATGGCGTGCGGCGATAGCCAACCAAAGTGGGAAATAATCCTCCGTATGTAACAGCGAATATTTTTAAAATATTAAATTAGCTAAGAAAAATAATAAGCTTATTGATATTTGGCTAAAGATGGCATCTGCACTTAAAAGTAGTTATACCCTGTAGTATTGTTATAGAGTGTATATGGTGAAATTTTCTCACCATCGCTCGCTTCTTTTTCAACCACTTAAAAGATCGTAAAAACTCACTCACTCATTTTAATTAAAAAACAACCACATATCAAATCTACAGATATTCATAGCTTGAATTTCCCTTTGAATACTCCTAAATTATCAACAATGCAATTTGAAGCGTCCCAACAACAACCATGGTATGTTATTTCATTGAATTAGCAGTTATTCCACTCAAAATTCGGTCAGGCGCTGTTATCCTGTCAATTTTGCCCTCGCATTCTCCAATCCATGTACTAACTATACTAGGCCCCGTCAAGAGACCAACGGCTCTGATACCGATGCATTAGGTCCTAACCACACCACTGCCTCGGAGACTAATTCGGGAATTCCTCTTAACGTTAATGGGAAGAGATACTCTATGCAACAAGCGTTTAAACTTTGGTTTGACAATAAGGACGCAATTTTATTCGCTACTTCAGTTCCAACAAAAGCTGGTGAAAATTACAAGCTTGGCAAGCCCGAAAATCTTTATCATTTGAGTTTGCATCACACCAGAAATGGCCCCGATGCTACGACAGGAATTGAGAAATCCTTCCCAGAAGCTTCGGGAGCAGAAGCTTCGGCGCCGATTCAAAATGAAGTTTCGTTAAACCAGAATGAGTCTGTTTCATCGCATGCTAGTGAGTTGATTCAGCCAGATCAGATCTTATGGATTTACCTCGACCCAGCTGGCAACGAACAAGGTCCTTTCAGTGGCGATGTGATGCAAGAATGGTTGAGTGAAGGATATTTGTCACTTGATCTCAACATCAGGAGACAAGAGGAGACTAGCTTCCGGACTTTGAATGAGTTCAGTGAACTGGTTCAAAATTATGTCCAACCTTTCAAGGTTCCCTTGGCTTCAGTGAAAACCACTATTGGCCCTGACTCTTTCCCGGTGAATCCTGGAAACCACCAGAATACTGGTGCCAATCATGCGGGCCACAATGGTAGCGGATTTGGAAATGCCAACTCTTTCAATCAAGCTAGTCTGAACGGCGCGTCTGCTCAGCAACCCTTTGGAACAAATTTGTACTCCCAGTTGTTACCGAATGGGGGTTTAGGTGCAGCCAATATTCGGACACCATCATCTGGACTGCAGCTTTTCGATTTTATGGGCAATTCTGATTACCTGTTGATGAATCAGCAGTTCCCCACCCAAGGTCTGTTTGGGATTGACTCGTTGAACCCAAATTTGACCGGTAATTTTGGCCAGTTGAACATGCCTACATTGCTTCAACACCAAATTCAATCCCAGCAACCACTGTTGGCCCGTACAAATAGTGGGTGGGGTGTCGACTCGCCCATTCAGACGAGCCTCCCTGCTTCACCTTCAGTGATTGCTCCTGCTCCTTTGGGAGGTGTGAGTACATCGATTGGTCTGCACCATCAATCTGGTACAATTTCGCCTTGGTTGAACCGAGTTCAGTCTATGTCCCGTGTGAACTCTCCATTTGTTCCCTCGTCTAGTCTTACCGGTGAGGCGACTTTGAAGACGGAGGATAATGTACTTCAAGATTATCATAACACCATCGTGAGTGATATTTTGGGCAATAGCAACAGCTCGGTTCCCGGGACGCCATCATCGAATGCACCACATACCTTGGCGACAGAATCTGCGATAGTGCCTGAATCTGTGCCAAAATCAGAAAGTCAGCCTGCCCTTGATCAACCTCAACCCACCACTCCACTTGAGCAACCGAACTTAAAGAACGAAAAGACACCTTCACCAGTTGTTAGCAAATCTGAAGAAGTTGATATTAAGGTTGAGCAAAAAAAGGAAGCTCAACCCGAAGCTACCGAAGACGCTAGCACCATTGCCAAGACTGAAACTGCGAATAAATTGTCAAAAGCTTCGCGTGAACCCGAACCAGAATCCAGTCAGCCTTTAGTGGCACCTTGGGCAAACACCAAAAGCGCAACCAAAAAGGAGCAGCCAACTGTCACATTAAAGCAAATCCAAGAATTGGAGGCTGCTCGCTTGCAGAGAATGAAACAGATCAAAGCTGAGACTAAGCAAGAAATTGCATTGGCCAATGCAATTGCTGCCTCAAAACTCGATGAGAAACCACAGGATAAAGCTACCTTCAACTGGGCAAAATCACCGCAAACAGTCAACGCCAAGAAGACATTGGCTGAAATTCAAAAAGAGGAAGAAGCCGAGCTTTTGAAATCTAAACTGACAAAGGCTTCTAGCGTAACTCCCAAGACAACATTGGCCGCCACCTTAGCAAGCGTTTCATCGTCCACTGAAAATGATGGAACTTGGACAACAGTTCCTACCAAGAAGCCAGCCGCCACAAAAAGACCAACCCAAGTCCAGCCTTCTATATCTTATTCTGCAATGTCGGGAGCTATCGATCCTCAGGCCTTGAGGGGTGCATCTGCTCAGTCTAATAATACGTCAGGGGTTTCTGCCAGCGCATTGAAAGAAGAAGTCTTGATCTGGGCTCGTTCCGCAATGACAAATTTGTATCCATCTGTTTCCAAAGATGACCTTTTGGAGATCTTCACCACCTTGCCTTTACATCAGGAGTCATCGCAGTTAATTGCGGAAACCATCTACAGCTCTTCGACTACTATGGATGGCAGGAGATTCGCCCAGGAGTTTATGAAAAAGAGACAGCAGGTCGAAAACAAGATTGGTTCCTCTGAGTCTTGGTCTGCAGCCATTGCTTCAAGTGCTGACAAGGTCCCACTTGTGGACGATGAAGGATGGAGCACAAGCAGCAAATCCAAGAAAAAGGGAAGAAGAAACTGATTTGATAGTCTACATAGTAATGCTTCTAGGTTATGCTGATGAGCTTTTTTATTGGTCTTTAAATTCCATTTTCCCAATCATTTCACTCACTGCGTAGATTTGCTCCTGTGGAATTAAAACGACAGCGGATCTTGCCATGGAGAGATACTTCATAAGAAATATTTTTGCGTCCCTCTCATTAGTGTTCTTCATGCTCTCGAACAAACTTCCTGCCAAACCAGCCACTATACCTGTGGTGCTAAGAGGCAACTGAGATAGATCCACGGTGATAGGCACGACTGCATCGAGAGTGGAGCCTATGATATTTCTTGACTCGAAACCAAGAAGCGACCTTTGAGTCAACGAACTCGGTAGCAAGAGAGAAATCTCATTAAAGGAAGACCTCGTAATGGAGAAGTAAGGCGGGACAATATTTGCGGCAATGCAGTGTGATGCTTTTAGAATGCTCTGTTTCACCTCACCGGGACGAGCGCCCGTTAAGAGTAGCTTGGTCTTTCTATGGATTTTGGGCCTGATATTGGCTTCACCAAGAAGTTTCAAGGTGTTGATCTCACTGGTATCACCCAATGCAGAGGATTTATTGGAGGACTTATCAATGGATATGTAGCTGTTCGAGATATCCGAGAACTCGAAATTGTTTTCCGCTAGAATCCCCATCACTTCTTGCTTCAAATCGTACGGTATTAAAACTATATCCGTGAAGTGATTGGAAAGGAAGAATAATGAGATGTTATGCTGGGAGAGTGGTTTCGTGAGTTCAATTATTCTCGCGGAGCTGTTGAATTCGCCTTCGCTGTCAACCTGTAAGTTGAGATAATCCTTTTCGAGTAGCATCACATCGTCGTAGCCGAGGGATTTGCACACGTCAAGTGGCTGTCTGAAAAGCCGACCTGTGTGCTTCTGTGCATATATCAATGTACATTCTGTGGGTGTGAAAGCAAAGTGAAAGAAGTGACAGTCCAAATCCTCATCATTTTGAGACGGGCCGCCTGTGACTTCCTCAGAAGGGTCGGATCCACATTCTGATGACGGTGTTGGTGACCTCAATTTGCTTGAATTATCTGTTTTGGAGGTTTGTCTAGTCATCGAGGGAGACGATGGGTTGGTGACATTTGCACCCGCCACGGACGAGTCCTCGTCACTTTCGGAAGAGCCAGAATCCTCCTCATCGCTCTCATTTTCAGATGTCTCACGGGATCCCCCTGTATTGACATCTAGCAAGGACCGGGGGGTCTCCTGGGCTTCTTCGCTAAGTAGCTGGAGGATCGCAGCATTGAAAAGCCACACTTTAGATCTGGGAATGGAAATGATTGATAATCGTATAGGACTCAAATATACTTGAGTATTCATCATTATGGAGAAGAGGGCACTAGGCCAAAAGAATCTGTGGCAAGCGTGAAGTAGTCCGGCCTGTACGATATGATGAATGTGACTAATCTATGTGTGTGCGCTTAATTTTTCATTTCTCCAGATTACTTGCATTCGTACTCAGAACACTGTGCGATTCGAGGCATGTGATCGCCGGATATATTTGCTACGAAAGTAATCATCACTGAAAACGAATAAAATATTATATGCAAACGTAGCATTATACCAGCTCCAATTTCTGACGCTCGTAGAATGTTTCCCATAACTCTATGGACTCTTTCTGGGACTCGATGGAACTTTCAATGTATATCTCCACGCTATTCCTGAAGTCTTCAATCTTCTCCATCTCGAAGTTCTCCATCTCCTTTTTGATTGTATCGCTGACCGTGTGGAAACGTTCTTCAAAATACTTCACTTTCTGTTTGAGCTTGTCGATTTCAAATGTAAGTATGTTAATCTTTTCGACAGAAGACTTGTGTTTTGCATTGAGACGCTCTAGTGAATCCTCTTTCTTGGACAATTCTTGCATTGCTGTCTGGTATTGCTGGTAAATCTTCGACCGAGTTTCGAACGCATACTTCACCGAGCCTATTATGCGGAGATACTCTTCAATCGTGAATCCCAATGTTAACTGGTCCTGCAAGTTAATGCGATCGAGATTATCTTTAAGCTTTGTTTGAACCTCAGCGAATGCTGAAAGCAAGTCGGTCGTAGTCTTCAGTATTTCCAAGTCCGCCAAATCCTCCACAGTTTTGGCGATTTCTTGGATGACTGAAGAAGTCTCGACTCTTTGTGTGGCAATCAACTCAAGCGACTTGTTGAACGTTTTGAGATTGTGCTCTAAATCTTCAATGTATCCTTTTTTCTTGGTAAAGTACAGATCAGGTTCCGTGATCTTCACTGAAATTGAGAAAAGAGAAGACATGAACCCGCCACCGCCTGTTCCGGTGAGTGTTGCAGGGGTCGAGAGAGAGTTACGGTCGGAATTATCATCATTCCCTCCCTCTGTCTCAATGGACGCACTCGAGCCACTAATTTGTTCTCGCTCTTTGGCATCGTTCACAAAGTTTTCGCTTACCAAGAACATGACAAAGTCCGGATCATTCGCTAGCGCAGGCACCTTGCTAATTTTTGTGAGCATCTTTTCTAATGAAAGCCGTCTGTTCTCGATAAAGTTCTCATTAAACCGACCAATATAGGTCTGTTTACTTGGGGGTGGAGGGATGAACTTGCCCGGATGATTGCTCTGTAATTGATGGTAGATCCACCTAAAATCCTTATATCTTCTTGAAACGGCTATACTTTCATCCCTTTCGGGGAAATGGGTCGAGTGAGGATTAAGGTTACGAACCTTGATTCCGTAGACAATGTGAGCATTTGTGATATCTCCGACTTTCACAGGATCTCCCACCGTGATCTCCAAAGCATTGCCCTCTGCGTCTTCGGCAGGCTTATTCTTTTTATTTAATAGCTGAGCCGATTGCTCCAACCTTGCCAATTCCTCTGTATTCTCGTCCTCGCGGGATTTAAGATCGTATAAAGGTGATTCGGCCTCTTTGATAAAATTCGGAGCCTTTGAATCGGGCATAGGGGCGGTATCCGATGCTTGAAGTGGTTCGGATGGCTTATCGTTTAAGGGATCATCTTCACCACTGACTTGCCCACCCAAATGCTTGATGATCGTTTTCAGGGGAACCTTACGGCTTCTTGAGGCTTTAAATTTACCGTTTTTGAGCTGCGATGATTTGATCAGCGAAGCAGAAGTTGCACTATTTTGCTTTTGCGGAGACAACAATCTTGCCATGGAATCCTTTTCCTGAAAAAGCAGCTCAGATAATGTAGCCGCTTTAGCTGGAGATGGCAGCTCAGTAATTAGCGGGTCATTAGCGCCACTTGTCAATTCCATTAAGAGGTTGGACTTGTGGTTATCATACTCTTGCTTTTTAAGCTCATTGAATTGTTCAGTTTCCGCTGATTGGTATTGAGCTTGGCCAGTTCCGAGAGAAAAATTCCGGTCCGTAGGGGCTCCAAGACTCAGATCACTGGGGTTATCGCCCAAAGGGTTGTCATTTAAGATGTTCGTTGTTTCTTTGTGAGGATTGTCTAAATGCATAGACCCGAAATGCACATTAAAATCTGAGGGGTCTTGAAGACCACTGGAGGGACTAAGGACGTCATCCCAGTGTGATGCGGTGAGGTCGTCGTCCATAGCGCTTGAATATCAATGGCCAAGGTGTTATTGGGTGGCTCTAACAAATGCAAACGATTGTGGAGGTTCGCACCGAAGGTAAGCCTTGGACGCCTGCATAAACATATCTGCCAGAAAACCCATCTTCAACACGAAGATTGGGTTTGAACCAATAGAATTGAAATCAGCATAGCTTGAGTGATGGGAATAGCATAGGAATTCAAAACGTAGATGAGTCATAAGACATGTGGCTCCGTATTCCGCAGAACTCTCGAAAACACGGTGGTTAAGCAAAATGTGCGCAATAAACCAATTAAACCCCCATACATTGCCTTCAATAGGAGAACTATATAAAATGTCTTGAATTTTGCACAAAGGTTCGGCAATATTAAACTGGAGATGGCCCGATTTTTAAAAAGTTCTAATAGTCAGAAGTACTTCTTATTAACAGTTATGGACGCATGATTTTGATCGTGTTTGATGAAGATCGGGACTCCCTTTTTGCATTGAAAATACGGAGGCCAAATTAGTTGTAAACTTTAGAATTACCTCAACAGAGCAATAAACTTCATGCATCACAATGTGATACTAAAATAGAATTACACAGCAGGTTTATACTAAGGAATAATTAGCCATTCTCGCACGACTTAGACGATCAGAATCTGAAGCTTCTTTCGAAGACTGGAGAAAGTGCAGAGTTCAAAAGGCGCTGACATGCACTACCAATGTCTAAGTTAATGACAACATGGCGCGTTCATTCGCAGCGTGTGCATGAAGGCACATCAAGGAGCAACCTTAATCGAAACCTAGCCTCTTTGTCTTTGGGGCTGCGGCGTATGTATAAAATTTCAAAACTAAATTTGCTCTATGCCTCGGGAACAAACATACCATGTTTTCAATGTTATTATGTGAGATACGAGATTAATAGTGGCAACCTGCACCTTGCAACGTGTGGTTACCCCATCTTTACGCACCAATTCGAGTTCTATACACTACGCCGCGGGTAAGCACTAAAGAGTGGCCTTTCATGACGTCGTTGAAACATAGCGGACATTGCTGAAACATAGCGGACATTGCTGAAACATAGGCGAGAACTGTGTATTTTTATGCGTATATAATCTATGGGGCACAGTAACCACCATCGACCAAAATGTCGATACCGGTAGTGTAGGTAGAGGCGTCGGAGGCCAAGTAGACGTAAGCACCAACCAACTCTTGTGTGGCACCCTCTCTACCCAAAGGAATCAAAGAATGCCACTTGGACTTCATCTCGTCAGGAACAAAGTCAGAGATCTCAGTCAAAATGTAACCTGGAGAGACGGAATTGATTCTGGCAAATGGAGCCCACTCAACAGCAAGAGATCTGGCGAGGTGGATACAAGCAGCCTTGGCAGCGTTGTATGGGGCTTGCAATTGAGGCACATTGACGATGTGGCCAGACATCGAGGCTGTGACAATGAAAGAGCCCTTGCCGTTCTTCTTGAAGATGGCACCAGCTGCCTTGGCACAGTAGTAGACACCACTCAAGTCCAAGTCAATGATTTTTTGCCAGTCGCCAAGACCCTCAACTTCAACAGAAGGACCGATGGTCCATGGGACACCAGCATTGGCAACAAAGATGTCGAGACCACCGAAGTCCTTCTCAATTTGACTGATGGTCTTCTCAACATCCTCGTAGTCACTAATATTGCATTTGTAAGCCTTAGCCTTGACACCGTAGGTCTTGCTCAAGTATTCAGCCTTGTCCTCAGCTGGCTTGGAATTGTACCATATAGCAACGTCAGCACCAGACTGGGCGTAAGCCTCAGCGACAGCCCAACCAATTCCTCCGGAGGAACCAGTGACTGAAGCAACCTTACCCTTTAAGGAGAAAAGTTGTTGGATAGTCTTCCCAAGCTCTGGGCCCTTGGTAGGGAGGGAGCCGACTTCTGGGTTAATGTTTGAGGTGACCATTGTGCTATTTTTATGAAGTGTAAATGAACTGAAAAATTGACAATTAGTGGAGGGAATACAGCAGACTATATAGTCAGTCGGGAGCAATGTTCGGGACGTTTGCCTGCATGAGCAATGTGCCGCGTCGGAGCTTGTTTCGGCGAAACCTGGCATTGTTCCGCACCCCACGCACACCCACTGCGGATATTCCGTGGTGAGACCCAGCGTGACGCAGGGTTGAGAGCGCTTAAGGGCTGACATTGGCTATAGCGCTAAATTAAAAAGAAATCAAGCAAACATATCAGTTAAGAGTTCGGGCAGCTCACGGGTCGGGCCCTGTGGATTCGCATATAGGTGCTTGAAGTCGCAGGACCCCCACCTTTGCCCCGCACCTCTACCTCTATAGAATGGAGCAGCACGTCTCTTTTTTGTTGTCGGTGAATAGTAAACTCAACCTCGTGGCCACCTCAAAAATGTCGTCCACACCCTCCCCTGTGAGGGCCGAACTTTCCATGTACCTCTTGGCTCCGATCTCCTTTGCAACTCTCTCTCCGTGAGCAGGTTGCACAAAGCGAGCTTCGTCTTTCAAAGAAAGACGCAAATCTTTCTTCAAACCAATCAAGATGAATGGCGTATCAGGACAGCTTCTGCGCACTTCCTCCACCCACTTTGTTCTGGCGCTCTCAAGAGAGTCGGGCACATCTATTGCAAAGCCAATCAAGATGATGTGGGAATTGTGATAGCTCAAGGGCCGAAGTCTCTCATATTCCTCCTGCCCAGCGGTATCCCAAAGCGCTAATTGCACTGGCTTTCCATCGATACGGCAGTCGGTGACGTAGTTTTCGAACACTGTGGGATGGTACTGAAGTGGAAATTCTCCCAACGTAAACACGTAAAGCAATGACGTTTTACCACAGGCGCCGTCGCCAACGATCACCAATTTTCTTCTTGTAGGCGTTTGCATCGATCGTGCTGAGGTGGTGGGAATTGATCAAATGTAGACCTGGCTATGTAAGGTGTGGAAAATGGATTCAAAATGGACTCTGACTGAATACAGCCCTGTTGGTTTCAAAAAATTAAAGACGTGATCACTTTGTACTCCTCATTAATTAGTTACGTCGAGATGAGTAGGCCACAATTCTCCTGCGGTACGTGTTGTGTGTACGGCCGCAGTATGGTACATCACATGACCTATGGTTAGGTTGAATTCACGCATCTGCCCATTTCAGGCTCAGTGAACCAAGAACAACAACCTACTTGATGTCATGGCAGACTAATTTCTGTTTCCAATTACTTGCAGTGTAAATCGCAATACAGGTGTCCGAGGATCTGTACATTCAGTTGCCCATATTTCTCTTGTAGATGACGCTTGCAACTTCTCACCATATTCCATCACGTAGCCCACCGATGGCCCCACTGGATCCACCCACTAACAGTCCAAAACGACTCCGCACTTGGCCGTCTGGATGAGAAGAGACTCCAAGTTGAATCGATTGGTTTGGTACCTGCTCATTCTGCAACCCGATCGGAGCATCGTTGTGAATGCTAATAGCTCGTTCTTGACCATAAGCATTCATGGGATGAGTAAATTGAGGCATTCCTAATTGCGCCTGTGCATCGAGTTGGATAGCAGAAGGGTTCAGAGAAAGTCCGAGCAATGGATTTTGCGTCGTAGGATCATGGAAACCTAAAATCCTCTTCTCTTTGATGTGCGAGACACTACCGGTATCATCATAGAGTAGCTCGAATCGAGCACTCGAACTCAAGGATTTTAAGAATTCAGAGAGGCCGAGGCTGGGTGTGCCCAATATAGATTTGGCTGCCTGAAATACTTGCAAAGTGGGTGCGACTCCAGAAGATACAACACCGGTGACTTTCAAATTCTGTATCGCATTGTAGGCAGCATCTTGAATCGATTGCATCATGCCATCATTCAAGCTGATTTGATTGTGAATTGGCCGGAATGTTGGCAGTGAGTTCCAGATGGTTGAGTTTGGCGTAATCTGGGAGTTAAGCGGCTGCAGTCCCCATCTTGGTCTTCCGGGTGATGTGAATTCCGTTGACCAGATGTTCCTACTTCGAGCCTCATTTAAACTCGGACGAACTGTTGAAGAATTCGAAAGCAATGTATCAGTCTGGATCCAATGATGAAGGTCTTGAGACGGGCCAAAGTTGTTACTCATCTGATGCTTATCATGAGTGGCTATCAGGTCGCTTGAAATGGATGTATGCATCGGCAGCCAGATTTCGGGCCTAAGGGTCAGTCTGTGCTCAGTAAAATTCAAACCAAATGCTGGACTACCACTGAGTTGAGTATTATTCGAGGGAATTGGGGAATGCTCCGGCGATAATGACAAGGATTTAGGACGCGCATGGTATAATTGATCAAGGATATGATTTCTTGGAATTGAGTGTTCCGTTGAAACCTCCCGCTTCGCTTGTTCATGTGATGGAATGAAATTTGAATCGGTAGCAGTTGTTCGAGATACCTCATCAGAACCTTGATTCGACACCGCAAATGTGGAACCTGCCTCAAAAGGCTCCAGGTTTGGTGCATTTACAACATCTGTTGTGGATACATCCAAAGATTGAGAAGAAGGCTTTTCGGGGTCGGTAACTTGTATGTTATCAGTGTTGATATGCTTCGCTGAAGATTCAATGGTTTGGGACTTTTTAGGAGTGTTTTGATAATCCCTTCTGTCTTCAATTAATTCCGAAGTAGCCAGCATCGTATTCTCCTCGGAAGATTGGTTATCTTTCTTCTCCGAGATTTCATTATTTTTCTTCTCCAAGGCTTCCTTATTCTTCTTCTCCAAAGCTTCCTTATTTTCCTTCTCCAAGGCTTCCTTATTTTTCTTCTCCAAGGCTTCCTTATTTTTCCTCTCCAAGGCTTCCTTATTTTTGAGAGCCTCTATACGTTTCATCTTTTCCTCTTCTTTCTTTAACGAGGCCAATTCCCGCTGACGTAATTGCTCCGCTCTCTGTTCCTCTTTTTGCTTTTCTATTAGTTTGGCTTTCTCCAATTCTTCAAGCTCTCTCTTCTTCTTTTCCTCTTCTTTGAGTTTTTGTTGCGCCAAACGCTGCTCCTTCTGCTTCTCCTTCTGCAATTCCTTTCTGAGTTGTTTCTCTTTCTTGGCATCTTCTTCAGCCTGTAATTCCCTGATAAATTCTTGGGTTCGGTAATCACAACTTTTCTTGTTGAAAGCGTCAAGAAATTTCCCTCTGACGTATTGAGTGCTTTGAATGAAAAAAAGCCCTAGTAGTTCGCTGAATCGCTCGGCTTTGGCTACTGTTTCAGAATCAGGCTCGTCGCTCAGCTCCTCATCACTGTAGGATGATTGATGTTCATGTATGCATCCTTTTTCGCAAGACTCGTGATCAGACATATCATCATCTTCCAGAACATTGGTCCTTTCTTCATTGCGTTCGTCCTCAGGCATTCGCCCAGGCATTAAACTTAGCTGTGACTCATAGCGAGCACTATAGTTGTCCATGTTTTGTTTCAACACGTCGCCCAAAACCACGTCGCCACCCTTAGCTTCTTGCATCTTACGAAACTTTTCATTATCAAAGCTTCGATCAATGTAATCTTCGAATAACTCCTCACCCGTGAGAATATCTTTATTTTTGAGGTGTGGTTCAAGGTCCCCACGCAATAACCATAAAGATGTATTCAATTCATGGACTGGATTTATGTTCTCATCAATGCAGTAAAGATGTAGAAGTGCCTTCCGTATGTCCAGAATGTTTTCTTTGAACATTTCATAGGGAAATGAGGGTAACATTTCCTGTAGCTTGGCCCTCGCCCATTGGAATCTCTCATGAGGAGATGTATCGCGAAAGTACTCTCTCTTGTATTTATAAGATTCAAAAACCCGTCTGCTCTTAAAAATTGCCACAGATTGCATCCGCTCCGCTCTAAGGAGAGTTCTTTCAAGAAGAGAGAAATTAACAGCATTGACAGTGTGATCGAGTTGATCGGGGAAGCATTCGGTACATACACCCCGATCAAAACTGTCGTAAACAACCATGCTTCCTTTGGTTTTTGAGTGGTCGCTGTGTACCAATGTCATGTTGTCACAGAACGCCTTGTGTTCCCAGTCTGATACTAAGAACTTAGGCTCGTCTTCTTCGCTTTTGTGGGAAAGCTTCGAGGGACAACTGCGAGCCCTTGGTTTGGGGTGTTTCGAGGATATTTTCGTAAGCAGGCTCACAGGGGTCTTTTTCCGAAGTAGAATTGGAAGTAGTCCCTCTTTTGGATCGAAGTACTCGACAGTTGTGCTGCTGTCTTGCATAAACCAAGAGTTTTTTATGAGATAGTCAAAATAGGGCTCAATTTCTTTTCTGATCTCGTCATTAATATAGACGAGGTCTTTTGCACAGCCTTCACAATCAACATCCTCGTTGCAATCCGCTGCATGAAGCTGGTTTCCACCGTGGGTGCCACAGTGATTGGACAGCACCTTGAATTCCTCCTTGAAGTGGGTTTGGATTTCTTCATAGCTGACAGATAAAATGTCTAGCTTCTCCTCGTCTGTAAGCCCATTCCAAAATGTTACTTCATCTTCATATCGGAATAATATCAGATCTGGTCTGGGTGATAGCTTTAAAAGTTGTTGCACATTCGGAAGAACATTTTGGCCCTCTTCAGCTTGCTCTGAGGGATACTCATCATCCAAACTCTCCACCACCAATTCACCATTAGGATTTAATTTGATGACCCGAGACAGTGGATAGTCAGCATCGGGGTCTGCAAGAGATATGTTGTCTATTAGAAACCCGCTTTTTTCTTGATCCAGCTCTTTGCTCTTCTTGCTCTTCTTGCTCTTCTTTTTCTTCTTCCTTCGGTTTGGGGGCCCTAATGGGGGCCGGCCACTCTTTGTAAATGGGGAGCCACCCTGGTTGTTTTTGAGCTTCATGTCTTTACCATTATCAAAGTGAAAGGTTACTTCTGACATTGCATGTTAGACCTGTGGGCAAAGTATCACAAAAGCTTCCTTATTTGGCTCGCTGTAATTTAGGTTTACGAGAAGGAAAGATGCGGTTAAAAGTGTGTTGCAATGTTCGTGAAACCCAATATGTGGAGGCACGGATTTTTCGCAGTTACGGCTGACTCTATGGACACTACAGTATTATGAGATCCGAATCTTAAATTATTTTGGCTGCTGAGTAGAAATTCTAAGTGATAACTTCAACTTCGCCGGGATTTTCTGATAATTACGGACTTTTGCTTCCGCATTCTTTTTAACGTTTCTTCTCTTCCAACTTCTCTCTGAGAAGTTTATTCTCCGTAAGAACTTGCTCAACTATTGTGGTGAGCCGATCCAATTTCAGGTATACCTCGTATAATTCCCACTTGATGCCCAATTCGTTGGCCTCATTGACCGGCTGCACCACCTTTTTGATGTCCTTGTCAAATTGTTCAAGGTCGATTGGAAACTCAGGGTCAGCATTTTCGGCCCGCTTCTGCAATTGGATTGCCTCTCTAATTTCATTGGAGTGATTTCTGATCCCTTCCCAACTGGAATTATTGCCTTCATCCACAAACCCATCAGTCAAGTCCCACTCGGTATCAATTTCATTAGCGTCATCAGCGTAACCCTTGAACCGATTATACTGAACACGTCTCGCGTTAGAAAGCTCTTGAATGGACGTGTATGCCAAGAAAGGAGAGTAGATTATGAGCATGACTACCCGATTGAGAGCCGCATTTGATCGGGATGACAACAAGAAGGACAATGGCGATATCAAAATCTCAATCAAGTTGAAGGGTGGGACGTATAAGTTCGTGTCAGGTGCTCTGATGTACCTCAAAGTCTTCTGAGCCACTAAAGCGAAGTATTCGTCCGTAGCATTTTCAACAATGTTGGCGTAGGCAGACGAATACAAGGCAATAAGAATGTTCATCAAAATCACTGAAAGAACAAACGAGTAGATGTAGTAAAGAATTGCGGCATAAGGCGGGACAAGATCCTCGACGTCGGAGAAGCCAGACTCACCAATCACTGCATTCACCAAGGAAACTAGGATACGCTTAGTGGCTTCGCTTTTTCCGTCCGAAGCATCCAATCCCAAAAATCCTTGCAAAAAACCAAGAATCACCACACCAAGCAAAACAAAGAATAAAAGTGACTCTTTCATCATCGTTTTGATAACCACAATCATAGCTCCAACGAATTGCTGAGCATCCAAGTACAACAAGAGCCTGGACCACATCAATGGAGCAGCACAAGACAAGACACGAAAACTGATCTCGTCATAATGGTCCTTTCTGTCCCCTGTGCTGGCTAAAGACATGAAGCGAAAGGTAATGGCGACACTGACAATTCCATACATGATGTCATTCATGGCATTCCAGAACCCCAAATAGTTCCATCCCACGTGATAAAGTTTAGTCAACTCATCAACTATTGATCCAAGAGTAAAGAGGTAGAAAAACGTCTCTAATAAACCGATAGGGGTGGTTTCGACCTGATTGGTGTTCAAGATGATGGAGAATAAGGCCAAGTATAAGAAACTGAAGACAATCTCCAACGCATTTTGGAAAGCCGGGGTCTTGATCCGCTCAGGGTCAAAGTGCGACCGAATTCTTGCCGAAGAGATACCGTTATAAAGCTCATAAGAATGAGGGTCGTCGGACGACTGGATGATCCATCCTCTCCAAAGCCATTTTATACATCTTTGATAGCCAGATGACCCAATCACTATGGTCGAATGCATATCAACAGCAAGCTCAATGGCGCTAATGGGGTCGGTAGCTTCGCCGGAAACGTGCATTTGGTACCTGTGGCACAACATGCCCAAAAACAACGTTTCGTCATCAGTGGTCTCCTCAATGATGATGGAAGCCAAGGTCTGAGCTGCAGTGGCTCTAAGAGAATAAAGCTCATTGTCGGAAAGCTCATAATCGGCTTGTTGCCAGTACCAACCGGTAACTTTCAACAAGGCGAAAATCAAGCAAGACCTGTACTTGTGGGAAGAGGTTCCAATCTCACCTTCACCCTTTCCACCAGCCGCCCGATAAGCCAATTGGATCACATTTTTGTTCAAGATTGGAGAGTGGGAGTTTGTGATCTCATCGTCCTTAAACACAGTCGGCACCACTTGGTCGATGAGGTTCTTGAGGTTCAAAGCCACACGCAACGTCTGATGAGCGTTGGCACAATCAACGAGCCGTGTTTCTCTCAGCCCATGAATTCTTCTGGGTGATACCATCTTGTATCAAGCTAGATGGCAAAAAGCTAACAGTGTTTGAGCGAAGGACCTTTGAATCAATTGGAATTGTTCGGAGAAGGCCGCGTGGACCGTCGCGCCCAAACACGGCTGAGCCGCACTAGCAATTATTCTCATGGCTCGTCGCAACGGTTAGCGCGACGACTAAATCGAAGAATCCGGGCATTCTGTACTTCAAAGGATCGTCGTAAACTGTAAGCCAGCCCAACTTGTGGTGGTGGTCAGGCTCGTCATCTGCAGGACTTTCGTCATAATATAGGCCATCGCCACATTTGGAGTAGTAGTTTATGTCTTCAAATGGGCTATCTAGCTCGCGCGTCGGCACCTGCTCTGCTGCAGTGGGTACGCGCAGAAGCCTATTTATCTGACGAAGTAGCCTTTTCTTGGACTTGGTTGCGCACTCGCGGAAGACCGCCTTCACCTGCGACAGGACCTCGCCTTTCCATGCTTGCAGGGTCTCGGCTTTGCAGTGGAAATAGACATTCAACTTGCTGATGTACTTGACTTCGTTGGATCTCAAACGGGAATCCCTCACTCGAGGAATCGACCCTACGCTCCACCGCTGCCCGTCTATCATTGTGCCTTGAAGATTTATCTGGGGTGCCATAGCTGCAGCAGGAATCATTTCACCGGTGATGGGCTTTCTGACTAGAACACCTTGAAACACCGGGCCAGCATTGGCGACACCATTGCCTTCTCTGTCTTTTGCGTTCTCCCCAGACTCAACAGATTGTTGGGAATATAAGCTATGCGTATCCTTGTAGTGGGGAAGCTCAACATCCACCACAGCACCATCGTGAACTCTTCTCAGTTTATGCAAAACGTAATGTAGTTCACTTCGTTTCTTCACAAAAACCTTCTGTACTGACACCAAAACCTCGCCCGTTTCGATGTCCTCGAATATCATGGTGTAATCTGAAGATGAACCTTCGAGACGTATGAAGTACCCAGGCGCATTGCGACAATGGAGATGCCTGGGAGACGGATTGGTAGTTAGATACATTGAGGGACCGAACTTGATCATATGGAACTTCCAAAAACATTGCTCGTTTGCATGCTCGTATGAATCTGGATCTGGACCCTGCGGCTGTTTTCGACTCAAAGTGTGGCTTCGCCTTAAGCCCGAACTCAGTTCCACATCCCAAGAGCCTCGGGAGTTAAATTCAATATCTAGTATGCTATTTCGAGCATGGCCCTGAGTCGACATCTATCTTGCTGCCAGAATGGGGTCATTGGTATTGGGACGCTGTGGTGTATACATTCATTTGGAGAGCGCAGTGAGTCACGTGCAAAACTCCTATTTTGCATCATCCAACTCCGGAGTTAGTTCGTCATCAATCCCAGAAAGACGACCTAAACGGCCATAGTCATGCCAGACAGTAACGCATGTTGATCACTTGAGTTATGGTTATGTCCGTGATTGTTGCATTAATATCAGCTCCACGCGGAATCGGAGGTCCTTGGGTCTAGCTGCAATCGTATTTAATACGGAGAAAACATGATTTATTTTCAATGCATTTATTTGCTAAAACATTCATTTGCTGAGTGATATATTTGCCGAATCATCACCTCTTCATTGGGCGCTGGTATGCCAGAGAGCGTGTAGGAAGTTCCTGGGACGCGCGTATCATGGACGCATTTTCTTCCACATGAATGGGCACTCGAAAATTATACTGTTCTTTTTTTGTAACAGGCTTCGCTTCTACCTGAAACCACTAACAATCCGGAATGGTAGAAGAGAAAATCAACGGGGAGGAATTCTCCAAGTCCCCTCTGGCAGTACGTATAACTTTCCTGCCATCACAGCATCGCATCATACTAACTAGACAGCAAGTGGGCACATCTGACATAGAGGGTGACGTTCCAACCGAGAAAAATGGCAGTGGCAACTCACACAACACCAGCTATTTTGCGCCGGACTCCAAGCCAAAAATCAACATCGATGACACGGTCGCTAAATTCAAGTACTTGCTCGGTTTGACCGATCTTTTCCAGCATTTTTTAGACTCCAGAGCCAAGAGTGATCCAGTCTTTCTGGAGGTGGTGGAGAAATTGAAAACACTGACCCAGAAACCGCTGACTTCCAAAGGTGCTCATAGACAAAGAAAAACGGAGAAGGAAGAAGATGCAGAGCTCTTGCGTACTGATAAGAAAGAGAGCACGGCCATCGAGTTCACCGAAAGTCCTAGCTACATCAACGGAGAACTCCGCCCCTACCAGATCCAGGGGTTGAACTGGCTTATCTCATTATATGAAAACAACTTGTCCGGCATTTTGGCCGATGAGATGGGGTTGGGAAAGACTTTACAGACAATCTCTTTTCTCGGATACTTGAGATACTTCAAGAATATTACTGGGCCTCACATTGTGATCACACCAAAATCGACCTTAGATAATTGGAGACGTGAGTTCGAGAAGTGGACTCCTGATGTGCGTGTCTTGGTTATTCAAGGTACAAAAGAAGAGAGAAACGACATCATAGCGAATCAATTGATGTCGTGTGAATTTGACGTCGTTATTGCGTCATATGAAATTGTTATCAGAGAAAAATCTTCTTTCAAGAAATTCAACTGGCAATACATCATCATCGATGAAGCCCATAGAATTAAAAACGAAGAGTCCTTGCTTTCGCAGATCATTAGACTCTTTCATTCCAAGAACAGATTATTGATCACAGGAACACCTTTGCAAAACAACTTGCATGAGTTGTGGGCATTACTCAACTTCATTTTGCCCGATGTCTTCGGTGATAGTGATGCTTTTGACCAATGGTTCACAAATGCTGAAGATTCGGCAGACCAAAACGACGATACCATTGTTCAGCAATTGCACAAGGTCTTGAAGCCTTTTTTGCTACGTCGTATAAAATCTGATGTGGAGAAGTCTCTTTTGCCCAAGCAAGAAATGAATGTCTACACTAAAATGTCCGACATGCAGAGAAAATGGTATCAGAAATTGTTGGAGAAAGATCTCGATGCAGTCAATGGTGCCAACGGCAAAAAAGAATCCAAAACACGGTTGCTTAACATCGTCATGCAATTGCGTAAGTGTTGCAACCATCCGTACTTGTTTGAGGGCGCAGAACCCGGCCCACCATTTACAACGGATGAGCATTTGGTGTTCAACTCACAGAAAATGATCATTTTGGACAAGCTCTTGAAAAAGTTTCAGAAAGAGGGCTCGCGTGTTTTGATTTTCTCTCAAATGTCTCGAATGTTAGATATTTTGGAGGACTATTGTATGTTTAGGTCCTATCAATACTGTCGGATTGATGGACAAACTGACCATGCTGACAGAATTCAGGCTATCGATGACTACAATGCTCCTGGATCATCCAAGTTCGTGTTCTTGTTGACGACAAGGGCCGGTGGTTTGGGTATCAATCTTACCACCGCCGACATTGTCATTTTGTTTGACAGTGATTGGAACCCTCAAGCCGATTTGCAGGCCATGGACAGAGCTCACAGAATTGGACAAACGAAGCAAGTGAAGGTATTTAGGTTCGTCACCGAAAACGCTATCGAAGAGAAAGTTTTGGAAAGAGCCACGCAAAAATTGAGATTAGATCAGCTTGTGATCCAGCAAGGAAGAAATTCTGGCGGAGCCAACTCTGCGGCACAAGCAAACAGCAAAGTTGCTTCCAAGGACGAATTGTTGAACATGATTCAGTTTGGAGCCGCCGAGCTTTTTAATAACAAAGACAAAACTGAAGATGATGGGGACTTTGACATTGAAGCGTTGCTTGCCGAGTCAGATAGGAAAACAAAGGAATTGAACAAGAAATATGAAAAACTTGACTTGAACGCTCTCCAGAACTTCACTAACGAAGAATCTGTTTACGAATGGAATGGAGAAAATTTCAAGAAAAAGGAACCCACCGCGTTTACGAACATTGGTCATGGTTGGATAAATCCTGCCAAGAGAGAGAGAAAAGAAAACTACTCGATTGACCTGTACTACAAAGATGTTTTGAGCGCCGGTCTGAAACCAGCACCCAAGTCTGGACCAAGACCACCCAAACAATTAAACATATACGATCATCAATTCTTCCCCGCGAAGCTTTTAGAGCTTCATGAAATGGAAAAGAATTTCTACCGCAAGCAAGTTAACTATGTGGTTCCCTTAAAGAACGGGACGGCCAAGAATTTAGCTGAACGGGAGTTGGAAAGGAACCTCGAGCAAGAGGAAATACAGAATTCTAGGGCATTAACCGAAGAGGAAAAGGCACTCAAAGAGGAGCTTTTGACCCAGGGATTCAGCAATTGGAACAGAAGGGACTTCACGCATTTTATTCTGGTTACTGCTAAATACGGCAGGAACGCAATTTCTTTAATTGCTGCCGAATTTGAAGACAAAACAGTTGAGGAAGTGAGAGAATATGCCAAGCGTTTTTGGACAAGTTATGAGGAAATTGACGGCTATGAACGTTACATCAGTCAGATTGAAGCGGGTGAAGAGAAGATTGCCAGAGTCAAGCTTCAAAAAGAAAGTCTTCGCAGAAAGGTTGCCTCATACAAGTACCCACTCCAGGAGCTTGTTCTCAAATATCCTCCAGCCTCTACCACAAAAAGGACCTTCACTGACGAAGAAGACCGGTTCTTGATCATTCAGATGTACAGATATGGCTTAGACCGTGCAGACTTGTACGAGCGCATTCGAGATGCCGTCAGAATGAGCCCACTCCTTCGATTCGACTTCTTCTTGCAGTCACGGTCGACGGCTGAATTGTCAAGAAGATGTAACTCTTTGATTGCCTGCATAATGAAAGAGATCAACCCACAGTCAACTGCCAAGAGGGGCAACAATGCGTCCGGAACGGCGCAAAGCAAGAAACAAAAGACAAAATAGTTACAGACAACCGTGGTCTTCGCTCAAATCAAAAGAAAGCACAAGTGCTCACCCGAATGTGGTGCTATATAGAGCTGACAAGCAATGCAATATTTTTTTCAAAGTCTCTAGGTAGGATGACGCTAGGATATCTCTCCACGACATTTCCGTCTTTATCTATCAAAAACTTCTCGAAGTTCCATCTTACTCCCTTGAATCCAATAACCCCAGCCTTTTGATGCTTGAGGAATTCATACACCTTGTGGGTGCTGGGCCCATTCACGTTCACTTTGGACAAGATGGGGAAGGTCACGCGGAATCTCTCTTGCACATGGGCCTGGACTTCTAGAGCGGTCAAAGGCTCCTGCTTCCCGAATTGATTGCAAGGAAACCCCAAAATCTGAAATTTTTCTGGCCCATACTTCTCATAGAGGGCCTGTAAGTCAAGGTACTGCGGGGAGAACCCACAGAGGGAGGCAACATTTACAATCAAAACAACCTTGCCTCGTAGCTCGTTGAAATCTAAAATTGAGCCATCGGATCTTACGGCCTGGAGATTGTAAAAGCTGGCGGTGGGCATTCAAATCGATATCTTATCACTTGGCTTCAGTCAGATGCTGCACTTGATGCGAACAAAACATGCGCACACTACCACTTGGGAAGGTGGAACGTGAGCTACCATGGAGAGCCGTTTGGCAATAAAATCTCTTGTGATGGAAATATTCATTGATGGCCTGTTGGCATCATAGAGCTATCTGTTCGAGCACGATCGGGCGAAGGAAAATTCTCGGAGATAAGGCCGAGTGGAGAAAATCCCTGGCTCGGTGATAGAGGTCTAGCAGGTTGTGAGGTGATGAGATAATAGATGCTACAGTTCTCTTCTGGCACAGGCGCATACATATTCCGTGGTAACTTCTCGGGCGCCTAGGACAATAGAGCAGTGCCCGTATTCTATCTGGCGGCTTCTTTTGCCCTATTCGGAAACCAGACTGCATCGTAGCCTTTGTTCCGTGAACCCCGGGCTTCCCAATATCCTATTATTTTTTGCCTGTAGCTTTTTTTCGCGCTTGACATCACACGAAGCTAACTCTTTCTGCACTACTTCCTTATATTCCGCTCTTCCCTAAGCATACCAAATACTCCTCCGGCTCGGCCTTAAGAATTATTGTTGAACCAGCCTTCCTTTTGCTCCCCTCAAGTATCCAGACATTCTGCGAATATATACAAATCCCACTATATGGATCGAGCATTCTGAGCGTTAAAAACAACATATTGCATCATGTCTTTCAAAGTCAACTGGAACAATTTGGAGACAGAGTCTTTGAGGGATTGGACCGTCGATGTCGTTACCAGTGCTTTGAATTCTGGAAAGCGGCCTAACGTCCTTGCCTCTGATATCACCATCAAAGACCTCAACTTTGGCAAAATAGCCCCCGACTTTGAGATTTTGGAAATCGGTGAGTTGGGCAAGGATCGGTTCAGGGGCATCTTCAAGATCAAATACGATGGCGACTTCCACTTGACCTTGCACACGAAGGTGCAAGCTAATCCCTTGAAGATATACAGCGAGAATTCCAAGGAGCTTGAGATCTCGGATGATCACACTTTCGTGACCCCTAGGTTCCTTCTCTCAACTGAAGCTTTCAATATTCCTTTGGATCTTAAATTAAGCGATATAAAAATCTCCGGGATTGGCATCCTCGTCTATTCCCAAACGAAGGGGTTGACTTTGGTGTTTAGAAACGACCCGTTGGATTCTATTAAGGTCAGTTCGACTTTCGATACTGTACAGGTACTCTCCAATTTCTTGCAAAGCCAGATAGAGAATCAAATCCGAGACCTTTTCAGAGAAACACTTCCTACCTTGATCCATAAATTCTCGTTGAAGTACACATCGACCTTCCAAAACAATGATCTCATGAACAACATCACCGAGCACTTGAAGGACGAGCCAAGCACAGTCAACTTGGACGTGTTGGAACTCGAAAAGATCTCCCACAATAACCTTAGAAGACTTGCTTCCTTATATAGCTCGCGTGAAACATTGAATTGGAATGTTCCCAAGCTCAAAAAGGTGGTTCAGCGGAACTATTTGGAAAAGCTCAACAAGAATCTATCACCCTCATTGGCTAACTCCTTATACTCAACTCTCAAGTTGAAGCCGATTCCCGGCGTTATTCAATCCGGCAATAACATTCCAGTGGATCTTTTGATTGAGAATGACTACAAGCAAGTTGATAACATTCTCAAAGAGATCTCTATCATTCAAAGCAAATCACACAAATCTGGTAGCAATGATTCAAAGCGCCCTAAGAGAAGAACAATCAAATTGGGCAAGAAAGTGGACAAAAATAAGAGCCCCTCGTCTCAAAACCAGGCTTTAGAAACACCCGCATGCTCTAGTCCCAAAGCAGCCTCTAGTGAAGATGTCACCCTCAACAACTTCGGCGAGGAAGATTTCTCTCTCTCAAGAAAAATTATGGAGCCGCAAGAAGTTACTGCAGCTACAAACATCCAGCATCCTACTCCGGTGAAGGGTCAAGGTTCAAAGAGGCCTCCTTTGCGTTCGTTCTACGCTGTGGAGCAGTCCAATTTGGAGCATGGAACACCGACTCCATTGGGTTCGAGCGTTTCCTTGGTAGGAAGTGTGGGCTTGCGTAATTCTTTGTTCAGCATGTCTCCAAGTCATGCTCTTTCTGCAACCCCTATGGATGCTGAGGCGATGCACTCTAAATTGAAACAGAAAGAACAAGCTGAAGCCAGACAAACCATCAACCGCATCAACATTGAGCACATAAATGAAAAGCTCCAACTCAAGTTGAAATTGAACACCTCAGACTCGGAAATCAAAAAGAGGCACGCTTCCGAGGGACTGCCTTTTTCGGAGTCTCTTTTTGAGAATCCACCTCCACCGTACTACCGTGCCCCCGCAGCAGGATATTGAGGCAATCATCCCCATCATCAGGTGACAAGCTCATTCTGTACAATTTACGAATATTCATGACGACTTCACTTCGGCTATATAATTGAGTCATTCGCAAGTTTCAAATCCTTAAACGGATCTGATGCTCGGCAATTTGGCTAAAAATATGTTTCATGCTCATGCGCGTAAAACTTTCGGTAAGACCAGAACATGCCTTCGCGCCAGAAAAACTCGGGTACTGATCTGATTACAAGCGTAGGGCTGAGCACCTTCTCTTCTTCTAAAAACAATATGACCTTTGGTAGCTTTGAAGCAATTTGCCAAAAAACAGGGCTCCCGCTATGCTCAGCTGTGGCGCCTGTCGGACACAATACTACCTTGTTTTCGACTGGAATCGTCCCGGTGTGCTATTCCAGGCCCGTTGAGTTGGCCAATACCATGATTTTCCAGATAGGAAACGCATTCATTCACATTGGAACGCTCATAGTGTTGCTAATAATTATTTTCAATGTTCGGTCCAAGTACACCGCCATCGGCAGATCTGAAATGTTGAGTTTCTTCTACTTTTACATAGCATTGGTGATCTCATCTTTGGTGGTTGACTGCGGAATCTCGCCTCCTGGGTCTCGAAGCTACCCCTACTTCGTGCTGTTACAGTTGGGGGTCGTTTCTGCAGTCTGCGTGTGCTTGCTTTACAACGGAATCATTTGCTTTCAGTTCTGGGAGGACGGGTCACGCAAGTCGCTTTTAGCGTTGAATACCATTTCTTTGGTATGGTTTGCCATTAACTTTGTGATTGCAATGGCCACTTTCAACTCCTGGGGCTCTTTTCATAACGGCTCTACGACTGCCGTCTTTGTTGTGTCGTACATTTTCAACGCAGTGATCTTGGTTGTGTATGTCTTGTCTCAACTCATTCTTGTTTTTTTCGCGTTAGACTCGTACTGGTACCTCGGAGCCATTGTGTTGTTTTCCTTCTTCTTCGTTGCTGGCCAGCTTTTGTTGTACGTCTTTAACGAAAGGATCTGTTCAGGTTTGACTCATTACGTTGATGGTATATTCTTTGCAACTTTGGCCAACACATTCGCGGTGATGATGGTGTACAAATTTTGGGACATGATTACATCAGAGGACTTGGAGTTCTCGGTCGCTAATATCGAGCAGGGTGTGCCAGCATTCCACGACCTGGGCGAGAAAACAGGAAGCCAGTACTTTGGTTAGATAGGACCTTTATGCTCAGTTTATATCTACATGACATTAAGGCTCATAGAGACGCAACCATATCATCAAGACAACAGGGCGCCGTCCTACCGCAGCGTGTTCAGCATAGTATTAGAAATAAAGGTAAGGCATAGAACTCATTAACGCAACCTGCTTAGTTAGTATACGCGTCGTGGCTAGGCTTTAATTCTCGTATGATGCTTCGCAGCGCCCTCGTCATGGTCTCTGCACAAGCCGGTTTGATTCGCAATTAGTTTCTTGGGCACATTCTTAAACCTCAGCTTCTCATGCACCACATTCTAATGTAATACATGTCTCCTCTATTATTAGCATTCATACATAAATTGCTCTTGTTTGGCGCGCGTCTCTTCAAATACCCCAAGCAGCAGGCTTCAAGTCACAAACCGTAAGCGAGCATGCTCACCGCGCTATCAGAGACGAAAAAAATACATTTACTACTACACCACACACCATGAATACGTCAGAGTTGAGTGAGAGTACAAAATTACTTGAACTGGATCAAATCACAGCGTTTATGAACAGCGATGGTGCGCTTGAAATCCTTTTGACTCGGCTCAAACAGTCGCTTGGCACGGGGGATGAAATAGCGAAGTACGTCAAGAAAAAGGCCATGATTGAGGACGAGCATTACTCTCAATTGAAAAAGTTCTCTATTAATTTGAGAAGCAGCATGAAGACTTCCAAGTCCTTGAAAGAGGACAATTTCGCCAACAAATTTGACTCCATAGTTGAGTTTGACGAGAAGCTTTACAGTGTTGGTAGCTCCTACGTGAAGGCATTGAATGTGATGCATGACGAGATCAACTCGTTGATCAACACGGTGTCCAGATCCAGAAAAATCATAAAGGAAGAGTGCAAGAAGAAAGAAAAGGACTGCGCTGACGCCATCATGTTGGCAGAGAAAGCCAAGCACAAGTATTACCACTTGTGTGATGATTTGGAAAAAGTGAGGTCGTCCGATCCCAATAAGAAATCCTTTTTGAGCAATAAGACCGCCGAGCAACAAGAGGACGATTTGCAGAGGAAAACAGATGCGGCAGATCAAGACTACAGACTGAAAGTTGCCGCATGCCAAAAGCTAAAAGACGAAATCTTGATGATCCACAGGCCTTTGAATTCAAAGAAGTTGAAAAACTTGATTTTGGAAATGGACATTGCTATGAACGTCCAGTTGCAGAAATTCGCTACTTGGAGCGAGAACCTCGTCATGAACTCTGGTGTGTTGATCACTCCTTTACAACCTGGCAAAGCTTCAATGAAATCGCTCGCTGCTGCCATAGATAACGAGCAAGACTTATACAACTTCCTTTTGAAACACTTGAAAACCCCAACTAATAAGTCCTTGATACCAGTTGATTACGTTGCTCACCCTTCATTTGCCAAAACAGCTAAACCGTCAAAGCCTTTCTTCAATAACGGTGGGCAAAACAACAAAGTTACAAATGCCCATACCAACGTGGCACCCGCAACGCTTTCCACGCCAAAGATCACTTCCACGGAGAGCCATGTGTCCACCACCTCTAATGCTCTACCTAATCCTTCTCCAAACAATTCTTTCACAGAACAAAAGTCGAATAATCAAGCCTATTCTTACAACTCATTGGATCCCGCAACTGGGCAACCGGGAGAATTTAATGGTGCTGTTTCACTTAATTCAGCTAATCCTCACAAACAACCTACATTTGGTGTTTCCATCGAGGATGTAATTCAATTCGCCGGTGTAGACAATGTTCCATTGGTCGTTAAGCGATGCATTGATGTCATCGAAACGTATGGTCTAGATATAGAGGGGATCTACCGTACAAGTGGTAACAAAACCACAGTGCAGAGTTTAAAGGACTCCATCGATGCAAATTTTGCAAACTACTTGTTGATTGGCAACAATATTGATCCGAATAATGTGTTGGATGCTGAAATATATTGTACGGCATCTCTTTTGAAACTCTACTTCACCTGCTTGCCTGAGCCTCTTTTGACCGCAGAATACTACCAGTCCTTCATCGAGACAGTCAAATCCATGGATGAAACCTATATCGCCAAGAAATTACACCACTTGGTTTACAATCTTCCTGACGGGTCCTACTTCTCATTGCGTGCATTAATCTTCCACTTGAATAAAGTTGCCGCACATCAAGGTACGAATAGAATGAACGCTAAGTCGCTTTCCATTATCTGGGGTCCTGCTTTGCTCTGTGATAATTTGATGTCGCCTCAGGATCTCAGCTACAAGAGCAAAGTGGTCGAAGAGTTGATGCTCATAGCCAATGAGATTTTCGACACGGAGTAAATAGATGATACCTTAAATGATGTATGGACGAAATGAACTTTAATAACTAAGATGTCCTCCAAAATGCGGGCCACGCTTGAAAGCATCTCCATCTCTACCAGAATCCCGGGTAGGCTTGTGTGGGAAGCTAAACCTTGGTGGTTTGGCAATTCTTTGTGGATAAGAGAGTTGCTTGACTTTGTAATTGTTTTTGTAAGCCGTTTCCCTCTCCCTCTGAGCCTTCTCTTTCCTGGCATTTTCCTCTTCTTTAAGAGCGGCCTCCTCCTGAAGCTGCTTTGCGTAATCTTCATCACTGATGCCCAAGAGCTTTCTCTTGATATCCTTTAATTCCCCCTTTAGCTCCAGATGAAAATTTGGCGAGTCTATGATCTTCTCCTGGATATCTTTATCCACTATACTTAAAATAGAGCTTCCCGACGCCGTATTGCTGAGGACTTCCCCCTGTATAAGAGCCGCAGTTTTACCCTTGTTTTTAAGAAGGATTGACGGATCATTTTTGATCTTACTCTCCACCATCACCTTGAGCTTTAGTAGTAGATTGGAGTGGGTTTCGGACTCCTTGAAGTTCTCAAGTAAGATCTTCCTCTGCTGGTCAAAAGAGCCATTTTTCTTATACGTGGACGCTAGCTTCTTGTGGTCTATAGCACCCACATCTACTGCCGACTTGTCCGTTTCTTTGGACATTTCAAATGTTGTGTTGACTATGGAGGAAGTATTAGTAGGTGAGAATAGCGCGTGCGCTATAATCTGCGCGTGCATCCTGTGGACCTCAAGTTTATCACTACCAAATTACTGCAATGGATAAAGCCCGGATATTAGACCTCAAAGGCAAGTCCCCCGTCGGGCAAGTAAACGTTTCTCATCTTGGCTCTGGGTCGCCTGACCGAAAGACATCTGCATTTAGCCATAAAAGAGTAAAGCATCTAAAAGATGAGCCTAACCCACGGACTATCGAGCTACAGAATGCTTTAGAACAAGACATGGTCAGCCTACTTAAAGACAATAAAGTGCTTCGTGCTTACGCTATAATATACAGAGACGTTGAAATGCTCTGTTCATCAAGATATTCTGAACAGTCAAGTCTAGCAAAGACATTGTATCAAGAATTGGATAACTGGCTTTTGAATGAGATCTCACCCAAGACGCAAGAGCTTCTTGAAGGAATCACCCCCGAATCTAGCCAGAAATTGTCTGAAACCCTCGTCATCTACCTCGAGAAATGGAGACAAAAGCTAGATTTGCTACTGCAGCTTTTCTTGTACCTAGATCGGGGCTATCTTAAAGGGCATCCCAAAAAGGCTTGCATAGTGGAGTATGGACTACAAGGTATAATGCAATACCTAAATCCTGAATTTTCAGAGAACTCAAAGGGGCCTACCAAATCTGTGTATCATCTCATAACAGTGTTGCTTTCAAGAATCAGGACACAGAGCGTCTCACCTGCTTGTGAAAAAGTGGCACAGGATCTTATATCTAGTCTTCACACTATTGATGTACACAATCGGTCAAGGTTAGAGTCTGCAATCGAATCTGGTTTCATGGGCGATTATAAAGTCTTTCAGAAGGAGTGGATTACAAATAAAACCACTTACGTTTTGTCTTTTCTTGACCAACTAGCTGACGACGCGGCCTTTCTTTCGTCAGCAGGAATCCAGAGACAATTTACTGAACGCCTTGTTTCTCGTGTTAAATGGATGTACCTTCTTTCGGACATGGAGCGCTACGTCAAACCTTCCTTCCCCGTTTTGCTAGAGCTGGAGAACGAGCAATATTTGAAGACCTTAATTCAGTTTTGCGGGGATTCGATGAGAGACTATGGGGTCGCCTCTTCGGGCGCTTTACTAAAATATTGGAGAGAATATATCCAGCTGAGACTATCTGAGGTGGTGTCTAGTGAGGACATCATAACTGACCTCGTACGTCTGTGGAGCGAGTTGGACCAGATTTGCAAAAACACTTTCAAGGATGAGAATTATGACTTCGAATTGCGAAGTACCGTTTTGAACTGTTTAGCACCGAAAGAAGTATCAGTTCACACAGTTCTTCAGCTCCTGAAGTTTTGTGACAATTTCATGAAGCAAGGTAGCAGGTCCGAAGAAGATTACCACAAATTTGAACGCGATGTCCTCGTGGTTTTTAAGCTTATTGCAAACAAAGCGGATTTCACAGCTGTGTATGAAAAAGCACTTTCGAAAAGAATGCTCTTGTCCAGACATTTTGATTTATCTACCGAGAAAAAGCTAGTGGAAAGCTTTATCATGGTGATAGGGGAGAATGATGAGAATTCCAATCTTCGGGCAATGTTCCGTGACTATGAAACATCCAAGAATGCTCTTCAACATCTCATTGTTTCTGATTCTGCAGAATCAGAGTTTAATGCTCTCGTCCTCGAGAAAAAGTTCTGGCCCGACTTTCCGACTTTTGGTTCCGAGTTAAAAGTCCCCGCCGCTTTTCAACTGACGCTTGAGCTGTTTGAGATGCGGTATAAACTTTTGAACCTGAAGAACAAATATCATAACTTAGATTGGAAAAGGTACGCTCTTCATCAAGTTGTCTTGCAAGTGACGTTTAATTCTGGACTGAAACAATTATACGTTAATTTGCTTCAGGCTGCAATTTTGGTCTTATTCGAGGAAGCCCTGCAACTAAGTTTCAACTATATACTGGAGGAGACTAACCTCGATCCCAAACTTCTCCGCAGAATACTCGCCTCTTTGGCAACAAAGCGATTTCCTATCCTCATTCTTGATGATGAAATCATTAGCTTCAATAGCGCTTTCAAAGATAAGCTTTCCAAAATCCGTTTACCCTTGGGAAAGGAAAAGGATGTTCTAAAGTTGGATAATACCAGCGGGTTGACTATTAAAAGCAGAAGTTCTGAAATTAGAGCAGCTATTGTTCGAATCATGAAAGACCAAAGAACGCTTCCTCACCCAGCATTGCTAGGGAAGGTCATTGAAACATTGAGTCCTCGAGGCCTGCCCCACGTTCTGGATATAAAGGTTGAGCTCGAGAATCTCATCTCCAACGAGTTCATTCGAAGAGATGAGGATGGGACAACCCTACATTACGTGCCATGAAAAATGACCAATATCGTTCATTACTTGAATGCTAAGTTGTATTTTTATAGACAGATATATTCCCCAATTAGACTGGAACATCCTCTGGGTCTGGGTTGTAAACCCAGTGTTGACCGAAGTATGGGATTTTCGAGTAGAAAGTGTCCTTGAATAATGGAACACCATCGGTGAAAGTGGCAACAGCAGCACCGGCAGCACCACCCCAAATGGCCAAGTTATAGCCGTAAGAAGAAAGAGCTTTCAAGTTGAAACCAGACTTGGCAACCTTGTAGGCTGGGCCTCTAATATACTAAAATGTTAGAAATCTATTCTGAACTCCCCGAGACTATATCAACCACATCAGGCCCAAGGCCATGACGCTGTTGTCATGTTATTCGCTAGACACATACGGAAACCATTGTTGATCAGTGAGTGTGAGAATGTATTGAGAAGGAAGTTACGCAGTTGATTTTTTTACCGCGCACCAATTGGCTGAGAGGTATCTCACGTGACTCCGTATGCAATCAGAAGGTATTCGTCTTCTTTGGGATTCAGTCTACAGATACAGTATGACTTGCTAGGGCAGATATCAAAAATAAGGACAAACCTTAGGTGCTCAGTATTTTCTCTATTTCTTTATTTATATACACTTCCGAAGAAGGTAGATATAGGCCACTTGATGACTGTCCAATTCCTCTTCTGCTCAAAGTCCATCCAAATAAAACTTCAGATGTTGTCTTTAAATGTAATGGAGCTTAGCATGCATCAGGCTGTTTCATAATGTAATCGATGGTTTGGCTAACCGACTTTAAGCTATCAGCCTCTTGGTCTGGGATTTGAATATTGAATTCATGCTCCACTTCCATGATAACCTCGACGACATCCAAAGAGTCCAAACCCAAATCTTGGATGTAATTAGAGCTTTCCTGAATCTCCTTTCCTTCAACCTTGTTGAAGCCTTCCAACAACTCGATAATTCTCTCCTTTGCAAGATCTCTAGTCAAGCTTGGGAAAGCGGCATAAGTACGGATGACCTGAGGAGCCCTGAATGCTGGGACAGAAACCCGGGGAAAGGCAGAAATTCTCAACGACTTCGATGCAATTGTTCTGAACATTTCTATACTGATGCTTGTAGAAGCACCTTTCACAGTAGAATCTGCCGCACCACACTTGTTAATGGTACGTGCACTACCTCGTACTCTAGATGACGTCTACAAGTTCGGCCGAAACTTACATGACCTCTTGTATCAGTATACTCTAGCCCTCTGAATTGAAGATCGGAAATTGATTCAACACAAAAAAATTTGAGAACCTTTCGGTTTGGTATCACAAGTTCGGAAGTTTATGTGCAGTATCCCATGTTTTTTCAAGCTCTTTTCTCACTCAAGCGCAGTCTCATATCTGTTTCCACAGGGATAAACGGGCAATGTTCAGAAGTCTATTCAAGTCCGCATCGGCGCTTCAATGGCGCCAAAATTTGACGAGACCACAGCAACTCACGAGGATGACACCCTTGCCCATGTTCAAAACACCTTCTGTTGGTAGCTTTATTCAGGGTCACACTTACGCTACTTTGAACCAGATCAAGAGTGGAAAACAAGGGAAACCAGTGAAGCCATACATCTCCAAAGCTCCCCATTTGGACACTAATCCATTCAAGAAGGGTGTTGTTGTGAGAGTCATGATTGTTAAACCAAAGAAGCCCAATTCTGCGCAAAGAAAGTGCTGCAGAGTGAGATTAACAAACGGTAATGTCGTCTCATGTTTGATTCCAGGTGAAGGGCATAATCTACAAGAGCATCATGTGGTATTAGTTAGAGGAGGTAGAGTTCAGGACTTACCAGGTGTGAAGTACCGTTTAGTAAGAGGGGCATACGATTTGGCTGGAGTTGCCAACAGAGCAACGTCCAGGTCCAAGTACGGTGTCAAGAAGCCCAAGGACTAATTAAGCTCGAAATATTCTTGTAAATAATAATTCAAACTGATAAAAGTACATTCATACGTATTTTATTGAGTTCTCGGGTGTAACAATGGTGTATTTTGCTATGGCCACAGTTTAAACACGCCCGGACTCAAACTTTCTACCACTTGCAGTCTTTCTGTTATCCACCGCCTTTCCATCACCATCCACATTCTCTGGTTTTGCTCTATTCAACACCTTTAAGAACTCCTTGACTCTGAATCTCATTCTCGAGTGCATGTAAGCCTTGGCGCATTTGATATGGTAGAGAAAGTAGTTTCTGAAGAACTGTATGTGAGATATGCAGTTTTCTCTGCGGTCACCCTTGGTCAAGTGCCTTGGAAACAAGACAAACGTAACGTAGCCTTTGTTATCCACCTCGTGGCGCTTGGCCACCACGTGTTGAATATCCAAAGGTGGCTCTTTATCGGTATACAACACTTGCGGAGCCGTTTGAACTGATCTCTTTCTTGCATCGACAAACTCTTGCAAGAAAACTTTTCCAAAAGTTTTATCGGTATCGTCCTTGAAGAGAGTTGAGAAGATAACAGTGACTCTATCGAATGAAGGCTTGATGTATATGCTCTCTTCGTCGCCACGGTATTTGATCTGCAATATAGGCTCATTGAACAACTCCGCTTGGATCTCCTCAGAGTAGGTATTTGAGTTGGAGTATGCGGCGGAAAGCTCGTCATAACGAGCGAAAGCCTTTTCAAAAGCTGAGGCCATGCAATGTCTCTTCAATAGCGCCAACTCTTCAATCAAATTCCTCTTGAACTCATCACCCTCAGCCTCAAGCTCAGAAGTATTCAACACCAATGAGTAGTTGTAGCCCAGCTCAATTTGGTCGCTTGGCAAGATGGTTAAACAGCTAGAGAACTTTAAGTACTTCTTCTCCAAATGCTCATTGACTCCATATTTGACCAAATCGTTCCAGCATTGCAAGTAGACGGAAATCAACAAAACAGTTTTGTCGTCCGTGATGGAAGAAATGTGGTAGTTTGTGAAGTCAAAGTCGGAGATAATTCTGTCCAAGGACTTTAATTGGAATTCTGCGTCCGGGAAAATACGCTCCGACAACGTCTTCTCTATCAAAAGATTGTGTTGATCAATTTGCAACATCTTCTATATTCAACTTCAGGAGACTGTTTTCTTGCTGTAGGAAGATAGTGTATTTAGTAGCCAATTCTGGCGGCTTAATCGGGCGAGCGTTCATATCACGAACCTTCGGGGTATGAACTGCACACAAGGCTTGCGGCTGCGTCCCACTCAGTGGTGCGCTTCAGTTCAAGTTCACAACAATCTTTGTGAATAGACCAATATTAGTCGAAAGCTATTTTATGATTTTTTTTGAAGGGCACTGAATTTTGGGCCTCCTGTGTGTACTTTGAATAACTCGGAAATTAAGCTGGTGTACAGTCTTAGAGTCTTTGACTTTTACATTCCTTGTAGAACATTGATCTGACACTGCAAAATGTACTCCTTGGGAACACTTGTTAAAATTACACACCGAATCCAACGACTTCTCATTATTCTCCTTCTTGTTACCCATGAACTTTACTTTACTCAGTCAAGACAAACACTAGATACTTCAACAACTTTAGTGGTTGGTCTATTAATATCAGTACTCGTAATTGCCCACACACTTAAAGCTGATGCGCAAAGTCAGGTTGAGAATGATACATCCTCCTCTAGATATTCTAAGAGCAGTCTTACTTGAAATCAGCAGATTCCATTCGTCTATTGAATTTAGTTCCAAATAACTTCGGCAAATGCTTGATGAGTATTTTCTATCGACGTGCTCTTTGGCTCGGCAAACCACCACGATGCAAGGCGGGAGCATTAACCTTGTTTCGAAGCAATGATTTAACACTTTCTCTTCCAGGAACCTTGGGATCACCCGCCGTATCATTGGCCACTGGTGCCTTTGCGACATTCTTCCGTGTTGGTGATCCTTCAGCCAAACTTGCCTTAACGATTTCACTCATCAAGGTTTCGCTACCTTTATGTTCTTTTAACCATGGGAATTGCAAGAGGACATCATATGGAGGCCTTGCTTCCGGGTTTTTGGTCAAACAAGCCTTGACGAACATTTGAGCATTCTTTGAAAAGTGCTGCTCACTCAATTTGGGGGGCTCTCCATCAACAATGGCGCTCAATTGCGAGAAGATGTTGTCGAATGTTTCAGGCGGATATGGATAGCCACCTTTAGCCACTTCCAATATAGTTAATCCAAGTGACCACACATCGGATTGAACTGAGTAGGTGGCATCGTCGGGATTCATCGTCTTTATTCTTTCAGGCGCCATATAAGACTGACACCCGATATTGGTCTTGGCCAAGGATGCAACAAGGTTCCCAGAAACACCGAAATCACACAATTTGACTTTACCCAAGCTATTCACCAAGATGTTAGTAGGCTTAACGTCTCTGTGAATGATATTGTGGGTGTCCTTAAGAACTTTAAGCCCTCTGATGACACATTCAGTAATGTAAGCGAGGCAATCTTCGTCAAGGATACCATCTCCATAAATTTTATCTAGGGAACCTCCGTCCATGTACTCCATGCACATATAGACAGCACCCTCCACGAAAAAAGCCCCGTAGAAGTCAACAATGTATGGAGAATCGCACTTATGCAAAACCTCTAGCTCCATCAATATTTGAGCAAACTTGTTTTCCTCCAACTCCAATCTCACTTCCTTCATAGCCATCAAAACGCCTGTAGGCTTGTGCAAGACCTTAGAGACTGTTCCATAATTCCCTCTTCCTAATTCTTCAATAAGTTGGAATTCTTCAAGAGATATGTGAAAGGACGTACCCGAAGAAAAATTGACTCCCTTGGAATTGAGGGACGCCTTCCCGGTAAAATTCAACGAACCCGATTTAATATCAACATACTTAGAGTAGTTGGCAAATAAACCAGCGGGCGCGGGATCGGAGGAGTCTTTGCTATCAAGAGCCGCAACCTCGTTCGAGCTTGGACTAGATGTATTTCCATTGAGATTCAACTTGAACTCAGGGCGACTTCTTCTTTCTGATAGGCGACGCGCCAACTCACCTCCGGAGTTGACGGACTCAGAGCCCACGCGGGGACTGGAGGCCTCACTCATGTTGAGTTTCATGCCTCTTCTTTGAGACAAAGACGGCTTCTTAGATAATTCATTGACCTTAGGGGACATTGGACTAGAGATGATATTGTTTTGCGAGGCGATTTGGATATGAGGCTCCGAATCAGATGTGGCATTTGTGGCAGTGTCAAGAGAAGGGGAGGATAATAGTCCTGATTTCAAGATGTCGCCTTGAGAAGCTGGCCTGGCCTGGCTCTTTGGAAGAGAAGGCAATGGTTTGTTCACCTGAGAGTCCTTAGTAGCTACGGCAGTTTGACGTTTCTGTTGGAATGCCATGATTCTAGCCTGAATATCACTGCTAATGTGTCCATGGGATGTGGAGATTGGAGGAGAATGAGATCCGTCGTAGGATGTTCCATGCGAAGAAGATATACCAAGCCTCTCCAACTTGGCTGAGGTATCTATGAGGTCTCTTTCTTCGGGCATTGCGGCAAGAAAAAACTAAGTAATATAGTTGATGAGGGTTCTGAAGGATGGACAGACTGATAAAGAATGCAGTGATTGTTGCTAAAGGAGGGAGGACAGTAATAAGGGACACGAAATATTCAAGAACTTAGAAAAAATATTTCCTGAACAGACTCAAATGGCCAGAGTGAGGAACTTGCTCTGGCGAAGGGGTCGGAAATGTCTTGGTGTGGGAATACGGATGAACTAAATTGTTGCAGTTTTTTCTGAGAGTCAGGAGAACCTACGAGCTTTGCGTATACTTCACGCAGTCCAGAACTTCGGTATGTCAGCAAGGGCCGCATCCGCTTCACTACACGAGGCGTCGCGCATTCCGTGGTCCACATTAATGAGCTATAAAACGCCTCTACATGATAAACGTCCAAAACAAAACATTACAGCATGCTGCCCAGTGTGTTTAATTGCTTCAGCCCAGGCTACATGGGGGCGCGAATGCTCGCCTAAGGTTTTTTATTTGGCTAATTTTTAAACAATTTCCAAATCAACCAGTGCGAAAAGAGATTGATTTCCTGCGCATGAAGAGCAATTTCGCTGGCCAGTCATAGTTGTTCGTTTATATATAATGGCGGATGATTACCCTCGTAGAATGTCATTGATTTGTTGGAATATGAAACATCATCTGCTCGATTTCGTCATGGTACATCGGTAACACACTGAATCTGCGCTGCCTAGCTCATTGGACGTCGTGTAGCCGTCTGGTGTTCTAAATTTAAGGTTTGCGTGCAGAGAAAGGTCTGTAGGTCCACCCTAATAAAGCCACACTATCTTGTAACGTAGTGAAACGGCATAAGTGAAAGTCACATGTTAATAAAATAGGAATCACATGCTAACAAGATGATTGATTGATTTGTGCGGTTTCCGAGTCTTTTCAAGCCATAAATTAAGCTTCTGAACAATGTCTTCTTCGTCAACTTTTTGCAGTCACAACATATCATTTTGGTGCACTCCGCGCAAGTGACGTTAATTTTATTTCATTGCGATTTGCCATCATTGGGCCCAATGCTGAACCCATGTCAAATGAGCTCCTCGTTCAAATAAGTGATATTGACTCGTACCATCTGCAGCCGCTGCACCTTGACCAATTCCAAAATGCACCCAAGGTTCCTATCATTCGTATTTACGGCGCTATCAAAGTTTCGAACACGCGAGTTTCGGCCTATAATGTGTTAGTACACATTCACAACGTTTATCCATATTTTTACATCGATTGTCCTCAAAGAGATAATTTCAAATTAAATGATCAATATCTTTCTCGACTTACTACACATTTGGAGCAGGCAATCAGTGAGTCTTTTCGAAAAAGAGCTACACGCCTCGACTCTGACGACGATGCCTCCGACTCAGATGTTGAAGAGCCTCATTCTCACCAAGATGAGCAGGTGCTGAAGTACATTTCGTCCATTGCTTTTTGCAAAGGATCGCAAGTCTATGGCTACAGTGTTGGTTATCGAACTGTCTTGAAGATTCTGTTCTTCCTGCCGTTGTACAAAACTAGGCTTTTTAAATTACTATCGCTGAACTCTATCGAATGGAGTGACTTTTCAAGCTCGAGAAATCCAGATATTAATGTTTATGAGGCACACATAAATTATTATGCCCAGTTTTTGGCTGATTTCAATCTCTATCCATGTGCATGGCTTAAACTTAATGGTTGTTGTTTCAGGACGCCAATCTTGAATGCAAGCGATCTAGATACTGAACCATTGAAAGAATACTTGAAGCCTCACCTTCTCCCAAATAATGTCTTGAATCCTATTGGTTACCCTCGCTTGTCGAGGTCTCTCATAGAAATCGATGTACACAAGGACAAGATCATGAATAGGGAGGAGTACCAGCAACGACTAGTTCACAATGATTTTTCAGAATTCTTTGGGGCTCAAAATGATCAGCGAACCTATTTATCTTCCTTAAAATTCACTTTTGATGACCTCAAGTTTCAATGTGGCATTCGAGGTGTGGCTGACACTTCCAACGTGCTCCATGAGTTTTACTCCCAAGTTTTCAAGAATATCGGAAAAACTGGCGGGACCGACTGGGAAAGTACAAAGCAACATGAGCAGTCCCTCAGGTATGCAGCTAAACTCAACAAACCAACCTCACACACTAGTGTTGAGGCTTACTATCTGTCTCAAATCAAGCCCAATCTTCCGCTGGAAGATATTCCAACCACATTTGATCTCGTGACTAAAACATTACCGCTCACGTATTACCAGAATGTTCCCCTTTTGAACTACCGTGATGATTTGATCAAGTGGACATCTTATGAGAGCTTATTTGAAACGAATGCTTTTCATGAACCCAATGATGCCTTTGGGTCCACTAGGTCCGCTCCACTACCGCATAATGTTGATCAGAATGATACTGCTAATGAAAACGAAGAAGATGAATATCGTCTACCAGATGAAATTGCTTTGGAAAATTCCCCAACTAAAAATGCACAATCAGGTGAGACGGGATCGCCCGACCTGCAAAAACTTATTCCTACTATAGCATTGCAAAACGGTGATATTGATATATTCCAAACTACGCAACGAAAAAGGAAGTTTGCATTTGGCGAAACAGAGTTGGGTCGGAGTACAGGCCATACCCCGAGCCAAATATCCGATTCTCTTCTCAAAGTGCCCCACAATGTCTCCGAGATGGTTGTCCCTGAGTTCTTGGGGAAACACTTCTTGTCAACATCCCTTGCTGACCACGGGATATTAGACCATGCTTATACAGATCCTTCATACCATAGAGAGGAAGACATGCATCCAAGTCCCTTGATCTTCGCGAACAAAGTGATTCCTGTGCCTCTTAACTCGGAGAAGTCAATCCCTCAGGCGAAACTCAATGGAGTCGGAAGTCTTCATTATGATTCTTTAGAGCGCAAGAAAACTATCGGACAGAATCTTTGGCAATATCAAGCGTCAGCTCCTTCGAAAAAGTATATTGCTTCCTGGGCAGTGCAGGTTCGTAACCGAGAAAGGTATAAGTTCAAGAGGTTTAGATCCCAGATAGAGCCAGCCATCACACGAACAAACAATTTCAATTATTCGCTCAAGGCTGAACGCGTCGTCAGAGCACCTAGTGGATTTCTTAACTTGACATTACTCAGCATGGAGTTGCATGCCAACACTAAGAACAACATGAAACCCAATCCACACAAGGATAGTATCACATTCATAATCTTCTATTTCGACAACGCCAACGAAATGTTCGAGTCAGGAAATCCAAAGACAACGATTCTCTTCAACTCAGACGGAATTGAGCCGTTGAATAAAATGGTTCATCGTGTTGCTCAACTTATAGATACGGAAATTGTAATCTGTGAATCAGAGAAGCAAATGGTTGAAAAATTTATGCATTCATTGGACATGCTTGATCCTGACATTTTATCTGGTTATGAGGTCAATGCACTGAGTTGGGGCTACTTATGTGAACGGTTCCAAATCGCCTACGATGTAAATCTCCTTCCACGATTGAGCAGAGTCAGCCTCAAGGGCAATGGAAAGTTTGGAGACGTGTGGGGCTACAGGCATACATCGAAGATTAAGATTAATGGGCGGCACATGATGAATGTGTGGAGAATGTTGAGGGACGAACTCAAGCTTACGTCGTACTCTTTTGAAAATGTGATTTTCAATATTTTCCATCGAAGTGTACCGAAAATTCTGAATGATCAAGTCTCTGCATGGATCAGAAGCTGTTCCTTTAACCGGCTCCTAATGGCATTTAATTACTACAAGATCAAACTAGAGTTTATCGTCAAGATTATCGAGAACCGAGAGTTAGTAATTCGAAATGTTGAGCTGTCACGGCTTATCGGAGTTGACTTTTACTCGAATTATTTCAGGGGATCTCAATTCAAAGTGGAATCTATTCTCATACGGCTTGCCAAGCCCGAAAATACCCTATTAAATTCGCCGTCCAAGACGCAAGTTCATAACATGAGGGCTTTGGACGTCGTTCCTTTAATAATGGAGCCCGATTCTAGTTTTTACAAGTCACCCCTCGTGGTCTTGGATTTTCAGTCGTTGTATCCTTCGATCATGATTGCTTACAACTACTGCTATTCTACATTACTAGGAAAGTTGGACGGCTTCAAGCAGAATAGGAACACCATAGGCTATATGACCCACCACTCGCTCCCTCATGGCCTAATTGACCTCCTACAAAAAAACGATGGGCTCAATATATCCCCTAACGGCTTGGTCTTTGCCACATCAAAGTTTCGCAAATCCATCTTGTCCAGAATGTTACAGGAGATTCTTAATTCCAGAATCAACATCAAGACAGTCGCCTCCCAATTCAAGGACGATAAGGAATTGGGAAAGCTCTTCAATTCAAAACAACTCGCGTTGAAGTTGATAGCCAACGTTACCTATGGCTACACTTCTGCTTCATACAGCGGGCGAATGCCCAATTCTGATATAGCTGACGCTATTGTTTCAACAGGCCGAGAAATTCTCACCCAATCGATTGAAATGATCGAGTCCAGTCCATATAACGCCAAGGTTGTTTATGGAGATACAGATTCCCTCTTTGTTTACTTTCCAGGGAGAACTAAAGAATATGCATTTGAACACGGAAGAATTTTAGCCGATCAGGTCACTAAAGCGTTTCCAGATCCAGTGAAACTCAAGTTTGAGAAAGTCTACCATCCATGTGTGCTTCTAGCCAAGAAAAGATATGTGGGCAACTGCTACGAATCTGAGAAGCAAACAATTTCATACTTTGAGGCCAAAGGTATAGAAACCATTCGGCGAGATGGAGTTCCTGCTCAACTGAAAATAGTTGGTAAGAGCCTTCGCATACTATTCGAAACCAAAAACCTCTCGAAGGTCAAAGACTACGTTGTGAAGCAGTTCTGGAAAATCTTGCTCAACAGAGTTAATGTGAGCGACTTTTGCTTTGCAAAAATTGTCCGCCATGGCACTTACAAGAACGAAAAGTATCTTCCTCCTGGTGCCGTGTTAGCGAAGAAGAACATCGCAAGAGACCCTCGAAGCGAGCCGCAATATAAAGAGAGGGTTCCCTACTTGGTAACTAAAGATTCTACCAAAGAAAGAATCAAAGACCGGTGCGTTTCTCCAGAGCAGTACGTTGCATCCACCAACACAGATAACCCCATGGAATTAGACTATGAGTACTACATAACGCGGGTATTGATTCCTCCTTTGGAAAGAATCTTCAACTTGATGGGGGTGAACGTCAAAGAATGGTATAGGGACTTACCAAAGTCAACAAAGCTGGATGTTTACAGGAAGGGAGACATTTTGAAGATCAGCGAAATCATGCAAAGTAAAGAGTGTGCACAGTGTGGACTGGAGCTCGAAGCGGGGTCCAAGTTAGTTTGCGAGAATTGTAAGCTGGATGAGATGGGACTTGTGCTTAATCTTTCGATGGTTGGTAAGGACAAGGAAACAAACTATTACAACTATGACAAAGCTTGTTCATTATGCTCCTCCAACTTCCAACGAATTCCAGGTGCAGGCTACAAAGACCATTGTGTCAATAGCGATTGCAATGTATACTTTGCAAAGCAGAAGGCACACCGAGAAGTCATGAAATTCAACGAGGACCAAGCGATTTTCAACGCTGACTTGAGTAATCTAGAGTGGTAGCAAGCTTGAGTCTACATGTCATTGTTTCACGCACATTGCTATATTCGGTAAGTGTTATATATGTCAAATCACACGCCGTCGTCGCTGCAACCGGAAAGAAACGGGAGCGCCATACGGCCCATAACGTCAAATGGTAACATGTTCCCGAGTGGAATTAAAAATATGTATCAGCTTCCAAGAGAATGCACATTTGCAAATTCGAAAAAATCCAAAACCAACCAAAAAAGCGCCTTCATTTTGCGTTAAAGGGGTATTTTTTTTCGTTTTAACTTTTCTGATTTTTTTTTGTTTTTTGACTTTTTCTTTCTTTGCAGTTGCCTTATGTCTTCCTGAAAGGTCGATATTCTTCAGTAATTCCTATAGCATCGAGGGATCCCTCTATTTTTTTTCTTTTTTATCCTTTTCATTTTCGAATCATTCCTTCCGTTCGTAAATTTAAGATACTCATAATCTGGTGTAAGACACCACCCACATTAACTTGCCAATAATTTGGCTTGATAGAATTGAATTAAAAGCACAAGAAGTCATTGATGTCGAGACCATCGCCATCCGCTTCCGTGACGTTATAGTTTGATAGGGTTGAGTTGGAACCATCCGTGTGAGAACGTAAGACGTCATAGTCATTCTCATCTTCGGGTTGCTTGACTAAAACATTGTCATGTACCTCGAGTCCGACTGGTGCTGCTGACCAGATACCAGCCAAAGATTTGTGCCCCTTGAAAAAGTTACTTCAATGCTATAAACTCACGCCACTCTCCTGCAAGAAATTAATCTAATAAGTCCGTTACAGGATGCCACTAATAGAGTGGAAAGGCGGGAGCAAGCAGAGAACTTTGACAAAAGCTCGCTGTCATATCGAATGACGCGTACAAAGCACAACTCAATTAGCCGATACCTCAGGTGACAAAATCGCTGCTGGATTTTGCGCCATATATTCGGGCCCCGAGATAGCTGACAAAGTAAAGCCTTCGCTACCCATGGAGGCGACTTCTGGGAAGGCAGGTTCTTGCTTCATGGTTAAGTCAAGAGGAGAGTTAGGAGATGAGTTGATTGAGACCGGACTCAAGTAGTTGAAGTAGCTCTGTGGTTGTTGCGTGTTCGACAATTGAAAGTCATCAGTCTCCTCGATTTTCACCTTGACTGAACCAAGTGATAGTTTTGAAGCAAGATCGCTGTCTTCCATTTCATCACTTAAAGAAGAAAGCGACAGTTGGTTGCAAGAGTCAGGAAGATCCATGGATGGATTGCCACACGATTCATTGTTAGAAGAACAGCTTAAATTCGAGTGAATTCTTGCTTTTAGCTCTGACAAGTCCTCAGGGGTTTCCAAGTCACAGGGCATGGAATCTTTGGGTACACTATCCTTCAATTTCAGAATATTGGATAAAAGTACCAGCATGTTACTCTCAAGGGCAAGGACGTAGGCCTCGAGGTACTCCACATGCTTTCTCTTCTTTTCTCTTGACGCATGGGCAGCTCTCCTGTTACGGAGAATTCTTTCCACCCGACGCTGCTCCTTTTCTTCATCAGTCTTCGCCCTTTTACGAGGGGGCAAAGAGGTCTTGAAGTGTGAATCAACCAATGAAGCCATTTTCCAGAGTATTTGAAAGTTGAAGTTGGATTGGGACAATTTCAAACCACTCGTAGGTGCGAGATCGCCGCTTTAAATATAGAAAAACTCTTGCCGTAGACCTGCAGGGCAATGCGCGTGGGCTAGTCGAATGCCATTTAAAATTAGTGCAGGGGTGCGCTTAGCCGGCTATGGCGTTCTAGGCCATGCGCCTCCATTGTCTGAACACAGTGCGCACTACTCCACCTTACACACCTGAAACGGGCGATGAGAGGCCGTATGTTCACAATAAATGGTATTTCACATTTGGACCCTCAAATCCTGCAAGGTCATTCTCAATTCCTTCAAAAAAGGAGGGTCTTTAAATGCAGACATCCCTGATTACGTCATTCGTGACAATTGGTGGTTTACATCCATTCGCCTTTCGATTGTTCTAGAGTTGATTTTGGGAAGCAGGAGGAGTGATGGTAAACTCTGCAAAAGCATCAAAAAGCCTTTTTTTTGGCAGCGCCTGTGCAGCACTTCATGTGGCTGAAGTCATATTGTTTGATGTGTATTCAAGTGCCTGACTCTTGGCGCGAAGCACTTACTTTACGCCGTCCCGTGCGTGCACACTTTTTGTTGCATACAGTCCAGTGGAAGCAATGAATCAAAACCGTTGGAGCTGCCGAAGGAGACTGGAAGCAAAGGGGCGCCACAATTTTGCTGCCATTTTGACATACATACATTCCTTTCAGAGCAATCTTACATGCGCTGTGTCGGTTGAAACCATTTCACATATAGAACCTGGCAGGATTGAAAGATAACTTGGCAAGCTGCGGCTTCGCTTCTGGTATACTGGTCAGACAGGAAGACATGCGGCCAGAAGTATGCGGCCTGTCGCGACCCTTGGCACATAATTTTTTACTACAGAGTCACATGACTTTATACTCTAAGTGAGAAAAAACTGTCTATCACCAACTTCCCCATGAAGTCCGTGCTTTCAGTACAATCGCATGTTCTGCATGGATACGTCGGCGGCAGAGCTGCGACTTTCCCACTACAGTTTCTTGGCTGGGATGTCGATAATCTCAATACAGTCAATTTTTCAAACCATACTGGATATGGACGAGTCAAGGGTTCCTCTTTGACTAGTGCTGAGATGAAAGACCTCTTCCAGGGCTTGCACGATATTTCGTGTCGGTACGATGCGATTATACTGGGCTATATACCGAGTGCCGACTTGATAGAGGTGCTAGCCCAAAATGTCTCTTTCCTTAAGAGACAAAACTCAAATCTATTGTATATATGCGATACTGTCATGGGCGACCAAGGACATTTGTATGTGGACAAATCCTGTGTTGAAGCCTATAAGAAACTTCTTTCCACACAGTCCGTGGATGTCATTACTCCCAATCAATTCGAGCTCGAGTTGCTTTGTGGTTATGCTATAAGCACCAAAGAAGAATTGGTCTCGGCGTTGTCCTCCATACACAAAGAGTACGGCGTCAAGCACATTGTGGTTTCAAGCTTATCAGGAAAGCTTCCCCTCACGAAGGAGACGTCCGCAGAGTCTCTCTATTGTGCTGTGTCCTCCTCTGGAAGTGAGCGCATTGACCTATTTCGCATTCCAGAAATCAAGTCATACTTTACCGGGGTGGGTGATTTGTTCACTGCTTTACTTGTGGATAAATTCCACGCTAATCCCGAGAACTTGAGTCTTGCGGTGAATCAGGTGCTCACAATCATGGCGGACGTTCTAAGGTTGACTCATACCACAGGCCTCAAGAAATACTGCGCTTATATGCAGCTAGAGTACTGCGCAGGAATGGATGAAAGTGCCCTCCAAGGCAGAATCAACGATGCATCGTCAATGAGGTTCTTTGAACTATGCATCATCCAAGCACGCGAGTTTTATGGCTATTCCGGAAACGGAATCATGGACTCATATAGTTTATAGAGTTTTCCCCGCATGCATGTGTCAGGGGAGTAAAGTTTTGCCCGAACCTGTATTTCGCGGGTTCCACATCTCGACCTGTACACAACTCTCTGATGTCGATAACTCTAATCTAACTTTCAACACCTGCAACACCCACAACCAATGCCCGTAAAAGTGCTTGTCGTCGGTTCTGGTGGTGTTGGCGCTATTGCTGCCTTGGCCCTCAACTTAAACAAGGAGATCGAGACTACTTTGGTGGTTCGTTCTGACTACGATCACGTTATGAGTCATGGTTACAAGATCCAGTCAGTCACCTATGGAGATATTGACAATTGGAAGCCTCGCCATGTCTCAAAATCTGTCCAAGAGGCACAAGACGTCAATGGCCCGTTTGACTACGTGGTCCTTACTACCAAAAATATCCCGGATGGTCCCATGTCTTGTGAAGATATCATTAGGCCGGCAGTATCTGAGGGCACCGTTATAGTGTTGATTCAAAACGGGATTGGCATTGAAGGCCCCATGATTGAGGCGTTCCCTGGACATGTCATTCTTTCAGGAATCTCTTTGATTGGGTCCTCCAATATCAATTGTGTCGTGTCGAATCTGCACAAAGACTTCATTTTACTTAGTCCGTTCGCTAACCCCAATGTCTCTGACGAGTTCGCTTATCAGAAAGCAGAAGAGTTTGCTTCTATTTACCAAAATCCAGATAAAAACGTCAACCAGGTTGTTTTAGAAAAGGATTCCCGGAGATCTAGATGGGAGAAACTCGTCTACAACTCGGTGATGAACCCGATCAGCACCTTGGCTGGTATTGATGTTACAAGATGCCAGATCAATGGGTGTAATGAAACTTTGTTCGGGCCAGCTATGGACGAGGTGATTGCCATTGCAAGAAGCGAAGGCGTTGAGCTTGGTGAGGAGGCTAAACAGAAGTTTCTCCACATTGGTGACGGCTTGTTCTACTCTCCCTCCATGCTTGTGGATTCCAGGAAAAAGCAGCTCTTTGAACTCGAGGTGATCCTTGGAAACCCTTTGAAAATTGCTAAGAGGAATGGTGTTCCTACGCCTACTCTCTCCGTTGTGTACCAGTTGTTGAAAATGAAGCAGTTCAAGTTGAAGGAAGAAAAGGGCATCATCAAAGTTGATGAGGCTCATTACAAGGGCAAAAACAGCGACGACTACCCTCAGATTTTTGAGGGTCACAACCACTAGATAAGGCTCAAAGATCGCTACCAGATGCTTTGGCCCTCGTGCATTAGACTGATATAGACTCTACATATATAAAATTAACACCAAGTGAACACAGGTCTTTTTCCTTGCACTTTTTCTAGTCTCTCGATGACGACCGATTTAGTGTTGACTGTATCAGTGTCATCAAAAGCCTTGCGTGTGTCTTTTCTTGTCATATTGTAGTCAAACCCAGACATCTGTGGTTGTGTTTTGATGTCGTTGGGCAATGCTTTCGCACCCGAATGGAGAAGAGAAGTCAATTCGGTGCTAATTTGATCATGATGAGCACTGGGTTCATTGGATAATTCGTATATGCTGCTTTGTATTGCATCACTCACTGAGTTATTGCTCAAACCAACGGGTATAGTCATAGAATCATCCCAGATCAACAAATTTTCTCGTCTAGTTAATTCAAGGGGTCCCGAATCAGAGGTCTTCAACGCCTCAATGATATTAAAAGCTTGGCCTTTTAGAACAGCAATTTGCTTACGCCACATCCTCTCATTGAATTCAGTATCTTGCTCAAAGACGTGCTTCAAGCGGACCACTGTTTGCTCCCACCAATACTTTGATGTCAACAAGGGAAGGTAATGGTTTCTGGTTTTGGTAGAAAAATAGCGCCCAATGATTGAAAAGGGTAGAAAGAGCCACCCATAAGGAAACAATCGCCACTCGTTGGGGTGTTTCCAGGGGAATGCGAGGCCCGAATCAATAGCACCGATCTTGATTGATGCCTCAACAGCATTTTCGATGGATCCTGATTCTTTCCATTCAACCTTAATCATCCAATTGTCGGCACCTCGATCAGTATTACGCATTAGATAGTCAAGAATCACGAGCTTTTCCAACTCTTCTTGAAACTGGTCTAAAAGACTCTTGCTCCAGTAAAAGTCGTATGTTTCCTCTGTGGTCAGTTTGAGGTGGGCAGTAGCTTCAGGCAAGTTTTCAAAATAATCAGGGATGGGAAAGCGGGAAAGAAATGTCTGCGCCTCTTCGTACCCATGGAGAAATACCTGAAAGGACCCCACCTTTTCGGATAACTTGTGCGTTGTTCGCTGCCAGAACGAACGGTAGAATTGCTTTGACTCAAGAAACACAATATCTGTGTGAGGAACAATGTATGAAAGAAGCAGTCTGTCCAACACACATGCAGCCGCCTCAGAAATGTAACCCAAGTTTGGAATCAAGCAGGATCGTCCAAAAAAGCAGGGGAAAAACGTTCTATGAAGCCACTTTGACCACTTAGGAGAGAGTGGGCCGTATGGCTCCTCGTCCTTGGGTTTGAATATACCCATCTTTTGGATTTTGTACCCATGCTCAGCATCAACCTTTTTGTATATAAAGTAGCTGCCGGAGCTTCCTTGGCTGATGCGTTGGGGTTTTAGTTGCGGATCGTTTTCCACGCCATTTTTAATTTCAGTAAGCATGCTTTGAAACTGCAACTCGCTGATGTAATTTCCTGGTAGTTCTCCACGATCAGAGCGTATTCCCTCTTTCAAAAGAAGTTCATTAAAGAATTCACAGAGATGAGATGCATTTTCAATTTGAAATACTCTGGAATTGTTTGCAAGTACAGAATATTCTATCTGGTAGGAATCTTCAAAGGGATTCTCTGGGGCATTTCTGTTCCTAATACCCTTCGGTAGCTTGAGCCAACTTTTGGGGAGAGTACTCGGGCGTCGGGGCTCGTTATCTGCCAAATTGATTTTCAGCAACTTATTCTCGGATTCTCCATCTGGTCTTCGGAACTCAGGTACACTTTTCAGAAGGTATTTTCCTTTGCCCTGCAGCTCCAGATGGTCAGCGCACTTTCCGCTGTTGTAATTGTTGATACTCTGATCGCTAGAATCATCCGTTTGATGGGAAAAATCAGATATCCTTGCCAGTTTCATGCAGAATGAGTATACTGTGGTGCTTTATTGCTTAGTCAGTGGCCCCACAGGATAGACAAGCCAACTCTCTCTAACGAGTGATTGCAGACTTCATACCTTGCTCGCATAGAACATCAGTACATCCGGCACCATACCTGTTGCACCGCGTTAGTTTCAATGTTAGAGTATGCAGGGACGATAATATCACGTGACTCCGGCAACTTCTTTAAATAAGGCGGAATGTCGTTGTCTGCAGTCATATCATATATGTATATCGTGTTTAGTACTATACTAAGGGTTCAATCAATCTTGATCTGTTACGATGCTCTCTCCTAAGAGCGACTTCGTCTATCTTTAAATAGAGCCAAATGAGCTGCGTAATTTGGGTGGGCACACCTTTTTTTTTGGCAAACCAGCCTCCTTCCATTATTGACGAAGACTGTGTCATCTGCCTTACTTCATCCAGGTTTGAACAATTGTACCAATTGTTAAGCACCCTATGCATCTTCATGCATATCCATTATGCAGGACCACGCGGGATGTACTGCTGTTCTGCATGTTCAACAACCACGTCCAAGATCGAACCCTGCTTATGGGGTTCAATCTGAGATAGTGGATCATATTGTATCCATGGGTCTCATAGTATCTTTTAATGCATATAATAGTTTCCAGAGTCGTCTGAGACTCTTCCAGAGGTTGTTTAGTATGCGAGTCATTTCTAGTGGATTTGGTATTGGAGTTATGTCTGTGTGAGCCACCAGGATAGTTTACATTCAATTATCTTCTAGTGTATTCAAAACATGGACCCCTATATGGGGAAACAAGCACATGGACAATAATACAGTCTCCGAAAGCATGGTGCTTTTGATGTCTGTACATTCTTTGGTTTCATCATTGAGAGGTGTTGCACAACACTTCGACTTTGTAAGTCCCACCTCTTAACGGTGTTGCATTATACTACACACTACAATAAGTACAGTGAATATTGTAAGATGTTTTATTACCAAAGGTTTGAATGGTCGAGCGTGTAGACGCTCTAAATGAGGTATTAGTCGGAAGTACCTTGAATGCTAGGTATGGGTGACGATCACTAAAGAATTAAGATTGCACCGATGAGAAATGCCTGTGCGCCTATCAAGGCGCGGGTCACCAGGCTTGCAGACTTCACTGAGGCACCAGAGCTACCTGCGGTTGCGGTTGCGGTTGCATCAGCTCTTTTCACGTTTCTGGATGTGCTGCTGTCTCCCAAAGCACCAAGTAACGCGAGGAGTCCACCAGCAGTAGTTGTAGAAGCAGACTCTCCATCGTCAAAACTGGAAGTGACTTCAACAGTGCTGACGGAGCTGCCGCCTCTCAATTCGGAGAGTATCGAGGCAACTTGGGCGGCGGATTCACTTTCACTCAAGTCATCATCATTGGTAGCAGTGGCTCTGGAACGACGAGTAGTGGTGGTTCTGGCCCGGCGGGTGGTAGTGGTAGACTCAACGTCAGCGTCGTTTTGGGTGTTCCAAACTCCAGAGCCGTATCCACTAAGCAGGTCATCTGCAGAGTCAGTGGCCCAGTTACCTGACCCGTAGTTACTAAGATCGTCAAGTTCTTCGGAGGATGTGGTTTTTTTTGCCTTGGTTGTAGTCGATGTCTTGGTAGACTTTGTGGTTTTAGTGGTTTTAGTTGAAGTTGTTCTGGCAACAACAATCTGCCCGGTTGGAATGATCGGCTTCGTCACAGAGTGAGTTTCAGAGAACACGTACTGGTTCAAGTCAGCAAAAACTCCCTTGCTCTCCACCTTCTTTACAATTTCGCTGATGGCGTCGGAGTATTTGCCCAAGGCAGGGAACTTGGCGTTTCCTGACAACAAGTTGCTCACGAGGTTGACAATAACTGCCGGCTTTGAGAGGGCCATGTTCGCAATATTGGTGACATTGATGGCCTTAGAGTCGATCTTGATGTTTCCGGTGTTGATCACGTCAATGAAAAACTGTGCAGTCATATTCTGGTAACCTTCGTTAGAAATCAAGGCCTTGGCTGTGGTGGTAAGGAACTGAGTGTTGTTCAAAGAAACAAGAACTGCCTCTGCAGTATCAGCAACTAGACTGGAGTCCAAGATCGTGGTGATAATGTTGCCCAAGAACATCTCGAGAGTCCCACCATTATCACGCTTCTCGATTACGTCTCTCTTCAGAGACTTGAAGAGGTCCTTGACGATGTAATTCATCAAGTTTTTGTTGCCTTCCAAAAGACGGGAAGTGATATTCACGAGAACTGGCTGGAAGCTCTCGTCCAATAAAATGCCATCTAACAAACTGGAGACAACGCCCGAATCCATGACAGCATCATAAATCCTCGAAAAGTTTACTCCACTTACGAAGTTGGAGGATGAGTCAGTGAATGACTTAATGTCAACATTCCCGAGCAATTTACTCGTTATGTTGGCGATATATTCAATCCGGCGAGGATTGTAAGCCACCTGATCTAACACATCATATAGAATATCTGAGTCGTTCAAGAGAATTATGAGACTTTCCACGGTCTGAGTAGTGGCTCTTTTTTGAATCAAGTTTTCAAAGCCTTCAACTTCTTCATGTAAGAAACGCTCTTCAAAGAGTTCGGAGACCACTTCTCTAACTTCGAATTTGGCATCTTTGACGGGTTTGACTGTTGGAAGGGCGTTCACCAATGAAGTGGACGCACACAATGCTGCAGAGATCCAAGTCAACTTCATTGCTATTATATGTTGTGCTAGATGTGGTTGGTGTTGAGTGAAGTTGTGTCTCTCAAAGAAAAAATATGTATAGGAATATAAAATGTAGTGATTGACGGAAGTAATGAGGGGCAGCGGCCAATATATACCTGGAAGCATGAGAGAAAGAAGCAATGCAAAATAGCCCTTGACTAATTAGGAAACATGGCTATGCCGAGCCATCGTTGGAGAAGCTGGGTGGGTGCAAAATTTCCGTTTCCGTTAATGGTGCGATCAAAGGGCCGACGCGCTTTCCACATCGGGAAATCACGTTGCGCCTGCGTATAACATTATTCCCAATAAGGAAGTCCTCTTCATTGTGTTTTTCGCTAAAACCACCCGTGCCAGAAATGAACTTCTGACATCCACGCGGCTCCTCAAGAAGCTCACAAGCATAACCTACTCTGAGGCATAGTCCCCTCTAATATCGACCCCTCTAAGTTTAAAAGAGACAAAGTATATAGCACCTACATCGCTTCGCACACACCAGAGTATGCACCTCATGGCTCGCGTAATGTACTGTGTAGAAGCTGCATTCTCCGCAGGTGAGAAGTCACCCGAATAGGAAAAGATATTTAAAACGCATCATGCCCTTATATAGTGGATCTACTGGACGTTGGGCATTTATTTTTTTGGTAAACCTGATATTGTCCTTAGAGACTGCCTTAAGCTCCGCTGACCAACTCTTCTTTAATTCATTCTTTTCCTGAAACACACCCTCCCAGACTTTAATATACCCAGAGGCTCAGGTGCAAACCATCATACTGATTCCATACAACATCAAAACCATCACAAAAATCATTTCACAAACCAGAAGGCATGAAGTTCACATCCCTTTTCCTTCTCATACCCAGTTTTTTTGCATTATGCATGGCAGATGTGGTTACATCAGCGTCGGAAGTCTACAATATTCCCAGCAGCGAAGATGCACTTGAGCCCATGAGTAGGAGTTTCTCCCTCTTGTATGATCAAATAATGGAAGCTTACTCCGGTGCTCACGCTAAGAGAGATCTCCTGGACTCCTTGACCGGCTTGCTTGGTGCACTCAACAACTCTGGAGTGATTATTCAGGTTCTACACGAAATTGCAGACTCGCCTGAGCAAATGAACACTTTGTCCAACTACATTCTCCAGGCGTTGGTGTCTGCGCTGACGAATACGGCCATGAGCGGTCTTAACATTACTGTCAACATCACAGAGATCTTGGCAGAGGTGAAATCCTCGGGTATCTTGGAGGACACCGTAGCAGGCCTCTTTCTAGACGAAGACCAAAGAAACGAGTTCACTGACAATTTAGGTGAGGTTTTGGTAAACAATACTTGGATTCCAAAATTGTTGTACACGGTTGGTGATACGGGAAAAATATCTTGGGAAACGATCTTTGACTTGGCAAGAAACACTGTCAGTAAAGACCCAGGCTTCAATGGCACCTCATACACATACAAGTACCAAAACTTATTCAAAAGAGACACTTCCAATGACTCATCTGAATATAGCGGGTCTTTGCTGTCGTTTATCAACAACATAGTGGGAAGTGCAATCAGCTCAGATGTTTTTGGAGAGTCAATTGGCAGTGTTTTGGCGGGGGTTAAAAATAGTGGCGTGATTATTCCTACAATCCAAGCTTCATTGGCCGATAGTAAGATTCAAAGAATGGTCGGCTTCATCGCCAATAAGCTCTACAACTATGGTGTGTTTGATCAAATACCCCTCAATGACATGTTGCAAAAGCTTAAAAGAGAAGGAACTTTAGCAAGACAAACTCAATCCCTCTTTGCAAATGATACGTGGTCTTACGTGATTGGAAATGTATTCTTAAGGCTTGAGCAACGAGGTGTCAACAATCAAATACGAGCTAATTTATACGGTCCTTAGATGACTTCAATAACTAATGATATATTATGCAAGTAACGAATTGAATGATATTTTCAAGGCCATAGACATATACAAAAGTCATTTTAACGCAATTTCAACACTGTCTCTATATTGCAAAAAGCTCCGAAATGTCTTCATATTGCAAGGTCTGTAAATCCACGCATATGCGTCATGCTGTTTAGAAAGAGAACGAGCTCATAATACCGTAACCAATGGTGACGACGCATGCAAAGGCGATGATTGAGGCAGGGACACCTCTAGTGATGAATGTGTTGACTGTGAGGTATCTTTTACCCACCTCATCTGTCATACTAATAGCAGTGACGTTAGGGAACCCAGACGTAGGCAATCCCATAGCTCCAGATGCAATCAAAGCAGTTCCCATAACCAAGATCAATGGGTGAGGATGTTGCATGGATTCACCGACCTCCTTAACCAAAGGAACGATGATAATGGTGGCCACAGTGTGAGAAATGAAGGTGGCAACCACCAAGATCAAAAGACCGAAGATGATGATGATGGCATACACGTCGAAATTCATCACCTTCTTCTGCAAAGAAGTAGCGATGGTAGCTAATAAGCCGGAGCTGGTGACTGCTCTACCCAAAGCCAAACCACCCATGGCCAACAAAATGATACTCCATGGGAAGTTGTTAACATCATCAACTTTCAAGAGACCGGTACCAAAGAACAAGACGATTGGGAAAATGGCAATGATACCGGAGGACCCAAAGGTATCCTCGAGTTGACTTTCGACACACCACAAGATAATAGTCAAGACAGTAACTGCACTAACGAAGTATTGCTTCGTTGTGAATTTGTCTTTGATTGGCTTGTACGCCTTGATTTTGGCGGTGGAGACCTTGAAAGTAAGAATCATCTCCAACCAAATACCCAACAAAGATGCAACAGAAACGGGAATGGCAACACCAAACCACTTGCCCCAACCGGGATTTGGGTTCATGTACTGAATTGCAATAACGTTTTGTGGGGAAGCAATGGGCGATGCCATACCACCAATGTTCGAGGCAAGAGCAATTCCCAAAACTAATGCTTGAGCAAAGTGAGACTCCGTAGGCAAGGTCCTCAAGACTGGTTGAATCAACGAGTATGCCAAGACTGGAGCTGCCACGTTCGAAATCCACATCGACAAAAACAAAGAGACACCCATGATGGCCAATAAGACATTGCGAGGCTTCACACCAGCAAATGCCAACATATAAGAGGAAACAACCTTGGCTATGTTGTACTTGGATAAAGCAGCAGCCAATGTAAACCCACCCAACAAGATCATGATTGTGGAGTTCCACATTTGACCCAAAATGTACAGGGAGGCAGCGGCTGCGTCCATTGGTCCATCACCAGCTTCGTTTTTCAAAACCTTACATGCAACCACAAGTAAAGGAACTAAGAATGAAGTGACCCACAATGGCAAAGCTTCAGTTGCCCAACTCAAAGCGGCTGTGGCCAAGACAGCCAAGCAACGAGCCTGTTGGAAGTCATTCATGGTATGCACGGTCATTAACACAATAAAGACGATGACAACTAACGCAATCTTAATCATTTGAGTGGTAAACAAAAAGCTAGGAAGCTTGACGTAATTGCGGTTGAAAAGGGTCCAGCCAAATGGCAAAGTCAACTTTCTCGTTCTCATATGGATTAAAGTGGTGAGGTAGCCTTCGTCACCCATCTTGCTCTTCCTAACAGCATCGTCATCGAGATGCAAGTTGTAGTTTCTTTTCTCTAAGGAAAGCAAGTCCTTCCAAACAGTGTTACGTTCCCAGACAATATGGTCTCTCAAGTGAGATTTCAATTCATCGCGTATAGCATTCAAGTCATGAGGAGACTCTAAGGAGTATTTGTCTGAAAGGTATGCATAGATCTTCACAATATGGTCGATATTGTGATCGAGGATTTCGGTTGTTTGTGGGTAAAAGGTTTTGGAGTTCAGAGGTAAATAGTTTTCGATGAAATCGGTCTTGATGGCGTAGTTGCAGGTCTTGTCAAACTTCTTGCAAATCTTGGTGAAACCGATTTTGTTCAATTCGATGTATGATTTCAACTCACTCAAGGAAATAAACAACGAAAGCGATCTTCTTTTCAACGTTATGCGCTTTTGTTTAGTGATATCAAAGTCGTCCTTGCCCAACAATGCAGAGTTGGAAATGGAGTTATGCTCATCCTCATCATCTTCATCCTCTTCATCGTCTTCCTCCTCGACCTCTCCCTTTTCGAGATCATTGTTGACGTCCAAGTGGTTAACAGTGTCGAACACAGAAGCGTTCGTAGTGGTTCTTTCCAACGTTGACTTGACATTGTATTGGCGATGAGGGTTGGATTCATACACACCGGAAGCGTGGTTAAAGTAAGCTTGAGTGAACAAAAAGTCATCGATATGCGAGCTGTTGGCCTCCAAGTCTTTGATGAGGTTATCGTACTGTTTAAGAATCTCAGTTTCCTTGCCCTTGTAAAACTTGTCAATCTTGCTCAATTCGTTAAGTAATTCCTTGGCAAATACGGGCAACGGATCGTTAGGGCTGTCACCGGAAACCATTGCTGCTGCTGCTGCCAAAGCATCTCCGTCTATGGAGCCAGCAATCGTGGACTGGTCAAGGTCAATCAGATAAACCTCTTCTTCATTCTTCCCTGAGCGGGTCTTCTCGGTATAGCCGCTCTCCAACTCATCTGGTCTTGCCGGCTTCCTTTTCTTGAACTTGCTGATCAACTTGGAAGGATTAAATCTCTCAGTCAACTCTTCTTCCTCAACGGTGTCTGTGCTAGAGTTGCCCTCCTTCTTGTCTTGAGTACTGCGAAGAGCTGCAATCAAATCGGAAATAGATGCATGATTTACTAGAATAGAGCCATCTTTAGGCTCGACATTCTCCAATTGTTTTTGCTGGGCCAAATAGATGACCTTCTTCAAGGCAGGATAATTCAAGTAGTAATCTTGCCATTCGGGCACAGCGTTGAACTTCAAGGAGTGAGAGAACTTCATTGGATTGAAAAAAGCCACGGTTCACTTACCTAGACAGAAAGCGTAAGTACTCGTGTGACCCTAAAATTTTTTTCTTGTCTGTCTGGCTTTAAGACTTTCTTTGGTTTCTTTTTTTGGCTTTCGTGCAGCTCGCATACAAATGAGGCCCACGTGGTGCGGAAACCACCACTTTATTAATGAGGTCACGTGTTTTACTTGGCGTTACAACAGTTCTGAGATCGTCAACCATGCTTGGTATAAAGCTCATGATGATTCTATTGTTAGCTTTCCAAAATAATTTAAGCGGTGTCTTCCAGATTACAGTCTTTCCATTCATATATGTGCATGAGTCCCTGAATTATTAGTGATGCTATCGATAAGATCGCACGCCCTTAGCTTACTGTCCGCATGTAGAGGACTTAGTTAAAGGCAGGTTCATCGCGCGGAGCATAGAAAAACTCGCGGAAGGCCGGTCTGTGTACCGTCCTGGTTTGCTTCCACGGCACATGACTAGCCATCACTGGGCGATGCCGTGCCTCTTCCAGCCCTCAGTACAGTTTTAGCCAAGCGTGTTGATGATTGGGGCCAGTGTGACTTCATCTAGCTATATGATTTTACCTGATGTACTTCGGAAAACGTAAAAAATAAAATTTGAGGTTGGAACTGACTTTTCACCGACTCTAATTTTAGGTTGTATCAATTCCAGCGGTGCAAGACTCTTTACTTAAGCGGGATGACCCTTCTATATTGTCTGGTGAGATAAGAAGCGAGGTGTCACGTGACATCTTTCTAACACGCGACTAGGTGGCCCATAATTACTCACCGCTCTAATAAGCCACTAAAGCTAGAGCCAAATGCCAGGATTCAGCTCTGGAAACATTCATGAGGGCGAATTCAATCCGTCTTCAAGCAGGCCTCAATTACCTATAGACACAGTTACCAATGCCACATCAGCCCAAATCTCAATTCGTTCGATGCTGCCTTCCATTTCAGTGAGTAACAAGAATGGAGATATCGAGAGGACAGAGGAACCAGCCAAGCACGATGACAATCACAACGATGCTTCTGACCTACATCAGGTCATCCCAATGGTTCACAAGTGGTCTCATACACATTCTATTCTCAGTGTGGTGGCAGCCCCATCGAAAGATCTCATAATATGCGGTACTCAGGATTCAAAGATCTTATTCTTCGAGATTTCCACATTTGCGTTGAAGCATACCGTTAATAATGGCGAACGCTCCAACAGTGCATCCATTCTTTGCTTGACATTAGACCCCGAAGACAACTTCTTGTTTAGCGCTGGATCGGACTCTTTGGTGAAAGTATGGGATTTGCGCCCTTTCAAAGATAAGCGTGCACCCCAATATGACATCAAGTGCACTCACTTAGTGTACTCCTCCGTGGATATAGGCGACATTTTCTCCATATCTTGGTCATCCTCCTTGTCTGCATTGTTTATTGGAGCTCAAAATGCCTCCATCCTGTGGTGCATTCTCGATCTCTACGCCGGAGACCAGCCCAAGCACGAGGAGCAATGCTTTATCAAGCTGTCAAAGTCTATAAATAGGCTTCCCCATATGAGATTTGATAAGTTTTTCGACTCCAAGGGTCCAGGAGGGTCGCTCAATAGAGTCCAAAGTGAACATCATATGTTAAACTCAGACCTCAAAGAGAATTCAGAGGGCCCTCTTTTGGTAGAGATCGAAAACGGTCATATAATCCAGTTCGCCCATAATGGTTATGTTTATTGCATGGAATTTCTATCCCTGAAAAATGCCCCTGGGTTTTGTGACTTGCAAAAAGACTCATTCAGTGCTTATTTGGCTACTTGTGGAGGAGATGGTATCCTCAAAATCTGGGGTATCTCTGCCGGTGCTCACGAAATCTTACGCCCTCAGGTTGTCGCCTCTTTGACTAATGATGAGTCAATTTTATCAATGTATGTGTCCGATTCATCTATATATCTTGGCCTAGTTGATTCGAGCATCAACATTTGGGATCTAACCACTTATCAATTGACGAGATCGTTTCACTTCAACTCGAGCTCGAAAAAGAATGACGAGATTCTCTCGCTATGCATTTTCAATGGCTTCATTTACAAGGCCACTAATATGGGGGGCTTGTGTAAATTTACAGCAAAACAAGATCTGTATGACCGGAGCATTGGATCCAAGGATCCCAGAAGCTGCCTGATGGATTTGAATCTAGACTATTTAACCGACGCCAGTTTGGACGAACATGATGGCAATTCTGTTTTTGCTGTACAGACTTTCAAGTTGTCAGGATCGACATATTTGATTTCAGGAGGTACTGGATCTTTGTGTTTATGGAACATTACCAATGTGGGAAGCGATTCTCGTGTTTCAGGAGAATCTGAATTAATCTCGGGTAGCACTCATTCTGATGATTTGAGTAATGAGCATCTTTTGGAGTCCCTTGAAACAGTCATAACTTTCAGGACTATATCTAAGTATCCTGTCTCATACTTAGAAGAATCAAGGCAATGTGCAAGATTTTTTAGTAAGCTTTTCATGAATCTCGAAGCTTCTGAGACCAAACTCCTTCCCGTTCCGGATTGCAACCCCATTGTTTACGCCAGTTTCAAAAGGGATAATGTGAATGGTTTATCTGAGAAGCCTAATAGAGTACTTTGGTATGGTCACTATGATGTTGTCGATGCGGTTCAAGACAGTGAAAGATGGGGCAACGATCCTTTCAAGTTAACTGCTAAAGATGGTCGCCTTTATGCGAGAGGGGTAAGTGATAACAAAGGACCCACTCTTGCAGCTATATACGCTGTGGCCAAGCTCAAAAGAGAAGGAAAACTCTCCACGGACGTTACCTTTCTTATAGAAGGCGAGGAAGAATGCGGTTCGGTCGGTTTTCAAGCTGCTGTCAATAAGCATAAAGACGTAATTGGTGAGATTGATTGGATCATGTTGTCCAATTCTTATTGGCTTGACGATGAGATTCCCTGTTTGAATTACGGTTTGCGAGGAGTTATCAATGCATCGATTTCCGTCCATTCTGAGAAACCTGACCGTCACTCAGGCGTGGACGGTGGTGTTTCCAGGGAACCTACAATGGACTTGATCCAGATTTTGGGTCAATTAGCGTGTCCAGAAACAAACAAGATCAAAATTCCGGGCTTCTATGATGATTTGCTTCCGCTTGATGATTCAGAATTGCATCTCTTTGAGAAAATCAGGAAAGCTGCAAAGACACGCGGTGTGCCTGAAACAAACTTGGACTCGCTTCTAGCAAAATGGAGAAATCCCTCTCTCACTGTGCACAGGGTGGATGTGTCGGGTCCTGTGAACAATACTGTGATTTCCCAGACAGCTAGAGCCTCGATTTCAATGAGAATAGTTCCCAACCAAGATTTGACAAAAATCAAAAGCATGTTGGTACAATACTTGAATGAGCGTTTCAATGCATTGAATTCTGAGAACAAGATCTCGATTGATATATTCCACGAAGCAGAGCCTTGGTTGGGCGACCCCAATTCTTTGGTCTATAAGCTTCTCTTCGAGAAGATGAAGAAGAACTGGGGCGCTTCAGTACAGGAACCTCTTTTTATCCGTGAGGGAGGCTCCATTCCTTCAATCAGATTTCTTGAAAAAGCATTCTCTGCCCCAGCTGCACAAATTCCATGTGGACAAGCTAGTGATAACGCCCATCTTAAGGATGAGAGGCTCCGGGTGCTTAACTTATTCAAACTCAGGGATATTTTGCATGATACCTTCAAAGACTTGGGATTAAGGCATTATGCGGCTTGATACTTATCTGAGATTAGTCACAATTATTTTTAACCGTAACCCCACTCACAATTTTCGGAAACTTTCTGTGCCATATCTGGTAATTTCCAGTGGCTGTTTCCGTACTCATTGGTACAGCAGTTACATCTTCTATCTCTAAAACGCTCTTTGTCGTCGTGTTCCTATCGAGGAAGATAGGATACATATCTAATATAATATTTATATATTGCCGAAAAAGAGAGAACCACAGTGTTCTTATCCTTCAAATCAACAAAATCCCCGAATGACCAAATTTATGAATGAGAATATACGCACCTGCAACTACAGAAAGTATTATCTCCACCTCAGTATTTGCAAATCTGCTCCTTACGTAAACTTTTTTTCAATTATCGGGTCCATGGGCCTCCAAAGTAAGGTGCTAAGCTTTTTCAAGCAATTCAAGGTATTGCGAAATTATTTATCCATTGCGCATTGATGTCAGTTAAATAAGGTTTCCTTCTTTTATGCAACTGAGCCCCGAGCATAGTGAAGTGGCAAGCATTGAGGTTCAACCCATTAGTCAACGGACCCCTCGGTCAGGTGGAAGCGCCTGCAATCTACTGACTTGTATAGAAGCACGAACTTTCTCAAACAATGCATAACTCGCTGTAAACCCCTCGAGCGGGTGGTTAATATTATGTTCGGGCTTTTGTTCCCTCCTAAGTTTAATCTTCGCCAGCAAGACCAGCGAGCTGCATTTAATGTGTTCGACAATCTTCATATCTGTTAAATTGTGAGTGGTCTGATCTGGATAACAAATCAGAAGGCTGTAGACGAGGGTGGCAGAAGAGACTGTAGAATAGGACTGTAGAAAACAGGAATTAGGCAAGCACAAGATGCAAAGTGAAGATTACACACTCGAAAAAGCTCATATTCTAATTTCGTACGTCTTCAGTGACTGCAAGCACTCTACTAGACGAGCCCGATCGTCAGCTCCCCAATGTTGCAGGTCAGATCGGAAAGGATTGCGAAAACCGCCAGCGGTGAGCAAATCCGCAATATAAATCTAAGTATGGATTATCATGGCCAAGCTCTTTATAGCCTGGTTGCTTAATAGGAAGGACCATGACCAAATTTCCATGTTTCAAGTATAAACGCTTTAAGTATCGACGCTTTAAGTATTGGCGTTTCAAATATACGTTTTGAACCTCGATCATGATCTGCTGTGAGTTGTGACACTTGGACCGACAGGGTCGGTAGCTCTATCATCGATCGGACCATCCATAGTAAGCTTTCGCACGAATATATCCAAACCCGAAATTACAGGCGAAAACTACAATGATCAAGAAAGCAGCCACCGATAGAAACTTGAAGCTGAGGGGCTCGATCAAAGAGTTGAGCAAAATTCCAATGGTCTGAGCACTGATCAGCGAGCGGTTTCCCCCTTTGAACGGATCCTGGTTCATGCATCTGGCCCAGCGGGCACACATCTTTTCAAGCGCGGGGACTATCAAATCTGGCGAGCAATTGTTCTCTCGGTAAGATCTTTCACACAGGGCAATTTCCACTAGAACATTGTTGGCTTCTACCTCCATCTTGTGCGCCACATCTGCTCGAATGGCCTGGATCATCGACACCACCACGTGTAATGCATACGCGGAGAGAAACATGTTGATCAAGAGCTGCAAATACGAAGATAAAACGTACGGCGTCTTTTCAGCAGGAGTGGCAGCAGAATCCCAGGGCAGTGGAAGCATGCGATGAAATGTGACTTGGCGCACATCAGCATTTTGCTCACACGCGCCTTCTTCAGCCACCTCTCTATGTAGCAGTAGCAGGCCCAGGTTAGGCTTTGGGGCCGAATTTCGCATCAGCCTGTGAGAAAGCTTTCTCACAGGCTGATGGTTTTGATTGCTTTGGTGGCCATAGTTGTTCTGGCTGTTTGGTTCGTATTGATTGTTGCTGTAGTAGTGATGATGGTGGATCTGCAAAGAGCTTGACCCAGGTAAGCCCCCAAAGATGGAGTTTTCCACGGGTGGAATACTATAATCGGTTGGGCCAAGGCCACCCGTAACTCCACTTTTACCCAGTTTCCACGGCTGGTCTCTTACATCGTTCCTCCATAGACTGTTCATTTGAGAGTGGCTGGAGGTGGTCTTGCCATCAGACGTGTCAAACTCGTAATCATGCTCGTCATCAGAGGGGTGGTGTGGCGTTGCTTTCAAAAGCTTTCGGGGCATAAGAGCATATCGGGCTCCTAGTTCTGTGGGGTTGAGTGTTTCTAGGAATAGTGAATTACCTTCTTCCTCGTGGCGCCCTGTATCTTGGTCGTCCTTGTATACCTCGTCTGTTGGGTATGCCCTTTCTTCCCTCAAAGACCCATCAATACTGTCAATATCCATCAAGTCATCCGAGTCATCATGAGCCTCTGCAGTATCTGGTTGGATGGAGCGACGAGATTCTCCAATGGAAAGCGAGTATATGGCAGCACCGATTTCATCAAAAGACTCCATTTTAATTCAGATGTACGATGTTTTCAAGCAGAGAGTGTGGCCAAGCCTAGTGAACTCGGTTTGCTATGAAGAGTCTGCTTCCAATATCTTTCCCCGCTGCCAGCTGGTGTTGATATGGAAGATGTGGAATACACCACGCGCATGAAGACATCTCTCAGATGCGCATCGCACAATAAAATTTCAGCTCCAGAAATCCAAGCGTATATCATGGGATCCAAGAGAAAGAGAGACGAGAAGAAGAAGGACTTCCAAAAGCGCAAGCTTAAGGTCGGTAAAACCGCCGCCAAACCCGATAATTACACCGACACTTCCTTCACCGCAAGGTCCATCTCGCTTCCCAACCAGACCATCGCTAAGAAACCCGCCGAGAGTGCTCCTGGAAACCCCGAGGTGGATCTTACCCACCATCTTCTGCTAACAAAGCATCACCTGGCTACCACGAGGAAAGAAGTGCTCAACTTTATTGAAAACCACTTGCCCTCTAACACTTCGCTCTACAAGCAAATACTCAGTCTGACGCTATCGTTAGTCACGGACTCTTCCCAATCTGTACGAGAGGCGTTTGTGTCGCTTCTATCTGCCTGTTCCGACAAACAACCGGGATTCCTTGAGTTACACATGCGTTCGATCGTTCTTTTTGTCCACTCTGCCATGACTCATATTCAGGTAGCAGTCCGCAGTACTTCGACCAGGGTCTTGGGTGTGTTGGTCGACAAATCCCCGAAGGCTTTGGTGCGAGGACATTTCGTCAAGACGCTCCGGAGTTATTTTTCGTTGATGTCGTGGAACCTTGGAAAAGACCGTCAATCTGTGTCTCTTGCAGTCAGTTCAGATTCGCTAGAAGGCCGTGGGCAGAAAGCCCGTGTCAATCATATTAGCGTGCTTCGAAAGTTCCTCAAAGCATCGCTTTTCGAAGAAGAAGACTCTACAGATGTGTTGGCCATCGACTGGTCCAAATGCTCTACAATCCATTGGCAAACGCCGAAGTTCATGATACCCTCAAATCCTCAGGCATACGCACAATTGAAGCTCTACGTTGACGAGATTCCGGCCAGCATCACCTCCGAGACTCCCGAGGGCTCTCTCTCTCTTGCTGATATCGACAACATATCAACTGAGGATCAAGAAACAAGGAGGAAAATAACTCTAGATATCTTTTTAGGCCCTCTCAAAGCCAATCTCTTCAACGTCGCCAGAGAGGGCGGGGAATTGGGCAAAGAAGCGCAAGGCTGCATTGCAACGTTGGAGAAACTAGAGAAGGTGAGTGCCTCTAGCAATACTAATTAGCATTTACTCCTAACTAGCATTTCTGGCCAAGCTAATTATTGATCTCGATAATACCATAAACGAAGCATCTTTCAGTGCTTCAACTTCTAAAATTATAGGGATTCGGTAATTCATAATAGCATTTTCTCATGCTAGCCTGATCCTTAAACCTATATTCAATCTCCTCTTTAGTATTGCAAGATGGACTGACCCTGGTGTATCACGTGCGCAGGTCGGGCCCTTCTCGGTGCACAACATCTATCCATCAAGTGCACTCCATTTAACCATGTTTCGCCGAATCACAATTGCAAGTTCCCGTTCAACGGCAATCAGGCCGGGCATCCACATCCCCCAATATTCTCGTCTGTTCAATGTTTCTGTTGTGGCTTTGAAGAAGAAGGGGAAGAAGGCCGAAGTTTCAGCCGCTGCCGATTCTACAGAGCCCCCGCTGCTCGACATGGACGAATTATCCAATAAATTGCAGCTGGTTGTAGACAAGTTTGTCAAGCAGGCCAGTGAGTATAAGATGGGCAAGACAAGTCCACAGATCTTCGACCATCTTCAGGTTAAAACGGCTGATGGGGACCTTCCATATACTGCGATTGCGCAGACCACCATCAAGGGCCGTAACTTCCTTATGACTGTCTTTGATCCGGCCAATGTAAGCAGCGTTATCAATGCTGTCTTGGCTTCAAACTTGAACTTGAACCCTGTTGCAGACCCTTCAAATAAGCAAGTATTGAAGGCCCCCATTCCTCCAGTCACTACGGAGTCCAAGAAAGAAAGAATTAAAGAGTTGAAGGCTGCATTTGAGAAGTTCAAAAATGGTCCAGGGGGTTCAGCCAAAATCCCCAGCACTTTATCTGCAGTCAGAGCCGATGTGAAGAATAAAATTGCTAAGAAGAAGAAAATGACAGGTGAAGAACAAGAGCTCTGGAATGAATATGAGAAGCTACACAAAAAGTTTGTGGATAAACTCAGTGACACTTTTAAAGCTGCAGAAACTGCTATCTTGAAGTGAGACAATCGACATCTAAAAGATCGTACCTTGTCGGACAAATAACCTTTTCTTGTGTTTGTCACACCAGCTAATAATCCGCAAGCTTTGCTCAATTATCATTTTTGAAGAAACCGATCCTGTGCACAAGCAATAAAACTGGTATTTTTCGTCCGTGAGAAGAAATCCAGTTATCAAATTGTCTTCTTGTTGCCACCTGGTATATGTCAATTTGCGGCCATTTCCTGCGTCAGTCTCCTTGTAACTTGTCGAATTGATCAAGTTTGTATAAAGGTATATCAATTCGAACAGACTTTTCAACGTCTCAAAATCAGCAGACTCTGCTAATTGTAAGTAGTCGTCCATAAAAACCTGATTAAAATCCTCTCGCTTGTATATGAAATGCTTTATCGTTGATATCTTCAAGTAATCCAATACCCAATTTGCTCGAAGATTCTGGGAGAGTTCTTTTCCTAGACGAGGGTCGAGAGCCTTGGATCTGCTGATTTTAGAAATCAAGTTATCGGCAACTTCTTTCATCTCGTAAAACGAGTTTTTGCTTCCGCTCAATAAAATCAACGTCAATGGTTTGCTCAAACTCTTGATTGTAAATCGCCGCAAGTAGCAATATAAGAATCCAGAACTATTAAAGTTTGGCATGCATAATGGGATCCACAAATCCATCGACTTCTCGTGCGAAAGGGTTTGGGAATACAAGCTTGTTGTTGCCAAAAGCGTCAAAATATCCTGGTTGCAAAGCTGATGATTTTTGGGTCTTAAGTAAGATACCACCTTGTCATCGAGCGTAACGAAACCAAATAGAAGATCGGAAGCCAAATACTTTTCGTCGAAATTGACTCCGAATGTCCCATGGAAAACCGAAGCTAAGTCTGATTCCTCCTTAGACGCCTTGACCTTCTTTATAGAAGCAAAGATTTCATTGAGTTTCGTTCGGGAAGTGTTGGTAATTCTTGCACATTGAACGGCGTTACCTAGAAGAGACCTCAAGTAAAAGGAGCTGTCAAGAGCATAGTTTCCGTCTTCGTCAGTATAAAACCCATAAGTAAGTAGCATGGCCAAAGTATCAAGGACAGTGTAGTCCTGTGAAGACAAAAGCTTTCTTAGATCGAAGTTCATGCCTCTTTTGAAGTTTTTGACTATGACAGACTCGCTGATCACGGCTAGAATGTAATTGTGTAAAATGCTGAGTTGATTCTCGAGAATTGAATCAGTAAGCACACTCGAGGGAAACATTTCATGGGGTATCTTGGTGACTGCCACTAAGATCAATGGCGACTTGACCATGACCACCATCTTGAAATCTCTCAGCTGGATCTTTTTAAATTGCTTGCCCAAGCCTTCCTGAAAGCTTGAAATAATTGTGGTTATAAGTCCCATGTATCCCAATAGCACCTCGTCGTCTCCGTTCAAAGAGTATATTAGCTTTCCTGCGGTAGAAAGCATAAAGAAGTGCTTGAACTTCTCATTGAGGTTCTTGCCCCGTTTATCAATGATTATGCCACGCTTCAAAAACTCTTCGTCGAGTCTTGTATTGTCCGCACTGAACACGTTGTAAACATCCGCTTTTCTTTTATCCTGTATGGGTCGTCTCGGGGAATCTAGGACCAAACTTCCTAGGAAGTCTGCTAGTTGGCCTCTGTCATGAGTATCTGATAGGATATCATCATCTGAGGAGCACACGCTTGGCAATGTCGGGCTACCAAAAACGGATGCTATCGTCGGTGGAGAAGGGTCCGTATGGTCTAGGCGGAAATCTTGCTCTAGATTAGAAAGCTCAGCTTGATCAGCACTAGCTAGCGTGACTGCCGTCGTGGCTCCAGAGACATGGGAGTTGGTTGCCAGAAGGAGGTTTGGAGACGTTTGAATGGAATTACTTATCAATGCAGGATTAACATGGAGTTCTTTGGTGCCTCTGTTTTCGGAAGTGGGCATATCACCTATACGGCTAAACGCTTTCGTTGTACCTGTGAGAGCGGTATGTGGAGCGCGCTGCAGATCGAGAGATAGCGCAAGATAGTGTTTATTACCGTCCACTTCTGCTATTTTATTGAGACTATTAGCACTACTAGGTTACGCACTACAATAGCACTATCTTATTAGGTAATATTATATTGAGCACTATTGTACACTCTGAATGTTGCATGTTTATCTGCGGAGGAACATGTACCAAATGATGAACACGAAGAACAAGCCTGCGCCCACAATCGGAACGTAGCCTTTGATCAAGGCTTCGAAATTGATCCTCTGTGCCTTCTTGCGGTACTTGATGGAGTCATTTCTCAAACTAGATGATAAATCGCTCATTTGGTCTAAGGAATCGCCTCTGTATAATAGGTCCTCGATGTTTTTGGTCATGACTTTCTTGACGTCCGCCAAGTCTGTGTTCAAGCGGTCAAGATTGGACTGCGCCCGTTGGTCCTGATAGATCTTCTTGGTCTTGCCCAAGAAGTTGTCAAAGGAGCTGAACCCAAACGGTCTGGCGGTATTACTCAAGGCCTCCCGGCCATGAATATGGTTAAACTCATTGCTGATCTCGGTCAAGTACAGGAAGGCTAGTCTTCTTGGGTATGATTTGTCGCAGATCGTAAGGTAAATGATGTTGTTGCTGATCAAATAGTGGATGTTGTAGGAGCCTGATTCGATGGTGGCCTGTGGCTCTGAGTTGGGCGTCACTCTACTTATGATAATCTTGCACTTCTTTTTCTGCTCGTTTAATTCACGATCCGCCGAATTATCCACTGACCCACAGAGGGGAAGGGCTTATAGGTTAGTAGGAGAAAGAGATGACGATCATTAGTGCCTTAACATACCGTCATATCTGTAAATGAGAGTCGATTGAACCATAGTGATGGAGTGCGTGCGGGAACACGTACTTGTTATCTTCGTCGTTTGTTAGCGAGTTCTTCGCACCTTGCATCTACCTGCACGTCACATGACCTACTTGTGAGGCTCTTCATCGTGTGCGCCAATTCTGAGGTACACAATACATAGTCTATGCTAGCATTCTTTACAACAGAAACCTAGCTAATAGCACTTTTCCATCATTTTAACATGGACTTGTCAAATCTATCCAGCAATCTTCCGCCATCCAAGCCTCTTGAAAAAGTTTCTCTTCGAGAAATGAGCAAGGAGCTCACGGGGGAGTTCAAAAATGCAGCCAAATCAGTTGCCTCTTTGTACAGTGCAAAGGGGGGCGATCCCGCAGAGGTAAAAACAGAATTTGCCAATGCTGCTAAAGCAGTGGCGTCTCTCTATCGTCACAGCTCGAATTCCAACGTGCTTCTGATGCACAAGGGTTATTTGGAATGCTTAGATGACTTGCTTGACAAAATCTCAAATGCAGAGGACATTGAGAACTGGGTTTTGACCAAACGTGCTGAGCTCACGAATATGTATAAGCACAAAGAAAACAAGGAGCCCTCTGCGGGAGCTGCCGTGGCCCCGCAAGATGTGCTAAATATTGATCACACAAGTGAGTTTGACTTCGACTTTCCCCTGGAATTGTCTTCTAGCTTGCAGTTCAAGCCCAGTTTTCCTCCCTTGTCCGTGACATATAAGCGCAAGAACCGTTCCGAGACAAGGCACAAACTGAAAGGTTTCAGTCATGATGCCAGTAGCAGCTACTCAGACGAAAGCGAGTACACTGACTCTAGCGACGAAATAGAAGTTAAGAAGAGGCGGGGACCAAGTTCACACCATGAGGCCTTCAAGCGGAGAAAAATGGGCTCTCCAAGCGATGCAGAGTGAATTCTTTCTTCATTCACTGGGTTAAGTGATTTTTTGGGCCGGATCTACAAGATCATATATATACTCCATTAATGCATGTCTATTCATGGGCTAGTATCCAAAAAGCCCATCAGAATTATCTCCGAATTCTTCATCGTAGTCATCAAAGCTTTCATCTGTATCATCTTCACCAGAGCTAGAACTCTCCACAGCAGACTCTACCAATCCTTCTAATGTCAAGCAAAGCAAAGTGTCACCCTTGGACTGTGTTCCTTTGGCAACTTCATGGGTTGATTCAACGTAACAATTCGTGAGTTTGGACTTGGATTGGATGCAAGCACCGTGACCGATGATAGAGTTCTCTAGTTGAACGTCATTTTCAATAGTCACGTTGTCAAGAATGATGGAGCCAGTTAACTTGACCCTCTTGCCTATCTTACAGTTGGCACCGACCACAGAGCGTTTAACATTAGTTTTTTCGCCAATCACCGTGTTTTCACCGACCATGGCATCAGCACCAATGATCGCGACCAACTTGTCTTTGGAAGCTGAAGTTTTTCCACCTGCGTTTTCTCTCGCTTGCACCTTCAAGAAGGCTCTGTTGGCTTCCATGTACACCGGTAACGTATTAGCTCTAAGAAAGTTTGCTTCATCGGGGGTTACAAAAAAACCCACAGTTTGACTGCAATTAGGACTCTGCCATTCCTTTCTGGCCAAGTCACGGATAATCTTAATTAAGGGTCTCGACGAAAAGTAGGACTCAGTAAATTTGTCGGCGTTGTCGCTAAAAGTTTTGAATATTTGGTCAGAGTTAGCAAAAAATATGGAACTGTTCAAAAGCTTAGTGCTCACGATTGTCTTGGGGCGAGACCACATCAACTGCGTTCTGATCTTAAAACCTTTATGGAAATTCACGTCATCTGTAGAGTAGTAATCCAAAAACTGAGACTTTCCAGTGGGCAAGTCTGCGTAAAGAGTATAGTTTTTTGGAAAAACTTTGTTTTTCTTGTCTTCGATGTCCAAATTGTTTTTGTAGTATATTAACACACCCAAGTCGGTATCCTCTCTGCATCTGAAAGCTTCAATTAGCACTTGTGGCGGCAAGTTGGTGATGAAGTCACATGGTAGCAACACAAAGTTTTCACCCACTTTGATATTGTCACCTTTGTACAAAAATTGGAAGATCTCACCACTTGAAGTTCCGGCAAATTTGGTCACTGATATGGAGTTGACAAATCTCTGCAAATCGCTTTCGGATCCTGAGCTGTTTGAGGAGTCTGCTGATGACTTTTGGTTTTTGTACACTTTCAAGGAGCCTTCAATTTCCTCTGCAGATTCGTCATCACACATGATCGTAACTCTGTTAAAGAAAGCCTTCTCACACCAGTCCAAAACATATTCAAACATTGGTCGGCCAGCTAAAGGCATGAGGGCCTTCGGCACACCTGTCGAGCGGACCTTGGAGAAGGGCGTAAGTTGCTTGCCCGGCCCACATAATATGATAGCGTGAAATTCCATGCTGAGCTTTGACAGTACAAGTAGCCGCTAAATCTAGATTTTTTCGTGATGATAGAGAAGGTCATGTGACCACATCTACATTTCGAGAACCGCTCTTCTACCTCTTTTAAAAAAGTGGTAAATTCGGAGATTGCTCATAATTGAAAGCTCCAGATCAACTAAAATCGAATTTACACAATTTATAATTGGCTTAGGTGTGAACCGTGTGCCTCTAGTCCACCCTAACAGGACTGCACTTTTCGAGCGCGCACGACCTTCTCCAGGCTCAATCAGCTATTATCGCAAGTGGCGATTAATACAACAATCAATCATGAGCGAAGAAAATGACCCCCTCTTGGAGGCATTGCAAGGTGGAAGCGGTGATAACAATGCCAATGAGCAGCCCAGCTCCAATGAAGTCGAGGAATCTGTCGAAGATCAAGAAAGAAATAAAGCATTATCTAAGTTTAAAGACAAGTTGATCGAGCACAGAAAATGGGACGCTCGACTCAAGGAGTTGCGTTTGAGTATGCGAGATATGGAAAAGAGTTACGAGAAAACAGAGAATGACATTAAAGCTTTGCAATCTGTTGGGCAAATAGTCGGTGAGGTATTGAAGCAATTAACGGATGACACATACATTGTGAAAGCCTCTAGTGGGCCACGTTACATCGTGGGATGTCGTAACACAATCAAAAAGGAAAGCTTACAAAACGGCGTCCGTGTGTCTTTGGACATGACCACCTTGACCATTATGCGTATTTTGCCCAGAGAAGTCGACCCGTTGGTTTACAACATGACCACGTTTGAGCCGGGCGAAATTTCCTTCAACGGAATCGGTGGCTTAACCGAACAAATCAGAGAATTGAGAGAGGTGATTGAGTTGCCATTAAAGAACCCCGAGCTTTTCACCCGTGTGGGTATTAAGCCTCCTAAAGGTGTCTTGTTGTATGGCCCTCCAGGTACAGGTAAAACATTGTTGGCTAAAGCAGTGGCTGCTACTATTGGAGCCAACTTCATTTTCTCGCCTGCATCTGCTATTGTGGACAAGTATATTGGTGAGTCTGCACGTTTAATTAGAGAGATGTTTTCTTATGCCAAGGAACACGAGCCATGCATCATTTTCATGGATGAGATAGATGCCATTGGTGGGCGCAGATTCAGTGAAGGTACCTCAGCCGACCGTGAAATTCAAAGAACTTTGATGGAATTGTTGAATCAGATGGATGGTTTTGATACATTGGGTCAAACAAAGGTTATCATGGCTACAAATAGACCCGACACTCTTGATCCGGCGTTGTTGAGAGCAGGAAGATTGGACAGAAAAATCGAAATCAATTTGCCAAACGAAGCAGGAAGATTGGAAATTTTCAAAATCCACACGTCTAAGATCTCTAAACAGGGAGACTTTGATTTCGAGGCAGCCGTTAGAATGAGTGATGGATTCAATGGTGCAGATATCAGAAATGTCATCACAGAGGCAGGCTTCTTCGCAATTCGAGACGAAAGAGACTACATCATTCAAAATGATTTGATGAAGGCTGTCAGAAAGGTTGCTGACGTCAAGAAATTGGAGGGTAAGCTAGACTACGAGAAATTGTAATCGAATCCACCCAAATAAGTATTCTTGTTGTATACTCAAATGACGTACAATCGTAGCGAGGGCGCAAGTAATGCAATTGCTACGAAACAAAGATGGAGGTAACGTAAGTCGCTTACTTTACGTGTATATACATGCGTTTTATATGCAACAAGATGACCAAGACTGGAACTACTCCGAATCTCTAACTGGCGTTTCTGGAGCCTTTTTTCCCGAGTTCGACAAAGCCTCCAAATGGGCCAAGAGTGCCGGGTTTTGAATCTTGGATAAGTGCTCAGCCATTTTGGATCCAATGAATTCCTGGACCTCTTCTGACATGGGTTGGACGGTTCTCTTGGGCGCAGCAGCTTTCTTGGCCAAATAGATCTTCTGCTCAGTCGAAAGTGGCATTTGCGGAGCGTTGAGTTTTCTGGCCTGAGTTTCCGTGAGTTGCTTTCTTTTGTACGAAGAGTAGGGGTTTCTAAGCTCGCGTAAGAGTCCAGCCGGGAGTGGAGACTTGGCGATAGTTTGGAGTTCAAAAGTCTTCAACATAGCACTTTCCTTGCTGGTAGACAAGGCATCATCTTCAGGTTGTGATGGCGGTCTGGGCCAAGGGATTTCAATGGATGGGTGGTGTTTGACGAATCTGCGTGGCAACCATCTCTTGTAATTGTCATCGTAATATCTTCCCTTCATTACAACCTTATCTGCAACAACGTAAGAGACGTTACCCTTTTCGTCTCTGTCTTTTGCGGCCAATTTAACATGCGCCTTAGGAATGGACTCAGGATAGTCCATAAGATGACTTGTTTGGTTTGCGATCCACAAGGCTTTAGGTATGATACTCTTCTTGAGCACATCGGTCAAGAGAACTGAGTCTGTTCGTGCACTATACTGGAGTACCGACGAGATTTTGCCTTTGTGTTCACCTTCTGAGATGTAAACTATGTCACCCGTGGCAATGCCAACATCTTCCAATTTACTCAGTCTTTCATGTTCAGGGACATATGTTGAGTTGTCCGATTCAAGGGTGGGCAAGTTGAATTTCAGAGTCTGCTTTAAAAGGATTCGACGGAGCTCCTCCGGGTATTTGTCGATATTTTTCTGGAACCGCTTGCTAGCAGTGTTCCAAGACATGGTATGGTTCTATGGTTACGTTTATTGTTGTTAGTGCACTACACCGAACGAGTAAATTGAAAAAATTTTTGAAGTCACGTGATTCCCGTTATCACTCCGCGCTCACGCTGAGGGTCGCTTTAGTCAGTGCAAATACTGATAAACTCCTGCTCGTTGACTAAATGTTAGTAAATCATCGGGGCATTTGCCGTTTCTCAATTGAGACTCGACTCATCTTCTTCATATCTCAAGTGAGATAGCTTTCGCAGAAACGTATACATACTCTCTCCATCTTCATCTAGGTCGAACTCATCTATCATGGCTCGAAGCTCCTCATCCGTCAAGTTCTCCCCAAGCTCTTTTGCAACCCTCTTCAAATTCCTGAAACTGATCTTTCCTGTATTATCATCATCAAAGAGCTTGAATGCCCTTCTTATTTCTTCCATAGGATCTCGGCTTAGAATTTTTTCGCCAACTATGTTTGTTAGTAAAGGTCTTTCGAACGTACAGATTCAATCAACATACCAGCATGGAAGAAATTTTCATAGGAAATGAGGTTCCGGTTATCACTATCATACTCATGAATTATGTCTAAAACTTCTCTCTTGCTTAGTTCAAACCCCAAAGCACGGAGTGCTACTTTCAATTCGTGATAGTCAAGCAAACCATCATTGTTCATGTCAAAAAGAGAAAATGCCTCTCTAATTTCTTGCTTCTGCTCATTGAGTAGCTCGGCCCGAAGATTCCCTAAGCCTTTCTTCTGCATGGTATTATTTACTCCGGTGGAAGACATTTCGAATGGAGTATAGCGGCGTGTGGATCATAATGTTTTGTTTCCATTGCAAAGGTGCGCGCAGCTGACGCGCAGCTGACGCGCTTGTTTAACCGACTTGACCCAACTTGGATTCTCTTGGCACCAATCGTGGAAAGAATCCTCCCTTGAAACGGATAGCCCAGCGATCCCTTGAATTAATCGTTAGAGCGTACTCGAATTTTTGTCTTGATTGCCATCTATTTCGCGTCTGGGGAATTGAATCCTCTTGCATCCTCACTCAGAAATGACGGATGTTACTTTAGGTCAGCGAGTGACAGTCAGGGGACATTCGGGCATAGTACGTTTCTTTGGTTCTACGGAATTTGCGCCGGGTGATTGGGTTGGAGTTGAATTGGATACTCCACAAGGAAGAAACAATGGTACCGTACAAGGTGTGAAATATTTTGATTGCAAAAACCCAGGTGACTATGGGATATTTGTCAGGCCAGCACTACTCAATGACAACATGCTGCACAGCAGCAGCCCACATATTGCTCATGTTGTGAATAAGTTGCAGTCTAAGCTAAAGACTGCCATGGAGGAGATCAGCAAATACAGAGGTACAGTCACCGGCCTCGAGACTGAAATAGCCAAGTACAAACTACTAGCAGAGGACCTTGAAGCCTCTCTTGAGAAGTCTACTATTAATGAAGAACAGTTGCAGTCTAATAATGAAATTCTTTTAGCTGACTTGGATTTGTTGAAACTGAAATTTGAGGAACTTCAACATGACCATTCTCTTCTTCGCGAAGAATTAGATCTACATAAAGATTTGGAAGAAGCTATAAAAGCCCAGGAACTCGATGATGCGGTCTCAAAAGAGGATTTCATGATTTTGGTTCAGAACAACAAGAGGTTAGAGGTTGCACTTTCCTCCGTGAGGAAGATTTCAGCCGAAACCGAAGCGAAATTGAAGCTGCAGATTTCACTGCTTGAAGAACAACTTTCTAGAAACTCGGCTGTTCAAAATTCTATGGATGTGTTAAAAAAAAAGCTAGCTGCCTCTGAAACTGTTGCTCAGCTGCTTCAAGAACAACTTGAAAATGTTGCAGATCTGGACCGTATAATCGAGCACCTTACACTAGAGAATGAGGAATTGCAAAACACAGTGAAAGAGCTTACACAATCTGTGAAGGAATTTTCTGAGTTACATCAGCTCGAGAAGTCTATTGGAGACAGTCAATTCGAAGTCGAAAACAAATTGAAGCATGAAATTGAAGCTTTATTAGAAGAGGTCAATCACAAAAAATCAGTGATTCTGCGTTTGCAGTCAATTAATGAGAAACTTGATGCAGATTCAAAGAAAGCACATCAAAATTTGCTGGAAATCAAAGACACTTATAGGGAGAATGAAATGGAAGTCATGCGGCTCGAGGTGAAAAAGTCCAAAGCAAAAATGCTTGGCCTCAACTTGACGAATTCATTCCTTGAAACATACTCCGATGCCATTGCTCGCTTACAGGCACAGTTGGTGAGAGATGATTTCAAGCCGCAATTTGAAATAATATTGCAATTGAAAATGATAACAAGTCACTGCTCAGTGATAATAGAACATATGACGAGATTGCAACATTCTTCCTCTACTCTTCGGTCTATTTTGTTGCTAAGAAGGTTATTTTGTGCCGCTCACCTTATTTCCCTCCTTGTGAAACATGATTCTGATGGCGATATATATTCAATTTCTTTAAATGAATTCGTTGCCGACGCAATTCAAGGTATCAAAGCAGTCATGAATCAATGTCAAGAAGGTGACTTTGAAGACTTGAACCTTTCGTTTGTCTCTCGTTTCATAGAAAAGGCGAATAAGCTTTCTCAAAACAAAGTCATAAACTTGGACAGAGTGATAGGAAACATTTTCCGTATGAGTGAAGAGTTGGAATGCTGCAAGTTGAATCTTGCCCTTGCTCGAATTCAGTACATTCAGTCCACAGGAGAATTTGGAACTGAGCAGCTTGTAACGAAGGACACCTTGGACACCATAGACTCTTTAAGGACCCCATTAAGGTCTGTACTCACCAAGCTCGAGAACTCTGCTTCCAATCTCACTGTGGAAGTCGACATGGACGATTCGTTTCTTTCTGCATTCAATGACAAGTTGATATTGTTTTTGCAAAAATGTGAGAATGAAATGGATTCCAATTCTCACAGTTTGACTACCTACCTCACGGAATTTGAAATCGATTTCGATAAGCTTACATCTTATCTACAAGATATTTCTCTGTGCATTCCTTCTGAAGTGCAATTTGGCAATGAGAAATTGAAATCCGTATTTTCGCATGCCTGCCCCAGAGAGCAAGAGCTCAAAAGTGGGGTCTCCAAAGAAGATTCATCGATGTTACGCTCAAAAGTCTTGGAAAAAGAGCTGAAATTGAAGGACTTATCTATGCAGCTTGAATTATTGGAAAAGAATCTGAATTTGTCTTTGAAAGGAAAGCAGGAGGAGCTTGAGGCAGCTCAGAAGCTTAACTTGAAGCTACAAATTGACTTGGAAGATTTAAAAAAGCAATTGGAAGAACAAATAAATGAGAAAACGGCTCTTGTTGCTGAATTGGATTCGTTTGACAAAAAGCTAAGTGATACAATGTTCTTTCAAGTTCCTGCCTTACAATCAATCATTGAGAAAAGAAAGTACGTGAGTGAAATGGTCATTATCGATGAAATTAATCTTCTTCGTGAAATGGTGAGTTTGTCTACCTCCGCAGGCGGAACTGAAGATTATGAATGGCTCAAGAAGCCGTTAATTAGACGAAGGAGTCATGAAAATAATACCACTCATACGTTTCTCCTGTTTGCAAACCAGAAGAAACGAGAATCCGTCGCAATTTTGAAGCAAAAATTCTCCTTAAGGCAAAGATGTTAGGTGTTTTAATTTCTCAAAAAGTTCTTTCTTCTTCCCTTATTAGTTCATTTGGGTTTTTTGGCCATTTGGACGCTTTATCTATGTTCTCTCTTGGAAACAACGAGTCTAAGATGGTGAGTAGAATGATGTCAACCACAACACATAGCACGTAGAGCTTACCGGCCACCGGGCCACAGCAGTAATACTTCTGGAGTCTTGTGAGTAATGGCTGATTGATATTTCGCCGGGATAAAGAGTTGTAGACATTTTCAGTTCGTTTCGCAATGTCCTTCCAGCTGTACATTGCTTTCACTTCTTCGTGAAACATCGAAGTATCTATCTCACCTGAACTCATTTTTTCTATTGCTTCTAGCAAGGCCTCGACGATAGAATCTTCCTCAGGCTCTGCAAAACTGGTCATATGCTGAGGTAGAACTTCGGGTATACCGCCCACTTTTGTTGTAACAACATACAATCCACAGGATGCAGCTTCCACAATAACAGTTCCAAATGCTTCAGTGAGCGAAGGATGGAGATAAATGTCCCCTTTTACCATGACGTTTCGCACCTCCTCGTGTTTGACTGCACCGATTAAAGAAACACGCTCCTGAAGAAAGTACTTTTCTCTCATTTGCTCCAAATCTAGAAACTTGGGCCCATCCCCAGCAATGAGAAAGTCCACGTTAGATTTCAAGTTGCAAATTCGAGGCACAACGGCGGTTAAAAGGTCTGCGCCTTTGTTGGGGAAGAGTCGAGAAATGACCACTATCACTATTCGGGATTTTTCTTTTTGTCTATTCAAATCAGGGGCAAAGTCTTCTGAGATCACCGCATTAGGTATCACAGAGACATTGAGTGGATCTAGTGATGCTCGAAGCACCGTATTCTCTTTGCACGTGTGGGAGACGCAAATGACATGGCTAACATCAGTGAGAGTGAATTTAAGAAGCTTATTGCCTAAAATGGAGTTCACGTCTGCAAAACCGAACAACGAATGGTCGGTAAAAACTGTCCTTAAACCCATCGTACGGGCATGAAGGATACTCTCGCCAGCCAAACTCGAGAACGAACCATGGCCGTGAACTATATCAATGCTTTCCCTTATTAGAATATTCCGTATGATAGGAAAAGACACGAAGATAGCTGGGAATGTTGAGCTGCGATGAACCTGCCATATGGGGATGTAGTATACCCGTAGTCCGTTTGTAAGCATTCTGACGCCTCGCCTGTCCCCATAATCATGAGTAACAACTATAACAGAGTGGCCAAGGTCAATGAGCTTTTGAGCCAAGTGGTAGACATGGAACTCAACTCCGCCTGGTTGAGGGAAAAAGAAATCCGTCACCATTGCTATATTGAGAGATGCCATGGTGACACGAGATCAATTGCAGAAGCAGATGGAATCGCGTTTCGTTGGCTGCGCGGTTACCCTTCGCATGAGATTTTACGTGGTCGAGTGTAATTTGGTATGTTTATAAATGACTATTAAATGGGGCCTAATTAGGCAATTTTATGGACTAAATGCTTCCTTGGGTAGGGAGGCTGCCGAATTTTTGAAATTAACAGTGCATAGCTGGTAGTCCCAATTGCTTTGTTCACACAACATAAGACCGTACTGGATGGTGAGCTTAGTGTCTAAAAGAACACGAACGAGGAGCTCCTGCTGTGGGCCATTCAATTGAGACTTGATCTCCAACGGCAAGTCCGGAGTGACGCCCAAAGATGCTGGGATGGGTGGCTGTTGTGGGTTTATTTGGCCTGCACCGCCAGGTATCATTGTCTGAGGAGAAACTGGGGCATTGCCAGCATTTGGTACTGCTGTAGCAGCTGAGACACCAGCCGAAGTAGTGATCTGCTTGGTCTTAAATACTTCAGGATCCGCTTGACCTCTCACACACATCAAGTCTGAGGCAACGACCATGCTGTTATTAGCTCCTGGGATCACAATGAACGTACGATCAAAACTCTTCGTACCCAAAGTAAACTTGCTTTTCCTTCCATAAGCGTTTCTGTTTCTTCCGTGTTGACCACTGTTGTCGGTTGACTTTGGTGCATCCGTTTCTGTAAAACTACCATGAATAGTAATACAGATAGCACCCATCTGGGGCAATCTGTAGGCTTCCATGCTGTAGTTCTCTGGCTTGTTCATCAAGTCATGTCGGGATGTAGGTAGTTGCATAAACGCTTTAAAGATCAGATTTGGACCAATGTGGACTTTCCCTTCTTTTGCCTTGGTTGACAGAACTTTAGTCAAATTCCTTGACTGGGGAAGATAATAGCCAAAATCTGCATGATCATCGGTGTTGTGAGGCAGGGACGAATCCACTTGAAGGGAGAATTGGGACTCATTTTGGTACAACCCCATGATTCCCGCTCTATCGGTGTCCCAAAGATTCATGAAATTGGAGGCAAAGCCTGCGGAAATACTCTGTACTTCGTTGTCTTGAAAGAACATAGATTGTGGCAGGTCGAAAGCAAACTTCAAAAATGAGTTAAGTGCTTGCTCGTTGCGGACAACTTCTCCGTTGAGCACAACGAGTCGAGGGAAATATTTCATTAATTCTTGTTTCGTGTTCATAGCATCGCTGGGATTGGCATTATTGAAAAGGGGATTGCCTATCACAATGAGTTCTCTCAAGAAACTGAATTTTTTCTTCCATACATCGAAAGTTTTGATCCGAGCAATGTTGTTGTTTTGCAAAGACAAGTTGATCAAATTAGGGAATGACTGTGCCAAGGTGGTAACATTGTTCAAATCGGTCAAGTTGTTGTTGGAAAGGTCTGCGCTATGAACCTCAAGGCCTAACTCAGCAGCAATTGTCATTAATGCTGGGAAGAACTTGGAGGAGGTATTAGCAGTGCCAAAATAACCCTTAGACACTAAAGTTTGGTCTTGTTGCACCCCGCTCAAATTCAAAAGCTTGATTTCCGGATTGTATCTAGACTTCAAGAACGATTTCAACGTGTCTATCGTGCTTTCGCCGGAGTTGTTTTGTGACTTGAGCCCCAAGCCAGACGAGGCCGCTTTTGTGATCTTCAAAGACTGGCCAGCGAATCTGACGCCTGACCATTGAAGTAGATTGTTAGCTTGTTGTTCCGAACTTACTTTTCCTTTCAAAATTCCTGATTGGTTATCGACGGAGTAGTTGGTGACAGTGATTTTGCATTTTCTAGCAATGAAATTGATGCATTCGACTGGTGTCGATCCATCCCAGCCAAGAATGTTGACCTCTACTTCATTTTGCGGGGATTTAGAATTATTGCTCTGGAATCCTCGTCCTCCTCTATACATAGTCTATGGCTGCTTGTCAGAATTGAGATGTCTTAGTTTCCCGCACAAGATTTTTTCCACCTGGTTCCTGTACTTACCCTAATTTTAATGAAAAAGGTCGACTGATAAATGTAAATATCAGTTACAACCGTTTTGAAAAAGGAGTTTTACTCTTATTGCAATCTTGGATCCGATCCAGGATTTTGAAAATTTTTTGTTCAATACTGTATTTTTGTTATTACTTAGATTAAATGAGAGTGTTAGGGTATCTCAAAATATATTATGTTGCGGAAGTATCAGCTCGCAAGGAACTACGAACCGTGTCACGACGACATCCGCAATTACAACGAAACAAAACGGATCACGTACATTACCTAACTTACCTACATTCAAATCAAGCCCATGTATAATTAAAGTTTTGAAGTCTACGGTGGCTATACCTAAATTTGACCGCATGGAAGACCCGTCTAGTTTGGGTTGCTGAGAGTGCCGACCACTTTGTACTTGTTATCGAAGTGAGTCTGCCAATTGTCCAAGCTCTCAGCCTCCTCAGTACTCAAGTCCTGAAGCTTATCAAGTGGTTCAGTGATTGGAGTCAATACCGATGAATCAAAAGAGTTCAATGCCAATCCACGAGACGCATCCCGCCCAGCAAAATTCTCGTATGGCCCCCCTGGACCGTAGAATGCCTTACCAGCAGTCACATCGTAGACCTTGCCCTTGATACCTATGTAGACCTTTGGGTTGTCCACGCCGTTATACGGAGCCAAAGTCTTAGGGACGAAATCAGTTAGCACAGCTGGCTCATTTGCCTCCGATAATGTGACCGGGTTGGTTACCAAGTCGGAGACCAATGACTTAACAAGATAGGCTATGATCAAAAAGATAATTATTGTGAGAATCATGTTATGTATGTGTACTCAATCGACATGTGATACAAGGTGAGTATTTGCACCTGAAGTCGTGGACGCACCACCGTCACACAGTCCAGTAAGCACATGTCAATTTCACATACTATGTATGAAACTTAAAAAAATTTAAGAATGCACTGAACTGAGCCAAAATCTCTCTTGATCATGACCCGTTTTTCAGATTACAAAAAAAATTGGTGTCTAATGTGAGCTGGTCGCCGCATGCATCAAGATCTTTAATATGCAGCACCCTCTTAATAGAAACTCGTCAAGCGAAATCCTAGCTAGAAGAAGCATTCGACATGGGCAGAAACATCATCACGCTTGACGACTTGACGAAAAATAATATAGGCGTATTTAAGAAAATCAACGAGGTGTCATTGCCCACAACATACTCAGATTCTTGGTACCAAAGCTCTTTCAACGGCGACCATGTTGTCCAGTTAGCCTTCTACAGCGAATTGCCCGTGGGCGCTATCAGAGGCAAGCTATTCAACAGTACCCATAATATTCGTACATTTGAGGCTGCTTTATCCGCAAGCTCAGTATCTAACCTGATTCCTGACTCCATGTACATTGATTGTCTAGCCGTTCTAGAGGCATACAGAGAGAAGGGCATTGCAACTGAGCTTCTCAACTGGCTCATTGCTCAGACTAAAGAGAGATTTGTTCACAAAATCGTGTTGCACACCCAGGCTGATAACAAGGAGGTTATTGACTGGTACTTAAAAAGAGGTTTCACACTTTCTGATGAAGTAATTCCGGACTACTACAAACAACAAGGCTTACCCAACCCGGACGCGATATTGCTCACGCTAACTATTTGATGTTTCTTTTAGTCGATTCTGATTAATCCCGAGTGATTCGCTGCACACATAAAAATAATGGATTCCATTTATAGAAATAACGTAGACATTTGTTTCCTTCTTGCCGCGGGGCTGCATGGGAACATAATATTTAGCTCTCGTCTTCTGTGTCCGTATTTATATCTGTGAAAACACTTTCATCATCAGATTCGTCGTCAGAGTCTCTCGATGTGGCAGATTTCTTAACAGCACCTCCCCTCAATGCTGCCAATGCACCAGCAAGACTATCTTCCTCTGGGTCGGAGATGTCACTGTCAGAATCATCCGAGTCCGACTCATCTTGTGTGGCCTTTTTGACAGCAGCTGCATTGATTGGAACGGTGGACACGGGCATTTCTAGAGGAATATCAACATCATTACCGAAATAAGCGTTGTTCGTCAAAAGCAACCTGAAGTGGTAGTTCCCGACATTGCCTGGGGCTGGAACAGATACTTTCATCTTGAAAGTGCTGATGACTAGTTTGTCTTCATCTCCATTGATCCAGTCTTCTTGCAGCAATTCCAAATTGCTCAAATCAACTCTATCCAAGACAGCTGCCTCGGTACCCTCAATGAATCTATTGTCTTTCTGATTAACAATGTAACCTTCCCAACAATTGGCAATTCTTTTTGGGAAGTATGGCGAATAAGCAGATGGCAACAAGGGACTTTCCTCATTAGATCTCAATGGGTTCTTCAAATCTTCAAAAGTTTCCTCCTCAGATAACCTTGAATCCTCGACATTTGGACAAGACTTGAGTCCAGCAGACTTGATCAAAAATTTGACCACCAAATGTGTGCTAGAGTTTGGTACAATATCTTTTTCCCCGGGCACTCTGAAGCTGGCATCCAAGACTCTTATGAATGGGATCTTTCTGGCAACACTCAAAGCAGTATCTAGCTTTTGAGGATCGGAAATACCCAAGACTTTAGCAGCATCTTCTTTGGACAAAGTGAGTAACTTGCCTAGCTTTTTGATGGGCTGAGCCTCCACAATTTCTTTGTTCACGAATGGCAATTGCAACAACTCCTTGTGTTTGCCAGTGGGAGAAGATGCTTGCATGATTGCCTTTTGCAATTCAGCAGCAGCGGTGATGACATCCAAAGCACGGAAAGTGGTGGCAATGTCAATGAAGCCTTTGATCAATTTAGGAATTTCCCCTACAACCTTGAGCTTGAGTAGTTCTTGGTCACCATCAAACTTTCTGTTGAGATAATCAATGACCAACTGCTTGACTTCTTCGGTAGAGACATTGCCTTTGATAGCCTCGATTTCATCGGATTTCAAGATCCAGTCCAAAATGTCGTAAGGAGTATAGACCTTGCCCGGATTTTTGTCTGTCAACTTATGGACAAAAAGCGACGAGGTATTCACGTACAAACCTTTCTTGGTCTTGGACTTCACATTGTTCCACCAGTTACCAACAACGAAGGGCAAAACTACACCAATCAAGAGGAAGTAGAACAAGATCATGGCCGATGAGTATTTACCCTCGACTAAGAACTTGGGGATTGCAATTCCATGGGTGATGTCTTGCTGTCCATCTGGATGTCCATACAACTTCAAATTGTTTTTGGTAGTCTCGTCAGTCAACGCTTTGTAGGCGAGGTTGATACGAATGAAAGTTGCTTCCATTTCCTTCTTGGTCTCTTCGGCGATGTCCTTACCAATCTTGTCGGGGTGGTATTTCAAAGTCAATTTTCTGTAACGGGACTTGATCTCCTTTTCAGTTGCAGTATAAGGAACATCCAAGATAGTGTGGGGATCAAAGAATCCCAACAAACTGACTTCTTGAGCATACGTTTTCCAAATATATATCACAGTCATCCATCCAATTAGAATGAGGACTAACTTCTTGTTCAAAACAGCTCCTGATTTCAGACGGAATTGGAGTTTATTGATGACAGAAGAGTGAGGCAACTCCAAAGTATTGTGGTCCTCCAGTATCTTTCCCTTAACGTTTTTTGACTTTTCAGTTGAGGACAAGGCCCCCGAGAGCCACAGATACGTAGTTGGTATGAGGATGAAGACTAGAATAGCCAAGACAAAATATGGCCAGGTTTCTGAGCCCTCGTCATACTTGTATTCAGAAGCCATGTCGGTTTAGTATAATAATCAAGGAACTAACGTCGGCTGTACTTGAGTGAGAACGGGTGCTGCATATTGAAACGACACGTTAATGGAAAATTTTGGCTGAGGATGTAAAGGTGCGAAATCAGAGACGCAACTCATACATTTAACTACTAAGACTCTCGATATATATGTATTGGGATTGACTGAGCAATCGCACATTAGGTAGTGTGAAATTATTTTAGTGGTGGAACAAACGAATTGGGTTTTCCACGTAAACCATATCATAGGTGTCTGCGGCAGCAAACACGGCCTTGTCCATAACTGAACCAGATGGAGCAGCCACGTATTTCACGCCGGATCTAGCGGCTCTGTAGACGTTGTCTGGGAAAGGGAAGAAGGCATCGGAAGACAAAGCGACATCAGAGTTCTTGCTCAACCACTCGGATCTTTCCTCCTCGGTCAATGGCTCCGGAAGTTCAGCAAACTTGCTCTCGTACTCACCCTTCTCAGGTTCCGTCTTTGGAATTTGGTTGGAAACGTACAAGTCAATTGCATTGGACTTCTCAGGTCTCTTGACACCCTTGGCCCACTTGAAGCCCAAAACTCTTGGGTGTTGTCTGAGCCACCAGTTGTCAGCCTTGTCACCAGCTAATCTAGTGCAGTGAATTCTGGATTGCTGACCAGCACCCAAACCAATAACCATACCGTTCTTGGCGTAGCAAACAGAGTTGGATTGAGTGTACTTCAAAGCGATGGTAGCAACGACCAAGTCCACGACACCTTGCTCAGTCAAACTCTTGTTCTTGGACACAATTTCTTTGAAAGAAGAGCCCTTGATGATGGCATCGTTTCTCTTTTGTTGCAAAGTGATACCATAAACCAGTCTAGACTCGGTAGTGTCTGGAGTGAAGTTAGGGTCAATCTTCAAAATACAGTACTTACCACCCTTCTTCTTCTTTAAAATCTCCAAAGCTTCATCAGAGTAACCTGGAGCAATGACACCATCAGAAACCTCCTTGGAGATGATCTGAGCAGTAGGGAGATCCACAATGTTAGACAAAGCGATCCAGTCACCGAAAGAAGACATTCTGTCGGCACCTCTGGCTCTGGCGTATGCATTGGCCAATGGCGACAAGTTTTCGATGTCTTCAACGAAGTAGATCTTCTTTTCGACATCAGACAATGGTAAACCAACGGCGACACCTGCTGGGGACACGTGCTTGAAAGAAGCAGCAGCAGGCAAGTTCAAGGAAGCAGACAACTCCTTGACCAATGGCCAAGAGTTCAAAGCATCCAACAAGTTGATGTAACCAGGAGAACCACCCAACACCTTGAATGGCAACTCTCCTTGAGAGACAAAAGCCTGGGCAGGCTTTTGGTGAGGGTTTGCACCGTATCTCAAAGGCAATTGAGAGATGTTCTCCGAGTACTGTTTTCTGAAGAAGTCTGAAATGGCAACGTCATAATCAGCAGTGTGCTCGAAAGCCTTCAAAGCCAACCTGTTTCTAGTATCTTGGGAAATTTCACCTTTCTTCAACTCGTCCAAGAAGTTGGAGTAGTCTTGAGGATCAGACAAGATGGTGACTCTAGCGTGGTTCTTGGCAGCTGCTCTCAACAAGGTGACACCACCAATGTCGACTTCTTCAACAGCCTCCTCAATTGTGACTGCAACCTTGGAGATGGTCTCCTTGAACGGGTACAAGTTGCAAACGACAAAGTCGACCTTGTCAATGCCCTGAGCAGCCAAGTCAGCCTCATCCGATTCGATGTTTCTGGCAAGAATACCACCATGGACAGCAGGGTGTAAAGTTTTGACTCTACCGCCCAACATTTCTGGGGCGTGTGTAATCTTGGAGACGTCCTCAACAGGGAAACCTGCTTCACGGACCATCTTGGCAGTACCTCCCGAAGCCAAGATTCTGACATTGGCCTCAGCCAAACCCTTAGCCAAGTCTAACAAGCCGGTCTTGTTGTAAACGGATAAAATTGCCGTTTTTTCGTGTGTCATTCTCAGAAGCGTCCTGTGTAATCAATAAAATAGAAATTTGATTTACCCAGAAATCAAGAGAGAAGTAAATATTCAAACTTGGTCGGAGCTCAAAGGAATCTATAGTGAGTGTGGGATAGGGGGGGTATCTTGAACATTTTTTCCGTGGATCTATCGTGGTGCACGGATGTATTGCGTATCTGCATTAATTGCGAAAGAGTCATTCGCGAAAATGAGGTCCAGTGACTCTGGTGTGAAGAGGAGGAAGCAGCCAAGAGGGGAAAGAGGGGTAAAGCTGCTTGCAGTTCAAACATTTCCGGCAGATATGTATTGGATTTCGAACGTTTACAGATCTTAATTGCCGCTCAGACGTTTACTACCGATCTTGACTGCAGCTCAGACGCTTAGCATGACTGACTTATCTTGGTTTCCAATTTACGCGCATACATGATATTCCCCTAATCAAGTTCATTACTTCAAGCCCTAAATAAACCTAATAAAATACGAAATACAGAAGCTAAACACAGAGCGCTTACTTTCTGTATCTCCAGAGAGACAAGGTGTTTTGTCTCTTCCAGGTGTGACGACGACCAGAGCTGGTGTTGTTGAACAAGTGACCTCTGTTGATACCTCTGGACTTCTTACCGGCGGAAGTAAGACCTCTAGCCTCTCTGCGCTTGTGGACTGGGTTAACGATCCAGTTGTATCTTGGGTCTCTTCTGATGGCAGCGTGGGATGGGTCCACCAAGATGACCTCGAAGAACTTAAAGGTAGAGTCCTGGTTAACCCAGTAAGAGTTCAAGACTCTCAAGTTACCAAGCTTCTTACCAACCTTCTCCTCGGCCATGACTCTCAAAGACTTTTGGGCCTTCAATTGGTTAACACCGTGGTTGGTTGGCTTACCGTAAGTAGCACCCTTGGCGGCAATTCTCTTTCTGTTACCTCTTCTAACTCTAACTCTGTAGATCACGAAACCTTGCTTAGCCTTGTAACCCAATCTTCTAGCCTTGTCTGGTCTAGATGGTCTGCTAGCTCTGTGGATGACAGTTCTTTGTCTGTACTCCCAACATCTGACTCTCAACAAGAATCTGGAGACATCAGATTGCTTCTTTCTTTGCAACTCTTGCAAGTATTTGTAGGCACCCATTGCGATTTAGTGGTTTGTGATGAAGAGGTTAAAAATTTTCAAGTGGTTTTCGTTTTTTTCGCGCGAGGATGCGCTCGAGCAAATATGCAGTACGGTGCGGGTGACTGTGGGATTAGGGCTTCTCACATGATAGGGCTTGCGCCTTCACGTGCGTGGCCGCTTCGGCGCGGAGTCGCTTAGAGGCTTAATTTTTCGGTTGTTTCGTGAGGCGTCGGTCATGTATGATGGCCACGCGAGCTGCGAGTAAGGAAGCTTGGCGCATAGCTCAGGCCGTTCCACCGAAGCAAAAATTGTCGGCTCGAAATAAGCTTCTGCATGGAACTGCGTGTACTGTTTAAGTTCATCTGCCAAGTAGATTTGAAACACGATTGTTTCCAAAGTGGGGGGCCATTGATGTCTCATCAGAGGCGTTAAGCGACCAGCCGTGTGAGGTTCTGTTGCAGGACTATAGAAGCAGGACTTTGCCACTTATGCACGCCCACACTAATCCTACCGGAATTACCGAAAAGAGAGACGTTGGTGGAGATACGTTTGAAATGTAGGGCCTTCTCTCGAAACAGATCGAACGCTGACACGCCCGCATGCGAAGTCGTATATGGCGGAATTTTCACGGCTGCGTTTAAGCGATGAGGCATAGAACCACATTTTTATTCGCACCATGTCAGAATGTGCGTTTTTATGTGGCAGTACCGACCAGGGCCGAGAGTACCGAGAGCGCGATCCGAGCTCGGGCCGCATATAGTCTGTTCTCCAAACCACCATCACGCTCAGATTAGAAAACACGCCACATTCCTCATATCCGAGTAAGGGAACTAATAGATATGATGACCACAGAAAGACGCAAATACTCCGCTAACATGGGCGCCCATTCCGGCAACAAAACGCCCTGAAAATCCAGATCTTGATGTGATATGTGTCAACAATAAGGCCGACAAAGAGGAGATAGGAGCCGGCCGTTGCACATGTGCATGTCTTATTTCTTGTGGGTCTTGCAGCAATCCAAGATTTTGGATTGGTGCAGGTACAAATGCATCTCGCTTAGCTTTGCCGTTATCAGAGGCGAATAGCCTTAAATTTCATCCGAGAATGTCTTAAGCTGAGTCTTGCTTTTTCCCTTTTCTCCAGTTTACTGCGATCAGCCAATTACGCATACGCGAAGAGCATGCATCTATCCAACTTGGTGAATATTGTGCGCAGAAAAATAGAAGTTGCACATAAGCAAACAAAATTATGCTTAAACCGCTGCAGACGAATGTGGGCCTCACGGGCAAGTTATTCCGGCATCTGACCTGAGCCTCCCTGCAACAAAAAAAAAAACTCAAAATAAGCGTTGAATGTACCCGTAAACTAGCCCCAGATAGAGTATTACATCCGAAGCAAACTCAGGAACCCGATCTCGAGCGCTGCATAGAATCGCACTCTAGGCGCAAGCGTTAAGTCGATTCCCAGGCATTCAATAAATAACTACTGGATCGAGAACACTGGCGAAAACTTCGAATAAAGTGGAATTCGCTTAAACAGGATTTGTTATCAAAGTGAAGTTCGGCTTACAAATGTAAAAGACATCCACAGTATGCTCATGCATGCTGCAAGTGGCGGACTCAACGGGTCCATGCGGCATTATCAGAGGAGAATGTTCCCCTGCTTCTAGGCCAAGAATATTTGTACCGTTTTCATGAGAAGGAGGCGTATACGACAACAAGACATCTATTTTCATGCGGGTGGCCACCACGCACGGGTACATATGCACGTTTAGTTCGTATGTAAGCGACATGCATCGGTGCATCTTAATGCATACCTGTACCGTAACCTCGCTTGTCAGAGTAGCGGAGTAGGCTGACAGTGATATAAGGGCACAATCCCCCAACCGGTTTGCTAAAGGGCTCTTTGATAAGCGTTACTGCCTTCATCCTTCCTTCACCTCTCCCATCAGTCATTCACTTATCTTCCGTGGGATAGCAGAGTGACTATACCTTCTTCTAGGCAGACGACGCAGAATCATTTACATAACATCCGCAGTTGAATGAATTCGAGGTTGAGCTCTTTCTGTGGCCAGGTTTACCCTCAGAACAGTGCTGCACTATTCGATTATCCCTTAGCTCTTCCGAAGTATGTACCAGAGACATACTTTGATACCATGAGTGATAGAAACAACTTGCCTCGGGCAAACCCAATGTGGGATGACTTTGAGGACAACCAAAGGGACGGCTGGCATGCTGGGTCAAATTTCCCTGGCTATGAGCACCTGCAAGAGTTGAAACACACGGCAGAATCATACCATGCCATGTTTGCCAACCAAAGCCAATTGGTTCTAGGCTCTCAGGACTCACTTAACAAAACGAACTACGATTCGAACCAGGAGAGAATCAATGCTATGGGAACTACCTTCCCCCAGGCTAAGGCCGAAAACTCTTCTCCAAAACTAGATGATATGCTTTACCCGTCGAACTCACTGGTAGCATCACTGCTCAACCAGGATTTAGACCATTCCCCAAGCATGATCAGACAGCAGGCCTATCCGCCAATTGCAGTCCCACCAGTTAGCGAAAACAAGCCAGCAAGTGACGAGAATCAGGGCGTTGAATTCAGAAGTCCACTTTCGGTTGCTCCAAAACTCCCACTCCAACGCAATCTCGGCATATACCCCGATGTTACAACAATGGTCAACTCCGACAGCACGGTGGATGCGCCAATGGTGGAGTCGACATTCGTTGATCACACCATCTGCAACATCTGCAATAAACGCTTCACCCGTGACATGAACAGACACCAAGGTATACACCAGGAACACAAGCGGTTTAATTGTGTCTATCCCAAGGATTTCTGCAAGCACAGAACTGGACTGTTCAATCGTCGCTACGACTTCAAAAAACACTTATTGAACAAGCATTTTATCTTCGACTCCAAGTCAATCAAGAGAACCCCTTCGTTGAGAGATAAGTCGAAGCATTGGGGAACATGCTCTTGCGGTCGTCGTTTCCAGGGTCAGGAATGGATAGACAACCATGTACTTACCGAGAACGAAGACGAAAAGTGCCCACACTTGAAACTGCTACATAAACAGACCCAGCAATGAATTGATGATTTACTATGAACCTAGTAATTTACTGCACAACTAGTAGTCGCACTTTCGAACTTATTTTGTGGGGTGGCAGAGTCTAGATTTTCAACCCTACTCAGCAGATTCATGTGCCAAGTGCTAATTTTCCTAAAAAGGCTTCATTCTCGACTTGATACCGAGCAACTGAGCAAGAAAATGACACAGGGAAAAAAAAGACTGTGTGACATGCTGCATTAACTGGTGAATATAGAGTTTGAGCTAATTTTTGAGCAAATCCAATAGCTCTTTTGAACCAACAATCTGCACTTGGGCCTCGGAGGTAGATTGGGGTGTTTCTGTGGCCAAACGAACAGCCAAAGCACCCACATCCGAGCCATTGATTGGCTGGCCAACATGGTATCCTATTCCAGTGCCTTGAATGACCTTAAATATGGAAGCAGATACGTCATTCAAAAACCCTTTAGGCTTCTCTCTTTCTCCAAGAAGAACTCCGGGGCGCAAGATAATTGTTCTTGGGAACTTAAGTGCAATTAAATCGTCTTCGAGACGACCCTTGGTCTTCAAGTACAAGAATGGCGACAGTGCTGAGGCACCCACAGAGGAAATAAGCACAAAAGTATCCACACCTGCTTCCTTGGCAGCCTTTGCTATCTCAATGTTGATTCCGTAATCAATATCCACAAACTTCTGTGCAGACCCCGCGGCAGCCCTGGTGGTTGCCAATGAAGAGAAGACGGTTTTTGGTTTCTCCTGTGCAACCAAAGCTCCGTACTTGGACGAGTCTGGCTCGACAATCAGCTTCACTACCAGGGAGTTTGCAGCAGTGCTTCTTCTGGTAACTGTAGTAATTCCAGAAAAGTAGTTGCTCTTTTCAGCATTGGCCAAAATGGCCTTTCCACAGAGCCCAGTAGCACCGAAAATAAGACACGACATGTTGGTTGTTGGTGATGTGCGTACGGTGGCGATATGTATGGCTGTAGTGCGCGGGTAGGTCCTATTTGCGAGAAACTGTGGGGCATGTGCGCGCCCTTAGATAACGCCCAGGGTGCACAGGGATGCTTTTTCGGCGAATCGAAGTAATGCAAGTTTCAGCATGACCTGAACCCTGGAAGATGTGCATACCCGAGCCCAGAGAAGCAGACAATGTTAGAGTATGCATATAGGTATGCAAGAAGAAAGGCCTGCTCGTTCGGATCCACCGAGAAAACCATGCTCTTCAAAACGAAAGAGTAGATGCCGACTCATTGATTTCACAGAGTTACAACTGACAATTTGTGTGGGTGGGGCGACGGCGATATTCGGCCGGATTATTATGAGCCAGGCCAACATGCACGGAAGACGCGCAATATAACGGACGAGGAATGCCTCACCGAGCTAACAATATATGGCACACACACCAGAGTGACACTTTCGCTCTCTGGCTTCGGAGAAGGTCACCACAGCATTTAAGATACAGTTCCAGTTCATATCCTGGCTATTTTTCACTCATATATGCTGCGGCATTATGACACTCACCATGCCACGGCGTTTTTACATGACAGGTCTTGATGTGGCACGCCGATGTTGTGGGCTAGAAGCCATTCCACAAACACGAGCCTTTGAGAATGTCTTGGTCTTAATATCGCTCAGGAAGCCAGAACCGAAGCTTTTCCCTCAAAAATACAGTCGCCACTCTTATATGTAGATGTTCATGTATCGCGTCTTTATATCTGCCTGTTTAGGGCGCAGTGCTCACGCTAATGGATACTGTCGAGGGAGCGAGGATTGCTTCCCGCCCCAGCCATGCAGGCCACATTTGGCCTTCTTACTCAGATTACATGTCCCAAGTCATTGCACACAAATAATAAAGCCTTATGTCACTAGCTCTACGTCGCTAGCCAAATGTTTCCATCAAACTCATATAACGATGATGACTATTTCGATGGCGGGACCCACGATGACTACGACGACACTCCAAACCATGAGTATGACCCGGTGGCCCTTTTTTCCAACACTCCAACAAACATCTTGTACGATTACCAACTCCAAGGTCCAATCTCCGCTCCGGCAGTGACCCAGTCCACTGAAGATTACTTTAGTCTCCTGTTCTCGGATAACAGTGCTCTCGACGGTAGATACCACGACGCCGACGTTATTGTCATCAATCCCAATTCCGTGCAGACCCGCCAAAATACCGAATCCTACCACCGGCTCCTGTTGCCAGAAGAGGCCAAACAAAAGCGCCGAACGTATTCAACAAACCGAATCAGGAACCGCTCAAATCTATCACATTCTTTTGTCAACGACGGGGGCCAGACGAATATATTTGACGAGGAACAAAACAGGCAACCCATTGTCGACGCTCATGACAAGATAAGGGCTGGGCCAAACCAAAAAGAGGGCGTGAAGCTGAAATTCAAGGAGAATAAACCGGCATTTCGTCTTGACCTCGATATGTTCAACCCGCCAATTTCTCCGCTAAGTAAAATCAAAAGGATACCCAACGCATTTCCAAGCCCTCATTCGGAGCCTGGACTCTCCAAGACAAGCACCAGGATAGACAACTTTACCCCTGATATTCTTTTACAACATGGTCACGACGGCGGATTCGATCATCTTTATGAAAACGTGACTCCGCTGCTCGTCCCGCTTCCGGCAGAACGTGACTATTTCGGAGACTACAACAATAGCGATCACTCAAATGGCTATAACGAGCCTACTGTACTTAAAGGCTTCATTAACGTTTCCGGTCGTGTTTTTGAGAATCCTAACGATTTCGGAGCAAAGCCATTGGAACACGAAAATTTCCTTGAATACCGTGCGGAAGAAACCGAGATGAACGCCGACAATAACGTCCAGTACACTTCAAGGAGGTCAGATGCCCAACTTAACGAGTCTCACAGGTCCCAAGGGAACCGCCATTCAAACAGTGGATACGGCGACATCCACAATATTAAGTCAGAAGATATCCACGAAAACCACTACAATCACAACAACGAATATGGCCAGTGCCTCCATTACAATGATGAAAACCCATTCAACAATCAGCCGCACCAGGCCAACTTGAACCTGTTCCAATACAATCTGTCTCTTCATAACAACCACAATCTTCTTGATCATCGGAATAATTATCATCAAACTGCGGACAACAAATACCCCAAGAACAGTGAATACAATGAGCAACGCCAAAATAAACAAGGCAGTTCTCATAGTTACGATAATGATATGGTATCTGGATACCAAGACAAGCAATATTCATTATCTTCTGAAATGAATCAAAAACATCACGAGCCACACATCATGGATAGAGACGACCAATACAACCATTTTCAAAGGATGCAACCTGGCTATAATCAAGAGGAGGGCCAGGGAGGATGGGAAATGTCGTATCAGTTGAGGCTGTCAAAAGAGCCAAAGGGAGGTGAGAATTCAAGGGCTTTAGAAGATGTCCAGAATTATTACTCCACTGATGCACCATTATCAAACCAGATTGAAATTGCGTCTGAAGAAGCGCTGTTGAATAAAGATGCGAAGAAAAGGAAGGCATCAAAAGTTACAGTCTGTCCTGTTTGCGGAAAGCATATCACCCGAGATTACTCCAGGCACATTCGAATTCATGACGATGCAGGGAGGTTTCAGTGCATTTTTCCACCCGGGTATTGCAAACATAAATCGGGAAAGTTCAATCGACCTTATGACTACAAGAAGCACTTGCTCAATGTTCACTTTGAGTTTGACGACCCAACGATCAAGCTAGCACATACTTTGGCAGGCAAAATGGATTTCGAAGGTAAGTGTTCGATGTGTCGGCAAAAATATTTGGGGTCTGAGTGGCTCAAAAAGCACATCTTGACAGACAATGAAAGCGAGATGTGCTATGAATTGCAGCGGATACGACATAATTACCAGGAAGAGTGTGTCCAGGCCACGGGTCATGATAATGATCCAAAACACAATCCTTACCCCCTAACGAATGAAAGATCACAATAATCTACACGTCTTGATTTAAGAACAGGCATTGTGTCACGAGTTCACTTGGATCCACTTGTTTCGGAAGTGTGCATGTGGTCAGGTCAAACCAGGCACGGCTAGATTATAGTAGTTCTGCAGGAACGGGTGCGATCTCCACAGATCCGGGCCTCGAAGGCGCGTCAGACTCATAGATGCTAACAAGGTATCACAACGTCCAGGTGCAAGTATAAGCGTGCGCCCAGGGTTTGATAATACCCGGCTATTTTTTCCACGTGTGCCAAGCCAAAGGATTCTCAAGTGAGCCAAATTGGATATATGAATGTCGAATCTGCTAACTACGCGTTTATTATATCCGAATCGGTCAGAGATCTACGATACTACCAAACACTACTTTTTTTAGATGAGCAGATTCATCGCGCGCTTGGGTACTCCACTTCGTCTGAATGTAGTCCGAGAGCACATTTCTCACCCAGAGTAGATTTATGGCGCCACAGAGTCAAACGAGAGTGGCCGACTGCCAAGAATTGCGACTCTCGCTGTTCTACTTCGCTTGCCGACACACCCAATGCAAATTGCTCTCCATTGTCTTAAGCCCGATAGTGAAGGGTCTGCACAACCGAAAATGGATTCTCTAAGATTTTCCTTCCTGCGCGCTATCAATCGGGCGTCTCTACAGTATGAGAATTTTATGCTACTGTTTTAGGCGCATTTATTTGCTCACCAGTAATGATAGTCCAGCTTATATATAAATGACACCAAGAGCCTAGTACCCGTTTTTAATTTCTTTAATCATACACCCAACTGCGAGAACCCTTACAAATGGCCGAAATTCATATCAATGAACAGCAGTTGAGAGATGCGGTGACCAGCACCATTCGCTCCATGAATGTCGCCCGCCATCATATGCCTTCGGACATGGACATGAACCTGAGCATGGACATGGACCTGGGCATGCACATGGGCCACTCCGGCCACGGCTCATCTCACATGTCGATGAACATGTACTTCACCTCCAGATACGTCGGCACGCCGGTGCTTTTCAGGAGTCTTAGTGCAGCCAACGGAGCACAAGCGTTTGGCATCTTTATCTTGTTTTTTGCCGTGGCATTTCTCACCAAAGGTTTAGAGTTTGCCAAAAATTACTTGGAACAAAAGGTGTGGAGCAACCCCAACTACATCGTCTCTCAGAAGACAACTATCATTGAGCAGTGTGAGTGTGATGGCGAGGCTCCCAAGGTCTACAGCACCACTGATGATACCCTACCAGCCTCTCAGAAGCCTCCAAGATTGCTCACTGTTCTCACCAGAGATATTCTCCGCATTACACTTTGTTTCGTCATCGAGATGTTCAGTTATGCTTTGATGTTGGTGGCTATGAGTTTCAGCGTAGTCTACTTCTTTGCGGTTGTGACAGGCATGGCCTTGGGACGGTTTTTCTTCGAGCGGGTTGGTGACAAAATTCGTCTTCGTCCCGGCCAAAACAATTATCAGACTCGTGATTAATAATATATTGGTCGCATGTGATTTCAGGGGTCAGTTTGTATAAATTTATGTATTACAAGCCTCATTCGTATAAACTTTCAACCTTTTTGATGAGCTCTCCGTATTTAGTCTTGTTGAACGATGATACCGTGGCCGACTTGAGGCGCTCACTATATATCAATCTGACAAGATTCAAGATTTCGCTCTTGGAGTATTTGTCGGCGTCCTGGGCTATCTTAGCGTATAGCGCCTGCTCTTTGGAGGTGAATAGTTCATAGTATCTTGAAGAAAGACTCAAGTCAACCTTATCTTCCTTTCTCAAGACACTGCGGAGCACTTGCTGTGACGTGAAGATGTTCAACATGATCTTCTTGATTCCATTCCTGTTGATGACAGACACGAGCTCGCTTCCTTTTATGAAGGCGTGGTTGATGAAATAGGTGATGCCAGCGAGGATTGAGTCCCGTTGCGCAATGCTCAAAGTATCGTTCACCTTCGTGCCAATAAAGTAAATCTCCCGATTGTACAGGCTGATAAAAGCATCCGAGTCAGCTGGCTCGGTGCTCAACATGAAGTTCTCCTTAAATGATTGCCCAATGTGGTAAAGAGTTTTGAGTCTCAAGTCGTACCGTAATGCGATCAACGCATTGTCCCTGATTCCCTCGAACGTGTTCACGATGCTGTCAAATTGCCGTATCTTTTCCAGATTCATTGTCAAGTAGTGAGACCTCTCAGGGCCCACAAGTAAACCCCGTCCATTCTCCAACAAAGAGTATTCATGCTTCAAATTGTTCACATCCAAGTTCTTGCCTGGAGTAGACGTGTCGGTGTAGTTCGACTCCTTTCTCATACTTGGCAACCATGAAAGGACCCATGATGCGGTCAACAACAAAGAGCACACATGAAAGAACCACTCATCATCCAACAAATCTTCTTTGGTAACATCAAATATCTTATGGGTGGTATCTCTTTGAAAAAACATGAGATCTATCTCTTTTTTTATGACACCGCTAACGTCTTCATGGTGGGCTAGTTTCAGTATCAAATCGCCGGAGACTTCCACGAGTGCAGGCACTCTCATCCACTGGTGTATTTTCAGCTTCCGCTTCGATGATTGATCTGGAAGCACAATGCTCATCTCAGTTATATCTTCGAAAGCTCCATTGGTAAGTAGATCCTGATAGTAATCTTGGTAAGAGTTAGCGAATTTTTGCAATGTATCAATGACCAAGGTGCTGATGTCATGACGATAAGTGAACGAAGTGTTCATTATGTGGCACAAATTGGCAAACATAGACCGGAATTTCACTGCATTTGCATATATTTTGGTTCCGCTAGGCGCTTTCAAATGATTCAAGGATGTCAAGTCGTCAGATTCGGGCATCTCCACCGTTGTCTGATTGAATCTTGCCATCTTGTTGCTTGTGTCATTGTTAAGTTTGATGCCATTATTGCTTGAGATACAGTCTTGGAAAGCATGATCCACCTGATCCTTCAAACGAACAAGAAATGAGTTGCGCATGACGTCAAGGAAAAACGTGGATGCTATAGCATTAGAACTCTTTTCCATGTCCAGTCTGGAGAAGAGTTTGTTGACTCCAGAAACCATAATGAGAAAGTACTCCATGAAGATTCTCATGTTGAAGATGTTTTTAGGAACGAGAACCTCTATCATTGAATTGAGACCCTCGTTGGTGATGTATGGTGATTCATCTGCACTAACTTGCCGATCAAGAGCGCTTTCAGTACTCAAATTAAATCCGGGGAACATGTCGTCCAAAACAGCCTTCATTTCTTCAGATGATTTGTTAGAGCTGGAGTAGGTCATATCATCAAATTGAAAGATCTGTTTCTTCGTCAAAACTTGATGAATTCTGTTGGAGTTTGTTTCGGGTTTGAGCGTGAGAGTACCCTCGCTTGCCTCATCAATATAGCTTATGATGAGTATGTCAATTTCTTGTTTTAGAGTATTCCACACCGTTTCAAAGTTGTATGTCACAAGAGGGTGTTCAACCACCAGATCTCTCTTGCGAACAACTGAAATTTCGTTGCTGGCTTTGATCATTTCAATAATCGCACATGTAATCTTGTGCCTTTGCAAAACTGCCAAAGCCTTCAAGAAAAAAGCACCTCCAAAATCCTGTAGGACAGGCACACATTGATCATTGAGACTATGGCCACTTAATCTGTCTTGCGGGCTGTTACCGTCCAAAGCCTTAACTTTCATTAGACGAGCAATTCGATGGAGGTTTTTCAGTTTGGATTCTTCCGTGGTGATGCCTATCATGGTATTGAATTCCAGTTGCAAGGTGATGAGCAAGATCTCTATGATCGAATCCAACTTGTTCAACTTTGATGCTGTAGAGAGAAGCATGTAAATGTAATGGTAAGATTCAGACGCGGAGCTCAGCGCAGAGTCAAGAAGAATAGAATAGTCCACTCTTTGAGTCGTCAGCTTCGAATAGTGCTTGTGTAACTTCGGTAGCTGCGTTTCAAGAAACTTTTGACCACTTTCTATCAAGACCTGGGAGATCTCTTCGATGTCCAAGTTGGCAGAATTGTAAATATACAGTTCGAGAGTGGTCAGCTGGTTTCGAAGAGTTTTGAGCGACAACATCTGAGGACTGTTGGAGTTTAAAATGTCGGACAAGGATTCCTTGATGGATGCGCTGTTTTTCAAGTAAATCTCGTTCTTGAGCTCCTCCACAATCATGTCGTACAAATTATTCGACTGTGTTTCAAGGTAGTTTTGTGTAGCACCCATAGCTGAAAGAGACCACAAATTATATTTGAGGGCCAACTTATGGCCATCAGCAATCACATTGTAGACTTCGTGGATCTTTTTCTCAGCCACAAGCTTATCAATTTCAGAAGGGATTTGATGCAAGTACTCCATGGCATCAAGAATGTCTATCATTTCTGCGTACTTGGCTGAGCTCAGGTCCATGTCCTTCAAAAACGTGGATCTATCTTTCATATCTTTGGTACTAACTTCGATGAGCTCCTTGATTTCGTTGGACTCAAGCTGGGAATCCTGAGCTATGCTTAGAAGCTGGTGGTACAGACCTATACTATTGTTGAAGATTTCATGGTTTTCCACAACAGCCAGTCGTAACGATTCGCCAGTGGCGGCACACAATTCATCGAACTCGTTTTTCCGGTGGGCAAGTCCCACAGAAGTGTCGTCCAAAAACGAGATGGCAAACTCAATAGGGCTCTGTTCGCCTTGCACTAGCTGGGGCCAGTCGTATCTAATATCCTTATAAACTGATCTGAGGTCAGCGATCGATTGCAAGCTCTTCTGTTTTTCGGCGTCGGTAATCGACCCATTGAATGCCATGCTCACGGCACGATGTCTATTACCCACCATATTCGTTATTCTATGGATTTGAGAACTTTGGCGCTTTATGAAATGTGTGTTGTGATCTGGCTACTTGGAGGACCTTACATCAGCTTTCTCGAAATGCGTGAGGTACGGGTGGAGCACTGCGGCCTGGAGTAGGATCCCTGAGTCATTCAGGTGGAAACACTAAAATGTCTTTTTATTACTAGTTGCTTGAACCACAAGTTATCCATATAAGCCAGGTAATTAGGGTAGGGGCTATCTCATGGTTTTGGCAACAATTTTTCTGTGATAACACCTTAGCTAAGAGAACTATATGCAAGACAAAACAGGTCCGCGTATAGTTTGCAGACTTGTCTTAAACCGTGACACGCCAATCAATGCTATAGGCGGCCGAAAATGGAAATCATCGAGCTTCTGAGTGAACCGTCCGAAAATACAATACTGAATTCACCACAAAAATATGCAAATGACGTTATTGAGTATGTATCCACACCTCGACACACCGTGTTGCTTACTAACGTCTTAGATTGACAGACGAAGCCGATGTTTCAAGCCAGGCGCAGCCCGAGGATATAAACAAAGATGAATATAGGGAAAGCGCCAAAGAGAAAGAGGGATTTCTCCACACGAGCGCAACTCTGCCGGAAAACGCTTCCACTGATGATGTGATCATATATGATACGCAGGAGACATCCACGAATGCTCTTCGTAGTCCAAAAAGAAACATTTTGGATTTGAAAAACTGGATCAGCAGCTCGGAGGATGATTCTTTCGTCAAAAATATTATACGTGAAAAAGGGGATAACACACCTGTGCAATCCCATAGACGAGACAGTTTATTGAAGCGAATCTTGTTATCATCTCCAATATCTGAGCGTGTCTCGCAATCTCAAGTAGAATCAGAGAGAAGAGCTTTAGTGTCATCTCAAAAAAAGGGAACAGATTCAATAATTAATCCCGAGAGGAAAGCGTCTGGATCAACTATAGAAGTGTCAAGTGACACTACCAGGGCAAAATCTCAAGGGAACAAGAGAACCATTGATTCCCTGGATCCAATAGAAGGCTCTGATCCCGTGTTTCCATCACCAAAGAAAAAAGTTGCAAGCAAAGAGCAGGTACTGGATACAGCAACCTCGAGTAAGGAATGGCGTGAAGCCAATAAAACTACTCGGCGGAAGAATGATCTTCTTAAAGAAATGATCATAGAAATTTCTCATTGCATAAAGGATAAAATCCAAACGGATTACTTTAGCAAGGTCTTTGAGCTACCTCAAGTTCGATATTCCTACTTGGATGTTCCCATGATATCGTGGAAGCGCCGAGTCAAGGCTAGATATAACAAAGAAAAAGATATCTTCGTGCCTTGTGAATTAACGGAAATATGTGAAAAACCTTTGATGCTACTTTATGACCCTGCAGACCTCGTGCTGAAAATAAAAGACGGGAGTATTCAAGTCGATATAGAGATCACACGACGAAAAGCGTTTGCAGAGGATCCGTTGATCGAGAGTTATGTCGTCATACTTGTGCCAGGTTTCAAGGACTACTTGAGGAAGTTACAGGCACTTGAAGACAAGCAGTACCGCCAGAACTTACTTCTGCAGCTCAATGAACTGCAGACAATGAGTAAGCCCACTGAGAGCCTCGATGTCACAGCTAACGAGGCATCACAGCTAGTTACCGAAGCGGAGGTCAACTTGGGGATTAACATTTTCTTGACGAAAAGTATCGAGGAAACAATCGATTGGCTCCACTCATTCACTTATACGATAGGATCCAGCCTTTACGACAAATTTGAGCGGAATTCAGGCCATTCCAACTTTGGGAATGTTCGGCTGGGGTCAGACCGCAAGAGTACATTTTTAGAGATGGTCAAGAAGTTCAACTTGATGACCGCTCCGAAGGCGCAGTACTTGTACCAATACTATGGCTCTATATCTAGCCTTTACGATAGGTATAAGGAGCATCCGAACCTAGGCACTGTGAATGGGAAGTCGATCATTCCGCCTACGGTAAACACAAGCATGATGAGGGTTTTTACAGCAGAGGACTGTGATATGGTAATAACGGAATAAGTGGATTAATATACAGGGGAAAATGTAACAATCTGAATCTTAGCGATGCATTACAGCTCTAACAACTATACGAATGCAGTTTTTGCAGATTTAAGAACATCTTCAGAAAGCTGATCACGTATGGTCTCCAAGGAATTGATCTTTGTACTAATTGCCTTCGTTTCTTCCCCAGTGAAGTCGTACTTCAGGTGCCGGAGGTTAAGAATCAAACCGAGAGCCTTATCAGTTACAGTAGTATTTCCATCAACCGAAAGAACATTGATCAAGTAATTAGTGAGGTTTGCTTCACGGAACTTTGTAGTTTTGGCCTGGTCCAAGCCAGTGGACAAGAGAGCGCTAACAAGAGAGAGCTGTCTAAGCTCAAACTTGGTATCACTTCCTTGAGTAGATAAGTCAATGCAGTTCAAGCCACCGCTTTTCACGAACAGCTGGCTGCCATCTTCAAAGTTTCGAATAAGACTTGCCAACGCAAAAATGCTCTTGAGGCGCAATTCTCTTGGGGTTTCATTGCTTGAAGCAAGGCTTATGAGTTTGGTGAGGCCATTGTCATGACTCAAAAAGGCTTCCTGACTAGGAGGGTTATTCTGAGTAGCCGTGGCAATAATGGAGGTTGCCAAGACTTGAATTTCCTCATTGGACGAGGACAAGAGCTCAATGATGTCCGGCCAGAGTTTCAAGTTCTGGATGTTGTTTGCGTTGTCCAAATTTTCAATGAGCATTTCGAAATTCTCCAAAGCACCCAATTTGTGTTCATCTTCGGCGTCCTTGTTCTTCACCACATAGATGGCTTGTCTCATTAGCGTAGGCTCATCGGGACCGCTACCTCCAAATAACTGTTTGAGTATTTCAGGATCGGGGGCACCAATCCTTTCCATAGCCTCCTTGTCGCCTGTCTGTTGGGCAATGGACCATTGTAATAACTTTTCCATTTTGCTAGCGTAGTTTACTACCAAAGTATAGTGCAAAGTACTAATCAAAAACTCTAGGTGATGGTGCTTGTATACAGAACGTTCTAGAAAGTTCGGGAGGATTTTGCAACTCCACTTGCAACACCAAACACACCTGGCAAACCGAGACGTCAGTGCACCACCACTGCATTATTTTGGCCGAAAAATGAAATTGAACAAAATCGACTTTTTTCTGAAAAGTAGACAAGTGTGGCTTGATGGAGCAGTGTGCGCGAGTACGATCTCGCAAGCCTTCTCGAGCCTTCTCGCGAGCGTTCTCATAAGCGCATACTCGGCCTTCCACTTTGCCGGTGCTCAAGTCCAGGAAGTTGGTTGCGATATGCACAAAGTGTCTAAAGGCCAATTCTAACTCAAGTCAACTTCGCTATAGTCACGTATACTGTCATAGCGACATGTGCCACTCAAGAACGCCTTTTTTTGGGAAATTTTACCGTATGTTAGGCCAACATAAATACCCGGGTGGATGAACGCCGAGGGGAGAGGATCTCACCATCAAAGTTATATAAACTCCCTGAGTTGCGCTACACCGTCGCATATTTCAGAAATTTGTTTAACACATTACTCAAAACACAATTGATAAAACCACTCAGAATGTCTTTATCTAGCAAATTATCAGTGAAGGACTTGGACCTCGCCAACAAGAGAGTCTTTATCAGAGTCGACTTCAACGTTCCTCTTGATGGCACCACCATCACCAACAACCAGAGAATCGTTGCTGCTTTGCCAACCATCAAATATGTCTTGGAGCAAAAACCAAAGGCCGTCATCTTGGCTTCTCACTTGGGCAGACCAAATGGTGAAAGGGTGGAGAAGTACTCTTTGGCTCCTGTCGCAAAGGAATTGGAGTCCTTGTTGCCAAACGAGAAGATCACTTTCTTGAACGACTGTGTTGGTCCTGAAGTCGAGAAGGCCGTTGACGGTGCTTCTTCCGGCGAGATCTTCTTGTTGGAGAACTTGCGTTACCACATTGAGGAGGAGGGATCCAGAAAAGTCGATGGCGAAAAGGTCAAGGCTTCCAAGGAAGACGTCGAGAAGTTCAGAAAGGGCTTGACCGCTTTGGCTGATGTCTACGTTAACGACGCTTTCGGAACTGCCCACAGAGCTCACTCCTCTATGGTCGGTCTTGACTTGCCTCAAAAGGCTGCTGGTTTCTTGATGGCCAAGGAATTGGAGTACTTCGCCAAGGCTTTGGAGAACCCAGCCAGACCATTCTTGGCTATCTTGGGAGGTGCCAAGGTCTCTGACAAGATTCAATTGATTGACAACTTGTTGGACAAGGTGGACTTGTTGATCATTGGTGGTGGTATGTCTTTTACCTTCAAGAAGGTCTTGGACAACATGCCAATTGGTACCTCTCTTTACGATGAGGCTGGTGCCAAGAACGTCGAGTCCTTGGTCGCCAAGGCCAAGAAAAACAACGTTGAGATTGTCTTGCCAGTTGACTTCGTGACTGCTGATGACTTCAACAAGGATGCTAACACCAGTACCGCTACCCAAGAAGAGGGTATCCCAGATGGCTGGATGGGTCTTGATGCCGGTCCAAAGTCTAGAAAGCTTTTCTCTGAGGCTGTTGCTAAGGCCAAGACCATTGTTTGGAACGGTCCTCCAGGTGTCTTTGAGTTCGACAAGTTCGCCAACGGTACCAAGTCCTTGTTGGACGATGCTGTCAAATCCGCTGAAGCTGGTAACACCGTTATCATTGGTGGCGGTGACACTGCTACTGTTGCCAAGAAGTTCGGTGTTGTTGACAAGTTGTCCCACGTTTCCACCGGAGGCGGTGCCTCTTTGGAATTGTTGGAAGGTAAGGAATTGCCAGGTGTTGTCGCTATCTCCAACAAGAACTAAAGTAGTCTACAGTAAAGAATTTACATTTGCAGATTTTCCCTTCGAATTCGTAAGTATTGAAGAGTATAAATATGAGGTTACAACTTCGAAGCTCCACTCATGATTTGAGCCCATGCATCCTCAGTCAATTCCTCGTAGGTGCCGTTATTTAGCCAGTAAATAAGCTCCTTGCCATCATCACCTTTAGGCAACTTTTGGTTCTTGAACTGATTCTTAGGCACTTTGTGGTTGTGCGAGGCCTGAATGTAATGTGAACCGATCTTGATGAATTGAGGGATGGCGTACTTGGGCAAACTTTCCTTGACGTGAGCGTAAATCTTTGCCAAAGCTTCCGAATCGCTAAGCCCATCTTTCGTTTCAATAACGGCGAAACCCGCCCTTCCTTCATGATTAGGCACTCGAACACCGACAACAACCGACTGTTTGATGGCACCAGAACCCATAATTTCGTTTTCAACCTCAGTAGCAGACACGTTCTCAGACCTCCACCGGAATGTATCTCCAAGTCTGTCAACAAAGAAGTACAAGCCATCTTCATCCATCTTCAACAAGTCACCGGATCTGAACCAAGCATCACCTTTCTTGAAAACGCCCTTGATAATTTTCGAATTAGTGGCTTTCAGGTTACCGTAATAACCTTGGAAAGATCCCTCGATGTTCTTTGCATTAAGAATTTTCATCAACAATTCACCTGGCTCATTTGCATTGGCACGGATGCAGAAACCAGTTGTAGGGTCCCTAAATATTTCGTTCTCGTCATCTGGTTCCATCTTGACGATGGCTTGCGTTGTATCCAAGATACTGCTGATTAAAGTACCATACTTCCTGCATGCCCCGATACCAAAATCACCATATTGAAGACTGGTGGTGGCAAGAGGAGATTCAGTAGATGCGTAAAATTCACCCACACCCTGAATGTTGAACCGTTTCTTAAAGTCTTTCCAAATGTCACGACGCAAGCCGTTACCATACGCGATTTTCACTTGGTGCTTCAATTGATCTGGATGGAATTTTGCATTCAACAAGTAGCGGCAGACCTCTCCGACGTATTGAATATGACTTGCATTGACAAGCTTGGCTTGTGTCCAAAAAGTGGAAGCGGAGAACTTTTGACAAACACTCACTGTGCCTCCACTACCGAGAGCCGGACACACGCCCAACATGGCTGCAGTTGAATGGTACATGGGCATTGCTGTCATGATATTGGAATTTTTCGTGATTTTCATGACACTTCCGAAAAATGCCCAGGCCATAAAAGACTTTTTCCATGACATTATTGCAGACTTTGGCAAGCCAGTTGTACCAGATGTGTAAATCAACGCACAACAGGAGGAGTCCTTGTCTTCGGGACGACGAGTTTCATCTGGTGCTCTGTACTTTGGTCTGCTCTTGTCGCTCAAGACTCTAAGAAGTTCAGGTTCATTGATGTAATGAACACCCACGTTAGGAAGTTCTTTGTGCAATAAATCCTCCGTCTCTTTGATAGGATCAGCACAGTCCGGGTCGACAAAAACCTGAGTGGCGCCAGCAATTTTAATGCAATGCACCATTGGATTTCCCTTGGTGTTGTAGTTCAAAAACGCAGGCAAAGCACCAATGTTCCACAAGGCGAACCATAAAAGGATGAACAATGGTTTGTTCATGCAATCGACAGCAATTGTGTCTTTAGAAGTGATTCCGTAATCATTCTTCAAGATGTGGGAGAGCCTCAAGATCATGTCATACAATTCAGCATATGTGTAGGTCTCGACTTTGAATTGTTCATCGTACATAGGGTAACCCTCGGCATCTTTTTGCACGGTTTGCAGCATTATCGGGCGAGGGAAGGCAATGGCAGTGTTGTTTGGGTGCTTAGCCACGGCGTTTTCGAAAATGTACCAGAAGCTGACTCTGCTTCTCATCATACGGTACGCATGCGGTACCGACTTGGCGATGACTTTCCGAATCAAGTTTAGATCCTCTGAAAGATGATATTTTGCGTCGAGCAATTGAGAGCCAACAACAGCAGCAACGGCTAATTCAAGTCCGGACATGGTGCAAGGAAGGGGAATTGATTTGAGAAATTATGGGTGTGGCACGAGTTATGTATTCAAAGTCTGAGCAACGGCTTGAGAAAAGACGGACTGAGCAGGGGGTAAATTCTAGGGTATTTCAGGAACGGGCAAACCATGCGCCTTTATAAAGCGTGCACGCACATGTCAGATAAAAAGCACGTTCAAATTTCGCGGGATTATCTTTAAGAGTGAAGCCTTCAAGCGCATAACGAGGTTCGGAGAAACGGGCAGCCAACACACAACCCAGTCCACCCCGTACAAACAATTCAAATATTATTGTAGAAATTCTCGTCAACTAATTGACAGTAGCTGCAGGCATTCCTGAAATGCCAGATAATCCAAAGTTCCCCGCCAGTGTCTTGAGAAGTGTTTGGGTCTATCACGTGAAGCTTGGGTAGGTATCCGAGGTCTGCACACTACGTTGGTTCCCCTCTGGAGTGATGCATGCGCGTGTGATTGTACGGGCCCAACATTACTGGCAAGTATACTCCAGCCAAGACCCCGGCGCTCCCACATGACCCAAGCTGAGTTCCGCGTTTCCCTGCTTCATGTACTTAATCCATGACTTGACGTCAGCGAATCTCTCACTGAGTAAAAGTACCGCCTTCAAAGCTTTTTCCCTTACTTGTGGTGCCTGATCCGTCCATAGTCCCTTGAAAATAAGCTCGTATATTGGCGACTCGCTTGCGGATAGATCCTCGATTTCCAAACAGCAAAAGACGTGGGGTCTCAATAAGTCAATTAAGAGCTCGTAGAAAAAGGCCTTTAAGCTGTCGCGTTGTGCCGAAGCCACTGCTTGGGCCAATAATGCGATTAATTCGCGGTGCTGCCCACACTGGGTCCTGCTGGCGCACGCGTGGAAAATTGCACTCAATTTATAAACACTCTGGGCCCTCACACTTTTGGCAATTGCGGGCGATCCCAAGTATAAATTGCAAAGCAACCTGAAAATCGCCGCATCGGGCAAAATTGTAGTGCGCTCGGTATCCTGTAAGATGCTGGTAGCTAAGCCTGTATAGTTGTGCTCGTAGCTGTCGTTAATGAAATCAGTATAGTTTGCGTGGCTGGGTTCGGGCACTGCATCCGGATACTCTCTGCTACCGAGATGCTCTTCACTGGGTTTTGTAACCGGCGGTACCATAGTGCACCACTTTGAATTCCAATGTTCCCATGCGAAACATAACGCAAGATCAATGAGGGAAAGCTGAAGGAGTGGCTGGGTGATGGCGCTGCTGTATATCGTTAGCGAGTCGATCAAGTAGGTCATGAGTTCGCAGAACTCCTCTCGAAAATGGCACTTGTTGGAAAACGGCTCCGTGTAAGACGACATACACACAAGCCTGAAGAAGGCGATGGAGCCACTTACTATACACGGATCGCTGATTTGAGCCTGGATATCATGAAGGGTACTTTTCAAGGCCGAGTCTGACAAAAGGTTCCCTGGTGGAATCGGCACCTGCATACGGAGCAATACTGAAAGCTTGACCTTCCCAGTACTTTCTGGTATCCGTGAGTTGAGGGTCTGTATTTCAACGAGCTCTTGCATAGTATACCTAATGGCTTCTTTAATATTTGAGCCAAGACTCTCAAGTTCTAATCCTGAAGCCACGTCGTTCTTAGAAACAGACTCATTGTTATTGTCATCGCTTTGGGAGGGCTTGCTCGAATTGGATTTACTGGACCTCTTAGATTTGAATCGTTTCAAGTAGCTTTTGGTCAGACGTTCGGATTTGAGTTTGTGGCTGATTGGGGAGTGGGGCACTTCGCTATTATCTGCACTGCTAATTGACCATTCGCTCCTCTCAGATTCAGCAGGAGAATTACATGCTTTTTCAAGGTCCTCGGGAACTTGATTGTCTGAGCTCATGTATTCTTTACAGAGCGCCAAAATAGAGCCGGCAAGAATTCCTGTGAATAGGATAACAAGGTATATGTATATTGCATTTGCAAGGGTATTAGTTTCATCTAGGATCATCCTAAACGCTTACAACCAGTACTTAATGAGTAGCTATTCAGAATAAAATATTTGCAACGGAGTGTCCAAAGTGTATTGCAGTTCGAACGTTGAGTGGGTGCAAATGGTGTTGCGGATGTGCTCGCAGCCAAAAAGACGCCTCGCGTGAGAGGTACGGATGGGACGTCTGGCAAAAGAGGATGGGCCGATTATTCATCAATGCGCATGTGACGCTTCAATTTAAAGGGCGATACTTCCAAAACTACTTTCGTAAACGCTCAAATGTTTCGGCTCCCTATATTGAATTTGCCGAGACTTTCTTCCGGCGTGCTTACGAAAAGCCAAACAATCCAGCCATTAAGACAGGTAAAGCCTGTCAGAAACTACTGGAATAAATTGTCGTCATGGCCCATTGCAGCACGAAATCTAGCATCTGCCAAGTCGTACGCGACAAGTGCCGTTAAGCATGGCACTAGGAAAGCATACCCTGTTATTTCAAGCAAAATTACAGGCTACTGGCTTGCTTCCACTTCGGGACTTATCTTTGGTATTGTCGTCGTCGGCGGCCTTACTCGCTTAACTGAGTCTGGCTTGTCCATCACAGAATGGAAACCAGTCACCGGAACGATTCCTCCTCTCAATGAGGCAGAATGGGAAGAGGAATTCAAAAAGTACAAGGAATCACCTGAATTCAAACAACTTAACTCCCACATAACCTTAGAGGAATTCAAGTTCATCTTCAGTATGGAATGGGGTCATCGGCTTCTTGGACGTGCAATCGGGATGTTCTTCATCTTGCCTGCACTTTATTTTTGGAAATCCGGAAAATTCAGTCGTCAAACCACCAAGGCAGTCATAGGTCTTACGGGTCTCTTGGGATTACAGGGTGCTATTGGCTGGTGGATGGTAAAGTCAGGCTTGGATGAAGAGCAGCTCCAAGAAAGAAAATCAAAGCCCACCGTCTCGCAATACAGATTGACTACGCATTTAGGGGCTGCATTCATCATGTATTTGGGTGTGTTATGGACTGCTATGGAGATATTCAACGAAAACGCGTGGGTGAAGGGCATTAAGAACGACCCCAAGAAGGTGACCGAAGCTATGGCTAAGCTCAATAGTCCCTCTTTGAACAAGATCAGAAACATTGGCGCAGGGCTTCTCGTATTGACTTTCATGACTGCAATGAGCGGTGGAATGGTGGCCGGTTTGGACGCTGGCTTAATTTACAATACCTTCCCACATATGGGAGACGACTATGTCCCCTCTCAGGGTGAGCTTATGTCTCCTGTTTTCGCAAGAAAAGCAGATCTCTCTGACATGTGGTGGAGAAACTTACTCGAGAATCCAACTACTGTTCAGTTGGTGCACAGAATTTTGGCTACAGGCACTTTTTTTGCCATCTTGGGTGGTCACTTGTTTGTCCTGAGAAACAAGGCAATTGTTCCAGCTCGTGCTAATAGAACTCTTCACGCCGTGATGGGATTGGTCACTTTACAGGTAACATTGGGCATCACAACTCTTATTTATCTTGTTCCAATTCCTTTGGCGTCTGCTCACCAAGCTGGAGCCCTTGCTCTTCTCACGGGATGCTTAGCTTTTGCTGCTAACGTAAGAAGGCCAAGACCTCAGACGGTTCAGTACATCAGTACCATCATGAAAGAGCAATTAACCAAAGCTCGTTAAGACTTGTATATATTCTAACCATGTAAATAACTCCAAGAAGAAAAAAGAATAAACTAGAACAACTTCAAGTTATCGTAAAAATATGGTGTTGGACTACCAAATTCGCTTGCTCGACATCTCGTAGCGGTGGACTTTGTCGAGAGAGTCTGGGTCTCCGTTTTTGCTTGAACCCCCTAGAAGATTTCTCTTTTTCAAGAATTGAGTGTTACGGAGCTCTTCAACAGTAGGCGGAATAACTTCCCCAAAATCATACATGTGATGCCTCGTACTTGGATTAATTGATGAGGGTTCAGTGTTTGGAATCCCGGGGAAGAATGAGGTGTCGATGTCAGCTTGAGCACTAAGAGTGTGAGTGTTAATGTGGTCTGGACTTTCAAAGCAGGAGGCCAAGTTACCCAAATTTGAGGGTTCGGATTCATGAAGTGAATATTCCAGAGAAATAGAGGAACTGGTCAGGTTGGGAGTCACGGGCTCAGTTTTTTCCATGCTACGTTCCAGGTCCACTGCTATTTGAGGGACTATTTCGCCGGCACTTTCTGCTTTGGCCCGTACCTCATCACTTTGCAATTTGGCTTGATAGCTCTCATGCTTATTCTTGATTACTCGAGCCCATTTCAATAACCATAAACTCAAAAGAAGCTTGGTGACAAGCAATGCCAAGAACGACAAAGAAAGCAACAAAATGCTGCCTATAATGTTAGCCACAGTTAAGGAGTCAGGGATGAACACCGAGTGTAAGTTGCTCAGACACATTCTTAAGAAGCAGATGGTAAGAGAAATGATCGGGAGGCCTATACGCCTAGTCATGATAACATAGTCGGAAATCTCATGCAGCGTATATGTTTTTGAGCTCTGTGAAAATATTTCCATAAAGTCACGGCTCAAAACATAAAGGAAGTTGTTGTAGACCCTCGGTCTGATTCGATTGAATTTGATCACATAACAATGCTTGAGCCAGTCAACTAAAATCTCGCTACCGAGGACTACCACCGATGGCCCGAATATAGCACCTAGCCATTTGTTCCAAGACTTCCAGCTATCTGGAATAAGGCCAAGTTCTGTGCTGCTCAATTGAGACAAGTTTCTCAAAGCAATCACCACCAACATAATGGATAATTGAAACCTTTCAGTAAGGTCGGACATGGATAGTTGAAACAAGCCCTCTCTCTCGAATTTCTTGAACACTGACCCTTTGAGCTCTGCAAATTGGTTCGAAAGGAGCAACGCCAAAAGTGCGTTGGAGTAAGAGTTCGCAGCCACGTGCAAGGACACGCATTGGTATATGAGCACATAGGAATGAAGAGCAAAAAATGCAAAGGTGAAAAAGGCGAAGAGCCCCAACTTCAAGTAATTGTTGATGGAGAAATTCCCAAACGGTGTGCCCAACATGACGGTAAAAATCTGCTGCGATGTGCTAGAAAGAAGTTTATCCGCAACCTCTAAGACTCCAAACATAACGTACAACTTGATATGAGCCTGGCCACGTATATCGTGGTAGAGTCTCGATATCTCCAAAAGAGGAGAGGATAACAAAACTATTGTAACGATTATGAGAACCAATGTCATTAGATCTCGTTTGATGAAGTGAAGTTTGAAAGTCATGATTGAAAAGTCGCTGAAGGAGGACCTTGCGTAGTCAGCGATGGCTGAGCCAATCACCACAGTGATTTTGAGGGGTACAAGAGTAAAGAATGTGAGGAATGAATTCAAACAAACTAGAAGCCCGAAAATCATGAACTTCTCCAAATTAAGCGGTACTTTCATCATATCCAGGAGCTGCTCGAAAGCCCTCGTCATGGACTCCTCATCTGCTGCAGAACTTGCTTTTGTAGAGTTTGTGCCCGGAATATTGAGTTCAAGAATTAGAAGCCGATATAGTGACATAATTCGCTTTTTTGGCTTCACTGTTTCAAAATTTGTTTCAGAGCCGTTGTGGATCAAATTGAGGAGCATTGTGGTTGTAGACGATCGGAGGCGATTTCCATAGTTTGACGTAACAGGCAGTAGGACACTATTTGTGGATCCCCGCCGTGAGCTTGGTGTGCTCCGAGCCGAGAGGCCAGACTTGTTCTCCTCTTGATTTGTCATGGGGTATGGCAGCATGAAAATGATAGCGCTGATCTCGTTCAGCAGGTCACGTGCGAACCTATCTGCTTCTTGTATATGTGCTTTGGGCGCCCCCACGCCAACGGATTTAGCGATTTAAATACGAAAATTCAATTCCATTGATGTTATTACCACTCATAAACTAGTCCTGGCACTTCAGTCTTGCGCTAGCACCACCAGGCAGGTAATTTGCTTATATGCAGGCTAGACTATACATCATTACTCGGCACGAACGATAAGACTACAGTTAGTCAATGAATCATCGGCCACCACTCGGAGCTTCACCAACCAATGAAACATCGCCGATACCAATATGAACATCCTTACCATTGACACATTCTTGCAGCACATCAAGGACTTGCCCCAAGTGGAGCTCTTGTCCCCAGCGGAAGCCTCCAAGTTACAGCTAAAGGTGGCTGTTCTTGTATTGGACTACTGTGTGGACATTCCCTTGCTCAAATTCTTGAGCCGATTCTTCACGCCACAATCTTATGATGAAGTGATCGAAGAAAGAAACATTGAGCACCAATGTGGTTACTTGCTCTGCAGTACGTCGCCTGAAGTCGCCGTTCGGAGAACCTCCAGCTTGAATGGCACCCCGGCAGTATCCACCAAATTCCAAATCTACAACAGAAAGCCATCTCTCATTCTCCCAAACACCTACTCCTCACAATACTGTTGCAAGGACCACTATCAGGCATCGATGTTTTACCGGAACCAGCTCTCTCTGGAAGCTTTGTTTGCTCGGAAGAACATTTTACTCGTCGCTCCTTTCGCCCAAGTGCCTGGAACCTGGTATGAAAACAATATCACTTGTCTCGAAGAGGTGTTAGCTAAGCATAAAGAATTGAGACAAGAAGGTGTGAGTCTCAGCGAGGTTATTGCTTTGATGAACGGGCTATCCGTAGTAGAGGCAGAGAAAGATACATCTGGCTTAGTTAAGCTTCTCGAGGACTTTGACATTGTGGAGAAAGAAGGCGGGGTTGATGGTGAAAGCAATTCTGACATGGAATATGACAAGGACACGTCTTCTCGTGTGGTGGAGGGATATCCCACGAACACGTTCAGCACGCTGAACACTTAGGATTTTACAATAATGACCAGCATATATCTCACACTATATAATGACCGAATATAAAAAGTATGTACAGTTGACCTTTGTCCATTTGTTCTCATGATCGCCGCCTATTTGCTCTCACGGTTTTCGTGTTTCGGGATCTGCCGTCGCAGACCCCACGAAACTTAGTCTTCGGTCGAATTTTTCCCCCATTTTATACCCTCTAAGCCCCGCCTCTTCCATAAAATCGCCTAATGTGTATCCTCGTCCAGATACCGATCTTTCAGGGATACCGCGACGCCTATTGGGCCTTAGTTTTGATTCTTGGATTATTCTGGTCTCATAAAGCTTGTTTTGAGTCTGGTTTATCTTGAATAGATCCAGATGCATGCTCACTTGATTCTTTTGTAGTATCGAGGCTAGTCTCTCAAGCTTCTTGACGAGTTTCAAATACTTGACGTTCATTTCTTTTTGCCAAAACTTGCGCCGGTTCCAAATCTCGCTGGTCTCCAGAATCCAGTATTTCTTGTGGTATTGGCTTACCTCATTGCCAATCTCTTGTGTTGCAACAATAAGTGGTTCCCTCCAAGACTTTCTGAGTGCATCATAGATCAAGTTCAATTTTTTATCAACATCATGCACTCTAGTCTTGATCTTACTCCATCTCAGTTCGAGACGCAGCATCTCCATGCGAAATTCCCACGCAGCTTCTTCATCCGCCAACTTCTCGTAGTATGATCGGGGAAACATGATTTCTTCGATAGAAAAGCCACCAGACCCTCTCACAGAGTATCCATTGCCGTGACGTTTCTCACTGATGGACTTGGCAGCAGCAGAATCGAGATTCCACACGAATTGTTTTCGGGCTAATCTGATCAGCTTCTTGATATCCATAGCTAGGGCTTCAAGTTGACGACGCTGGGCAAAAGGTAATTTGAGGTAGTGAGCGGGCATGATTCCAGACATTGTGCTTCTCAAACGCACCTTGTAGGGGCCCTTCTCGTTGACGAGTTCTATGTATTTTTTGAGGAAGTAGCTCTCGTTAATCCGGTACTCGATCTCAGGCTTGATAATAGACTCAATATAGTCCATATCGTATGCATCCTTCATAACTGAGAGCTTGGTGGACCCGGGTAAAATTTCTCGCGTCTCTGGGAGGTCTGGGCTCTGCTCTAGTACTTTCGGTCTCACGTAGGGTAGCTTATAAGGATTCGGAAGCTTCCCCTGTAGTTGCATGCGCTTGATGTAATTTCTCACAACGAATGAAGCATTTTCTTTGCTTACTGTAAGAATATTATCATAGGCTTTAGCTTTCTGTGATGCTGAAAGAGCCGAATACTTGTGCTCTGAGTTGAGGGCCTTTTGCTCGCGTGAAACAATTCTCTTGACAAGTAAGGTGGGTAGTTCTTTCAAGCGGCCCTGGTCTATTAAGCTTTTGTTGTCCTTATATTGTAGCCTCCAATGGTATTTTTTGAGCTGGTTGGATCTGTAATCAACAAGTGCTCCGATGAGCTGGCCCCATGCTTCAGGTTCTTCAGGGTGCTCTCTTATATCTCCTAGTATCTTGACAAGAGCCCGTCCGTCGCTGAGTTTGGAAAACACAGCTACGTCTTTTAAGTGGCTGGGACTTCTGGAGAATTCCTCCCAGGTCAGGTGCCTGATCTCCGCTAGCAAGTGTCGATGGTATAAGTCTGGGTTGATGACACATTTGGCGATCTCTTGTTGGACCAATTTGTTGGGAGATTGGACGCTTTCGATGGCAGACGGAAGAGACCGGATTCTTCTTATTCCACGCACTATCGCTCGAAAAAGAGACCGGTAGTGGGACCCATACGTGCTGTGGTGATTCATGGGTTGAGCGTCTGTAGCACTTGATGCGCTATACGTAATGCTCGCAGACGCGGCAATATTACATACCATACTTAGAGTTAGTCAAATACGTAAATCATCAATCTATAAGAAACCTAAAAAAAAGCCGAGGCATTTGTTTCGTAAGAGCCTAAATGAACCATTTTGCCCTGCCCCAAACCATGACGAACGCAATCACTCTCATAAGAACTATGCATGCTGCCAATGCCCCGAAGGCAGCCTTGACATCGGCATTCAAGCTGTACTGGTCCAACACTGCTTGGCCAGTAGATAACGCACACGAACCACCGTCGCACCTGAAGGTTTGGTCTTTGAAGACCATGTTGGTGAGTAGTTGCACCGCGTACTTTGCAGGACTGAGGTAATTCCAAGCCTTGAAGAACTCGGGCATCTGCAAAGACATGGTTCCGGCCATAAAAATTCCCACTACAAATAAATTCGACAAGACGTTTGTCACCAATCCCATATGAGTGAAGAGCGAATTGAAGAAGATCCCTGCAGACTCTCCACAGTCAAGTAATGCGAAGGAACAGTACAAGACTGTAAAGTACATTCCAGCTGATCGAGGCATCGAAACGGGAAAAACAAACAACACCGAGAACACAATGCTGGGAAGCATTTCAAAAGGCAATTCCACAAGAAGGTATGCAAGTGAAAAGACCACAGAGCTATGAGTCTTGTCTCTATACTCCTGGTGGAACAAGTTTCTTTGCGAGGGGAATAAAGACAAATTGTTAACCAAACCACAGTAAAATAAATTGGTGATGTTTTGAATCAATCCCAATCTGTTGCTCACACCCTCTTGAGTGTGCTTCAATGGCGAGAAAAACAAAGCATAGATGACACCGAGTATCATAACTTGCATCAAACGTGAGACTAAGATATTGGTGTTCCGGAACGACACGACAAATTGTCTGGAGCAAATTGCTTTGAGTGTGACCATGACTGGCACTTTGGGTCTCTTGAAACTCTTCAAATCAACAGGTCTATCAAGCAAGTCACTCTCTTCATAGATAGGTCCACGAACAGTCCATTCCTTGATGAGGTACTCTATTCTGGCTTGCAGCTGTTCCTTTGTCTCAGTAAAATTCAACGAAACCAAGTCCAAAGCGTGGTCAGCCAAGTTAACGGTAGTGGGACATTTGAGATTCATCTTCTCCAAGTATGATGCTAGGGACATGGCAGGGCCATCGTACACCACATATCCTCCACGTGCTAAGAGCACCAAAGAATCAAGCAGTCTGAACATCATTTTGTTAGGCTGATGGAGTGTTGTGATGATGGTTGTACCTGACTGGGCGAGTTCATTTAAAAGAGCCAAGATCTTAACAGATGATGCTGAGTCAAGGCCAGAAGTGGGTTCATCCAAGAACAAAATCTTGGGTTTGCTCAAAAGTTGAATGGCGATGGACACTCTTCTCTTTTCTCCTCCCGAACATCCTTTCGTGGCTTCATTTCCAATTGGCGTCTCAGCACAATCCAAGAGGCCAGTGACCCTTAGAATCTGATTGATGTATTGTGGGATTTTTGGATGTTCTTCGTAAGGGAGTCTCAAACGGGCTTGGTAAAAAAGCGTCTCTCTTACTGTCAACTCTGGTATGAGCAAGTCGTCGGTCTGTGCAACAAACGCAGATATAACGCCCAACTTTGCAGGAGATATTTCTTGATTGGCATTTAAAAACACCGATCCATTCCGTGAAAAATCGGACCTAGGCAAGCGGTTGGCCAAGAATTTCAACATGGTAGTTTTACCTCCGCCTGAAGGGCCCATGATCGCATTGACAGAGTCTGATTTGAAATTAGCAGTGACGTTATTCAAAAGAATTCTCTGTTCCTTTTTAGCAAGAGGATTCTGGGACGTTTTGACTTTGACTGATAGAGTAACATCGCGTAAGCTTATTGAAGCTCCTCTGATTTGTGGATGCTTTTCATCAAACAGTGACAGTGACGGCATAAGACCCTTCAATTCAGCAGATGTGTCGCTTCCACCAATCTTGTTCTTTTTCTTCTTCGCAATTTCAACGTCGTAGTTTCTGAACTTCAAGATTATGATACTTGCCATATTGATGCCAACAGCCCAAAGGATCAAGTAGCCAATAGGAGCACCTGTCCAACCCTGAGGAAATCCAAGGATCAGAAGCTGGTAGTTTCCGGTGTATTCCGTGCATCTAGAGTCCGATGATGGGTATGGACAATTTCCCAGCCAATCGGTGTATTGGTTGGAAAGAAGTCCTCCAAATGCATACCAGAAGAAGGCCAAATATTTGACCCAACGAACGTAAACGGGCATAGAAGCAGAGTTCACGAAGTAGCCACATCCACAGTTTTGCAACTGGTATATAACATTAATGCAGGTGATGGAGATGGAAAAATCCGAGGACAAGGCGAAACAGAACGTAGCAAGCGACATGGAGCAAATTCCAACTAGCAAGATTATGGTGAAGAAAATTCCAAAATATGAGCCATCACCCGAGTCCTGGTAGTTGTCTCCAACACGCAAGCCCCACATGAAGTAAGTGACGATTGAGAATATGCTTACCATGGGAACATCTTCCACAAACAATTTTCCCAAGCGTCTGGAAATGACAAAGCCCGGAACACTGACACAATTCTCTCTATATTCTTTGAAGAAGAAAGTGCCGTCAGAAAACCAGAGCCGGGCAATTTCCATGGTAAGCGGCGAGAATCCAACAACCTCAAGTAATGCGTACAAGCAAGATGTTATTGACCGGATACCCGACAAGTCTGGGTCTGGCTTGAAGAAAAGCCATCCAATGATTATAGACAAGAGAAGGGCACCAAAGTGGAGGGACATGAGTGAGTAGTGGTCCCGCAACGATATCAAAATGGTTCTTCTCACTAGCACACAGAGCTCGCGGTATAGTGGGAGAGGATCCAAAGGCTCGAAGACCTTGAGATTGTCACGGAAATGTGCAGTCTCTTGGTCTGGTGTGAAGGCAGAGACCACCGGATGGTGCTGCTTCCAGGCATTCACTAGGCTATCTGCCACCGCAGAAGATTGTGCCTCTTTCTCAGCAGAGCTTGTATCCTTCACCAGCAGGTTCATGATTCTATTCAAGGTCTGAAAGGGGCCTTGCTTCTCGATTTTGGCGATGATACCGTTTTCCTCTAGAAAATTGAAGTAAGGTACAGATTCTGCCAAAGACCCATAATAGACGAGCCTTCCACCACGGGTCAACACGCAAAGCTTGTCGAAAAGATCAATAACTTCGGCACGGGGCTGATGAATCAGCATGATTATGGTGATGCCTATTTGTGGCGAGGCCAACTTTCTGAGAACGGACACCATCGTGAGAGCAGAAGACGTATCCAAGCCAGTTGTGGGCTCGTCCAAAAATAGCAAATCTGGTTTGTTTAGCAATTGAATGGCGAGCGAAACACGTCTTTGCTCTCCTCCCGATAAGTTGATTTGTTCTGTGAAAGTCATGATGATCTCGTCTTTGCGATGCTCCAACTCGAGCAATTCCAATAGGGTGGCGATCAATTCCTTTCGGGAGTCTCGGGATATACTCCCGAGCCTCAAGTCCGCTTGGAAGCTCAAAGTTTCCAAAAGTGTTAGCCCCGGCAAGAAGAGGTCTTGCTGAACCATGTAAGCAGTATTAACCCTGGGTCTTTCTTGGTCCGAGGCGTAGGTGATAGAGCCGGAGAATTTCAAAGACTTGGATTTAATATTAGTTCTTTGTGCCAACACGTTCAAAAGGGTCGTTTTTCCGGCTCCTGAGCCACCCATGATGGCCATCATATTGCCCTTGGGTAGGTCAAATGAGACAGAATCCAATATCTTTATGGTGCCTGACTCAACATCCTTGGAGCCCACAGCTACCCCTAAGTTGTTAACAGAGACATGTACTCTTTTCTCTGGGCTAACCCCAAGTGAGGCGGAATTAGCTAGCATACTATTCTTGGATAGTGAGTGAAGGTGTGGGCCCTTTGGGGAGCTATATACCAAGTGTGGCCAGCTAAATGCATCACAAATTCTGCAATGGAATTTGCGCGGAATTTCATCGGTATTTCATCGGAATTTCGCCGGAGTTTGGGCTTCAATCTGCCGCAATTTTGCACGATAGCCTAACAAACCCGGCCTACACAATGACTAAGGTCAAGTGCTCGAATTCTCGGCATGGGTTTCGTGACCACACCAGCATTGAAAGTTATGCTGCTAAATGCACGTCGTAAAACTTGCGTCTGGCATCAGCACCAAGATGCGGCTAATCACACCATTACTAATCTGAAAATTTGGCGGCCGCTGAGACCCAGATGTGCATGTTTATTAATCCAAGGGAAATCCTCGATTATATTTTTCAGAAAATTTATTCAATACAAAAGCGACTCTTTGTCTATGTATGATAATCTAGGACCGCGACTAAGCAACGCGCGAGCCAACGCGCAGGCTTCCTCTGCACTAACATCACACACCACATGCTTGGAGTATGTATAACTCACATTAACCAGTCACTCGTACTAACCGCAAGGCTCTGCAGCCGGGTATAACCATCATCAAATTTAAACGCGAGCGCTCGTGCTATGTAGTGCCACTCTGGCTTGATGACAAAAGCAACAAGACGGTGAGCTATTTCACCAATCAGCTAGTGAGCGCAATCAACTCATCTGGGGGCTTGAAGTTGGAGGAACTGCCCATTGATCTGGGGGTTCAAGATGGAATTGAAGTGGCTGCCGAGGATATCCAGCTTGCTCTTCCTAAGGTCAAAGATAATCCGTATTCAAATGAGTGGGTGCCCATTGAAGATGACCTGGTGATCCAGACAGTCATTCTCAATGACCACGATACAATTGTGTTTAAGCATAGTGACGACTCGAACTATCATCTCCAACAAATAGAGTACCAGGAATAAATACATGTGGATAAGTTACAAATTAGCAATTAGTGTGACAATAGAGGATAAAGAAAACCCTCAGTATTTTCTTCCGCTTACCTTTCTAATGCCACCCGAGTGCACCCGAGTTGCGTTCTTCCCAGGAAGAATTCCTGCGCTCACCTTGGTGCTGGACCGGGACTTGGGCATTTTAGGCGACGTCGGGGACAGCGTCAAAGTTGTGCTCACTGTTCTTGTAGTTGTGGTGGTGGTCGTCTTAGTCAAGGACGAGGGCTGGTTGTAGTTGGTGTTAGAGAGGGTTCTCAACGCTCTCCAGTCACTGGTATCTCGTTTGGGCGATATTATCTTCCCATCTGCGTTGTGAACTTCTTGCTCAACTATAGTCGACGAGTCTACCACTCCTTGCATTAAATCACCACTGTTCTCTTCGTCAGAGTTGTTTATTAGGTCATGCCCAACAGCTGAATCGGTTTCGGTGTACTTTCTGGGCTGGCCTGGGGACTCCACTGGAACAACACTCTGGATTTTGGATGCTAGTGCCCCACTAATCTTTCTCCTTCTGATTGGCGTATTAAATGATGAATCAAAGTTGGTGTTAAACGACGAATTCATCTGTTGTTGTTGTTGCTGTCTCTTTTGTTTGGCTTCCTGTTTGAGTCTAGCCTTGAATTCCTCATAGGGCACCAACGAGAATAATCCTCCGATAAAGAGATCCGGCCGGTTGTCTAAGCACATGGTGTGTCTCCAGTTACGAAAATCGTTTTGGTGCAAATACAACCAATGTTGTTGTGGTCCCACAACCATACCTGGTCGTATCATCCTCATATATGCAATGCACTCATTTGCGGTGAAACCATGAGTGTAGATTAAATGGGCTCCTATGAGACACCCAGTTCTCCCCAAACCAGCTTTGCAGTGCACGGCAATCTTACCGCCTTTGTTTATCACGCATTCGGCGGCACCAATAAATTTATGCACATATTCCAAAGTGGGGCAGGTTCCGTCCTCAAAGATCATGTCAATGTGTTGGATATTGCGCTTCGTGAATTCCTCGGCATTGTATAAATGGGAGTTGAGCCGCACCACCAACTGCACGTTATTGCTCAAGAAGTAGCTCAAGACCTTCTTAAAGGGTTCGTTCAATGCGCCCGGCTTTCTGGAGCTCTGTTGAGGAGATGCGAATGCAATGAAGTCTTTGGAGATTACATTAAAGTCACCCTGATCCACTCGCTCGTACTGCTCGTACTCCTCCAAATTGAAAGTAGTTAAATCAATCATGCCTCTCTCCTTAGCTCTCCACAATGCATAGATGACATCTTGGATTGTGATTTCAAAATCAGCAGACGAATATCCCGCGTCTCTGAATGGCAGAAAGGGAACCTCAACTTGCGAGATCGGTTGCAACACCTGATGGGGGGCCCACGATTGCACCAACACCATATAACAGGCAAGTATACATGCAGCGTTAGCTCTTTCCTTTGGGCATGTGGAGCTGTAGAATACAACTGCCTTGCCTTGGTTTACATCTTCATTCAAAATGTTATGCAAAATCACCGCAAATCTGTAGAGGCTACCAATGTGTAACGGGCCAAAGTCCAAATGGAAGGCATTATATGGGAGAGAATCCTCCACCGTGAAATACACCAAGTCCGCTGTGTCTTCCGGAACAAAGTCATATGCTCCGAGATATATACGATCTGGATGTTAGTTAGAGCTACAGCTTGCGTTATGTTGTGGATACATACTCTTCAAGAATTCGATCATAGGTATACTCAGTCGTGCTCTAGACATTGTGGTGTTGTGTTTGCAAGAAATGTGTAAGGATGTATTGAACTGAAAAAGCTGGTTTTTTTTGTTTTTGCTTGATGCGCTTGGCCAGAATGGCTTTTGTTTATGGGTGGAGTGTTGCTAAGAAAGACTAGAGTGGTGAGCGCTAGCACAAAACATTTCTTGAAGCTTAGCGACTTAGCGTGTGTTTATGTCCTTGCCCGATTAGGACTCCAAAGTGCGAAGAGTTGTTCAACGGCCGCCTTGCTTATCGCAACAGTCTTGTGACGTATACATCACAATAAACAAAATAAAACTGCTTCAATTATGAAGAGGGCTTTCCCTGTGATTCCACTCCGGGCTAATTTTTTTGTCCTTGACAGACTAAAGTGTGGTATCTTATGACGTTATAGACACTTGCTTGCGCGCACCTGCCCCAGCTAACATTCGCGAACTGGACGTACTACTCCACACGTTACAATGGTATGTAGACCCTGTTCATGCACCCCTTTACTATCTCATGAGATTGAAATCTCAGTCCACCTGAGAATGGGCTGATTTTGATTTGAGATTTGGCCATGCCGCTACTAACACAAGGCCCCTTCGTTATACTCGTTTAGCTCGGAGACTCTTTCCGATCTCCGGAAATTCAGGTTTGCCAGTGGGAGGGCAACTTCCATGCAAGCTGTAATCTGTAAGTATATCCGACAACTTTCTTGATTTTCATACTAACCCTAGATTGCATCCAAAAAGATTCAAACTACATCGTGAGAGAATCAGAGGACCCAGTCACCTCCTTTGAGGAAATGATCGAGGAGCTTCCCGATAACAGCCCAAGATACGTGGTTCTCTCATATCCAATGAAAACTCCCGACGGAAGACTCAAAAACCCATTGGTATTACTTTATTGGAGACCCCCCACTTGTGGCCAGGAAGCGAAGATGTTGTACGCAGGCGCAGTGGAGTTGTTCCGTGAAAAGGCTGGCGTTTCACAGTACGTATCTGCATTTGATCTGACAAAGCAACGTCCAGAGTCCCCTCGAGTGAGCTTTTACCATGCAGCCAGGGACCTTGACATCTGTCTTGTCTTGTGGCTCTCAAATGACTCCTTTACTAACAAATAGATTAATAGACATTACCGAGGAGGAAGATTTTGACGATTTCGAAGCTCTCTTGAATTGACACTAGAGAGGACTGCGCACGTCCGCGTACATTGAGTCACAGCGAAAATGAGAGACTGTCCCGCACTCGCATTTTACTTGGTAGTGCGCAGGCTAGAAAAAGTGAAAATCTTTCATTTCATATATAGTCCCATCAAGCCGCACTTTTTAAATCTTTTCTTTACAACTACAAAAAAAAATCAGCAGCCATGGGTCGTATGCATTCATCTGTATGTGACATCTTCTTTCTTCTATAAAGACATGGTATGGTTGAATAGTGACTTGGGTCGGTCCGGTGCACCTCTTAGGAATAGGGTCTTGTCAAGAGTGAAGAGTACTAGATACTCTTCGTTCCGCTCTTGGTATTTGATACCTTTCCGCAGCCTTGACGCTGTTGCCCCATATAAATGGGCTTTGGCTTATAAGGACGAAGATGTGACACACACTGGTCGATTCCGCTATTTGTAGACCGACAATGATATCTTTGTGTCGGCACAGGCCCATTTACAGGGCTCTCGCCGGGCATATCAAGGACATCAATGTTCCAGGCCTGCCTGGATACTGTGCTGGAATTCCTCTCAAAGGGAACTCATACTAACTACATCAGGGAAAGGGTATCTCATCCTCCGCTATTCCTTACTCAAGAAACGCTCCATCTTGGTTCAAGTTGTCTTCTGACGACGTGATTGAGCAAATCATCAAGTACGCCAGAAAGGGTTTGACCCCATCTCAAATCGGTGTTCTCTTGAGAGATGCTCACGGAGTTTCCCAAGCTAAGGTTGTCACCGGTAACAAGATCTTGAGAATCTTGAAATCCAACGGTTTGGCTCCAGAGATCCCAGAGGACTTGTACTTCTTGATCAAGAAGGCTGTCTCTGTCAGAAAGCACTTGGAGAGAAACAGAAAGGACAAGGACTCCAAGTTCAGATTGATTTTGATCGAGTCTAGAATCCATAGATTGGCCAGATACTACAGAACCGTCGCCGTCTTGCCTCCTAACTGGAAGTACGAGTCTGCCACTGCCTCTACTTTGGTCAACTAAACCTTTTGCATATTTTAAATATAAGTACAATATATCCAATTTTGCACTCTCTGTAGAGCTGCATCCGAATGAAAACATTGCTCGCCGAAAACATAGAATTGCCTGATTTTCAAACCTACTCGGCGACTTTGCTCGCCAACTCTACTCACTCTGCCTGCCCTAATTCGAAACCAGATACCTCTAAATGATTAAATATAATGTAAAGAATGCGCTAATGAACCTTAAATGTCATCAATATCCAACTCGTCATCGTCTTCATCGTCATCGTCGTCATCACCGAACTCGAAGTTGACTTCCTCTTCGTCATCAGCACCGAATGTATCCGTTTCGTTGATCTTGGCCGTTTCTGGCAACTCACCCATGTTTTTCAAGGTTCTAGCCTCATCGGAGTTATATTTATGCACAACATCACATTGGTCGTCTTGGAAATCTCTCAAACACACCAAGATAATGTCACCTTGACCCATCCACACCTTCTTTCTCAATTTGCCTCTGATGTGTCCCATTCTCTTGATGCCGTCGAAGCAGCTGACCTCGAGTCTACCGTTACCCAACATCTTGGTGATTTGAGCGTATTCCTGGCCTTCTTCCGTAAGGATCAACTCTCTCTTCTGACCTCCATTCACGTTCTTTCCCTTTCTTCTGTTCTTTCCACCCTTTCCTTTGGATGATTTTCCCATTGTGTTGTAGTATGTGGTTGAAAATTGCGCGGTGAACAGGAAAAATTTTAAGTCTCCTAGATGTACGGGTTCGTCGCCAAACAATCTAGGTTGGGTGGCAAACCACTACGCCCTTAGAAACGCAGACGACCTCCGTTGTTGTCTGCCTAAACCTGGGTAGATTTTCAATTGCCACCCCGGCGGCTATGTAGCCAAAAGGTGCGTCTCAGCATGCAATCAGCCATGTGCTTCGCTATAAATCTCTGGAGCTTTATCACGCACACACTCGAACTGAACCTGGAAACCCTTCAATTTGGAGTGGATATCCAGGGTAAATCTTTTTTTCCTACCCTTGGGTACTTGGTATTTTTTATCTTTGCAGAAAACCGCTGGTGTACGGGTGTTTTGCCTGCTGGAATACACTTCTCATGTACACCACCATCGAACATCTACAACCCAAAATGGACTCTTACGAGACGAGCTCCCAATTTGTCCAGATACTCAAGAGCTTGGTGCCTCAAATGCCAGCGCTTCTAAAGGCAGCACATTTTGCACTCAAAAACTTCGAAAGTGAAGACTACTTGTTTTATGCCATCATGGGCATTCTCGATGATGCAAAGGTCGAGTTGAATACCAAGTCCACCATTTTTCAATTCATAGACGTCTTAATTCATGAATCATTCAATATCTCCCAGCAGGTCAACTCGATATACAACTACCCTTACGTGCATATCTTAAAAACCTCATTGCCAAAGATTATGGTCAAAGTGTTGCCCACACTGAACAATGCCAATCTATTCAACATATACAATAATTTGAAGCATATCTCCGATACACTCAATGTGAACCACGAAGATTACGATGTCAGGTTCTTGTCTGTTTCTTCTCTTCTTTCTCCCGAAGAACTTGAAAATGTGCAAATGAATATTCCATATCCCGACATAGTGCTTGATGAGTTGACTTTCGAAAACAATGATCCTGTTTTGCAGGCGTGGGAAATTTTACTAAAAAAGAGACAACAAAGCCACTATGAACGGCTTAGACTTTTGAAAAATGGACCTTTCGATGAGAATAAGATCAATGAAGATAATATGTTTGTCATTCGGCCCTCCAGGCAAAATGACGCTACTAAAAAGGTGAACGAAAACTTGCTCTCCAAGAAGCAAATTTTGGCTCGCATGGAAGATGACCGAGAGACTCATAAGAAGTCAAAGGAGTCTCTCTGGCTCGTCAACAGGCCAAATGGATCCAACACCGTTAATGAGGACGAATTTCTCAATTACTACTGGAACAGGATCGAGGCTATTCCCGAGACAGAACAAGAAAAATTCTTCGCCAGCTTCGAGGAACTTAACAGGCTTGCAGCTCTCAGCTACAAGGACAAGCAGTTTTGAGTATTAGCTTTGCCCATGTGTAATAATCAGGCTGGCTATAAATTGAATTATTTCCGGGAAAGGATACTGAGCAACTCATTTTGGCCCAAAGTACTATAGTTTGCTGATGTTCTTCCTTGCTTGATACCGTCTCTCACGGCGACGGTAAGCGTTGATTGCAAATCGTTGTCTTTCCCATGTCTGGCAACGTAGTCATAAATGTCTTCATCGATGGGGTTTAAGCCACCTGCATAAAAGAAGCCTTGTGTGGTTCCACCGTTGATCGGCAGCTTAACACTAGGTGCCTCCTGCATGCTGCCATCGTATTTCGACTCGTCTGAATATGAATCAGCCCGTTTCAAGCTAAAACGTTCGATCAAAGCTGCTGGAGACATCTGTGAGGAATAGTATGTTAAAAGAAATTTCATGGCCTGGACGGGCTTTTCCCTTTGCTGCACAATCACCGAGTCATTAAATATTGTAGCATGCAATCCTTCCGCATCACTGAAGAAATTGTTCACGTATTGAACACAATCGCCCATGACATCCAAGCTCCGTTTTGGATCCTGTATCATAGACTGATGTGCATTGAGTCTGATCGTGCAATCATCCACTGTCAATTTAGAGCCTGGCAATCTTTCAGACTTGTCTTCAAAAATCTGACCAATCCGGGGCACCCATGTCTTGGATTGTTCTTCTTTATTAATGGAAATCCAAGTGTCCTTCATAGGAAGTTTAATGTAACCACCAAACTCAGCAATGAGACCCAAATTCTGGAAATTCTTGAAAATTAGACTTAACTCAGACCTTCTCATGAAACTGGAAAAAAACACACGAGAATTTTCGTCCACCAACAAATCAGAAAGAGCTGTGGCAATCCGAGAAAGCTCCAAGGCGCTTCTTTGCACTTTACCATTGCTGCTTCCATGACCTAAGTCATCAATGCATATGATGTATAAGTTTTTGCTCTTACCGTCGCAGAATGACTTAAACACTTCGCGCGTGAAGGGTTTTATGTTCGTAGAGGTTTTCTGCTGGTTGGAATTCCACCCTTCTTGAATAGAGAGTAAACAGTTTTGAACCCAGTCCAAAGAATCATGTTTGAGCACAATGTCGTAGCAGTTTTTCCAGCGTTCCTCGGCCTCCGCTTTATCGAGATTAAGAGCCTTCTCTATAGTTTCACTAAAAGCCCTTATGTCCCAAGGATTGATTAGTAAAGCACCCTCACCATTGCAGCTGAGAAGGTGCGAGGACCCAGTAAATTCGGACAATATGAGTGGTGATTTCTTCTGCGATGTAGCCACAATAAACTCGTGGCAAGTCAAATTCAATCCTTCTCTCATAGATGAAACTATGAATAATTCAGCTTCACTTTGAAGAGCTAGATATTGGACGAAGGATATATCGTGATGAAGAACGACAACTGGCAGAGCAGATGAGAGGTTGTCAGCTAAAGAGTTGATTCGAGAAATAATTTGGGTGACTTCAGAAGCATAATCCTCATCGTTTGGAGACCCCAAGAAAATTTGAATCAACACCATTGTCTCAATTTTCTGAGGATTGCTTTTTAGAAATCTCTCATAGGCCAAAAGTTTCTGCTTCACGCCTCTAAGCTTATCCAATTTGTCACGTGATACAATCAAGGTCTGGTCCTTCCAACGCTCTCTGATCATTTTCTTCCATGTTTTCACATCATCCGAATTCAAAGTTTTGAGCAAATGTGGCGCATCAATACCAACGGGAATGGTATTCACTTTCGAGAGCCTTCCTTTGAACATGACACCCATCTCATTAGAATCCGCCAAGACAATCCTACTGCACGTTTGGAGAAAATGCCTTACGTATTCTTCAGTCTGGAACGTGATGCAGTCAGCGCCCAAAAGCCCTTCAAGAAGAGGTGCTCTTTGCGCCAAGCATCTAAAGACTTCTGATGAAGGGAACGACACGTGTAAGAAAAATCCAATTTTGGCATCTGGTAGCTTCTCGCGAATCATTTGGGGAACCAACAAAAGATGGTAGTCATGAATCCAAATGACATTGTTGGGATCGTCTGGCGAAAGATGGTTTTTCTCCCGCTTGTAAGTCTCAATAATTTTTTCAGCGACCAATTGATTAGCTTTCTTGTAGTATTTATAGGAATGATCCTCAAATGCTTTCGACTTGGGATCATCAGGAATTTGGTAGTGTAAAGTGGGCCATAATATTTGCTTGCAGAACGACTTGTAATGGCCCTGGAATGTAAAGTCATCGATCAAAGCTGCTTCACAGTTATAGTCTGTATGTAAGTCTAGGGAAATATCGTCCAAGACCCGATTTGGGATTGCATCAATGGGCAGGGACATGGCGCCTACCCACTTGCAATCTTTCACAATTCCTTTTTCAGAAACCAAGTCCATTGCATTAAAGAGAGATGAATTTCCGTTGTGGGAGTTAACAATCTTCCAAGGGGCCGTTTCAAAAAGTGTGTCATTTTTAAGAAGTACATCCTCCAAGTCAGCTCTGGAAAATCCTCCATACGGAGCCAATTTTCCAGTTACATCATCCTCGTCTTCGTCATCTATGACACCAGAATCTCCAAAGGGCTCGTAGGAATATGAGAATGCTCTAGGTTTCTTTTTGTTTGGAGTTGGATGATCTTCTCCATCCGAGATTGCGATGGAGTGATTGCTGTAGTTTCCGAATGTGTAACCGGCAAACGGCTTAAAGGATCCCAGTTTGCCATTGTCAGAATGTACTGAAAACGAGCCTGGCGTTGAAGAGTTGTTGTTTTGCATGGATGTGGTACTCGAACGGCTAATCTTCAAGCTGGGTATGCCGTCCACAGACTTCTTCTTCTCCACCATCAGGCTGCCAGGAATCAGGGTCCGAAACCTTGAACGAGGCTGAATCAAGTGAGATCCTTGTCTTTCTTTGGTTGCATCTACGGAAGAGGAGCTTGAAGAAGCTGCATTTCCCTGTTTGAGGAAGAAATCCTCAGGAGAGTTTTGGTCTTGCTCCCCCTTGATTGCGCTGGGAACAGAGCTCAGAGATGCCGCTGCACTCAATGAAGGAAGAATGGAATTGTCAATCAACGTTTGTGTTCCATTTGTGCTTGCGTCTGTTTGGGAGCTAGGGTTATTTTCGAAGCCAAGGCCTGGGTCCGACAAGCACTCGTCATTATCTTCACTTACCTCAAACTTCACAGTATATGGCAAAAAACTAACAGTCAGTATATGAATGGTTCAAAGGGGCGGTATTAATGTACTTACAGAGAGCCTATAATGACAGTCATTGTGTGGTGGCTAGTCTGTTATGGATTGCTAAGTGAATTGGTGTATCGTACCTCACAAAGCTCCATGACACCACCTAAAAATCGCGTCCTACACAGAATCCGGCCTGAACTGAGCAAGGTGCAAGATACTAGAGCTCTGGGCGCACCAGGGGAATCAAGTCCACCTCGCCAATTGCAAAACATTTGCTTCTGTGATATTCATTTGCAGTGTTTATCTTTGTGAATATTTGTATATTTGTCCTTAATCACCCCATCCATCTTCGCTAGCAATGAAACTTATGGATTGCCACTGCCATATCGATGTTGCTGGTGTCTTAAAAAGCCCCTATGAATTTCATCAGGCGATAACATCTGACTCAAGACTGAATGTTGAAGCGTTCTTCAACCTTATGTCTACTAATCACCTCGACCTACAGTTTCTCGAGGACGTACTTGAGTTTGACAAACACAACATCATCGTCCCGTACTTTGGAATCCACCCGTGGTATGCACATCTCTTTTCAGCTGAAGAAACCGTCACCAAAATTGATCATTACAGCAAGGTGCTTCTGAACTTGTCCGATGAATTGCTTTACAGTCTACCGGAGCCCATAAGTCTCACATTATACTTGGACAAAATTAGAGGTCTTGCTCAAAAATGTGAGCAGAAAGGCAGGCTATATGGATTTGGCGAAATAGGCCTAGATAAACTTTTCCGTATACCTTCCAATGGCTTCTACGGGAATCCCTTCTCTCTGTCTGAGATGGTAAGCCTTACGCCTGCGAAAACACATATGGATCATCAAATGATGGTATTTAAGAGTATTTTACAGCTAGCTGAGGAATTTAAGAAGCCTGTGTCACTTCACTGTGTGAAAGCGCACGGGCCCTTTTTCGATTCACTTAGCACCTCCTTTCTAGGAATATCAAAGCTTGTCTTTCATTCCTACTCTGGCTCGGTCGACCAGGCAAAGAGGTGGCTTACTGTTACCCAGAAACAGAAGCGGGAATTGTTTTTTTCTTTTTCAAATATAATTAATGGGATCCCCGAAAAGAAAACCGACTGCCGTGATTTGATAAATGTTTTGAGAAACGACCAGCTTCTTATTGAATCAGACATGCCCATTGATCGTTATCTCTTGGGTGACTCCAAGAGCACGTATTTTGAAGCGCTACAAAATATCAAGTCGAAAATACTATCTTGGAAGAATTGGGACGAGGAGGAAGGGACCGCTCATCTACAGCAAAACTATTCAATGTTGCATGAAAGATATCATTAATTTTAGTGTAATTCATATACTGTCATCTTACAATCTGGACTTGATGATGTCAACAAACTCTGGCTTCAAAGAAGCTCCGCCGACCAAGAATCCATCGACGTCAGCCTTGTCCTTGAACTCAACAGCATTCTTACCGTTAACGGAACCTCCGTACAAGATTCTTACCTTCTCGGCCTGTTCAGCACCAATGGTCTTTGACAAGTGGCTTCTGATTTGCTTGTGGACTTCTTGAGCATCATCTGGGGTAGCAGCCAAACCAGTACCAATAGCCCAGACAGGTTCGTAAGCAATCACGATATTAGACCAGTCAGAGATGATCTTGGAAACAGCGTCCAATTGTCTGGCGCAAACGTCAAGGGTAACACCGGCCTTCTTCTCCTCCAAAGTCTCACCAATACACAAGATAACCTTGATGCCAGACTCCACAGCAAACTTAGTCTTCTCGGCGATGAATTCATCAGATTCCTTGATGATGGTTCTTCTCTCGGAGTGACCAGTCAAAGTCCAAGTAGCACCCAAGTCCTTCAATTGTTCGACAGAGGTCTCACCAGTGTAAGCACCAGAGGCCTTGTCAAAAACGTTTTGGGCTGCAACTTGCACAGTCTTTTGCTTGTTTTGCTCCACGACAAGAGAAATGTAAGTTGCGGGTGGGGCAATGACAACCTCCACATTGGAAGGCAAGTCAGCCTTGTTCAAGTTGTCGACAATTGACTTGAGAGACTCCTTAGAGCCGTTCATTTTGAAGTTTCCTCCGACGAAAAATTGACGAGCCATTGTGTTTTGATGTTTATAGATGTAAGAATTCAGATAGCGTTTCTATTAGAGCATGAAAGGACTCCGCGCCTTTATATACTTTTTCGTCATGTGGGCCAATCACTTCCGAGACCACCCCAGGCAAACCTACCCAGTACCTGCATGGAACATCATATTTACTGTTGATTATATTCTGCGCTTGGGCAAAATAAAACTACCGGAAAAAAATCATAGTACAGTTACGTTTTATAATAGATAACTGAGGAGAAAAATTATAAAAATAGTAATTCAGACTGCAATATGGCAATTGGTGCAAAGCAACTCGAGGTGGGCATACCCCGGGTAAATGGAGCGATATTTATGCGCTTACAGGTCCAGTTTCCTCATGACCTCATACGGCGCACAACATGCAACACCGGCGGTGATCACATGACCGTGGAATATCATCATTTTCCAGAATACCACTCGTTACTGGGACTCATCACTATCAGAGACCACGTGCAAGTCTTCCCTGCTCCTTGCACATTCCCTATCAAATTTATGGCAAGCCGTGAATTTGTTCTTGGACTGCTCGTAGGCATTCTTCAATTCTTGATCTTTCTTCCGATGCTCTTTTATCGCAATTTCTTGGGCTTTCAAAATATTCGCAATGTCGAGATCATCAGGATCGTGAATGTTTCCTTGTGTGTTAAATGTGACTTCTTGCGTGAATTCCTTGGCTACCTCTCTCTCAACTGCAAAGTCTGGTAGATCATCCCATGTTCTGAGAGGGGTCTTTAATTTGAACTTGTGATCCTTTCCTCGTTTCATGACTAGGTACTGACAGTGGGGAATATTCCGTAGAGACTCGAACTGTTCGTAGCTCCATCTGAACCATTTCATTAAAAACACACGAGCCCAAATTCCGTGTGTCACCAAGACAAGCACATTTGGAAAGTCATCAGCTTGGAACTGTCTGAAAAGGGATTCGTTGAAGGAGGCCACTCGGTCGTAGACATCAGCCGCACTCTCGCCAAAAGGGATTCGGTAGAAAAAGTGGCCATAGTGTGCCCTCTGCTCCCAAATTTTCTCTGCTTCCTCTGCTGTGCTTTGAAAGTTTCCGAAGTCTTGCTCTCTCATTCTGGCCTCTTCGCTGACTGAAAACTCGACTCCTGGAACGTCTCTGATGCCGTCGATGATACCTTTGCATGTCTGCCGAGCCCTCAAGTACGGCGATGTGTAAAATAGAACACTTCGAGGGTTCTTGGAATCGGCGCACTTTTCCTCTAGCTGGCAAAGGAAATCTTTGAGAACAACACCTGCCTTTTTCGCTTCACTGTGGCCTTGTTCAGTGAGGCATATTTTATGATTTGGTGTATGTCGGTTAACTGATTTGTCACAGTTGCCTTCTGATTCTCCGTGTCTGACTAGCAAGATGTACTGTATGTGTTAGTAAAAGTGTTTCTTATCGAATACCTCTTGAATTTTTGACAAACTTTTGGTCTACCCATTCTGGTTGTAGTTGGCGGCACATCTTTATAAAAATGTGGTCAACTTACATATCATTTACAGGTAATGTGCAGGATCATTTGTAACTTTGCGTCCCCAAAAGCCAATGAGATGCTAGTGATTCATAATAAAGAACAACACGCCAGACTTGATAGAAAACGTGAATTTCAAGAAACCTCGTATTTCGAGATTCAGGCTTTTGAAAACTTACTAGGAACGCCATATCTCTTGAAATTTGCCAGGAAGTATATCTTCTAGCACACAATAGACCTGCACTTTAGTCGCAACGCTGCTCCACCTTCTACTATATTTAGCTCAAATAATTAAATTCTTATCATATCTAAAAGTGCAAAATCTCAACCCAGCAGCCCTAGTTGTTGGCAGTCAACTTTCTCTCCGTAGCAAAACTCTTGAGCAACTCCTCGTCACATTGCTTCAAAATATCATCAGCAGACTCATCGATGGCCCTGGAGTACAAAGTGTTGTTCAATCTGGAGGGCCCAGTTGGGAGCTTGAAGATAGATTGCCATTCCTCTGAGTCCAATTCTGGCTTACCAACCTTGGCCCTCTCAGCATTCTCGGACTTTCTGGCCTGCTTCCACTGGAGAATCTTGGTATGTTCTTTCTGTAACTGCCTCTGGTAGTAGTTAAAGTTGGTTTGGTCAAAGTTGTAGGAGTCGATTTGGTTACACAAGTTCTCCAACAACTGGGTGGTCATGTTGAAATTGGAGTTAAACGTCAAGTTCTCTGAGTTACCAAAGGTGGATGGCTCCTCAGCGTCAGCCAAATATAAGTTGACCAAGTGTTGGTTGTGAACATTGATGGAAATCTCTTCAAAGATGTTTAAGAACGATAATTTGTGGCTTTCCAAGTCTTTGATCTTCCATTTACCATCCAAGTAAGTAGTGAGGAAGTTCTCCGACAATCTCAAAGCCTTCAACTCGATATCTTTGCCGATAGAGGCCATGTTGTGGATTAAAATGAAGAAGTTCTTGCTCACCAATTGCTGCTGAGCCAAAGCTTCTACTAATTGAGGAGTGACAAAGCTTCCAGAGATGGTGGACTGGAACCAGCCTTGGAATTCAACGCCTTCGCCCAACTCCCTTAAAGTCTCCAAAATCTCACTTTGGTACTTGTTTCCGCTTCTGGAACGCAAAGATCCTCCTTCGTATTGATCAGGGTATGGGAACGGGTATGCATGAGTGATGTCCACGGCACCGCTGTCGTCCTCAAAACCCAAAAGAGTTCCTGAGTAAAGAGAAGGGTAGTTCTCTGAGGTGTGTCTGAGAATAGACAATAAGACACTGCCTTCTATCTCAAGAGAATGAGCGGTGGGAGCTTCATAGGCCTTGCCTGATGTTTTAAAGGGCATTGTCTAGATTGTGGTACGCCTACCTGGTAATTAAAATTTTCACAGAAAAGTTCTCACGAAAATCGGTACATCCTCAGCCAGGCGAACTGTAGGTCGAACACCAGTCTGACCTGTTCAATTGACAAAAATTCCAAATTGAAGCAATTTGATAGAGAAAAATTACTTTTTTATAGCAGATGAGTTTCCTGTTATCTCCACTTTTTTATTTATTTATTTGTATTATTTGTATTAGTTGAATCGGAACGCTAAGCCTTTCTTAATGCCGTATCGGAAACATACATGTACGTTAAGTCTTAATTTATACTAATGAAGAAAAAGAATAATTACCTAACTCAAGCACTTCTAGCTTAATAGTCGAGTTTGCAAAATTTACGTCTTATCGCTGAAGGTAAATGTGACCTCAGTTGTTCCATGTTCATAAATTTTGTGCATTTTTACACTTATGAGATTACAATCAAGCACTTGCAAAAAACGTTTTCAAGGATCTATGGGGCACAAATAACTGCTTGCTTGAATCGAAGAAGTTCGGTCAAGGACGAAAGTCGTTATTCTTAATATCACGGTTGTTGCCTTTCTTGGATGGTCTGTCAGGATAGCCACTTCAGTACGCAGGCCTCTATGAAGAGCGTCAGAAACTGCGAAAAATTTTCCCTACTTCTTATCTTTCTGATAAACCCTGCACCATGTCTGACCCAGTAAGCGAAGTTGCCGAGCAAGTTGCAAAGACATACTTGGACGAAGAGACCGGAGAACAAGTGTCTAAGTCTGAGTTGAAGAAAAGACAAAAGGCAAGACAGATTGAGGCCAAGAAGGCCGAGAAAGCCAAGAACAATGTGAACAAGCAGCCAAAGAAGAAGGACATCATGGCTGACTTGAACCCTAACCAGTACTTTGACATCAGATCTCGTCAAATTGAGGAGTTCAGAAAAGCAAACAACGCTGACCCAAGTGCTTTCAACCCTTACCCTCACAAGTTTCACCGTACATTGACCATCCCAGAGTTTGTTGAGAAGTACAAGGGTTTGTCTAGGGGTGAATGTCTTCAAGACCAGAAAGTCAAGCTTACTGGTAGAATCATGACCAAGAGAGAGGCCGGAGCAAAGTTGAGATTTTATGTGTTGAAGGGTGATGGTGTCCAGGTTCAAATCATGGCACAGGCTCAAGACGCCGAATCCCTTGAGGTTTATGAAAAGGAGCACGATCTCTTGAAGAGAGGTGATATTGTTGGTGTTACCGGTTACCCAGGAAGAACCTCGCCAGCCAAGGGTGGAGAGGGAGAACTCTCCATTTTCTCAGTGTCTGTTGAATTGTTGACTCCATGTTTGCACATGTTGCCAACCGAGCATTTCGGTTTCAAGGACCAAGAGAACAGATACAGAAAGCGTTACTTGGACTTGATTGTCAACGATGATGTCAGACAACGTTTCAAGGTCAGATCCGCTATCATTTCCTACATCCGTAGGTTCTTGGACACTAGGGACTTCGTTGAAGTTGAAACTCCAATTTTGAACGTTATCGCTGGTGGTGCCACTGCCAAGCCTTTCATTACCCATCACAATGACTTGGACATGCAAATGTACATGAGAATTGCCCCTGAGTTGTTCTTGAAGGAGCTTGTGGTTGGTGGCATGGACAGAGTCTACGAGATTGGCCGTCAATTCAGAAACGAGGGTATCGACATGACACACAACCCAGAGTTCACCACCTGTGAGTTCTATCAAGCCTATGCTGATGTCTTTGACTTGATGGACATGACTGAGTTGATGTTCTCAGAAATGGTGAAGGAGATCACTGGTGACTACAAGATCACTTACCACCCAGATGGACCAACCGGCAAAGCTTTGACCTTAGATTTCTCCAGACCATGGAAGAGAGTGAACATGATTGAGGAGTTGGAGAAGGTCTACAAAGTCAAGTTCCCACCAGGAGATCAGTTGCACACTGAGGAGACTGGTAAGTTCTTGAAGCAGATCTTGATTGACAACAAGCTTGACTGTACCCCACCATTGACCAACGCTAGAATGTTGGACAAATTGGTCGGTGAGCTTGAAGATGCTTCCATCAACCCAACCTTTATCTTTGGCCACCCACAAATGATGTCTCCTTTGGCCAAGAAGGACAGAAAGATTCCAGGTTTGTGTGAGAGATTCGAAGTCTTTGTTGCAACCAAGGAGATCTGTAACGCTTACACTGAGTTGAACGATCCATTCGACCAGAGACAAAGATTTGAGGAGCAGGCTAGGCAGAAGGCCCAAGGTGACGACGAAGCTCAAATGGTCGACGAGACTTTCTGTAATGCTTTGGAATATGGTTTGCCTCCTACTGCCGGATGGGGATGTGGTATTGATAGATTGGCCATGTTCCTCACCAACTCTAACACTATCAGAGAGGTTTTGTTGTTCCCAACATTGAAGCCAGATGCTTTGGTGAAGGGTGAAGAAACTACAAGTGCCTAAGTTTCATGCTGTTGCAGATTTTTCAATGAATGTTGAATTTCTTCCTTTCTAATATACAATCACCAATAGACTTTCAATTTTTCACTAGGTCTCCTTTTCTCTTCATTTCCAATGCTTTTTTGTAAGGCGGAGCCGTGGGTTCTTGCACCGGAAGTAGGTTTCTCTTCTCTTCGCTAGTGTTTAAGGTGTATGTCGCATCAGAATCACCATCCGTCAAGTCACCACAAGACACAAATTTTGCGACGAATCTCGGTTCGTTGTGAGCAAAATCCAAGTTCTCTTCAAAGTAGCTCTTTCCCATCTTGGCATCTTCAAAAAATTCCTCGGTGGACTTTGAGAGATCTAAACTAGGAATCCATCCGGGTGTGGGACGATAACCCATACAAACAATAAATGCCTCCAAAGAGGTTCCCCTCGAAGACCTAGGCTTAGCGCATATAACACTATCGAACAAGTAACTAAGCTGACTGTACAAAAGATCGATGTCTCTACCACGGAAAATCTTAGCCACGAAAGTTCCACCAGGTTTGAGAATGCAGCACGTGAGTTGTAAAGCACAAAGAACCAATTGGGACTGAATATACTCGTCCAAATCATGGAGGCCCGTGACATCCGGGGCACCATCACTACACACAAAGTCTGCAGGTTCTCCACCGAACAAGTCCAAGATTTTCTGTAGTGTTTTTGGGTGCGTGATATCTGCCTGAAGACAGGTCACTCCTTCTATGGGCACCATTGGCTGCAAGTCAACGGCCACAATCTTTGCCGGGTTGCCCTGCAGGTCCTTATTCAATTCTTTGCTCAATACTTGGGACCATGATCCTGGGGCAGCGCACAAGTCAACCACTCTTTTCACGCCAGAAAAAATCAGGAACTCCTCATCGATTTGTAGAAGCTTGAAGGCTGAACGGGCACGGTACCCTTCTTCCTTTGCTCTCCTGTAATAAAGATCACGCTTGTCCTTGCTGGCCTTTCCCATAGGTGTATAAGAAGAGAGCTCTGAGAAGTGCGGACTTCATCAAAGAGATGCGCTCCTAATCCAGGCGAATGCCAGCGGAAATACTTACCCGCTGGCTTTAAACTGCCACTACTGATTTGCCCGAATAGACTGAATTTGATTTCATGTAAACTCCTTACAGTAAATATTCAACTCATTTGGATAAAGTGGTACATGGTGTATCACGTGAGTACGTTCCACTGCATATAAATTTTTTCTCGTGAGTAGGAAAAAGACCTAACGTGCTAGCCAACGTCAAGCAGCATCATGTTTGTTCGATATGCAAGATGGTACCGTCTACCAACAAGGACATTTGCCACTAATGCTAGGCTCCGTGAAGCAGTCAGCAGCTCCAATGATAAATATTTGAGTCCCAAGGAGTTCACAGAGAAAAGTAAGAAGGTGGAATCAGAAGACCAAGAGTTCAAAGAACGCATTTTAAGCGAAGCCCACGATTTCCAAGCGAAGATAATAACAGAGAACAAGGTTGATGATTTTTCCAAGCGGCCTGTCCCGCTCAATGTTGAGTTGTTGCAGTACAAACCGTTGAAGGTTGAGAAGACACACGGCCATAAGGTTGCAGAGATTTCATTCCGTGGCTACGAGGAGAAAGAGCTCATAAGAGCATCTGAGTTCGCTGCTAGAGCTGCGTTTTTCTTAGGCATTCCCTGCTCTGATATCAAGAAGAAAAAGACAGAAAGAAGGTTGTATACCGTGATCAGATCTCCATTCGCTCAGGCAAAGTCGAAGGAGAATTTTTTCAGAGTGACATACAACAGGCAATTGGAGGCCTTCGATGCTCAGCCGGAGGTTCTTGATTTGTGGTTATCTTACATCAACAAGCACGCCATTGAGAAAGTTGAGTACAAGGCTAAAATACATACCAGAGAGTCACTCCAGTTCGCTGAGGAATTGAACAACTTGGCAGCTGAAGACATGCAATTTCCCGATGCTTATAAAGCTGAAGCCGAGGACCCAATTTCGAAGAAGGTCCAGGAAATGTTGCGCTCCGACGATTTCAAGCAGTATATGGAAGAGGCCAAATAAGGCACCCCCACCGTTTTGTACATAAGAAAGATAACGGAGGTTCCACCTACCTCCCTAGAGATATTATTACTATCATTGTATATTTCTAATCCATTAAGCGGCTTTGTACGCTAACCATATAATGCCCAATCGTCGTCCTGGTCCTCTTCCTCATCCGCCTCTCTTGCAAGTCTAAGCTCCTCGTCCAACTTGGACTTTCTCAACTTCTGTGCATCATGAACGTTGAAACGACACAAAGGGCACGTCGAGTTCATTTTCAACCACGGCGCTATACAGTCCAAGTCAAAAATATGTTCTTTTTTGGAGTTGTCTTGGAGAGAGCAAGGAAGCTTGACAATCAACGGGAAATCGTTATCAGTGAACTTGTTGGTACAGATAGGACAGTCTGCAGACTCTGGTAAAGTAGAAATGTCCACCCTTTCCAAAGAATCGAGAAAGGCGTCATCGACACCGTCAGTCGAGGACTTAGTATCAGGGTTTAACCTGCGAAGTGCATCGAGGAAGTTGTGGACCATCTCTGAATTTTCGTCTTCACCCATCAACCGCAAAGCATTGCCCAAGACTTCTCTGCCAGTGAAAGTCTGGGAATTAAAATCGATGGTAGTTGTGAGTAACGTATCTATGGCATCAGTGAGTGTTTGATACTGCCTCCTGGGATCGCTCTGAGAGCGCGATCTGCGGCGGACGTTTATATTGTGGTCGCCTGTGAGTTAGTAATTATTATTCCCCAGATGGATTCACTGCAACATACTCTCATACGATGACATTGTGTAGAGTGTCTATACGATGATCAGGCAACTTCTCAGTTTGTGTGAAGCGTGTACTGCATACTACCAGGATACGCCGCCTTATCGCGGCCATAGTGCCCGCTGTTGGAACATGAGGAATCAGTGCACCTGCGGGCACTGCATGTTCACCTGACTGCATACAGATGAAACAAGTGTTGAAGTATGAGGATGTGTCGATATGCGAGTGCGGGCAACTATGCTACAAGTTGTATGTAGTATAGTGGCCACAAAGCAGGATTGGACACACATAGACAAGGCACACAGGTTTCAGATGCACAGGGTGCAGATGAAAGCTCCTTGAAGCCAGGGAAGAAGGAACGGAAGTGACTGAATCAACAGTTTCCATAGCAACAGAATTACATATTAGATGATGAACACTATTACACAAGTTCCTTACTTGTTAGAGTTATTGAAGTCCAATCATGTATCAGTCCCTCTGTACCAGACTGTGTGTTCTAACGCGCAACACCCGCGGCATACTGTGTTGCGAGCTTCGCCATAGTTTCTTGATCCAAGCAAAATCTAATAATAAGAAAATCTATAATCAGAAAAACTAATAATAAGAAGATCTGCAGGTGATACACTTGGTACACGTTTTGTATATTCATTACCTTAATCCATTTCCTCATCACGTGCATCTCTGTCTTCGAACAGAAGATTGGAGAATTTCTCGACGTAGTAGTAATCTTGCGTATTATGATCTGACTCTGGCTTGCGCTTGTTAGCTATGAAGTAATGGTCTCCATGATTTAAAAATAATGGCGTCATGGGCAAATCCTCCAGAGGGGTCAGGACCGGGTTTAGAATGGGCGATTTGTTTCCATCATTGGAAATCGCTATTGCTTGAGAGACGGAGTGAGAGGAAATCTGCTCGTTCTCCTGAACTTTTGGAAGTGAGGTGAAATTTATGAGGCTGCTTTTGTTTTGAGTTCTCAAGGAAGACATTGCACTTTTCGGAGGGGTCTGGGAGCTGAGCCAAAATCTTGACGGCGACCCATGTCCCGAGATTGGATCTAAGTTTGGAGAATCCGGGGTATACGAGTTGTTTCTCACCAAAGGGATGAAAGATGGGCTCGACGAGGCAGGAAATTCCGACGAAACATTCGCTATTGGCGATGTAAGTTTATGATATGGTTGTAAGCGTTGCTGACTCAAATGCGTTATGGAGTTTCTCGATCTAAGGTTTGTGTAGGAGTTCGCTCGATCTCCGGTGATCAGAGAGAAGTTCAAAGGGGCTGGCTTGATCCCCGAGAATGCCACGTCCGATGAGTGTATTGTAGGAGGAATGGATGCTTGATTGCTGCTTAGAGATAGTAAGGAAATGTTGGACGATGAAGGAATTAGCCTGCCATCGGAATCCTTTCCTACGGAAGTTGCTAGAAGGGCAGGCTCCGGGTGCTCATCGGTATACACCCGCTCTCCGCCATGGTATGAATGATAATAGGAGCCATTTTTTGATTTGCGGTTATCGCTGGCCAACGATTCCGATAGTAAGGATTTGGTCGATTGCCTGATCTGTTTATTGGTGGGAGCTCCTTCCAGGGCTCCGTTTGGATTTAGCGATAGTCCATCCAAATTATCACGTATACTATTTGCGGAACATTCAGGAGACATCTTGTTCGAAATGTTGTGTGTAGATGTGTTGTGTATGAATTAGCCAACCACTAGACTTATCTGGTTCGAATTGCGTGTGAGACGACGTAGATGCACGTCAACGGAAGGTGCCAGTTATTTTAGGCTGAAGTAACCGCGAGCGGCTCCTTAATAAATTATTTAGTATAGACAAGGTTCAGAAAACGAGCTTCTGCTTGTGTGTGATCTGGTTGTGTAGAAGGAGTCGTACGAGGCCGTGCAAATTGTTTTCTGAGAAGTATGAGAAAAATTGCGAAAGACGTACGCCGTCCTGCACACAGTCCAAGATAAGGAGGGCTATGCGGGTCACGATACGGAAGAGCAGATAATACCGAGTTGGAGGAGTTTCAAATAAGAATGTGCTGTACTTGTCGCTTTAAGAAGTTCTTGAATGTTTAAGCTAGAATCCCATCCGTATTTGATTTTGTACCTTGCAGCTCACCTTGTTTAGCCGAATCCTTATCAGATAGGAGGCACTTCGCGAAAATCTTGCATAGTGAACACGAATCGGGGTACACTCTAGGGCAAGAACATCCAAGGGTCTAAATAATTGGGTTATTCTGTCAAGTGCGCAGAAGCTTGACATTGTGTATATCCACGCCTGACTGCATTGTTGTCTATAAACGTCTAAACGCAGTCTAGTATTCTTCTGTATCGAGTACATCTATCTTGAACACCTTGTCGGGATTCAAAATTCTTTTCGGGTCTAAAGCCATCTTGACTTTTCTCATGGTATCCACTGTAGTGGGTCCGAGCTCCAAGTCGAGGTACTTTCTTTTTCCGTTTCCGATACCGTGCTCTCCGCTCGCAGTGCCCTCATTGTTCAAGCCTATAACCATCATTTCATTCACCAATTCTGCGCACTGCTGCTTTGTCTCTGGGGTGTAAAATATATCAGCATGAAAATTGCCGTCTCCCACGTGTCCAAGAATCACTGATTGAAACCCAGACTTTTCGATTAATAAGCGTACCTGATCCAAAACACTGGAAAGCTTGGAAAGTGGAACGGCTATGTCAGTGACCCATAATCTCACGTCTTCATCGATTTCATTCTTGCCGTAGTTGAGAATGGCATAAAATGCATTTTTTCGGGCACTAAACAATTCCTCTCCTTCCTCCTTTGTTTCTGCGGAAATGAAGTCCCTGCAATTGTTAGCAAGCGACACTTCCTCCACAACCTTAAGAGTCTCGTTCACCACAGTTTGGCTCAAGCCTCCGATCTTGAAGAAAATCGTGGGTACTTCGAGCCACTCCTTGGACCAGTATCCGCTATAGTTGATGCAGTGCATCATATCCTTGTCCAAGAGTTCAATGGCTTCGGGCCGAATCCCCCTACGAAAGAGCTCTGCAACAGTTTTGGTAGTGTCAACTATGGTGGGAAATTGACCTACTACAACTGTCTCGACCTGTGGCTTCACGTGCAAACGAACAGTAGCTTCGGTCACTATGCCCAAAGTACCCTCGCTTCCTATGAACAACCCAGTAAGATTGTATCCAGCACTGGTCTTTTTAGGGCGTTGTCTAGTTTTGATGATAGTGCCATCTGCAAGAACCACAGTCAAGGAGATCACGTTCTGCACCATGGCGCCGTATCTGGAAGCATTGACACCAGAGGCGTTTGTGTTGACCATTCCTCCAATCAAACCGCTAGTTCCACAATCGCAACCAAACAACAAAGAGTCACCATCGAGCTCTTCATTGAGCTGGACCCAGTTCACACCTGCCTCCAATTCAACGTCTAAATCGTCACGGTTCACGCGCAAAACTTTGTTCATTTTGCTAGTATCTAAAATCACCCCGGGACGCGTGCTGAAAAAGTGACCCTCCAATGAGGAGCCTCCGGAATATGGCACCACGGGTACATTATACTTATGCAAGATCTTCATGATCTTTGAAACGTTTTCGGTAGAGGTTCCATAGATCACCCACTTCGCTTTCTGATGAGGTTTTGGTGCATGGGTGGTGAATCCGTTATCGAAGTGGCCGTCGATTTCAGACTTGCTGTTGGTGACATTTTCCGTGCCTATGACCTTTTCAATTTCCCGAACCGCAACACTCAATTGCTCCTCGGTGCAGTAGATCGGTGACCCGACGTCTTTGAGCTGTGTCGTTGATGAAAGCGGGAAAGAGTCCTCAGGTGGATTCTTAGTCACCAGCCTCCGGCCAACTGCATAAGATACAACTCCGACACCCAAGGCAAAAACCGATGCCAATGAGTACTGTAGAGTCCGAGGCCGTATACGCGGCACAGTCGAATACCCCCGAGCAAAACGTGGTGCTTTTAGTAGTGTGGAACGAAACATTGCCGCTGCTTATCGCCTACTTATCTATGAGACAGTCTCGGATCAAGATGAAGTTCTGACTGCGAATGCCTGCATACAGGCACACTAGGTGCATAAAGTAAGTTCGGCTAACAAGCAACACGCACATCTACGAAGGTGATCAAAAGCGAAATCGAAGAAATAAGGCGAAGCAGAAAAATTTCTTTGGAAAAAAACTCCCATGATGCATTATTAGACATTAGGATCGTTTGCAAGTTTTTCCCGGTAGTAGAGTGTTTCTGGCGAGCAACTGCTCTAAGTTCTTACCTGCGCTTTATATACGAGCCGCAAAATTGCGAAATCTGCCACAGTTACTTCAATGGCCAGACAATCAGTTGATTTCCTCTTTTACTGTGGTTTACTGTATGATTTGCATAGTAAATAGTCTTGAAGCGGCTCGAACACTAACTAATGGCACCTTCTTCCTGAACTGACGATTTTCCAGCTTTGGCACTAACATTCGACATTTTCGAAACCTGTTCACCCCATGATTGTGAATCGAAAGCGGCTCTAAACAGGTTATAGCTTAGACTGCACCGTGTTTGCTGACAATCTTGAGCGTATGATAATGTACGGCACCATAGCCGTCCGGCACGCTGTCCCTGAGGTTCTTGTATTAGTGCATAATGGTCTATTCTCGCTTACACCTGTCTTTGCAAATATGTAGTTTGTCTATAAACGGCGAATCAGAGCACATTTTATCCTTAACTATTTGAAACAAAATGCTCATGTTCAAGAAACTTCTCGTGATGCATATGGCTCACCTAAAGCTCTCCATGGGCTTCATGCCCCACCTCTTCAACATGGCAATATCCTCGTCCCAGCCGTTGCATGCAGTAGTAAGCATCTGCTCTCCCGTGAAGATAGCATTGCAGCCGGCCATAAAGCACAAAAATTGCTCGTGTTCCCTCATGGAGTAGCGCCCAGCGGCTAAGCGAATGATAGCACGAGGCATGATGAGCCGCGCAGTTGCTATTGTTCTAAGCATGGCGTCAAAGCTTAGTCTTCTCTCCAGGTTTCGAGGAATTTGCTTGATCTCCAGCTCCATGGGCGTGCCCTTAATGGGCACTAGCTTATTGATGGGCAATGACTCCGGATGCTTGTCCATGGTGGCCAAAGTGTAGAGAAACCCCACGTGGTCATCCGGGGTCTCCCCAAGACCCAATATTCCTCCCGTACAAGCCTTGAGACCTGCCTGCTGGACGTTTCTTATGGTCTGTAACCGGTCCTCATATGAACGAGTAGAGATCACCTTGGGATAATGTTCTCTGGACGTGTCTATGTTGTGGTTATACGCCGTGAGGCCTGCGTCTTTTAACTCGGCGGCCTGCTGTTCACTCACCATCCCTAACGTCACGCAAGTTTCCATTTTCAATTCGTCATTTATCCACTTGACCATCTCTGAGATTTTTTTCAATCCCGATTTTCTTCCGTGCATATCCCTCCAGGCGGCACCCATGCAAAACCTCGTGGAGCCATTGGTCTTGGCCTTGATGGCTGCTTCCTTCACCTGTTCCAACTTGATCATCTTCTCTGCCTTTGTGCCGGTATCATATCTCGAAGACTGGGAGCAGTACTTGCAATCTTCCGTGCAGCCACCACTTTTAATATTAAGAAGGGTGCACAACTGCACTGCCGTGGGGTCATTATACTTTTTGTGCTGGAGTTGCGACTTGAACATGAGTTCCTGAAGCGGAGTGTCGTAGATACTCTTGATCTCCCCGCGGGTCCAGTCACTTCTAGGCCCCGACTCAAGTGCCTTGTCTATAGCTTGAATGAAGCAGGCGGTATGGCTTGTTGCAAGCTGTGACGTGCGTGCCACTGCCAGGGAGAGACTTCTGCAAAGTAATTTCATAGTTTTTTACTGGGACGAAAAGAAGTGAGACAAGAGTTCTACTCTTATATAGTGCCGGAGATAAGAGATTGATTTGCAGTCGATATCATTGGATGATAGCGTTTGAACTCCGCGCCGAGGCAGACTACACTGGACGACTCAAGTGCATGGGCCGTTGACTCAGCTGCATGAACTGCTTGACTCACGCGACTCACTGGGCGTTGCAGATGCAGGTCCAATTGTCTAGGGCTGAAGCCCTAAGAGACCAAAGGGCAGGTTTTCGTGCGCGCACGACCGCGCGGCTTGGATGTGGATAGATGAAAAAATTATTCTCAGCACCAGTCCAGTTCTAACTACTAATCACAATGGCTCCAGTTGTATGTATCACTTAAGTTTTTGAGGATATCGATCAGTTCGTTTACCTTGAACGGGTTCTATTAGTCGAGAAAGTGGGAGGTGTAGTGCCTCCCGTGTTTTTGATTCTTCACAGATTACAAGATCTTGAAGATTTAAATATTATCTACTTAGCTTCTTGAAGCCCGTCCGGGGTAGCTATGCTGTCTTTATTCGGCACACGTACTAGTGTGTTCTGCAATAATCGTGCGGTAGGCTAACAGGACTCTAGACCACTAAAACCCAAGCTGCTAAGAAGTTCGTCGTTGACACTTCTGCTCCAGTTGAGAACGGTGTCTTCGACCAAGAGGCTTACGTCAAGTACTTGACTGAGCACATCAAGGTCGACAATATCATCGGTAACTTAGGTGAGAACATCTCCATCACTGAGGACGGTAACAACGTTGTTATTGTCTCCACTGTCAAGTTCTCTGGTAAGTACTTGAAGTACTTGACAAAGAAGTACTTGAAGAAGAACCAACTCAGAGACTGGATCAGATTCGTTTCTGTTAAGAAGAACGAGTACAGATTGCAATTCTACTCCATTGACGAAGATGAGGAGGAGGAGGACGACGAAGAGTAAACTATTTCTCAACCCGATTAATATACACATACGTTAGATTCAAGGCGAAGGGCCGTTTTGTAGAAGGAATTTTCGGAAATACTTCGGAGTGATGCCTGCATTGCGATCGCTGTCATGCTTTAGCGTCAATTGCAAAGTGTTCATAAGACCACTCTCTGTAAGAAAGTTACAAACTGTGCTGGTTAAGTAGATTTACGATTCATTTCCTTAAATGATTTTTTAAGTCAGACAATGCAAATTAGAAGTGCTCGATCGGTGGCATTGTCTGCGGTCTGTAAGTCAGCCAGTACTGGGTCAGTGTTGCTACCTGATTTGATAGCAAGGAAAGAGGTGCCACCTTCATTTCGGTTATTCCCGAGCTGACAGTGATAAATGGACAATCTAGTACCGTCGAATACAGCAATCTTAAGCCGCTCGTTATGTCCGTAGCTTGGGCATTATTAGCGGAGTTGGTGCATGTCGGAGTTGGTGCATTACAACCGGAGTTAGAACTTCCACAGTTGGTGTGGCACGGAATTATTGCGTTACTGCTGATGCAGTCATCTCCGAAATGGCAAGTTTGCGGTAACCACCGAAACCTGTGAATTGATAAATCTTGATTGTAGTTGTGTCACAAAAGTTCCCTCTGCAAAAGGTTAGCTAGGTCGATACTGACTTCTTATTTATCTGTAACGTGTGGCTGATGAAATAGCCCTGAATTTTCAACGGCAAGAAAGACTTCGTGGCCAAGTTGGTTAAGGCGTGAGACTGTTAATCTCAAGATCGTGAGTTCGACCCTCACCGAGGTCGTTTCTTTTTAGAATGAGATCACAACGACCAAACAAGTCCGTGGTACTCACTGATTTTTTTGAGTCTATTCGACATTTAGCTTTTCCATTTAGCTTTTCCATTTAGCTTTTCCATTTAGCCTATATGGACGTGTTGGCTACTAGGCTCCTGGGCTCTTTTTGACGCGCATGATTTCTAAATTTTACCGTTTTCAGATCAGTGTGTCAGTCATCAGCCCGGCTCTTGCAGGCGCGGAATTTTCACCACCGTCATCACCCATTTGCCAAGCTTTAGAAACAGCTATATAAATAGCCTAGCCTAGCAAAAGATTAGAATCAGTTAATAGACCAAGATGGAATCTTTCCCCACTAGAGTGTGCCCCTTCGTGAGCTCTGCATCTTCAAGGGTGCTTCGTCAGGTAAACAAATTGCCTACTTTGATGAAGGCTTGTCCTTATGCCGGAGGAGCTATGGGCGCTAGAAAGTACACCTCATCCAGCAAGCCTACCCAAGCCGCTTCTCCAGCAGCCTCCTCCAGCTCTGGAACCTCAACCAGCTTCTACTCGCTCAAGGAAAAAGACTTGGCTGTTGATGACATGGGTATTGTGGACAGATCGTCTACAAACGATGCCTTCGACTATGATGGATTCGTGGAAGCAGAACTTAGAAAGAAAAGAGACGACAAGTCGTATCGGTTTTTTAACAACATCAATAGAATGCGCAAGAACTTTCCTAGGGCACATTTGACCCAGGAATCAGACAAGGTCACAGTCTGGTGCGCTAATGACTATTTAGGCATGGGGACCAATGAGAAGGTCATCGACTCCATGAAATCGACCTTAGATACTTACGGTGCCGGAGCGGGTGGAACCAGAAACATTGCAGGTCACAACAGACATGCCATCACGTTGGAATCTGAACTCTCTGCTTTGCATAAGCATGAGGCAGCATTGGTGTTCAGTTCGTGTTATGTGGCCAACGATGCGGTGCTCTCTGTGTTGGGTCAGAAAATCAAGGACTTGGTCATCTTTTCGGATGAGTCGAACCACGCTTCCATGATCCAGGGTATTCGTAATTCTCGGGCCAAAAAGGAAGTGTTTAAGCACAATGACTTGGTGGATCTTGAGGCGCGGTTGGCGAAGTACCCCAAGTCCACTCCCAAGTTAATTGCCTTCGAGTCGGTGTATTCCATGTGCGGATCCATTGCCCCCATCGAGGCCATGTGTGATTTGGCGGACAAGTATGGCGCATTGACGTTCTTGGATGAGGTGCATGCAGTCGGTATGTACGGTCCACATGGAGCAGGAGTTTCGGAGCACTTGGACTTCGAGGACCACTTGGCAGCAGGATTGAACAACATCAGTGCTTCTTCTGTCATGAACAGAATTGATATGATCACCGGTACTTTGGGAAAGGCGTTCGGTGTGGTTGGTGGCTATGTTACGGGAAAGAGATCGATGATTGACTGGTTTAGATCCTACGCTCCCGGCTTTATCTTCACTACATCTTTGCCTCCCTCAGTTATGGCCGGTGCCTCCACGTCCATCAGGTACCAGAGGTCTAACATCTTGGACAGAATCGCCCAGCAGAAGAACACCAGATATGTGAAGGACCTGTTCAACCAGCTTTCCATTCCAGTCATCTCGAACCCCTCGCACATCGTTCCTGTTTTGATTGGAAATGCCAAGGACGCAAAGAAGGCCTCGGATTTGTTGTTGGGTAAGCACAACATTTATGTGCAAGCCATCAACTTCCCTACGGTTCCTATTGGCGAAGAAAGGTTGAGAATCACGCCAACCCCTGGTCATGGGCCCGACATTGCCAAAGAGTTGATCGAGGCTGTCGACAGCGTGTTCACAGAATTAGACTTGCCCAGGATCAGCGACTGGCACAAGAGAGGTGGCTTGTGCGGTGTTGGAGATGTCAACGCTGTGCCAGTGGAGCACATCTGGACCGACTCGCAATTGGCCTTGACTAACGCAGACTTGAATCCGAACGTGGTCGACCCTGTTATTAGCCCCAACGATGTCAGCTCGGGTGTCTCTATTTAATCGGAGAGACTGGTGACTGTCCAGAAAAGCTACAGCAAAATTTTGTATTTCAACAATACATTAGTTATCTAGAGTCTATAATTAAGATTTTTCCTCTGCGATTTTCGAACTCTTGCTTTCGTCGGACAACTCAGCGGCCTCGATCTCCACCGTGACACGCTTGCCCATGAAGATCAGGGCAATTGTGATCAACGAGTCTCTTCCCTGCCACAATGGTGCAATGACAATGTAGAGGGCAGCAGCTAGTAGCCAAATCATGATAATAACCACAAATGCAGTGAAAGCCCTCTTGCTGAACTCATATTCGGAGCCCAACAATGCAGTTGGAACAATCACATAACATCCAAGAAGCAAGAAGATATTACAAAAGACTGCGAGCCAAGTTTGACTCTTTAATTTCCGGTTGGTCTTTTCACTCACCTGAACGGCTAGAAGCTCCTCGCGGTCAACATCATCACCGAGAGTAATCTCGTTGTTCAACCTGCGCATGTCGAAAGGCACTGCATCAGGCATCAAGAAAGAGATGATGGTAATGTATATGGGTGTGGACCCTAATGCAGTAATGTTGCCAATGAAAGTGGCCTGAGATATCGCAAGGGTGTCACGGTCAATGACACCTGCCCCATAATGGTAGGTTGAGCCGATCCAGCATGCCAAACCAGTGGCTGTACCTAATGGGGCTCCAATCACCAATGCCTTTTTGGTCATCTTGCTCCAGAACAATGTAAGAGTCACGGCGCTGACTTCCGGCGTCAAGATAATACCAGTGAAACTAAGCAACCAACCAACAGTGACGCCAACATAATTGAAGACAACGGCCAAAACAGCCATAAAGAGGCCAAAGGCAATCACAGAGAGGTGCGAGCATCTCACAAGTTGGGCTCCGGAAGCGTCTGGCTTGATGTAAGTACGGTAGATATCGTAAGTCGTCACAGAAGAAAAGGCAATAAGCTCTGCGGAGGTGGCAGAGGTGACGGACATGAAAAGAATCAATAATCCTGCAGCAGCACCGCTCTTACCGAAGACAGCTGCCAAACCGTAGATCACAGGCAAACCAGAATTAACTTCGAAGTCAGTTAAGACATTGGGGTAAGTCACAGATGCTGGGTTGGTAAGCAAAGCACGGCACGCCAAACCTGCAGACATACCAAGAGAAACTGGGATGATCACCCAGCACAAACCACCCATCAAGTAACCCATGAATACACTGGTGGGGTTGGAAGCAATAGCTCTCTGAGAGTAACCTGGGTCACCCAAGACAGAACTAAGACCTCCAATTGTCACAGACCATGTAAGGTAAAACAAACTTGGGTCGTTGAACGAGAGGTATGACTGTCCTGTTGGATTAGGGAACAACTCCTGAGCCTCTTTCAAAAGATCGTACATCTTTCCTGGCGATCCAATGAGTGGAGAGGTGCAGTAGATTGTAAAGCACGAGATGATAAGCACAAGATAGATGATCACCGTGTGAATCCAGTCCGACACAAAGGTGGCCTTCAAACCACCCAAGGCAGTGTATACAATCACACCCAAAGGCAAAAGGAAAGAGGCCGCCACCGTATGTATTCCAGTAGTGGCAGAGAACCCTTGGGAACCACCTAGAAGCAATAACGACGAAATCAACACGTTGGTGGACATACAGTAGATGAGAAACACCCAGTGGCCGGTCTTTCCGTAGCGCAAGTAGAAACACTCCGACACTGTATGAGCCGATGGGGCTTTCCGTTTCAATTGTAATGCAAGGAAGAGGAAGAGGGCAATCTGGACGACACCTCCCACGCCATACATGTACCCGCCACCAATACCATGAGCGTAGGCCCAGGCGCTAGATGTCAAAAGAGTCGCAGGCCATGTCCAAGCTGAGACTGTACTGGAAGCAATCAAGCCCGATCCCACGTTTCTGGACGCAGTGGAGAAGCGCTCGGAGTTCTGCTTCTGGTCCAAGCACTTGGAAAGAATTCTGGTGATGAGAGCCATCAATAAGGCGAAAGCTGCACCTATACCCACGGCAAAACCATATCCATAGCCTTGGTCAAGGATAGCAACCATGATGAAAACTCGGAGCGTTCGTTGCAGTCATGAAAAACCCGCGGAAAATGCGTGTCTTATATAACGTTAAAAACGGGGTACGAGATGCCTTATCAAAAACGTTTGTAGCGTAGCCTTGCATATTGAATCAAAAAAGGCAACCGAATCGCACTCTATGCATGCCCGGCATTATCTACTGCCATTCATCCCTGGACCTACACTGATTGGCTAAGGCCGGATTTTCCAACAAAGAAAGCAGATCGTATTTAAAGGTCAGGGCAACGGGGTACTGGATTCACTCGTTTCCACACAGTCTCAAGATGTTTTATATGCAATGAACTGCAGGAAACTGCCTCGAAGGCGGTGATTCGCAGAGTGAGGTGCGTCTAAAGTAGACTATCAACCAATTCCAGCCAGGCACTCTGCACATAGCGCGCATATGTATCCAGTGCGCTCTTTAACCGCAGGATGGCTATGCGATGAAGAAGATTCCAAAGACACCTGCACATAGAACAGGCGCGAAAACCAAATCATCAACAAAGACACCTGCGCACTAGCCAACTACAGGACAAGGGCCCTCCTGAAAATGGACAAAGCACAATTCATCAAATTGCATTTGAGTCGCCTAGTCAGTTCGCTTGCTCCAGAAGACCTTGATTGGGATCACGCACAGAATCTCGTCAATGATCTACTTCATCTGCTTACTCTGCCCAATTCATCTGGTACCACAAATCCAACGGCGCACCTACTACAAGACTATGAGCGGCTTTTTGTGAGTCATGGCCGATCCAGAGATTGGAGTCACTTCAAAATCATTATTCAAATTCTCGGTGAAAAAAAACTGGACGAAGACATTGCCAAATACTTGACTTTCCTATCTCATCTACTCCCCGATGCCGGCACCTTCTCCAGTCCTGAGCGCCCGGCCCCTCAGTTGGATACAGAACTGCCCTCGTTATTTTTGCCTCGGGAATCTTTACGTATTGCTCAAGCACAGTCTTCTATCTCGAACCCCAACTTAGCATTTCAGTCAGCTCCGTCCCCTAAGGATATCGACGAGTCATCCATTTTAAACTCTCTACAGTATACCTTGATTGGACAAGATACCCGTCTTCTCGTATTTCTGTCTGATTACTTGAGCATAGAGATTCCTCTTGGGATAAATAAGTGCTATTCAAATCTCTTGGCTGATGTTTTAGAGCCGGCCTTGTTATTCAGCGCTTTACAGAAGCATCTTGAACGAGTCAAGGGCAACGAGAAATCACCTATAAAGACTGCTTTCACTCGATTCCTCGAATCCTTTCTAAAAGAATATTCAAGCTTCATCCAAACGACATTCACTCGAAAACCCAAGTCTTTGTTCGCACTTCTTGATCAATTGACTGATCAGATCCGCAACTTACGCTTGCTCTCATACCTTAATGAACGTCAAATTGACTTGGATGGCTTTCAGTTTCTTGAAGAAGTCTTCAAAGTATCCCAGTCGGGCGATCCCAGTATTGCGCAAATCTCACGAGAGATTCACAGACAGATTGTTGTGCCGTACTTCGAGTACATTGAACATTGGATTATTAAGGGCCGTTTGATAGACGAGAACAAAGAGTTTTTTGTCTCTTTCAACACAGGCGAAAATCATGTGAACGATATCATTGCATTTGATGCTACAAAGATCCCCACATTTATGCATTACGAGAAAAGTACATTCACCAAAATACTACAGATTGGGAAAACCTTAATTTTTTTGGAGACATATTGCGAGGAATTGGATTGGGTCAACAGATTTGCCCTGAAATATTTCACTTTAGTCTTCAAAATACATGGCGGCTTGATTTCCATGTCACCCCCCGCTATTCAAGAGCTAATTGATGCTCAATTCAGTGAGGCTATTAACTACTTGGCATATTTATTACAGAAAAAGTACCATATCTTTCAGCATTTACTTTACTTGAAGAAGATCATGTTGATGGAAGCGAGTGACCTCATAGAAAACGTTAACAAGAAAGGATCCCTGCTCTTTTCGCAGCCCGCTATGAGTTTGACTTCCGGGAAGTTATCAGACATTCTCGACGAATCTATCAATGGATCTTCCCTCCGAGAAATCCCTGATTACTTTCGAGACAGGATCGATGCCCGGATCTTGGATCTCAGCCATGGCACCGTTGGCTGGGACGTCTTCACTCTCGACTACAAAATTCCTGAGGCATCACTAGAGGCTCTTCTAAACTACAAAAACGATGCCACCCAATATTTACGGCTCTTCAACTTTTTGTGGGGCCTCAGGCATTTTCAATTTATAATGGTGAACAATTACATGGAGTTTCAACTGTTGCACAAGAATGACTTGCGGATTTTAAAGCAACGGTGCCGCCAGGGTAGGTTAATGAATTTTGATTTGAAACGCTTGCAATGGCTCAAAAAGTCCGTTAGGATGATTAGCATCATCCGCAATCGGATGTTTTTGTTGCTACAAGCTGTCCTTCGGTTCGTTTCTTTCTCTTTAATAGAAAGAAGCTTCAACGGAAAGATTGTCAAAAAGATCTTCAAATCAGTGGTATCATATAATGCTTGTGTCGTGCTGCATAATGAGACTACTAAGCTTTCAGTGCTAAACTTGGAGTATGCCGCCGAATGCAAGCAGGACAATGAGTTCGAAAAGGCAAAATCTGAGTCCTTTATCGAACACAGCATGCGGGAATTTACCATTGATGAATTGACTACCATGCACAGTGACTACCTACAAAGTGTTACCAATTGCAAATTGTTTCGGGAGGATATTCGGGGAAAACATTCTGGTATATCTTTTGTGGATCAGATATTTGCATTTTTGGAAATGTCATTCTCTTTCGTCAAAACCGCGGAAGAGTTTGGGGTCTTGTTAAACAACTATGTGAACCTTTATAGTGTGCTGTCCAGGGAAAGCTCAGGACAGTTTGAAGACGGGTTGGAAGATACGTACGTTAGCATGAAAATGCTCATGAGAAAGGCCTATCAGAGTATTTACTTGCAGAGGTTTGAACCCAGTTTAGGGGTTTTCCTACGCGACTTGCGCTCCGAGGCCGAGTTAAAAGACTTGAGCAAGTTCATATAGGTAAAATTCTGCAGGTGCGTATGTCATGGCGCACACTGGTATCACTGACAGCCCCACTTTGCACCAGAACTAGAGGTTGATTGGGAATGCAGGAGAACTATGATCGAGTATTACACTGCTCACTTTTATGAAAACCAATTTCATCTGCATTTTAATCGTCACGAAAAGCCCCACCAGTCGTTGGACACAATGTAGACCATGACATGATGTTGTATGGGTGTATCTCACGCGAGAGCCAAAGTGCCGAGGACCGAGGAACCAAGGTGCAGTACGCACTTGAACCGTGGGGAAATTATCACACGAAATTCTTCATTTCTTATATAAGATCTTGAGCACCCCCAGTGTCTGCGCTGAGATTCAATTGCAAATCGAAAGTCTCTTTCTTTGCTATATTTATTTCCGAGAGGAACCCTTCATAAGTGACGCTAAACATGGACGAAACTGACAGTGTTTTGGTCGACAATATCAAGTCCTTCACCTCAGGTGGTTTCGGAGGTGTGTGTGCTGTTTTAACCGGCCACCCTTTTGACTTGGTCAAGGTTCGTTTACAAACAGGTGTTTACAACTCCACCTTAGAATGTGTCAAGGGCACAATTGCTAAGGACGGCCCTCGTGGTTTCTACAGAGGTGTCATGCCTCCGCTCATTGGCGTCACGCCCATGTTCGCCGTTTCCTTCTGGGGTTACGACATGGGTAAGAAACTCGTGTCCTCATTCACGGGAAAAACGGTGGACGAGTTCTCTATTGGGAACATCTCTACTGCTGGTTTTCTCTCTAGTATTCCCACCACGGCGGTTGCTGCTCCGTTTGAAAGAGTCAAGGTCATGATGCAAGTGCAGAGTGGGGCCAAGAAGTCCATGGCTTCTGTTATTGGGGAGATGTACCGGACCGGAGGTCTTCGCTCTATTTTTAAGGGCTCTGCTGCCACTTTGGCCAGAGATGGGCCAGGTTCGGCGCTCTACTTTGCAACCTATGAATATATCAAGGGAGCCTTGTCCAGCCCAGGTCAGGACTTGAGTTTGTTGGCGATTTCTATTGCCGGTGGATGTGCGGGTGTCTCTATGTGGCTTGGTGTGTACCCAATTGACACCATCAAGTCTACACAACAATCGTCCAACGTGAGCATCTCGATTTCCACTGCCACGAAAACAATCTACGCCAAGGGAGGTATCAAGGGCTTCTTTCCCGGGGTTGGTCCTGCCTTGGCCAGATCCTTCCCTGCAAACGCTGCTACATTTGTGGGTGTTGAGGTGGCCAAGAATTTCCTCGAGAAGTTGTAATGAATAAAAGTTTGTACTAAGTATGCTGTAGAGCTCGCAAGTACCTGGCCGTGAGAAAATACAGGTGTTATTGGCCTTCGCACGACGCCGTGTTCTCGTACTCACCCTCAAGTCGACATTGATAAGGCAAGTCCCACTCAGCTTAAACAAACAGCACACAATGTCGTTGACCGATGATCAAGTATGTAGCATCACAAGGGATTGAAATCAGGAGTCTACGACTCGAGTCAATTTCCTCAAACACTGCTTCAAGCAACATTTCGTGGCATATATTAACAGGCAAAGGTAAATTCCGAGCTCCGCAAGATGAAGGCCTTCATTGACAAGGAGGCTCAAGAAAAGGCCAAGGAAATCAGATTAAAGGCAGACGAGGAGTACGAAATTGAGAAGGCCTCCATTGTCAGATCGGAAACCGCTGCCATTGACAGTGCATACGAGCAAAAGTTCAAGAAGGCTTCTTTGGCTCAACAAATCACCAAGTCTACGATTGGAAACAAGACCAGATTAAAGGTTTTGAGTGAAAAGGAGAAGGTTTTGGCAGAAATCTTTGAGGAGGCACAAAAAAGCTTGGTTAAATTGACCTCTAAGAAGGCCGACTACAAGCCTGTTTTGGAAGGTTTAATCGAAGAGGGATTATACGCCATCTTTGAAGACGAGGTCACACTTAGAGTGAGAGAGGCTGACGTTTCCCTTGCCAAGGAAGCCTCCGAAGAGGCAGCCAAGAAGTTTCTTGAGAAGGCCAAGTTCTCGGTCTCCATCTCCGTTGACGAGGAGAACTTCTTGGACTCCAAGCAGGCTGGAGGTGTTATTGTGGTGAACAAGACCGGCAAGATTGAGGTCAACAATACTTTGGAAGAGAGATTGAACATTTTGTCTGAGGAGGCTTTGCCTGGTGTGAGATTGGAGTTGTTCGGCCCCTCCGCCACTAGAAAGTTCTTCGATTAAGTATGTTGGTGAGGTTCGTTACATACATTCATTTCTAAAACATTAAAAGCGTTACTTGCGTTAGGAAAAATAAAAGAAAGAAAGCTGTAGACTGTGCCTTGTGATTAATATACATCCCGTCGGTCATGGCCACTATGATGTGCTCACTAGAAAACCGCGCACACCCATTACATGCATCAACTCATCTGTTAGGTCCATCAATAAAACATGTTTCCCAACCTACGAAGTATATGGTACCTGAGGCCGTCGCTTAGCCGCCCCGGAATACGAACTCTCTCACAGCACCACACAAAGCTTCGAGCTATCCGACCCAATCATTTTCGGCTGGACTCTAAAGGCAACGTCCATCCCAATGAGCATGAACGAACCATCTTGGGGCGAGTGAAGCCTATAGCGCCAAATGATCTGTATGTCTCGTGTACTACATTCGACAATCAAGGCAACGTCGTTTCTGTTTCGAAGAAGTATCCCAAAGCGCAGTTCCTTAATGATAACAATCTATTCCCCAGAGACTTGAGGAAAGTCGATTCTTCCTCCATCGATGTGGCACCCACAATCATGGTCCGGTCGGCAAATGCCATCGTGGTGAATTTGCTCCACATCAAAGCCATTATCAAAAATGACAACATAAAAATTTTCGATACGGCGAACTCTTCAGTCGCCACAAAATTGGGTCTATTTATGTACGACTTGGAGCTCAAGCTTAAAACCGCAAGTACACTACCTTACGAGTTCAAAGCTTTGGAATGTGTCTTAATCAGTGTTTTGAGTTATCTAGAGGCCGAGTTGCAAACACACTTAGACAGCTGTCGTGAGATTCTAGCGGAATTGGAGGACAATATAAGCCGAGAAAACTTGCAGCAAATCTTAATCAAGCTGAAAAGCCTCACTAGCTTCTATCAGCGGTCTACCTTGATTAGAGATGTCTTGGAAGATTTGCTCGATAATGACGAAGATCTTAATGGTATGTACTTGACCACATCCAAAAGCTACAACCCCTCGAACGATGCCACCGATTACTCCGACATAGAGATGATTCTAGAGAGTTACTACACGCATTGTGATGAGGTGGTACAGCAGGCAGGGTCGCTCATAAGTGACATCAAGGCTACTGAGGATATTGTCAATATTATTCTTGACACCAATAGAAATTCCCTTATGTTGTTCGAGTTGAAAGTCACGATCTACACTCTTGGCTTTACGGTGGCTACTCTCATTCCCGCATTCTACGGGATGAATCTCAAGAACTACATTGAGGAATCCACTTACGGGTTTGGCGCAGTGGTTGTTTTGTCCGTGATACAAGGGCTTTTGATAACGTTCTGGAATTTCAAAAAATTGCACAAAGTGCAAAGGCTCACCATGATGTCCAACTCAAGTCTTCACAAAAACCGCATCCGAAATTACAAGGTTGGAGGCTGGTTTCGCAAAGGATGGTGGCACCGGCTTCTATATGGCGAAAAGACCCCTCGCCATTTCCCTACTAACAATGAAAGAGACGTCATTTGGAGAATGATAAATGATGAAAAACCCTTAAGGTGAGATATGTGTATATAGAAATCATTAAACAGTGCTTTGATATCACATTGTTAGGATTGGTTTCGGATTGGCTCGATTTCTCCGACGACTAGTCTGAGTCTGAGTCTGAGTCTGAGTCTGAGTCCGAGTCTGAGTCTGAATCTGAGTCCTCTTCAGAGCTGGATGAGTTAGGGTTTTCTGCGGTATCGTACTTTGGCAAGCTTTGTGTAGTTTCTTGTGGGATACTCTCAGGCGTGGGCTCGTCATCGAACGTGATATGCTTCGATGTTGGGGCAGATATCTCACCACCAGCAATGCGGTCATTTGAGACTGGCTGAGCATCAATTTCACTCTCAGGAGAAACCAATGTACCGTCCATGGAGAGCATTTTTCCACTGGTATGAAGAGCTCTGACAGTGAATCTGAGTTTTCCCTCGATTTTGTTGTTGTTTCCGTCTAACCAGGAACCGAAAGATCTGAACTTTCCGCTTCTGGAATCTGCTTCCTCATTCTCGACAAGCTCGTCTGCCTGGCTCGGCATGAACTGCCAATTTTGTGGAATATTCTTGTATTTTATAGATGCATTGAAAGTGTCGTGAAGCAACAAACCTATGTGACTTGCGGTTTGCATGTAAACTGTTCCTTCCAAAATGTCGCCGATCTGTGGGTACCATAGAAGGAAGTCCACAGTAATCCACATGAAAGAGAAGGGAGATGCATCCGCGACCTTGGCCACGATGTTTTCGTCAGCGTCTCTGGATGACTCGTCGTCTTGAATGGTGAGGTTGAAGTACGACAAAACTACCCCATGAGCTTTGTTAAAATACTTCATGATCAAAGGATCCAAATGTTGCGATTTGATACCGTTGATGGGATTTTTAATGTGGCATGGTGCAAGCGAGACATACATGTTTGTCCGAACGACTCTAAAGCACTCGGAGAGTCCATCATTATTTATTGGATTGGGGCTTTTGGATGCAACCCTCTCTTTCCGGGAAGCGGCGCTATTGCCTCCATCCATGATTTCGGCTGGCATTGGATGTAATACCTGGGGATGAGATGATCTGCGAAATGCGCTTGAAGAAGAGATGCAAGAAAAACTTCATTGTACTGCACACAGTGCGTACCATCTACATTCGAGGCTAACATTATGTGGCATTAGATGCTCTAAAATCTATTTTTGAATCTCGTTAATCTCAGCAGAGACAGTGTCGACGTATTAAGGAATCCAGGGAAAGTCTGGCCTGCGAACTGGCTCCCTGATTCAACTTCATGCTTCAAGACCTTGCCTTCCTCACCTCTCAAGGATTTGATTAACGGCGACTTGAAAGATGCGAACTTCTTCAAAATACGACTCAGTTGACTGGAAGGCTCATCTTCTGCCGGTGTGTACTCTGGGACTCCCGTAAACCGAACCTTTTTGACGATAGCTTCGTGGCTTTGAGACGACTTAGAGGAGATTTCTGAGACATCTGGGCTATGATATTCCGGACTAGTAATGCTTGGAATATCATTTGAACTCACTTGATATATTGCACTGTTTCTTTGAGTGTTCCTTTTTGTGACCTGAGATCTAGTAGGCCTTTGAACCTGCGCCGCGTCTGTAGATGGCTCTTCAGCGACTGCATTGATATTAGTTTGTTCATCTCTAGAAGATGGGCTCGCCCTGGCCTGCGTTGTTGCTTGTTTTCTTAAGTTAACGCTCAGCGGGTTGTTAGGATCGAAAACCACGTCGTGCAAAGTTTTCTTTTCTTTTCCAACCAATATCCCCGACTTCGATGCCTCGAGCAAGTGTTGTTGGAATTTCTGGCTCGCAGTCAACTTTGGGGCTGCAGGTTTTTCTTCAAGTTCTGGTTGATTGTTGAGCATTGTTGTTCTTTTGCTTAAAGGCGACGCTATACTCGATGACGAAGACTTCTTCGAAACCGAAGATGTCCGGCGTATGCTGCCACTTGGGGATGACAAGGGACTGCTTTGCTTTGACGTTGGACTTGAGGTTTTGAGTGCAGTTGCTGCTGCATTGAATGATAAGGGTTGAGATTCCGACCTTCTGCGGCCTCCGTTGGTTGTTGTTAAAGCTTTTGCCTTCTCTGCATTGTCCAGTGAATTAGGGCTCAACTGCAATGAATTTGACGAGGAGTTTTGGCGTAGATACATTGCCAGTTTTGGGCTGTCAGCACTGGCATTGGTGTTTGGCTGACTTTCAGATACCAACCTTGGGGACTCTTTTGCTGGGGGTTTTTCAGTTGTGGGAGATGCATCGATAATTCTACTCATCCTGCGATTTTTGATCTGTTCAGATGGAAGTGAGGATGCTCTCGGTGTGACATTGCCCTTAGTCTTTTCAGTAGTTAGAGCCGTGGCCTTTGCCCTACTAGCTTTGATTTCGGCCACTCTTTCTTTTTCCACGACGTCATTCAACTTGGAAAGATATTCAAGAGGAAGACTGTGGGCTTCTCTAAAGGACAATTCGCCAGTAATCCACAGCCGAGTTAGCTCCTTCAAAATCTTCAACTCTGATTCAATGAGAGCCACACTTTGGTGAATGTACCCAATGAAGCTGAGCACATTCTTTGGTGTTGTTGCGTGAACAGAATTCATACGGATGAATCTAGTTATGGTTGCTATTAGAACACCGTTCTTCTTCGTAGCAAGAAATAGTTCATCCATATCACTTAATAACTTCCTGAAGTAAGTGGGGTTTCTCAAAGTGAGGAGAAAATTCTGGTCGTGCAAATGATTGTAGTTCGAGACATATATCTGGCGACCAAACCTTCGCAAAATGAAATAAATATCATTGATTCTTAAGGACCAGAAGAATATGCGATGTAGTGAATAAGAACCAAAGGGTATCGTGTTGAATTGCTTCTCACACTCAGACACAGGAAGCAGCTTGAAACTCCTATACTTGGTGATATTAGCTTTGTGGAAGTTAAGCATGACGTGGGTCTCGGATATGATTGCAATTAGACTTTTCAAATCCATATCTATAAGAGCGGCTTCCGAATAGTGCTCAGACGAAAAAAGCAGGGTGTCCACTTCATACTCAAGGGATGCATCTGGAAATAGTCTAGCTATCAAAGTCAAGTCAAAATCACCCTTCACATTAAAATACTCATTTTCAAATAGGTAGTCTAAATCGGATATGAAATCTGCGTTGTTCAACTCTCTCGATGCATTGTCCAATCTTTTCTGATATCCTTCCTTGCAGAGCACGCACATCACTTTCAAAGTTTTCAAACATGCTATGGAGCTAGCCTTAGATGGGAGGTGTTCCAAAGGAGTTACTGAGTTATCTTTCATATCATATGGCACGTGCGTTACAACCTGTGAGATCGCTGCTTTTGAACCCTTTAATGTCTTGAAATTTTCCAATCCACTAAGCTTGACCCCAAACGTATTTTCGCTGATAGCGAACAAATTGAAAGCTAGAGCAGTCATGTATTGAACGAGGACAATATTGTTACTATCGGGATTAGATTTGGCCTTTTCTAAGAGATTGTCGAGGGCGAGGATAAAATACTTGAGTTTGGTCAAGCCATATTTGTATTGAATGATTCTAGCATCCAAAGAGTCTAGAGATTCCGGTTTGAATTTCATATCCGTCTTCGAAGCATTCTTTGCATTAGGGCTTTCAGGCGGCATGGTGTACGTGCCAATCCGGATGGCTTAAAAATTTGGTGGGCGCAACGAGGCAAAGCTTGCCCAAATCTTGAAATGATGAAGAAATGTTTTCGATTTGTGTGTATGCCGACCAATTGACACTTCTCTGAAGGAATTAGTGATGCAGATATCAATTTAATTCAAATGTGTGTGCCGCAGCTGAAGATGGCGAATATAACACTAGAATGATCGGTGTGTCTACACTTGTGGTGAGTTTGGGGTGCGAGTTTCCCATTCAGTGCTTAGCGCTTGCGGACGCGATATATACATGCACCAAGTTATATTAGCGACTGTGGCCAATAACAGGTGATTGATTTATTTTGAATATTGCCTCGGCCCTAACTGGCAACATTTTTTAGTCTTGTAGAGAGAAGTGGAGTGTATTTCGCGTCACGTGATATCATGGTGTGAAGTAAACAAACGCACGTCCCACCACTCAAACCGTACATCAAGACTGCGATGAACTCGGGTGATTTTCGAGTCACTGCGCTACTTACAGAACATCTAGGCTTTGCGCCGTTGACTCTAGTGGACGAGGTCATCAATGCAGTTAACCAAATTATGTACAATTGCACAGATGCGTTAGAGGCATTCCTCAAGAAGAGAAGAAGTCTTCAGCTAGAACAACTTCGAGGCAAAGCAGATATTAACATCGAAGCTTTGCTGGAGGGGGACCCAAAATTCGAAGAAGAAAACAAAGTATTTTCCCTTGATGAAATCAAACATGGGACAGCAGAACTTGAAACTCTCCTAGTGTCTCATGTGGACAAGAACTTTGACAAATTCGAACTATATACACTCAGGAACATTCTAACGCTACCCAAGGACCTCGTGGAAGAAGGATGGATCCGACTCAAACACCATGAGAACTTGGATTTATCGAGACTGCCTGCAGAGAATCCAGATCTAAATGATAAAATCAAGAAGTTGGTGGAGAATATTGATCTAGAGTTGCAACTCAGAAAAGTGATAAAGCTCCAGCTAACCCGAGCAAGCAAAATTCTCGACCTTCTCAAGCGTTATAAACTAGCAGTTGAAAGTATAATTGCTGCAAACTCTCACTCGGAGTTGACTCCAGATGTCATAAACTTGTTAAAAGAGAAGCTCACCCCGCTCAATGAGAACATCTATTACTTGTTTGGACAGCTGAATGATCTCATTCAACAGATAATAAAACTCAATGACAAGTTTCTCGGAAGCGATTCGGAAAGCAGTTTAAAGCATCTTCTGTTTGCGTCCTCTCAGAGAGATGCCTACATAAACGACAAATCATTAAAGATTCTCGAAATGATTGGAGTCATGAGGCGAAGCTCTTCCACACAATATCCAGAAGTATTATACTCAGCCTACGCACAAACTAAGACAGAAGAGAATTGATTGTTTTTGTCATACATGTATTATTAGAACTATTATAATTTGAAAACTTAACACTTCTCTGTACATGCTATCTAGAATCTAGAGTATTACGTACCACTCTTTTGGTGCGCGCACTCAAAAATATCCAATTAGAAGCGAACAAAAATAATACTGCTCTAGTGATATCGCCTTGATACGAAACACACCACACCAAGATGGCTGCCACATTAAGACCAGATCCTGAATTTCAACGTTTCAACACTGCAAAGGAAAAACTCGGCCACTACTTCCGGTTCAGAACCAGATCTGCATTGTTCAATGCTTTCTTCATGGGTGTCGTTCCTGTGGGTTTAGCAATTATGGCATACAACCAAGAGGGCCAGCTCAGTTTTAACAGAGTTTTCAGAAAAGAGCCTATCTTAGAACAAGACTACATTCCAAGACAAAAGGACTTGTAAGCTCTCACATATCACACATCTGCATGCTAGTTCAGACAGCAAATTCTTTAACATTACCATTTATAAGTTCATATTCAACTCAATAAATAGATTGGTCAAGAGCAACTTCATCCTAACATTTTTTCGATTAAACAGCCGAGATCTATGCTAGCTGGCCTGCGGTTCTGCAACATTGTATGTGACGCACATTAACTATAGCGAACTCAGAAGATTAGAAAAGTAAAAAAAAATATTATTAGTTAAAAAACATCAAGATTTTGAGTCGTTATTGAGCTGAATCTGAAAGGAGACGAGGCCTGCTTCCATGCTGCGATGTTCACGAGAAATTCGAGGGGAAGTATTCATGCAGAGGTTTGCAGACGTTTTAGATCTTCTCAACACAGCTGACTTAGAGCTGGAACTCTTTTTGTGGACAGATGAATAGCCTAGCTGCTTCTGGAACGACGCTGTTTCGTCCTGGATTGGGAATATACCCTCGTTGACATGAAATTCGCCAACGTAGTTCTGTAACGGCGTAGCTGGACCTGCCGAGCTCGATTTCTTGGAAGATGCATAAGTGAATGACTTCGTTTTCCTGAGCCGAGGGTTTGGAAGTGTGCTCGAATTACGAAATTCAGGGACTTTTTTTTGTTGTAATGGAGAGTGAGTCTTCTCTTTCTTTAGCGAAGGTGGTGGACTAAAGAACCACTCTTCGGGATTCTTGTGCTCGAGAGTGATATCGGAAATCGTCTCTTGCAGTACTTCAGCTGTTTCGAAAGGGTTGCTTTGTAAGTGATCCTCCAAATGTATCGGCGAGGTTTCATTATTATTATTAGACGATGCGTCTCCAATCAGTGGTGATAAGAGTTCCAGTGAAGAGACGTGGGATCCACTCACATTCTTTGGTTCGATGTCACTTTCGAGGGTGAGCTCTCTGAATTGGACATTTGGAGCTTGTGCCAGAAGAATATTATCATAGACAAAGGGTGTAAAGGTACCCAAGGACGCCCTTCGTCTATCGTTCGGGTTCTCAAAACTAAACGAAAACGCCGAAACCGGACTTTCTGTGAAATAAGCTTCCTGAGGCATCATGGGACTACCCGATGCAAATGTGGAGGTAGCCACCGTTGACGGAGTGGTGTAGTATGCTGAATTTAAGTTGGGAGAATCGGGATTATCTTGAATGCTCATGGCTTAAATACTTTAGCTTCGGGCGATTGCTCTCTGTGGCCTTGTAACGTAAAACGTAGGTACTATCGTAAATTTTTGGATGGATGCTGAAAGTGAAGGACAATACAGATTGTAGCGAATGTGAAGGACTGTAAGGTAGCGGACGGATGGTGCTCCTAAATAGACTTTTTTGAGGCTATTTACTCAGAAAGCCATCAATTGATATAAGAAAAACAGTGTGGGCTGAGGAGCAAACAGTCTAGCTCGCATGGATGTTTCACCACGGGTCTTCATATTGCAGCACGATTCCTTAAATTAAGTTCCGTACATCTCAAATTACTTGCTAGTGCTCGCTTTTGCTTGAGAACCAGCACAATTTTCCAGATGTTGATACAAAAGATGTGGGTTCGCTACTGGTTATTTCTTTCATAGAATTAGCATATCTTCTAAGTAGCCGTCGTTTATACTCAATGACATAATTTGAAGCCACATCATCCAAATTTGGTTTTTTGTTACTCGATTAGATGGTTAGAGTTTAAAATGTCTATAATTCTAATTATACACACATGCGCCCTTGCCGCCCAAAAAGTGCGAACATGCATAGAAACGATAGCGAAGCACGACCAACCTTTAGACAAGAACTCGAAACCGAGGAAGAGACTTTCTATAGAAACTACATTTGCTTATCAATAAATATAATTAAACTATATAATCAAAATATGCGTGCCTTAAAACCAATCCTTGATGGGCCACAACAAGCCCATCCAAACCCTGAATAAAAAAATAATGGAAATTACCAATGAAATAAAAATGTAAATCGAGTCATAAACTCATGCTAAACGTCTTCAACGGATTCAAAGGTACTTGGCAAAGTGTTTGTCGTCAAGCCAACCGACTTTCTCAAAGGCTGCGAAGAGCCTGCTAGCTTTATTGACGTCGATTCTGCAGGCCTTCTGCGCATCTGTCCTTCTGAAGGGTTTATCGTCTCTCATGCGGTGCACTTTCTCGAAGAAGAATCTTCTCTTTGAATCAAGATAAACATTGCAGGGTAATCTCAATGTTGATGCAAGAAGAACTTCGGCAGGATGCAATTTGTCCAGGTGGGGATCGTTCCTTAAGTCCATGGGCTGTCCCTTCCACTCGATCTTGAGTGCTCTGCTGTTGTTTTTGGGCAAAGTAGCCTGGGCATCTGGTGAATAGTCTGGGATGGTTTCGTCGATCAAAGCTGCTTGTTGCACAGCCAAAGAAGATCCCGCGTATGAGGGCTCTTTTCTAATTCTTCTTCTTTTTGGGGAGGTCTGAATAGTATCACTGAAGTCCAGGTCCTTGGTCTCGGTCTGAGACGACAAGCTTTCCTTGGCGTCCCTTCTAGTTCTCATTTTCTCATGAGACTCAGACTCGGACTCGGAACTGGAGGTTGCTTTTCTCTTTCTTCTCTCCACCTTCTTCTCGGTAGCCCTAGTGTAATGCACAGTGGTTTCTTTGGTGTCGAAATTATAACGTCTCAAAAACAGAAGTTGTCTCTCTTTGTAACGAGATTCCAAGGACTTCCATGGAAGGAGCGTCAAAGAGTAGCTCTTGAAGTCCTCTAATTTAAAGGGGCTTTCACTTGTGAGAAACACTGAAGTATGAGCAGGGCTAAAGCCGTCTGCTGCAGGGTGCGACTCCGATGTCTTCTGATAAGGTGACAATGGGGGAGATAAGATCTCGTGTCTTGAGCCCATCTCTGAATTTTGCTCCAGTAAAATGTCCGACTTGCTTCTGGGTGTTTCCGGGGCTAATTGAGATTGTTTGTCGTCATTGAGTGCATTGGGTGTAAGGCAGCCGTCTCGTTGCCCGAAAGTCCTTGAAATGGGCTGGTAAATCAATGTCATCGTATTTATGATTGCACTGCAAATTTGATGTAATGAATAAGAAGAATTTCTTCGAGTGTATTGCTTTGGGTAGTTGATAAGGAAAAAACTGAATTGTATTACAAATGGGTTTGATGACTATAAGTAAAAAGAAAAAAAAAGAAAAAAACAAAAAAAAAAAACAAAGATGTTGCATGGTTTTTTTTGTATGTAAGCTAAATGTAATTTCTTTTTCTATGTTCTTTTTCTTAAATGCTTTACAATTGTTACGCAAAGAAAATCTTGTCTTAACTCGGAAGACGACACACTCCAATTATCTTGCCTAACAATTGAAATTGTAGCTAGAGATTTGCAATGGGTACCCACTCCAATTTTTTTGTAGCAATTAGCCAAATTCGAGAGGTCATCACGTCTTCCGTGGAGGATGCGATATGAGTGATCTATGCGCGCGTCTTGCATACCACAAAGGGTACTCCAATTTCTTTAATCATTTGATCAGACGGGAACCAGTCAATTAAACTTCTCATTTGACCCCACGAGCTAAAAGAAGAAAGTTGAATTCACCGTATGCTCGAGAATTGACTACTGATCCACACTCAATTGACTTTAGAGGTGATTTGACGGAGATGAGACGCTGTGATAAACATAAGAGACCTGCATAATTATTTTGAATGCACTCCGCCCGCCTCTTTGGATGCCCTCAGCCTTTTCTTTTTTTGTACACTGCATTACTCGGTCCCTTCTAAAGCGGTCTGGGAGAGAACAAAAGCGCAAGCTACAATTGGTCCGAGGGTATTGGACCCTTACATGAGGTTGAGCCCAAGTAGACCCAATCTGACGTAATCATGAAAGCCCATAAATTCAATGGCCACCACAAGTGCTTCTTGCAGATCTTTTAATAGGCTGGTCAGATGATCACCCTGTGGAATAAGGTTTCTTATTCACGCATCGCTTCTCCGTTTTTCTCTGCGATTGTTCGCTAGCGTGACCAAAGAACGGTTTTCTGCGACATGCCGGCCATCGCCTGGGCCGTTCACGAGTTGCGGGTCACGTGCCAAGAATTTTAATGCAGGCTGCGACAGCGTCTCGTTACATTAGATGCTACAAGCACTCAGAAACCTAGCGTTTGAAGTATCTCCTAAGTTCACTTCAAAGCAAGCAAAAATGTCTATTTATGCCGGGAAGCTTTGCTTGGCTCCGATGGTTCGGAGCGGCGAGCTACCGACTCGACTCATGGCTCTTAAGTACGGCGCCGATCTAGTATGGTCTCCTGAATACATAGACAAGAAGATCAAGGATTGCGCAAGAGTTGAAAACACATCATCTGGAACAATAGACTACGTGGATTCAGGAAGAGGACCGAAGACTACTGTGATTTTCCGCACAAAGAGAAGCGTTGAGCAGGGAAAGCTCATTTTCCAGCTTGGGTCTGCAGACCCTGAGCTAGCGGTGGCCGCTGCCTCAAATGTGATCCAGGATGTTGATGGAATTGATCTAAATTGTGGATGCCCTAAGCCTTTTTCGACGCATGCTGGTATGGGAGCAGCATTACTCTCGACCCCAGAACTTCTCACTCTGATACTTAAGAATCTCGTTGAGAAGGTGGGAAAACCCCATCAAAAACCCATCAGTGCAAAAATCCGTTTGCTCGACTCCAAAGATCCAAAGCCAACCTTGGATTTGGTCGAGAAGATATGCCAAACAGGCGTAGCAAATGTCACAGTTCATTGCCGCACGAGAGAAATGAGAAATAGAGACGTCCCCATTCGAGACTTCGTCACCAAGATTTACTCTGTAGTCGAGAAACACAACGTGTCACTTGTTATCAATGGTGCGTTCAGGTGCAGGAAGGAGTTCGAAGAGTTTCAGAACTCCATTGGCAACTTCAAAATTGGAGGGATGATTGCAGAGGCCGCAGAGTCCAACCCCACAGTCTTCAACGAGAACCCATCACCTTGGAGGACCGTCTTAAAGGAGTTTATTGAAAATTGCATTTCTTGTGAGAACCATCCCGCAAACTCCAAGTACATTTTGTTGAATCAACTTCCAGGAAAGTCAAAGTATTACCAGCTTTTGTGCAAAGTGAAGAATAACCAGGAGTATCTCAAAATCGCAGAGAGTATAGACGATGACGGAGACAAGATATTTGTGAGAGTTATGCAAAAGGATAAGCAATACGAGGTGGAAGAGTTCAAGAATTTGTTCAGAAGCGAGGAAGCACAAGAGACAGACTCGCCAGTCTTGACGAAAAAACGGAAAGTGGCAGAGGCCTAATAGAGATCAAAAAGCGGTTGAGAAGCGGGGACTGAAAACAATGCATGAGGTAAGTATTTCGTTGAGTGGGTGGGTGTTCATATTTAAACATATCATTTGCATCGTGTTCATCACACAAATCCCCTTCATGTGGGAAATGCGTGTAAAAACTATTTACAGTCGAGACAAACAAAGACTTCGTATCTCCAAAGTGTCATGCGATTAAGAAAGGAAACGTTTCAAGCCACACCAGGCACCCGCACCGGCAGTCATCATGGCGGTGGAGTATGCCATTGGCTTGACACCAGCGGAGCTTCTGAATAAAGCGCCAGTGAAGGCACCGGCAACAAGCGAGTTGAGGTCATCGTGTTTGCCTCTAAGGTTGTCTATGGAAGAGTCAAAGATGTTGTAAATCAAAGCAATGACACCGGCGGAATTTCCTAAGAAGGGACCTCTCCGTGTGATGTGATTCAACACCGTGTTCAATTTCAACTTGGCAGTGGCATTGGCAGGCAAGTTGTTCAAACCCTCTTGCATTCCGTACGCACCTCCGACACCCAAGCCGAGCAAGTACATTGTGCCGGTACCGTAACACAAGTTGTCTCTCCAGTTTCTTGCGGCAATGATACTCGATCCGTTTTCCAAGTCTGTCAACTGCTCGTCCTCCAAGTCCAAATATTCGATACCCTTATCCAAGCCCGCCAAGGGATGCAATTTGGATGAGTCCAATACTCCTGGAGCTTGTATTATGGAAGAGACATCAGAGACCTGAGCCGGGTCGAATCCCAAACTTTCCTTGACTGAGTCTTTCTGCAGCAGCGAGCTTCCTCCAAAGAGCCAAGACATCGTTTAAGTATGTGCTAATGAAAGTTAGTTAACGGCAAATAGTACCAGAAGGTTTTCGAGGTTTTTTTTTGAGCTGAGTTCTCACTTGAAAAATGTTCGCGCAGCACATTTCTTCAAGTCGAGAAAACTTTTCCTATACCACCTTGTATAAGAGTGTGGTGCACGAGAAACATTTAACATAGTGGATCGGGCGAAAACTTAGGCATACCGTATTTTGCACATTATCGTCTGCTTCTTGATGCTGCCACGATTATGAAGGTCCGAGTTACTCGACTCGCTATGTAGGCCGCCGGGTTTATGTGCACACCTGAGTTTGAGAGCCAATGTCTCTGAAACTAAAATACAAATTATGAGTTACATAAGCTCTAGTTTTTCTCCTCTAAGTCGTGTTCCAAAATGGAACTGACGTCCTCCTGGTGGGAGGCACTAGGCTTGAACTGCTCCAAGTCGTGCCTGTCACCCGAGTGTGCATATGGCATTTCTCTTGCAATCTTGACCGACATCCATGGCTTGTTGGTAGGGGTGTTGGCGAAAATCAAGTCCATCTCCTCCAAGGTTCTTCCCTTGGTTTCAGGATAAAGGAAGTATATCACGGGAATCATGAGGAAATTCACTGCGGCAAATATAAGGTATGTGTGGTGACTAATTCTCTTGAAACACACAGGTGTGATCATCACAACCACAAAGTTAAAGGTCCAGTTACAAGCAGTGGAGATTGCAGTAGTGGGTGCTCTCACTTCCAAAGAAGAGATCTCTGGGGGGTACAACCATGTAAGCGACAAGTAAGTGATTCCGAAAAAGGTATTGAACATGAAAAGCAAAAATGCTGCTCCGTAGGAACCACCTTTATGGCCTTGGTTGGCCATTTCCATTGAGACAAAGAGAAACAACATTGTCAAAAACTGACCAACAGCACCAAAAAGAAACAACGGCCGTCTACCCACTCTTTCGATGATGAAGATGGGGATAAGAGATGCCAAAAAGTACTCCGTACCGTTGCATGCAGCGAGAACTCTAGCAGGGAACTCATCCATACCTATGTAGTTCACGTAGATGGTTCCCGCATAGTATGTGATCAAATTGATACCACAAATTTGTTGCATGATTTGAGACCACCCGGCCAAGTTTGCTCTCTGGAAGTTTCTGAGTTTTCCTTGTGAGAAGACAGCGGAGAAGGAGTTTTCCTTCTTGACTTCCATGTTGATGCTTGCATTGATCTCATCGATTTGCTGGCTCACAAGCTCGTGGTTAGGTGGCACATCGTAAAGAGCTGCGAAAACAATTCTCGCATCCTCATGGCGACCTTGAGTCATTAACCATCTTGGGGATTCAGGCAACTTGAAGATGATAAAGACAATAATGATAGGGAAAATGCACTGGAATGCAATAGGAAACCGGAAAGACACCTCTCCGAATTTCTCTGTGAAGTAAAATGCAAAGTCAACCCAATATGATATACAGATACCGAAGGTGATCAAGCAGCCTTGGATACAAAGCACCTTTCCTCTGCTCAGTGCCCTGGAACATTCGGCAGCATATAAAGGCACGGTGGATGTGAGAAAACCATTTCCAATCCCAGAAATCACTCTAGCGACAGCCAAAAAAGGAACGTTAGTGGATCCTGCCTGCAACGCACCTCCAATGATCATGACAATGCACCCAAAGAAGATGACCTTCAAACGGCCAACTTTATCACCAAAGTAGATGGTAGACAAGGCGCCCACCAAACATCCCACATCGTATATACCGATGACGGCACCTTGTAGGGTATCATTCTTAGGATGGAGGTTTGTGTCGATTTGAGAGTAGGTTTCGAGGAATGGCTTCAATGTGAGAAGCGAGCCCATGACACCTTGGTCGTAACCAAAAAGAAGGAAACCAACACCACAAACTATGGTGATAGCTCTTCCCAAATTAGCACCTTTACACCCTATAAATCTAGGAACTTCCTGGTCGCCAAGAGCGCTTTTATGAATGCTAGAATTATCTTCAGACAGCATTCTTTAAGTAGTCAGTAGTGAATAAAGCAATGGTGTAAAAGAATGAGCTGTGTAAAAGAATGAGCTGTGTAAAAACGAGATATTGAAAGCAGTGAGGGTGACACGGCTCTATTTATTCCAGTGAGCAGTAAAGCATTCCATTTTGATTTAGCAACCTAGTTATGAGAATCATGGGGTTGTGCACCCCAGATTCCAGTGAGCATGCAGCGTGCAGGTACTTTGTTTTCTTGGTGGGGGAGCTGCATTACGTGCAGGCAGGACAACCAATAAACCTGGCCTTAGAAGATGGGGCAATAAAAGTCCTATGATACAGGCACATCAGTAAATTCGATGAGCTGGCCAATTAACTGGGTATTTTTACATCATCTTGTGACTTAGTGAAAGACCATACAGGGAGAAGATATGAAATATTGTGATGCAAACCCCACCAGTTGAAGTACGTCACAAGTCTCAGCCGAAATACTACGGTCGAACTCGGAGAGCAGACGTGCATTGCCGGCAGGATGCAAGCTGACACATTACGCGGCGACTGGAGAGCGGCTCACTTCAAAAGAGGCAATTCAAGACATCATGCAGATAGTCGCATTGCTTCCTGTAGCCCCGGGCCTAAGCAGCAGGTTATGAGGGAATATGAAATGGCACACCCCGCTCCAAGCAGTGGGGCATGGGCATGTTCATAACCGTTACATTTACTATAGCTCGTATCAGTGGAACAAAGCCGCGGAGGCGACGGTACAGCGACGCTGCATTAAGGAGGCCGTCAATTCAAGAAGGTCCAGAGTGATGTCATAGTTGCCGAAACGGTGCAGAACTTGTCCACATCGTCTATTCGCAGTTTGTATATCAAGCCGAGCCCTAGATGTGATGCAGGTGATAAGTAGGCTCAAGACTGTTTTTTAAGAAAAATGTGCAGTCCCAGACCAACCTGATTAGACCAAACTGTCTCATCCTGAGCATGTGTAGCGCACAGCTGCCTATGCGAGTTGTTAAGCCTACGCAGTGCGATCAGCAGGGACCAGCCAGCCACCTCGTTTCAGGCCAGCCACCTCTTTTCGGACCAGCCATTTGTCCTATAGTAGCTCTCGATTTCCCTCCTTGAAAGATCATCAACGAATGAACATAACTAGATGGATGATAAGATAGGCAAATAACCATGCCCCGGATAAGATGCTAATAGTTCATTATTAGAAATGCAGTCTTATGATCACGACACTATGTCTTTTATACCGTGAACATTCTGGTACATTCTTAAATTACTACAGACAGGGCTACCTTGCACGGATGAATGGAGCCGGCTCGACAGGACAGATATTCCGTCATGAGTTACATCGCGAAGCTTGACTTGGGTATTAAAAACACCATTTTCCTATACTATGGACATTAAAAACAACATATTCCTGTACTACAAAGTGGGGGTTAAAAAGAACATATCCTCTTACTACAACGTATACAGAAAAAATGCCATAAGCCGAAAGATATAAATATGGGCAGATTCTATGATACTTCGACGAACAGAAGAAAAAACAATAGATTAGATTCCAATGATTACCAGCAATAGGTGATCATGGACATCAATAAACAGATCCCAGTGAGCCGGGGAAAACAGTCGCATTTTTATGATCAGATCAGTTTGACTTCTCGCAACTTAGGGGTCTTCGCCGCTCGGAAATCTTGGGCGGCATGCATCGAGAAATACGTCGTTGGTTCTGTGTACAAAACGCATTAATGAATCTCACTTTGGCCGGTACCACAGACGAAGTGCAACGGACATCCTAGGCACACCAGAGCTGCATTCGTCTGCTAAAGATTTTCCGGCTTTTCCGAAAAACATGAAGCGCGTTCGCATTTCTCGTCTTCAGCGATAGGGCTTGTTCGGACTAATTGAATTTTGCTAAAGCGCGCAAGCGTCCGTAGACCTGCTAGACCTGCCCAACCCAGTTTCGCGTCTTTTCAATGCCTGGTGTTGCTTGCCTGAAACAATGTACACAGATGTTTACACACCTAATCAAACACTTGTGCGTCTACCTACGTATTCATGTGTTTCTCTACGCTGCTCATGGGGTTGCGCCTTTTCCAGCCGTCTTCCCGTGGTGATGTTGCCGGATAATTCTAGTCAAAGGAGCTTTCACTAGTTACGTCAAGTGTCGTGCAGAGTTTCGGTAGGCACACACCGCGCTTTTGGGCCAACTTTTCCAATGTTGGGGTCCAAACTTTGAGAATCCCAGTGCGCGCCATACATACAGGCTGATTTATGGGCTGCGAATAATTTCATATAAGAGATGCCAGCGACATCCTTCTGGTATTTACTCCTGTTCAGCGTTTTGATAATAAGACCAACACAAATCGACAAGCTTAGTTTGACTAATCACAACAACAACAACAACACCCAAGTCATCTAACCGTTAATTGGTGTCATATTTCAAAAGCTAGATTTACTATCATAATTCTACAGTATGTATCAACCTTTGCTTTCCTTGCTATAGTTCAAATACGTGAAATCCTTTTCTTTAATTGAAACGGCGCTGTCCTCCTTGTGAAGAACTCACAAAAAAGAGCTCCGTCAATCACTCCACGAGCTCATGCCTTAATTGCTGATTCAATGCTGGAACCGAGACGTCTCGGTGTGCGCCTCTAAAAAAGCTACCCAAAAATCCATTCTCAAGAAAAAATTATACACTTGAGTTCCGAATACACCGTCGCTCCCATCAACAAAAAAGCTCATCTTGGGAAGTCGTATGCGTACCCTCCACGCAAATTTCTTTTATCTCCATACTAACTCGCCCCACAGAAGAATCGCTCGCACAAATTTTGTCAAGCCATTTGTATTTATCCATACTATTCCCTACAATCACACAGCGGAGTTTAAACACCTTCATCGACATTTCAGAAGATCGTTTGCAAGCAAGTCCAAATCCAACTTGTTCTCCACAGCTCTTAATTCCCTCAAATCGCTTAAGAAGAACTTTCAATCCATGTCTGAAGCTAATACTGCTGAGCTCCATAAGACCGTGGCGCCTCACTTCAAGGGCTTGAACTCGGTCGAGACCGCAGAGCCCTCTGCTATCACAGACTTTGTCAGGAAAAGTCAAGGTCACACTGTGATTTCCAAGATTCTCATTGCCAACAATGGTATTGCTGCTGTGAAAGAAATCAGGTCCATCAGAAAATGGGCATACGAAACTTTTGGTGATGAAAGAGCCGTTCAATTTACTGTTATGGCTACTCCTGAAGATTTGGCCGCCAATGCAGAATATATTCGTATGGCTGACCAATGCGTAGAAGTTCCTGGTGGAACCAACAACAACAATTACGCTAACGTTGAGTTGATTGTTGAAATCGCTGAAAGAACCGACGTTCATGCCGTGTGGGCCGGCTGGGGACATGCCTCCGAAAACCCTGTCTTGCCTGAAATGTTGGCTAGCTCTCCTAAAAGAATCATCTTTATTGGTCCTCCAGGTTCCGCCATGAGATCTTTGGGTGACAAAATCTCTTCTACGATTGTTGCTCAACACGCTAAAGTGCCTTGTATCCCTTGGTCCGGGACTGGCGTTGACCAGGTTCATGTGGACGAAAAAACTAACTTGGTTTCTGTTTCCGACGAGGTTTACGCCCAGGGGTGCTGTACGGGACCCGAGGATGGTTTGGAGAAAGCCAAGAAAATTGGTTTTCCCGTCATGATCAAGGCCTCCGAAGGTGGTGGTGGTAAAGGTATCAGAAAAGTCGAAAATGAAGCTGATTTCAAAACCTTGTACCAGCAAGCTTCCAATGAGATTCCAGGTTCTCCGATTTTCATTATGAAGTTAGCTGGAGATGCCAGACATTTGGAAGTTCAGTTGTTGGCCGATCAATATGGAACCAATATTTCCTTATTTGGAAGAGACTGTTCCGTTCAAAGAAGACATCAAAAGATCATCGAGGAAGCTCCTGTTACCATCGCAAACAAAGACACTTTTCGTGAGATGGAAAATGCGGCCGTAAGATTGGGTAAATTGGTTGGCTACGTTTCTGCTGGTACCGTGGAATATTTGTACTCTCATTCTGAGGACAAATTCTACTTTTTGGAATTAAATCCAAGATTGCAGGTCGAGCATCCTACCACAGAAATGGTGAGTGGTGTCAACTTACCGGCTGCACAATTGCAAATTGCAATGGGTATCCCAATGCACAGAATCAGGGACATCCGTACCTTGTATGGCTTTGAGCCTCACAGCTCCACTGAAATTGATTTTGAATTTAAGGAGGAGAATGTGTTGTCATCTCAACGTCGTCCTACACCAAAGGGTCACTGTACCGCCTGTCGTATTACTTCTGAAGATCCAGGCGAGGGATTCAAGCCTTCTGGTGGTAACTTGCATGAGTTAAACTTTAGGTCTTCCTCGAATGTCTGGGGTTATTTCTCTGTGAGCAACCAATCTTCGATTCACTCGTTTTCTGATTCTCAATTTGGCCACATTTTCGCCTTTGGAGAGAACCGTCAAGCCTCCAGAAAGCACATGGTCGTTGCCTTGAAGGAGTTGTCTATTCGTGGTGACTTCAGAACTACCGTTGAGTATTTAATCAAATTGTTGGAAACCCCAGATTTTGAAGATAACACTATAACAACCGGATGGTTGGACGAGTTGATCACCAAGAAATTGACTGCAGAGAGACCAGATCCAACTCTTGCTACTTTGTGTGGTGCTGCTACTAAAGCACACATCTTGTCTACCGAAGATAAGACGGAGTACCTCTCTCAATTGGAAAAGGGTCAAGTCCCAAGCAAGTCTTTATTGAGAACCGTTTTCCCTATTGAGTTTATCTATGAGGGCCAGAAGTACAAGTTTACTGCAACGAAGTCTTCTAATGAAACTTACACTATCTTCTTAAATGGTTCCAAAGCAGTTGTCGGAGTTCGCTCTTTGTCCGATGGTGGTTTGTTATGCTCTATTGACGGTAAGTCTCACTCTATTTACTGGAAGGAAGAGGCTTCTGCCACCAGATTGTCTGTTGACGGTAAGACTTGCTTGTTGGAGGTTGAAAACGACCCCACCCAATTGAGAACCCCATCCCCAGGTAAGTTGGTTAAATACCTTCTTGAGAGTGGAGAACACGTTGCAGCCGGTCAGCCATATGCTGAGGTTGAAGTCATGAAAATGTGCATGCCTTTGATTGCCCAGGAAAATGGTACTCTCCAAACTATCAAGCAGCCGGGATCCACCGTCAATGCTGGTGATATTTTGGCTATCTTGTCTTTGGATGATCCATCGAAAGTGAAGCATGCTTTGCCTTTTGAAGGAACCCTTCCATCTTTTGGCGAGCCTTCCATTCAAGGAAGCAAGGCAATTCACAAGTTCAACAAGTACTCCAACATTTTGCAAAACATTTTGGCTGGTTTTGACAATCAGGTGATCATGAAGTCCACGCTTACAAACATTATTGAGGTATTGAAGGATAAAACTCTTCCTTATTCCGAATGGAATCTTTTTGCCTCTGCCTTGCACTCGAGATTGCCACCTAAGTTGGACGAAAGTTTGTCTGCTTTGATCGAGAAATCCCAGTCGAGAGACGCTGATTTCCCAGCTAAGCAAGTTTTAAAGCTTCTTAGTAAGGCTGAAAAAGAATCAGGAGACTCACTCTTTGGTGCAGTGATAGAACCATTGGTCAATGTTGCTTCTAAGTATACTGGAGGATTGCTCGAGTATGAATTCAAGTTCATGGCTGGTTTGCTCGACAACTACTACGAGGTGGAAAGGTTGTTTTCTGGTGCCAATGTGCGTGAAGAAGACGTTATTTTGAACCTCAGAGACAGCCACAAGAGCGACTTAGAGAAAATCTTGCTGTTGGCTTTGTCTCATTCAAGAGTCTCTTCCAAGAGTAACCTCATTTTGGCTATTGCAGAGACTTACCAGCCAATTTTGCAACAATCAGCAACCATTGCTACTCCAATCAGAGCATCCTTGAAGAAAATTGTTCAATTGGAGGCAAGAGGGACAGCTAAGGTTGCTTTAAAAGCCAGAGAGATCTTGATTCAGTGCTCCTTGCCATCTATTAAGGAGAGATCTGACCAGCTTGAGCACATCTTGAGATCTTCTGTTATGCAAGCATCGTATGGTGAGGTGTACGCCAAGTACACTAGCCCGAACCTTGACATTATTCGTGAAGTCGTTGACTCTAAGCACACTGTTTTCGATGTTTTGCTCCAGTTCTTGACCAACCGTGATCAATGGGTTGCCATGGCTGCGGCTGAAGTTTACATTCGTCGTTCTTACAGAGCCTACTCTCTTGAGGAAGTTGACTATGGCTTTTCTGAGCAAGAGGAGGTACCAATTATTTCTTGGAAATTCGAGCTTCCATCTGTTTCTCAAGCTTCAATTATTCCCAAGCAAGAGGAAGCTCAGTCAATGAATAGAGCTGCATCAGTTTCTGACTTGTCTTATGTCACCTCAAACTCCAGCAAAGCGCCAAGACATGGTGTTTTGGTGCCTGTCAGACATATCGAGGACATTGACGAGATGCTCAGTGCCGCTTTGGAGAAACTTCATCCTGCCGATGCCATCAGCTTCAATGCATCAGCTGAAGAGCCTGAGTACACTAACGTTGTGAATGTGGTTGCTACCAACACTGAGGGTTTTAGCTCAGATGAGGAAGTCTTGGAGAAGATTCATGACGTGATCGAAGAGTCGAGAGACGAATTGAGAAGTGCCGCAGTTCGTCGTCTCACCTTTGTTATTGCAAGCAAGGTGGGAACTTATCCAAAGTACTTCACTTTCACTGCACCAAACTATGTTGAGAACTCCGTGATCAGACATATCGAACCTGCATTAGCTTTCCAATTAGAATTGGGCAAATTGGAGAACTTTGATATCAAGCCAATTTTCACTGACAACAGAAACATTCATGTTTACGAGGCAATTGGTAAAAATGCACCTTCTGACAAGCGTTTCTTTACCAGAGGTATCATCAGAACGGGTGTGATCAACGAGAATGTTAGCATTAAGGAGTATTTGATCACAGAATCTAACCGTTTGATGTCTGACATCTTGGATGCCTTGGAGATCATCGACACATCCAACTCTGATTTGAACCACATTTTCATCAATTTCTCTACTGTGTTTAACGTCTTGCCTGAAGAAGTTGAAGCAGCCTTCGAATCTTTCTTGGAGAGATTTGGAAGAAGATTGTGGAGATTGAGAGTTACGGGTGCTGAGATTCGTATCTCCTGTATTGACCAATCTACTGGTCAACCTTTCCCATTACGTGCAATCATTAGCAATGTGTCCGGTTATGTTGTCAAGTCTGAGTTGTATATGGAGATCAAGAACACCAAGGGTGAGTGGATTTTCAAGTCCATCGGTACTCCAGGATCTATGCACTTGAGATCTATCGCAACTCCATATCCCGTTAAAGAGTCTTTGCAACCAAAGCGTTACAGGGCTCATAACATGGGTACTACTTACGTCTACGACTTCCCTGAATTGTTCCGTCAAGCCATCACCACCCAATGGAAGAACCATTCTTCCAACAAGATTCCAAAGGAAATGTTCACTTCCCAGGAGTTGATTCAGGATGAGAACGGTGGCTTGACTGCTGTCGAGAGAGAACCTGGTTCCAACAAGATTGGTATGGTTGGTTTCAAGGTTAGTGCTAAAACTCCGGAGTATCCTAATGGCCGTCAATTCATTATCGTCGCCAATGACATCACTCACAAGATTGGATCTTTCGGCCCCGATGAAGATGAGTACTTCAACAAGTGTACTGAGTTGGCCCGCAAGTTGGGAATTCCCCGGGTCTATCTTTCAGCCAACTCTGGTGCCAGAATCGGTATTGCCGAAGAATTGCTTCCTTACTACAAGGTTGCATGGAATGAAGATGGCAATCCCTCTAAGGGCTTCAAGTACTTGTACTTGACTTCTGAAGACAAGGCTGAGCTCGAGAAGAACGGTCATTTGAAGACAGTCGTCACCGAAAGAGTGGTTGAGAATGGTGATGAGCGTCACGTTATCACTTCTATCATTGGTGCCGAGGACGGATTGGGTGTCGAATGTCTTAAAGGATCCGGTTTGATTGCCGGTGCCACTTCCAGAGCTTACAAGGATATTTTCACCATTACATTGGTTACCTGCAGATCTGTCGGTATCGGTGCATACTTGGTGAGATTGGGTCAAAGAGCTATCCAAATCGAGGGACAACCAATTATTTTGACCGGTGCACCCGCTATCAACAAGTTGTTGGGTAGAGAAGTCTACTCTTCTAACTTGCAATTGGGAGGTACTCAAGTCATGTACAACAATGGTGTTTCTCACATGACCGCAAGCGATGACTTGGCAGGTGTGGAGAAGATCATGGAGTGGATGTCTTACATCCCAGCCAAGCGTGATACTCCAATCCCTATTTTGAACTCGGTTGACTCATGGGATAGAGATGTTGAATACTATCCAACTAAGGACGAACCTTACGATGTTAGATGGATGATCGAAGGTCGTGAAAACAGCAATGGTGAGTTCGAGAGTGGTTTGTTCGACAGAAACTCCTTCCAGGAAACTTTGTCAGGATGGGCCAAGGGTGTTGTTGTTGGCAGAGCACGTCTTGGAGGTATTCCAATGGGTGTTATTGGAGTTGAAACTAGAACTGTTGACAACTTGATTCCAGCTGACCCAGCCAATCCAGAATCGACTGAAATCAAGATCCAAGAAGCTGGTCAAGTGTGGTACCCTAACTCTGCTTTCAAAACAGCACAGGCTATCAATGACTTCAACAACGGTGAACAATTGCCATTGATGATTATGGCTAACTGGAGAGGTTTCTCTGGAGGCCAACGTGACATGTACAATGAGGTTCTCAAGTATGGTTCTTTCATTGTGGATGCTTTGGTTGACTTCAAACAGCCAATCTTCACGTATATTCCTCCTCACGGAGAATTGCGAGGTGGTTCTTGGGTTGTTGTTGACCCAACGATCAACCCAGACATGATGGAGATGTACGCGGATGTGGACTCCAGAGCTGGTGTCTTGGAACCAGAGGGAATGGTCGGCATCAAATACAGACGTGACAAGTTGATTGCCACTATGGCCAGATTGGATGCCACATACGGTGAGTTGAAGGCTAAGTTGTCTACTAAGTTGAGTCCCGAAGAGCACGCAGAGGTTTCGGCCAAATTGTCTGCTCGTGAGGCTTTGTTGTTGCCTATCTACAGTCAAATCTCGGTGCAATTTGCCGATTTGCATGACAGATCTGGTCGTATGTTGGCCAAGGGTGTGATCACCAAGGAGCTCAAGTGGACTGATGCAAGAAGATTTTTCTTCTGGCGTTTGCGTCGTCGTTTGAACGAAGAGTACTTGCTCAAGATGATTGGTAAGAAATTGTCCTCCAAGAACAAGTTGGAGAAGGTCGCCAGATTGAAGAGTTGGATGCCTACTGTGGACTACGATGATGACGAAGCTGTCAGTAATTTCATTGAGAACAACCACGCAAAGCTCCAGGAGAGAATCGATGAGTTGAACTTAGAGAGCAACAGAAAGGAATTGCATCACCTCTTGAGCAAGGACTCTGCAGTGGCTGCGGACGCAATCAAGGACTTCATCTCCAGCATGCCAGAGGCTGAAAAGAAGAACTTTCTTCAGTCTTTGTAAGACCATTTCATAAGCGGCTCAAAAGTTCCGTCATTGTCATTGATTGATTTTCGTTGTTGTGGTCAACCGAGTGACATGGCGGCGCAGTCTGTATAGAGAAAGCCGCGCGATTTTTGTGTTTATCCATAATGTACACTATTCAAGAACTATCATTGCAACTAGCACCCTTAGTAAAATTTGCAAAATACTTGCTGGACTCAACAGAATGAAAGTACTCATTTGGATATTGTTTTACCTCGCTTTCTCAAGACCTGCAGACTGTAGGCATTTGGTTTTGCTCAAGAAAAGACAAACGCTAGAAAAATTCGCCAAATACGATATACGATACCCTGTTGCTCAAAGGCTCAAAAGACTCATTACAAGATACTACCAAATTGGAGAAACCGTGGGGTTCTCCGGGACCTTCACCAAGAAGGCCTTGCAGAGACTACAGAATTGTCCCCTCGTGGCGATGGTCACAGAGGATGTAGAGATTGAGGCTTTTGACTGCTTGACGCAGTACGATGCTCCCGAGCACTTGGCTCAGCTTTCCCAAGAAGACAGGAGCGAGGCTCTTCCTACAGAATACTATTACCACGGAGATGGACAAGGCGAAGGTGTCAATGTATACATTGGAGACACCGGCTTACAGGTGCGAAATGTCGAGTTTGAAAAGAGAGCTGCCATAGGCAAGAACTTCGTGGGGGAACTGAACGACGATCTCAATGGGCACGGCACGCATGTGGCCGGAATAGTGGGGTCAAAAACATACGGGGTTGCCAAGAAGGCCAATCTCATTGGAATTAAGGCGCTTGACAAAAAAGGCCATGGTTCTATGAGTAATATCCTTGGAGCCATTGAATTCGCAGTCAACCATCGGAAAAAAAGCAAAAGACAAGGCGTGCTCAATTTGAGCTTGGGTGCAGCTACCAATGACCTCATCAATGCAGTAATCAATTCTGCTTGCGAAACTGGCTTGGTGATCGTAGTGGCTGCTGGGAACCTGAATAGTGACGCATGCAAGACGCTGCCTGCAAGTGCCCGGCTGGCCATCACCGTTGGGGCCATCGACGAGGACAACTCCTTGGCATACTTCACCAACTGGGGACCATGTGTGGACATTTTTTCTAGTGGCGTGAACGTCAAAAGCGTGAATATTGATGGGTCTAGCGAGCCGCTGAGCTTGTCTGGTACCTCGATGGCTGCGCCGGTGATTACGGGGATGGTGGCCAATTTGTTGAGTATGGGCGTAGACTCAAGTGCCGTCAAGGGAAGGCTTTTGGAGTTGGCCTCACGCGATACGATACCAAGGTCTTCAATGAGAGGCAAGGCCAACACTCCCAACTTGGTGGCATATAATGGCTGCGACGTGCCTGAAAGGCGCAACTACTTCGAGTAGGCTCGTTTTCGCAGCCAAGGGCCTGCATACATAGACCACCTAAGATTTCGCAGCAATTCAGAATTTGTAACCACTTAGTCCTCAGATAAGGATGTTTCTGTCGATCCGAAGAAGCTTTAGTGTTGATCCCAAGAGCAACAAAGCACCCAAGCAAAGTATGTTTCTGAGCCCCATTACCCTCGGGCGTTACTAACATCCAGCGAGCCTAGGCAACGAAACCCCCGGTGCCTTCTCCTTCACCGAGTGGCTGCCCGAGTACAATCAGCCCAGAGAAGCTGCAGAACAAGCTGGCGAGAATTTGACAGGCTCCAATACTTCTAATGACAATCTGGGAGGCAATGGTGCCTACCAAGAGTGGTGTCAGGAAGGAACTACACCTATTTCAGCGGAACAGATTGATGCCATTTTCATGCGCTTGCAAACTGTGTTCGGATTCCAAGAAGACAACGTCAAAAACATCTCTTCATATTTCATGTGTATGCTTGATTCACGGGCTTCTAGAATGGGCCCGTTCATCTCCCTTCGAACGTTGCATGGTGATTACATCGGCGGGTCAAGGGCCAACTTTAAGAAATGGTACTTTGCGTCCGAAATGGACCTTGATGACTTGCCCAGAAGATACATCAAGACCAAATATTCCGGAAATAAGGATGCTGATTCCTTTAGCTATGCACAAAGCCAATGGGCGGCTAAAATGGCCCGCTTGACCCCCACCGACCAGGTTACTCATGTGGCACTCTATCTTTTGTGCTGGGGAGAAGCCAACAATGTGAGGTTCATGCCCGAGTGCTTGTGCTTTATCTTCAAATGTTGCGTCGATTATTACTACTCTCTTGGCGAGTATACTCATGAAAGCAGAAGCAACAAACTCCCGTTTTTGGATCATGCAATAACGCCAATTTACACGACTTTACGAGAGCAGCTCTACACAAAGGACCTGGGAACTCCCAAAAGAGTGGATAAAGATCATGCGTCAATTATTGGTTACGACGATATGAACCAGCTCTTTTGGCACCGGTCGGGCTTACAGAAAATTTCTTTGCCAAACAAAACTCAGCTAATGGATATATCAAAAGAAGAACGCTATAACGCATTGGCCGATGTGAAGTGGAATTTGACTTTTTCGAAGACCTACAAAGAATCCCGAACATGGCTTCATACCCTCGTCAACTTCAACCGAGTTTCTATTATTCATTTCTGTGTTTTCTGGTACTACACATCTGTCCATGCCTACCCACTATACTCATCAAGCACAGACATATCCTTTGATGAAACACCCTCCACCCAAGTCAGCTTATCAATCATGTCACTAGCTGCCTCATTTGCTTGTCTTATATGCTTGACTTCTACCATTTTGGAAGCCTTCTTCGTGCCAAGAAATTGGCCCGGGGCCCATCCTGTTTTGAAAAGAATCACATTCCTTTTTTTGTTGTTTTTATTGAGCGTTCTGCCAACTTTCATTATTTACAAGCTCAACTTCCACTTGCCAAACGACTTGAGGGGTGTTGGAATTGCTGTCTGTCAAATAATCTTCTCGTTTGTGATTGTTGTATACTTGGCAGTGGTACCACCTTTGAGCGCTTTTGGGTCAAAATTGAAAGGCAGAACACAGTTTTCGTCTCGATACTTTACTTCAAATTTTTATGTTTTAACGGGAATTGAAAAGGTCAATTCTATTTGTTTGTGGCTTGCCGTGTTCCTTTCAAAATTCATCGAGTCCTATGCTTTTATAACACTTCCCATAAAAGAACTGATAATAGAGTTGAGTTACATGAGAACAAGAAGTTGTCTGTTTGATACAATTCTGTCGATGGTGTGTTGCTATCATCCGAAAATAATCTTGTTGTTAATTTTGGCCTTGGAGTTAGTACTTTTCTTTCTTGACACTTACTTATGGTACGTGATTTGGAGTACTGTATTATCTGCTATTAAGTCGTTTTTTCTTGGAGCCTCCATCTGGACACCATGGAAAAACATTTTTTCAAGACTTCCTAATAGGATGTACTCCAAGCTTCTTGCATCAATGAACGACCTGGGAATAGATCAACTGAGCAAGACCTCGAAAATTTGGAATGCCATCATCATCTCCATGTACAGAGAGCATTATCTCTCGATTGAACAAGTCCAAAGATTACTTTATCAAACGGCCTATTCCAAAAACGACCCTCCAGTTATTAAAGAGCCCAATTTTTTCATATCCCAGGAAGATGATATGTTCAAGTCAACCACTGTTAATGATGACTCGGAAGCGCAAAGAAGAATATCTTTCTTTGCACAATCCTTAACAATCCCAATGCCGGAGGCTCGGAATGTTCAGAACATGCCCAATTTTACTGTTTTCATTCCACACTACAGTGAGAAAATCATCCTTCTGCTCAAGGAGGTTATAGAGGAGGACGACAAGTACTCCAGTGTTACGTTATTGGAGTACCTCAAAAAGCTATACCCCGGAGAATGGATGAACTTTGTCAAAGATACCAAATTGATGGCCGAGGAGTACGAGGCAAAGAGCAGCGAATCTGATATCGTGAAAGGGCACATAAACGAAGGTGTTCCATACTTTTCGATAGGATACAAAGAGGCCACTCCAGTTTATGTTATGAGAACAAGAATCTGGGCTTCGCTTAGGTCTCAGACTTTGTACCGGACTGTTTTCGGCTTCATGAACTACTCAAAGGCTATCAAGCTCTTTTATGAACTAGAGGCCAAGGAAAGTACAAGAACTGGCGAGTGGAGCAACAATCAACTAAAGGAAATCGAAAGGTTGACATTCAAAAAATTTCACATCGTTGTATCAATGCAAAGATACAAGAAGTTCGACGAAGAGGAATTGGAAAATACAGAAGCCCTTCTTCGGGCATATCCCCAGCTTCAAATTGCGTACATCGATGAGGTCTATGATGAAACCACCGACCGGATTGTCTTTTATTCTTGTATTATCGATGGAAATTGCTTGAAAAATGACAAGAATGAGCGCATACCAAAATACAAAATCCGGTTGTCTGGGGACCCTCTCCTTGGCGATGGGAAATCTGATAATCAAAATCACTCTGTCATCTTCACACGGGGTGAGTACATCCAGTTGATTGACGCGAACCAAGATAATTACGTTGAAGAATGCTACAAGATAAGAAGTGTTTTGGCAGAGTTCGAAGAGCTGCTGCTTTCAGATCCATATTCTTTCGATTCCGAAAAAGGCTTCAACTCAAATCCCGTTGCCATTGTGGGCAGCAGAGAGTACATCTTTTCTGAAAATACAGGGATACTTGGTGATGTGGCCGCCAGCAAAGAGCAATCCTTTGGAACCCTTTTCGCCAGAACACTTGCTCTGATCGGGGGGAAATTGCACTACGGACACCCGGATTTTCTTAATAGTATTTTCATGAACACTCGTGGAGGAGTCTCAAAATCACAAAGAGGCCTTCATTTGAATGAGGATATTTATGCTGGTATGAACGCAGTCATTAGGGGAGGCCGAATCAAACATTGTGAATACATGCAATGTGGCAAAGGGCGAGACCTTGGCTTCATATCCATTCTGAATTTCATCACTAAAATCGGCGCAGGAATGGGAGAGCAGACTTTGTCACGCGAGTACTTCTACTTGGGTACTCAGCTACCTTTGGATCGAATGCTCTCATTCTACTATGCGCATGTTGGATTCCATCTTAACAACTACTTCATCATAATTTCCATTGAGTTATTTCTCCTCGTCGGCGTCAATTTGGCTTCTTTGACTAGCGAGTCCGTGATATGTGAATACCATCCGTTTCAGCCCCGAACTGATCCAAGGATTCCTATCGACTGTTTGAACCTCATTCCCGTGATATCATGGTTCAAGCACTGTATTTTATCGATATTCTTTGTGTTTTTCTTTTCTTTGGTGCCTCTTTTCATCCATGAGTTATCTGAGAGGGGGATCGTGAAAGCTATGACAAGAGTGGTCAAGCACATGATATCGATTTCGCCTCTCTTCGAGGTGTTTGTCTGCAAAATGTACTCTTACTCTTTGCTCAGTGATTTGTCCGTTGGCGGAGCACACTATATTGCCACCGGGAGAGGTTTTGCGACGAAAAGAGAGAGTTTTACTGACCTTTACACCAGATTCAGCAACCAATCCTTGGCTTTTGGTGCGTCAAGACTATTCATGGTCTTGTACATCTCTTTGGTCTTGTGGTCTCCTCCCTTCGTCTTGTTTTGGATAGTGATTGCTGGAGTCCTCATCAGCCCGTTCTTTTTCAATCCAAGCCAATATCGACTAAGCAAGTACTTAATCGACTATAGTGGGTTTTACAAATGGCTCCACTTGGGCAATGAAGAGCAAAACTCAAAGTCTTGGATAAACCATACCCAAATTGGACGAAGCAGATTCACGGGAGCTAAAAAAAAACTTCTTTACGGAGACCAAGAGGTGAACAACACCAACATAGTGAGGCCCTCGAGGTTGAACATCATATCCGTTGAAATAATGCCCCTTATACTAGTATCGCTAGCATTGTGGGCTGCCTTTGTGTCAGCAAATCTGGGAATAGATTTTGAAAGTTTCCACGATAATGCAAGCCTTTCATCCAGCAGAATAATACTCGTGGCATTTCTTCCATTGACATTCAATGCGATATGCTTGCTATGCATCTTCGTCATCAGTTGCACATTGGGGCCTTTGATTGGGGCGTTTTACAAAGGATCCCCAAATATCCTAGCTGCCATAGCTCATTACTTGTCGTTTTTAGCACATGTGACATCGGTTATTCTTCTTTGGCGTTTGCAGAACTATGACTTTCCGCAAACAGTTCTCGGCTTCACTTTGTGCTGCATAATACAGAACATCGTCTTCAAGGTGGTGTGCGCCGTGTTTCTCAGCAGGGAAGTTATGGATGGTCGGCCGAACAGGGCTTGGTGGTCAGGGAAATGGATAAACGCAGGTCTTGGGTGGAGAGTTTTGACACAGCCTATTCGGGAACTTTTCTGCAAGATAGGCGAGATGAGTTACTTTGCAGCAGACCTCATGATAGGCAATTTGATCTTCTATATTCAAATGCCTCTTTTGTTGATACCCATGGCAAATACGTGGCACTCGCTACTCTTGATGTGGCTAATGCCCAAGACCCAGGCACGCGAGAGAAAGCTATCCCGAAAAGAAAGGCGGAAGCAGTACGTGGCAGTTGCGTATTCCGTGGGAATGCTTTTGATGGTAACACTAGTCTTTGCCGCGATCATCTGTGTACCAATCCTATGTCTCAAATACCATTGGTATGATATGGACCGTTTGATACCCGGTCAAATTCTTGGCTATTGTCAGCCTGGGAGAATTATAACTGAAGACAGGGGCCTTAAGAAGAGTCTTTACAGAAACGGATAAGATCAAAAGAATAATTCTTGTGCCCTTGCACTTAGTTCCGGCAATTTTTGTTCAATGGAACGAACAAAGTCATCTATGAGTGATTTGTCACACATGCTCAAAGTGAGACTGTGTCTGTTGAAGGTTGACATATACTCCAATTTGGCAATGTATCCCAGCACAATGTCATGGCCAGCACCAAAGTTATGGAGGACAGCTTCCAAAAAGAACTCATAGAAATCCACATCTACGCCCAGGGATTGAAAGAGAGAGGCAAGTACCAGATTGTCTAGATTCAATACCAACGAATATGCACTTTGCTTCTTCTCGGTAGACACAGATCGTAGGCTCTTGAGGTAATGCATGGAGGGCATAGTAGCAAAATCGGCAGCGGGAGCAGGGGAGGTGGATTGAGCAGAGACAGCTTTCAGTCCAAAGAGCTCCTTCGCCACATCCTCCACCATTTGATGGTCCTGAGGCTTTGGAGTAGGAGCCACCGAATCCAATCTGTATTCTCGCGGAAGCTCATCCACTACCTCAATGTTAAGCTCATAACCTTTGTCAACCCTTTGTTTCTTGGATCTTTGCAAGTTCATGATCTGTTCGAGTTCTGCCTGCGCCGAGGCATTGGATGGGCTCAACTCAAGCACTTTCTGGAAACAGCAGGCTGCTTCAGACAAGTTCGACTGCTTCAACGCGATTCCTTTCCGAAAAAGCAACTTGGCTCGTATTCCCGGGCTGGCGCCACATCGTAGCCCATCCTCTGCATCCTTCAATGCTCGGGGCCAGTCCTCCAAGAATATGAAACACTGTGCTCTATTGGCAAAGAGCACAGCATCATCACCAAACCGCCCAAGAGCGTCCCGGTATATTTTAGCCGCCTTCTTGTATTCTTTACGCGAAAACGCCTTTCGTCCTTGCTCCTTGAACGTTTCTATCGTAGCCATGGCCGGGTAGTTGTGGTACGCACTGAGGTGTCTCGGAAAATCAAGCACTGCATTGATGCACTGCGTCACTGCACCAATAAGCACTACCCCAACCAACACTATGGACAGCGAGGAGCTCGAGCAAGAGGTGGAGGCCATTGAGGCGATTTTCGAGGGGTGTGTGGAGAAGTTGGCACCCGGAATTGTGGCGATCCAAGTGCCCAACCACCCGGATTTCACTGCTCAATTAGCGTTCCCCACGAATTACCCAGACGAGATGCCCTCGCTAATACAAGTGGTCACACGCAACGCTATGAAGTACCCAGACGACGAGTACTTGTTTGAAAGGGTCCAGGGACTCCTAGAAAAGCTCTTCATACCCTCTGAGGTGATTATGTTTGAGTTGATTGGAGAAATCGGCGCCTTCTTGGACGCATACGAGGAAGAGAGGCAGCGAGCCGCTTCAGCACGGAAAAAAGAGACTTCTAAGCAAACGGCCAGCGAGCAAGTCGGGGCAGAGCACGCGAGAGCAGAATCAGCGAAAAACGTATCCACAAAGGATCACGATTACACCAGGGACTGGATCCAGTCGGAGCCCATAGTGGACCGGGCCCTGACGTTTATCGCTTTTGCCAGAGAAGTGCACTCCACCGAAGACGCACGGAAGTACATTTCTCTTTTAACTAGTGATAGGAAAATCGCCAAGGCGGCGCACAACATGGTAGCAATGAGGATCCTTGGCGAAAACGGTGTCTCCTACCAGGATTGTGACGATGATGGAGAGACCGCTGCAGGCCTGCGAATGCTCCACTTGCTAACGGTACGTATAAATTATCATAAGTCTACCGCAATCCGGATCTGTGCTTGTTTATTAGTGGGATATACTAACTCTTTAGATTATGGACGCCAGAAACGTGGTGGTGGTCGTCACCAGATGGTTCGGCGGAATCCACTTAGGGTCTGCTCGATTCAAGCACATCAACTCGGCCACGCGTGATGCTCTAATGAGAGGCGGCTTTTGCAATGAAAAGAAGAAGAAGTGACGCTCATTGGGCCTTGAACTTTTTATGCTTTGGAAGCGTGTCCTTCTTGTTGTTTGACAGCGAATCCTTCTTGGATCGTTTGCTGCGTTTTTTAGAATCTCCAAGAATATCCTCGAGGAACTTTTTGGCCTCATCGCCCTTTCCGTTCTGAATGTTAGTATACACTGGGAATGATGGACTAGATGTACGTACGTTAGACCCAGCAGATGTTGATAGCGAGGAGTCCGCTGTTCCTTTTTTATTGGAAGACTTTTCGTTCTCCTCACTCTGTTGTGTAAGCGAAGCTATGCTTCCGTAGCCAATAGAGGAGACTTTGATAGCTGGTTTTAGTGTTTTCTGGATCTGGACTTTGCTAGGCAACTCCCACTCGGAAGAATCTTTCACTCTACTAGTTTTTTCTGCCGGTAAATCAGAGCCATTATTATTACCGGATTTCTGCATGAACTTCATGTTCATCACATTTTTGGAAAGCCCGCTCATTGCAGAGCGGTACCATGATACACTTCTGAGCTTGAGTAGGAAGCGCACCCGTACACCAACACATTTCTCCCAAAATGTCGACCGCTTTTCAAAGCATATAGTGGGATAGGCAATCCATCCCAAAGCCCAAACATATCAAATCACATATTTGTGCCTTTACCTCGAGCCATCTAGCCATGGTATGGTGGCATGCCTGTATAGTGCGGCATCGCTCATCTCAGCGAAAAACGCACTGAGCACTACATCTAAAGGCACCATGAAGTCTGATTTCAAGCTATCGAATTTGGTGGGAACCGTCTTCAGCCAGGGGAATGTCACCTTCACGGCAGACGGCACCAAGCTCTTGAGTCCCGTGGCCAACAGAGTCACGTGCTTTGACTTGGTCAACAACAAGTCTTTTACGTTCAACTATCAGCACCGGAAAAACATCGCCAGAATCGCCATCAACAAGCAGTCCACGTTGATGCTCACGGTGGACGAAGACGGTCGAGGAATATTGGTCAATTTTGTTTCCCGGGTGGTTTTGCACCACTTCAACTTCAAGGGTGTCGTGCACGACTTGCAGTATTCCGCCGACGGGCATTACTTTGCCGCTGCTGTGGACAGATTTGTGCAGATTTGGAAAACACCCGACTTTACTGAGGACAGACAGTTTGCCCCATTTGTGCGCCACCGCAACTACGCTGGCCACTTCAGCGACGTCATCTCCGTCACGTGGTCCCCAGACTCCAGGTTCTTGATGTCCACCTCCACCGATATGACGTCCCGGATATTCTCGTTGCACAACGAGGACAAAGAGGCTGCCATGACGCTTAGTGGCCACAGAGATTACGTCATCCGGGCGTTCTTTAGCGAGTCCCAGGAGATCTTGTACACTGTGAGTAAAGACGGAGCTTTGCTTCAATGGGAGTACGTGTCGGACGAGCTGTCAGAAGAGGAAAGCGATCAAGAGAGTGATGTGTCGAGCGAGACAGAGGATGAAAAGGAGAAAAAGCCATCTAATGCTCAGTGGCGGGTTTCTGCTAAGAACTACTTCCACATGGAGGGCCATCATGTGACGTGTGCCGACTTCCATTCCAAATCCAATCTTTTGGTGGTTGGCTTCACATCCGGGGAGTTCAGACTATATGAGCTTCCTGAATTCAACATGATCCAGCAATTAAGCATGGGACAGAACTCGGTGGATTCCGTAACTATCAACAAGAGTGGAGAATGGTTTGCGTTCGGCTCATCGAAGCTTGGCCAGTTGTTAGTGTACGAGTGGCAATCCGAGTCGTACATCTTAAAACAGCAGGGCCACTATGACTCCATGAACGACGTTTGCTACTCGCCTGACGGTTCCAGAGCCGTGACTGCATCTGATGACGGCAAAATCAAGGTCTGGGATCTCAACTCCGGATTCTGTTTGTTTACATTCACCGAGCATACGGGAGCAGTCACGGGGGTGGAGTTTGCCAAAAAAGGCCAGGTTCTTTTCTCGTCCTCCATGGACGGAACCGTGAGAGCATGGGATCTCATCCGGTTCAGAAATTTCCGTACCTTTACAGCCCCAAAAAGAACACAATTCAGCAGCTTGGCCGTTGACCCTTCAGGAGAAGTGGTTGTTGCCGGGTCTGAAGATGAGTTTGAAATCTTCGTGTGGTCTGTTCAAACTGGATCTTTGTTAGACAGTTTAGCAGGCCACGAAGGCCCAGTGTCAAGTTTGGCCTTCGGAAAGGAGAGTTCTGTTTTGGTGTCTAGTTCGTGGGATAAAACCATCAGGGTGTGGAACATCTTCAGCCGGTCGCAGCAAGTCGAGCCCATTGAAGTGGAGCACGACGTATTGGCCCTCGCCTTGAGTCCTGACAGTACGCAGATTGCAGTCAGCGCATTGAATGGATACATTTATTTTTTCGATGTGGAGGAAGCCAAGCAAGTTCACATGCTAGATATACGAAAGGATGTCTTTTCGGGCAGACACCTTGAGGACCGGTTTGAGCTGAAGAACAGCGCCAGATCCAAGAACTTCACCACGATAGCGTACTCATTTGATGGGCTCAGTCTCATTGCCGGTGGAAACAACAACAGTATATGTCTTTACGATATTGCCGACGAGGTGTTACTCAAGAAGTTCATTGTCTCTGAGAACATGTCTTTAGATGGGACGCTCACACAGTTGAACAGTTCTAAAATCACCGACGCGGGAATCTCCATCGATTTGGTCGACACTCAAGGTGAGGAGGTTGATTTTGCCAAGAGAATTGACACCAGCTTGCCAGGATCACATCGGGGAGATCCAGGCTCCAGAAGCCTAAGACCACAGGTGCGGGTCACGTCCGTCCAGTTTTCTCCAACATCATCTGCATTCGCTGCTGCTTCTACCGAAGGGCTCTTGATATACTCCACGGACTCAGCATTGGTGTTTGATCCCTTTGACTTGGATTTGGACGTCACGCCGCAGAGCATCAACGACAGCTTAGCCTCAAAGGACTGGGTGGTAGCTTTGGTGATGGCCTTCCGCTTGAACGAAGAGAACTTATTAGATCGGGTTGTCGAGAGCATACCCATTGCCGATATTAAGTTGGTGTGTGGAGATATTCCAGAGGTTTACGTGAACAGATTACTCAAATATATTGCGGAGAAGATGAACCGGTCGGAGGGAAGCCAGCATATTGAGTTCAACTTGATCTGGGTCAAGGAGACGTTGATCAGCCACGGAAAGTACATCAATCAACACAAGTTTGACTGTCAGCCCAACTTGCGTGCCATACAGCGGTTCCTCGCTCGCGTGGCCAAAGATGTTGTTTCCATAAGCAAGAAATCGGGCTACATGCACTCATTCCTTGTTAAACCACGTGAGCATGCCGAGGAGGAAGGGGACCAGAAAGTGAATGAAGACTTGGAGGAAAATCATGAAGAGCTGGAGGAAGATCATGAAGAATCTGAGGGCGAAGACTCCGATTTAGAGGAGTGGAAAGGAATTAGTGGCAAGACCAAACAGGACCAGTTTGGTTCAGACTCCGATGTAGAGATGGAGGAGTAAGCATGAACATCAATATCGGAATAGATCGAACATGAGGTTTTCACCAAGATGATATTCACCGAAGATTTTAGGTGTTGGTAAAGATGGAACTCATCAAAGATCTCAAATTAAAATAATATCAAATTCTTGAGAGGTCCAAGAAAATATAATATTAGGTCTCCAACATGTAAGGTATTTTGGGAAAAACGTGCAGTATGCTGGAAACATTAAAAACTCTATGCGTGCTCTGTAGGCGCATTTTTCTGTCCGATATGGGCCCCACTGACCCCGCCAAGACTGCATACAACCCAAACTACTTCAAGGTTCCACTACGAATACCGGGGTTTTGGGAGCATCCGCTTCGAGTATCCCTATATACTAGAAAATTCGCTTCGAATTCGGCCTTTTCTGTAGTATTAGCTGTTCTGACTCAAGGTACAAAGTGGTAAATGCACCCATCCAGCACTTTTTCCTCATGCGGCCAGAATTAACACCTTGCGCAGCGGAACAATCTGATTTTTTCAGCTTCAACGATGTTTCACTTGTGTAACAGCTTTTCACAGGCCAATATCATGGGTATGGTGGCCTCCAGAATCCAGGCACGAATTCAAGAGATTCATAATAGCTTTCTATTTTTCCCTGGATCGTTAGCATTCCAGGGTCGAACAGCTGTTTTGCCATGACGCACCGAACCCTATTATAGCATGATTGGCCCCAAACAAAGTTGCGTAACCCCACTTAGTTTCGGGCAAGACAAAAAAAAAAGAAATAAATTCAGCACTTTACGTCCCTCAACTTTTCTACCACTTTTTTAGGCCCTTTTTACCAATTGTGAAGATCCGCTTCTGCTGGCCAGCATATTTGAAGTAGCCCATCCTCACTTCTTCAATTCTTCTATTGAGCTGTTTCATATTTGATTAGACTTCCATGACAAGAGACATCCAAGACCATCTTCTTTTCGAGGTGGCCACTGAGGTGGCTCACAAGGTCGGCGGTATTTACTCTGTGCTTAAGTCGAAGGCTCCTATTACTGTTGCCGAGTACAGAGAGAGGTACACGCTTATTGGACCCCTTAATTACGAGAGCGCCCAAATTGAAGTGGAAGAGATCCCTGTTTCTGACCCACAAATTCAAAAGGCGTTGGACTCCATGAGCGAAAGAGGCATTCGCTGGTTGTACGGCCGCTGGTTGATCGAGGGTGCCCCTAGAGTTTTGTTGTTTGATATTCACTCTGCAAGCTACAAGCTTAACGAGTGGAAAGCGGACTTGTGGAACCTTGCCGGGATCCCTACCCCTGACCACGATTCTGAGACTAACGATGCCATTCTCTTGGGATACATCGTGGCTTGGTTCTTGGGCGAATTGGTCTACAACGACCGTGAGCGGGCAGTTATTTGCCACTGCCACGAGTGGTTGGCTGGTGTGGCGTTGACACTCTGCAGAAAAAGAAAAATTGATGTTACCACCATCTTCACTACCCATGCCACTTTACTTGGTAGATACTTGTGTGCGGGCTCCACTGATTTTTACAACAACTTGAAATATTTCGACGTGGACGCCGAGGCCGGAAAGAGGGGTATCTATCACCGGTACTGTATCGAGAGGTCAGCCACTCACTGTGCCGACGTGTTCACCACTGTTTCCCACATCACTGCCTACGAATCTGAGCATTTGTTGAAACGGAAGCCTGATGGTGTGTTGCCCAACGGGTTGAATGTGGTGAAGTTCTCCGCTGTCCACGAATTCCAAAATTTGCATGCTTTGAACAAAGACAAGATCAACGAGTTCGTCAAGGGTCACTTTTATGGAAATTACGACTTTGACTTGGACAACACATTGTACTTTTTCATTGCTGGAAGGTACGAGTTTAGAAATAAGGGTGCTGACTTTTTCATTGAGTCGTTGGCCAGATTGAATTACAGATTGAAGCAATCCGGATCAAAGATGACCGTGGTGGCATTCATCATCATGCCTGGTAAGATTAACTCGTACACTGTGGAGACTTTGAAAGGACAAGCAGTCGTCAAGCAATTAGAGAACACCATTTCTGAGGTGCAAAAGAAAATTGGGGAGCGGTTGTTTGAGCATTGTGCTAGATTTCCGAATGCTAACAAACTCTCCAACTCTAACAATAATGAGGTGCCATCCATCGATGATTTGATCAAGCCTGCTGACAGGGTTTTGTTGAAGAGAAGAATCTTTGCTTTGAAGAGAGACGGATTGCCCCCAATCGTCACTCACAATATGTCTGATGATGCTACCGATCCAATCTTGAACCACATCCGCAAAGTTGAGTTGTTCAACAAGCCCGAAGACAGGGTCAAGATTATTTTCCATCCCGAATTTCTCAATGCAAACAACCCAATTCTCTCTTTGGACTACGAAGAGTTTGTGAGAGGCTGTCACTTGGGTGTGTTCCCATCGTACTACGAGCCTTGGGGATACACTCCTGCGGAATGTACCGTCATGGGAGTTCCTTCCATCACCACGAACTTGTCTGGTTTCGGTGGTTACATGGAAGACTTGATTGAAAACACCAGTGACTATGGTATTTACATTGTGGACAGAAGGCAAAAGTCCGTCGACGAGTCCATCAACCAACTTGTCGACTACATGTTTGACTTCACTGAGAAAACCAGAAGACAGAGAATCAACCAAAGAAATAGAACCGAGAGATTGTCGGACTTGTTGGACTGGAAGAGAATGGGTCTTGAGTACGTAAAGGCCAGACAGTTGTCCTTGAAGAGAGCCTACCCAGAGAAGTTCAAGAACGGTGCCAACCCATTCCAAAACTCGCTGAACTTAAAGTTGACGCGCCCACTTTCGGTGCCTGGATCTCCTAGAACCAAAGGCATGATGACCCCGGGCGACTTGGGTTCCTTGCAGGAAGCTGCGCAAGCTTTGGATATTGATGATTACGCTGGTTTCAAGCTAGGTGAAGACGAAGAGGATGCAGATGATCACTCGTACCCATTAACGTTAAGAGGTACCTCTGTGCCACCACAGGATGATTAGATAGTTCAGTGAATCGGCCAGTGCATAATGCATGCATACCAAAGATCCAGAAGACCGTAGACATTGAATCAGCACGCTATTAGAGAACAAAAGTTGCAGTGCAATCATGCCAGACTTGCCAGTGCGCGTGAGTCGTGCGAGACCCCGGACTATGCAACTACTGTTATTGAAAAGATTTCTAGTACCTTATCACACTTCAGCAAGTACACATGGTATGTTCCCCGAAATACGGCTGACGCGACACTTTACTAACTCGTGCTAGTTGCCTTTGTATATGCTAACGAGCATCAAAAAACAAGAGATCCTTGTTGAATTGAAGAATGGAGAAACAGTATACGGCAAATTGAACAATTGTGACTCGTGGATGAACTTGACGCTCAGCGAGGTCGTCTACAACTACAATAACGGCGATAAGTTCAAGAAGATGGACGAGATTTACGTTCGTGGAGCCCACATCAAGTTCCTTAGATTGCCCGATATGGTGATGGATATGGCCAAGGAGCAGAACCAAATAAATATGGAGCAGAGAAACAGAAACCAAAAGAGAAGGGGCCCCGGCGGATTCCAGAGAAGAAATTTTAATGACTACAGCCGTGACGGCCGTAACCACAACAGCAACCATAGAGGAGGGGCCAACGGCAGAAAAAGCCAGACACACTAACAGGTTGATGACGCGAACCTCTGTATTATTATGCTGCCTCGAGGGTGACTGTTGGTCAGAGACGGGCCCTTGGTGCTGGCAGAGTCTAGATGTACCATTTTTTTCTTCTGCTTTTCTCTATTCGCCTCATGACCGAACAAAATAGTAACGAACAGTTAACGAGATTTGCATTGTAGACACAAACGTACTTTTATTCACGTACTAATATTCCTATAAGGTTTGGCGTGTCTGGTTATGGTACAATAGTATATGGCAGAGCCTTGCTCGCTGCTGCAGCATGTACTTTGCTACACGCTTGTACCGAGCACAGCTGAGCATTCACCTCTACTTACCAAAACTGTTTGCAAAACCTCCTTGAGACAACGCGTCGATCTTTCTTCTTTTGCTACACATCATAAAGCAAATCTCCTAAGCATTTTCGATGGCTATTCGAAACTGCTCTCTCCCAAGTAGTTGCAAAATATCCCTCTGATACCCACTGCTATGATGACTCGATTCTCTGAGGATGCCATCACTTCCAACCTGGAACACTTGATAAGCAAGTCCGCTTTTCTTAAAAACGGTCAGCTTGACACCAAGATCATCAACTTTGGAATGTTCAAGGGTCGCAAGGACACAAGAGGATTGCGCTGTATCAAACAACAATGCAAAGTCCACAAGTATGCCCGTTGCACATATTGCAAGCTGCTTCCGTATATACCATCACGTCTCGGCCGGGAACAGACTTTACATATCAACGTACCGTTGTTAGCGACTTCATACGAGACAATAGGCGACGAGGACCTGGAAATAATTATGTTTGGAATCGAGAGGCTCAACTTCATGGCTTCTAGTAAGCTGAGAGGAACCCCGAATATCAGGACAAAGACCTTTGTTAATAGCCAACCTTTGTTGAAAGCAAGAGCACAATTGGCACGTATGAGGTCTCGCCCATGGGCCCGTGAGGTGATGGGTTACTTTGAAAGCGATAGCGCCAAGAAGGTGGCTCAAAAATACTCCACACTTGCACTTATGTCCAAGAAACAGACCAACTCTTCAAATCCTCCCTGAACTTGGACTCCACTATAAGCCCATTGGTATTGGTCACGTTCTCGTCCTCAGTATCCTTGCTCAAATTCTGGTAGTATTGAACGTTCTTGGAGGCTTTGCTGGAGCCTTCAGTGGGCTCAAAGATATTGTCCACAACATTTTGGGGCGTGAACTTGAGCAAGGGATGCAAATCCGGATCCCATGTAGATTCGAGCACTTTTCTATAAAGATTTCCAATGATAGGATCAACAATGACGTCATCAAAAGGTTTCGACCCAACAGCAGTGGTTTGGCGGTCAGTCTGGGGAATTTTTTCATCCGTTTCGTCCTTGGCTCCATCTTGGGCGATATCTGAACTGTCCAGCATATTCAGATTTCCATTAGCGGAATCGGTCTGAGGATTGATGACACCGTCAATACCTCCAAAAATGGTCTTTTTCTGGAACTGTGGAACATTGTAAGACTTGTTTTTGTTTTTGCCTGCCGCAATGTTGAGTGTCAGATACTTACTAGCATGGCTTTGCTTTGATTCATCGATGCGCAATTGTGTATGGAAGTCAAAGTCAGCAGGGAGCTCTTCAAGGCCCACAGTCAAATTTACAATGGAGTTAATCTTAGACTCTTGAAGCAAGTACTTGGCGGTAATTGGCTCGTCAAAGTTTAAGTATTCCGCAAGGTTGATTCTGATGACTCCCAAGTCCACTGCACTGTCATTTTTAGAGTTCTTTTCTGGTTTATAGAGAACATGTAATGTCAAGTATTTATCGCCGATCAAGTTATCCCTCCTTTTGATGGCGAATTTCAAGTTGCAAGCCAAGGCGAAGTTGAAATGGCACTTGAAGCCGTGGATCTTGTACTGTGGGGTACGGACATGAATGCTTCGTGACGAAGCGTGTGCCTGAAACGTAGAATGCTTTGACAGCTTTTTAGGGCTGGAGGCGGCATCACTAACGGAGTCGGTGTCTGACGAAGTCTTTGTTGGGAAGGAAAAGGGCTTGAAGCTGGAAATGCTGGCCATGAGGCCCGTCAGATTTCCGTCCAGGATGGCAAGCTCAATAAAACAGTACCCTGAAGTATGGGGAATGTTTGAGATATCATTGATGGAGAAGACAAGTTTGAACTTTGGTTTTTTGCTGTCAAGCATGGTGTTGCCTTAAGTTGCGGGTGCACCTCACGTAGCCATTTGCAAGAGACATGTGCAGTCCTCGAGTGTGAGCAGGTGGTGCTTCTCGTAAACCTGGCATTTGTTTGACCAAACGTACGTCACTTTGTTGGTCACAGTGAGCAGATTCACGACTACAAGGACCAGGTCTTTTTCATAGTACGAGCAATAATTTTAACTTTTCGTGAATCTAAGCGTGTAAGTTACGGATAAATGAGCAAAAGAGTGCGGATTATACACTTAACTATGGTGTGTCCAGCTAGCCACAAGAAAATAAACAGAGAAGCAGTGGTTATATATTTTGATAATTTCTTGCATTTATGCAGAAAAGTCTTCGCATCTTGCAGCATGGTTGAGAACACTCACAATGAGTTTTTTTCCCAAGCTTGGTTATGTCGGATGTCATGCTTGGAACAACACCCTATATGTAGTACAGGATTACGCGAGAACCACTGGCGCGGGACGCGGAATCAAAAATCAACACATTGTCCCTTTGTTTGGAATTGCATTGTCTTGTTCAGATTTGGATCCTTGTCAATACTTTACGACATTCACAGCCCGTTTAGCATTTCGTGTAAATCGTGTACTTTCTTGCTGTTTTATCCCACGCTGCTCTGTCCCAGGGCACAGAGCCATAACTAGTTCCTAACACAAGGGCACCCTTTCGAGATGGTCATCAGAACTCATAATCAACTGGAGGACGCGATTACAGCCGATAACGCACAAAGTGCCTTGGATGATTTCCGCAAGCTCCTGATGTCGGTCCCTCTAGAGAGCACCAAGTATTCGTTTATGAGTATGTTTCTTGATCGGGTCTTAAACCTTGAAAATGAAAGCGACATTCTCAACACATCAGAGCTCTACGGAAAGCACAAAAAAAAGGTTATTGAAATCCTCCCTCAGATTGCAGTGCCGCCAGACTTGTGGACCAAAAACGACATCACAATCAAGAATGTCAAGATCAAGAAGGTGTTAATCAAAAATGTGAACGCATTGCTTTATCAGTTTCTTGAAGCATTGAACAATGAAGAGTTCTTCCACATTGAAGAGCAAGCTATTCTCGATTTCGAAAGGAAAGTGGAAGACTTTAAATTGCTTGACATCCAGGAGGAGGACCAGGAGTCTCGCTTTGGCAGTTTGAAAGAGGACCAGGAGGACTATTATGACGAAGCACAGTCGCCGAGCTTGATTCTGCCGGTAACGAACAATAGTGATACGATGAGTATAGCCTCAGCCGCTATCTCGCATTCAATCAAGAGCTCCCACAGGCTTTCATCGTTTTCAAGAGAATTCATGGCAGGGAGGAGAAAGAAGTCAAATCTAAATCTGAACAACCCCAAAGTAAACACGAATGCAGAAAATGGGAAGGAGAAAGACCAGTTTCAATCCCCACCGGAATCACCTGTACTTCAATCTCCAGTGACGCCGACTCTGGTTCCCAAAGGCTCTCAGTTGAACAACCTTTTGTCTAAATCAAGAATTTATAAGCAGATTCAAAAGAGAAGAGAACTGGGTGCCCTGTTGAATAGCTCAAACAGCTTGACTAGCGCGAATGCTGTATCTCAAAGACACAACTCAGTGTCGTATGAACCACAGGAGTCCTTTACCTTCTCTCACCGAAGAGCCTCGCAAAACAATGCCACACAGAAAGTCGAAAACCAGAAAGACAAGTACGAGTATTACATCCAGACGCGAGCTCTCGCGGATATCATCAAGCTACTAGCTGGATTCATTGGAAAATCTGGCTCCAGAGCCAACCTCAAACGAGTCATGGAGTTTATCAAGAGCAGCATCTTCAAGTTTATTGTGGTGGACATCGCACAAATGATTATTCAAAGGGGGAACTCCAGGGCTTCAATTGGCGGTTTCAAAGCGTGACTGTAGGTTCACGACTTTCAACGACTTTATTGTTGATGCTCGATCATATGTATAATAATTAGGAGAGTGGAAGGCAAACAGCTCAGTGAAGTGTACTATAATAAAGGGAAAACCATTTCGAAAACCTTTCACTTGCATGTACTTAACATCTGCAGAATCACGGTCAACAACTGGTCATTCTCGCATGCAGCAGCCACTCTTTCCTTATCGTTGAGTTGTTTATTAACCTGGTTTTCCGACTGATGCGTGCCTTCCTTGATGAAGATCCGTATTCTAAACCTTGGTGGAAGCGATCTTTCCAAACGCACGCGGATCCCTAGGCCAATTAATGTAGCTAAAGAGCAATGCGTGATAGTAGGGGTAATCTTGATTAAAACCTCGGAGGTGTCACTGTGTTTGTTCGGTCCGTGTGTGACGGTGATGTCGGATAAATTGACCACAGCTAGCTGTGCCAAAGTAAGGGGATGTTCTGGGTCGGATATGGAAGAAATCAAATCGAATATTTCCTGGGAGTCAACGAGGTCTTCTTCAGGATCTTCAAGTTCATCTTCGCTAGACGATGCTGTGTCGTTGTCCAGCATCAAAGAAGGCATTTCAGATGGAATGGTGTGGAGGGGAGCTTTGGGGCTGAGAGAAAGTGATAAGAGGCGGTCCAAGACATCTCTTTTTGGGTCAACATCTTCCTTCACATCCTCAAGACGTGTGGGCAAATCCGATACATCGATGATGGTGGGGTTAGCGTTGATAGGATCCGACATTGAAGAGTTTAGAGTAAGTAGATGAGTAATTTATGTCAGTGCGCGATAACGCAGTGCGAGCGCTCACGCTTAACAAGCAGTACGTACTAGATCTTCTCCATGGACTTATATTGTGCTGCCCAGGTTCAGCAACTAGCTCCGGTCCTAGCATTATGCTTGGGGTCAGGAAGAGCGTCCGAAAAGTTTCGCTGTTTGTTCGAAAAGGTCGATTTGAATGATCTGATCTGGGACAACTTCATCATCAAGAACCGCCTCCTGACCTCCAAATACATTCTCAGGTTCGAAGATTCCGAACATTCGGTAATTGAGGCAGTGCAGAAGCATCGAACGGAAAACCACGGCACCCACTCGGCTCTATCGCCGTTTAATGTTTCCTCCGATTTGTTCCCCAATGGAATCATCTCAGACACTTGGTTCAAGAAGTACCTACAGGATGTGCCATTTGCCATGGTTGTGGTGCATCACATATGCCCGGAAACGGATATGGCTGCTCTTGAAGAAATTCTTGCGCTGGAACTGGACCGGTGCTCGGGCCTTTCCATAGGCTATATAGCCATTGTGATATCAGATATTCCGGATTCTAGAAATGATTCAGAGAAGCTAGACTCTCTCCGGCGTGCTTCAGGGTTACCCTACAAGTCAAAGCTTTTTTATGTCAACAGTCACAGTGAAGCCTTGGATCAAGATTGCAGTGTTGTTGTGTCTTCTATCATCAAATCTCTAAAGTATTCTGCATCAGATTTCTACTCCGTCATTGAAAGAAGGGTGTATGGCCGATCGGAAAAATACTACACAATGCCCATCTCAAACACGAAAACCAACATCAAGCTCACGCCCAAGATCCTAGAAACCCGAAACCTTATCAAGCGAGGCATGCTTCTACAATTCATGAACTCACACAATATTGAAGCTAGCTTGCAAGTTATTGAGCATGCTTACGAGAACATCGTCGAATTGCTTGCCGAAAATGCTGCCTCTTTTTCGCAGCCCAATCAACCTCCCCACGATATCAAGCTACATAAAGCATGGATCAGGTTGTTGGATGTTCTCATTATACACCTCGTGAGGGGATACTTCTCGATTGAGGAGCCTATAGCAGCACTTCGGAAACACCAAGCCCATGTTGAGATAGGACAAAAGCTTCTCGCCACGCTTACGCCAGAGTCAATTGCGCTCTGGATTGCGAATCAGTATCACTGGTTGGCCGATTTGATGGTGTTCGTTCCTGAGAGCATTCTCAATACAAAGCAAAAAGGAAACTCTAAACTGGTCTTTTTGCAGTTCTTTGGTGGTGTGAGACTTGGTGACAAAGCTTATGTCACGACATTGCCATACATGGTCTATGCAAAAGCCGCGGCTTCCATTATTCCTTGCCCCGATACTGAATCTCTAGAATCAGATTTAACTCTGATAACAAAACCAAATGATCTTTTGGAGTACAAGTCGAAATTGCTCCAACTCTCCTCCACTTACAACAAGTCCAGTGCCTCACATTCAAAAACATATGACTCTCTCTTAAAATGGCAATTGGCTCAAAACTATACTGCTTTGGGCGACTATACCATGGCCGTAAATTCTTACAATGAAATTGATCCAAATGTCATTTCCAGTTTATCTCGGACGTACATTCTCGAAAAGCTCCTTCTAGCCGCAGCCAAGCACCCTGACAAGGATGTGTTACTAACAGAAGTCATAAAGCACTCTTTGATTGAGTATAGTAATGCCAAGACTCCCTCCGCAGTGGAGCTTCCTGACTATGAAAACGAGGCACTCGAAAATTTTCCTACTTTTCTAAAGGTTGAAGCGTCGATTTTCAGTTTAAACGGATCTGATGAGACACATGCCTTTGATGACATGGGAAGTCAGTTCGTAATCACTCCGAAATTTTCGCCTCACTTGATTCAGAAAACCTTTCCCGGTTCGAAAGCGTCCATTGAACTACAAGAAATTATCGTTACCTACACTGAAGGCCAGCAATTGATTTTGACCACGGGCGGTACCCAACTGGGTACGTTTCAAACCGGGCAGATCGATCATGCAAAAGCTTTATTCAATTTTTCCAATTTCTTCAATCTGAGCAATCAACATTTGATCTTGTTAGCCAATGAGAAGGCATCAAGAACAGGCTATATTTCCATAGATCAAGTGGAGGTCAGGATAAATGTTGTTGTGACATCTGAGACACGCAAGTTGGTGATCAAAAAAACGGAATTCCATATATTTGACTCGAGCAAAATCGACAATTCTCTCGAGATTCACAATTCAAACACGTTAAGCTCGAGGATCAGGTTGAAGGGAAGAAGTGCAACGAGTTTACTTGTGAAGCCTTTTTTTCCGACCTTCCATTGCAAGCTTGATTCTGATTTGTCTTTTATTATACTTGGCGAGAAGCTAACTGTTATTATGGATATCATCTGTGATAGTTTCCCACTTGATAAGCTTGCATTCAGCGATATCAATGTTTATGTAAAGTCCACGATCTTCAAAGATTCAAAGGAGACGAAAGACTTGAGCATGCAAATTAACTGGGATGGCTTGAAAGATGATGAGCCATTGGAACTTCTTGCACCAATTAGAGCGGGCAAAACTAAGCTTCTGCCTTCCCTCCATGCTAGTGTGAACAAGTCGCCCAATGCAATGTTCGAACTGCATGGGGAATACAAAGCTGTCCTTGAGTTTATTGTTGCTTTTACCGAGTTCTCAGGGACTCTGTCGGATGTCCAATTGTGCAATGTGGAAGTTCCAGTCTATCAGCAAATATTCGTGCCAAAATTCGAAATTGTGCCACAACTTTCCTCGAACAAAGCATCGGCTTTGAGTAATCCATTTGTTGTTAATCCAGAAAATGCGGAGTTCTCTATGCCCATACCAACACGTACATGGCGATTGAGATTCCAATTAAATGTTCAGAATGGCTTGATAAAGCGACAGCAAATAGAAGTCAAGAATGTTGAGCTAGTGCTTCACAGCAAGAGCAATGATATCAGCACCGAGTGGGTCTCTGATGCCGAGCATAACGATAGTGCAATATCCAGATCATTCGAGATCAATGGAAAGCATCACAAGTCTCCCCAGAGTGCCACCATCACGGTTTGCGCTACCATAGTCTATTCCCGACTTGACTCGGAAGAGGAACTTGAACAAAAAGTGGAATCAAAAGAATTCATTCTTCAATTACAAGACCCGAGAGTGCTATTCCAAGTGCAAAAAGTTGGCAATGACCACCAATTCCAGTACATCATTGATAATCCGACCTCACGGATTTTCACATTTGCTACGACCATGATGACAGACAAGGCATTGCTCCATGGAAGCCGGTGGGAGTTTGAGGATGCAAGAAACGAGGTTCCCCTCTCCAACAACTTGATCCACGTGTTGCCACGAAGTGAGGTGAAACTAATGTTCTATGGAACTGTCACACACGATAACTACGTCAAAGTTGAATTGCCCATGTTGCAAGTGTTTGATGTGAACTACAAAGTGAATTTGCCTGCGCTTCATCTACAGGAAAGCATTTAAGACCACAATTGAACTTTGGTATTGCAAAAATCAAATATATACGATAGCATCTAGTTAACACCCAACAACTCGACGTCGAAAACTAAGGTGGCGTTAGGAGGAATCAAACCTGGGAAACCTCTTGGGCCGTAAGCCTCGTGACCTGGGATGGTCAACTTGGCTTGCGAGCCGACGGACAACTTTGGGATACCCGTATCCCAGCCCTTGATCACCTGACCAACACCAATGGTGCATTGGAATGGCTTACCTCTGTCACGGGAAGAGTCGAACTTCTTACCGTTCTCCAAAGTTCCAGTGTAATGGATGGTGACGGTGTCTCCAACCTTAGGGAAGGTCTTGCCATCACCTTCTTGGATGATTTCGATTTGAGTGGATTGAGGAGCAGACATTATTGATGAATGGGTGAAACTTCTGTAATAGCCGCAGGGTCTGATAAACTGGTTGAGTAAATTCGGTCTGCAAGCACGAGTGATCATTAAAGCTCAGGCGAGAACCTCGCGAAATGAATTGAGGCCGACGATTTGTGCAGTATGCGGAAGCAAAAATCGCAGCTCACTGCCGCTTTTTACTTGCTCAAATCCCAGCGACGGGCTTGTTGCCCGTGGAGCACATGCTTTGAAGATTTAGGTCTGGAAAATAGGTGAATATGCATTTTTGATGTCTTAATGGAACTATCGTATATGCGTGTCCGAGTTGTTTTCAACTCCTGTCTATTTTTAACCGTTGTGTATTTCCACGGTAGTCTATTTACCCTTGTCTTTATTGTATTTTGATTTCTCGAGTATTTTGTCCGCGGAAGGCACAATTAAAGGCGAAGCGTCAATTGGCCTGCTATCTGTAGCTGCATGCGCGAACGCACCATGTAAACTTCCTTTACACACTTTATTTCCTCTATCGGTCATGGGATTGGATGTAAAGGTAGAGATCGACAGGCCCAACCGGGAAAATACGTTCACCAATGGGGATACGATTAGCGGAGTGATCAAGCTCAACATCACCAAGTCGCTCGCTTTGACGTCAATTCAGGTGAAACTCGAAGGTCTCTCCGCGACTTCGTTCCCAGTGCCACAGCACTTAGAAAAAGGAAGAAAGGATAAGAAGGAATATATGCGGCTGGATCTTCATAAGTTCCTCTATGATTCTGTGATTGTGTTCCCGCCACTGAACGTAAGGATGGTGTCCAATTCAAAAGAGTTCACGTTGACCCCTGGGTCTTACACTTATAACTTTTCCTTCAAAATCCCCCTTAATTCCTCCTGCAAGAAATTAGACGGCGTTACAAATCAAATTGTTTACAACAGAAATACCCTTGACTTGGTGGTCAACAATGGCACTTTGATGAAAAATACCCAAGGCTACATTTTAAACTTAAACGGCCTGGCTTTTGGCCCCAGATCTCAGGTGACACAGCAGAATTACCATGAAATCCACCAGCTTCCGCCTTCTTTTGGAGAGACCCATATGGCCTCAGTTGAATACTTCATCAAAGTCACATGTAATCGGCCGTCACTTTTCAAGGTAAACCTTCGAGACATAAACCCCTTTTTCTTCAACCCTCTTGACTTGGATATGAGGGGTGTCCCCTTCCATCAAGCACTCGAAAGATCGGAGTTCCGTGAAGTGTTTATTCGTAGAAATGTGAGTCTCACCAAGTCCTTCGCCCTGACTGATAAGTCTTTGCCAGCTCCGCCTAAGAAAAGAGGCCTCTTGGGTCTGATTTTGGGTAGTGTGTCTTCGAGTTCTGGCCGCCCGGTTTACACCCCGAACACTTTTACCCAGAATTTGAATTTTGCTTTCGAAATGAGGCTCCGTGATCCACCCCACATATCACCAGTTTCCGGGACAAATATCAGGCTTTATTTTGTGTTGGATGACTCGCCATCCCAGTATCTCTCCGGCAATGAGAAGGGCCAGACCTCAAATGGAAAGGGTGTGATCTATCTTCAACGCCTTATCTTTGAGTTGGAAGCAATAACTTTTATGTCGGTGATCGACAACACATCCATGGGAAAACAGATACACCAAGCTAAAACTGAAGACACTATTCCTCTCTTCGACAACACGTTTCATAATCTTCGGGTTGACTTGCTGGATGCAAAGCCACAGTCACACACATCAACCACCAGCTCCCAGTTTATCAGCGGGAATGCTTACGAAGTAGAACTTCCTCAAAAATTCTTTCTGAATTGGGCTCTTCCGAATGGAATACCTCCAAACTTTCAGACGTGCAATATCCAAAGGACCTACAGTTTACGTGTTGTAGCTGGGTTGTCGGGCGAAACAGTTGATGATCCTAGCAATCCGAAGGAAGTTGCCACCAAGGTGAATATGGTAGATGTTGTGTGCCCTGAAATTCGAATCTTGAGTGAGGCTCAAGCTCAAGTTGGTTCCGCACCCGAACCAAATATTGCATTGGAATCGGGTTCACGATCGAAGCAAGAAGCTTCATATCCACCTGAAAAACAGTCTTATAATAATCCCTCGGCACATACACCCAGTGAGGGAGCCAGTGAGGGAGCCAGTGAAGGAGCCAGTGAAGGACCTAGCGAGGGAGCTAGCTCGACATTGCCTACGTACAATGATGCTATGAAGCACTCTTAGATAGTTTCAGGCAATTGGTTCTACCTAAATATAAAATCTACTGAAAGAGCATTCCCGGTGGACTCTTATATAGACTGCTTAGATTTCTGAATTATACTCCGCAAGCGAGATTGCCCTGACTTGGGGCCTGCATGAGTTGTGGCGGTATACAGGATGTTGCCGCTCACACGGTGAAAAAAATCTAGAAAAATCCGGCCACTCACAAGCAGACGTTGATTAAAGACTAGTTGATATTGAGAACATACGGTATTCACCTTGTTCGGTCATTTACGTACACCATCATAACTAGCACTCGCAAAGTTTTCATCAGCCCGGTTTGTACTTTCAAGAACATCATCACTCACAATGTCTGATGCTAGCTTCTTTTCCAGAAACAAGACCGCCATTGCCGTGTCAGTTTTAGCTGGTGCATCTGCTGTCGGTGCTTATTACTACTACTCTCAGTTAGAGAGCGAAAACTCCGCTAAGGAGCCCTCCAAGAAGAAAAAGTCCAAGAAAAAGAAGGGAGGAAAAGATACCGATGGTGCACAAACATCTTCCGAAGCTACCAGCGAATCCTCCGAAAAAGCCAAGGTCCCATATCCAGTTGACTCCAAGGGCTTCCCTAACTTCACCCAAGAGGACATATCGAAGCTTACGGATGCCGAGAAGGAAGAATGGGCCTTTGCCTTGAAGAATGCAGGTAACGATAGATATAAGGCAGAAAACTTCGAGGACGCCATCACATTTTATTCTGCCTCCTTGGATATCACAAAGGATCCAGTTTTCTACTCCAACAGATCTGCATGCTACTCTGCTTTGGGCCAACATGAGAAAGTCATTGAAGACACCACTGCAGCCATTAACATCAAGCGTGACTACGTCAAATGCTACATGCGTCGTGCTACTTCATACGAAAGCTTGGAAAAGTACGCTGAAGCGATGTTTGACCTTACTGCGCTGACCATCTTGGGTGGTTTCAATTCCAAGTCTATCGAGCAATCCTTGGAGGCTGTCTTGCAAAAGCACTCCTTGAAGATTGTTGAAGAAAACTACAAGAACAGAGTTCCCGAATTGCCTTCCGCATCTACCATTGGTGCCTTTTTTGGAACCTTTGAACCAGAGACCGCCATCACCGGTGCTTCTGAGGAGGCCAGTGGTAACAAGTTCTTGCAAGAAGCCATCACCAACATCAACTCAAATACAAACGAAGGCTACGAAAAGGCTGACACTTTGTTAAACCAGGCAATCGAGGCATACAATGTGGACTCTTTGAACAAGGACTCCGAAGATGCCGGTAATGCCACCATTGCTTTGGAATACGCAGCAGCATTTAAGTTCTTGAAAAATCTTGTCAATGAAGCTTCCGAGCTTGTGGACAAGGCAATTGCCCTCAAGCCTAGACCTCGTACCTACGTCATGAGAGCTTTGTTCAATGCTGATAAATCTTCTTTTGCTGGCGCTCTTGAAGACTTCAAAGTTGCCCAGGAGCTCGAGCCAAAGAACGGAGATGTTTACTACCACCTTGGACAATTATTCTACCTCGCTGGCGAATATGACAACGCCGAGGAAAACTTCAGCAAAGCTAAGGAGTACAATCCAGACAACCTTTACGCTTACATTCAGTTGGCTTGTATCTTCTACAAGAAAGGCAACTTTGAGAAGTCGCAAAAGTCTTTCATTGAAGCCAAGCTTAAGTTCCCAACTTCTCCTGAAATTTTGAATTACTATGGTGAAATTTTGGCCGACCATGGTGACATTGAAGAGGCTATCAAGCAGTATGACATTGCATCAAGATTGCAAGAGGCTTTGGACAGCTTCAGCGTCGGTGCCATTCCATTGATCAATAAGGCTTCTTTATTGTCAAGACAAGGACCTGAGAAGTTGCAAGCGGCTGGTGAATTGCTCACCAAGGCTTGCGAGTTGGACCCAAAGTCTGAAATTGCAAGGCTCTCACTTGCTCAATACAACTTACAAATCGACGAGCCACAAAGGGCTGCTGAATTGTTCGAAGAGGGCTGCAACCTAGCTAGATCTATCGACGAGAAAATTCAGGCAACTTGTTACGCTGAGGCCACCAAAATGCAAATCAAAATCAAAGCTGATCCATTGTTGGGAGCCACCCTCCGCAACTTGCTGGCCCAAGTATAAAGATAATAAAGTGAATTCTATCACTTGGGCTTACACGAGGTTTCCTCATTGTTGTGCTATGACGGAATATTCGTTTAGAAAGTCAGTTTTCTGAATTGCTCAGAAATGTGAATGTCTGTATATATTATATCGCAGCTATACTCCACAATCAAAATCGCGATATTCAGTCTCTGTGTAGAATTATACTACTTTTTGCACCCATAAAGATGCACATACACAATATACTTCGAGCCGTGGTTTCGATCCCAAAGCAATCGGTTTATGACTCCAGCTCTTGGTTGGATCTCTCTCACATAACGACCCAGCTCATTGTTGCTGCAGGGCCAACGGATAATGTCATCACTGGCCTATATCGCTCCCCAATACATAAGATTGTATCGTATTTGGAAACACGTGGCAAAAATGAAGCCCAGGCCAGCTGGCACATCTGGAACTTTAGAGCCGAAGGTTCTGGGTATGTTTTTGATTTCGCCAATTGGACATACCGCCCTTTTCCCGACCACGAGCCCCCAAGTATAGTGTTTCTAATACAAATTGTCAATGAAATTGTCGGGTTCTTGCTGGCTTCGCCAGGAAACGTTGCATTAATTCATTGCAAGGAAGGGAAAGGACGCTCTGGTACGGTCTGTTGTGCATACTTGATGCACGAGGCCAAGTCCTACGGAGTATTGATGAGCACTGACGAGGCAATTGCTGCCTTCACTCGAAAGAGAATGAGAAGAAACTTCGGAAAGGGGGTTTCTATACGCAGCCAAATACGGTGCTTGGAGTACTACAGGAAATTCTTACTGTTGAGTGAGAAAGCCAGGGTGGAATTCTGGGCCTTTCATAGCGTTCAGCATGTTCCATTCAACGTGAGTCGTTCTTATATCGATAAGATCACCATATATGGGTGTCTGCCTCTATTGACCTTGAGCAGCTTTAAAGTGTCTACTTATGTGGAAGACAGTGACGGATTGACTATGATTACGCTTCAAGAAGGAAGTTTGGCTCATTTGACTCCGTCAAATTACCAGGAGATTGAAGTGAACATCACATTGGGCCATAGAATCAAAGACGTCCGCATCTCCTTTGGAAGGCAATTTTGTTACGCTTACTCGTGGTTCAATCTATATTTTGAAACCCATAATACCACGAGCCAGCCCGAGCACGAAGAGACAGACTTTGAGATTACGGGGGGCAGGGTTTCGTTATGCTGGCCCGACTTTGATGGGATTTACGGCTTACCGATTAGTTCGTCACTCAAAATGTTTGACAAGGTCGAGGTTCTGTGGGTACTTCAAATTTGAGAATACAAAGTGTTACGATGCAAAAACTATTCATCCAATATGGATTCAGCCACCACGTTTCAATTTATCCAGTCCCATCCAAACTTCTCTCAATGCAGCTCTGGCTTTCTCGATATGCTTGGAAGTCTGTGCCTTTTTGGAGTTGCTGATTTTAGTAAGTGCATATGGTTTGGCTACCGTCACCTCCTTGAACAATAAAATCGACTCGTTGTTCTGCATTTGAACATTTTCCTTCCCGAGACGCTCGCTTAATCTTTCGTATACTTTCAGTGCCAAGGGACTTAGCTTCGTGTTTTTCTTATGCTGACTATTGTTCAGCGGCTTCGCAGTGTCGCCGGGTGCAGATATACTATTAGCTGTTAGAATAGCTGTATTGATCTCTGCTTCGAGTTGGGGGAGATCAAGCCTTGGCCTGCGTGAATCCGGGGCCTTGGTGTTCTTTTTATGGTGCAGCAAAACCTGTATTGACTTGATGAATGCTGTGTTGACCAACTTTATGCATTCGCCATCAGTGTGATTTCTGTGAGATGCATTGGGGGTAAGCTGTATAGCCAAGACCCTTTGTTTTGGGGAAAATGCATAGATCAGTCCTTGAAGAGACTCATCCAAAAGATTCGTGACTTTGACCTTTAAATTAATGACTTGGTCTAGGTGGTTCATGACAATGCAATGCTGGGATGTTGTTACCTAAAAGATGTATGCGCTCAAGAGTGAGCACGAGACGTGCGGCAAATCAAGTGATGCGCGGTGATAATCTGCAACAAACCGTCGCCTAGTGGCCACGCAAACCCCAGGAATACATCTGGTGATTCGTTGCTAGATCCGCTCAATATTTAATTGATGGAGTTATTTCTTGATGTTGAGGTGATTAATCTCTGGCTCAACCTTTTCGAAAATACAATTGAGTTAGATCATCGATGTAGTAGCAGCATGAGCACATGCAAGAGAAGGCGATATTTCACCAAATAAATCTTCGTGACTACGGAAACTAAATTGCTTCTATTAACTATGTACGTGGAATTAGTTGGGTATGGGTGCCTTTGTATAGATTTTTGTTGAATCTGTGGGATTTGGGAAGGTTGCTCACGTGGGTCTTTAACAATCTCTCAATTCGCTAAATTATCGATTTGTTCATTGCTCAATCCACTGCACCATGGGACTTTTTATTCCCCACGACAAGCTTGAGAACTTAAAGCTCTACAAGTACTCGGCGGAAGATCACTCTCTTATCTCCCACTATGTCTTAAAGAAATGGTGGAATTCTTTTGTCAAGATCTTTCCTATGAGCATGGCGCCGAATGTGATAACCTTGCTTGGGTTATTCTTCGTGATTGCCAATCTTCTTTGCGTCTTTTACTATGATCCATACCTAAACTCGTCATCGCCTCGTTGGTGTTACTTCTTCTACGCCTTTGGGCTCTTTATGTACCAGACATTTGACGGATGTGACGGATGCCACGCCAGAAGAACTGGCCAGAGTGGTCCCTTAGGAGAATTGTTTGATCATTCCATCGATGCGATTAACACCACTCTCGCGTCTCTTGTGTTTGCGTCCGTTTTTCAATTGGGTTACAGCTGGTACCTTATTGTTGCCCAGTTGGCTTCTGTGTGTAACTTCTACATTTCCACCTGGGAGGAGTATCACACGCACACGCTTTACTTGTCTGAGTTCAGCGGACCTGTTGAAGGTATCCTCATTATCTGTGTCGTTTACTTGTTGACCGGAATTTTTGGTCCTGGTATCTGGACTGCCAAGCTTTTCGATCTTGATTTGCATTCCATCGGGCTCGGTGTGTATCGTGTTAACAGCAAGAACATCTCGCTTGTTGGAGGTTTGTTCCAGTTGTACTTCAATATCTCTTCGGCCATGGACAATGTTTCGAAATACTACAAACTGAAAAATAAGATTCTGCATAAAAAGGTGAACCGTCAAATAAGCAAATCTTACAAGGGATTGGTGCCATTCTTCGCCTACTACTCATCTTTTTTCGCATTGGTGTATCAATATCCAGAGGTGATCAGTGATTTTGGCTTCCCTGCTGTGATCACCATTGGGTTTTGCGTTGCTTTCCTCGTTGGACGGATCATCTTGGCCCACTTGACCAAGCAGGATTTCCCATACAGCCCAATTGTGCTTCTTGTCCCCATTTTGCAGATTGTTGCAGCAAAAGTTTTGATTGGTTTCTACGGTTATGACAGATATACCACACTTTCTGCCTTGTTGTGGACTGGTGTTGGTGTCACGCTCGGAATCCATGGATTCTTCGTTGCGGAAATCGTGTCCGATATCACGAAATATTTGGATATCTACGCTTTGTCGATCAAGCACAAGAAGGTTTAAGATCCCTTCGCTCTGTTCTCGGAGCCTGTAAGTTCAGCTCATAACTTTAGTATCATTACATGCTCTTGGCAGATGTAGATTTATCGGCAGACCTAACCATATATATATATACAAGTCGTCAAATACGTCGTATCGAGTTGTGTGCAACTAACAATACATGAAAGGATTTGAGAACGAAATAATCATCGTGACTAAAGTTGATGCAACTAGGCAGCGGCTCTTTCGGCGTACGCTCCCTCAACACCTGGAGCCAAAACGTCCTGAGCAGACTGTTGTAAAGATACTTCCTTCTCCATCTCTTGCAATTGCGTCTCAGCCAAAATCGACAAAGACAATGGAACTCCCAACAACAAAGCTGAGGATGTCAAGACCCACAACAAGTTTCCACCCTTGTTGAAGGCGGTAGAGGTCAAGCTTTTGAGGGACTCAGTGGCTGAGACAATTTGGTTTCTCTGGGAAGGGGGGACAATATCTTTCAAGGCGACGATTCTGTCGTATATAGTTTCATTTTCAATGTCAAAGTCGTCCTCGAAGTCCGAGTCCGAGTCCGAGTCCGAATCACTGTATGAAGCAGCTGGAGCAGCACTAGGTGTCTTCTCGAAATGGGTGTCGGTCTCGTCGTCGACTTGTGTCAATTTAACCATTTTAGCTGTATAGGTTCAATTAACGGTTACAGTCCCTCAATTGAGATTGAGAATGGAGCAAGGCTCGAAAATTTTAATAGTGCACTGCACGACCGCGAACTCTGGCCTAGGGAGGGATGCAAAATTGGTGTTATATTTAATGTTAAACATACAAAGATATATTAGCAGTGATGTTGGATAACTAGTGTATTTTTTATAATTTTCTATGCTGATGGATGAAGAGGAATATTCAATTTTTGTGGTGGGGTTGGTTTCTTATGGCTGCGCCTGGAGTGAGTAGCCCAAGTAAGCCATGCATTGAGGATACTTTCTCATGTGGTAGAATTGCAAAAGCGACCGGAGTGAAACCTCTTGCTCATACGAACTATTGAACTCACTTTCAATATCCTTTCCACTGAGCCAGTTGTCCCTCAAAGAAAGCTTCAAATGCAAATAGATGAGAGAAATGACATCCATATTGACACTTCTCCATTTTCGGCCTTGGCAAGGTGTGAGCTTCTTAAAAATTTTGAGGATTGGCATTCTTAACTCATCATTAACGTAGTTGAGTAGGATCAATTTGAGCAAGTCGGTAGACTTGGTCTCATTGAATACAAGTACTCTTTGGGAGATGTTTTTGATGAGTACCTTGTTGGTGACATTCAAGAGGTTCGACAAAATGACACAGAAATCGGCGTTGTACATGTCAGCACTGATGACATTTTGATGATTCCCATCTGTAGCATAAGATATTCTTGTTAATGGGTCCTTTTTGATCAACGTCATACCTTCGCATGAGGTGTCTGCGCATTTTTGGCAGAATTTGAAGAAAGAACTATCTGCCAAGTTAATCATTGGATTCATGAGCCTGTTCTGGGAAGATAAAACATCGTAGACTTGAATGTTTTTATTCTCTTTGGACGTGTTCTGCAAACAAGAATTGTTGAAGCTATCAGCTAAGAAATCCACGAATACATTAAAGTAGTTGGCATCAAATAGCAACGAGCTCAAGTAGTTCTGTTTCATTATGTGGTTAAGCTTGAACCATTTCAACAACAAAACTAGAATGCAAGAGACTGCTTTGAGCGTAATTTCTTTGACCCTGATGGTTTCGAGTTGCCTAAAGATCAAGCTTTGTATGGTATCACTAGTGCCTTTATCGGCGCCGTACTTCTTCGAGAATGAGAATTGTGGGTCCAATTCACACTCGATACTTCTCAAGCTAACTTCGATCTTACTTGATTTCACAACTCCCACCAAGACATTCACAAAACCCCTCAAGTGTGGTAATGAGTTTGAATAGAAGTCCTCCACTCTTTGTAACGACTTGATGATGTTCTGATACTTTGAGTTCTCATAGGCAATGTGTTCGTCCTCCAGTGCCCTGCTTTCGCTTATGTCGCCGAATTCATTGGAAGTACCCCTTTCTTGTTTCATGAAAAGTTCACGTTCTCTGAATAGACGTTTCATGGAATAACTTTCATACACTGAGTCCTCGAGAAGATTCTCTGCCTCGATAATGGCTTCAGGAACTCTTTGGCTTGAAACATATGGGTAAATAAACGGCATTCCTTGATTTACATGGTACAGTTTTCGGACCTTCTCTCCACCGCTCATAAATTCTGAGGGTGTGGAGGGCGGCGACGGAATCGGGGTGGCTATATGGACAGCTTGGGCAGGCAAATTGCTATAAACAGAATGAACTTTGTTCGTTCTTGGGTTGTTCATAGAATTGGAGAGAGACCCAGAGAAGTCGTTGATGGCCATGAAGGACTCCTGATGCAGGCTCAAACGATCATGCATATCAATCTGCTCGACAGCTGTGTTTGAGCAATCTGAACTAGGGGACATTTTGGAAGTAGCATCAGTATGTTTGGTTAAGGGAAATTTGTCATGGATATCCTCTTTGTATGTGAAATAATCTAGCTTGGAGCACACTAAGTCTTTGTTTGGAGTTTGGGTTCTCTCTTTGTTTTTGATCTCATATTTTGCAATAAGGTACTCATCTGCCTTCTTTATACGGTCTGCGCCTCCAAATTCAAAAAGGAGTAACTTCCAGAGCAACATTAAAGTGTAACGAACACGTACCCTGGAGTTATGTTGAGCGCTCCAACCCTCACACAAGCGAATAATTGTTGCTGAAATTTGATGCTGATGCAATGCTGTCAAGACTAAGTCCAGCTCAAGATTTGACTGTAAAGCAATGTTTAGGCAGAAGTATAGGATTGTCATGAGTTGAAAGTAATTTCGATCCAAGACTGTCGATATTGACCCATTCGACTCAGGATTGCAAGCTTTAATGCAGTAATCAAAGCAGTCTCTCAATAGGGACACAACCTCGACGATAGTCTCATGCGACAATAGAAGTCTGCAATTTTGCTCGATCTGGCGTAGTTGCGTCTCCTCGGAGAATTCAGAAGAATAACTTCCTAAACAAAAGTATGTTAAAGATTGCAAGTACTGGGACGGCTTCTTTAAATCAACGGATTTAAGGCTGGTGTTGAAGTCGAATACCGGTTTCAAGTGCAAAGTATCAAGCTGTAGAACTTTGAAATCAGAGGTGGTGAACCACTGGCAGAGCTCTTGATGAAGAGAAGACATATCTGATGCAGTATATTCGAGCTTGGGTTTGGCGAATAGAAAGTCATAAGACGACAAATCGGCGTCGGTGCCCGTATCATCAGAGCAGGAGTCGGACCAAGCCTCATTACCCAATTGAGTAGCCCTCTCGTTTAGCTGGTTCTGGAATGACTTGTCCAAATCCACGTCACCAAAATGATTGCCATTGAGGGGGTTATCGATGAGTTTATCCTCGAGCTGATCAATCAGGATGTTTTGATCTTCCATTGGGCTAACTATGGATCATGGGTCGTTGCTAGAGAAGGTAAGCACGGCGCGCAGTGTTACACTCAGGGCAGCCTAGGCCTTCCACTCACAGCCTTGGAATGCGAAAGAAGCTTCAGGGCAGTGTTACACGAGAATTAAACTATGCCGTCAATAAGGCTGGGAAAACCCACTTTTGCATGGCATACGATCTACTGGCAGTGATTCAGACATCCTGGGATTAGACCTGTGGAAATTCTCCTTTAAATATGTGGCACTTCCTTGAATTGCCGTACGCTTATGTAAATTGCCTCTACGCAAGACGTCGCGCGTTTTTATGTAGAGCATGCAAACTAATTATTGCTGTGTGCGGTGCTCCGTGTAGGATAGAGCAGGTTCGTATTTTGAAGAGTTTGTAGAGTTGTTTGAAGATTGATCCGAGTCTCTCCAGGGAATACAAAGTCCAGTTTCGATACAATTACGCGCCCCACGCCACCAGACTAAGTGTATGAGCAAGACACAGCTTGTCTGCGGTTTTCAAAGGCCGCAAATCACCTGACCAAAGCTGCAGCCTTGTACAGCTATGGGCGGCCCAATTGCAAATTAACACATGTTGTCGGAGATTAAACGGCGTAGTAGCGTGTATACTCGAAGAGAAGTACGTCAGAAGTGAGACATTAGCAAGTGCGCGAAATAAAAAAATCATGCATCTAACCTATTCTGTAGTTTTGTTGCGACCACTTAAGTCCATTTGTTGCTATTGTCTCAGACAGGGGTGATAAAGTCTAAAAGCGCCTTGTTAAGTTCCCCAAGTTTCAGAGCAAAGCATTTCCATTATGGACAACCCAATGACCATGGTTGTTATCTTATAAAGAAATGCATAGATGCTCGTCGTGTTACACCCCGCTTCCCCTCCCATACCCCTAAGTATTGATGATACTGTCATGCAGTAGTGCATACTGCACACAAGCTAAGATTTGTCTCAGCCGCTATTTAACTAGAACGTTCTCCCTACCCGGTATATCCACCATAATTTCGAAGTCTGACTAGACACCTCAAGCCTAATATGCCACAGTCCCCAGAAAAATCCGCGGAGCCTCAATTCCAATCTTACCTCAATAATGATGGTATTGATGACTTGACGCCTGCTACGAGAAAGCACAGAGTGTCGTCCTTATCTTTATCTGATATGAGCCAATGGCAGAATGGCTTGACAAAATTGTCCTCGACAAATCTCAATAAACTAGGTTCTAATGCCAACTTGAGAAAAATCGACTCATTAGCTAAATTGTCCAGAAACTCCTCGATTATTAAGAGGAAGAAGAAGACGATCATAGATCACCCTCGTGTGGCATCGTATGCGTTCTGTTTCGACATTGACGGTGTCATCTTGAGAGGTCCCAAAACCATCCCTGAGGCTGTCGAAGCCATTAAAATGTTGGAAGGTGATAACAAGTACAATATTAAGGTCCCATCCATTTTTGTCACCAACGGAGGTGGTAAGCCCGAGTCTCAGAGAGCTGAGGACTTGTCCAAAAGATTGCAAACCAACATTAGAGTTGATCAAATTATTCAAGGTCACACTCCAATGAGAGATTTGGTTCCTTTATATAAAAACGTCTTGGTTGTTGGTGGTGTTGGCAATGTTTGTAGAAGCGTTGCTGAGTCTTACGGTTTTAAGAACGTCTTCACGCCATTAGATATCTTAAAATGGAATCCTGCCGTCTCCCCTTACCATGACTTGACTGAGGAGGAACACGAGTGTTGTAAGACCGACGTTGACTTCTCCAAGACACCCATTGACGCCATTTTGGTTTTCGCTGACTCCAGAAACTGGGCTGCTGACCAACAGATTATCTTGGAATTGCTTCTTTCTAAGAATGGTGTCATGGGAACCGAGTCCAAGACCTACGACGAAGGTCCTGAAATTTACTTTGCCCATTCTGATTTTATTTGGGCCACGAATTATAAGTTGTCCAGATACGGAATGGGTGCCTTACAGGTGTCTATCGCAGCCTTGTTTAGAGAGCACACTGGTCGCGAATTGAAGGTCAACAGATTCGGAAAGCCTCAGGCTGGTACTTTTAGATATGCCAACAAGGTCTTGAGTCAATGGAGAAAGGGTATGTTGGACGAGCACTTGAAGAAATTAAGTGTCAACGACCCAAATGCCAGTCAAGCTGATATCTTGATCAATGACGATGGAGAGGAGTTCATCAATCAGGCCAAGTTGGACTCTGGCTACTATGATGATGCCGAAGGAGAGGACGACGAATTAATCAACAAGATTGGTGAATTGGAAGTGCACGACAAGATCACCTTGCAGATGCCGCCAGCATCTACGGTCTACTTTGTTGGCGACACACCAGAGTCCGACATTAGATTTGCCAACTCGCACGATGACTTATGGTTCTCGATTCTTGTTAAAACTGGTGTTTACCAAGAGGGTACCGTTCCAAAATACAAGCCTAAGCACCTTTGTGACAACGTCTTGGAGGCTGTGAAATTTGCCATTGAAAGAGAGCATGCCAAGGAATTGGCCGAGTGGAACGAATCCGCTACCGATGAAGATGCACCCGCTAGTAGAGTGTCTTCGAAGATCAACTTCAACGACTTTGTCATGACTCCAAGTGAGAAGAAGGAGGAAGAGGAGAAGCAAAAGGGTACTGCCAAGACTGTCAGTGAACACGAGTCGGTGGAAGTGCCAGACTTGCTTACTGCCCAACTTAGTAAGTTTAAGGACAGTGCTTAAATAGTTTTCAGTTAAACAATATCACATATAATCAACTTCGAGTTTTTGCTGTTGTGTATACGCGCTCTAATGTGACTAGCACGACAGGAAAAAGTAAACACATCTCTGATCCACACCAATGAAGAGCATCATCCACAGTACCTCTCTTGGGCAAGCAGAGGATATATATCATAGTGCCATAGCTAATTCAGTGCTAAATTTGAGCAATCCGAAGTCAATAAAAGATGAGCTTCTATATCTTAAGGAGTTTCTGTCCAAGTTAAAGTTTCAATATTTGGAGCAAGAAACAAGGGATAAGTTTCTCCGGCTTCTACTAATAGGCGAAGAGGAACATGTTACTCAAGAAGAAGTAAATACACTCACAGAAAGCAACTTGAATGTAAAGTCGCAACTCAAGAAGCTCAAGAATGAACTCCATCAGCTAATAGACCAGAGCACCAACACTGCGGAGGAAGTCATATCTTTGCGTAAAGCATTTGACGCTCAAGAGGATGAGTTAAATGCTGATATTCTTGAGGCCCAAAAGTTGCAAAGTGAGTTGGACGCAATTTTGGATGCCCCAGAGAATGAGAATTACAAGACATTATTCAACCTAAACAAAATGATAGACTCAGACGACTTGAGTCTAGAAGAAGCCATCCAGATAGCGCAGAATGCTTATGACAAAGACGTGACATCATTGGCGATCTTGGAGGACGAGGAGTCAAAAGCGGAAGCAGCTCTTAAGGCCAGAAAAGCATTGCTCTCAGAACTGCTAGAACGTCTTCTGAACCTCAAAGTGCAAGTGGAGAAGTCACAACAAGCATCTGACCAAGAAAAGGAGCCAGAACAAGTGTATGCACAGTGGATACGAGGGATTAACAGCTTGCTCAGAAAATTCATAAATACAGAGGTTGAGCTCTCTGACCACGATGGCTACCACACACTTTCATTCAACGGGCAGAGCATCGTCTTAGACTCCACGCTTAGTATTGTGGCCTATGAAAACTCCAATTTGTCCAAAAGATCCGTCGAATTTATAAACTCCGCTTCGGGCGATATGAAGTTCTGGAAGCTACTGCGCCTACTAAGCGTCATGGTTTTAGAGTGACGATGTAATGCACCTGGCATGTCATGTGTCGAAGCTGGAGCCGCGGCTCTCGCGTTCGCCTTGTAGCGCGCGGTTCAATAGTGTACTCTGACTCCGCATTAACCTTTAAAGTACATACTTCGACCTAGATGCAATCTCTGGTGCTTACCCCCAGCACAAACCCCAGAGCAGAGTCATCCAAAAGGGTACCGGAGCAAGCAGCACTTCTCAGTAATATCATTGATATAGTCGAGAAAGAATACAGGAAGGGAAATCTGACCATCACCGAGGAGAAGTACGCAGCTTTCTTGAAATTGCAAGACCTACAGAAAGAGAGGCGTATCGAATCTAAAACAATCCCTATTGACCCTCATCCATCGCTATATTACAAATTTAATCTCCCTTCCAAACAGCAAAAACCTCCGGAAGTAAGCCTGCTGCGGAAGATTAAGAAACCCTGGACTTTCAAACGTGTTGAGGCCCAGCTTATATCAGTCTTGGAAACGATTGCAAATATCTTGGATAACCTTCATCTCCTTCTGAGAATGCCGGTGTTTCCCAAGTTCCTCGCCAGGCTTCTAAAAAACACAAATCAGATCTGGGTGCTCATTTTAATATTTTTGATAAGAAAGACAATCTCACAACTTTTAAATGTGAGACGAAAGGAAGCAAAGGTACAGGCCGAGTTGGCCATCTTGCGGTCCAGCGCAAACTATAAGCTAGTCGAGAATGATACAGCTTCAAGCAATGAAAACATCTTCCGCAAGTATGAGAAGATCATCAAGGACCTCTCCTTCGACAAGATGATGTTAAAGATAGAATTAGTGGGTAATTTCTTGGACTTGACCTTCAACGCCATCGAGCTAAAGAACTGGCCCGTTCCCGATTGGTTCATGAGCCTGCTTAACATGGCAAGTATGGCAATGACTATCTACAGAATGAACAAGGATGACGAGTATCTTGACGACGATATCTCCGAGGACTTAATTTGATTGCTAAGACTAGTCCAATTATATTACAAAACATAAAGGGAGACAGAAAAACCCTCATGTCACACCCAGTGCATGTAGTTGCCAATTATGCTCTTGGCATTGTATTCAGCGTGAAGTGCGCGGAAGCCAATACTAAACGTGCCCTAGTACAACTTCCCAGTCCACATGTCCATCTCAGCAACCTTGCAGGCCAGACTAGAGCAGCTTGCTGAGGTTGATAGCCGACTTCTTCGCAGATTCGGAAACATATCGCCCGAGCAAATCGTCGATGATCCTGCCTTTAAAATCGAGCTGTCCGTTGCTGACCGTGATTTACGAGACCTTTCCATATACCAACTTCACGCCAAACACAAGGTGAACACTGAGCTTCATAGCCAATTAGAAGAGCTCAAAGCCCTCAAGAACCTCCATCATGAGATCGACGTGTCGCTTGAAGACATCAAGAATGCCCCCAGCCTCAGCGATGTACTGGTGCTTGAATCAACAATTGAACGGCTACAGCCAACACTCGATCGCTTGAGGCTCTTCGACAGCAAAGTCCTCGAAGCTTCCAACAAGAATTTGGCCATAACGTTTTCTCTCAAAGAAGAGAGCAACAACTTCAAGCTGAGATTCGTGTCTATTCTCACTGACATATTGAGTTCCTTTGTGCCAACGCCCTCGGAGACTGTGTTCACCCTTATTGGGCCATCTACGGCAGATGATTCAACTGTAAGTCTTGGAAAATTTTACTCTATATGCCGAGACTTCGAGGTTTATGCCTCAGTATCCGACATAACCAATGAAATCGATACTATTAGGTCCACCTGGGAAACAGACGTTCTTGAGCCCTTGATATCTGGGACCAGCTTTCTCGCTCTTGAAACCAATGGTGCTGCTATATCGATACATAAAAGAGAGAAAAGTAACTCGCAGGTGTTCTTATTTGGGGATTATTTCAGGTCTTTAAATGACTTCGTGTCTTTTATCAGTGCAACCAAGATTCAATCTTTCAAAAACTTTTACTCCATGAAAATTTCCAATAACTTAGTGGATGTCATATCTGAAAATATCGAAGATTACATGCTGGATGAAGCCACCTTGAATGAGGAGTTGATGCGCACTTTGAAGCATTTCACGGATTCTGGATGGAAAATGCCCATCAGGAATGTCCTTGTGTCTAGCGAAAACATCAGAGACAATTTGCATCAATTGTACATGAACTGGACAACCAATAAATACCTCGAGGTGCTTCGGTCCCTTTTCAACAATGAGAGCTTTGATAAAGACCTCGAACACTCAATCGCCGTGGAACAAGAGTTCCAATTTTTTGTGAAAGAAGAGAATAAAGAAGTACCTGCTGCTAATAGCGCCTCTCGTGTTTCGGGATCAATGGAAGAAAAAAGTGAAGTATCCGAGGAGCTTGACTGGGACCAAGAGTGGGGTTCCGACATCGATGAGACTCCAGAATCCAAGCGCAATTCCTTTGCTAGCGATAAGTGGAGCGACAAATGGAGCGACAAGTGGGATGATGACTGGGGTAATGAAGACTCTTTCAAAGATGACTCTGATGAAGATTGGGAAGAGCCAAAGCCCAAGCTCCAGACCATTGCTGAAGAGAAGCAGTCAGTTCCTAAATCGCCTACCCCAAACCTAACATCTGATGGTCAAAAAGAACAACATCAAACGGTCACTATTTACCAAAGCCCAGTTTCACAAAAAATATCTGCAATTCTAGAAGAGTTCAGCAAAGTCACCAACGGTGCAGATGACCAAATTCTTTTGGATGCTGTTTTCTCATTGGCACTAGTTTCTTATCCTCCAGTTTCTGAGCTGTTACTATTCTTGAACGATCTAAGAGCTATTGCCACAAGAAATGATTACTTGAAGAATCTTGCGACTCTAGAATGGAGTCACTTCTGTCAAGGTCTTTTGGATGACTCATTGGAGTTAGTGTCCCGTGTCGACTTCAGCAATAGTGAAGACAGCGATGATTCAGAGGTCTACATTCAAGACATTCGTGGCATTATTGACAAACTTTTTGCTAAAAAATTGAAAGACACTAACTTCATCGAGTTTCGGACGCTTCTCTTTCAGTTGTTTGACTTAATAAACAACCTGGTCATCGACATCATTGTGGGAAGTGAGGAGATCACCGAGTATCAATCCGAAAAAATCACAAGATATTTGGAGAGTTTGCAGTTGATAGAAGAAGAGTCGCTCATTCAGGTGCATGAAAAGCCAAGTGCCTTGTCAACCACAGATAAAATTATCCAAGCCAAGCTTCTCATAAACAATCGCTTAAAGTCAATTATGGACTATTTTTATCAAGGTGAGCTCTTTGAGTTTTCCACAGATGAGTTGACTGCAGTTATCAAAGCCATCTTCGTCCCAAGCGAGCTCAGAGAAAATTGTATACGGGAGATCATTGATATAAGAAGCGCCTAAGAAATGTGGATTCACTTCAATTAAGTCAGCGTATATTGGTCAATTTTATGCGTAATTTTGTGACTATGAAATGGTCTTGCCCTCGTTGATCTTTTTCCCGGTCTTCGAAATGGCATTGTAAACAGTATCGTAGTCAACGGTGTCAGCAGTGGTGACGTTAACAATTTGCGTAGGTAAATCCACCTTGGTGTCGGTGACGCCTTCCAATCTGCCTAAAGCTTTCAGCACGGCATTGCTGCATCCTGAGCAAGACATTGTCACATTGAATTCGTAGTTGTGGGGCATTTTGAGATGAGTATTGATTTCTAAGAAAGTGTCGAGACAAGAGCGATCGGACCCGGCAGGTTGTGCGTTGTGGCAAATCGCGCAAGCCATAGTTCCCTGTGTCGTCTTTCAAGATGAAAGCTTGATAAATTCGAAAAATAGGGGCTGGTGATTTATTTCAAGCTACGAAACCTCGATGTGATTGAATGTTTGAACTTGATCTTTCACGCCAAACATCTGTCAGTTTCCTATTTAAACTTTTATGATTGAGCCTAAGGACTCGCATTGTGCATTTAGATAAGCAGTGTCAGATCTGAGTTAAAGTGAACTTTATCGCTGCAAGTTTAAAACATTTAAATTATTGAAGCCAGATTTTCAGTTGATAGATTGGAAGTATTGAAATTGATTTGGGACTCTTGAAAATAGGAGAATCTACCAGAAAAATGCACTTTTATTTGGAACCGAGATCTCGATCAGATAGTTCCTGTCTATTGACCCTGTCCCTTTATCGCATTGTTAAGCTAATCAGGGATGTTGCGAAGCCTACCAACCAATCTACTACTACACACCTATTATAAACGTTCAGACTTCCACGTTCCGCTCCCTGCTAATATGTTCGGAATTTTTGGTTTGTTGAAGTACGTAACTACTTTTCGTTATTCTCCTTTCTACCTGTGTTCTTGTGTACCCCACAAATACGGGGCCTCTGCGTCAGTGCCAGTTACTAACTTGTTAGCTTAATTGCTGCCACATTGTATCCTATACTTGCTTCTTACAAAGCTTATGACAACTATTCTCGTCTTGCTACTCAAACAGGTGCCACTACTGTGAATTTAGGGGGTGTTTCCATTCCTTTGGGGACTATGTTTAAGAAAGCGACACTGTCCGAGCAGAACATCGAGGAAGACACCTTGAATTATCGCTTGCTACATTTGCAGATGTGGTTGGTTTACTGGATTGTTCATGCATGCTTGATGCTTACTGAAAACTTGTTACTTCTCAAACTGTTGCCGTTATACTCGACCTTCAAACTAGTGCTTTCCCTCTGGCTTGTTGCACCCATTATTATCAGTGAGACCAGAACAAACGCATCGAAAGTATTATCCTTCCAGGACTTGCAACATGAATGGGCTGTATTTTCTAATCTGGGATGCGGTATGATTTATTTCATATACTTGAAGCCTTTCTTCGATGATCACATTCAAATGATAGACAACTTGAAGCTCGATTCCATATTATCTATGGTAAGTGGGAGCCTTGTCATGCCCTTGTCACAAACACTTGCTTCACAAGTGTTCCGCCTAGTCTCTCTTAATGCTCTCGAGACCCGTCGTGATAGATCCAGCGATTATATATCCCATTTTGCCTCGTTCTTCTCACCTCAGGAGCCCAGACAAGAGACTTCCTCTCCTGTTGACGAATTGGTTATTTCAGAATACGACATGGTGTCAAAAAGTGATGGCGACATGAATGAAGGAGTCAAAAACCGTCAATCAAAGAGTGGGTCGGATTCTAAAGTTAAAAACGGGTCGGGGCCTATGACAAGTAGTATGGATCTGCATCCCGTGGCAGAGGCAAAGTCCAGCTGGTTCTGGTAATTTGCCTTGCGGAACACAATTTTACTTGGAATTGTTGACCATAAGTGCGTATTGTGATTTTCTTTCTATGTATGTTCATTCAGAAAACGTAAATTCTTCTGTATCGTCAAACCATTCACTGAAAAGTATTTTATGAGTAAAATACACATTCTCAACCATCATTGAATGAGAGCCCGCGTCTCTAGTTTATTATTTACATGTTGATGTCGCTGAGTCTAAAGGTTTAAAGACTTGGCAACAGCCTCCCTATCGGCCTTGAGCTCTTCTAGCTCATTGCGCTTAACACTGGCTGCACCCAAAACTCTTTTCAATTTTTTGCTGACAAACGTGTTTGGCAACTGTGGTTTTTTGTACAAGCCCTCGAACGAGTCATTAGGCTTGTGTGTGTCAGACCCTTGAGCCGTTGTCATTTTCATAGCCTCAATTTGATCCTTCTTCAACCGTTGTGACCTTTCCACAACATCTGCAGGAAGTTCAGGCCAAATGAAAGGCTCCTCCATATCTATAGTCATTTTCTTGTATTGCGGCATGCGATAACGGGCATGATCTTGGAGACCTCTGGTGAACTTTGCATGTAACAATTGAACCGTCACGTTCAATGCCCTCAATCCGTAAACGTGCCATAAGTAGTCTCTCAAATCCATCTTATTAAAATTTCTGGGCACAAGGAATTTGGCTTGGTATGGCGTATGCTTTGCATTGGGTCTCAACAAACACACACGGGCTTTTGGCAAATAAACCTTCTTCTCACCTACTTTGAAATGTGGAAGCCCCATTGCAACTTCTTCCCTGTATTTTTCCAAATTCCTTCTTGCAATAGCATCACTCCTCGACTTGAATTTTATTGGAACTGGCTTTCCGGCGTCTAGGTACTTCTGTTTGATGGACTCGGCAGGAAGAACTTCTTCTTTCACTGTCAGCGAAAGAAGCGGATCCCTTTCTTTTCTGAAACCAAATCTTGGCTTGGTGAGGGCAACATCGGCCACATTAACCTTGGGATAAGCCTTATGCCGTGCTTTAAAATGAAGGGATCTGGAGGTGAAAGCCTGAAGGCCAGATTTGATACCCTGGATCATGGGAAATGTTGTGTGACTTTAATGCAAATGAAGGAAGTTATTGGGTTTATGATATGGATCACGGAATCTTAATGAAGAATTAGGACTATCCCTCAAGTAAACAAGACCGGGTTCGAGGGTTTCGGTACTGTGGACTCGGACGTTGCGAGTGTAAACCATGTAGCGGAAAAAATTTTTGTCACGTTCGCGGGCGTGTCGCGCACACAAAAGTCTCGCATTCAAGTTGAAATACACCATTTATTTTGAAACTTCAGGCTGTCAGTTTCTTGATTCTATAGTCGGTATCCATCAATCAACCCAGATGTCTCAGGATCAACCATACGACGACCCTTATTCCTACGATGAAGGTGAGTCCAACAGTATCACCCCTGAAGACTGTTGGACGGTTATTTCGTCGTTCTTTCAAGAAAAGGGTTTAGTCTCTCAACAATTGGACTCCTTCGACGAATTCATTGAATCCACGATTCAGGAGTTGGTATGGGAAGACTCTCATTTGATTCTAGATCAACCTGCCCAGCACACGTCAGAGGACCAATACGAAAATAAGCGTTTTGAGATCACGTTCGGCAAAATTTACATCTCGAAACCAACTCAAACGGAAGGCGATGGTACCACACATCCTATGTTTCCACAAGAAGCTCGTTTGCGTAACTTGACATACTCTTCTCCATTATACGTTGACATGACCAAGAAGAAATTCCTTTCTGATGATAGAATTAAAAGAGGAACTGAACTCGATTGGGTCGAGGAGAAAGTCGATGGCGAGGAGGCGCAGTCCAAGGTGTTTTTGGGCAAGGTTCCTATCATGTTGAGGTCCAAGTTCTGCATGTTGCGTGACTTGGGAGAGCATGAGTTCTACGAATTGAAGGAATGTCCCTACGATATGGGTGGTTACTTTGTCATCAATGGTTCTGAGAAAGTTTTGATTGCTCAAGAGAGAAGTGCCGCTAATATTGTACAAGTTTTCAAGAAATCCGGTGTTTCCCCAATCTCCCATGTTGCGGAAATCCGTTCCGCCCTCGAAAAGGGCTCCCGTTTAATCTCATCTATGCAGATAAAACTATACGGAAGAGACGACAAGGGTGCAACAGGAAGAACAATCAAGGCAACCTTGCCTTACATCAAGGAGGACATACCTATTGTGATTGTTTTCAGAGCTTTGGGTGTTGTGCCTGATGGTGATATCTTAGAACATATTTGTTACGATGCAAATGATTGGCAAATGTTGGAAATGTTGAAGCCTTGTGTTGAAGAGGGTTTTGTTATTCAGGAAAGAGAGGTTGCCCTTGATTTTATCGGAAGAAGAGGTGTCTTGGGTATAAGGAGAGAAAAGCGTATCCAATACGCAAAGGACATTTTGCAAAAAGAATTATTGCCCAACATTACTCAAGAAGCTGGGTTTGAGTCCAGAAAAGCTTTCTTTTTGGGATACATGGTCAACAGACTATTGTTGTGTGCTTTAGAGAGAAAAGAGCCAGACGACAGAGACCACTTCGGAAAGAAAAGATTGGATCTTGCAGGACCTTTATTGGCTTCCTTATTCCGCATTTTATTCAAAAAATTGACTAGAGACATCTATAACTATATGCAAAGATGTGTTGAAAATGACAAGGAGTTTAATCTTACCTTGGCTGTGAAGTCTCAAACTGTCACTGATGGTTTACGTTATTCATTGGCTACTGGTAACTGGGGTGAACAAAGGAAGGCCATGAGTGCCCGCGCAGGTGTTTCACAAGTTTTGAACCGTTATACCTATTCCTCCACATTATCTCACTTGAGAAGAACGAATACCCCTATCGGTCGTGATGGTAAGATTGCAAAGCCTAGACAATTGCACAATACCCATTGGGGTCTTGTTTGTCCGGCTGAAACTCCAGAAGGTCAAGCCTGTGGTTTGGTGAAGAACTTGTCCTTGATGACTTGTATATCTGTGGGTACAGCCTCGGAACCTATCTTATACTTCTTGGAGGAATGGGGTATGGAACCATTGGAAGACTACGTGCCATCAAATGCTCCAGACTGCACCAGGGTCTTTGTGAATGGTGTCTGGGTAGGAACTCACAGAGAGCCTGCGCAACTTGTGGATACCATGAGAAGATTGAGAAGAAAGGGAGATATCTCTCCAGAAGTCTCCATCATCAGAGATATAAGAGAGATGGAATTCAAGATCTTCACAGATGCCGGACGTGTCTACCGTCCGTTGTTTATCGTTGACGATGATCCAGATTCAGAGACAAAGGGTGACTTGATGTTGCAAAAGGAACACGTTCACAACTTGTTAAATTCTGAGTATGATGAATTTGACATGGATTCAGAAAATAACGGATACACCTGGTCGTCTTTAGTTAGCGATGGTGTTGTTGAATATGTTGATGCCGAAGAAGAAGAAACTATTATGATTGCCATGACGCCTGAAGATTTGGAAGCATCGAAGAGCACTCTATCTGAGTCGCAGCAAGTCGATTTGCAAATGGAGGAGCAGGAGGTTGATCCAGCCAAAAGAATCAAGCCAACATACACCTCGTCTACCCACACATTTACGCATTGTGAGATTCATCCCTCAATGATTTTGGGTGTTGCAGCCTCTATCATTCCTTTCCCAGATCACAACCAATCTCCACGTAACACATACCAGTCGGCTATGGGTAAGCAAGCTATGGGTGTGTTTTTGACCAACTATGCTGTCAGAATGGACACGATGGCAAACATCTTATATTATCCTCAGAAACCTTTAGCAACAACAAGAGCGATGGAGCATTTGAAGTTCCGTGAGTTGCCCGCTGGTCAAAATGCCGTTGTTGCAATTGCTTGTTATTCGGGTTACAACCAAGAAGATTCTATGATTATGAACCAGTCGTCTATTGACAGAGGTTTGTTCAGGTCGTTGTTTTTCAGATCATACATGGATTTGGAGAAGAGACAGGGAATGAAGGCTTTAGAGACATTCGAGAAACCAACCAGAGCTGATACATTAAGATTGAAGCACGGCACCTACGAGAAGTTGGATGAGGATGGATTGATCGCTCCCGGGGTGAGAGTCAGTGGTGAAGATATCATCATTGGTAAAACCACACCAATTCCGCCTGACACCGAAGAGTTAGGACAAAGAACACATTACCACACCAAGCGAGATGCTTCCACGCCATTGAGAAGTACAGAGTCTGGTATTGTTGATCAAGTTTTGCTCACGACAAACGGAGATGGTGCTAAATTTGTCAAAGTTAGAATGAGAACGACGAAGATTCCCCAGATTGGTGATAAGTTTGCGTCCAGACATGGTCAAAAGGGTACGATTGGTGTCACATACAGACACGAAGATATGCCATTCAGTTCGCAAGGTATTGTGCCAGATTTAATCATAAATCCTCACGCTATTCCATCCAGAATGACAGTCGCTCACTTGATTGAGTGTTTGTTATCGAAGGTCTCGTCTTTGTCCGGTTTGGAAGGTGATGCCTCGCCCTTTACTGACGTCACGGCCGAAGCCGTTTCCAAGCTCTTGAGAGAACATGGATACCAATCCAGAGGGTTTGAAGTCATGTACAATGGTCACACTGGTAAGAAATTGATGGCCCAAGTTTTCTTTGGACCAACATACTACCAAAGATTGAGACACATGGTGGATGACAAGATTCACGCCAGAGCAAGAGGCCCTGTCCAGGTTTTGACTAGACAACCCGTGGAAGGTAGATCTAGAGATGGTGGATTGCGTTTCGGAGAGATGGAGCGTGATTGTATGATTGCCCATGGTGCCGCCGGCTTCCTTAAAGAGAGGCTTATGGAGGCATCTGATGCATTCAGAGTGCACGTGTGTGGAATATGTGGTTTGATGTCGGTGATTGCCAACTTGAAGAAGAACCAATTCGAGTGCAGATCGTGCAAAAACAAGACCAACATATACCAAATCCACATTCCATATGCGGCTAAATTGTTGTTCCAGGAGTTGATGGCCATGAACATCTCTCCTAGATTATACACGGAGAGATCAGGAATTAGCGTCCGTGTTTAAAGACTTGTACGATACAGAGTCATGAAAAGATAAAATCTAAGTTGTGAAAGGCGTTCATCTGTAATTTAATCAAAACACTTTTGAAGATCAATTTGCGAATACAGTACATCACCTATAAGTCGTCGGATCGTACAATCATTTCAAATATAATACACCACTCACCTACAAGATGTCCGATCATACAATCGATTTCAAATATATACACGTCAATCATTGCAAAAACTTGGCACGGAGCTCGGCCGTCTTTGCGGTCTTTCTTTCCAACTGTTGAATCTTAGCTTGCACTTCTGGAGTCTCGTCGGCGAAAGCAATCAAGTTCTCCTTATATGGGTGGTTGTCGCCATCGTAAACCTTGAGTCTGGCTATTCTGTCAAGCCTGAGTTTATTCTTAGGCATCATTCCCTTGACCGCCCGAATAAGAACCTCGCCGTAACCTTTATTGGCTATCATAGACTCCATGGGAATCAACTTCAAGGAACCGGGACGAGTGGTGTGGGACCAGTATGTTTTATCCTTCAACTTACTTCCAGTGATCTTTAAGTGAGAGCAGTTTGTGACCACCACATAGTCGCCGTTGTCCCTGTTTGGGGCAAATGTTGGCTTGTGCTTACCTTGTAGGGTCAAAGCTATGCTTGCAGCCAAGCGGCCCAACGTCCTTTGGTCAGCAGCAACATCCACATGATGCCATGCTCGCGTCAACGCAGAGGCGGCACTTCCAATTCTTTGCGACATGGCGGTTCTATCTGGAAGGTTAGTGTTCTAGCTGGGACTGAAGATGGGTTAGCCTGAGAATTTTGAGAGTTTTGTACTGGATGCAGGCGCGAAAAGGCTCGAGTATGGGCGGACAAAACTCGCAGTGAAAAAATCGAGCATAGTGTGCACCCGTACCTCTACGAAAACACACTGTCAACGGATTCTCACCTGACAAAAACGTTGGACACCGGGAGTCACACATCAAGAACACGCATACTCTACGTGGGCCCTTCATATCCGTTCACTTCTCGCTTCCTATCGGTACTCTCCATCGGCAGAAAAATACTGAAAGTGCTGCATCTTTAAAGTCAAACAATTAGATCCCATCATATCCGGCAGATATTCTTTCCATTGAGCACTTTTAAGAACTAAAAAAATACCCAACCCAAACAATGTTTTTCCTTAAGGATTTGTCGTTGAATTTAACGCTCCATCCTTCATACTTTGGTCCCCAGATGGACCAGTTCTTAAGGGACAAATTACTCAGTGATGTTGAAGGAACATGTACCGGTCAGTTTGGCTACATTGTGTGTGTGTTAGATTGCATGAATATTGATGTTGGCCGCGGAAGAATCATCCCTGGAAGTGGAATGGCAGAGTTTGAGGTCAAGTACAGAGCTGTTGTGTGGAAACCATTCAAAGGGGAGGTTGTGGATGCTGTTGTCACCACCGTCAACAAAATGGGCTTTTTCGCCGATGTAGGGCCATTATCCGTCTTTGTCAGTACTCACTTGATTTCTTCGGATATGAAATTTAATCCGTCTGCAAACCCGCCTGCTTACGTGAGTCCTGATGAGACCATAGAAAAGGGCTCCCGTGTCAGATTGAAAATTGTTGGAACGAGAACCGACGTTAACGAAATTTACGCCATTGGAAGTATAAAGGAAGATTACTTGGGCCCAAGTCCGATGTGATCTCTCCTAAGCAACGTTTAATCCTCATGTATAATAGGTTCGAAATACAGGACATAAAGACTACTTTAATATCATTCAATTCGTAATTACTGATTAAGTCGTTGATGGTCACATTATTCATCCATCAGACCATCAATCGACAATCATGAGTCAAACAGACAACAATCAATCAAGCTCTATGATGTCGCTAGAGTTGATTTCATGAACATTGAATTTCTCATGCCGGCTGGAGCGCTTGCTGTATCCTGGTTGCTCATCAATGCTTCTCTTTCTATTAGCCGGTGTCTGTAACAGCATATCTTGAATGTGGCCGTCCAACGAGATCGCAGTACTATTTTGAATAGTATCATCATGTGAAGACAAATTATTCTCACTTATTGGATCACTCCGTGGCTCTACTGAAGACAAAGCGTTGGAGGCGATTTCAATCCCGAGTAATCCTTTAAGCATGGTTTGCGGTTTGTCAGTCAGCACTCTTTGAGTAGCGGTCATTTCTGGACCCTCTCCGGTGCTGTTGGCACGCTGCGATGATTTTTCCACTACTTCTCTTGTTAAGTTGGAGTCATTGTTAGTATGTTGGTGGCGACTAACGGATGGCAATGACATTGAAGAAGTACTGGCACGTCCCAAGTAGTCGTGCATAGCATCTGATTTGGATATCGTAGGATCACTGGCACGCTGAGCTAGATTATCCGGCCGTTCCATGGTGGGAGTGGCAGGGCTGATCGCACCTTCTTGTGGTTCATTCCCTGGATGTTGGCGCTGATTCAAAAACTCAAAAGCAGTATTCTTCGCAATACTCGATGCCAGACGAGCTGGAGGCAGAGCTCTGATAGTGCTTCGCATATTGTTAGCCATGGCCTGGTTGTATGCGTTGATCATATTGGATGACATTGCAATGAGCTGCAGGTAAGGAATGGGTGGTCGCCTGTTCATAGGGTTGCCCTGGTAGTGACTACTATTGAACGATGCACTCCTTGCAAAAGCATGAGGAGTTCGGGTCACATGAACATTATGATTCTCGGGAAGACCATACATTTGATGCCAAGAAGCATCATGCTGCTCACGAAATGGAACATTCTCATTTTGTTTAAAATGTTGTGGGTTGTTTTGCGGAGGAGCGTCCTGGAAATTGCGGTAAGCTTGACTCATGCGGGCCTCGTATTTAGATCGGGCCTGACTTCTCTCTTCTCCGTGATGGGAATTTCCAATGAACGAGGAATTTGGATTCCTTGGAGTATAAGGTTTGAAGTTGGAGCCGGGGCTATGAATCTGTTGAGCAGAGCCAATTCCATAGATTGATGAGTAATACGATGGAATGTTTTGATTGTTGACACGAGGAGGCCCACATCTTGAATCGAACGACTGATTACCTTCTGGGTGCACATAAACATTTTCAACTGCTCCATTAGCAAAGGGCATAGCTTGCTCAGAGGGCAGGGCACTCGTGCCTGAAGGAGTCAGGAACGAATGTTTCAACAAATCTATTCTGGCCAGACTAATGGTGGATTGGTGTTGTGCGTCCTGTAGACTCTGTGTCTTATAGGTGAGGTTGGAAGCAGATTCAGAGTTGATGGACGAAAGTGGATTCGGAGCCACAGCTGTTGTGGGACTGATAGACAAGGATGGGGAAGCTGATCTAGATATTTGATCATGAATCGTGGAGATGATCGAATTGCCGTTTAAAGGAGGTGTAGGAAGCTTCCTCATGCGCACCTCGCCTTGCTGAAGCTCGTTTTTCAGTGTATTTTGCCTAATCTCTGTCTCGAACTTTTCACCTTTCTCAAGGGCTTGTGTTGAAGGTGTTGAACCATTATTCCGCTCCAGATTTGGAACAGGCCTCAGTGACAGGGTGTTCAGCGCTTCATTGTGCGTGACCTCGGTTCTCTCGCAAAATGCCTCATTCCGTATCACAGGGGTAGTGGAAGATCCCAGTGTGATATTATCGGTGTTTCTTTTTTCCCCATTAGAATCTTCAGATGATTCTATCAGTCTCAGGACATCAGCATTGAGGTCTTTATCTGTTCTTTTAGTGAGAGTATGTTGCTTAAACGATGCAGGAATGTCATTCACTACCTCCATGTACCCAGTTGAATCCGGAAATGGCGTTAGGTCACTGCTATTATTTGTACATGGAGTTTCCGGTCTGCTTCCCGTGCGAGAATCTGCTGTAGCCACCGCATCGATCTTGGGCCGGGTAGCCCTTCTATAAGTTGCCAAGACACGATCATCGTCGGAATCTTGATTTGATTCCATGATGCCAGTGGTTACATCATCATTTGATCCACTTTGATCCACTATGTTTCTCGCCGTCCTGGCCTCCTCGTGAGAATGTGTAATGTTTTGAAGTGCTGTAGCTGTCGACACTTCCAAGGTCTGTGTTTTCGGTAGTCCTGAGTCGCTCAGAATTGATGCTGGACTTTCAGGAGCCCGGGTCGTGGAAACATTATCTTGAACAACGGGAGGTGAAAATAGAACCCTTGAGTTCAGTGTGCTATCATTTGTTTCCTCAAAACCCGTGTCAGTTTGATGATGTATGGCTGCAGGTTCTGTATCTTCGTCGCTATCACTATCCAACGATATTACTTCGATGTTTTCCTCCACGTTCACTTCATTGGAGTTTGAAGTGGGTTCTTCGGAATCTTGCTTTGATATTTCAGGCTTCATTTCATCTTCTGAAGCTATTTTCCACGACCCGTCTGCTTCTAGCTTCACAGTATCGACTTCTTCAGGAACTGAGTCCAATATGTCTTTGATGTAATCGGAAACACAAAGCAGATCCTCACTAATAGTGTTGGAACACACAGGACACTGCCATGCTGGAATACGCTGCTGCATAGTCAAAAATGAGATGCCGTCGAAGCACTGAATGTGGTCACACTCAACACTTGTAAAGGGGTACTTTATCCGGGCATAAGTTATAGGGCAGCGCAACGAAAGAGACGCGGTAGCAACTTGTATATCATCATCATCGGCAGCCTCAGTTTCCTGTTTTATTTTCTGTTTTGTGTGAATTGCGGATATATGTGGCCTTGCATTGATTCTTTCCACGATAGAAGACGGTTGAAATTCCTCCACGATATGAGGATAAAGAATATATTTTTCGGCCGCATCTGAGTAAACGATACGAACATGAGAAGGTTTGGAATCTCGGGTAATATATGGAGTAATATCAGCCGGTCGTGCTGTTCCAGCCTTGCCCTTTATGCCTCTGAGAAATTGCTTCGTTAAAACGCCGTCAACGTATATTTCAATAGGGGGGAATTGGATCTTCGCATTGGACAGCTCAGGAGTAGATTCCACGCTACTGAAAATGTATAGCCGCATGTGTTTGCTGCTGTTGAGCAATTGCAACTCACTGGACAGTAGTCGGATGGTGAACTGCTTTGCAAACCTGCCCTTACTGGCACGTAGAACTTGGGCTGGGCCCACTGCAGACCTTATATTGTAAAGAAGCGTGCTGCGGAACAAAAGCATGGGTCCATTGTAAGTGTCCTCGATAGGGACTTGTGCGCTGTTGTATCCCGTGACACGATACTGCGAGTTATCCGCGGGGACCAGACGGGACACTATCGGTCTGCTTGTATCCGTGGCTTGTCTGAACTGTTGCATCAGATTTGAAACCCCTTGCTGGTTAACAATCCCCTGGCGCATCGATTGCACTAAGTGCAAAAATGAAGGAATAGTGTCGTTGTTTAGAAGCTTCATCACAAGTAGATCTATGGCCAAAAGCTCGGCCCCGTTTTCCGCTAATTGATTCGACTGGATAAAATGTAGGACACGATCATAAAGATCCTTTTTTCTTTTGGCCGCAGGGCTCAAACCTAGTGACCTGCAAAGACCCTTGAGCTGTGGTACTTTGAGTTGTCTTATATTATGTAGCAATGTCAGTCCATTTCCAGAGCCACTGTGAGGTAGTGACGATGATGTCCCTTGAACATCACTCATGGCTATAAGTTACGATGTATCTTCCGCCAGGTAAGGAGCCCGTATGGATGTCTATGAACACAGTGACAAGTAATAGGATTGAGTATGAGATATTATTTTTCTGAGCGATGTATCTGAGACAAACACAGCATTGTATGCAGGTTAATCAGATCTTGCTGAAACCTCGATAACGTAAATTGGGTTGAGCTGTCTGTTTCAAGTATTCGTTATGTTGCTTATTATTGTTACTTTCTATCAATTACATTCTTTCGACAGGGGTCAAGCCTAAAAGGACCATACCGTTGTACAAGGTTTGCTTGGCAGCGGCGTATAATGCCAATCTAGCAGTAGCCAACTCCTCCTCCTGGCCGGCGACCCACAAGATATCATAGCATGAAGACACAAGATGGGTTAAGTTGAAAAGGTAAGTCACCACGGTACATGGCTCGCTTGTCTTGTAAGCTTTCTTGATGATATCAGGGTACTGAGCCAACGTTCTGAGCAAGTCCAAAGCGGCAGGTTCGGTCAACAAGTCGAAGTTGGCATTAAGCAATTTCTCCTCAGCAATGTTTGCCTTTCTTTGAACAGAGCTCAAACGAGAGTGTGCGTATTGCAAGTAGGGACCAGTGTCACCCTCAAAAGAAAGCATTCTGTCCCACTTGAACTCGTAGTTGTTGATACGTTTCGATTGCATATCTTGAATCATGACGGCCGAGATACCAATCAAGTCAGCCACTTTTTCGGGGTTCTCGATTTGAGCGTACTTGGCTTCGTTCTTCTTCATAACCTCGTGCATCTTGTCTCTGGTCTCCTCCAAAATCGTATCCAAGAACACAACAGTTCCCTTTCTGGTGGACATACCTTGAACCATACCGAAGTTGATGTGCTCAAGAGTCTTGGCCCATGGGTATCCAAGTTGTTTCAAGATTTCAAAGAACTGCAGGAAGTGTAAGTCTTGTTGAGAAGCTGCAACGTATACCATCTTGTCGAAGTGGTATTCCTCGTAACGCTTGTTGGCCTCACCCACATCTCTGGTCAAGTACAAAGATGTACCATCAGATTTCTGGACAAGCGTCTTGCCCAACTTCTTGTTGAACTTGGTCAAGTCAATCAACTTGGCTCCTCTATCTTCATGGACCAATCCCGTGCTTGTCATCATTTCCATGGCCTTTTGTATTCTCTCCTGCGACACTTGAGACTCTCCAGAGTATGAGTCATACTCGATGTTAAGTCTAGCATACGTCCCAATGTACTTGGCGATGGAGAATTCCCTGAATCTCTTCCACAATGCAAGTGCCTCCTCGTCCCCAGCCTCCATTCTTTGGAAGTATTGCTTGGCCTCGTCGTTGGTTCCACCACTGATGTCACCCTCCTCAGTAATGTCCTGGTTGATTTTAACATAGACTTCGAACAAGTGGTTGATTGGGTCGTTGAGCAATTTTTCTTCTGTTCCGTATCTCTTGAAGCCGACTGCCAACAAACCGAATTGTTTACCCCAGTCACCCAAGTAGTTGATTCTTTCGACATCCCAGCCAGTCTTCTCGTACAAGTTAGCCAAAAATCCACCAATAATAGTGGATCTCAAGTGACCGGCATGGAAAGGCTTGGCGATGTTAGGGGAGGAAAATTCAATGATGGCCTTCTTTCCAGAGTACAAAGGCACGAAACCGTATTCTGTCTTTCTAGTAAGAATGTCCTTAACAACCAAGTTGTAAAGGGTCTTTCTGTCAAAGAAAAACTGCAAAAATTGACCCTCAGCTCTGACCTCGGACAAGTAGCCACCCTTGACAAAGGCCTCGGATAACTCAGTGGCCTTGCCCTTCAAGTCGGTGCCCTTGGCAAATCTCAAACGAGGAAGAGGAACAATCAAATCACCCTTGTCTAACGTAGAGGTAGTGTCCAAAGCGGGGAAAATGATGTCCTTGGAGATGCCAGTCAAGGTGTGCATTTGCTGGGTGATGTATGATCTCATGACATCAATAACATTGTGGTCAGGGAACGAGCCTTGGATAGGACTGGTGTCCGTTTGGAGCCCCAACTCCGATAACGATTTGGTGATAGTGTCTGCGGACATGCTGAGTCTTCGTGTATTAATCTTGGTGAAGAGTCTTTGCAGGAATATGCTCATACATAATATTGTAGGCAGAATTTTTTTCGTTGCGAGATGTCATTTGACACTACACGACAATGCGATAAGCTCTAAGCAAGGACTTGAAGCAAAATTTACATAGAAATCGTGAGTGATGTGAGTGTAGTCCATTTTGAAACATTTTAACTAGCATGCAAATTTTCCTTTCAATTCAGAGTAGGTCAGGCGATGTACCTGATAGGAAAAAGCTTCTCTAAAATTCACATTCCGGAGCTCTAAAATCAGGAGTTTTTAATTTAGGCACAATATACAATATATATTAAAATTTCAGTTCCCATATTCCAGTGTAACATTATCAGGCTTATGTTTCAATACGCATTATTGCAGTCATATGTTTACCACATCTTCTGAATCTTGTATTGCAGATTTATGGGCAGTTCGCAAGGTGGTTTCGCACCCCCACTAGGTCAACCCGGCTCTTTTGTGCTGAATATCGCAACTACACCACTCATGACAAGAGAATCACTGATACAAACGCTCAAAGAAATGGGCTTCTCGGAGGACCAAGCCATCGGCGCATTGAACGCCTCCAAAGATGACCTCAACAAGGCGATTGCGTTTCTCTTTGGCGAAGTCGACGACACCGTTGGATCTGGATCCGAGCAGTCACCAATTCATGTGGAACAAGCGCTGGCTGGAAACTTCGACTCCGTGGCCGTCTCCAACCCAAGCGATATACCCGACTTCCAAAGCATCTCGCAACCGCAGCTGAGTATAGAGAAGACAGAGCTGCTCACCCTCCTGGACCGCAATAGCAGTATCCAAGATAGCATTGATGATTTAAATTGTGTACGGGAGCAATTGTACAAAGATAGCAGCAGCTCGGAGGAGGAGCCTGTGGTTTCGGGGAGTGATGTCGACGAGGCGTTTCCTTCCAGTGAGAAGGCGGACAGCCACAAGTTCCCCGTGCTTCTCAATAAGGCGAAGGCTCTTCGAACGTGGGTTCCTGTGATCACAATCCTAGCCAACTTCCCGCCATTTGTCAAAGCGCTAGAAACGTCGGAAAGTGAGGAGCCTGTGGTGAAAGAGCTTCAAAAGATCGTAAAACACTTCACGACATTTGCTGAAAGTTCCCTGTGGTACGTTACCACCCAAGATCTAGCCGAGAATTTGCCCGCTGATTTTCCCACCGCCAGGTACGCCGACGATGAGATGTTACTCAATATGATGAACTTCTTGAAGACGGTGGAGCCTGCATTCAAACCTCTTTTCGAGTCGACCGTCGAGAGCGTCGAAGACGATATCCACAATGAGCTTGTCGTGTTGGAGATTGAGTCTGAGTCCAGGTTAGCAACGCTCTACGAAACACTCAACGAACTTTTCTGGCAAAAAGACTTCGAGTTCTTCGGACAAATAAAGTATAGCTCTGTTGCGCCTTTAGTGATTTATCAGCTCGAGCACGACGAAAACACTTCGTGTGTTCCCTTCGAACTACCGGAAACGTTTTATCCAGAAATCTACAGCAACAAAGCATTGAAGCAGGTTGAAGAAGAACTTGAAGCTATGGAAATAGCGAAAAGAAAGTACCAAGAGGTAAACAAAAAGCTTATGGAGCTCAACTTTTTTCTGGGCATGAAAGTCGATAGTCTCCTACAGAAGGCAGCGAGTCTGCTTGCTTCATACAGCCCGGACTCAGCAAGCGATCTAGAAAGGTTAATTGCCACCATTGGCCAGCAAAGGGCCGACGCAATTGAACAGCAAATGGCGTATAAACTCGATGCGTCTCCGCAGAGGTTTCAACTGTTTGACAGGCTCGTGAGCAAGAACCCAGGTTTGCAACCGTATACACTTCTCGGGGTGATTCTCTCGGAAACCCATTACTTTGTCAAGTACAAAGGCACGTGGGTGAATATGGCCACAGCCACGGCCACAGAATTTGAGGCGGTTAAGCACAGCGTAAAGGTTGCCTCTAGCGTGGGGCCACATCTTATCACTGTGCTATATGAAATAGAGGGCGGCCTGCAATACAGCGCGCAAAGTGATTAGTCCGCATCCGCTCCGAGCATCGATGTATTGTCTTTTAACGAGGTCGCGAGAAGCCGGCGACCAGCAGGCGAGACCCGCGCAAACATTGTCTATTCTGCATAATCCCTCTCTTTCACGAGTCTTACGCAGATCTAGAGGGCCTGGACTTCACCTTGTCCGCACCCTCTCGTGGGCACGAAAACTATCCTCAATCGCACATGATCCCACATTATTTTACAAGAATATTGAAATCAAAAATATCGAAGCCTGCCTAGATGGAGACCTTCATTGTTGGAACACAGCACCAAGAGCTTGGTACATCTCGATAGTCAGGCGTCATGCGACCGCTCGTAACACTGGCGTGAGATATGCACATGAGCACCAAGAATCAGCAGAGTACGGGGTTAACCCGAGCCCATGTGACGGTTTTCCGATCTCCAATGTAAAGACAAGTGTAATATTGACGCCGGAATGCTAATTTAAGCGTGAGTGCTAATACTAGAAGTGGTATCTCTGTTTTTTTTTCTTTCTTTTTTTTTTTTAATTTTCTTGCTTGGCTCGAATGAGGCGTCCTATGGTGCATATCGTATTTATAAGTTTCCATTCCCTGCAAGTGCATGCCGTATTTTTCTACCATCTGGAAAAATCCGGACCACATTGAGTTTGTTACTTTATGGAGAAGAGTGATATGAACCTGAAACTCTGTCGTCTTCTACGTGGTAGAAAGATATTTTTTGTTCTTGTCCCGCTCCTACTTGTCATCCTAGTCTTCCATGCATTCTCGTATCCCCCGGGGTCACTAACCTCATCCCAGCTCAAGAAAGAGCTGGCCAAATACTTGTCGCTCCTGGAGACGATTAACACCAACCTCTTTGTCTCTGATATACAAATACGGGCTTGTCTCCGAGGGTTCACCTGTCGAGGGCCGACGGGCGATACGGCTAACGTCTGGGAGCGTGTCCCCACAAAGCTCAATCTATATCCCAAAAGCTTCAGCTTGTACAACTACTACATGTACGTTGAAAAGGCCATGGGCAACATTGCCGAGCGGTTTGTAGTTGATGTGGCATTCACCGTGGCAGACCATGTTCCCGCGTCGAAAGTACCGGGGTCCAAGTGGTTGAAGCACGAGATCACTTCTGAATCTTTCATCTGGGTGAATTACTTGGACAGCAACGACTTTGCCGTTCCTACGGTTCGAGACGTCAGTGTGTTATTTGGGAAGAATGACTTGAAGGACTCTCGAGCGCACTGGAAGTTCGACCATGCGGCGATCCCGATTCCGGGCCAGTATTCCATTAAGGCCAAGCTTTCTGTGCTACGGATTGCCGTGGCGGACGAAATCAACATCATGAAAGCCGAACACGAATTCGAGTCTGTGCTCAAGAAAAACGAGATCCTCACCACCTCTAAATCCACCTTCAAGCTCGTGCAGATCAGCGACCTACATATTGGTCAGGACTACGGGGTTTGCTACGATAAGTGCCGGTACGATATCGACACGTTGAAGTTCATCGAGTCCACCATCGAGAAAGAAAAGGACATTCTGTTGTTCATGATCACGGGTGATATGATCGACTATAAGAGAGACGTCCATATTGAGTCGGTTGTTCTCAAGGCCTTATCGCCGATTTTGGAGTCGAGGACTCCGTTCATCTTTACCTTTGGCGAGTCGGACTTTGACCCCAAAGACCCGTCCACCCAGCTTGATATTTTGCATTTCATCTCCAGCCTACCTGGATGCTACAATAAAAAGCCCCAGGACGCCGACTTCCGCCTAAGCGGGTTGACCAATGGGTCGCTCAAGATCTACCAAGTACCAGCCCAGATCGAGCACCAGACGTTTGACTATAACACGTTGCGACTAGACGATGCCAAAGCTGTGGTTACTTACCTCCACTCACAGGACCGCATGATATCGGAGAGTCAGGCCAGCTATTTGCATAGGCTCAGCCACAAGCTCAACAAACACTTGGAGCAAAAGCTTTTGTTTTTCCACTACCCGATGCCCAACTTCCGCCCTCTGGGGAAAATCAAGTTGATTGGGTCATACAACGAGAAGCACCCATTGCAGAGCAACACTGATGTGACCGTCCTTGAAGATGTGAAGGCTAGTGGCTACAAAGCCGTGGCTGTGGGCCATGAACACGAGAACGATGCCTGTATTTGGGACGAGAACGATGGCAGCACAGTGCTCCTATGCTATTCCGGTGTGGCCGGTGAGTCGGCAGTGACGAAATTGAACAAGGATCACAAACGCAGGCTACGTGTTTTCCTCTTTGATTTCAGGGGCAACAGAATCTTGAGTTGGAAACGAGACCAAGACAGGAGTTTCGACCCGCAAGAAATCTGGTCGCAGCCACTGCCATAGCCTCGGTGTGGAGGGCCGTGCTCATCATGCATAGAAAACTCTCGAAGAAACCTATAGATTTTATTCACATTTCATCCAACTTAATCATCCAACTAAATAGCCCAAATAGATACTAATTGAATTAAAAAATAGTATAACTGCCGAACCTGGCTTTGGGCGTATTGGTTTATGACTCTCCGGGGTGTACTGGTGTGCACCACCTCATCGGAGCGATAAAAATATCAGAGCCAGGAAAGCTACAACCACTAAACACCATGGGAAAAGCCAAGAAGACGCGGAAGTTCGCCGTCATGAAGCTGGTCATGAAGTCTAATGACGAGAAGCAGAAAAAGGCCGCCAAAAAGCCGAAACCAGACGCAGAGCTTACCAAATCTGTGCCTCAGGTATCCAGTGCATTGTTCTTTCAATACAACCAAGCGATCAAGCCACCATACCAGGTCTTGATAGATACAAATTTCTTCAACTTCTCCATCCAGAAGAAAATCGATATCGTCAGAGGACTCATGGACTGTCTCTACGCAAAATGCATTCCCATAGTCACCGATTGTGTGATGGCGGAGTTGGAAAAGCTCGGGCCCAAGTACAGAATAGCCCTCAGGCTAGCTAAGGACCCCAGGATAAAGAGACTTAGTTGCTCGCATGGAGGCACATACGCCGATGACTGCCTTGTCAATCGGGTGATTCAGCACAAGTGCTACATCGTGGCCACCAATGATGCCGATTTGAAGAGACGTATTAGGAAGGTTCCAGGCATTCCTTTGATGAGTGTAGGGGGTCATAGCTACGTTGTTGAGAGGTTACCAGATGTGTTTTAAGCGCATGGCAAAACGCATTTCGACTAAAACACACAAGTCTCTGGACACGCTTCTTTTTACCCTCCTCTGCATAGTGGTTCTGGGCCCTGCAGCTGCATCAGGCCCGTAAGATGAATCACATGTTCAAGAGATCGCCGGGTAGATCTCGGAGGATTCGTAAACGGTCTTTGGGACCATGACATGCACGAATAGACTACGGACTCCCATCTTTGAGCATTCACAAGATGCCGAGATTGGGATGGTGGGCCACTTCAATGAGCAGTGGATAATGCATATAATAAAGAATTAGACAATAGTAGAGAACGCCAAAGCACAAGAAATCCACGTGAGTGTGGTGTACGCTTGTGCATAGGCTTAGTATAAACATGCAACGTCTCAGGTGCTTCATAATAAGCAGACAATAGAAGACAGCACGATGCCACGGCCATAACGCGTGCAGGCGCGCGTGGCGTGATTGCTTTTTCTATTGCGGAGTAAACTTGCGCCTCTTTCGATAAACTCTGCGCATCCGAGTAGCGTCTAACATCAAAGCTCAGCACCGAGCTACACCGTCTCTACAAAGAATCATATAATTAATGTATTATAAAATACAGATTATGAAAAATTAATAAGTTACTGGCATTTTCCTTAGCTCTAGTGTCTCGCCACGCTTACAAAAGCAAAGCGACGGCACCGGCAACAGCCAAACCAGCACCGACAATAGCACCATCGGCGGCAATGGCACCAGCACCAGAACCGGAGGAGGAAGAAGAGTTGTTAGCAGCTTGAGCAACGGCGACAATAGCAGCGGCAGCGACGATGTTGGAGAATTGCATTTTAAGTATTAATGATTAGGATTCGGTAATGAAATAAAACAAATGCCGAAGCTGGATGGGGACTCCACCTGTATTTATAGCTTGCTTTATCTCTCCCTGCACTTAGCATCTGCTGTATTACGCAATGCAATGGAAGTGCGAGCATAACATGGTGGATAATTTCTGCTGTAGCAAACCACGCTCCGCTTTCCTCTATACGCGCACACAATGTGCACCCCCTGAACAATGGGTGGACCTATGTGTACACCATTTGCTCAGGTCGCAAAATTCCCACTGGCTTCCGTGACTAACTCAAAGACTTGGGGCTATGGTGTGGGATTCTCAACATAGATGATCCACGTATCCTTGACGTAAGACGGCTAACGATATCTTCATGCTCATGGGGCAAAAGGTTCCATATTACGAGCGATTACGTGCATGACATACCATGGCACAGCCTTCCTCTCTCTTAGTATTGGCTTCTTGGTAGGAAACTTCACGAGGCATGTTACTAAATTTGGGCATGGACTGAAAACAATAAGCCCCGACCGTGCGTCACCACTCGTGTTGCTAGCCTTGTAACAAGTGGTGCATAGTAATCAAAACACGTTAGGATATACCGGCAAGAATGCAAGTTTTTTGTTATCTTCGGAATCCAGAAATTAGAAAAACGTGTTTAAGACGGTGCGCTTTCAGAACATTGCTTCTTGACACCGCGGTCCTGTGGCCGGAAACAACTAATTTTATCCCAATGCGGCAGTGGCTGTGCGGTCTATTTGCTGTTTTTACTCCGGCTCGCAACTGTATGTAGGTCGACATCCATTTTCCTCTGCCCTTCTGCAACGTGCCTCTTTGCCGTTTATTCGAAAAGCTTGGAAGTCTCTGCTCTATTATTTCCAAGCCGGATGAATGCTCTGTTCAACTGCAATCCGGTCTCGTTGGTTGGGTGGCGTGTTGGTATCGTCATGACTTAGCGTCTCGCCCTCATCTAGCAGGCCAAACTTGGCACTGTACATATCGGTAGCTCTTTCTTCTGAGGCATTGTCTTTCCATTCACTACTGAATCTCGATAGGCTGGATTCCGCTACAATCTCCACGCCACGGAATTATATAAGCGGTCCCAAGTGTTGGAGATGTGTTTCGCATCCGAAACAGGAGGGTGTGATACCATGCACCACGGCATTACTGCTGCGATATATAGTTCAGCCAGCATACTCTCTCTCTAAAAAGTTAATCATCCACTGCTTTCGGGTCGGAAATCTCTAAAAAATGTTGGGGCCTTGGAAAATCATCAAAAGAACCTTTGCTCAATTCTCCACCACATGGAGACGCCAAAGCCCCGATGCAACCGGTTTGAAGGTTAAAACCATTGATAGTGTTGATCCGAACCACTGTGCAGAGCATAATGGACGGAATAATGATCATTCGGTCGTTGAACCGGCTTTGAAAAAGAGGAGAGTGACCCAATCGGAATCGGCACTGCCTTTCTCGTTATTTGAGCCGAGGATCTTTGAAGGTGACTTCCCGGCAATAGATTCCCAAGTACACGCCGACCACGGATCCTCCTCGCTGATCTTTTCTGGATTCTCTAAAGACCTCGAACTCTTCTTGACTACAAGAGAAGATCTCGAGGCCGAAACTGCAGAGAGCCCTGCTGCAAAAGACATAGAAATCCCCATGCGCAACCCAAGGCGCAGATTGCATGAAGTCGCCTCCGAATTCAGGAGATGTTCTTCCATAACAGCCAGAAAGAACAGGTTTTCCGGTAGTCACTTTTCATTTGACGCTACGGAGGCGGCGTCTCTCTTCAACCCTCTGCCGCCATCTGAAGTCAAGCCAAACTTGGTGCGTGAGCCGTCGATTAACATTCCATGCTCCAAAGTTATTCAGCTCGCAAGCGACATAAACCTTGACGAAAATGCCGTGGGGTCATTGTTGGTGATATTAAACGAGGACGCAACAAAGCAGTGATGAAAGTACGTAAGCGTTTCCTGATTAAGTTGCTTTGGAATGTTGCAATTGCTCCTCCAAAGCTTATCTTACTTGCCGAGTGCGAATCTTGCCGCCCAGTGCTACCTCGCTTCCTCATTGCGTGCTTCGCTTGCCTGGTGCGTGTCTCGCTTACAACAACGGCATTCGGCATCAGGGGCCCCTCTTGCTTTTCTTGAGTGCCGCGCATACCAAGAAATTACGTGGGGAACCCACACCTTCATCACATGACCCGCCGCGTTCGTGGGGATCTTGATGTATATTCGGTGCGGCAGAATCCACTCATAACTCCACGAGCTGAAGATTTGCACACCAAACAACGCCAAAGAATCCAGAGATTTCTTAAATTCTCGCAAATCTTTTTAGAGCAACTCGACATAGACATAAAGCATGGTTTCCACAGGTCGCGGAGGCTCCGGCAATCTAGTTGCTGCAGAATCGGTGGGTTCCGATACCATCAACCCCAAAGAAAGCAAACAGGATAAGCTACAATATTACTCCACCGGACGTGGTGGGGCGGGAAACATCAAGGCTTCCAACGACAAACAGTCGCCCAAACTCGTGTCCCAAGGGTCCAATACCCCCAAGCTAACGACAAATAAAATCACCACCGGAAGAGGGGGTTATGGAAACATGGTCGACAACAGCGATCCCGACCTTACACGTAAGCTACAAGATGTTGATGGAAACACGCAGACTGAAAATGAGTTGTGTACGGTTGCCTCTAATAAGTCTTTCTCCATAGGTAGAGGCGGGTTTGGTAATGTTGTCTCGAAAACTCGGTCCAACGGCAGCAGCAACAACTCAAACCCCAACAATCTTTACACTGTCATTAGTCATGGTGAGAAGAAGGATAAAAAGAAATCTGGGTTGGTGCATAAGGTCAAAAGCCTATTTAATTAGTCATTCTGCAACTAATTAGTCATTCTGCAACTAATTAGTCATTCTGCAACTAATTAGTCATTCTGCAACTAATTAGTCATTCTGCAACTAATTAGTCATTCTGCAACTAATTAGTCATTCTGCAATTAATTAGTCATTCTGCAACTAATTAGTCATTCTGCAACTAATTAGTCATTCTGCAACTAATTAGTCATTCTGCAACTAATTAGTCATTCTGCAACTAATTAGTCATTCTGCAACTAATTAGTCATTCTGCAATTAATTAGTCATTCTGCAACTAATTAGTCATTCTGCAACTAATTAGTCATTCTGCAACTAATTAGTCATTCTGCAACTAATTAGTCATTCTGCAACTAATTAGTCATTCTGCAACTAATTAGTCATTCTGCAATTAATTAGTCATTCTGCAACTAATTAGTCATTCTGCAACTAATTAGTCATTCTGCAACTAATTAGTCATTCTGCAACTAATTAGTCATTCTGCAACTAATTAGTCATTCTGCAACTCGCATCACAATAATATCTTACTCAACTTTCATATATTAGACAACAATATTTGTTGGACAAGATCTATTAGAATCCATTTGTCAACAAGATATATTAGACGATGAGTCAACATATAGTAGACGGTATCTATTGGTCAAGACCTATACGTCAACGTCTAGCCGTCGGTGCTATGTAATCAAGAGGTCAAGAAAGCCCGGAGCTTGTCCAAGGCCCTGAACCGGTGCGAGATGGTATTCTTGAGTTGCTTGTCCATCTCGGCGTACGTTTCTTCAAACCCATCAGGCTGGAAAATCGAGTCCCATCCGAAGTTCTTGTGTCCACGGCTCTCCACAATCTTGCCCTTGGTGATCCCCTGGAATAACTGCACCTCTCCATCTGGGCCACTACAGTATCCAAAAGTGCATACTGCCTTTGCACTCTTGTCTTCGAACTTGTAAAGCATGTCAACCAAGCCTTGGAGACCCACGCTCTGCACAAACCATTTGATGTAAGGGCCTGGCAAATCGTTGAATGCAGTGAATGCCAAGCAAGTGTCCTCCACCAAGACTGGGCCTCCAATGAGCTTTGCTGCGGACTTGGCCTTGTGAATGGTTACCTCTTCGATGGAGCCCTGGACTTCTTCGATATCCAAAGACTTGTTGACGATGTAGTATTTGCCCACTTTGGATCCTTTGTCGGTATCCTGGCCGCCGAGGATCGCCACCACTTCTTTTCTTTTGTTTTCGTTGCCGGTGACAAATGTAAGAGAAGTCATTGTTGGTGATGGATGAGCCATGCGAGCGTAGTTACTCATGTGACTCGCATGCACCACCATGACTCAAGCTGGGACCAGTATCACCTGTTGAGGCTATCCTAAGCACTTTTATTTTATACTCCGTTCTGATGCTGTACCACTGGTATTTCAATTATTAAGAAATATTATTTTAAATATAGTGGAAGCAAGTCTTACGGTGAAAACGCCAGTACAACTCTGCCAGTCGACACCCTCCCACCTCGAGCATCCCTCTTCTCTGGAGGGGCTCTTTTCTCTAACTGTTCATTGCCCTACTTGCCTTTAGTCTTTTCTACCAGCTCTTTTATTGTCTAACATCGCAATGCCTAGAGGAATGCAATGGTCTAGAGTGTACTCATTATATACAGTTATGCATTGGCCATTACTAGATAGCCGTATCTCAATCCAAAACCCATCTGCCGCTTTGACACAGCCGTGAATCTTCTATATCTTGCCCAATCTCTTCTTCAATGCTCTCTGTGTTCTTCTTCTCTTCCTCAACTTGTGCTTCTTCATTTTGAGCCTTCTCTTTCTCAACACAGAGTCCATATGTATCGTGTTGTCTTCTGTGAGTTCGTTCAAGATCAAAGACTCCCGAGCCTGGCTCGGTGTCGGATCTTGTATGATTTGTGGTTGCCTATGTAACTTAAAAGGCTCAACGATCTTTGTGAGGGGTGTGGCAATGCGAAAGTTGTTGTAGATGGGGAGAGTGGGTCTTGAGACGGTTGTGAGCAGTCTCATCCCCGTCGAAATGCAGCGTGCCAAGACGCTGGACTTGAACATAGCGAGATCTTGCGTGTAAGAGTGGTTGACCATTTTCTCACTTTTTTTCTCACCATGGTAGGTGAGCGTCGTGCGAGACTCACTCCACCCCACCTGCTTAGCGGATCAGTAAGTCTCCATATCCTTCGGACTATCAAAATTCTACTCTTCTCTGTCTATACTAGCATTCCCATCGGTTGCGCATTATCGCTTGATCTCGACATTCATCACAAGCCGACCATCGCTCTGCACGATAAACTTGTCAACGCCCACAATTCCGTTGCTGGAAGACACGGACCCACTGACTTCACTGGGCCAATTGTCAACATCATATTGGAGACCCTTGGTGGTAAGCGTGACTTTCTCACCGAAGGGCAAGAGGCCGCATTTGGGCATTTTGTCTTTAGTATTGAAGATGGTGCGTGACGAGTATGTCACAAGCGTGGTACCCTTCTGGAGAAGGAAAATCACATCGTCGGACGTGAATAGAAACATGTCTATCCACGGAAACTTCTCACTTATGACGTAGAGTAGGCTAATCAGATGGAACGTTTGGTCGAACCGGCCACCAATTCCACCGGCCACATTGATGACTATGTTCCTGTGAGCAGCGGATGCCTCTATTTGCGGCAAATTGGTGTCTAAAATTTGGGACAATCCGTCTACTTCCTCGATTGGGCCATTTAACACTTCTCTGCTTGACTTATCAAGGTACAAGATCACCACCTTGATTGCCTTCATGAAATCATTCGAGTATTGTGATGATTGCCTGATCATGCGCGATCCCTTGGAAAGATAGTAGTCCCGAACATGAGGCATGAGAGAATCACCGTCCCCGGTGATATACTCGGGAATGTACTTCTCCCTCTCGGAGGATTCAAAGTATTCGTATAAGCGATTAGTCCCTCCATCTGCACACACGTGAATCGAGGAATGGTTCCATAGTTTCTCAAGAGGAATATTGGTAAAATCGGTATTAAGGAGAATTAGGGCGTGGTCGGTCTCAGGGCTGTCGGACTCTTGTTCAAAAATATAGAACGGCTTCAAGGTCTTATGAGGAGTCGATGGCAACTCGACCACGAAATCCTCAGGTCTCTCTATAACCGACATCAGACAAAAGAACGGAGTTGATTAAAGACACTCTCCTATCTAAGACAAGCGACGAAGGTTGTATGGAGTGTATGAAAGTGCATGAGGTGCGCACTTATTCGAGATCAACCACCACGCACAACATCACCCACTGTAATGACTCTCAACGGACCCGTGTCATCCGGAAACGGCCAAGCGACCGAGCCAACGGTGGTGCCCCGGGACGTTCGCCTCTTGCATTTAATCTTTGCCACGCAGGGCATTCAAAATTACCAGGACCATGTGCCCTTGCAACTCATGGACTTTGCCCACAGGTACACCACATCGGTCTTGAAGGATGCGCTTACATACAATGACCATGCCAGGAACATCAATGGCGGGTCGAGCCTGAACAATACCGTTAACACGGATGATATTCGCTTGGCCATAGCTGCCAAAACAAACTTTCAGCTCAAGCCTACGCCGGCCAAAGAGCTCATGCTAGAGTTGGCCCACGAGAGAAACTCCAAGAGTCTTCCGCCCGTGATCCCCAAGTGGGGGCTCAACCTTCCGCCTGAAAAGTACTGCTTAACTGCCAAGGACTGGGATTCTTTGGAGGAGGAGAGCAACGATAATGTCGCCAACAAGAGGCAGAAGTAGACAGGTTTTTGAAAAAGACATGAGTTCAACAAGAAGTGAATCGAAAGGAGCTGAGTTCAACAAGAATTGAATCGAAAGGAGCTGAGTCCAAACAAGATCAGATGTACTTAGTGGCCCCTGAACAGAGTCAGCCCTAGGTTGAAGTATAAAGTCAAGAGTTTGGTTCAAAACAAGTTCTAATTCAGAAACAAGAGTTGTTGAAAGATTTGAATGTAAACGGGGACTCATGAGTTACTGTTCGTTGTATGCTGCGGAAGTTGAGTCATGTGTATAAAATGCTCATTTGCTTCGAAGAAGACGAAACATGACTTCTTTCTACCTATTCAGCTTCTGAAGAATGTCATTCTACCATACTAGGACTCACTCGGCTTGCCGGTTGACCGCAGCCGGGATGCAAAAATGCAACAGACAATTCCATCATATTCCAAACTTCGATAATTGCCGAAGATTCGAACATGTTTCGGGCACATGTGCTTGAGGATGATCACATGTTCAAATGATGTGCGCTGCTCCAAGTGCCTCCCTGTATCTGATGCAACTTGGCTGCGCCCCGCATGAATAACAATCTCAGTTATCTGTTCATATCACCTACGCCGTAGCCGTAAAGTACCTGAAATTTGAGCTCATCGAAATATCCATCACGATTTCATCATTCCAAATAATTTGGCTCCTTAAAAACCGTCATGGCTCTTTACTATCAACCCGTTCAGTGAACCAGGGGAACTTCTGTTGACGGACACGCATGCGCTCTTGCCTGCATCTTAATCTCGGTGAAGACAACAGAGTACCTAACATCAGCGAACTCACCCTATCACGAGCAGAATGATACCCAAGTCCCTAGCTTCTGTTCCTGAGTATGTAATAAAAAACGCTGTTGATTTTCTAATTCAGACTTACTAACTTTCAGAGCAATCGAGGAATATCCAGGATCATCTGTGGTGGAGCGGACAAGCCGTTTACAAACTTTTAATGACTTGGGCCCCGCCGACTTGTGCAGCATCCAAAAGATCTCTGCTCAATCCAAAACCGAACAGAGTACCTTTTTGTACTTTACTGGTATCGATACGTCCAACTCAGCCTCCATCGCTGCTCACTTACAAAGCTTGGCCAACCTTATAACATCCAAGCTGCAGTTTTGGTTCGGCGAGAAGAAACACTGGAAAGTGCCCCAGGTCACGTACTGCTCATATAATGCATTTTCTAGAGTGGACATGCGTGTGACCGTGCACATCCCTGGCAAGTTCGAAACGGAGATTGTGTCCAACGATGGAAAGCTTATTCAGGAGAAATTGTCAGATGCGGAGATCGAGAGATTGTGGCTTGAGACCTTTGTGTGTTCAATGGTGCGCTGTCTCCTTGACTCTGATGAAGATGATGCCAATAAGGCTGGTGGTTTGGTAGAGGTGCGCCGGGAAAACCCTTTCAGCAACGGCTTGGCGTCCAAAAAGCTTTTGGCCAACTTTATCGCTGGTTTCGAGACGCTTTTCTGGGATGGAACAAAGTTGGGATGTGATATCGATATCCCACAGCCCACGTTGACGTCAAATTATCTCGTCAAGGGCTTCTTCAAGTGTATTCAGCTCACTCAACACTACGCTGCTGCACTAGAGGTTTTGCGCAGGTTGGAAACCCGAGTGCCATCTGTTAATGTGTTGATTGCCCAGGTCTTGCTCATGAACGATGAAGAAATCAAGGCCGTTCATATTATGCATGAGGGTATCGAAAACGACAATAGAGATTCCGAGTTGTTATTGTTGGAGGCCGAGTTCTTGATTGAGAAGAAAAGGTACGATTTGGCTTTGGAGTTGGCCAGGAAAGCTGTTTTAGCTTCGCCTTCTGATTTCAAGCCCTGGGCTTTGTTGGTCAAAGTGTACACGAAGATGAATGACTTTGAGAACGCTTTGCTCACGTTAAACTCGTGTCCTATGAACTCCCACAAAGAAACATTCTCTTTGAAGCGGGTTATCCCATTGAGAGGTGGGCATGATGACTTACACTTGCCCTCTCCTGTTGACATTACTCTAGATGAGGTCAGTAACTTGCAGAGCACCGCCATAGCAGCCGAGCAGAAGATCATCGACCAGCTGCTCCTCAATTTACCTGCTGCAAATTTAAAGTCTACGTTTGCTAAGGCGTATGATCTTCTTACTGATATTGTGGTCAAGATTGGCTGGGAGTCGTTGTTGAAGCACCGTGCAAAGGTGTTTGTTATGGAGGAAGAATACAGAAAGGACAAGATCAACGGGTCACACTCCCGCAAAGGTTCAAAAATAGAGATCAAGGAGCCTGAGCCCGCCACTTCCGAAGAGAAAGAAAACCCTGAATCCGAGGCACTTTCCGTTTCTGCCCCAGACGATGCCTCTACCACTGGATTAAAGTCGCCCTCGAGGGAAGCGGCAGTCGATTCCGAGATGCAGCCAGAATTCGTTGAGTTGAAAAGAAAGAGATTGTGTGAAAGATGGCTAGACAACTTGTTTATGTTGTTATATGATGACTTGAGAGTTTACACTATCTGGCAGGCTGAATTTGTCCACTTCCAAGCTCAACAAGCAGAATACAAAAAGACCTCTTTGGAGTGGGAGATACTCGGGCAGATTGCTTTCAGACTCAAGCACTACAGAGAAGGGTCTGTAGCTTTTTCCAATGCCTTACGAGGCCGTTTTTCCGCCAAGTCTCAGCGTGAGATCTTGAAGTACTACGAAATGGAGAGAAAGAATATCGCGTCCAAGAGCACTGCGGCAGAGAACCCAAAAAGCTCTGGTCAAAACTACGCAAAGACTCTCAACCTGTTAAACGAAATGATCTTGGAGGGATGCATCAAACTACTTGTTTGGAATCATAGATGGTACAATGATTTCTCGCCAAATATCATCGGAGTTTTGGTTGACCTCGTGAGCCAAGAAGGCCTCATCAAAATCCAATCTCTTGTACAGGCGATTTACTCCAATCAACTCACAGGGTCCGAAAACCTAAACAATAAGGGCATTACGGATATGATGGAGAGTATCTACGGCTTTTGCAAGGAGTACAACATTCAAGGTGTGGAGTATTGATGATATGAAGCGAGAATGAGTCGAAAAAGAAATGTGGAGTCGCGTGAGCATGGCGGTTCTCTGGCGCCTCAAGATGAGGATTCAATTGGACGTCACGTGCGGTGATCAAATTTAGTGCCTAGGGCTAGAGTCGTACCACGTAAATCAGACTATAGGTGAGATAAACTAAAAAAAACTCGCTGCCAGACTACTAGACACTCGAAAACAAGACTGATTAGGGTTCATAAATAGACACATACACAAACTCACACAAAATCTCAAAACACGATGCTACCAATGAACAATCACCAGGACAGACTATGGATGCTCCAGAACCATCTTAGATACAAGCGGGCATCGGAGTTCCAACCCGAGTTTCCCATGACACGAGAGAGATTGGAGCAACTCAACAAAGACCCTCTTCAAAACGCCTACAGACCTGCATCATGGAAATGAGTCTCTCGGCCAAGTGTTACAAAATATCCTTCATACATCAGCAGAGTGCATGCACAAGTTTATATAGTTCATACATGTCATTTATTATATACAGAGTCAACTCATTGTCTAGATCATGGCTTGCTGGACTCAGACTTCTCCTTGGCAGCCCTGTCCTTCTCCTGCTCGAAACCTTCCTGTGCCACCTGCATGAGCTCTCTCTTGGAGGACTCCAATCTCTCCTTGCGAGCCTGAATGAGCTCGTCTCTTCTCTCAAGCTCCTCAATCCACAACTGTTCCCTGACCTTAGCCTTTTCTCTCATGACCTGCTCCCGAGATTTCTTCTGCTCGGAGCTCTCCTTCTGATAGTAGAGCCCACCCGCCACCAACGCCACCAATGTAAACGCCTGGAAGCCGACTCTGTACCGAAAGTACTTCTGGGTGTCTGCCTTTCTTCCCTGTTTAAGGGATTTGGCAGCAAGTATAACTGCGCCGGTGGTCAAGAGGGTACCAAGCGGCACGAGGGGCTGTTGCTTAGACTTGAAGACAAGCTTCTGGATGGTGTCGAGTTCGCTGGATATTAGTATACGAAATCAAACCGGGTTACGTTTTCACATACTCTTCATCGATTCCCTTTCCGTCGAATGACGAGGGGAGTTTACCTGACATGGTTAGTGAGAAGTGTCTATAATTTGAGATTTGCGAGCGCTCGGACCTGAGTGCTCTCCTCGGTACATAGAAGGTCTGGGAGGATAATTAAAAAAATTTACGTTTGTAAATTATCGTCTAGTAATTTGAACACATCCATGTCATGCACTTCAGGGCAATCTCGCTGAAATTTGATGTTTAACTATAAACTTTTCTCTAGCAAGCAGTCCATCCTGAGCAAATTTGTTAACCACTAGTGTATGAGTCAATTACTTGCCATTTGTTCATGGTGATATTTTTCTTTTTTCAGAAGGCATCTTGAGTTTAACACTTGCCAAATGCCGATTTTATTATCAATTATTATTTGTTAATAATTGCTCACCAGTATTGTTCCTACTTCTTCCAGGACTAGTATTGCTTGAAATGAATTAGGCAGAAGCCTCGGTGCAGTCGCGCATAAGAGAACATGTGCTACGGTTTGAGAGCATGCACAGTTCATAACACCCCACACTCTCTTCTACCATGAGCCTTGTGTCACTGCTTCCCTACGGCATGGCGCAATTGATGCTTTATGTGGTGCTGTTCCCGTGGACACACATCATGTGGCCATGCATGTATATTGCGGGGCTTGTCATTCAACACTCCCTCGTGATCCCGGTGCTCCTTATCATCCGCACCTTCCTCTTTGGTTTGATGTACTTACCCCTAGTGCCCGTGTTGTTCCTACTAGACGTGGAGCTTGATACATCAGTGCCTGTAGAGAAGGCTTTGTACAGATTGGTGTATTCTGCATGGCCTCACCTCAAAAACCTCGTGGGCCATTTGTTTCACTACATCATGGTCAGTATCTTTTTGGGCACTACTGTGGGAATCGTGGCTGGCATAAACATTAGCATTTCGTCAAAGATCTTCAGGCTCTCAAAACATGAGGTAAAGCAAGAGAAAAAGGGTGATTCTAGGCATTTAACAACCGGCACAGACTCTCTGTTTGGCAGAAGTCATCACCTAGTGGGCCACAATAGGTCCAAGCTCCGCAATGACTTGGTGCTAGGAAATTCACCTCGTGTTTCATCAAACCCCGTCGTTGAACCGACTGTGAAACAAGAAGACCTTTCTGCATCTGAGACTTTGGTTTATGAAGATGACGACGGGTATAACTTCATGAATCTAGGACCAGTGAGTCCTTCCAATGAATTGCATAGTCGCCCTCCAAGTTCTTCGCTTCTTTCAACAACGATTATTGAAGAGTCCGAGTCTGAAAATGGCCAATTGCCTGACGTAACCAGGCCATCGCTATCACGTGGGGAAGATAATTGTCTTCTGGAAGAGATTCTACATGAAACAAATACTTTTTCAACTGGATTCAACTCAGCCGGCTCTGTGTTTAGTCCACATGTTGAATCAGCTACCACGGATGCAAGCGAGAGTAAGGATCAGCAGAACCTTAAACTGACGAGCCCTGTGAAATCAGAAACTTGCGAATGAGAATGGTAGGACGAAGAATTCAATAGAAATGATGCAGAAATTCATAGAACGTTCTCCATCTCATTTATCGCTTTGCATGTACAACATCTGAAACAAGGATGTGGCGTCTTGTGTGCAGGACAGCATACGCCATGCCATAAGACGGGCCGGTCTCCCGTATTTCAATCAAACTCACTTTTGCAATCATTTCAGATGAGGTTTATGTATGCACTGACCAAAGATACAATCAAGAAAAGGAATATCTATGAGCTTGATGATAAAGATGCCACATTTCCTTGGCTACAAGATGTTAGAGTTGCAGCCAATGGCGATGAAATCGTCTTGATGGAGGCTCCCAGTGTCCCCATTGTATCTATAGGGAGGGCATTTGGGCACCACTTGAGACTGATAGGAATCGTGCTGTCGATGGATTTTTCCTCTCCTGTATTGTTGGAGTCAAGTCATTTTTGCAAGTTGCTGTTGGAGTTGACCTTTGGCAATCATGATATCAGGCTCTCCCTCGAGCTTTGCTACAGGTACAAAGACTTGGCTGAACATCATCCAGTGCTGGACTTATCTAAAACAGAAATCTGTGACTGGCTCTTTGACCGCATAGTTCATGACCGAAATCATCTGGCAATGACAGAGATGAAGATCAACTTTCTTTTGGAGTTGATATCTGTGAGATGTACCGTTAATGAGCTCGAAATAATAGTTTAGAATGATACCGCTAATTACGACTCGGGTAGAAATGCTTCACGTGCTGTGTTTGGAGGAGTTTTACTGAAGTGAGAAGGTGTGTCACCAAGAAAATGGATCTATGCAATTGAGGTTGTGTGTTATGTGGATGAATAGGGGTGTCTTTGATAAAAGAAGGTAAAGCTCATGGAGTCGCGCGCGTCTAAGGCAAATAAGTAATGAGACACGACCGAAGTATTGAATTGTCAAACTTATGGTCGCTTTAGCAGATTAATTTTTCTGGCATGAATCAAGATGCTCCAAGTAGTAGTTTTTAAACACGCTCCAGTGGAACTTGGATAAAGTCGCAATCCTGTTTGCGATTCCAGATAGCTCCGAGTCTGCTTTCTTCTGCTTCAACGCGGTGAAGGGTAATCCTTCGCCGCGAACCTTTGACTCCGTGCCCCATTTAGGAGTTGAGGGCTCTGTGGATGCGGCCAGGCTGATTTCGGCTGATATTTCCTTGAATATCTTGCTCTCCATCAAGCCATAAACATTCGAGCTTGGTTGGATTTGCTTGATAAGCCAGTTGTATCCGAAATCAATTAACGACTGAGGCAAGTTTTGGACATGCGTCACATCCGTGTTGGGGTCAGAGACGACATTTTTCACGAGTTGAACTGCAATACTTTGAATATTTCTCGTCCATTTGATGTTTCCATTATCGTCCGTCACGATTGCCGAGATCTCGTCCTGAACACGGCTGATGTTTTCAGGTTTGAGACTCTTGTACCGATATGCAGCGGCGGGTTGGTAATTTATGAGAAGTTGTTTGTAGAGAACAATGCAAAGCAGGTTGCACACTAATTGCCTCACATCAGCTCTCAAAAGTACCAACCGTGTGTGGTCGAATGCCATCGTTGAAGGGAACTCAGTTGCCAAGCTTCGGCACGATAATAACTTGATTATGGAGCTTGTGATGACCGAATTTGGGTCCGGCTGCTTACTTTCCTCACCCATTGTGATTTTGTAATTTTTGTAAAACCACTTCAAGGAGTCTGAGATATCAATCTTACAATGGTTGATCAATTGATTGAAGTAATCCCTCTCGAACTCTGCAGCTGTCTCAATAAGCACCGGTCTCAAAATGCGCACTTGGTGGTTAGCAACATCTAATTTCATGGCTTCCAAAATGGAGAAAATCGAACGCAAACCCAGCACGAGTTTGGAAACAGAATTCTCTGCATAAGCTTCTTGGAATTTGCTGATCATCTCGGAAACCCATTGGTCTCTCATTGGTGCGCAGTGAGACTTGAACACTTCGCCTAGCCACTGAGCCATGGCCACGAAATCAAAGGAACCGTGCGCGAACTGCTGAAGAGTCAACTCGATGTCCATGATTTCGTTCACTGGAGCACGGTCTTTTGCTGGTAAAAGTGATAAAAGAATATCTCTCAAAGTAGTGAACAACGCAGGTAAGCGGGGTATTCTGGAAGGCTCAATCCCGGATGTTCCCTTGACATCAAAGAACTGCTGGCATTCACGCTCAATCTCAGCCCAGTATTTCTCAATCATCGATTTCTTCTTTCTGCCGCGGTCTCCATCTAGGTTCGGTCTAAACTGAAGCTGTGGGTCAAAAAGGATGTCATGTCTTAACTGAGGATTCTTGAGGATTTCTTGCAAGTCAATTTCTTTCAAAGACTGCAAATTAATTGGTGGAAGAGAAGGAGCAGAAGTGGCGACATTCTGTAAGTAATGCTTGCTGTGGCTGGAGCTTGAGGGTTGGTATACAACGTTGGGGTTGACGTAGCCAAAGATTTGTTGATTTGCCCTCAGTCTGCCGGGGAAAGCCTGTTGATGTAACATCAGGGATCTGGCTGTGTAATTGATGATAGGCAAGGAGCGAGAGCGGAAACGACGGTATAACTTGGGAGCTTTGGAAGAACTGGAATTAGATGATGCAGACACTCTTGCTGACTTTTTGGAAGAATGCAACAATCTGTGGACAGAGTTTTTGCGGGAAAAACTGGTGTCGTACGAACCAATATCATTTGCTGTTTGACGGGAGTGTTGATTCACGCTCGCCGAGGTAGGGGTGTGGGGTTTGAACTGCTCGTTTTGAAGCGACGTTGGAGAGGAGGGTTTTGTAGCGTCTGCATGGGAGCCAGAGTGGGAATCAAGATCGTGGGGTTGGAACATGATGTGTCTATGATGCATGGAGTGGTGGTGGTGATGATGATGACGACGGTCGATGTTCATGAGCGTACTCAGAGCAGAGTTAGCGGAAGAAATGCCGGCGGCTCCGACCTCTCTGTTGCCTTCGGCAGATTGTATGGGGCGATCGGAGACGGCATCATCAGGTGCGATAACCGATGCATCTAGTCTGGCTCTTTTGGTTTTGTCAGCCGACGAAGAGGAGGAATCAAGTTGCTTCGACAGGTCAAAGAACACCGGGCGCAAAGTCTCGGTCTCTTGGAGCACCTGGTCCTGGTTTTCGTTCGAGTTGTTGAGTTGTGAGGTCATGGAGAACTTGGGAGATGCGGATACACGGAGGCAAACTTGGTGACTAATAGGGATAACCGAAGAGAGGACTTCTTCTCGAAAAGAACACCGGTGAATTCGAATAAGGAGGTAGAATGGAGGAGGATAGAAGGAAATACTTCACTGAAGAAACAGTTTGTGGATCAGGGAAATTTTATGTGATGTCAGGGTAGGAAAAAGCAAATAGATAGTCGAGTGAAGATTAGGCGCAGAGAAAAATGAGCAAGGAAGGTGAGTGCATGGGGGATTTTGAGGGATGTGCGGAATAGATAGAGCGAATAAAGGGGAAAAAAGAAAATATGAGAAAAAGCTCCGAAAAAGAAACTGGTCATCGAGGCTTCCTACCCACAGTGGGGGAAGATATGGACTGGCGTGTAAATGTCACCCAGGTCTACGTGGCGAGCAAATTTAGGGAGGGCAAATTGTTCGGTGTTAGGGATTTCAATGCTCGGGGATACGTCATTGTCTACGCAAAAGCAAAAGTTAAGACTACACTTCTCTGATGTGGGTACCATGTCGCGTTACAGTAGCGCGTGTAACAATGGAGACTGACGAGAGGCTTACCAAGGAGCGGCACAGCGAGCACTGGCGCGGAAGGTGATGTGTTTCGGATGAAGAAATTGTGCGCATCGCAATTGGTGCGAGAGCCGCGTGAGACAAAAAAGAAACCATCGCAGCGAAGAAAAAAAGTTGGAGAAGCCGACGCCCATAAGCGGAATCAAAAAGCGGTCAGATGTGGCGCGGCAACATCGAGGGTCAACGGCATCGAGAAATTTTCCGCGATTTGCGATGGAGGCTTGTAGAGGATGCTTGGACGCCGACGCCGAGCATCGCAAGGGATATTCGCAGACGGTGCGGTTGCATGTAAAAAGGCGAGAAATGCAACCTTAAACCAAACATGGTAGGACCGCCGTGCTATTCGCAGGGGGCTGAGCCGTTTTTGAAGTATTGCTACGGTTCCTGCTGACGCACAATCCGAAAAGCTTACCTGAAATTCGAGCATACTGTAGAGGTACGTCGTCAGTCTGCACCGACGAAAGGTTAGAGTTGACATGGCTCAATGCTCCTAACGCAACCGCGCAGGATGCCGGTAAAACCTCGAGCGCGCGGATTTATTGGACTCATAAATGCGAGAAAATTCACATGAGCGTAATCTTTCGCTCACGCAAGCAACCGGCTTACATGCAGTACGGTGGAAATACATCTCCACTGGTGAAAATCGTATTTTACCACCATCGGGTGGTACATGAAAGAAAGGCTTCCTTAGTAGCTGCTGCTTTTTTGACAGCTTCACATTCACGTACTAGACCACGCGAGTTCGGCATTGTCAATGTAATGTAAGCTCCGCTTTCTTAGACAAGCGCTGCGCTTACCCGCTCCTACCTGGAAATGCACTGACGTTTGCATCACTGGCCTTGTTGCATAACTGACCGTTTGCATTATTCGGTACTTCTTACAATGCAGAAATCTCTGTGGGCCATCATTGACGGTGCATGGCCGGGTGAATCATTGCTTCCATTATGGGCCTGCTTTCTATGCAATTGTTTGAGGAACCTGCTGCGGAAACAATAGCATCCTCAGATTCCGAATTTTACACTCAGTGCAGCGTCAGTTGGATGTGCATGCGTTTACCATTCCGAGGGCCGTTGACCTATTTCCTCTCCTCGTCCGGGCACCCTTAACGAATTCCTGGTAGGAAAATCAACTCCAGGATAAAGTCATCCCAAATGGACATGCCGCGGTTCTCCTCAACACTTGCAGAAAGTTCTCCGCCGGTACCTTTCTCTCGACTCTTCCGCAACCCGCAGCGCTCACGCACGCGGGATTAAAGGTAGTGAAGACCCGGACCACTTAACAGAAATAGGCACCAAAGAAAAGAAAGGAGAATTGATGTATTTGCCTGCAGCTCGGACATAAAAGTATGTAAGCTTCGTAATCGGTTTCACTGCAGGCGACTTGCCGTATGTGACATCCGCACATTGGTTATGTAACCTATAGAGATTCTCAAGCACGACGAAATTAAAAAAGATTTAAGATCTTTCGAGCGCTTAAAAAATGCGGTGCAGAAAACCATCCTGAACCGCACTCGACCGCTCGGTTTTTTTTTTGTAGTCCTCCTCTCCATTTCCATCGTTCCCAACCTTCACTTAGTCTTCACTTCACTCGTCCTTCCTTAAACTCCTGTCCATCGATTTGAGACGTTGCCACTGTTGAGTTTGCCTCCAGAACTTTCTCGACCCAGACCTCCCTCCCCCCAGATTCCACCCCGCCTAGCATAATACCCAGCAGCTGGCCCACAACTGAAAAAAAAAACAGTATCAGTATACTCTAGCGCTGTGATTAGTAGCACCCTACATATCAAGAATCCTGGTAATGCTGCAGCCGACTAGCAGAACTGGCCCCGTTGCCTTTCCCCAAACTGCCCCAGGTGGCGCCGGAGCTCCGCAGACGCTTGCAGCTGCTAAAGTCCGGGAATCCACGCCCAGGTCTCCATCGGTAGACCATCACGATCCACCCCAGGATATTGCCCACCGGTCGACTGCCCAGGTGCATGACCCGATCGGGTCACGGGCAAACAGCAACAGCCCTGCCACAATGGGTCTGTCCAGCTCCTCGGGGAAACCACAGACGGTGTTTATCCACAAGCTATTTGATATGTTAGAAGATCAGAGCCTATCCCATCTCATATGGTGGTCTCCTTCGCAAGACTCGTTCTGTCTTTACCCTGGGGAAGAGTTTTCCAATGTGCTAGCTCAATACTTCAAACATACCAACATAGCCTCGTTTATTCGGCAGTTGAACATGTATGGATTTCATAAGGTTAACGACAACTTCCAGTCCGAAGAAAAGCAGTCGAATTCCTCTGATTGTGGGCAAATGCCCTCGGGTCAGGCCACTAAATGGGAGTTTAGACACTCGGCCAACCAGTTCCGTAAAGGCGATGTGGACTCCTTGAGTCTTATCAAAAGAAAGTCGTCCAAGATTATTAACTCGCATAAGGAAATCGTCAACTTGAAGTCGTTACCTCCTACTTCAGAGGCTGCTATAGAGGAGCAGAAGGGGCCCCATGACCACCTGGGGCAAGAACAGTATCACCTGTCGCTTTATCAGCATCTGTGGGACCAAATGAGTGACTCTGGCACCAGACCCCCGCCGGCAAAAGACCATGCAGTTCCACAAGTTTCTGGCCACCATGGACACCCTGTATACTCGCAGCCGGTGCCGGTGCCACATTCGCCGGACTCCCCGTTGTATGGAGACCACCTTGGTACATCTTACTTTTATGCGCCGCTGCACCCTCTGTCACAGCAACTGCGCCAGGCTTCCCTTCAAAATGCAGCCATGCAGGTCGACCAGTCAATCAACTTCAAGCTCATTGAGATGAACGCCTCCATCACTAGTTTGCGGGCCAATTATCTGGATCTCCTCTCTAGATATGATAGTTTGTTCGCTATGCATCACAAAGCACAATCGGATCTTTTGCAGCTTACCGAAATTGTTGAGAATCTCTTAGCCAAACCAGGCCAGGACAAGATCCCGCCCAGAAAAGAAGAAATGCATGTTGACAGGAAAATCAACAAGACGCCAGTAGAGAACTTCAAGACCCACGGAACGGATATGAACACTCTGCCAGGTACGGTCAAACCAGTAGCCAAATCTTCAGATTTAGCTCAATTCAAGAGCCAACTACGAAACAAAGTGTCAGTTCCAGTTGCCCCTGTTCCTACGAGCCAAAAGCACCAACCTCAAGCGAGCTACAGTCTCAGTGATAATGGGCAGACGGCAACGCGGGTGTCGAATGCACCAATCGTTCCCCAGGCTTATCCCCTTAACCCAAACTACACTCTTTACAACAGCTATGAGGGAATGAGACACTTGAACCCCAACGGCGAAGAACCAGCTTTCCCAGCGAGCTTGCAACCACCTAATAGACATGTGTCCATTTTTATGGATCCGCTTCAGCCAGCACCTGGGAGAGGAAGCATTGTGTCGTCCAACCCGGTACCTACAGGACCAAAAATCATGAATGATGATAAACCCTTGACTCCGGGTCCCCTGAACCCTTCCTCCGAAAAAGAGCAAGACAAGCCGGCCACACCAGTTTACGTACAACAGTACAAACCCATCGCACCCAATCATGTTTATTATCAGCAAATGATGCAGGAACCAGCGCAACTCAGAACTGCTTCTTTACCAGTCCTAATGAGGCCCTTACCTCAGAGTATGACCACTGCAGTTCCCCAGAGACATTCCCTCACGGATATCAACCATCCTGCAGGCCATTCTCCACTAGATGCAGAGCAGATGAGGAAAATCACCCCCTCGAGCGGACCCGCCGCCGGACAAGTGACCTCACAGCCAGCAGCACCGCATATGGAGCCCGGGGCCATGCCGAAATCTGAAGACGGTAGTTCCAGCCAGGTCAGAAAACAACTACCCTCGATGCAGGAGTTGAACCAGTCCATCAGAAGCGGTTCTCCTAGTGGACGTATTTTTGGATATCATGAGCATGAAAAAGATGACGAGAAAGTGAAGAGAAGGAAGTTAGAAGATTGACGAACCCTGGTTGGGTCTCGGCAAACCATGTGTTATACAATTGTAATATTATAGAAGAATCCCCGACTTACTACTAATGCACAGTTGCCTAAGTATGCGTCTAGTGATGCGCGAATCTCAACAAAACACGCATCGATAGTCTCCCCCGCCAACGCCTCTACACTCTTAGCATGGCTCCTCCCCTGGCTCCTAGACTGAAAACCTCTAAGATCTACCCCCAAAGTAGCTTCAAGAAGCTCCTAAGAGGCAAGACTGGGCTCTCTCTCGCAAATGACAACACAGACATGTTGGTGTACTTGATATACATGGACTATTTGGCCAAGCTCCTCAAAAGAAATGGTCAGGGAGAGCTCAGCGAGGCCACCATTGATGACCGGCACAAGCAGTTGATCAAGAGATATCGTGGCTAGATTGGCTATGTACAAGTGTGATTTAGTTTAAAGATCCATGGGGGTTTTTCAAGGTCTCTATCATTGCAAGAGCATTCTTGGCATCCTTCTTGTTGAACACAAACAAACCCTGGAGCTGTGCCGTGCTTACTTTGCCCAAGAGCCCCAATTCTTTGAATTTGGACAAGAACTGCTTACAGAGATCGTCCTCGTTTTCATAGAATCTCAAGAACATGCGCTCAACCTGGGACTCCGATGCATTGTTGATCATGACCTTGTAGTCAATTCTTCCGGGGCGCAACAACGCTGGGTCCAATTTCTCTGGGTGGTTGGTGGTCATAAACGTGATGCATTCCTCAGCACTGGCCACTCCGTCCAAGGCATTAAGAAGACCTGAAAAGGTGACTCCGCTCTGGTAGCCCTGGTCGGACGTTTGTTCTCTTTTGTTGAAAGCAGCATCGATATCCTCTAACAAGAGTATCGACCTTTTTGGAATGTGGTTCATGAGATGGTTGAGTCGGTCATCCGTCAAGTTGTTCTCTGACAAATTGAGAATGCAGATGTTATAGTCTAGCTCTCCGGCCAATGCTTGGATGTATGACGTTTTTCCACTGCCGGGTGGCCCATATAAGAGGTATCCTCTGCGGTATGGGATACCACGACTGTGGTACCAATTCCCGTTGCTTAGAAAGTCCCTTACGTCGCTGAGGATACCTTCGCTGATGCCCTTGTCCAAAATCACGGAACCTAACATTCTCTTCGTGCGTGGGTTGCCGAAGGGGCGCCATTCTGGTCCCCACGAAGAGTAGATCACTGTCTTGCCCTCCTGTGCCTTAAGTGCCATTGTTTTTGCCTCCTCGAGCAATTGCAGAAACAAGTGGCGGTCCGAGTATAAAGTAGTAAGGGTCACTGTTTCGAATGGGGTCCCACTGGTCATATCCAACAACTTGCCAGACCTTTCTCTGTTCACGAGCATGTAGGAACCCTTATATCTAATCAAGTGTTTTCCAGGACCAGGGACCAACGAAAACTTGGTGCTCAGAGCTCCGTTGTCGTGCTGGATAAAGTCCGTCTCCACGGACATGTGTCTGGATCTGCGATGCTTGTATTGGGACATCCACTCGAGGAACCAGAGGTACAGTTTATCCTTGGACGGGATTTCAAGGTCTACAAGCATCTGCCTGTATATGAACCCAGAGCCCTTGACCACTCCTTGTCTTGCCAATGCAAGCCCTGTGCCTAGCAACATGAGCCCTCCACCAGCAGCGAAGTATGGGTTATTGCCCACCACCTCAGTGAACGCCAGTTTCATGAATCCTAGCATAGTGCCATCGGAGCCCTCTTCGATTTTCTTCAAGTCAAATGAGGCCTTGGGTTCCGTCATTATCCAATGTGCTGGTGAGGCTTTGAGAAGTGCGTGCTCTCTAGACACTACTTCCAATGGTGCAAAGGTGCTCGCAGCCCGGTGCGCCCACCTCCACTCATCATAGTGTATCACCTCGCTTCTCGATTTTGTAGCTATTGATCATTGCCCTGTAATCCTTCTCCTGCTCTTTCCTGCTACTTGCAGGCCCTGGATTTTGCCAAATCCTTTTTTTCTTGTTGGCGTGGACCGTGACCAGGGCGGTGCGTTATATACAGGACCAGGTGTTATATCTCAATCGGTTTGCTTCCACAATGAAACCTAACTCAAACGCACCGATGGACAATGCACATTCGCCTGGCCCTACAGAGGGTACTACGGCCGAAGCAAGTACTCCCACGGCCGATACACTGGCCACCAAGGCATCTCGAAACCCGTTCGCCCAGGGCACTTTCGACGCCCCCAGAGCCCCCGCCGATCTCGATCAGGTCGATCCAGCCCAAAACTTCCCTTACAAGGCTACATCTATTCCCCAAAATGTTTTGCGGAAACTTACCTTTAAGACCTCAAATCGAATCTTCGACGACATGCGTTTCACGCCTGCCTTTCTCGAAGCAAGGGCCAATCGAGAAATACACAGCGACGTCACCTCATTGTTAAGATCCAGGCCAATCGAATACAAAAACTTGATCCCTGCTTCCTTGGTCCAAAAGCAGCCCGTCTGCCTTATATCCAATAATGTGGCTAGTCAGGCCATGCCTGTGACACGCAAAGAGTACACCAATTCTAACATGGTGGTCACTACCATCAGGGGTCTAATTGTGAGCCAGAATTCTCATCGAGTTAACCATTTCAAGGTAAAGTTTCTCGACAGCTTGCAGAAGAGATCGTACTCTTCTATAGGCAAGCACCAATTTCATTTGATTGAGAGAGCATTAGTTTCTGTGGACGACCTCAACTTGTTGGAGGATGTCTCGGTGAGTAGCGACAATCTTCTTGACGACGCATTTTACAAAACCATCAATGATTCCCTGGATCAGATCATGAGGGTTACAGTTTACTCTTCAGAGTTCACCCCAGAGGACTTAGTCGCACTTACAGACCCTGAAACCATCAAAGCAAGATACTTGAAGTCTCTCGAATCTAACCCTCTGAGCTCACTCTCACCGGACTCCATCCCAGGGCCTGTGCACTGCTACCAGACTTTACTCAAGGTTCTTAAAGGTCCAATAATGCTTGCGCCAGACGAAGCCATACACACAATCAAAAGGTCGAAAACAAGTTTGGATGCTAAGCTTGACATCGACCTTTTGTTCAACAAATTGTCTTTCACTACAGGCAGCAACAGCGACATTTTGGTGCCTCCAAACCTTTCAGTCGACAGTGCTTTGAAGGAAAGCTACATACGAAAGTCCAACGAAATCATCTACTTGGGAAAGACTCTCAAGGTCAGCCAGAAAAACGAGTTTGATGTCACGTATTCCTTCAATGACAACTTGTCGCTGCTTCACGTTGCATTAGCTGAGTTTGACAAGAACGCGTCTTTGACCTTGGCCCGTAGCGACGATACCAATAAGTCCCCGGACTACATTAGCTTGAGTTGCTGTACCTATAGTCTGGACGAGCTTATTATCTGGAGTTACGAGCAGACTGTTAATTCTGATCCTGCCAACAAGAGCAGTTATGTTGACAACTTCAAGGAGATCCTAGCGCAAAGACTGTACGGTGTTTCGAATCGGTTGCGGACTTACTACAACAACCAACTGTCTAGAGGCTTGATGTATGGCTTTTCTGATTACCGCAATGCCTTAAAAGAAATTGGAATTGAAGGTATTCCAGATGACGTTGTTATTGATGAAGAGGCTATCATCGAAATGTATAAGGCCTCATGCAAATCCAACCCGAAAAATTACAGCTACTTCAACAAAAACCTCGTCGCAATTGCCACATTCCGCAACAGCGAGTACATCAAAAACTTCTTAGAAACGGAAATTATTCCTCAATCGATAGCATTGGGGGAGTTGCGCATCGAAGATGTTACGGAGGATGAAGTTGCAGTTACTGCATACGAGTTCAGACTAGATGAAATCATGCAATCCGTGAATTTCAATACACAGAGCCCAGAAATCAAAATGCTTCAAAAGTGTATGCTTTCTATTGCAGTGTTCCGCAAGAGCTACATTTTGTTGACTTACGTGGACAACAACATGCCTGAGCTTTTGCAAACAACACCAAGATCCTTGAACGAATGCTACCAGATCTTCGACTCCGACGTCAGCACTACCGACTTTGACTTGATTTCCAAGTTTCAAACATCAATGGCGAATTCATCGCAAGACGATGAAGTTGATGTTCGCGTTCTTAGAAACTGCTTCAAAAGTATAGCAACCGGCAGACAGTCAGGCATACTCTTCAGCTTCTTGCTGGAGGGCAAGATTGATGCTTCTCTTTTGCCTGCCGAAAATTGGCCAGCGGGACTTGACAATATTGGTAACACATGCTATTTGAATTCGCTACTCCAATACTACTTTTCAATCAAACCACTCAGAGACATAATTTTGGATTTTGATGAATGCAACATTGACAGAAGCAAACTCATTTCGAGAAAAATTGGAGGCCGTTATGTTGAAAACTCAGAAATTGATCGCTCGATTCAATTTATTTACCGTCTTCAGGAGTTATTCAACGAGATGATCACTACTGACAAGAGATACGTTCAGCCTAGTAAGGAGTTGGTGTATCTCTCTTTCTTGCCGCTTTCTCAGCCGGTCATTTTCCAAGAAGAAGCTGCTGGGTCTAACCAGGAAGATGCTATTTCGATTTCAGACGACATCGAAATGGCCTCAGAGGAAAATTTGATCGACATGGATTCTCCTGCTGATACCAAACCAGAAGAGGTAACAACCGAGGTTCTCGATAACCCTGTCAAAGAACGTCAAACCAAAATCATGAGCATTGGCCAGGAACAGATAGAAAGTGCCATAGAGATCGGGAGACAGCAGGATGTCACTGAATGCATTGAAAACGTCACATTTCAAATTGAGACTGCGCTCGATCCTGACAAGTTGGAGGAGGACGGAGAGCAGTATGATTTGATCAAAAAGCTCTTTTGTGGTAAAACCAAACAAACCATTCTTCCGCTTGAAGGCAACGGTCCGCCTAGAATCAGCATTGAAAGGTTCTTTAGTTTAATTATCAATGTGGGCGACCATCCGAGAAACATATATGATGCCTTGGACAATTACTTTGGGGAAAACATGGTGAATTTGGGATCTGAGATGGTGAAGATGTCCCTGACAATTCTGGAGGTGCCAGAGGTCCTCCAGTTCCATGTGCAAAGGGTGTTGTTCGACCGAGAGAGGCTAATGGCTTATAAGTCTCTTGAAGTCATTCCGTTCGGAGAGAGCATCTATCTCGATAGGTACTTGAATACAGAAGACAAGGAAATCTTGGCGAAGCGGCAGGAGGTATTTGAATGGAAAACCAAGATCAAAACTCTCGAGGACGAAAAGAAATCTCTCCTAGAAGCAGACCCATCCACCAAGGTATCTGTTGTCGACACTTTGACTGCCACTGTGAGATACTTGAGGACTAAGGTTCTTACAAGCGATGAGCTCAGTATCAAGGAGGAGACCATAGAGGCGTTGGAGTCTCAGGTCGTCATAATGAAGCAACGGTTGGAAGCCATTGATGACCAGGTCAAGGTATTGCAGCAAAGCATCTCAGATCAGTTTGCCGCATACCAGAAAGTCGGATACTCTCTTTTCGCCATCTTCATCCATCGTGGTGAAGCATCATACGGCCACTACTGGGTCTATATCAAAGACCAGAAGAGAAACATCTACCGAAAGTATAACGATGACACGGTGACCGAGGTCCCAGCGTCTGAAATCTTCAATTTCACCGAAACCAACACTGCCACGCCATACTACATGGTTTATGTGAAGGAGGACTTGCAAGATAGCTACATAGATCCTCTCAAGAGGGAAATCAGGTGTTAGTTGGGATTGAAGAGTGCTGTGGCGGTGTACTGCAAGTGAAGCGCGCAATAGAAGTTATCTAGCTATTCCCCATAATTTCGTTATTTCTGCATGTAGGCGCGCGTTGTTGCGGTTAACCAGCTTGACCCTATCGCACACCTTATCGTCTCAGCACTCACTACACCTAAGATACGTGGCACTGGTATGAGGGCATCCTTGTTGTTACATACATTTACGTATGTACCTCTCTTATCCACGGCCTTTGCATCGCAAAAACTCAACTTTGGAAATGTCCTAGATAAACGGAACTGGGAATCTGCATTTCTGGAGGTGTTCGTCCCGCTCTACTCAGACACGGAGCAGGATACCCCCAAAGAGAAATGCCCCCCTTGCTTTAATTGCAACTTACCAAATTTTGAATGTACTCAATTTTCCCAATGCAACACTTTCACCGGCATGTGTGATTGTCGTGATGGCTACGGAGGAATGGATTGTTCCGTGCCATTGTGCGGTTCCCTCTCGGATGGCAACCGGAACAGACCAATGAGGAAGAACGAAACCTGTGACTGCAAAGATGGATGGACTGGAATCAATTGCAACTTGTGCACGGACGATGACTCTTGTGATGCTTTCATGCCCGAGGGCATCAAAGGTTCTTGTTACAAAGGCGGGCGAGTGGTGAACAAGTTCCACCTGATGTGCGATGTGACGAACAAGAAGATCATATCCATTTTAGCCGGCAAAATTCCCCAAGCCACTTTCAGCTGCAATAAAACGGCGTCTACCTGCGACTTCCAGTTCTGGATCGATCAAAAGGAGTCTTTTTACTGCGACTTGTCTCAATGTCAATTTGATTTTGACCACAACTCCAATTCGACTAAGTACAAATGTGAGGAGATGTACTGCAAGTGTTTGCCTGATAGAATGCTCTGCGGCGAGGCTGGTTCCATCGACATTTCGGAATTTTTGACCGAAACTATCAAAGGACCAGGCGACTTCAGCTGCAACATGAAAAGTGACAAGTGCACATTCTCCGAGCCCAGTATGAACGACCTTATCTCGTCTGTTTTCGGTGACCCCTATATCATGCTTGAGTGCAGTTCGGGTGAATGTTTACATAAGAGTGAAATTCCCGACTACAATTTTTCCCCAGACAGAAGGTTAACCTGGAGTAACATCATCACTTTGGGGGCCTTCCTTGCTGTGGTTTCAATCACCGTCGCTTGGGCCGCTTATTATATCGGCCGAAGTCCAATTTTCGCGTCCAAAGGAGCTGCTGAGATCAGTGCTGACGAAGTGTACCTGAGTGCTTTTGAAGAGAATTCCACTCCTGCCACCTTGTCCTTCTCCAACATCTCCTACACATTGCCTAATGGATCGAAAGTGCTCAATGATGTTTATGGGCTTGCTGAGCCTGGCCAGTGCCTTGCCATCATGGGAGGTTCTGGTGCTGGTAAGACCACATTGCTTGATATACTTGCAGGCAAACACAAGAGTGGCTCTGTGAGAGGTAGCATCTACATAAATGGATCGATTTTACCCCCTTCCCTCTACAAGACAATTGTTGGCTTTGTTGATCAGGAGGACCATTTGATTCCCACACTTACAGTGTATGAAACAGTGCTTAACAGTGCTCTTTTGAGGTTGCCGAGATCAATGAGTCTCAACGCTAAAATTGCCAGGGTGATTGAAGTCTTAAACGAATTGAGAATTCTAAGCATTAAAGATAGAGTGATCGGGTCAGATTTGAATCGTGGTATATCCGGAGGAGAAAAGAGAAGAGTTTCAATTGCTTGCGAATTGGTGACCTCGCCCTCGATCTTATTCTTGGATGAGCCAACTTCCGGTTTGGATGCTTACAACGCGAAGAATGTGGTAGATTCTCTTGTCAAGTTGGCAAAGGACTTCCAGAGGACTGTAGTGTTTACTATACACCAGCCAAGAAGTAACATCGTCTCTTTGTTTGATAAACTCACTTTACTTAGTGAAGGAGATCTCATTTACTCAGGTGATATGATCAAATGCAATGACTACTTTGGCAGGAATGGCTACAAGTGTCCCCTTGGGTACAACATAGCTGATTATCTTATCGATATCACTGTTGATCACAAAAAGATAATCAAGATTCCTGGAGCAGCAAGTTCTGAAGATATCCATGCTGCATTTACTTCAGGTAGTGCCAATGAGACTGATGTGACACAAGAGTGGGAACACTACGCAGTGCATCGAGATGAGTACAGTTATCTGCCCATTGGTGATTCCTCCGGAAATGGCGACAAACTTGTAAAGATGAACACAAAATTGCCACAAATGTTTGAGGAGTCTGTTCTAGGAATTGAACTCAGGCAGAGCATCCAAGAGCTTATTGATGATCCCAAAGAGTTTCTGGTGCATCATGACTTGATGAAGAAAGCCAACGTCTTCACCCAGTTTTGCATTCTCTCTTCCAGAACCTTCAAGAACCTTTACAGGAACCCGAAGCTACTCCTCACGAACTACATTTTGTCGCTTATGGTAGGATTGTTCTGCGGGTACGTTTACTATGACGTCAGTAATGACATAAGTGGTTTCCAAAACAGATTGGGGGTCTTTTTCTTTATATTGGCCTTGTTTGGATTTTCCTCCTTGACTGGCTTGCATTCGTTCGCTCAAGAGCGTATCATTTTCATCCGTGAAAGAGCCAACAACTATTACCACCCCTCTGCCTACTATTTGAGTAAGGTTGTGTGTGACTTGATACCTTTGCGAGTACTCCCGCCCATTATACTTCTCAGTATTTTGTATCCGATGGTCGGATTGACGATGGAACACAATGGCTTTTTGAAAGCGCTCTTGATCTTGGTTCTTTTTAACCTCGCGGTTGCCACTGAAGTTTTGATTGTGGGAATTCTTATCAAAGATCCAGGCACTTCGACTACCATCGGAGTGTTGATCCTTTTGTTCTCTTTACTTTTTGCTGGTCTCTTCATCAACAGTGACGACCTCAAGGCTCAAACAAAGTGGCTCCAATGGATTTCCTTATTTCACTACGCTTACGAGGCTTTGGCAATCAACGAAGTGAAGGATTTGATTCTTAGAGAGAAGAAATATGGCCTTTCCATCGAGGTTCCAGGTGCCGTTATTCTCAGCACTTTTGGATTCGACGTCTCAGCCTTTTGGAACGATATCCTTTGGTTGATCACCTTGGGAATTACCTTTGTCATCTTTGGCTACATCTTCTTGCACAACTACACATACGAGCGCAGATAGAGATTTTAAGTAAATATAAATACGTCTTATATTTTAAACTGAACAATCGAGGGGACGTAGAATTTGGTGCGAATCACTATTCACTCGAAGTAACGACAGTTATCAGCGTAAATCAGGGTACCCCATAAAAGAGTCTCTCCCATTGTTATCTCCGGATAATTCTAGAAGTGCTCAAGCGCCAAGGCTCTTTTCATAAAAATATTTTGTATTTTCGAATTTTGCCAGCGTTTTAAAGTATTGCTATCGCTTAGTCATGCGTGGAACATTTTTGTCATCGTACAAGAAGCCTCAGAATTACTGCGAATGAGGATTTCTGAACTGCTCTAATAGGAACTTCTTGCAATTATGAAACAACTCTTCGAATTACATGTCATAAATTTCTGTATTGCTCATAAATTTCTTCCTTGATTTCGAAACTTCTTCCGTGTGTTTTGTCCATAATCTCGCCCCCTACCCAGGCCATAAATGGGATTGGGGAAACTCACTTGCTCGCAGTATTGAACGCGAAATGAACAACCTACATTCTGGTTTTATTATTAACCAAGAAACTTACTTTTCTGGCTAGAATCTCTCACTTATAAGCCGCATTTCGTTCGAGCTAACTACTTAGCCGTGTGTTAAAAAATCATGCGAAGCCGTGTTGTCTTTTTGTCCAGAATCTGTCTAAATCGGTCTACAGTATCACTGCATATAAACACATACGCAGATAGGCATCAGTTAAGTTGGGTGCAATTTTTGGCCACAGCCTGTATATCACATTTATATGTTCGGTAAACATGCCCGTACTAATGAGTTTCAAGTATCTGTTTAGATCATTCCTTGAATATCCACGAAGCTTTTTGAAGTGTATTGCTGCTGAAGAGCGATGAGACGTCACAAATCACCAAGAACAAGCTCAACCTCATATTCAAGCTGGATAAAAAACATTGGAATCAAGCTTATACCATCATTATGCTACTCTTATATCTCAGAAAGAGCGTATTTCAAACAACTGCTAATTCATCAACCAAATCTGCCAATTTCAGTGCAATAATCAAACGCTCTTTCGCTTTTCCAAGTTTTTCGCATAGTGTGGGTAGCCTAAGTCCCTCTCTCTGCTTATAAACATCAAGGAATTTGGCAAACGCTTCTTTGTCAAAATCCTTGAATATTTTATTGGACCGCGTCTGATCCTCAATAAACTTATCAAGGTGTCTTCTTCTCTTGTAAAGTCCAACAGTTGGATTATCTTTCCTCCATGCAACGCCATATTTTTCGTCTCTCTTTTCAAAACTCATGAAATCATCGTGACAAGTGTACCACTCATGATAGGCTTCAACCACGCTATTAGTGTAACGAGAGATCATGCGATGTTGGGCAGGTACGTTGAGTGACTCCTTCTTTGGTGTTGTTTGATTTGGAACAGCATTCCTTTTTCGTCTCTTAAAACCACCTTCTACGTGAAAAGTGCCTTCTTTAATTATGCTCTCTTTGGAAATGATACTTTCTTTGGGGATGTCGCTTTTTTCGGTAAGACTGTCAATCACAGGGATTTGTTGAATCATGTCAAGTTTAGCCTCGATCGAGATTAATTTACTGTCAATTGGGGCAAGCAGGTTTTCAATGTGCCTCCTCACCTCATTGATTTCGAGTTCTGCCAATACGTTTTCATGTGTGAGTGCAGACGTGACAGCATCATTTGTGGAGACTCGAACACAATTTTGCAATTCATGGGCCAAACTATACTTTAGGTCGGTGAGTAATTCGTTCTTCCAAGTCTCCTTCAAACTAGCAAATTCTCTTTTCATTTCTTCACGGACACCTTTGAGTTCCTCAAGGATTTCGATGGTACTCGTGGATTGCCTTTCAATCACTTCTCTGACAGCCTCCATCTTCAGGGCGAAGACTGGGGCCGTATCGGCCACATTCTGCACCATTCTCATTTCATTCATCTGGTAGCGATTATTTTTTTCCATTGGTTGTAAATGATGCTTTTCACACATGGGGGGCTCTTTCCATTAATGTACATCGCGGCTTTTCTAGTGTCATTCCTGAACTATTTTGAAACAATTCATTCAATTTTGCTGCGACCATTCAGCAAAATCAACCCTGTTGCAGTCTTGAAACATTCATTTATGATGAGTACAGATGGGTGAAGAAGAAACCACCACCATATATAAAAACGTATTAAATCAATAATTTGCAACCCCTTGTTTTTTTAGCTTTGCAACAAGCATCTTCAGCTCTGTCTGAATTTCCCTGGACAAATTTCTGGTGAGACCACAACTACTCCCATTCATGCACTAGGCACCACCTGCAGTATAAAATCGGATACTGGTGAAATTGGCCTCATATTTTCTTCTTGTCTAAAGGCAGTTCAGCTTGTGAAAGTAGTCAAGGACGAGTTACCAATTTGGAATTAAAATCTCGTACGAACCTTCGAACATACAATGGCTGCCTTGTCTCAAATCTGTCCGATTTATACTAGAGATATGCATTTACACCTGCATATAACCCGTGGTGGTTCGAGGAATTAAACCGTAGTCTTCGAATTGATAGGGTTGCAACAGAATGGCTAAACTGAACTCTAATTATGAGACTTAAAGACAAAATAAAAGTGAGTGTTATCAGTTACTTCTAATGAATGTTATGAACGGAAAAAGTCTGCCTTTATTCCTACCAAGTACAATGTGTATTCTTTTTGCAGCAGCGAATTATACAAGCCACGAGTTAATCCCTAAAATGAACTTTTGACGACAATGTTCTTCTAAGTGAAGCCTTGGAATCCCGTGTATCCCTAAAAGTGAAGGATTGATTTAACTTCACTTCAGGTGCAATACCTTAATCAATCAAAATTATCATCTCCGCTGACTAGCTTTTCCACACCCAGACTCTAAGAACTATCACCAGGAGTCAGTGAGAGGCCAAAAAATGCCGTAGTATTACCGATCATCCACCTTTTTTTTCCGTGTTACGTGTGTTTGCTCCTCGTATCCTCATGGCAGCTTCTGCTAACCTTGAACTGATCAAATTTTCCAAAGAATTTCGGAACCAACTGTTTTGGCCTCTTAGCCTGGAGTGTTGCTGTGGATTTGGGTAAATCGAAATTCACCACATGTATATGAAAAAAACTCCATCCCTGTCCTCAGTGTTATAGGTGTTCTCTCCTCTCTCGGAGATATCTGTGAATTAAAAAAGCGATCGCCGGCGTGTAAATTCCCATCTTGTGTAAGATTGTCAATATTATCTATTTGATCAAACTTAGTTCTAGAAATTCAACAAGCGCGGCAACTTGTCCGAGTGGTCTAAGGAGAAAGATTAGAAATCTTTTGGGCTCTGCCCGCGCAGGTTCGAGTCCTGCAGTTGTCGATATTTTTTTCTGTCTATACATCTAGCTATTAGTGGTGAGATTTCGTTGTCTGTTACTCAGGAGATGAGAGAACAGCTACATAAACAGACTGGATTCCGGAAGCGGAGTTCATCAAAACAAAAAGCCTACACATTGAGTTAATAGAAATCACACATTAAGTTAAAGTATTGACACATGAGCAAGCTACATTGAGTAATTGAAACGATATATTGGCATAAAAGGATCACACATTGAACTGTGGAACGTTTTTACAACGAGACGGGGGACTCTTGCACGAATTCTGAGCCTCTATTCATCAATAAATAGTGTTTAACTTTGGAGAATCTAACAACAGGATTCAGTGATATCCTAAGTTTCGTCAGCCCATTAAACACCCTGTGCTTTGGCTAAGAGCACTCTTAAGCATCTTACGAAAAGCTGAACTTGTAATTTGGATTATTCACAATGAGCTTGAGTGAACTGGGACTTCAGTATAACAACCAAGAAATATCGATTGCCGCTGGGGTCTCATGCCGAGAGGCAGATCTCGTAGTCTCATTAAGATATGTATAAATCTTGGCGGAGAAACTATTGTATCTTAAGAGTTCTGATAATAAATTAGACGAGAATAATTTGTTACGCAACCGGTTTTGGGAAGTAGAGTTATATGTCTCCCGTTTTTTAGTTCAATTTGCTTTGGGACCCACTACATCAAGGCATACTGGAAGCTTCTCGTATCTGCGCTAACTTCATGGTAATTACTGAAAAATTTTATGAGAAAGACATTATTAATACTATTACATTTTATTTTTCTGATTTTGTTCTTCTGATTTTGTTCATTTTCGTGAAACGACTCTCAGGCGCACATATGTATAACAGGAAGAGAAGCGGCGTCAAAGAGTTCCGGTTGTAAAACAGGAAAGAATTAATTTGCAACCGCTATGATTAGCCAGGAGACGGAAAGAAACGGTGAATTGGTGAGGAGACCTTACTCCGAGATAAAAGTGGCCTCATTGAAAGCGATCCCCTCCTCGGTTTTACCATTGAAAGTGGCCTCAAGCGTATTGCAAAACTGATAAATGTATGGTTTCGCGCCAGCAACACCACTAACAATGTTTTTGACAAACTGGGGGATCTCAGCCATGACATCCACGCGCTCAACAAGTTGCTTCATCAGGCCCTTTACTTGACCAATACTCTTGGAGTCTTTTCCGTCGGTAAAGTCGAAGATGATGGCTTGTGGAACAGGCCAGCCAACTTCGTCGACTTGTGGGTCTTCATGAATGACTTCATTGTCGATGGAGGTGGCAATAATCAGGTCATTGGAAGTCACAATAGCAATGTTGACTTTCGTAGTTGCATAAGACTTTGGCGTGGTGAATTCCATTTGCACAGCACTGAAGTTTTCAGATTGAAAGTTTAAAAAGTTCCAGGACTTAGCAGCGTGGTGTGGCTTCATACCTTGCAAGGCCATGACAAACATGGTGTAACCATCGATGTCTACAGAACCGCCCTTCAACTTAATGGTTCCTTTGGCGGAACATCTTGGCCAGAACAGATGCCTCATAGTTCCCCATGGTTCCTTGATGTCTTCACCGTAAAAAGTGGTTCCGTCCGTGCCAAAAATTACTCCTGGAACCAACCTGGTCACAACCAAATCAACCTCGGAGTCTGGGTTGACGGTAGACTTGATGGTGTAGGTGTCTTGATTGTCGCCAGAGTTGACAATGGAGAGATTGTCAGCAAAAAAGTTAGCGCCATCGGTCCGGAAGTTCTCTAGAGCGGTAGAAGTCCAGATGCAGTTAGGGTCATCGCCACCGGTTTTGTTGTTGTACAAACGGAAGGTGAATTGAGCGGTAGTCTTAATGCCCATGATATTTGAGTGGATGATCTGTGCAAATCCAGTGTATCCGTTTTTCAAGTCGGTGAAGTAAAAAGTCTGGGTCTCGACATTGGTGTAGTTGGGGTGCTTCCAAGCAAAATCGTCCAAGGTAGTATCTCTAGAGACGGGGATTCCGCTGTGGATGAAATCGGTGACGGGGTGAATGGCTTGGCGGCCGTATTCTGGCTCAGCTGTTCCAGCCACAGCAGATAATCCTGATTGGACCCACTTGAGCATTTTGATCTATTTCAGGGTTTAGCAGGGGAGTGTAAGTGAGAATGCTACAATTTGAGTGCGGCCTGGCTTTGAGTGGTGCACGCACACAGAGTCCTATTCGGGTTGCTCATTAGCGATTCGAAGCGAACAGAGGCCTTCCGAGGCACAAGCTTCCAATTCATTCATGACCCAACTTTTTTTTTACGGTGGAGTAGACAATGTGGCCATGGCGGCTCGCGCAAATAAGATTTTCCAGTCACGCCCATACACGGCCGGGGGACGAATTATCTGCAAAGAACAAGCGCGGTATTTTTAAGAGTGAATTAGGGTCATCCAGGCCTTGCATTCGTGTAGACCTCCTTGTTGCGCACTTGCGATATCCGTTCGCAGGGCAGTCCTGTAGAAACCACCTCAAAATTGTCTCATATGATTGCCAAATCTAGAAGCGCGTTCCTGTACTTTGAAACAGGCCCAAACAAAGACACCCGGATCCTTGATTGAGGCTAACATTCCAGGCCGTTACGGAGCCACAGTGTCCATGCTTCTCTTTGGAACTTCGAAGGAACGTTACAGGCCAAATTCCGTGTTCACCTTATGGTGTGCGCTAGTTCTTTCCTACCCGAGACGCAGACTAAAAAATGAAGTGGGGTTAGATGTAGTGTATAGGCGCGTCCACAACTTCTAGACCACGAGACTAAGCAGGCACTAGAAGAAGCAACCGCCTCTTAGTTTCATGTAAGAAGCAGCAGTAAAAGGCCGCCACGTAGATGCCCCTGAAATTGACATTCGGCCTAAACCTGCTGAAACTGCTTGCCCACAGGAGCGTGGACAGTGCATCTGATCTATCTTCAGTAGGCTACACGAAGTTCCGCCATATACAGGTCCAATTAAGAAATAAGTGCATCACGAGCAGATCACTCCAGAAACGCCGTGGACCGTTGGGACCCGAATTAAGACCTCGGGATTTCACGAGTCCCAAGAACCAAATTAAATCTTATAGAGCCTACTCTTCTGAAACTCGGGGGACCTTGTGCTGTTGCTGGCCGACCCCCGCACATGTGGATACATCGCACTCACGCCCTTAGATTTTCTCTGCCTATCGCCTGCAACGGTGTGCATCAGGCCTCCTTCGCATACTTAGTGTAGGACCTAAAGGTTATTTCATGAGGTAATGCTACATCCATTCAACACACTTTTCTACACACGCAAACAACATTAACCCTGACCCAGTTCATTTTTCCTTTAATTCGTTTGAAATAATCGCCATTTTATCACTGAATCCCATTTGTGACCCCAAATCATCCCATATCATCAATGATGCCGTCGATCCTGACCTTGCATCCGCCCCCCCAGGCCCGACCCACGGCGCTAGCCTTAAAATTGAACCACGAAGTGTTGGACCAGCTACGTAAAGTGTGCAAGTCTCCTACCAAACCCAAGCTCATAGTCAAAGACGGCCAGTTTGTATGTATTTCTCGACCCAGATTCCATTGCCTAAAATAGCAAGAACTCGTACTAACCCCTCCAGCTGATAAAGATCAACGATTCTTTGATCTTCCCATGCTCCAGTTCCCCCGAGTCTCTCCGTTTTGACATTTACTCCCCTGACGTCGAGGCGTCGCAAGAATACAAGTTTACCGGCACAATTACAGATCGCCTTAACGTGCTAAGTGATCCTCGCCAAATAAAGGAGCATTTGAAAACATCTGCATCTGCACTGAAGCGGAACCCCTCACAACCTTCGTCATCCACTACCGCTCCTAGGGTAGCAGTGCCTCCTCATTCCCAAAAGTCTTACCTACTGGATTCTCTGCGTGCGTATACTGTGGATCATTCAGACACTAAGGCCAGAATTACTCTCAAGTTTTTGTCTCTTATTGCATTGGGACCCATGAAAAGGACCACCATCGAAGAGAAGTTCAACGGCAAGCAAATCATTTCTAGGAGTGACATGGACGCCCTTTTTTCCACTCACACTCAGCCATATCATGCCAATGATACATTTATCGAGGGCGACGTGTTTCCGTTAATTGACTCAGGGGCCACAGATCTAGATCCAGATTCCGTCTATTATATCTTGAAAGACAAGGCATACAAGCACTTGCGTCCTTTTCAATGGCAGCATTACACCGAGTACGAACGAGGCCTCGTGGTTGAAAATGCCAGTAATGCCTTGGGACGTTTGGGGTTCCTGGATACTCATCCTCTTAGACGGATCATCAACGAGAAGACCTCTTCACTGAATCCGACGGCAAAGAAAAGCACCGGCCTAGGTGGAGGTATACTTATGAGCCACACCAAGAAGCCGAGATCTCTGACAAATACACCCCTTATAAACTCGCCCCAACCACCAGCATCATTGGCACAGAAGCGGCCCTTTTCCGAATCCCCGAGATTAGACAGAGAAGCTAGACAGAGAGTCCCGAACAAGAAATACCACTTAGATGTCTCTCCCTCAAAGGAAGGTTCTCATTTAGGCTATGTTGTCTCGCTGTCCAACTCACTGTCCTCCGAGGATGAAAAGCTTGCCAAAAAGACCGAGAAAAACGGGAAACGCTGCTACAGTAATGAAAGCAATAATAGCATCAGCAGTGTGAACAGCGGCAACAGTGCCCACAGCAATACAAACTTCTACACCCTGCCATCTTCCAACAACGAAGAAGGCAATCTGGACTTTCACTATAGTGATGAGGACAAAAAACTTTCGGCAATCCAAAGGATTGCTCCTTCACTTCCATCCCGGCCCTCCAGCTCAATCTCCAACCACGAAAAGAAGCAACAGTACTATTCTCAACTTGCACAAAAGTTCAGAACAAAGTACATTGAATATGAACAGTTGCATAAGCAGCTCAGCAGAGAAACTTCCAAAGGCACTTCTGCAGAGAAAAAGAAGAAGTTGATGAAGCTTTTCGAGCTTCACAATTCTTTATCAGAGTGGAAGAAAAAGCTTTGGGACTATCACAACGAGAACAATATGGCAGAGGAGGTTATGAACTTGTCTAAACACCGCAAAATGAACGGCAACCTGAGAAATGGAGGTACCTCTGCTGTCTCAGCTAAGTTTTCGACTGGGGCGCACCCAAAGCCCAATTCGAGTGCACTTTCAGGTGTTAGTCGGGTCCCAGGCAAGGCCAAGATCGCACTTAATTACTAGACTCTGCAAGGGCCTTGCAATCTTTCGTATACCCTTCCCAAAAGGTACCAGTTTACATTCATACTTCAATACATTTGGCATTTACATCGCTCCGTATTTCCCAGTTTATCAAGTGCGCGACGTGCGCATCAAGTGCCCAGTGGGTCACAGTAGTTAAGGACACACCACCATGTCAGCTCCGGTTCCCATGAAACAGGAAGACGACGGCGAGGGCGTGAATTTGATATCATCACCCGGTCCAGTCGTATCGGAAGGACAATCCGCGAATACATCTAAAGAAGTTTCGACGACTCCAATTGAAGGTGACAACAAGCGTCGAAAAACAGCCGTGAAAACAGCCAGTGAGCCAAAGAGACCTTCGGAGGAAGTTCTTCAAAGACGGCGAGAAGGTAGAATCAAGGCAGCGGCTACGATTGCACAGAACCTCAAGAAAACAGGCATCGGGCGATTTGAGGAGTCAAACGGCTTCTCTCTCACCAGTGTAAAGACAATCCCACTCATTAACCAGAAGAATTATTTTGCAGACTACTTGAAAAAAGACGAACAAGTGACCATGATCCGAAATTGGCGCAGAGAGAAGTTGAAAGACCCGGTCACAAAAAGTGCCGGGTCTGAGGTGAAGAAAGCCCCCGAGGACGAGGACGAGGACGATGATGACGACGATAACGACAATGAAGATGCGAATGCAGGTTCTTCCAGAATGGGAGCTGACACCATAGTTATCCATCCCGGCTCTCAATCGTTGAGAATAGGGAGAGCCGCTGATGGCTTCCCCTCTGTTATTCCGATGGTGGTGGGTGTGCGCCAGAACCTAATGGAGGCTGATCTATCCCTCAGCCCTGAACGAGAAGTTGTAAACGGCGAAGTTGACTTTGGAAGCAGTTTCAACACCACTAAAGCGGTTGTTACAAAAGACTTCAAGGCCCGTATGCGGTATTATAAGAGAAGAATGATGCCGAACTCACGAGAAAGTGCTGCCAAATTCAACGAGAATCTGAAGCCGGAAGTAGTCCCCGACAATAGCGATCCTGACTTCAAAGAGTTTTTTGATCCTAATGATCCGATCCTCAAAGAGAAGGATTTCCTAGTTGGCAAAGATGCATTGAAGCTTCCCATCAGTGAAGACTTCACTTCGTGGAGATTGAGATACCCGATAGTGAGGGGAGCTTTCAATCAATCTTCAGATGACTACAAATCACAACAGGAATTTTTGGGCGACCTCATTAGACTCGTTAATGCTGCATTTGAGTCGATTGGCATTTCACCTTCGGATGCAAACAAATACAAGTGTTTGTTGGTGATTCCAGATCTTTACGATAAACTCTTTGTTGAAAACTGGGTGAACCTTTTGTTAAATTCCGTGGGCTTTAATCGAGTGAGCATAATTCAAGAGGCCGTTGCTTCAACATTCGGCTGCGGTGTTTCTTGTGCATGCGTGGTGGATGTTGGCGCACAAAAAACAACGGTCTCATGTGTCGACGAAGGCATGGTTATAACCGACTCGAGAATCAGTTTGGACTATGGAGGGGATGACATAACGAAGGCCCTCACCAAGCTTTTGCTTCAACAAAAGTTCCCGTGCCAAGATGTTAACCTCAACAAGAAGGTAGATGACTGGGAGTTAATGGACCGTATAAAGCGGAACTTTTGTACATTTGACGACGCCGAGATAGCTGTTCAGTTGTACAACTTCCATCGGAAAAAGGTGCAAGGGCCAACAGAAAAATACAACTTCAAAGTCTACGACGAAGTGATGCTAGCCCCACTTGGATTGTTTTACCCCGATTTATTCCAAATATCTGCTACTCCGTCAGAGAGCAAACTCTTCCTCGAATCCTACGACCAATACACAGGTGAAGGTAATAACCCATATTCAAAAGCCCAGGAGAACTTGAGCCATCTCACGGGATACGCCGACCTAAGTGATGAAGCCTTACTTCTCAGGTTGATAGACGATAAAATAGCTTTCAAGCAGGCCAACGCTGCATACGCTAAACCTGCGCCAAGCAAGACTTCTACGTCTGAGGACTCGAAGACACCCGTTTCTTTGCCTTTGGACAAAGCCATCATCGAGTCGATCACTAACGCTGGCATTGCGACTGATTTTGGTAAAGCAAAGAAGCTATACGATAATTTAATTATCGTTGGTGGAGGGCTAGCCAAGTTTCCTGCTTGTGATCTTTTGCTCAATGACAGAGTCAACATTTGGCGTCCGCGGTATCTATCATGCTCAACTTTGGATGAAATCATCAACTACGTCGGAAAAGAGAGAGAAAGGGTTGAGGCTAAGAGGAAACAAATGATCGCAGAAGCAAAAGCTGGAAAGAAGAACAGCGACACACAAGAGGATGTAGAACTCACCGAGGAGGAGCTAGGCGCAATTGATAAAGAATGTGAATACAGCGTTGATCTCAATCAAACGGACGCCATTGCTGACCAGGGAACAGTGATTCCTGTGAACGTGTTGCCGGCGGCCAAGGAGTACGATCCACAGATGATCGCCTGGAAAGGCGGCAGCGTATACAGCCGCTTGAAAGTGATCAACGAGATGTGGATCACCAAAGAAGACTGGGACCTCTTAAGCAGCAGGTGTATCTACTACAAAAGTTTATTCAACTACTAACCTGAATACACATCGAGTATTACATCACAATGTGTAACTGGCAGTTGCAGCATTACGGCACATTATCCAACCGCGAAGAGTATGCCACACGCAGTACATAGCAAGAACCAAATGGAGATCCCGGAGATTCTTCACACTAGGTAGAGCAACAAACAATAACGTGGATGCTTCCATATCTGCTTCAGTGTAAGGAAAAATAAAAGAAGGGTTTTTAAAAAGCACGTAAAATCCCGAAAAATTCGGTGTGTATCACCTTCATGCCACCAAATGCCGCTCCCGGAGATGCTCGGGCCATCCTCGGCGTCTGGTTTATACCGCACGGCGCATGAGGCTTATGGTGCACGGGAGTTGCAGCGGAGACTATACGCCCGATTTTCACAAGCTGCGATTTACAGGTAGCGTTTTCAGAGCTGAGGCACTTTTCTCATTCCAGTTTTCTTTCCGAAACACACCCCAAATAATAACCAGTCGGAATGTTTTCTAAGCAATTTGCCCGTGGCTTCGCTTCCTCGCAAGCTGTCAAGAACTACGCTTCTACCATCAAAAACTTGAAGGTCAACAAGGACACCAAGGTTATTTACCAGGGTTTCACGGGTAAACAAGCCACCTTCCACGCCGAGCAAGCCATTGCCTACGGCACCCAAGTTGTGGGTGGTACTAACCCTAAGAAAGCTGGCTCCAAGCACTTGGACAGACCAGTCTTTGCATCTGTCAAGGACGCCATCAAGGAGACCGGCGCTACTGCCACTGGAATTTTCGTTCCTCCATCCATCGCTGCAGGTGCCATCGAAGAGGCCATTGCTGCTGAAATAGAGTTGGCTGTGGCTATCACTGAGGGTATCCCTCAACATGACATGGTCAGAATCGCCCAGATCTTGAAGACTCAATCCAAGACCAGATTGGTGGGTCCTAACTGTCCGGGTTTGATTGCTCCAGACCAATGTAAGATTGGTATCATGCCTTCCCACATCCACAAGAGAGGAAGAGTTGGTATTATTTCTAGATCCGGAACTTTGACCTACGAAGCCGTCGCTCAGACCACTGCTGTTGGCTTGGGTCAATCTTTGGTTATCGGTATGGGTGGTGACCCATTCCCAGGTACCAACTTCATCGATGCCTTGACCTTGTTCTTGAACGACCCTGAGACCGAGGGTATCATTTTGATTGGTGAGATCGGTGGTACCGCCGAGGAGGAGGCTTCCGAGTTCTTGAAGCAGCACAACTTGACTAGACCAGAGGGTCCTAAGCCAGTTGTCTCCTTCATTGCCGGTGTCTCTGCTCCACCAGGTAGAAGAATGGGTCATGCTGGTGCCATTGTTGCCGGTGGTAAGGGTGACGCCAAATCCAAGATTGCCTCTTTGGAGTCTGCTGGTGTCATCGTTGAGCAATCCCCAGCTAGATTGGGTAACTCTTTGTTAAAGGAGTTCAAGAACAAGGGTTTGTTGTAAATTTGATGGGAGTGTTGTGGTTCGATAACCACTCACTTGAATCCATCCAATAAGTATAGATCTTAAATATAAGAAAAAATATTCATAATTTTTTCCTTAAATTTGGCCATTTCATAATTCCATTTTTCTGTTCTCTTGTGAACACTCGGTTGATCGTTGGTACTTTATGGTTTATGCACTACCGAAAAATTTAGATGGATACGAAGCGTGCGCTAGCCTTGTCAGTTCGTCACAGGAGAAGCAACCCCACGATGTTTGCCTTGTCGAAAATCATAGGCACAAGCCCCCTGTACTTTCGGGCCGCTTCGCTAGCTACCCGTTCATTTTCATATAGCCCCCTTGCATTCAAAACTAATAAATCTACTCGCACGAAGGAAAACGTTCATGATTTGGAGACTTTCTTGACTTTGATCGGAAGGAATACCATAGAGCATCTCGATACCTTCGAAGGTGACTTGGAAAAATTCTTGAAAACCACATCCAAAGAGATGAAGGCGCAGGGCATAGATGTGTCCACCAGGCGATACTTGTTAAGATGGAAAAACAAGTTTGTGAACGACTTAGAACCATTGAGGGAACACAAAAAGGGAAAGAAGAAGAATGGAGGTGAGAGAAACGCCAGGACGGTCTTGGCCAAGAAGAATGCTTTGAAGAGATTGGAGGAGAAGGAGAAATATGCTGCTGACGAGTTGGAAGCCGAGAGAAAGGGTGAAAGGCAATTTTAGATGTGTAAATAGCGTACTGATTACAATAAAAGCACCAAAAGTGTTATGAATTTATGGCAGTGCCACTTAAATGTAACGTGTGGATTCGTATTATGTCACGTCTCTGGCCAGTTATGCGACGAAGTTGTCAACTCGAAAGACCCTTAAAATTAGTACAACTGTTTTGAAGCCACATTAAAACGTCCAAGCCAGAAGCTGTACACGCAGCTAGAAGAATCACCATCAAAATCCACCTGAAGACTAGGTGTGGCAGAGATAACGTCGCGCCTGCACACAGACAGACACCACCATTCTTGGAGCGTTGTTGCCAGCGAATTCTCACTCGTAGTACACCAACAAAATGAAGACGATTTCGTTCATTGCATTTGTAATTTTCACAGTGGCTTACTTCAAGCTCACTGTCGCCCAAAAATTGCCAGAGAACCCCGAAATCACTCACACTGTCTTTTTTGACATCGAGCAGGATGGCGAGGATCTTGGCAGAATCGAGATTGGGTTGTTCGGTACGGTCGTGCCAAAAACTGTCGAGAACTTCAGACAATTGGCCATCTCCCAGGACCCAAAGGCTGGTTATAAAGACTCGATCTTCCACAGAGTTATTCCAAGCTTCATGATTCAAGGTGGTGATTACGAAACCGGCAAGGGAATCGGCGGAAAGTCCATTTACGGAAACAAGTTCGAGGACGAGAACTTCCAATTGAAGCACGACAGACCTTACAGATTGTCCATGGCCAACGCTGGAAGAAACACCAACGGTTCTCAATTTTTTATCACCACCGTGGTCACTAGTTGGTTGGACGGTAACCACGTGGTTTTCGGCGAGGTTGTTTCTGGATTTGACGTTGTCGACAAGATCGAAAAAACCAAGACTGCTCGTGGCGACAGACCTGTCAAGGAGGTTAAGATCAAGGCCTGTGGCGAAATCAAGACTGCTTCTGTGGAGTCTAAAGATGAGCTTTAAATATACTATATAGCGACATCTACTAACTAACGCTGTGGTCAGTCATCGTTTAAGTTTAGCTTAAGGCCAAGCTGTTCCACGGTGCTTCCCTTGCCATAGAGAGGAATGTCGTCAATGTAAATGCTTTGTTCGTTGTTTGTGGTGGCCAAAACGTTGTTGAGTAGATTATCAAAGACCGTAGACAGGATTCCAGTGTCGACGCTTGAAGCGTAACCCATATTCGAAGACAGACCAGCGTCCTCGTTTCCTGTGGTCTGAGATGTTGTTCCGGGGGTCGAGACGGTGACTGGAGTATTGACGCTGGTGGCTGTTGCCGCCGTGGGTGGCTTTGGTTGACTATTCTGTGAGCCAGCCTCAGGAACCTCACTGATGTAACTATGCCCTCCTTCGCTGATGCTGAAAGTGGACATATCGCTCAAAAGATTCAATGTTTTTTTCATGGATAAAACACTGGATAGTAGCCTTGATGATAGTATGTCGTAAATCACTGGACTTTGGTAGACATTGGCACCAATGATGTAATAGTCTTGCTGGGTCACGGTGTTCTGGGGATCGATTCTCCTTTGTTTACGAATGATCCAGAACTCCGGCTCTCTCACAAATGCAACCACAAACTCTGTTCCCACCATTTCGGAGAGCTTGTCTTGTAAGTACTTCTGGGGATGTACATTGGGTGGTATCTGCTGGAACTGGAACTGCATTCGAAGGACCTGATTATTGGACGTTCTGTCGTAGAAAGGAGACTCTGCGAAGTAGTCTAGAACATTTCCAGTATGAAGACCAAACTGCTGGATCCACTCAGGAGATTTCCATTGTATTTCATCCAAAGGCTCTGCAGACATGGGGACTTGTACGTGAGGTGAGTTTCTTGATCGCGCAGCGCGACTCCACATCCACTGGTACTTGATGTATTTGGTGTCACATTCGACTTTTCACTTTCGGTGTTTCAGCCATTCGCATATTCATATTTTCCTAGTATAAATGCTGTAGAATTGAAAAAAGTACTACATAATTGTTTGTGTAGATAGTCATTCACAATTATAGAAATATTACTGGGTAGAGAATTTTTCGAACTCAGACTTGAGCCATTCAGCTTCTCTAGCCATCACCTCTGGAGCCCGCCGCTGTCTATTTTCTTCAGGAATAGAGACGAAGCCTGGGGACTTCTTGAAAATATCCTTTCTGGCAAAAAACTCCTCATATGCTGCATGGAGGTCCAACTGCTCCAATTTCTTGTGGATAGTATCTCCCCAATGATCGGCTTTGAAGCGGGGGATGATGTGGGTGTGTAAATGAGGGACTGATTGGCCCGATTCGGGCCCGTCTTGTATGGCTATATTGAGCGAGTCGGCTCCGTAAATCCGAAAGATGAAGCGCTGTACTGTCTGTAGCGAAGCCATGTAATCCTGTGCCTCATCTGTGGTCAAGTCTCCAAATCTAAGCACGCTGGTACGTAGCGGCACAACCAATACATGCCCAGGGACTAGCGGCTTGATGTTAACCAATCCATACGTCAGCTTTGACTTGAAAAACACCTGCAGGTCCACGGCAGCTTTGTAGAAGAAGATCTTTTCTTTCGTCATTTGCTATGGATTAGTATCACAGTGGTCTGTTTGTTGAAATGTGAGATGTGAATATGCGAGTGCGGGCAACTCTTATACAAGTTGAATGCAGCATAGTACAGTGTTTTTCAAAACTAATCGAACCAGCGCGACAAAATGTTTCGAACCAAGAAGACAAAATGTTTCGAACCACACTAGCAAAATTAAACAAACCAATAATTCAAAAAGTTTCGTACCCCTTCGCACAGTCTTTCAAACCAAATGGCGTAATGTTTCACACCAACTTTCATTAGAATTCAATATTCTGAAATCTTAAATCTGGAGGATTGCCTCATATGTACTACATTTGGGAGTCTTGCAGTACCAATCAAGGGTCAAAACGGACGGAACTGAACTGGTTTCCTTGTTATCCTGTATACAACAACTTGTTAGGGGCTATGTAGTCATTCATATTATGCTTACTAAGCAAAGAAGTATATAAGAAATTACACGGGCCCCCGTATCCGCAATCGTTTTGTACTAGTTACTCTTTAAGTCTATTTGAACTACTGTAGTGTAATAAGTGTATTAGTTTTAAAATGGAATACCGGGCTCATGTAACACCCGATGGGTTCATCGATGGGCTAGGCAATCGGCACCTCATTGATCCTGAACTTATCGAACCCACTTCGAGCGATTCTGGTCTAGGCGATTGTTTTGCGTTTCTGGATTACAACAAGAGCGAACAACAAAATGAGATGGAGTGGGAAGTGCCCCGCATGTACGATACTGATGACCAACCTATGAGTGACGAAGAACTGGTAATATCACCGGGTAAAGCATCAGGTAAGCGGGGCCAATACAATATCTATCCAAAGTACATTAAGGAAAAATTTTGGCATGATGTCATGGAGAAGGGTCACTCGGCATATGCGGCAGCGAAAGAGTATAACATCAAACTTCAAACTGCTTACACTTGGAAAAGAAAATGGAATAAGGAGGTTTGTATGCAAATACAGGGGAAAGAGGAAGTCCCGAAGAAACGCGGACGTAAACCTATCTTGACAGAAGAGCACAAGTCATACTTGCAAGAATTGGTTGAGGCCGATGCAACGGTTTCTTTGCAATCTATGTTAGATAGTATCCGGGCAACATTCAATAACATCAAGGTCAGCGCCACAACATTGTATAGGTTTGTTAAAGTGTGCAAATCGAGTAGCAAGCGTATTTCCAAATGATGATATCAAGCAGCAACGGTACGAATGGGCAAAAGAGTATGAACACAAGCTCAACTTTACCAAAAACTGTATCTTTATTGATGAAGCCGGCTTCAACATCAGTATGAGGAGAGAATACGGTTGGTCCTCGGTAGGTCAGAAGGCAATAACACACGTACCTGTAACAAGAGGATTAAATGTATTGTTTATAGGAGCGATATCTGCTCAGGGATGTGTCAGTTTGAAAATTCGACAGCCCACTAAGCCCGTACCAAACAAGAAGAGGAAGTTGGACGCAAGTGGGTCTAAGTCCGAAGTAGTGCCAAGAGGTACCACTGCCAACCATTTCTACGCGTTCGTGAAATCAGTTATAGATCAAATAGAGTCTTCTGATGAACTCGGTGAATTGAAGTACTTAGTTCTCGATAATGCTGCCATTCACAAGCGCCGTGATCTCCAATTATTGGTTGCCCTGAGCAACTTAGAGCTTGTCTTTTTGCCCCCTTACTCTCCTTGCTTGAATGCAATCGAAGAATTTTGGGCCGTTTGTAAGTCCAAGGTCAAGAGGTCTAGGTTAGAAAAGAAAGAAGAGTTGACGCCTGCAATTCGACAATCTACAGAATAAGTAAGTCCTCAAAGTTATCAAGGGTTCTGCAGGCACGCTGGAGAGTATGTTAAGGCTTGCTTAGAGCGTCAATCATTCTAATTGTTAAGAAAATATGCTACTTTACGACAAAACAAAAAGCAAGAAAAAAATAGAAAATGAAAAATAGATAAAAAAGAGGAAAAAAAGAAAAAAGAAAAAAAAAGGGGCGGTTGTTGGATTATTTCGATTTTTCGTATGAATTTACGGAAAATAGTTTGAAGAATTTCGATGTCACCATTTGGTTTGAAAGACTGCGAAGGGGTACGAAACTTTTTGAATTATTGGTTTGTTTAATTTTGCTAGTGCGGTTTGAATCGTTTTGCCGCGCTGGCTTGAATAGTTTTGAAAAACAATCACAGTGGTCTGTTATTACATTCACACCAGTACCTCCAATTGCGGGCACGTATGCAGATGGCTATGGTGTGGGTCGTATAGTAATATAGTATAATCAGCTGATTAGGTCAATCCCACAAATGAAGATTTCGAAAAAAAACTAGATTTCGATTTGAAACTTTTTTTTGTTGTTTATCAAGAGTCACTCTCATCACGCAGCTCGTACCACTTAACGTAGACAGATAGCAAACAATTCCGCCTTATAAATTGCTCGAAATACCACTAGGCATTACCTTGAAATGCTCATCTACAGACCTAGATTATCTTAACATGTATTGTTAATACCGAATTACTTACTTGTTAACCTTGTTGAAGTACTCCTTGGAGTTAGCAACATCTGGCTTGATGGTCTCGGAACCCTTTTGCCAGTTGGCTGGGCAAACCTCACCGTACTTCCTGGTGAATTGGAAAGCATCAACCAATCTCAATGACTCCTCAACGGATCTACCGACTGGCAAGTCGTTGATGGTGATTTGTCTCAAGGTACCCTCTGGGTCGATCAAGAAGATACCTCTCAAAGCGACACCATCTTCATCGATCAAGACACCGTAATCTTTAGACAAGGAGTGGTTGGTGTCAGCAATCAATGGAATATTGACAGGACCCAAACCACCGTTCTTTCTAGGAACGTTTGTCCAAGCCAACAAGGAGTACTCGGAGTCGGTGGAGGCGAACAAGACTTCAGTGTCCCTATCAGCAAACTTCTGGACAGCATCAGAGTATGCAATGATTTCGGTTGGGCACACGAAGGTGAAAGCCAAAGGAATGAAGGCCAACAAGACCCACTTGCCCTTGTACTGTTCCAAGGAAACGTCTTGGAAAGCACCGTCAACGACGGCAGTCTTCTTGAAAGCTGGAGCTGGTTTTTGGACGATGGCGACCATTTTTGTTGTGAGTTGAGTTGTAATTAGTGTTCTATGAATCTGAGTTGTGGGGAGGGTGGGCTGACACCACAGTATTTATAGGCCGCGGTTAGTAAGCACCAGGAATCTAGATGTCCGCGCTATTACCATATCGGGCGAGCAATTCCTTTCACTGCAGGAGTGAAAAGTCACAGGCCCGATTCGCTCAAATGACAAAGGGCGTTTGCATCGTAGGCACATTGCCAAAAGCCGCAGTTTTTGCATATTTGTAATCTTTGAGGGTCCAGATGCTAAGGCCAACCGAATTGATTTCTCAGTACTAGTGGCTTTACTTCTAAGGCAAAGGACCTGGGCGAGCGCCACACTTTTCTGCTTAACAATGTGCGATAAAAGGGGGCCGCCGTGCTCAGTATATTTGAATAAGGAAGGTATATGCTTGCTGCCATGTACCTAATTCTTAAGCAATAGTACATTTAAAATTTAAGGTAAATACATTTTTTCTTATTCTTCTTTGTTGAAGGTTAGGAGAAAAGCCCGTGTAAGTATACTGACGACCGGATAGTTTAACCAGAATAGGAAGGGGAATGCGCATATTCTAGAAGAATCCATACACACATTGACCCCACCCCCAATTACTACTTATCTATGTTTCCTTTTATCTCCGTATGGTCGCAAAAGGTCGCCATGCCAAATTCCTGGTATAATTCTTGCTCGTCGTGGGTGTGCACCGCGTTGTATTGTTAGCGCTTTGGACACGTGACAGACTTTGCCCGAGAAACTCATAGAGCATACACCCTGATCACAATAAGCACTCTTAACCTGCCATGGAAAAATTCGGATTTCACAGGGTCAGCAATAACCCGGGGCCGGGAAACCCCCAGATTCATCACAGCCAGCCTGCACAAAAGCCACTGGCTATTCCTTATTTCAAGAAGCAGATGAAAATCGAGATTGCACCCTCCAACCTGGTGGCGCTTGCAAACTTGATTGCAGTCAACCCGGGTGATTTCCAGGAGATCAATGACAGAGACAACATCATAATTGATGGTACTTTTGTCTATGGGATCTTGAAGGACCACAACATGAAGCCCGGTACCCTCGGATTGGCCGGAAACCTTCGTCAATGGTGTAAGACGTCCTTGGGCCAGCTAGTCACAGTTGAGTCTTATAACATCTTCGACAGAAGCCCCGACAACACGCATTACTTGGGTGAGATTGACTTTTTGGTTGACTATAGGAATCCGTCAAAGGGTACACCCGCAACTATAAGCGAAGAAGACCTCATCAATGTCTTTGTCAGCAATTACGAGAACCAAATTTTACAGCCTAGTCAACCCATTGTCATGGACTACAAGGGCAAGGTCTTGTCTGTATTCGTATACGCATGCCAGGTCATTAACTTGAGTCAAGTGGGTCAACCAAGCAAGGAGATGTCTCAAGATATCTCGACCAAGGGAATTTTGATGAAGGGAGGAACCTCTGTGAACTTTTTCCCCACTGAAAACTCATTGATCAAGTTGCAGAAGAAGCTGGGAGGAAAGTCCTCTGCTATGATCAACAAGCCCAGGGCTAACCCAATCATCAACCCAGACTTCAAATTGGAGAACATGGGAATTGGAGGTTTGGACAATGAGTTTCAACAGATTTTCCGGAGAGCCTTCGCGTCTCGTATTATCTCTCCAGATTTGGTGGACAAGCTAGGGTTGCGTCACGTTAAGGGTTTGTTGTTGTATGGACCTCCAGGAACAGGTAAAACCTTAATTGCCAGACAAATTGGTAAAATGCTTAATGTGAAAGAGCCAAAAGTTGTCAACGGTCCGGAAATGCTTTCCAAATATGTTGGTTCCTCCGAAGAGAATATCAGAAACTTATTCAAGGAAGCCGAGGCAGAATACAAGACTAAAGGTGAAAATTCCCAATTGCACATTATCATCTTTGATGAATTGGATTCCGTGTTCAAACAAAGAGGTGGCGCTAAGAGTGATGGTACAGGCGTCGGTGATAATGTTGTGAATCAGCTCTTGGCTAAGATGGACGGTGTTGATCAATTAAACAACATTTTGATTATTGGTATGACCAACAGATTGGATCTCATCGATAATGCTTTGTTGCGTCCGGGTCGTTTTGAAATTCAAATTGAGATTTCTTTGCCTGATGAAAAAGGACGTAAAGACATTTTGGCTATCCACACCAAAAAAATGGTTGACAATAATATTTTGGCCAGTGACGTGAACTTTGACGAGTTAGCTGCTTTGACAAAAAATTTCACTGGTGCAGAGTTGGAGGGTTTGTGTAACTCTGCATCGTCTTTTGCAATCAATCGGTTCACCAAGAGTGGGAACATAGCAAAGGTCGACGAAGAAATTGCCAAGATGAAGTTGACAATGAACGAGTTCTTATTGGCTCTTAATGAGGTGAAACCAGCTTTTGGTGTCAACGAGGAAGATTTGAATCAGAACTTCCCCTACGGCATCATCGAATACAGCCCTAAAGTGCACACGGTGTTCGAGAAATTAAGGTCATATGTGGAGGAAGTCAAACATTCTGAAAACGAACGTCTCATTAGTGTATTGTTGCATGGTGAACCTGGCGTTGGTAAGACGGCTATTGCTTCAATGTTGGCCTTGAACTCCGAATTCCCATTCATTAAGATGCTCAGTGCCGAAAGCTTGGTTGGTATGTCCGAAGCAATGAAAATGAGCACGATCGACAATGTCTTTAGAGACGTGTACAAGTCACCTTTGAATATTCTCGTGATTGACAAAATCGAGACTTTGATCAACTACGTGCCTATTGGACCAAGATTCTCTAATGAGATCTTGCAGATGTTGATTGTGAACTTGAACAAAAAGCCACCCGGAGGCAGAAGGTTGCTCATTATTGGTACTACATCACAGTACTCTGTACTTAAACATATGAGCTTAGTCGAGAATTTTACGAAAACGATTGAATTGAAAAAGGTGAGGGAGATGGGCGAGTTGAAGATTGTGCTCGAAAAATTGAATTTCATGGATGCAGGCCTGCGTCAAGCCATTTTACAACAACTTTCTTCCGTTGGCGACGGCACCATAGAAATTGGAATCAAGAAGTTGATTCAGGTATTGATGAATTCGAAGTACTTGAAGGCCGATGTCAACACTGTGGTTGAAAACATCTTGGAGGCCCAAGTTGCTTAAGGAAATTATTCAAGAAGAATTAGTTTGTAGGTTTAATTCAATACATCTAAATTATGGGAAGCAGGGGCTGCACATCAGACTTACCGATGGATAGCCCCTGAATAACGGAGATGCTACCTTTTCGGAATTCCGGCCGTCCGCTTTTGGCAACAATCTGCGCACCTGAGACCAAGAGTCGGGGCTATTTTAGGGGGGGGGAGGGGCGGGGGCACAGACGCGTCATGGAAGACCCTGTAGAAAAACGTACTACATACAAGATTACGCCCAAGCGAGATGGGGTAATGGACAAACGAAATTTCTTTTTTTTAGTAGTTTCAGACTTTATTTCGATTTCCTGAAGTTTTCACTCTTTTGAAAAAATTCAAATTTTGGATATCATCTTGGACCAATTTTTCTCCTGTCTGGCGCATGGTCTATGCATGGTCTATGCATGACCAAATGCGCGCCGTTGCAAAAGTTGGTCAAGGAAGAAATTCTGGATCAAACGCACCCGTGGCAGAAACACCTTCGAGGAGCAGATGCATGCATTTCGGAAACGTGAAACCGGCTGATATCAAATGTATTTATATGAACCTTTTTCCGCATAAGCCTTTGACGGTTGTATCATCTTGGAGGATTTGGTGTCGTCTGTGAATTGGCAACAACTGAACTTGCTAAAGAAGCTGAGCTTGGAAGATTTCCTCCCTTCTCAGAGTAATTTGCCATTAAAAAAATCATCATAAGCAAAAAACTGGTCTAACTACAACACCATACTGCTTACAGAGTCCTTGTATTGAAGACCAAGTCGATACATATAGACGGAGTTTTGAGGTGCCGTAATTATCACGGCTGCAAAAAAAAAAAAATGGGTGAATTCGCACTCATGCCTTCGTCGCCAATGTTCACGGAAAAACACGACGAGATCTTTGAAATTGAGATAAAACATGAGCATAATAATGGCCTAGTTTGCCCGGCGGATGTGTTTCCCTTTCAAGTGCCTCCAGAGACCACCGAGACATGCTTAATTTACCACTCCTTTCAGTTTTCCCCCGCTCCAACAGTCAATGAAGCCTTGCTACCAGATAATATAACCATTACAGGCCAGATTCCCGTTGCCTCGGAGATTCTTCAAGAAGTCATTTCGTCCGACATAATCCTGTCGTTTGCAATGTCTTATGATTTGAATCCACCCCTTGTGTTCACTAGTGATGATTACGAGTGTCAACCAAGCGAGCAGAAATTATGGCCAGCGAAAACTCATGCACAAGATGACATGTCTGAGCTATTGATTCTTGAAGAAAATCGATACCAGGACAAAATCAAGACTGAGGTGGAAAACGAAGAAGATTTATCGGGAAACAAGCTGTTCGTTGTTGTGATCCGGCTCCGAACTAAGAAAGAGTTTCTACAGGTTTTGGAAATGAGTGGCCCTGGCAAAGAATACAAACTTCCCATATTCCATACGTTGCAGCCTTTAAACACAATGAAGAAATGCGCTAAGTACCGCTCATCAAAAGTGATCCCTTCCCACTCAGAAGTGTTGATCACCTCCATTGGATCAAGACACCACGTGATCATCAAGAGGTATGACTCTCGTTTAACATTGCGCCAATTGGCGCTTGTTTTGGGATTGCAAAAGTATAAAGTTACTTTGGTCAAAGATATCGAAACCGCAGTGGTGGCTATGTTTGACCAGCTCTGTGGGTTTCGTATAGGCCATGGAACTTGGTGCCGAGGAATACCAAGGCGAGAGCGACAGGAGATGATAAACCGAGTTTTCGAATATGCAAAAATATACTTTCCGTCCTTCTCGAGAGACATCATTCAGATCATCATCAAGAGAGGAGCGTACTCCAGGACACAGGAATTTTTAAGGCGTGAAAGACGACGAAAGGCACGGTTTCACTTTTAGTTTGAGTAGTATCATTTGGATTATAAGGATACATGAATGCAGGCAGAAAAGCTCGCGTAGGTATAGGCTCAAATGCATTAACCGTTGGTTATTCTGCTGTTGGGGCTCTTGAATACATGAAAAAGATGCAAAAATTAGTCTAGGTGCAGAAAAAATTATGAGTGGTACGGGAATCGAACCCATGTCTAATGCTTGGAAGGCATTAATGCTAGCCACTACACCAACCACCCTTGGATGTTAGAAAAAAATTGAAAGGGTATATACATAATACGGACTATGAAAATGATGAAACACAAGAACGTGAAGTTTAGTCGGAATTTATACTAAGAGGGTCGAATATAATAGCTTGCTCGAGTGCAGTTCAACTCTTAACTGAAACACGGACGACAAAACAAGGCTTTAATCGAAAGTGCTGGATTACTAAACAGTAGCGATTGGTCGGCGGAGGCTTATCTCTCAGATTCCGAAGAAGCGCAATTGTATCCAATGCGTGTGGCTTGAAACATGTGTGGCACCTCGCGTCATATGCATGAACACTACATAAGCACTACACATGAGCACTATATGCATGAGTACACAGTATGTGTGTTTTGTATATTACTATGGCAGTTTCCCCTGCACAGCGCAAGTCACACCACCTCTACTATAAACGGTTTCCTACATAAAACAGTTTCCAAAATGAGCCCAGCCAAAGCAACAGAGACCCCGCAATTGACCACCAAGTCTGGCAAACCCGTCCGCATTGGGACCGGATCCGGCACCAAGTGGCAAAAAATTAAAAAGGCCAGAGACCCCTCCCAAAAGGACGTCTTATTGGATGAATTGGTCAAGAACTTAACGTCATGTATCCAAACGGGCTTCAGGCACCTTGATACAGCAGAGATCTACACTACCCACCCGGAGATCGCCGAGGCCCTTCGGCAGACAGATGTGCCGAGAGAGGACTTGTTCATCTGCACCAAGTACAACCCCGGAGTCGAGGTCAGACACGCCCTCCACAAGTCCGGAAAGGAGGCTGTGGATGCCGCATTGGCCGAATTGGGTGTGGACTATATCGACTCGTTTTTGATCCACTTTCCGTTCTTCAACACGGCGTACTCGCACGGCCAAACCCTCGAGGCCGTGTGGGCTGACATCATAGAAGCCAAAAAACAGGGCAAGGTGAGATACATTGGAGTATCCAATTTTTCCATTGAGTACTTGAAAACCATCTTTGATGTTGCAAAGGGCGACGCTCAGTACTATCCGCAGATCAACCAAATTGAGTTCCACCCATACTTACAGAACCAAAGTGCTGGTATTCGGGACTTCTGTCAAGAGCACAATATTCTTGTGGAGGCATACGGGCCCTTGTCGCCGCTTTTCCGCATTGTCAAGGACGACAAGGTCATTGAGGACCATCCTTTGACGACGGTGTTGCCAAAGTTGGCAGACAAGTACGGTAAAACCGAAGCCCAGATCTTGTTGCGCTACACAATCGACAAGGGACTCTTGCCCGTGACCACGTCTTCGCAGGTGGAGCGTCAAAAGGAGGCTTTGGCAGTTTACGAGTTTGAGTTGGAAGAGTCCGATGTGGCCTTGATCGATAAGGTGGGTTCCGAATTCCATTTCAGAGGCTTCTTCCACGGTTACTTCGACTAGATCTTGTCGTGTGCAGGCGATATATTCCGTGATGGCGCATCTTTATCTGCGCATTGCTGCTATATCACACATCTCTAGATCTCAATACACACTCCAATATACAGATATACACTTATTCGGTATATTTGGAATACAACAATACAAATCTCCAGACTCATCAGTCATGTGCGGAAGATACGCTTTAGGAATGGTATGTTGAGCGTTGAGCAACCTAGGCACATCTAACCAAAGGCAATTGACCATATACCCCAAGCACTATATGAGAGTGTGTTCAATCCCGGGCTGGAGACCCGACTCTCAGAGAGTTCCGGCCTGACGTATGAGACAACCACCCATGCATGCGGTGACAAGGCCACCATACAAATCAATGTGGTTGACCACAACTACACCCCCTCCTACAATATCCCTCCCACAAGCACGGGCGTGATCATCTACTTGGAAGAAACAGAGAATTATGACTACAAGTACAACATTGAGCCCCTGAGCTTTGGATTACTACCCGAATGGGCCAAGAAAAACGACTCCCTGCCGGTGAAGCGAGGTGCTCAGACGGGCTCGGAATACTCCCGGGAAATCCAGCGCCACCAGGCCAGATACTTTAACTGCCGCAAAGAGACGTTGCATCAAGACAAGTCCGTTTGGGACCTGCCTTTGAAACACCGCCGCTGTATAGTGCCTATACAAGGATACTTTGAATGGCTTGACACCAGACATGGGAAAACACCATACTTTGTGTATCTGCAGAAGAGCCCGGTGTTATATTTGGCGGGGCTTTTCTCCCACAACACAAACTACAATGATACAGATTTGGTGGGTGGCATGAAGTACTTTTCCTCTTTTGCTATAGTCACCGGACCTGCTCCAGGGGAAGGCTCCAACGACCTACTGTGGCTCCATACACGGAAGCCGCTCTTCATCAAGCCAAATTCGAAAGCGTGGTTTGAGTGGCTAGGAAACGGAGACATTAACAAAAGCAAATTAATTGATGACTGCTTGGAAGCTACGAGAAACCCGGTGTACGACGAAATCACTTGGCATACGGTGAGCAAACTAGTGGGGAACCCCCTGAACAAAGGTGTGGAGGTGACCAAAAAGGAGAAAGAGAAGCAGGCTTCTATAATGCTGTTCTTCGCCCCCAAGCCAAAAAAGAACGAGAAGAAGAGGTTAACGGATGACTACAATGGTGTCAAACGCGAAGCTGAAGAAGTGGACCAGAGCCCTTCGAAAAAAGCAAAGTTCGAGGTGGTCGGCTCCGAGTCAACTTGCAAGAGAGAAAGCGAGCCAGAGGCTGATGGTTCTGAAGACGAGTGATGCCAAAGTCTTGGTCAAAATAGAAGGCCCAATTGGAAAGACTATAACTGCGGACATGGCTGATCATGAAGCAGTACACTAATTCTTCGGAGCCTCGTGATGAATGCCTTCCGGCCAGCTCTATCATAAGGAGACTTGCTCCCACTCATCCCAATAACGCTAAAACGATCAAAATCCATCTTGTCGTGTCTTTCTTGGTTTGTCGCCTAGTGGAGCCCGTGTTGTGTGCAGTCACCCTCAGTAGTCAGAATTTTTTCCTCACCACTCACATCCTATCCACCAAGATCATGTTGAGTCGCCAGCTAGCTAGCCCCAAAACCTCGTGGAAAACACTCTCCAGGTGTGTTTCTTCAGACGCCAAGCCTTTATACTTGAACCCCCATAAATGGGAGGGATTGCCTGCAGACCGGATCTTCGAGTTGCATGAATTGAGAAAGACTGCTCTTGGCGAGAAATACGTCCCCAATGACGACGAGAGAAATGCCATTTTGTCTACGTTTGCCGACTTGAAATCAAAGAACCCTACCTTGGCTTACGGCTACGAACTCGACAACTTCAAGGAGAGAGTTATGAGCAACACCCCGTCTAACTTGAGGGGTCTTCCGCCCAAGTTGAGTAACATCAGAGTGTTTGACAAGGGAGAAACGCCCCACCAGAGAAGAAAAATCGAGCAGATCCACAGAATAAGCGCATACGAGCTACCACTTTTGGCCAAGTTCCGCCAGCAATACCAGCCCGCGTCTGCAACACAGTCTCCCATAAGACTCACATTCAACACCGACTTCACCGATGAGTCAAACAGCACCAACAGGAAAGTCACGTTGCTGGTGCATTTGAAAGACTTGACCCTCAACGAGCAGCAGGCCAAGAAGTTCATGCTTTTGGCCGGCAATAAGTTCAACCACAACACGAAAACGTTTAGATTCTCAACAGACCGGTATGAACAGTCCGCACAGAACGCACGCTGGTTGGTCGAGACCTTCAACAAGCTATTAACAGAATCTAAGGACCTTTCGGAAAACACGTTCGACTCTGTGGCTGTGGATACTCGTCATTCCAAGCCTACGAAAGCAAAGGCCCAGTTTCCCGACAGCTGGAAGAGACCCCAAGATGCACCTGTCAAGAGACACCACATCGTGAGGAAGTACGTGGAGGAGGTGAAGAGGAGAAATGACGAAGAGTACATGAAGAGCTTGACCCCATAAATAACATGTAAATAAATACTTTGTACAATCTTGGCTTGGACCCTTGCACACCCGTACATCTCGCGCCTTGACCTTTGCCAAGTTAAGTGTGTACTTGACTAGAACTGCTATTTGACCAAGTCACAAACGAGCACCATAGCGACGAAGCCCTCAATAGAAGAGCAATACTTATTTTGTACCAGTTTCTCCTCAGATCTATCTGCTTAGGCAACGGATTCTGTCATGGTTATGCATTCAGCGTCTACGATATTGGACGACATTATAGACGAATTGAGACTCAAGTACGACTCCTCCGTGGGATTACTAGATGGAGATGCTATCAGAGAAATACCTAACCTCAATACCCTACAGAATGTGAGCAAGCTCTTAGCCAAGCTTTCTAAAAGCTTGACTGCAGCAGCAGAGAAAGACCAAGTTCTACTTCAAAGCGTAGAGGCCAGACTCAAGAGCCAGCAGGTCGCCGAGAGTGCCGCCGAGGACCCAGGCGATACCGAAATGGAGGACGTCAAAGTGAAGGAGCAGATAGAGCTAGAAGATGCCAATGAGACTCCTACTGCCAACGGGAAGCACCGAGAGTTGGAGGATGAATCTATTCCACTTGCAAAACGACGCAAGATCTCTACACCAGAAGCAGAAGAATCTGACGCCGAAAAAGATGGTGCTGATGAGCAGCTGGAGGGTCATGAGGTGAAGCAAGAAGAGGACGAGGAGCTCAATTCCAAATACGACCCTGTTCCGCCCGAGCAAAGTGGCTCATACACTCAGGACAACGACACACGGCTTAAAAATCCCCACTCGGAGTTTGTGTGCTCTCAAACACTATCTGCCAGTGCAATCAGTGACTTGGGCTTGTTCTCGGAAGAAAACAATGGCTTGGAAACTCAAGGTGTGGACTACTTGAAAAAGAAGTACGGAGTAGCTTCTTACCCTACAAAGGATCTCAAAAGTATGCTTCCTGGTGTGATTCCCAATACGGATTTCTCCAAAACGAAAGCCCCCTCGAATCAGGTGCAATTTACCACGTACCAATCTTACATCGAGTCCTACTTCCGGCCGTTTGTCAGCGACGATATTACGTTCGTCAATGAGAAGTTTGTTGTGCCCCCAGGGCTCGACAAGAACTACGACCCTTCAGTGACACCATACTTGATCCCAAAGCTCGGCCCGCTCTACTCTGAATCTTGGGCCGAAGAAGATGCGAGTTTGGGGTCCAAGCTAAGCTCGCCTTCTTTCCAGAGGCCGCCTTTGGAGTCTTTCAAACCAAAGGGAACGACTTCTGACTTGACGGATGAGAAGCTTTTAACGGAAGATGTATCATGCGGCCCGCTTTCCAGCCGATTGTTATCGGCAGTATTGAGCATTCACGAGATGAACGAGAAGGAGGAAAACGAAAAGGTTGAGAATGAAAAAGAGGACGGAGGTGATCTGATTAAAGAGGAAGAGTCCGGGATCACAGACAAATTATTTGGTGAAGACTCTGCCAGCCAGCTAGATTCGGGCGATGTCTACAAGGTTCTTACGGAAGACAATGACTTTTACTCTATGGAGGAGAGGCTCAAACGAGAGCTCAAATATATTGGGATATTCATGAATTTGCTGGATTCAGATGAGAATAAATCCAAAAAGGGTTCTATAATAGATTCAGACGAATGGATCGCCAACAGAGAGGATGACGAGGTGTGTGCGGAGTTGAGGTCACTCCAAGAAGAATTGAAGGGTGCTGTGGTGCGGAATCGAAAAAGAAAGAAGGCATTGCTTCCGATTTTGGAGGAGCAATTAGCCTACCAAGAATATTGCACCATTTTGGAGGATCTAGACAAGCAGGTGGATCAAGCATACATCAAGAGATTAAAAGGAAAGAGCAAGAAAAAGAAATCAGCACAGGAGCCCGTGAATACCGCGCAACAGCAGGCGGCAAACAGTGGCTTGAGGTCTTTGTTGGAGAAGCGAAATCGCTGGATCGCCAACATTGGTAAGCTTTTTGAACCACCTGAGATCATGAAGCGAATCCCCTCCGAGCCTGTGTTCAAGATAGACGATCAATCGGACGATGAAGATGGGGAAGAAGTGGATGTTATGAATGAGGAAGGCTCGTAACCTTCCGGTTTAAATACTTGTAAAATATATTCTCTAATGATTCTATAATTATAAAGACATTGCTTTCGTAAGTTCCTTGTGCGATGGCAACGTTATGCAGTTGCCTAATGCCACCATGGATATGGGCTTGTTTTTCAAGCGGTAGTTTGCCCAGGCGACTATGTCCTCCTTGGAAATGTTTTCAACCCTTTCAAAAACATCCTCCGGTGACAAGCGGAACCCGGTATTCACAAGTTGTCTTCCGATATCCTCAGCGATGGCAGTGGAGTCATCTAGAGCCAAAACAAGCGAAGCTTTCAACTGAGCCTTTGCTCTTTCCACCTCCTCGACTGAGATGTCTCCATTCTTCAACCTGGCCCATTCTCTCATCGTGGCATCCACGAAAAGTGACATGTCGCTGTTACTGTCAGCAGTAAAATAGACACCCATCAATCCAGTATCTGCATAGGATGTGGTGTACGCCATGTATGAGTTCACGATAGGCGAGTTAGAAGGCCCACCCATTGCCGCTGTAACGGTGAGAGGAGAAGGCGAGTCGCTTCCAATACCGATAGAGCGGTCCCAGGACCCGATGATGCCATTTGCCACCGAGGACGTGAAGAAATCCGGGGCCGACCAACTGACTCCCTCTACAGCCAATGCAACATGTGTTATTGGCAAGGAATTATCTTGAATACGCCTCTCGGCGCCATAGAAAATGGGGAGATCATCTCCATGTTGCTTAAAGGGAACCTTGCTGATCTGGATGTGGCCAAAGTACTTTTCGGCGTTGCGGACAAGCTCGTTGTGGTCCACACAGCCAACCCCGATCAAGGCCATTCTGTCGCCCTTGTAGTTCTTGCTGATGTAATTGACCAAGTCATCCCTGCTGATGGTTCTGATCTTTTCCCTGGGACCTAGGATGGTTCTTCCCAAGTCCTGGTTTTTGAAGGCAATCTCGTGGAGATGGTCGAAAACAACTTCATCAAACATCTTATCAACCTCATCACTTTCCTGCAAAATGACAGCACGTTCCTTTTCGATGGCCGAGTTCTCGAGCTTGGACTTCGTAAGCAAGTCGCTCAAGATATCGACGTTTTGTTCCAAGTCACTGGCCAAGCATTTCGTGAAATAGACCGTGTTCTCCCGAGACGTATAAGCATTGATCTGAGAGCCTAGGTTTTCGATCTCGAGCTCCAAAGAGTACTGAGATCTCTTGGAGGTACCCTTGAAGGCCAAGTGCTCCAAAAAATGAGCTGTGCCGCTGCTGTAGGGACTATCTGCTCTGGAACCGGCATTGATCCACATTCCCACTGTAGCGGTTTTGGTGCCGGGCATGACTTCACTGGCCACCGTTAGACCATTTGGAAGGACGGAGGTTTTGTATTGTGGCTGGGCGATAGCAGCACTTTCGGCGAGCCTTGAAGCAGATTGCGAAAGGCCCCTTTTGAATAAGCGGTATTTGGGGGTCAAGTTTCTGAGCATGGTGTGGGCTGCAAGTGGCACTCGAGAGGAAGTGTATAAGAGGTCTGCGCGAATGTACGGGTGGCCCGCGCTTTACTAATGCGTGCCATCTAGAAGTTCGCATCATGACTCTGCGGAGTAGAGAAAGCGGTTCCAGCTACTTTGTATTAATAAGCTACTAGAATCAGTTAAAGGAGTGGAAGAAATTGAAGGTGTTGAGAAAGAGGTGATACAGAAGAAGTAAGCCTGTAGTAGTCAGTCAGTAGTCAGTCAGTAGTCAGTCAGTAGTCAGTAGTCAATAGTCAGTAGTCAGTAGTCAGTAGTCAATAGTCGTAGTCAATAGTCGTAGTCAATAGTCGTAGTCAATAGTCGTAGTCAGTGGTATGGAGGTTAGTATAAGATGCAGACATCATTACACACACTGCACATTACCAATCCACTGTAGACTGTAGTGACCTCACTGGTATGACGGAATGATGCAATGGGCATGGCATGTCTCGGAAGCTAGCGAAGTGGTACGTATCTCGTGCGCGGTGACTTCAGCGCTCGTTTCTTTTTCGGACCCGGGAAATGCAGGGTGCGCTTAGGCTCACGAGAGCGAGGCAGAAAAAAGACCCGAGATTTATTATCAGCCAGGCCCGCAGCGTACAACATCTATTTCCACTGATCGCACAATGAAGATCTTCGAAAGCCAGCACTTCTTCAACTACTCCTGGGAACAGGTGACGGCTGCCAATTGGCAAAAGTACCCCAACGAATTGGCCGCCCATGTGGTGAGTGTGGATATTCTCAACCGCCACATCGACCCCGAGACCAAGATCATGAAGACCGAGCGGTTGATTGCATGCAAGCAGCCCATCCCCAGGTGGCTCAGAGCCATTGTTGGAGGGGACGAATACTCGTTTGTCAGAGAGTTGAGCGAGGTGGACTTGGTCAACCGAACATTGGTGATGAAGTCGGCCAATATGACCATGTGCAACTTACTTCTGGTCAAGGAGACCGTCACATACAAGCCGGACCCCACCATGGAAAGCTTGAGGACGCAGTTCACGCAGGAGGCGGAGTTCACGGCGTTCCTGAGTTTCACGGGCATCTGCAACAAGCTAGAAGAGTGGTCTGTGGAGCGGTTTGGGCAAAACGCCCTGATTGGCAAGAAGGGCTTCGAGTCCGTCTTGAAGACTTTGACTCATAAATGGGAGGAGTCCGGCGTGTTGGTGAAGGATGTGGGAAGCACCATCATGAAAGAGTTGGACGAGGTGAATGATAAAACGCAAGAACTCGTCAACGACGTAACCGAGAAGACTTCGTCGGTGTTGACTGAAGTCAGCAGGTTGAATTTCTGGCCCAGAAAGTAACTGTTGCTTGCTCTACTCATGACTCTGTGGCATGGCTACATGGAATACCATGGAACATGAGTACTACAAGGAATACGCATCCGAAGCAGGGAAGAAAAGTCCACCCCCTTTCAGTTCACATATTTATTACGGGGCCTCAAGAAGTTGACAAAAACTCGTCGAGGCTTTGCCCATTACACTTGCATACTGAGGACTAGGTCCCTCAATTGGTATATATATAGAAGTAGAATACAACGCGCACATCAGCATCTCACGTGGTGCACGCACCTCATCTCCGGCGATGCCTCGTCTGATGTATTCCGATCTCATCGCTGCACCCAAACCAGTGGCATCCACCCCTTGCATCGAACCCATCCATTTGCATCGTCTATCATTTGCATCGTCTATCTTTTGCATCCCGCCACTGCATACAGTTAGCTTTGCCCTCAAGTTGTTCTGTGAGTGCTCAGCAAGCCCTCAAAAGTATCTCGCTCATTACCACATAGTCACTCATGATCCGCGATGCCTCTCCATTAACCCACGCCAAGGGACATGAAGCAGCACCTGCGCCCAAAAGGGTCAAGATCGAGACCAACGACTTTTCGGAGCTCGACAAATTCATGCTGGAAACAGAGAACCTTTTTCAGCCCGGGTCCTTGAACGTGGAGCTAGAACAAGCCATTGCATCATGTGAAGACGATGGTGTCAAGGCAGGAAACCCCACCGAGTTCTCTGCGTCTTCGGCCGACGCATCGCCATACGACAACCTCTTTGACGCCATTGAACCTTCCGAAAGCGTTTCATCGGAGGAAGTGCCCCACGACGCCCAGAAGCGCTCCACGGCCAGCACCAGCAGTGAGACAATCAACCACGCCACGGTGCAGGAACTCAAAGAGTCCATGGCCAGCTCCAGCCGCCTCCTTGCCACGTTCACGGTGCTCCGGGGCACGTACTTGAAACTATGCAAGGAGTTCAACTACTTGCTAGGAAAGTTCAACGAGAACGAGCGCATCAAGATCGAGTTGATCCACGAAAACAACCAGCTCCGCAAATTGCTCTTTGAGTCCATTAAAGAGAAAGAACTCGATAGGAAGAAGTACCGAGCTGATCTTGAGGCCGCAAAAGCCAGCACCGGCTCACAAAAAAGCGTCAGTTGAGCCCTTATCGGTGCCATAGACTGCATAGGAAAGCATTGCATCTCACTTTAGCATAGTCATATAATACGCCCGTATTCAAGCCATGTAGAGGAGTCTTGCTGATATTTTCAAAGACCCATGCACCTGCCATTTCTGGTAATCATTCGGTAAAATCAATTGCGTGCACGGTACCAGAGAGCATGGGACGGATGAGCATAGAGCGAGCAGTTCGCAGTCTCAACTTTCTCAGCTTCTACTCACCATGGGGTACTCGAAACACCAGGAAACCGTGCTTTTGGAGCTTGAAATGATTCTCTCCACACTTAGACAGATCCAGAACACTCTAGACAAGTCCATTTCACTAATGCAGCTGTCTCCTGCCCTCAGACATCTGTCTGACGACTACAAGCAGATCGTTCGAACAAACGTCAGCAATGTGAACAGCATTCTACAGATGCTCCAGGAGGAATGAAGCCAATTTAGATTTATTCAGAATCCACCGGCAATCAGGTTTTATCACAAGAATCTAACAAGTCGAGGCCAGAGAAGTGGGGCCGCTTGAGGCTCTGTAATGCCTATGCTCTCGAGCGCGTCTTGAAACTTACGCGCATTTACTTCTCAGACATCATGAGCGTGGATAAGTACGTGGACAAGTACCAAGAGGCCAAGAGAAACGAGACTCTTCATCACGATTTGGACGAAGAAGTGTCAGACTCCGAGTCTTTGCTGGAGTTGCTTGAGCTGTTGGAAAATGAGGACGAGTTGACGGCTCGCTACAAGGAGGACCGTTTCCAGCAGTTGAAGAAGGAAATCTCGAGCATTGACCGGGCCTCGCGGACGTTGGGCGATAGAGTAGGGTCAGTGACATTCACCGAGGACGAAAAAGAGCTTATGAACTCGGTCACGCGGGCGGAGCTGGCCTTGGTGCATTTCTACCAGCCCACGTTTCAGAGATGCATTGCCATGAACAAGGCCCTTACCACCATAGCCGAAAAGCACTTGGCGCTCCACGTGGTGTGTATTCCCGCCGAAAAGGCTCCGTTTCTTGTGGCCAAGCTCCAAATCAAGGTCCTTCCTTTTGTGGTCATCTACAAAAACGGCCAGGAGGTTGCCCGGATTGTGGGGTTCGAGGGTATTGGCAAGGAGACTGTTTCCTTCGAATCGTTGGAGAATAGACTATTACTGTGTGGCGGCATCAACAGGAAATCCAATAATATAACTCGGGTCACCGCTAACCGAAAAGATGAGGAATCCGATGACGACTGGTACTGACGAATGAAGTCCTCAACCAATGGTACTGAAGCACCGAATCGATAGTACTGCTGAAGTACTGATTGGACAATACTGAATCGATACTTGGCAGCTTCTTAGCAGTACTATGTCCTGCAAAAAAGAATTCGAAACAGATCCAGAAGACGATTGACCTTCGGCTCAGATTCCCTGTGATAATGCTTGTAAGACCCAGGCGATCTATGTTCAGCGTGCGTGGTGTACGAGTCGTCACCATAAAGAAGTTTACGATTGCGCAAAACCTTTTCGCCTAATCGAGACATGGAAGAAAACCAATCGTTTCTCAAGAGTGGATTCGTGCAATTGGTGTTGAGGCATGCGACGTGTACTTCTGCGGAGCCCACAGTCCACAAAGGCCAAAAATCACACCTGCCGCTGCCACTATCACCAAACACACGGTTTATAAGCACCGATATGTACATTAGCATTGCGTGTACCCATACGAGGCCGCCCCAAAAACATCATACAAATACTATAAAAAGATAAGACACATGATACTCCACACCGATTTTAAATCCTGCAATGAGTACTATTCCAATTTCTGACACTAAGCCACTTTTGAATTTTCCGCCCTTCCGCTGATTGCTAACTCATGTGTTGTGGACCCACATACACTAGGGCTTGAGCCCTAGGTCGCAGCGGTCGTGGCGCTACCACCTCGCACATGGGCTCATGAGTGCGCTTCGAAAATTTCTCAACCTTTTCTCCTCACCTATTGGTAAGAAAGAAGCACTTTTTTGCAGACGAGCCATTATGCAAATCTTTGTCAAGACCTTAACCGGTAAGACCATCACCCTCGAGGTTGAGTCTTCCGACACCATCGACAATGTCAAGTCCAAGATCCAAGACAAGGAAGGAATCCCACCTGACCAACAAAGATTGATCTTTGCTGGTAAGCAGTTGGAGGACGGCAGAACCTTGTCCGACTACAACATCCAAAAGGAGTCCACTCTTCACTTGGTGCTCAGATTGAGAGGTGGTGGTAGAAAGAGAAAGAAGAAGGTCTACACCACCCCAAAGAAGATCAAGCACAAGCACAGAAAGAACAAGTTGGCTGTCTTGACTTACTACAAGATCGACGACGATGGAAAGGTCGAGAGATTGAGAAGAGAGTGTCCTACCTGTGGTGCCGGTGTCTTCATGGCCCACCACAAGGACAGACAATACTGTGGTAAGTGCCACACCACTTTCAAGGTTTCTGCTTAAATGGGAGTTACTTTTTTGAAATAACCATAATATAGAGCTTCTTGACTTGTTGTAGAAGTGTACATCAGCGTAAGTATTCTCCGTAGCTTATCCCCCTCTACTGCGGCACTTGGCTTGCATACTGCGCGGCCCGATATTTCCTAACAACAACCGCTCAACTGTGTGAGGTAATGAGCTTTGCCATCTACGACTTAGAGGATGACATACGAAAGCTACTATCCCTTGATGACTTCCTTAGCGGGCTCTCGCCCCACGACTTTATCGAGGAGTTGAGCAAGGATCATATTCTCAAAGGCGCCGAGGTCAACAACCTCGAGTACTTGGACCCCAAGCCGTACATCCGGACGTTTGAATCCACATTGAGGCACTTGAAGCAATTGGCGGACGAGGCTCAGACCCAGAACGAGAGGGCCACCAAGAGTGTCGAGGAGTTCGAGCTCAGCCACAGCAAGAACGTGCTCCAGCTCTCGTCGCAAGTGGAGGATATCGTGTCCAAGTTCGACCACCTCGACCTCGAGATATCCAGCATTACGGAGAAGATAGACCCGTTGAACCAGTCCTTGAACAAAATCACCAAGTCTAGGGATAGATCAATGGAGACCATCTTCTTGATCCGCAGCTACCATGGTTTCTATACCAAGGAGAAGTATGACCCTCTAGAGCAGTTGCGGACCTCCAGAGACCCAGGGCTGTGGCTGAAGTGTGCAAAGACAATCAACAACCTCATTATCCTTGCCAAACAAATCAACCTACTCACGGGAAACCTCCCCAAAGTCACCAAATGTGCCCTTGCAATTGACAAGTACGGTGAGATGATGGAGCAGAAGCTTGTGGAGCGGTTTGAGATTGCTTTCGAAGAAAACGATTTTGAGGAAATGTCTGGAGTCGCCAAAGTTCTTTACGACTTTAATGGAGGGGGCAGCGTTGTGCTGGCCTTCATGAACAAGTGTGACTTGTTTTTGCCTGAGGAGACCGAGCCAGAAGAGGGTGTCTACTCTGTGCTAGACAGTGAGGAGATTTGGAAGAAACTCTCGGATCCCAATGAGCAGGTTCCCTCCATTTTCGAGGATGAAGTCACGGAACACTTGTTAAACCGCCTCAAGATTTCCGTCAAGGGCCAGGCCCGTATCATCAAACAAGTGTTTGAGCAGTTTGTGCCTGTGCTCAAAGTCATGGTGCAAAGAATCTACGCCCAAATCGTTCAGAACAAGGTGGCTACACTATTGCTGTACTCGCAACAGGCCGGTTCATTGGCCCATGTGCGGGTGTTGCATGCGCTATTCGTCTTGGTGGGCGACTTCACGAAAGACATGAAGGAATTCTTCGTGGCCAATGACTTTGATGAGAATAACGATATCGGATCCACGCTTGATCAGTGCTACTATGACTTGTTCATCCAGTTTCTCTCCGACGATTCCTACTTCAAGCTAGAAAAGGATATGCTTGAGAACATTATCTACGGAATTGCCCATGAGTTCACCAGTGCAAATGAGAAATTTTTGGGTAGACGGGACCTTGAAGCAAAGCTCCAGGAACACGAAAACGAGGTGGCCGTTCTAAATATGACGGCTATAGGGTCCCATGACAAATCTAACGAGAGCAGCAAATTTCTATTTGTTGACAAAAGAAGACTCAAAAAGTTCAAGGATGTCATGAAAGCCCGTTTCCCAGAGAGTTTGTCGATGCGAGACTCTACTGAAGCACCACTTGCCACAAAGTCCCTGGCCACGTTGAAGATCAGCAACGTCCAAGTTGTGCTTAAAATTGCTATTGAGGCAATCGCCCGTATTTTGGAGCTCAGTCCCATGAAAGCGCCAGAGTACGCCTTGGAGATCATGGAGATATTAATCTTCGACTTTGGTGGACTCTATATTGGAAGTGCTCTTGAGGTTGCCTATGGCAATGCTCGTCTGGAGTTGAGCAATGCCACGGGCTCGCAAGATCCTCCTATGAACTACTTGAAGGTCTTCAACTTGACCAGCGAAATTTTGTACTTGCTCTCTTCTTGCATCAAGAAGGTGATCATGCCTTGTACGGTGAATAACCCAGCGATCCGAGGCAGAATGATCAGCTTGACCAATAGCTTTGTCCAACGCTGCGAGACATCATTGAACCTCATTCTCGAAACAGTCGTGGAACTTTTCACCGAGCGCTCGACGTATTTGTTACTGAGGCAAAAGAAAAAGGATTTCCTCTGTGACACCATTGATGATGTGCAAGACTACACCGAGGTGTGCGAAGCTCTATCCGACTTCCTCATCCACTCACACTCATTGTTCAAGGCCAATACCAACAATGACAATCTCATCAACGTGTTAATAAAGATTGGAATGATCACTTTGAATCTCTTGTTGGACCACTTCAAAAAGTTCAGTGTCAATTCCACTGGTGGAATAGTATTGACCCAGGATGTCATCAGATACCAATCGGTGATCGACTCGTGGGAGATTCCCGAATTGAGCGAGCGGTTCCAAATCTTGAGGGAGATCAGCAATTTGTTTACGGTGCAGCCCAACTTGATCAATTCACTCATCACTGAGGGGCACCTAGCCAGCTTGAAGGTATTTACTGTGAGACAGTACATCTCTAAGCGGAGTGATTTCAGTCCTTCTTACATAGAGAGGTTTTTTGGCCGGAAACAGGGTGTACATTGATACTAATTTGGCGAGCCTCACATCTGGTTTTTGTTGAGCCACATGAAGACGAAGATAAGGGTAAGGGCTGCACACTGCAAAAATACCACGGGCTTTTTTCCAGACGCTTCCCTTGATGCAGCCCAAGCGGAACCCTCTCCATATTGACTAGCATAGGAAGCAGACATGTAAATCAATACATAGCATGCGAGGAGACTGGCACCGTATATCTTGGCCGCCAAGTATGGGCGAGGCAACAAGCACATTGTGGTTTGAATGGTGGATGCTTCTGGGTCTGGGTTGTAACCGGGGCTCACTCCGGTGGGGTTGTTGAGCGACAACAAATGAATAGCGGGATACTTGATGCCATTGGTCATGGAAGCAGTTTTGCACGAAATTTCCCGGGCCAATTCTTTACTGTTGTCAGAGTAGTCCACGTGAACCATATCGCAGACATCGTGATCGTCTCCACTGAGCACCAAAGAGGGCTTCAATTGCGTGAGGATATCATGAGTGTATGGATAATAGTCAATGACAGTCTGGTATTGATGTCCTCTTTGTAGCGGGAAGAGCCTTTTGGATTCCCTACCTATGGCACAAGTTTCGACGGAGGGATCACGGTATAAAGGAACGTGGGTGAGCACTATGCGAGGCAAGTTGCCGTCGATCTCCGCCTGGCAGTCCTGGAAAAAAGTCCTTGCCTGTGAATGTATCTCCGGGTCTTCATGCGACATGGAGATGGTGTCCAATTGAATGAAGGTATGGTTTCCAAGAACGTAGAAGTCGTTGGCCTGGCCAAAATGCTCAGCAAAGCGCTGCATATGAGCAGAAGTTATGTTTTGGAACCCAATGTCATGGTTTCCGGGAAGCCCTCTGTAGGAGCGCCTGTCGGGCCTCTCGGGAAATATTCTGCAGAACCTCTCGTACTCTTGCACCCATGCCGAATCTTCCCACTCGCGGCCTCCATCAAACAAATCCCCCACAAATATGGTGGTGTCCGGGTCAAGGTGCATTTGCATGTACTTGTAGTTGATGTAGAGATAATTGTCACTCATTTTTCGGAGCAAGGATCCGGCCAACGAGGGGAGCGTGGGGTACGTGTGGTCGTCCACTAACTGAGGGTCAGCAATCAAGGCCACTCTGTGGGGCTTTACATGCGCCTTATCGCCCGACCAGTGCTCCCAAAGGCTCCAGTCACAGGCCTTGATGGCACTGGTGACCCGTGTTCGCTCGAGGTAATGGACGGCTGATCCCCAGTACACCATTAGCACGAGCCATAGTTTCCAGCTTATGAAAGACTTCCAGGCAGGTGGCTCTGGATGCAGCACCCGCTCGTCGGGAAAAAGCGGCTCGTCCTGCCCCTTTTCGTCCGGGCTTATATTTCTGCGGCGGATCTCCATAATTGTAGCGTCAATAAGCCAATTGTGGCCGGTCTATAGGAGTATCGCTAGAATAGGAGTAGTAAGCAAATTGGCGTGTCGCAGCTGATAGTGATGCAGGACTACACCTAGCACACGAGCACCAGGCCCACCGAGTCTTTTGAACTCCACACAGTCTATGGGCGAGGAAAACAAGAGACGGCGCTTGCGTCTGAGCAACGAAGCCGCCAGCCTCTCCAGCTCCGCCAAGCTATACAATTTCGATGACCCCAACGATCTCCTATACAAAGATCAGATGATATCACTAGACACGTCCACCGATGCACACACGCTACCTAGATACAAGTACTACAACGAGCGGAGTGGATTGCCCAACCTATCGAAGAGAGACGTCCAGATCACGCCGGTGCAGACCGTGCTCTCGCGCCGTCGGAAGCACAAGGTGGACCCTTTGAGCGATGAAGCATACGTTGTTTTTCACCGGCGAATGTTGAAAGATGAGAGGTCGTGCACGGCTGCGGACAAGAGCCGGATCATGTTTGAGATGGATAACCTTAGGACCCAATATGAGCTTCTCCAGCAACACGACTGGGCAAAGTACTTGCCGTCGGTGACTCGCATCAATGATCGCAGTGACCAAGATGAGCTACAGCGGAAAAGGAAGTTGACGCTGGTGGAAATCGAAAAGACTTTTGCCAAGTACTCTAACTGGGAGACCCGCAACGCGGCGTTGACTTCCGAGATCAAAAGCTTTGAGAGTGGCACTTTGAAGGGCCCACAAGATCTAGACAAGGACGAGGACGAATCCATCTTGAAAGTTCCGTTGGAACAGATTCTCAAGAAGCGCCGCAGAGAACGTGCGCTCAAAGACGGCTTCTGCTTTAGGTTGCGCCTTGGAAATGGCTTTGACATTGTCTCCAACCCGTACCTGCTTCACAGGGTGTCTATACAAACCTCAGTACCGGTCCACGCTGGGTTTTGAGGATGTTATGATAATCCAATCACGATGTGTTCTCGTCACCTCACTTGTGTTCTCGTCACCTCACTTGTGTTCTCGTCACCTCACTTGTGTTCTCGTCACCTCACGTTGTGTATTCTCTGGCGCACTGAACCATGCGTGTGAATATTGGCCCGAAGGAAGCAGGCTCGCTGAGCTTAGAGCCAAGTTCGAGATCAGCTAGCGGATAATCAATCAAATACACCAATTTAGGTGCTTGCCGCAACTCGGGATCAGCCCTGCTTGGGCGAAAGGTCTCCATGGCAGATGCTGCGACTCCATAAGCTGAAGCAAGGTATTGTCGTAAGTATATCAACGCCAAAATAGACTGGGAGTACACGAAAAGAAGTTGCAAATTGCTAAGAGACATGCCGTCTCCCGATTGCGACCCGATGGTGGTGGTGATCTTCTCCGAGATGTCTAGGCCTTCTTTGGTGATTGACCTGTCCAAATGATATACCAAAAGAAACACTTCCTCAGACGAATCAAACCGTAGCTTCAGTAAATTCAAGGCAAGGAGCACTGTTCGGTCCCTTTGATCGACGGCTGCCTGTAGACTTCTTTCCAGGATGTTCAATAAAAAGAGCTTTGCCAATGATAGAATAAACTTTTTCCGGGCCAGGTATGTCTTTCTAATGATGTTGTAAACCGATTCTAGGAACGTACTCAGCTTTTGTATGTCACCCGTTCTCTGGATATACTTAGCTGCAAGACTCACCGCTTCGACATAGTTTCTATCGGCCAACGACTCATGCTTGTCAAAAACATCCTCGTGGAGCTTGGCTCCAGCTTTTTTGATCTTGGGGTTTGGTGATGCCTGGAGTGCTATGATTGTCGGAACACAAACCTTGGGGTTGGCGTATCCCAACTTCATCACCAACTGAACAAAAAGCACGCATATTTCCCCAAACTCACCAAAATCCAAAATGCAAAGCTCAAGAACCCTGGGTGTATACCTTTGTACAATTCCAGCACAAACACTATCGTTCATTGACTGCAGCCCAACACCAAGAAACCTATTTTTGTTTCTTTCAGAATTGTCAGAGCCTAGTGTCCCGTTTTGCTCAACATCCTCACACTCTTTTGAAAGATACCCGGTCAACCCAGAAACTATCGCGAGTTTGATGGAGTCTGGTCCTGACCGCAACTCCTCATCGAGAGTTGTGAGAACAGTCTCGGAAAGAAATATTTGAGGGTTGTAGGATGCAACACTGATGAGACTTTTTTCTGCACACACTCTTACTTTCACTGGCAAAACCGGCTGGCAAAAAAAAATAAGATACCTTGTTATGAGACTCACGATAGTCTCATTTGTTTTGAGTCCTATTCCACTCCTCAAAAATACCTGTGTGTAATTTTGAAAATTACAGTAGCTCCCAAAACAGCCAAGCAATTGTAGTAGCTTGCAAGTTTTTGTGACTTCCTTGACCGCAGAAGGCTCAATTCTGGCAACCTGTGGCCATAGAAGTTTCATTGAAGATATTGCAGCTTTTGCCAATCCTGGATTATTTGACTCAGCCGTGAGCAATTCAATGACTTGTACCGCTTCATGTAACTCTTTACTCTCGAACTTCGTAAGTCTCTTGAAAAGCAATTCAAGCGTGGCAGACAGAAAATCTGGACGCATCGTCCTAGAGTTTGCTAATGCCAATCTGGTGATTTTGAGTGCATGGAAGCAATTTGACTCCCTTGAGTCATCAATCAAATAGGGCTGCAAGCTCACTAATTGGTCTTGGGTTACCAAAGTCCTATCACACTGTACAAGAGCTTTCACCACCTGTAATGCTTCGGTCAGCTGGATTGCAGATTCATCAGCAACTAGTACTTCATAAAAAATATATGACACGATATCTTTGATGACTAGGCGTCTGCTTCTTTCCGCATCGTCAGATTTAAGCGCTTGGCTAATGAACTTTTTCAAGAAGTGTCTCACTTGTTTTCCTTGTTTGAGAACCTCAACCACCATCTCTGTGTTGGTTTTGGGGTTAGGCTTTAGAAAAAGCAATGACGATAGATTACTCCGTATAACTCCAGCAAAAGAAGACTCCTGATCGTGAAGCCTTCTCAAGAGTTTCTCAAAAGCATAAGCCTTGACAGTAATATCTTCAACTTTAAGATATGCTTCATACATGATTTTGGCCACTCGCTTTCGAACCAGTATACTTTCATCATCAGACATTTCACCCACAGATCTATAATATGTCTTGATCAACTCTTCACTGGTAAACATATACTCAGAAAGCAAGTCAATGACAGCATCTCGGGACAAAGCAGATTTCCCTGTTAGCAATCGAGACACTGATTGATTGATTTTCATCTGAAGCAAAATCTTGGGTTCCACTTCAATCATGCGAGAAAGAACCTTAATGGCTTTGGCAGTCACCTTTGCTCGAGGGGACTCCAATGAAACCTTGAGTAGAGTGATGAACTTTTCATAAAGAGCCGAATAGGACCCGTTTATCTGCATCATACGATACAACTTTCTTGCAGTGGAACCGAGCTCTGAATTGGCAGGCCCGGTCTCTGAAAAAGTTCCATGTGCTGAAAATGTAAGTAGCATATCCAAGAATTCAACAAGACCTTGTGGCTTCTCCAGATGGCCGGAATGAACACTCTCAAATTCTATCACCAATGAACCAAAGTAATCTATGGATTTCATTAGCTGAAATTGAAGTTCCGAGTTTTCTGAAACTGGGACAGACCTCAGTATTTTAAGGTAGTGTAAGACTTCTTTGTGCAATGCAAAATTTTGGGGTTTATGTGGGTCGGAATTAAGCACAGTGCTATCATTTAATTTCAACTTCAAGTAATCAACTCCAAAGATGCCAGCCATATCAAGGATCATGGGCTCCTGATTGGGTGGGACGTTGTTTGACATCATCTCGGAAACAAGTTTGGCAACTATAGTAGCTAGCATACTTTCAGCGCCAGGCCATTCCGGAAGAGGCGCCAAAATAACTAGATCTTTGATGATGGTGATGAGAATCTGCTTGGATTCTTGGTCTAGAAGTGGCAAGCTATTATGGATGAAATCAGCGATGTGTCCTTCAATTTTGGATACCTCTTGAAATTTTGAGTGTGTGATCTCCAAAAGCTGAAGCCGCTGGTGTATGACGTTCTTTGAAGGAAGACCTGTGGTCAGTTTCAAAAATGACACAATTTCTTTTCCCGACTCTTGGAGGTCAAAACTCTGAATGAGTTTTAACAAGAGAACACACGTGAACTGGACACTGGCCCCCAGCGAGAGCCTAGTGAGATTGTCAAGGTTATTAGCCAGAATATCTTTCAAATTGAAAAGTATCTCGTCAATTATAAACTCTCTTTGAGAAGCATAGTTTTTGAAAATTTGTACCATGAAATCCACAAATACGACTTTCATGCTGTCGAATTTGTCATTGTTGGATTTTGCCACAATCACTCTGATGCAAAGGTATTCTAGTTTTGTTAGGTGGTGTTCATCTATTGCTTTGTGTCTGACTTGGATTGAAAAGGCATCTAAACATGCTCTAGTTTCTTTTTGAAACTCTAAGCTCTTTTCGCTTTGCATCACTCGATCGACGAGTAAACCAAGGAATTTGACAATGGCTTCGATGAAAGAGTCCAACTGCAATTGGCGATCGTTGAAGCTCGAGTTCAATATCTGAAGCAAAACAGTGCAGGCTTGAATGGAGTCAGATAGTTCGGCCACGGTTGCCAGTTGTGACATGGTAATGGTTTTCACACATAATTTCTGGATCTTGAACCTTTGGCTTGAGCTAAAAGTTTCCAGTTCTTTTGGTTGTTCTGTGTATATCTTCCGAATCTCATTCAATGCAAAAGGCAGGAGTGACACTTGCCCATCGCGAAGCATTATGTATTTTGAGCCATGTGTGATTTCCTCCGGACTAATGTCCACAGAATCTACAAGGTCCAATACATCGTTGAGCCCCTTCTCTCGTAATGCAGAGGATTTTGCGTGGTCGTAAGCCATCCTTTTCTTGGGTGCCACACTAGAATACTCCGTCCTTGCCAGACGTTTCTTTGCATTGTGAGCAATGGCACTGCTGAGCCTCTCTCGGTAATCTTTGATATGCAGCTGGACCTTTGGGAGGTCGTCAAGATTTTCGAGAATGTCCAAGTCATCAGCTGCAATGCTCGACACGTCAAAGTTGGTATCAAGATCGTGGATGGCTGATTCAGCAACTATATCGCCCTCAGACTTAAACTGGTCGTACAAGGATGGCAACCTGCCGAGAATGGCAGTCTTTCCAGCATCTGCAGCTATAACAGGCCGCTTGAATGTGACGCGTTCTAGTTCAGGGTCCTGGAAGTCTTTGAACTTAGCCGCAAAGCTGGCAAGCACGTCCTTTTTTTCCAGAGGAAGTTCGTCGAAATCTTCTTCCAAATCCTCAACCAAGCGAGTCGTTGCACCCGAAAGATGATCTTTTGGGCTTATTGCTTGGGGACGAAGACTGCTGATGGAAGCGAGCGGAGCCAAGTCCTGCTTGGGAACCAAATGGTATATCGGTGCCACGCCTAGGATTTCACTCAAGTCAATGGGAAACGAGGTCATTATCTCACGTTTAGATGCGGCACTTGTGGGTGTTTATATATAATGTGCCGTCATGTGCAAGTATGTAATGTCTTATCCACTGGGCACAAAAGACAGGATGCAAGGCACCAAGAGACGCGCATTGATTCGCATTGATATTTCGCTCTACTTGCAGAAGATGGCCTGTACTACAGAGAAGTGCAAATGGATGCGGAATTGAATAGAAACTATAGGTCACTTTTTACTGTCCAGAGTCACTTACTTGAAGTAACTTGGTGAGTAAGAATTGAATAGACGAGGAAAGGCGGTCAGCTGAGATTAGACGAGGTTAGTGTTTCAATCCTAACATGGTTTGCGGTGTTCCAGGTCCGATCAAACAGCGGGTTTGATTTACCGTTATGGGTAGTGGGTTCACCATAGTGGATCTTACTGATCGTGTGGGTAAACACAAGTGTGGGTTCTGGCTGCACCCGCGCGTTCAATTCGCTTTCTCAAATGACCTTAGTGGGGGAAGTTGGCTTTGGGTGATGGTTCCTGAAGGCATCGATTGCCTGGAATTGAGCAACGGCAAGTTTGCACGGATCGCAAACCAGTTCGTCCATAAGTTCCTCCACATGCTTCTTTTTGCATACACATTGACGTAGGGCTGCGAGCTTTCGTGTGAAGGCCTTACGTAGTTGAGGTATTCTCTCGTGGAGTAACCATTCGCCGTTAAGAATAGATGAAACACCAAGAGCATCAAGGGGTACACCGCCGAAACGCATCCGAGGAGTCCAAGGAAAAACGTTGCTGGAGACTGTGCTATAGACTGCAGGAAGGACGTGATCGAACTTGGCAGATGTTTGTAGTAACAACAGTGGGCAAACGAAAAAGCCGCTAGGTATATACTTAGAACAGAGGCACTAAGAAGAAACCATAGAAAGTAGCGGTAGTTGCGCACACCCACACAGTTGTTGAGGAAAATGCAATGGTGATCATGGCTAAGCACACATGTGCCACAGATGGAGCAGTGGCTCAGGCGGGGGAGACGCCAGATATGACAAGTGGAGCAGTATTTCACACTGACTCCATTCACCCGGTCATTATGGTAAGGCAACGTGATGGTGTTGAAGTACTCGTCCGGCCCACTTGTGTCCGCTAGGTATTGAGGGTCATAAGGAATGTGACTGTTCACTGGAAGTGTCCCGGGATCACTGGCAGAGGCCTTGACAAAAAAAGCAAACGTCAAGATCCAGAGATAGGAAAATATGATCACCACCGCGGGGCTTATGTGGTGCCACGTCCACTTGGCCTCGTAGACCCAGTAGAGAACACCCGCAGTTAAAATCACAGCACTCACGATTACATTCAATGGTTTCAGTTTAGTGCACCGAAGGCGGCCGCCAAAAAAGTAGTACACCTGCGTGTACTTCTGAATCTGGTAGTTGCGGAGGCTCTGGCCTTCTTGTTGCACCACATAACTTGGGTCAGTAAAAAGCCAGTTTGCGAGAAGCTTATGGTAAAAAGGTAGCTCCTGGGTGCCACGGGTACTTTGATCATCAGCGATGATCACCATGGTGTTGAATAGCAACTCCCAAGTGTGGGTTCCGAAAGAAGTGTTGTATCCGATGAGAGAATACTCTAGCGTTGGTGCCCCATCTCGCCTGCGCGCATGGACATGAACATTGATGCAGCGCTCACTACGCCAAACACCAATGTTCTCGTCATGCCTTGCACGCCACGCCGCCAGACGCATCACGGTGAGACCTGTGGCAACACGAAGGCATATTTCTGCGTCGGCCGTGACCAGAAGCGGACTAAAGGGATGGGGCACCGTAATCAATATCGCTGCCGGAGGCTACATTGGCGGCTTGATCGTTTGCCTCGGATCGCTATACTTTATTTACAAGGACGCCGATTCCAGGCAGCACATCCCGTTTGAAATGAAGTTTTCCAACCAGATCACCGCCGTCAAAGCTGTCAGCAAAGATGATGTGCTCAAGAGCCCCAGGTACGCAGTCAAGCACTACCGGCGCTTGTTAATCGACTTGGCCAAAGAAGTTAAGCCCGACTTGGAGTTTGACGAGACGCTTCCTGACGGGCAGCGCAACTACATGGTGCCATTGCTCAATACTGAGGAGTTGCTTCGAGGCAAGTCGTCTGAGTTCACCAATTTCTATGTGGATATTGTGCTACGCTACGCGAAGGCTCTTCTCGCCAAAGGCCATCTCCAGGACTCAGTGAGTCTTTTGAAACGCATGGTCAACGATAACGAAGTCTTCTACCGAATGGGCGATGTGGAACGCATGTCCCAATGCTCTCGCTTGCTTAGCAAAGCGAGCCCGGACGTCCAGGAAAAGGTGGGCTACTTGCAGCGGTCGGTGGACATGCTCAAGAGTGCCTACCTGAACATCAAGATTGACTCGGATTATTTGCTCGCAGCAGACTCCCTGCTAAGTGATGAACTTCTCTTGACATTAAACAGTCTCGCGTTTACATATGCTCGGTCGTCGCAGGATATGAGCCGCAAGGAAAAGCAAAAAGCGCTAAGCAATGCGCTCAACATTTACTTGGCCAACCTTAGGCTTGTTTCCGAAATCGCTGAGAAGATCTTCACCGGCGAAATGAGCCAGCTGGCTATGCCTCTTTTCAACTGTGACCCGGAGAACACCAAATTCATCCAGGCAGAGCTAAAAGCTCATGTCAGTGAGATTCTCTGGGCCAAGGGGTACCGCCAAAATGCCATCTCTTGGGGGGAGGAGGTGATTGAAGAAATCTACTTTGACCGCGCCACCAACTCGCGTGCTGTTCCAATTCTTTCGAATGTGCTAACAAATTTAGGTGTCATGTATAAGGCACAGAGGGACTCTGAAGGCCAGCGCTGGTGTGAGGCCCTCCATTCGGATCTCCACGGTTTCGATGCAGACGCCGTTTCTTGGCACGATAGCATTGTGCACAGATTCACCAAGATCATATACTACAAGGGGCCTTTGGGCATCCTCGAGAAGGCCTTGAAGGAGAGGTTCGGGTCTGCTCAGGTGATTCCTGAAATCGAAGAATATGAGGCCGAAGACGAAGAAACATAAATTGTGAAGACTTGGGAATCTCTTGGTTGGTTCAAAGAAGCCGCAAGAAACCTTGCCCACGAACTAGAGAGACACTTTCACATCGTGGGGAAGCGAGGTTTGGAGCATCCAGCACCACCTGTATATAGACACCGAGCGCGACCAATCACATGGCAACTAAGTGTAAGATCCGGGGTTCCTGGCTACACTAGAGATCGTGAGAAACGAGCCAGAAAAATTACTCCCCATTCTTACCGACCACAATGTTGCCCATCACACGTATCGGAATATCCCTGAACATCTCCAAATGCTCGATGCTCGCCAAGCCCCTTGCCATGCGTGGCCTTAAAACTATCCCACAACCCCCAGGAAATATCATTGGTACCGTGAACGATGCCTATGTCCCACCCAAGGCTCACAAGGCTCACGGCTCGTACCACTGGACCTCCGAGAGAATCGTGGCCGTTTCTTTATTGCCTTTGGTGGCCTCCTCTTTCACCTCCACCACTTCCGTGGCTCTTGATACTACCTTGTCTGCTTTCCTTTTATACCACTGTCACACTGGATTCCAGTCTTGTATCATTGACTATATCCCAGAGAGAGTCTACGGAAGCTACCACAACTACGCCATGTACTTGTTGACTTTCGGCACAGGCGTAGCAGGATACGGCATTTATGAGATGGAGAAGAAGGAAGAAGGTGGTTTGGCTGGTATTGTATCCAGATTGTTCCGTGCTTAGTGGTACAGCTCTTTCTCACTGCTCAAAGCAGCTACTCAAAGCATAGCGTTTCGGTGCATACATGGCTTGGCCATGGTAATTTATTGAATAAACGACAAATAAATATGAGGCGAATGTCCTCGAAGTATCTTGAAGGAATCCTGGTTAGCTACAGCAAACTCTTAGCTGGTTAGCTCCAGTCCGCTGAATTCTTGGCTATTGGGAATCACTTTTTCGTCTAGCCACTCTCTCAAGTATATCTTCGCTTGCTGGATCGAGACATCCTTCACGTCCTCTGGTGAGAGAACTCGTAAAGTATATTTGTCCTCGTTATAGGCGTCCCTTAACTTGAAGGTATCTTTCACGAGGACAGCTTCTTTCATCTCGTCTATCTTGACTAGAATAGCGCCGAAATCAATCATATTGATCAAATGCATTTGTAGACTATCGTAGTTGTTTACTTCGGGCGCTACCTTCAAAAGTAGATGTTCTAGACTCACCTCGTTGCCTACGTTTTGATTGAGCACCATAAGAATCGTGAGTTCAGTCAACTTCCGTTTCTCTTCGGAATCTAGAACGAGGAAGGGTTGGGGGTTGGTTTTATAAATGGAGGTGTTCCCATAGGAAAAGAGCTCGAGTGTGTTGATTAGCTTCTCGTTTAGCGTTCTGGCGCTGGGCTGCTTTGCTTCATCACATGCCTGCTCGAGAAGGTCTCGGAAATTGTAAGTCTGTTCATCCCTGAATAATTCTCTTATTTCACTTTCCAGAAGCATAGTGGGAGTAGTTCGGATTATTTCGCGCTCGGTAACGTGTGTCAGGCCAACTTTACCTCTTCAACCAAAGAAGGATACAATTGACGAACAATGCAGTCGAGTAATTTCACCACGATTAGCTTGTTCATATCGCTGCCTTTGCATCCAGAGGAGTCGGAGGAAAAGATCTGCAAGACCTGTTCGATTTCCTCCATCGCTTCATTGGGCCCTTGGCCCTTGAATGCAAGCGAGCGTATCAATGCCCCAAAGAGGACATTTTCGGAGGCCTTTGAAACAACTGTTGCGTAGATTTTCTCCGAGAGCTCTTTCAAGGTTAGCTCTCTTGTTGGAGGCTCCGTACGCTTGGTAGGTCTGTCAAAGACAATGGTCCTTAATTTCCCGACCGTACTTGCCAAAAACCCATCCTGTAGAATTGAGGATGTTCTGATTATTGTCATGACGGATGTCGCAATGAACCCCTCAATTCTGTGTGCCAAATTTCTGTTGACATAAAGCGACGCTCTGATGAGAGAGAGACAATGCGCCAAAACGGACCTGACCTGGCTAAACCTCGTGACTGTATCTAGAAGATTGAATACAGGAGAGTATAAAACCAGGGGTGTCGTTTCGGATGTTTGTGAGTTCCTCAGAAGCATTAAAGACACCACGTTCCACCCATTAGAAACTTTGGATCTTACACTCTCAAACGCACCACCATTCAGTGCCTTTCCTTTCTCTGGCAGAACGTCTGCATCCTGGCTTAGTTTTATAACCAAAGTTGCTAAAACATCCTGAAGAAGAAATTTAGGGGAGGAAAGAAGCCCGACAAGTTTGCTGAAAACCAAGTCGGCTATTATAATAGTAAGAAGATTGGTGACGATCTCTGAGTCGTGGCAGCCTTGCGCTGTCTCTGAATTCTCACCAAAAGTAGCTTCCAAAATCTCTAGAGCAATGGCCCGGTAATAAACCTGACCGGGGTCAGTATCTTCATGTGTTGTGCCTGCAGCTCCCAGAAAGACAATATGAGACTCGGCCAAATACCGTGTAGCAAGAGAGTTAATATCAGTTTCCATCAGAACATTATTAGAACCCTTCGAAAGGTATTCCATAGCGTAGCGGGGCAAGCCGTCTATGGGCTGGTTTTCCCGGATGTGCTGATTGAGTATCGCAGCCATCTCATTAATCATGACTAAAAGCCTGGGCAGCTCGGCCACAGCCAGAACTCTATTGCTAATGTCCCGGACAAAATCACTTAACGCCGTGTATACATGCACAACAAAGTCGGTATTATCAGTGTTAAGCTTCAGTAAGTACCACGACAGCACATAGGAAGTCACAATGGAGCTTAGGAACAAGTGAAGCTCGAGATTCAAGTCCGGGCAAGACTCATTCACCAAAACAGGTAAGTATACCTTGAGCTGTTTCAAAGAAACCTTGTTGTTTGTGATCAAAAGATGCGCCGGCACATATAGTTTGACGAGGAGCTGGAACTCCGAGGACTCCACCGTGACATGGGGATCGATCTTCTTGGGTTTAAGCGACCTTATTCGGGACTCGTTTCCAATCACCACCTTATTTTCTTTAAAAGCATTTCCTTTCTTATATGCCCGCCGGGGCCCTTTCTTATCCATGAGATAAGATAGTGATTAATGCGCGTATCCATGACCTTTCGTGGAGCCATCGCAGTGGCCTTCGCAACCCAATTCGTCCAGCCAACCCAAAAAAAGAGCTGTTAATTTTTCATACTGGACAAATCTTGGTTTCGGAAGTACCTATAAAATGTAAGCCATGGTAACCCTAGGGGTAGGACTCACCTACTGTGTGGCCCACTGCACTACTACTGTATAGTGCGCAATGCATCGCACTTGAAGCCCAGGTTGACACTCCACCGAGAATAGCCATGACCGCTTTCCTACCGAAGAGATTTGTGTCCAAATGTACCACTCGGTTCGATCCTCTTAGTCCAAACTATAAAACGCTTAGACACGTGCATTTTGATGGTATCACTCCTTTTTCGAAAGGGCAGGAGATTCAGACTGCCATGGTGAATGCAAACTTGGACTTTAAGAAAATGGAGTCCAAGATCAAGAAACAGAAGTCAGAGTACCACAGTCAGGGCTTGAAATTGCAAGACTACGAAGTCAGTTTCTTGGATAGGGTTCTTCTGATGAAGCCATTCCCTACGCTTTTGACCTTTGAGTTCGACAACGTTTTCACAGGCGGAAAGCAGATGAAGCAGGACCCGACACTTCCGCAAAAAATCGCCCAATACGAGCAGCAGGGCTGCAAATACTATCAGTTGGAAAGAGGCGGCCAGGTTACCTGGCACGGAAAGGGACAGTTGACCGCATATTTAATCTTGGACCTCAAGCACTTTTCTCATTTGACCGTGCGGTGCTACGTTGACTCAGTCTTGCTCAAGTCGGTCCAGAATTTATTACTCAAGAACTACCTGCTTGGTACACATCTCAACAAAAACCCTGGCGTCTGGGTGGAGGAAAACGACTTGAAGATCTGCTCCGTTGGCTGCAATATACAACGAGCCATCACATCATACGGTGTGGGCTTGAACATCAACCCGGATCTTGATTTTCTCAATTCTCACATCCTATGTGGATTGGAGGGAACCAGAACCACCTCCATAGAAGACCAGAGACCCGGTCGCTCTGCTTCGGTCAAGGAGACCGGTGATCAGCTAGCTAAAGAGTTGGCCCGCTTACTCAATATCCAAACAGTAGAGCATTTGGATGGTGCGGAGCTCCTCAAAGCACCCCAAGAGGATGGGCCAGTATAGAGTGTATATGTTTACCCAATGGCTGGGGAATATAAAGATATAGAATTTTTGACCGGCTTGAGGTTCACCCGGGCGGAAGAGCAGGTATGCCGCTGAGCTTGGTTCGTGTTTGCTGGAGTTTGAGCCGAGACAATGTATACTTGAGGCGGTCCTTCTTGTTCTGTAAGAGTTTAAGGCGAGCCATCTGGTGCTCACTAGCTGGTGTTTTTGATGGAGAGCCATCCCGGGTGTCCATGGCATTCTTCGCCGCCGTATGTAGCCTGACTTTCTGGAGCTCGGACTTGTTCTTCAAGCCCTCTCGCTTTCGCTTTAGGCGTTCTAAATCCCGGTGGATACGGTCACTGAGATCCTTGATTTGTGGATGAGAACTGTTCTTGGCACACTCCTTGGCCGCTTCGATGTCTCGCTCTGGCACTACGCCAAACACTTTCTGGATATTGAGCACCTTCTTGAGTCGGGCCACATCTTTAATGGCTAGCTGCAACAGTTCATTGGAGCTTTGTAATGCAGATGTGGACCGGTCAAGAACTCGGGAACATGTACTTAGCGGGGCGGAGTCCATCTCACTGTTCGTGTGGAGGGAGAAGTATATGTTTTGATTCGCGATAGATGAATGATACCACTTCCACCACACGACAATGCGAGGCTACCCTGGTGCTATGAATATATTTTTTGGCATAGTCCCTGTTTAACTTCAGGGCTTGTAGAGCTCTCGCTTGTTATCGTTAATTTTGCTCTTGACGATTTTTGGCCTACACTTGAAGTTTGCCGATGTCTGCACATACACTGCAAAATTTCGAATGACGCGTAGCACCAGGTTCTTGATTACGCAAGACCGTACAGAATTTACACAATCTTCTGTTACGTATGTAGATCAAAATACTTTAAAACCCCTCTGACGAGTCTTTGATCTTTGGGTGACTATGGAAGCGTAGTGTATCAGTAATGTGCCTGTGAGAGGTGTATACATGTCACTAGTCAAGTCTCGCGCCATAATAAATATCTATAGTACATTTGCTTACAGGACCTACCATTGGGGAACAAACCACGCGTGATCCTAGCCGTCTCTGCCACCTTTCACAGATAGAATCCGCCAAATGAAAAGCTCCAGTTCCAGTGGCGGCACTCAAGTCTCCAGGCGCAGATCTAACTCCCAGTCGCATGTGGTAGTGCCACCTCTGTTCCAGAGCCTGAACTCGTTTCACGGGTCGGCATCGGCCAAAACCGCCTCCAAGAGCAAGCCGCAGAAGCGATATCAGGCCGAATACTACGTGACGCTAACTCCCCTAAACGATACCTTCACAACGAAGCACATACATGTTCCTTTCTTCCCTGACACGTGTAAACTAGGGCGGCCCACCGGCACGCGAGTCAAGCCCCAGGTTACCAACGGATACTTCGATTCTCGAGTGTTGAGTCGAAACCACGCTTGCATGTTCGTGGATCCAAAGACCGGCACTGTTATGGTGCAGGATATGGGCTCCTCCAACGGCACCTTTGTGAATCTAGAGAAGATAACCACTGATCCGGTGCCGGTCAATGTCGGGGATACCATCAACTTAGGGTTCAATATCCAAGTGGAAACCAGTCACAAGCAAATCAGTGCACGAATAGACAATATCAATGTTGTGTCCAATAATCCCAAAGGTGCTGTTCTGGAAGGTCTACCTCGCCTTACCCATAGTATCATTAATAATTTCACCGAGCCAGAGTTGGCACACTACGATTTTGTTCAGAGCCTATTTGCCAAATCCCGTGAGCAGCCGCTTCCGGAATCCTCAGAACAAGACAAAGATACGGATGAGAGCGTGCGGGCGTTCGACCAAGCCATGTTTGCTGACGTCGTTCCCAGCATAAATGAAACATTCACCAATTCGTCAAACCCTTTGAATCTGGCTGGCATATTCAATAACTCCAACATTGTGAGCAGTCCCGAGTTGGTCTCAACGCTTGACTATCTCAACGTCAATGTGGCCAAAATCAAGCAACAGAACAATGCTTTGAAGTCAATGGAAAGTTTCTTCATGAAGTATGCTGCTCAGGTCGATGAAATCAACACTTCCTATCTTCGAAAGAAGATGAAAGAATACGATGAGAAACTCAGCCATGAGCTTGCCGCCGATTTAGAGAAGTCGGTCAAGTTGGCTGAAGAGCAAGACCTCAAGATCTCCGAGCAGTCCAATATGATATCAATCTACAGAAAGAAAATTGCCGATTTAGAGCAAAGCAACGAGTTTCTCTTGCGAAAGGTAGAGACTTACGAGAAGTTTAATGTCAATGATATCAGCGATAATGAGTTTAGCTTTACCAATGAAGCATCACTCTCCAACTCTGCGGAGGAGGTTGGCCAAGCCCTAAAAAACGGGACACCATTAAACAATAGCCCCGCTGCTGTGTTGCCTCAATCAACCCCCGAGAATGACAAAAGTTCTTCAAAGCTGAGCAGCGATGAGAAGGCGTCGGACGTCCTGGGCGAGAAAGCATTGTCCGAAGAACCAACTCCTACTAGTCTGGAACCCAACCCATTCTACGAAAATTTGCAAAACACCTTGATCCAATACAGAAATCATGGAGCTATGCTAGGGTTTGTCATTGTTGTTGCTGGATACATCTATCAGAATAACAAATGATTTGCAGTCGCCATGAGAATCGCAGCTTTTTGATGGGTTTCGTTGTCCGCTGGGTCGCGCCAGTATCATCTGATTTCAGCTTCGCGCGTTTGAATCAGCTTTCACTACTGAGCTGACCAGCTGTTTGCTTAGCAGTGCCTAGAGAACTAGTGTGACCAAAAGATCAGTTCCAGTCCTGGCTGTAATACGTCTCCTTAATTACGTCCGCAAAGCATGTTATCCCGCTCCAGAATAGCTGTTTCAACGCCTTTGTATCGCGTTCAGAGCAGGCCTCTCATAATCTGGACTGCCTTGACGGCCATATCATCATTAGCCTTCAACGAGAACAATAGGCTTGCTTCCAAAATGGAGAGAGGTGAACTTCATTATGATGACTCGAATGCCGAGATGAACAAAGCCCGACTGAGTAAGGGCGATAGCAAGTACTTCAAAAGAAGGGAGCCGGAGTACCCTGGACATGTGCCTCTTTCCAGACCAGAACAATTCCTTATGTTTGTTGGATCGGCTATTGGCTCATACTTCCATCCCGAGAGAAATGAGAATATTGTTGCGCTTGGAGAGTCCACAGCAATTAAGCCTGTCTTGAAAAACCTCCAGAAACAGATGTTGTCAGACCCAGTTGGGCGTCAAATCTTGCGGGAACGTCCCAGGATCACAAGCACATCATTGGATCTAGACTACTTGCGCTCATTGCCCGAAAACACCATAGGTAAGTCATACATCAATTGGTTGGACAAGGAAGGCGTGTCTCCAGATACCAGAGTCCCGGTTCGGTACATTGATGACGAGGAGCTTGCATACATTTTTCAAAGATACAGAGAGTGTCACGACTTTTATCATGCTATTACAGGATTACCCATCATTATTGAAGGAGAAATCGCAGTGAAAGTTTTAGAATTTATGAACATGGGTATGCCGATGCCTGGATTGGGGGCCCTCATGGCACCTTTAAGGCTCAAAAAACCACAGAGAGAGAGGCTTTATAATATCTATTATCCGTGGGCCATGAAGAGCGGAATGAACTCCAAAATGCTACTCAACATATACTGGGAGAAGATTCTCGAAAGAGACATCAACGAGTTTCGGAAGGAAATCGGTATCGAACAACCTCCAGACCTCAGGAACATGCGGAAGGAGTATCTGATGGCCCGTGCCGCAAAGAAAGTCTAGAACCGAAGAGAGCTCGAAATCGAAAGTAGTGACCCTGTTCCTGCACTTAGGGCGTGCATCAGCCGTACCCACTGAGAGTAGCAAGCAGTGGCATTCCATACATACGTACATACTTGTTGGACCACCCACTCTTCCGCCTGGAAAACAGTAATTATCGAGCAATACTGGTGCCATGTCTCAATTCCTATACAAATTATTTTTGAAAAAAGTATGTAACAAGCAATTAGTTTTCACTGGTCATTCACTGACATTTAGACAAACCTAGACTCTGTCATCAAGGTGGGCGGAGATACAGAGGATCCATACTTTGAAACAATCCCTGATCTGGAATTGCACTTCTACCAAAGAAAAGGTGCCAAGAGAAGAAGAAAGCTTCCAGACTTCATCGCCAAGCATGACTATAAGGTGTTACAATCGGTCAAGAGAAAAGCTTACAGGCTAGACTTGCAATTGAGTTTGTGTGGCATCAGATTAGGATGGGCTGGAATCGTCGGCCTCATTCCCTGGATAGGTGATATTATTGCGATGTATTTTGCGTACCAGCTTGTACGTAAAGCTGACCAGATTGAGGGCGGACTTCCTACCGGCTTGCGGCTGAAAATGATGTCAAATGTGGCTTTTGACTTTGCCATCGGCTTGATTCCATTCGTGGGTGATTTTATGAACATCATGTACAAGTGCAATCTGCGAAACTTCGTGTTGTTGGAGAAACATTTGGTGGAAAAATACCTGAATCACGTCGCCCTGCCTGCTCATGTGCCCCAGGGGAAACCATCCCATGGTAAACCCGTTTCGGACACTAGCACAAATCAAGAAGACTTGGGCTCTGCAGGGAAGCATAATAACGCCCACTCTAAAGTTACATCACAGCAGCAATCAGGAGACCATGACGATGCTGGTCGCATGGTTTGAATAAATAAAATATTAGCAGTTCATTCTCAAGCAGCTAACCTGGCGAAGTCCAGCTCCAATGAATGCACTCTCTTGTCGAATTCTTCCACGAAGGAATAAAGCTGATCTAGCTTCATAAATAAAAGTTCTAACTTCTCGCACTGTTCTAGTAAGTCATCAGCCTCTGTAAGCTCTGCATCAATGTTGGCCTGTTGCCGGAAGACATCTTTATCAATGGATTCCTTCTTTGCAACCACCGATTTATATGTTTTTTCAGACAAGTTAAGTATGTGGTCGCGGATTTTGAACATCAAGTAGTCGTACTGGACAGAGAGGTCTTTTATTTGGTATGGGTCATCATTGGGCTCGCTCATAAGTTTACGTGGGGGCTAGGATCCCGGTATGTACTGTTGCCGTGAACCCCGCCGCACTCATAGATTCGGGTCCGATAGCACGTGATCCCAAAGTCAGCTGAGTAAATTGCACATGTCACTATAATTTTAGATGAATGAAGAGAAGATTCTTCGAGAATCGGGCTAGCCCATTGTTTTTCTTCACAGTATACGAATTTGGAACAGGTCTGCACTCATTACTGAGTGATGACGAAGAGGCCAAGAAACTCGCCAGCATACACCCGTACACCATGCGATTAGCAAAAGTTGTCCTCGATCCGATCTTCCTGCTAACACATCCGAACCATGTTCTCGACATCATCCGAGTCATACTCTCTTTCTAAAATTAACCCCAAGCTTTTGCGAAGAATATGTATGTATACAATTACCAAGTTTTTTTATTAGGCGTGGTCAACTCCAGACTTGGCCACGTCCTCCTATTTCCATTTTCGATAAGCCCACTAACACCTCTAGACCGTGCATGCCGGCCGACTTTAGACGAGCCCAATCTTGCACTCAATTTGGAAATTTGTGACTATGTCAACGCCAAGCAAGGCTCTGTTCCGAGAGAAAGTGCAATTGCGGTGGTCAAATTGATCAATCAGAGAGACCCCCAGACATCTGAATTGGCCATTCACCTTTTAGATAATTTGGTCAAGAACTGTGGGTTTCCATTCCATTTGCAAATCTCCAGAAAAGAATTTTTGAACGAATTGGTGAAGCGGTTTCCAGAACGGCCCCACTTTCCCTACAGCAAGATACAACGATTGATTCTTGCTCAGATAGCAGAATGGCACCAAACAATTTGCAAGACTTCCAAGTATAGAGAGGAGTTTCGCTACATTCGAGACATGCACCGCTTATTGTCTAACAAGGGTTATGTGTTCCCTGAGGTTAAGGTGGAGGATGCTGCTGTCTTGAATCCTTCAGAAACCATTAAAACATTGCGTGACATTCAAAAAGAAGAGGCTATAGTGCATAGTGCTAAGTTGCAAGAGCTCATTAGAAGAGGAAAGCCAAGTGACTTGCAAGAAGCAAATAAATTGATGAAAATCATGGCAGGTTTCAAGGACGATAATATCGAGGAGAACAAAAAGCAAATCTCGGAGGATATTGCTCGCTTGAAGAGAAAAGGAGAGATTTTTGCAGAGATGTTGAATGCCATCGAGTCGTCTGGATCCAAGATCGATGATTCCAACGAGACATTAATCGAGCTCTATAGTGCTATCAAAAGCTCACAGCCAATCATTGGCAAAATTATGGAGGAAGAGCATGAAAATGAGGAATACGTGAACGATTTGTTGGCCATGAATGACTTCATCAACCAGTTAGTGGAGAAATTCCAGCTTTTGAAGGGAGGCCAAACCGAGGAAGCTTCCAAGATTAAGGTCAAGGGGGACGCAAGTAGCGCATCGACTGCGAAGGAATTGAACCTTATTGACTTCGGTGATGAACCCGCCAGTGGTGAATCAGGAGTTCAAGAACAACAAGGGTACCAAGACTTGTTGAGCGAGTTGTCGAACTTGGCTTTCACTGATTCTGCCCCTCTGAATCAGCAGAAGAAGGTGAACCCTATGGACTTCTTTGGCTCTGGAGGATCGATTTCTCTCGGCGGAAACTCTAACAGCATCCAGCAGCCTGTGCCAACTTCTTCTCAAGGGAGTGCAGGTGCCAGTAGCTCAAACACTTTCGATCTTTTGGGAGACTTTGCCTCTCCATCGCCTCAGCTTCAATCTAACACCGCCCAACAATTGGACCCGTTCGGCTTCGACTTCCCTGCTACAACACAATTCCAAAATAGCGGACCAACGGTGAAGCAATCGTCACTCTTCCATGAAAGTGGAAGCGTCGCTTTAGAAATCGAAACTTTATCCGACTCTACGCCCACATATCAACACGGCTTCTTTTATGTGAGCAACAAGCAGAATGAGACTATCACCAACATCAAATTGATGGTAGCTGCTGCCAAGGGTTGCAAACTAGAATTGAAGCCGCAGAGCAGCAACATCTTGCAAGCTCAAAAAAAGCGAGGATTCCACCAGGAGTTCTTTATCGAGAATCCCTCTCAGAAGCCTTTGAAGTTCAAGTGGAAGCTTGAATTCACCAGTGGCAGCCAAGCTACAGAAGAGAGTGGGGTCGTGAGTTTGAGCAATTAGGCCCCAGAGAGTATAATTGTTGCTCATATTCTCAAGTTGAAAACGCTTCAATGAAGGCTTAATTATTGATTAAATTGTAGAATTATAGCGCCATACACGGGTAGGAATTGAAGAGTAGAATTGAAGAATAGTTGAAGGTCCATAGCAACATCACTTGACTAGAACATGGTCGACTACCAATAAAATGCCATTGCCAGCATGGTCAACAGATGACACGGTAAACTTTGAGTCCTGTGTGTTGACAATGAATTTCCCCGTACTCTTGTCCTGTCCAATCGTGACCAATTGACCGTTACGTAACTCAACGACCATCAAGTTGTCTTTTTCAGCAGCACTGGACGAGGTGTGTGCATCAATGAAGTATTGAATGTTCTTCTGGATTGTCTTCTCGTCTGTTTCATCGTTCAGCACCTGGTTTGGGTATTCCCATGGCTTGAGGCCCTTTTTGCTTGAAAATCTCAGAACAGCATCATCTGATGGGGCGAAGATGATAGTGAACCCCTCAGCATCATCTATTTGAGAACTGATCTCCGCATTATCTCTCAAGTACCCAGAGAAAATAGAGATACTTGGAACTTGTGGGAGCAACGTCTGGAGCAAAGGCTCATCCAGCTTCAAGACACCCTGGGACCTTTTGCTGATTTTCTTCTCCGTGGGTTTAAAACCATCCTTTACCTCCGCTTCCTCTTCTTTGAGAGCAGCATGAAGCGATTCTAATGATACCACGTTTCTAGCATCCCGCTTGGTATTTCCGGTTTTGAGAGCAGAAACAAGCTTGTCCAAGTAGTAGACGTTCTTGGCAGCAATGCAGGATGCAAAGATCAAAACGGCAATGTTGAAGATCTTCATGTTGACGGGGGGATTTAGGAGGAAAATCTTAAGAAGACAAAGTATGAACTTGTGAAATCTGAATTATATAGATGACGGGTCTGCAGGAAAGCGAGAGGGGACGGTTGGGTGCGCAGCTCGTTTTGGGTCATTCGCACCCAACTGAGGCTTGGTGAAACCGTGGCTGCACTATATGCAGTCGCCCGCCTTGAATAATTCAGCCACCTTATACGAAGCTTACGTGAAACGTCACACCAGGCCTTACAGTGTAAATTGCGAGAAGAAGTTTTTATTAGCAGCAATTATCAGTCAGTATACAGTTATTAGATAATGCGCGGGTTCGAAATATTTCAATGATACTGAGAGAATGTCGTAGAGACAAGTTCCAATCTTCAAACCGGAGGTTGCACTCACTTCCAATTAGTAGAGGAAAGCACCTGCAGCAGCAAAGAATGCAACAAAGGTGGCCAATTGAGTGGAAGCAACTGGAGCAGCACCAGAACTTCTGGTGGAAGAAGAGGAAGAAGAAGAGCCCGAGGAAGAGCCGGAACTGGAAGAAGTGTCGGTGGACTCACCGTTGGAGTTTCCGCTCTTAGAAGAAGAGGAGGAAATGGTGGAGGAAGCACCCTCACAGTAGAACTTGTCACCCTTGATGTCGTTGTTGGAGTTCAACCTGCTGAAAGCAGCACAGGACAAGTCACCAGTAGAGGTCATGTTGAAACCACCTGCAACTCTGTTCAATTCTGGGAAGGTTCCGTTGTCAAAGTCACCGTAGATGTTGACAGATCCGCCAATAGTGGTCAACTTAGGGAAACCAGAGAAAGTCTTCAAGCGGTCGTTTTCTTGGATTTTAAGGGCTCCACCAACGGTCTTCAATTGTGGGAACTCAAAGTCGTCCAATTCATCGTTCTTCTCAATAGAAAGAGAGTTGCCAATAGTTCTCAACACGGGGAACTCGAAGTCAGAGAAAGCACTGTTCTCCAAGGAAAGGGAGCCGTTGACGGAGGTCAAGTTTCTAGCAGAAAGAGAAGAGATTCTTTGAAGAATGACGTTCTTAGCGGAAGTCAATTGGTCCAAGGTAACCTCGACCTTGTCGGCGTTGTAGTTAATGGACAAAGTGTCAGTAACGGATTGCAAACCGGATTCAATGGTGTTGATGTCCAAGTTGTTGTTGACATCAAAGGTGGTCAAAGAGAACACGTTGATACCAGTCAACGAGGACAAACCAGTGTTAGCAATAACGATAGACTGAGCGGAAGTAATACCGGAAGTAAGACCAGTAGACTCCAAAGCTGGCAATGCATTGTAGGTCAAGGATCCAACAGTGGTCAACTGAGCCAAGTTGATAGAGCCCAAGATAGTGGCGTCAGAAACACTAAGCTCACCGGAAACCAACTGCAATGTTGGAGCGTTGAAAGCAGTGGCCTGTGTGGTACCGTTAATTCTAAGGTTACCGTAAACTTGTTGAACACCGGTAAGATCAATGCTACCGAAGCTGTCACCCTCAATCAAAATGTCACCAACAGCGGTGGCACAAGCGGCAACAGAGGCGACTTGAGAGGATGCAGTGGCTGTGAACTTGCTGAAAGAACAAGCCCTAGTGACAGATGGCGTTGCAGTGGTCAATGTAGAGTCTAACTGTTAGTGAAAGTTCTTCAAAAAGGCGATCCACAGAACCAACGGCTCAAAAATCTTGAAGCTTATGGAGCCACGCATCTTTCGATGCCTTACTCACAAAGCTTCGAAAACTGGGAACTTGAGTAAAAAGTTGGACCATTCGATTCGGATCAGGTCAGTCCGGAAGGAGCCAACGACACTTAATACATACTATTTGCTGATGCAATACCGACGACGGCAGCAGTGGCAATAAGAGACTTGAATTGCATAGCGATTGTGTGGTGTTTCCAAGTGTAGAAGGAAAAGAGGAAAAAAGTCAGGCGAGAAAACTGCCGGGTGAGGCCTTTTTATACAAGAGAGCCATGTTGCAGATCAAAATACACTACGCAGAACAACGAAGAAAAATTTGCGTAACTATGCTTGAGTTCCGAGGGTGCTCCACTGCGCCATGCACCAATACGGAAATCTTCGCACAACCGGGGGCAATAAAAATAGAAAATCCCTTGTGTGCGCACGCCTTCCTAGCAAATCTGGCGCACTAGCTCTCTAGCAGACCAAAACATCAAGTATATAACCTGCGCGGATCGTGCGGATTAGATAACGGCCGCAGATTTATAAACAAAGCAAAACCAGCCACTTGTTTATCCGGCGCATTGTACTTACACGCAACATGATACTTTTGAATAAATGTGAATATGGTGTCGGGGCCTAGAAGATCTTAGCTCGAAGAAAACTGTTAAAAATGGCCAGAAGTGATTTGTGAAGTATTAGGAACCCTGCACACATGGTTAATGCTGGGTTTTGACACCACCACTAAGGTAACCCAAATTGGAAGGGCAATGATCGCGAAATCCGAGGGTATTATGTGCGGCCTACACATAGACGGCCAAGCTTGCCGTGTCTCACCATAAGCCTTTATTGTTTCCCATGGTCTAAAAACGTAACATTAGAGACACTTGTTTTCTAGATTCCAGATTAGATTATATCACCTCATACTTTTCTCCAGGGTCTTACTATATAATCACACTCACAGCTTTGAAGTTTTGAATTACGCTCACAGATTTAAACCATAACTACTCACAGAATTTTAAGCATATTTCGAGCATAATTCTCACAGATTTCGAGCATAAATTACACTCAGGTATTTCAAACATAAATTACAATATTCTGGCTTAATTATTGAACCTTCTCGGCGAACTCCTCCAATAATTTGAAGTTCCTCTGTTCGACCGATCCGTTACCTGGAAGTCTTGTGGAGCCCATCAAGTAGGAGTCAATCTCTCTGGCACATTGTCTACCCTCTTGAATACCCCACACAACCAAAGATTGTCCTCTTCTGCAGTCACCAGCAGCGAACAAGTTGTCGTCTGCGGAGACTCTGTATCCACTTGGGTCAAAAGTACCAATGGTACCTCTCTTGGTCTTGCTGACACCAAGTTTGTCGGTCTCAGGTCCGACGAAACCCATAGATAACAATACAACCTCAGCAGGGAAGAATTCTTCCGAGCCTGGAACCTCGGCCATTTGCCAGGCACCTGAGTCGGAACGTTTCCACTCAACTCTAACGGTCTTGATACCCTTCACGTTACCCTCTTCATCGCCAACAAACTCCTTAGATAAGATAGAATACTCTCTAGGGTCCTTACCGTAGTGTGTGGCGACTTCAGTGTGACCGTAGTCAACTCTGAAGACTCTTGGCCATTGGGGCCATGGGTTGTCCTTTGGTCTCTCGTTTGGTGGGGTTGGCAACAATTCGAAGTTAGTCACCGACTTAGCACCATGTCTGGTGGACGTTCCCAAACAATCGTTACCGGTGTCACCACCTCCAATGACAACGACATTCTTGCCGGCGATACTCTTTCTGATCTCCTCCAAGTTGTTCTCCAACAAAGCCTTAGTGTTGGAGTGCAACAACTTCATGGCGAAATCGATGTTTTTCAAGTCTCTGCCTGGAATGTTCAAGTCTCTTGGAATGGTAGATCCAACAGCGTACACAACGGCGTCATGTGTAGATTTCAACTCCTCCAAGGACACGTCCACACCAACTGTGGTGCCACAAACGAAGTCAATACCCTCAGCTGCCAACAAGTCAGTTCTTCTCTTGACAATACGCTTGTCCAACTTCATGTTAGGAATACCGTACATCATCAAACCACCTGGTCTGTCAGATCTCTCGTAGACAGTAACCTTGTGACCAGCCTTGTTCAATTGGTCTGCACAAGACAAACCAGCTGGACCAGACCCAATGATGGCAACGGTTTTACCAGTTCTGTGGGTTGGTGGATTAGGTTTAATCCATCCCTGTTCGAAACCATGGTCAATAATGGCACATTCCACAGATTTGATGTTAACTGGCTCTTCGTTGATACCCAAGACACAAGCTCCGTTACAAGGAGCAGGACAAATTCTACCAGTAAATTCTGGGAAGTTGTTGGTCATCATCAATCTTTGCAATGCATCGTACCACCTGTCCTTGAAAACCAACTCGTTCCACTTTGGAATGATGTTGGAGATAGGACAACCGGTGTCAGAAGTACAGAAGGGAACACCACAGTCCATACATCTGGCGGTTTCGTGCTTCAAGTCATCTTTGGTCAATCTGGAAGTCATTTCATTCCAGTCCTTGGCTCTTTCCTTTGCAGGACGGTACTTCTCATTTCTTCTCTTGTACTTCATGAAGCCCTTAACTTTGTCAATCTTGGCAACTGCCTTCTTCTCGAGATCAAGGTCCAAAATAGTATCCTCGAGGTCCTGGACCTTTGGCTCTGCGGCCTTTGCGTGGCTGTGGATGTGACCCTTCTTGATCTTCGAAGCTTCACCGTTGGTGGCGTCGCTTTCAGGGTCTTCCTTGATAGACTTCAAGAACGCGTTCATCTCGTTCTTCTTCGCATCCAAGGCCTTTTGCTTCTCTTTCTCGAGAACCTTCTTGTAGTCATGGGGTAAAACCTTGACAAACCTGGGCAAGATTCTGTTAAAGTCGTTCAAAATGTTGTCTGCAACTTCGGAACCAGTATAATGACGGTGATCTTCAATCAACCCTCTCAAGAAAGCAATCTCGGATGGTTCAGTGACACTGGACAACTCAACAGTCTCCTCGTTGACCTTGGTAGAGAAATCTTGAGCCATGTCCAAAACGTAAGCAATACCACCACACATACCTGCTGCGAAGTTACGTCCAGTGCTTCCCAAAACAACAACTCTACCACCAGACATGTACTCACATCCGTGATCACCAGCACCCTCGGTAACGATGGTGGCACCTGAGTTTCTCACAGCAAATCTCTCAGCAGCAATACCCCTAATGAATGCAGCACCTGAAGTGGCTCCAAAGAAGGCAGTGTTACCGGCGATGATTTGGTCTTCGGCCTTGAAGGTGGATCCCTTTGGTGGGTAAACAATGATTCTACCACCCGACAAACCTTTGCCAATGTAATCGTTGGCATCACCCTCCAATTCAAGAGTAATACCGGAAGCCAAGAAGGCACCGAACGATTGACCAGCAGATCCCTTAATATTCACATGAATAGTGTCATGGGGCAAGCCTTGTTCACCAAAAGTCTTCGAAACTCTGTAAGACAAGGTGGTACCCAACGAACGGTCTGTGTTGACAACGTTGGCTTCAATAGTGACAGGCAATCCCTTGGACAAAGTCAACTCAGACTCGTCGATCAACTTGTTGTCAAGACGAACATGCAAGCGATGGTCTTGCTTTCTCACACAATGAGTGGCAACACCAGGTCTGATGGTGTGGGCAGGAGTCAAGATTGGAGACAAGTCAATGTTAGCGTTCTTGGTGTTTCTCAAGTCATCTCTCACCTTCAAAACCTCCGTCTTACCAATCATTTCGTTGACTGTACGGAATCCCAACTTGGCCATGTGCTGTCTCAACTCATTAGCAATGTAGTAAAAGAAATTGATGACGTGCTCAGGAGTGCCTTGGAATTTGGCTCTAAGCTCGGGGTCTTGTGTGGCGATACCAACAGGACAAGTGTTAAGGTGACACTTCTTCATCATGATACATCCCATGGCAATCAAAGGCGTGGTGGCGAAACCCCACTCTTCAGCTCCAAGCAAACAAGCGATGGCAACATCTCTTCCGGTACGGATTTGGCCATCAGTTTGTAAGACAACTCTTCCACGCAAGTCATTCAAAACCAAGGTCTGGTGAGACTCGGCAAGGCCCAACTCCCATGGCAATCCAGCATACTTAATGGAAGTCCATTTGGCGGCACCAGTACCACCATCACCACCAGAAACCAAGATGTTCTCGGAACCAGCTTTGGCGACACCAGCTGCAACGATACCGACACCAACCTCAGAGACCAATTTCACAGAAGTTCTAGCTCTTGGGTTGGAGCACTTCAAGTCGTACAACAACTGCTTCAAGTCCTCAATAGAATAAATATCGTGATGTGGGGGTGGGGAGATCAAACCAACTCCGGGAGTCGAGTGTCTCGTTTTACCGATAGACTCAGAAACCTTGTGGCCAGGCAACTCACCACCTTCACCAGGCTTGGCACCTTGAGCCATCTTGATTTGCAACTCATCAGCATCAGCAAGGTAGTAAGATGTCACACCGAATCTACCAGAGGCGATTTGCTTAATAGCAGAACGCATAGTGTCACCATTAGCATTCACTTGGGATCTGGCAGCATCTTCACCACCTTCACCAGTGTTGGATTTACCTCCCAATCTGTTCATTGCAACGGCAAGAGTGGAGTGAGACTCCATGGAGATAGAACCATAGGACATGGCACCTGTGAAGAATCTTCTGACAATTTCAGTCCATGGCTCCACTTGGTCAATAGGAACCGGTGTGGCATTTTCATAATCGAAGTCCAACAAACCTCTCAAGGTACAGTTCTTGATAGCCTCGTACTCTTTCTTGGAGTAAGCCTCGTATGCCTTCTCATTCTTGTTTCTAACAGCGTCTTGCATAGAAGCGATAGCAGCGGGGTCGTTGACCTTCTTTTCACCACCGTCTCTCCAGTGATATTCACCGGTTTCAGGAAGTCCCGTGGGCTTGATGGTCTCTCTTGATGGGTATCCAGCTTCGTGCAAGGAGAAAGCATCTTGAGCAATGTACTCAAAGGTAATACCTTTGATTCTCGAAGCAGTTCCAACGAAACATCTGTCAATGACAGAGTTGTCAATTCCAAGCGCCTCAAAAATTTGAGCACCCTTGTAAGAGGCCAAAGTAGAAATACCCATCTTCGACATGACCTTCAAGATACCTGCGTCAGCGGCCTTTTTGTAGTTGTCAAACATCTTGTCGTCGGAAAAGTCAACCTTCAACAAGCCCTCGTCTCTCATCTTGCACAAGGTTTCAATTGCCAAGTATGGGTTGATACCATCAGCACCATAACCCACCAAGCAACAGATGTGATGAACTTCTCTAGCCTCAGCTGTTTCAAGCAAGATAGCCACCTTGGAACGCTGTTTTTGTCTCACCAAGTGATGATGAACAGCACCAGTGGCAATCAAAACCGAGATCGGCACTCTATTGAAGCTAATAGCACGGTCGGTCAACACAATCACTTTCTTGTCATCGACAATAGCCTTGGATGCTTCTTGACAAATCTCATCGATCTTGTTGATGTATCCTTGAATACCGTCAGCTCTGTCGAATGTGATGTCAATGTTTGCAACAGACCACAGTGGGTAAACTGTTTCCATGTTTCTGATAGCCTTGAGGTGGTTGTTGGAAAGAACGGGAGACTTCAACAACAATCTGTTACATTGAGAAGGCTTCATCTCCAAAAGGTTACCTTGAGGACCAACGTAACACTCCAAGGACATGACAATTTCTTCTCTGATGGGGTCGATTGGAGGGTTGGTGACTTGTGCAAACAATTGACGGAAGTATTCATACAACAATCTTGGCTGCTCTGAGATACAAGCCAAAGCGGTATCATTACCCATGGATCCCAAAGCCTCTTTGGCCTCAGCCATAGGGGCCAAAATTGTGTTCATTTGCTCATGAGAGTAACCAAAGGCCAACAAACGAGGGTCGGTTTGTACCTTACAAGAAACATCGTATGATGGGGAGGACACGTCGATGTCTCTAGCACTCAACTTCTCGAAAAGATCTTCCAAGGTTATCATGCTAGCAGACACCCAAGACTTGAAATCGAAACGTGTAGAAACAGAGCTTTTCAACTCGCGGTCATCCACGATTCTTCCCTCTTTCGTGTCAACCAACAACATTCTACCGGGTTGCAATCTACCCTTTTGCAAGACAGTTTCAGGTGCAACATCAATGACACCAACTTCAGACGCACAAATTATGATGTCATCATTGGTGACGTAGTAACGACAAGGTCTCAAACCGTTTCTGTCCAAGTTGGCACCACAGTATCTGTCATCGGCAAAGGTGAACAAAGCTGGACCATCCCATGGCTCCATCAAGCATGCAGCCCACTCGTAAAATGCCTTTTTCCTCATGTCGATGTGCTTGTCATTCTGCCAGGCTTCTGGGATCATGATCATGACGGCTTCTGGCAAGGACAAGACACCGTTGATGACCAACAATTCCAAGACGTTATCGAAAGCAGCGGAGTCGGAGCCACCTTCCTCGATGATTGGGTACAATTTCTCCAATTCCTCGCCGAACAATTTGGATGACATGACACCTTCCTTAGCTCTCATCCAGTTCTTGTTCCCTCTTAAAGTGTTAATTTCACCATTGTGAGCAGCAATTCTTAATGGCTGAGCTCTGTCCCAAGATGGGAATGTGTTGGTGGAGAAACGAGAATGCACGAGAGCAAAGTGAGCCTCGTATTCAGAGTTCAACAAATCGTAATAGTAGGCGTACACCTGGTTTGGAGCCAATTGACCCTTGTAAACGATGGTCTTCGAAGACAAAGAACAAATGTAGAACCAGTTGTGCAATCCAATTGTGTGAGATGATTGTTTTCTCAAGATAAACATATTTCTCTCGAAGGTCACCTTGTGGGTCTTTTCAAACTCCTCGGCAGAAATGTCCTGGCCGTATGTCTTGGCGTAGACAATGGCGGGCTGCAAGATTAAAGGTTCTCTAGACAAGGAAGCAGGCCCCAAGATGCTTGAGTCGTGGGGTACGGTTCTCCAACCCAAGACTTTCAAGCCTAAAGAGGATGCAATGGACTCGAAAGTCTGCTTTGATTTCTCACAAACGAGCTCGTCTTTTTTGAAAAAAACGTTACCAGTACCGTACTGGCCCAAAGGAGGCAAATCCACGTTACAATGGTATTTGAATTCCCTCACCAAGAATCTGTGAGGCAATGAGGACAACAAGCCTGCACCGTCACCGTCCTTGGGGTTCAATTCACCACCTCTGTGTGTCATATTGCAAAGTAAATCCTTAGCATCGGAGACGATTTTGTGGGAGACTTGGCCTTTTAAGTGACAAGCAAAGCCAACACCACATGCGTCTTTTTCGTACTCGGGGTTGTACAAACCTTGAGCTACAGGCAAAGTCGAAGCCCAAGACTTATTTTCCGGTGTTTCGTCATAGTCGTAAACATTGGTTTTGAATTCTCCTTGCGGTAAGTAGGATGCCATGTCCTGAGAGTTAGCTTGTATTCTGGGGTTTGGCAGCAATGGTAGTACTTACAAAGTGGTTCTTTAGTAGACAAGGGATCACGCAAAAAAGAAGATAATAATAAAGGCGTAATCAGCTACTTGTATAGTGTAGGGCACCAGTCCAAGTGATGCTTTGTTTAATGACTGGGAGTCGAGATAAGACAATAAAGTGGTAGTGGTCCTTGCTTAGAGAATTGAAAAAAAAAAAGAGCAAGTAGGCGGAAAAATTTGACTTCATATGAGAGCGGAGAACCAGGCTCATTTTTTCTACACGTAGTGCTAGTCTTGCGCAGATTGAGATAGTGCCTGCAAAACAAACCTTTTATATACGGCCTGTGTATAAGTACAATTTACTGAAAGATGAGCCAATAGCGAACAGAGAATTGGTAAGTTCTGCTCCCATCTCGCGCGCCGCGCCTGCACCGGTGCCTTTTGCTGTGCAGTCTCAGACTCGTTCTTAACACCGGAAATTCCCCAGAGCGGGAAACTCGGGAGTTTTTTGACATGTGCTTTTAGTCATCAAAGCAGAAGTTACAATTTTCACTTCTCAAACAAAAAAAATAGATCTTACATACAAATCTTACTTCCGTGGTGTACGGGCTAACTTTACCCAGAGTGGTGCCAGAATCCCCGTATCTTTCGCGAATGCAACCGCATGCGCGAAATACAATCTAATTCGATGGATAAAGATATCTAGTCCTTCATACGGGGAGCTTCGTCAAGAGGGGACTTCGTTATCAGCAATTTGCACATGGCCGCAATAACAAAGCCTGATTCTTGCCCAGATGTACAGGCTTTTGCGCTCCTGCGTGGTACGTGTCTCTCAACCCCACTTTCTCCTTATGAGCCTCTGGGTGGTTATCCCCACGTGTTGCACAAGTGTAGTCGAAAGTATTTCTCCACTGATACCCTACATCATTTCTGTCTTATTACTTTCAATGGCTTCTATTCTTTAACTCACTGACATTCTTTACTTAAATCACCATTTTACTTCAATGGCTACTCCCAAAGCTTCTTATAGTGATGTGAGATATTTGTGCCATGTTAAATTCTCAGGTGCGCTTAGTACCTGATTATTATGTTCTTCCGTTGATAAGCCTCAAGGAGAAATTATCGGTCAATTAGACAAAATGGCTCCATATCTGATAATCCGCTCAGGTAGGTCGTTAAAGTGGATATGCCGGATAGAACCCCCCGTAACTTCAGGCTGTTCAAGAAAGGTAGGTTAGTAATCCCTGTTGTGTGCTACTCATAGTTGATCTAGTCTCTAACTACACGTTTTCATCTCCTCCGAATCAGTAGTCAACAAAAACTTTTAGTGTTGGTTTTGATCCGAACCGGAACAGCCATAAAAAACTTCCATGCTGTTTCAGTGTTTGATGTTCGTAGCGATTTGTAGTGGTTTTAGCAACGTATTTCTGAAGGTATTGCCAGGATCGGTAAATTATGAGAAAATGCGAACTGAGCATCTGGCTCCGACTCAGAACTAAGTAAAACCCTAAAAATCCAAGAAATGAAAAATTGATGAAAGCCACGGTTCACATAAATGTGCTTGCGATGAAAAGCACGCCCCCTTTCTCTTGAAAATTAAATAGTTATTATGGCAGTCTTATTCACCACTACCCTGTCCCAGACACGCACCGCGTCACGTGATACTCATCTACAAAATACGAGTGCCTCTTCTCTCGGTCCAGAACAACATGTCTTCAAGCCAGGCCGTATTTCCGCCGGACGTTCTTGCCCGCATAGCACCGGATGTATCTTTAGAGCGCCACTTAGCGCTAGGTATTCGCCCCTGCTTACGACAAAATGACGAGTTTCGCCCTCTTTCTGCCAGCTTAGGCTCCTTCAACAACTTGGGCACCAACTCGTTGATAGGCCTGGCCACAGTCAAAAACGGCGAGGCCCACGCCTTTTGCGGCATCTCGGTGGGAATTGCTGAAAAACTGAACACAGACGAATTGTTGAGCGGCGCTCTGGCCTCGAAGTTCTCCACAGTCTATCCCATAGTGGAGATTGCTAGGGGCCGCACTGGCGCTCCTACCGACGAAGAAATGATCCTTTCTCAAAAATTGCATGATCAAGTGTTTCATCTGAAGATCCTCCCGCTGCTGCTGCTCGAGGTCATGCCGGGATACGAGCTCACAAACGACGAGTCGGGCGAAACCTACGTTGTATACCCGGACGGGGAGGAGTTGACTGAAGAAGATGTCACGGGCTTGAGTTCCACCATTAACCTCACCAAGAAAAAGTTCAAGTACGTGTTGTATGCGCACATTAAGGTGTTTTCTCGCTCGGGGCCTTTGTTTGACCTTGTACACTATGCGTTGATGTCGGCATTACGTAATGTCACTCTACCGAAAGTGTACATGGCCGACTCTGGAATCGACCCAAACATCCGTGTGCCAGTGAGATCCAGAGGCAATTTCGGCCACTTGAGCCAGGCATCGAGTCGCTTTTGTATAGATGCAGACCAGGCCTTGGCCAAACCTCTCCTGCTTGCATTGTCTGAGATCAGCTTGTCGTCGTCTTTCGGGCTAATAGAACTAACTGAATCCGAGACCCCTACATCTGTTCTTTTATCGGACTTGGAGGGTGAGGCCGAGGAGGCATGCGCCGAGTCTAAAATTACCATTTGCAGAACCGAGAAAAGTCTCAAGCATGTTTCCATTATCGGAGGCGGTGCTAATGTGACTTTGGAGACCATCCAGAAAGCCTCACGGATTGCGAAAAACAGGTTGAAGACGGTGAAGCAGTGAGATTTCGAAACGCATGCAATTGTGAAACCGAAAGACGATGTGAATGTAGCCGATTGGATCAAGGATCGATCTCCAAAATCAATTTCAAGTAATCAGATCATTGAACTCTAGACTTGTAAGAGTGTCCTCACTGTAATGTATGCTCACTTTTAGACTATCTGACAGGAGATAGGTGCAGGAATCGGACCCCGGAAAATAAGAAACAGCCACTCTATCTCAAACCTAGCCCCATCTTTCCTCCAGAGTCCCAGAACTTCCATTTTACTCTTACACACCAAAAACCCCTCCCCGAGCCAGTTTGTTCTCATTCTCTGATATCTATAGTCCAGAGCAACTTCACTGTCGCACTCCCATTAGTTAAGCGACACAGATTCGGAACATAGCGATATTAGTCTGAAATACACCAAATCCCCGATCATGTCCGAGAAGGATCCTATAAATGGAAAGACAAATCCAGATATACAGCTCATCCAAAAATTGGACCGCGTCGCTTTTCCTGACTTCGAGTTCAACATCGAATCTTTGAACAACTGGCAGGCTGAGTTGAGCGACTTGGCCAGAAGTCCTGATGACTTAGATAAGGCCATTCTCCTGGAGGTCATTTTCCTGTACCCCAGGAATCTTACACTTTTCAATATTGATCATAAAGTAGCTTTGACAGAATGCCTATGCGAATTGAATCTGCTTGAAAACGACATCTACTTGGATTTCAAGCTCATCATACACCAGCTCGTATTGAGGGCAACGACCCATTTTACGACTGGAAAGGTACAGCTTCACAGGCTAGGATTTTTGGATTTTTTGTTGAACGATGTTTTGACCTACACTGATAATCTCAAGGGAAGGTTCCAACGGAGCGACCGGCTTATCTTGATGAGTAAGCTGAGTTGTTTGATCGAATTTCTAGAATTAGGCTGCAACGCTAAGCAGCTCAAAAAATTGGTGGCTCCGTTGTTCCTCAAGGTGAAAAGAATCGGCTCCGAAGTGAAAGACTTTTATTTGACTCTATTACGCACAGTGCTCAGACTGTATCCGTCCCAATTCCCCTTTCTTCTTTTCAACAATTTCATCAAAAGACCCATATCAATCCCCTTCAATGATGAGCTCAACCTGCTGCGGTGCTTTTCTATTAGTACATGGTTTAAAATTAATAACCTTGATGAAACCACCCAGAAGCTAGAGGAGTATACGCCACTTCCGTTCATCTTGCTCGATAGCTCCTCAAACTACGATTCTATCTTGCTAAAGATAGAGATTGTGCACTACAGAATCATGGTAACAATGCAGAACCGAGCAACATCTTCCCTCATAAGATTCTCTTTTAACCATATTATATCTCCCAAAAGCAACAAAAACCAGGGCTTTGTGCATGTCTGTTTAACTTGTGACCAGTCGCAAAATTTGAGTCTTTACGTGGATGGTGACTACAGTGAACTGGTTCCTTGTCCGTCTCTTCAAAAGAGTGTGAACAGGTGGAACAAGATCTGTATTGGACAATCCATTGATGAGGCTGACGCCTTGCCAGGCGTGACTCTTCGTGATGAATTACTTATAAAAGATCTTACTGTGCTTGACATTACGTACAGTTCTGAGTGGATAAAGCTTATCTACTTACTTGGAATTAGCTTCGATTGGGGCATAAAAGACTACTCAGAACCTGTAATCCGATCCATGTTGAGCCACTTGTTCCCAAAAGACTTCATCGAATTGGCATTGAAGATACAGAGCACTTGCAAGGATAATGGAGGCAAGAAGCTAGAATATGTTGGAGTGATCATGCCCCAGAGGAAGTCTACGGCCATTGACCCAAAACATGGTTTCGTGCATGATAAAAACAAGGTACTTGCTCATCTTTTGAAGAGTCGACCTAACAAATCCAACTTCTTTTTTGATAGTAATGATGCTGAGTTCATTGACTTTCTTGGAAGGTCCAATTCCCAAGAAATTATCTTTCACCAGCTGCAGTCAATAAGTAGCTCACTTTATTGTGTTGGTGGAGCGGGTCTATTACTCACGCTTACTGATGTCATCATAAAAGATGACTATGAGTCCAAAAACCGAAGAGACTCGCTTTTTCTTAAACTCGTGGATCTTGTTCTCCATTGCTCAGCGAATGACTTCAGAATAAACAGAGAATTCGAGGATAATGATGGGTATCATATCATGGGATTATTGGCAAATTACTACAAAGAAAATTTTAATACGCAGTTGGATTTCGAGCCACCCGGAGATTCAGGTGAGGAGCTACCAATTTGCCAGTCATCAGTTCACTTCAATGGTGAACCAGCGGAAAGAAGTAGCCTCATCAACAGATTCTTATTGTTCTCGAAGAGTTCGACACAAATGAATTTTATAACCCATACCTCCATCTTCAAAATACTAGTGCTCAATTTTGACTTATTCAGAGACACGAAGGATTTTCACACATTGTTGGAGGCTATAGGATCATTATTGTCTGATCCCAACTTCAAGTCACATAATTTGAGGGAATTGAACAAGATGAGGTTTTTTAAACGGTCCGTGCAGCATATCAAATCTATCATGCTCAACGACTATCTCAATCCTCAAACTTCCGAGGAGCTCGAGCTGCTCCTCAAAATTCTTTCCCACCTCGATGCATCTGTGGATACCATCCGAAACATGTCTCAGTTGGTGATTTTTGCGCTCTACGCAGAGTTATCAAACTCAAACTCACACAAGATTGGATTACAGGTTTTGAATTCGATACGAGAAAAATTATGCTCCTCTTCATTATCCATGAAACTGCTCAAGAAGTTTTCAAGAGCAATCACTATTCACTGGATTCTTCTTCTTTTGCATTTCAAATCCAAAGATGAAGAGACCTCGTTAAATGTTGTCTGCAATGCCGTCTCTCTCTTGGTAAGATTCTTCCAAGCACTCGGTCCGCATGTTATCAAAAAGTTCTTTCAAGCCAACAAAGGCCTTGATGTCTTGACATATTTCCTTCAAGGGTGGTGGAATAGTGACCGAGTGATTTCGTTGTTGTTTTTGGCAAGTTTTGGTGTTGACTCCAATCTGATGCACGGAACACTCTCGTCGATACTTGCACAGAAACCAGAGTTCTTGAAAACTTCTGATTTAGTGATACCAGACTTCATTCTATTGATCAACAACTTAGCATTGACGGGAATTTGCCTATTGAGCCAAAAGCTCGGAAAGGGTTTAAGTACCCCGAGCTCCCCAATCAAGAGCCCCAATCCTAATTCAACATCTGAAGATGAGATATTCGAATTTTCGTTTGATACTTTGCATATGGTCAACCTGATCTCGGATATCATTGAAGTTGGTGCACCCGAATCACCCTCTCTTCAAGTTCTTTTCACCCGCCACGAATGGCTAGAGGGCGTATTCGAAATATTGGCGCATCTTAAGATAATGGAAGCAAACACTAGTGATGATTCGCCATTGAAGAAAAATTTCGAAACATCTGTTGAAAGACTCAGTGCCGTCTTGAGCACAATCTTTATTTCTAGGATTTTGCAAAGCAATCAAATTTTCGATTTGATACACAGTGTGAACGACATTACGAAAAAACTCATATTGAATCTCATGTTTTCACGCCTTTTCAAACACTTCAATGAGTTTGTCGGTGCTTCCAATTTTATTTTCAAGCAGAGTGAACTTCTAAAGGGAGTCGGTGAACTCATATGCCACTATTACAACGAGTTCATTCTTCAGAACTACTTTGTTTCAAATTATGACTTAGAGGTGTTCATTGCGTGTATCGTCAAATTGCTTGAAACTAATGAGCAAGACTCTATAGCTTTCTCTCGACTTGGTCCCATTCTTGGACACACGCTTGTCCTTCGGCTCTCAAATTTGAGTTACCCTGCAAGAGACATCGATACGCCGAACGAAGATGAAGAGCTCATATTCATGAGAGACTTAGATGCCAATGTTGTTTCCTGTTTGTATAAACAAGCTCTCATATTGCAGCCGAGCGTTTTGGATGATAACTTGCTAAGACAAGTGATTGAATTAATAATGGGTAACTTTCTCAAGTTGAACAGCGAGAATCAGTCTCAGATCTCTGAACATGTTCTCAATTTTATTCGGACTGCTACAATCATGAGACAGGATACCTTTCACAAGATAATCGAGCAACTTGTGGCTTTGTCGGACTACAGGGACTCTAGCAACACCATGAAGGAATTCTTCGCCTACCTCACCTCGCGCAACGACGAGGAAACAATCAACTATTTGCAAAGATTTCCCAGTGTCAAGCACATTTTCCACAAAAACTTTCATTTTCGGTTGAGTAAATTGAAGGACATTGGCACGATTAATCTCCTGGATATGCTCGAGATTTTTTTGATTAACGGAGGTACTTTGGGATTCTTGAACAGCCCCAAACTTCATTACTTTGAGAAAGGTGCTCAAGGTTTAAAGAATTTTGCTATCAACTCTGAGCTCTTGAAGTACAACAGAGAATTACAAGATAAGCAAGAGAATATGCAATTCTTCTCGACGTTATTCGGCAGCCTCAAGTTGGAAATTTTTGGGCTCTACTCAGATAATCTGAAAGACTGTGGCTTCATATTGGACTACATTGAAGGCACTGACAGAATGAGAAAGCTTTTGGTGGTCGAGGATCAGCTTCCTGACTCCGAGAGACTCACATACTCGGTAAAAGTTCCTATCAAGTCTGCGATTCATCTTGACATCGCAATTGAGGATCCTGAGTATGTTATCCCGTATTCGGGATTTGAAGATCTTAAGCTAAATGATACATTATCCTCGTCCGCGGATACTGATGAGTTTGAAGAGCTGGAAGAGCCCGGAGAAAATAACAATAACTCAAAAAGAGTCTACGAAGACAGAAACAGAAAAGTTTTACACAGCATGTATTTGGGTGATCAGATTCAATATCTTTTCAATATTTCAAGAATTAGTGGGTTGGATGCAGTCGAGAGTCTCATGATAATAGGCTTCAGTCATATCTACTTTATTGACAACTACTTTCATTGTCAAGATGACAATGTGGTGAACATTGAGGATGCTCCGGAGGAACTCAGAGATCCTTACCTCCAACTCATCAAGCCCCAATTTGCTGCTAACTACAGTGGCAATACCCACCTCACGAAGAGTTGGAGCTTGGAAAAACTTAGTGCTTTTTCAAAAAGGAGATTTCTATTGAGAGATATTGCAGTCGAGTTGTTTTTTGCTGACGGAGCAAGTCTCTTGATCACATGTTTCTCGACTAACCAAAGGGATCATATTTGCAGTAAGCTCTCTCTTTATGCAAAAGGTCACAATTTGGACAAAGACCTTGCGATTGCGTTGAATGTAACACCTTCACTGTCAACACAAGTCTCGACATCTTCCCTGTCATTTTTTAAATCTAAGATTGCATCGGCATTTTCCTCCAGTCATGTCAGCAGCAGCCTAATCCTGGAGATCACAGCAAAATGGAAGAAAGGGCGCATCTCCAACTTCTATTACTTAATGTGCCTTAACACTATGGCTGGAAGAACGTTCAATGATTTGACGCAATATCCAGTTTTTCCTTGGGTTATTGCAGATTACGAGAGCGAAAAATTGAACTTACATGACCCAAAAACATTCCGGGATCTCTCAAAGCCAATGGGAGCACAATCAAAAAAGAGAGCTGCAGAATTCTTGGATCGTTACGAGGCTCTAGAAAGCTTGAATGACAAAGATTCCCCTCCGTTCCATTACGGGACCCACTACTCCTCGGCAATGATTGTTGCTTCCTACATGATCAGACTTAAGCCGTATGTCCAGTCATACCTACTTTTGCAAGGAGGAAAGTTTGACCATGCCGACAGGCTCTTCAACTCAGTGGAAAAAGCCTGGCTTTCTGCTTCAAGAGACAACACTACAGATGTCAGAGAGCTCACACCAGAGTTCTTTTACTTACCGGAGTTCCTCGAAAACAAGAACGACTTTGAGTTTGGACAACTTCAAAGCGGTGAGCGGGTCAACAACGTACAGCTTCCAAGATGGGCTAAAGGAGATCCCAAAATCTTCATTGCAAAAAACAGAGAGGCTCTTGAAAGTCCGTATGTTTCTGAAAATCTACATAAATGGATTGACTTGATTTTTGGACACAAACAGAGCGGCCCTGATGCGATCGCCGCTTTAAATGTGTTCCATCATCTGTCATACGATGGTGCAATCAACATTGATATCATCAATGATGAAGTCGAGAAACGGGCTGTTATTGGAATGATAAACAATTTTGGCCAAACACCGCTGAAGTTGTTCTCGAAACCTCACGCACAGAGAGAGGTCTTCAACCTTCCCGACTTATACTTTTCCAGTTCCAATTTACTGGCTTCCAACTGGACATGCACGTTTGAGTCCAAACTTTCGTTACCAATCGAAAAGCTTGAATTAAGCTCAAAAACAGGAAAGTGGATTGGAAGACCAAGTTGCACTGCATCCGAGGACTCCCTTTCCATACGAAAACCCGTCCCTTTTGATCTGAACATCCAGTGCGGTTCATTGATCATCAACGGATGTTTAATGATGAACCTTGACCTGGCTAACATCACCACAATTCTTCAAATTGGTAATCGGTGCTTTCTTACGGGCTCCGAAAGCGGTATGATACACGCATGGAAATGCACACCTCACACCAATTTGGATATATCTTGCAGCTATGGGCTCCGTGGCCATCTCGCCCCAATAAGGCTGATGTGCTACAGCAAGTCGTTTAAGGTCTGCGTGAGTGTGGATGCCGACGGAGTGGTGATTCTTTGGGACCTCACCAGGTTTAAGTTTATCAGAAGGATTAGCAACCTGAGCTGGCCAGACCATCTGAAGCTACGGGTTTCGATATCCAATGACACAGGCAACTTTTGCATTGTACAAAGCTCCAAGTACTCCAATCTGCTAGCCATATATACTATCAATGGCGAGAGGATTTTGCAGGAGACCATCGAACCCGGCACAATTTCCTCTCTCTCGATAGCAGCTAACAACGATTCCTTGGTGGACCTGTTGAAATCGGAGTACCGCCACTCTTACTGGAGCAGCGAATTTATAGCGTTGAGCTACTCGTCGCCTCTGAAAAAGATACAAATTTACCAGTTGAAAGCGCAGGAGAGGTGGTGTTTGACGTTGTTGCAGACGGTCGATATGACGCCATTGACCAAGGGTTCCATTACAGCACTTCTTGCACTCAAGAGATGCGAGCTTGACGATGAGGAGAAGATTTCCCGAAGCCACTTATCTTTAATTCTAGGCGATTCCTTGGGTCGAGTCTTTGTTTGTTGAACCCTCTAGCGGAAAACCTGCATATGTTGATAAGCTACTCATGAAAAGTGCGTAAATAACCCCACGTTGTTCGTTCCAACTCTGATGCTACCGCTGCCACATCATGCGATCAAAGTCACATTGATGTGCTTATTATGGTACTTGCTACTGTCATTCACATCGCAGATGACTCGAGTGATCTTGATGAGAATTCCCTACCCGTTTTTTGTGTCTCAAATCCAGTTTGCAATCGGCGGATGTTTGTCCTTCCTATTGATACAGTTCCTCCATATCAGTCCCAAAGTTCGGCAAGTGTTTCCCGAAGGAACAGTACCTGCTGATCCCAGTGCTCCATTTTTCCGAAAAAACGCTTTTGTCAAAGTTCTTCCCTTGGGTCTTTTCCAGTCTTTGGGGAAGTATTTATCATTGTGTGCCACTCAGGTCATCCCGATCGCAACGGCAGCCAGCATCAAGGCGCTTTCTCCAATTCTCCTTGTGGTAGCATATAGACTATTATATAAGCGCAAGTTGCCTCTCATGACATACATTCTGCTACTACCCTTATTGGCTGGGGTGATTATTATAATCATTGCGGATGCCGAAGAAAAGGACTCCGAGAAAAACGGTCTGTATCTCGCCTTCAGCTTGGAGCCATCACATATCAAAGGTTTAGTGTACTCATTTTTGGGTGTGTTTGTCATGGTTGCAGCCCAGATTTATGGTAAAGAGTTAATGACGTGGGACTCTATGAACGCCAGTCAGGAACATCGTATGCAAAGCTTACAGGTACCCTCTAACAATCACTTGCGGCTCTCCCCACCAATAACTGCAGGCGACTCCAGTACCACTCAGAAGTTCCTGCTACTGCCGAAAAGTGTGGCCAAGAACTTCACACGAAGGAATTCGAATGTGCGACTACCATACTCCATTTCTGACTTGAACCTTAACGATCTCGAGAAGCCACAAAATACCAGCTACATTTCCACGCCATACGTGAGTGAAGCGAGAGACGCAAGAGTCAGCGTCAATCCATTCTCCTCGCTCACTGCTGGCGCAATCAAGCCAGATAAGCTCACGGCTATCCTCTATATATCCATCATTGGGTTCTGCATATCCTTGACGGGGTTCCTTACATATGAAGCCAGGGATCTTTTAGATTGGCTCACGGGAAAAAAAGTCTCAACACTGGCTTTTGTTGATAACGTGGATGCAGTGAAGGTGATGACAAAGCTAGTGTCCGTTGCGCTCTGCCACTTTTGCCAGTCGATGGTCTCTTACTTACTATTAGGGTCCATTCCCGCATTGAGCTACTCCATTGCATCTATGCTCAAGAGAATTGTGATTATCCTAGTAAGCATGCTTCTCGCAGTGGACCCAAATCGAACGCAAGGAAAGTGGCTTGGAAGAATATCCACTGCCCAGTTCCAGGGTATCGTGCTCATGGGAATCGGGCTCTACAGCTACGATAATTGGGGATCCAAGATGACTTCCTCATAGCATGACGAGGAACGACTTGGTCAATTCAGACTAAGTGATCAATGTAAATGATAACGACTTAAGTGTTCAACTAAGTTAGTTTGATGCTCACTGGGTTTAGTAACGACTTAGAAATTTACTACCATTATTTACAAACAACTTAATGGCCTAGGTAATACAGTGAACGAATGAATGACTCAAAAATACTGGGTACCAGAAGAATGTTTGGAAAGGCTAGAATGCACGACTGCCATGTAGAACCATCCGGGAAGCAGTAAACTACCACCAAGAGGCCTATAACCAGTAACGCCCGCATATTCCGTGACTACCCTCAGCATTTCTGCCGCGACTAGTATACTCTAGTATGCGTTGTAGAGAGCTTCAGTCCTGGAAGCAAGGAAAAATCCTCTTGAACTGTAGCCCTACAATAATACACATACATGTACAATAGAGAAAAAACTAGGACGAAGGCGCGCCCCGCTACTTAAGTACTGGCCAATTTGGGTGCGGGTAACCCCGGCCGCTCGCGGTTCACGCCTTGGCCAAATTTCTGTGGGGTACGCATCTACCCGACAACTATGTTTGGGGTGCTGATTTGCTTTTACATACTTGCCCTTGTGCAGTGTGCTTTTGCACGGAATCTTAATGGTGTCATCCATGGAGTGCCACAGGAGGCCATAGACTTGCCCTCACAGGAACACGACACGCCTATAGTTAATGGAGTCAATTTCCAAAGCCGCTTTGATATCAGATTGACACCGATTACAAACAGCTATGAGCCCTTGAAGACAAAGTTGATTCCAGTCAAGAAGGATTACACGTTCTTCGCCGCGCGGTTGACTGAAGGGGAGTACGACCTTGAGATCAACTCTTACGACTTCGAGCTCGAATTCTCACACTACAGGGTGATTGTGACGGACGCTGAAGTCCAAGTGTACGAGTCTTACTTGACCCATAATGGCTACAATAAATCTTCGAAGGTAGTTGTTGACGAGACCCCTCTTGTTGTGCGGGTTTTGGAGTGGAAAGAGTACTACGAGAGCCCTCAGAGTAAACTTACTGACATGGTGATGAACAGTCCTTTTGGCTTTATATTCAAAAGCACCCTTTACACGTCTTTGTTTACTGGGTGCTTGGTGATCATGATGGCGCCTTATATTTTAGCTTTCATAGCACCTGAACTCTCTGAGAAGATGAATGCTGTGCAAGAGGAGGCCTCTGCCGCAAGAAGAGAGACTGAATCAAGAGAAGCTGCAGTTGCCGAGGGAAAGACCGCTCAGAATGCCGAGAAAAAACCGACACAAGCCCGTGCACGGAGGTCGTGATGTATTCATCTTTATTGAAATGGGGAATATTAATAAAAAACGCCTGGATAATAGCTTTGAGCCAGAATTACTCATTCCCAAACTGCTTTTCAGTCTTGAGGGATGCAGAGTAGTCACTTTTATTTCCGTTTTGATTTGGGTTGGACCAGCCATTGACGTAATCAAAATCAGTTTTTGCCCAGTGTGCAAACGGATACGTGGGCAAGGTCTTGATGGGTGTGTCCTCATCAATAATGCCCTTATCCTTTTGCGCCTGAATCAACGAATCCAAGTATCCGGAGATGTGGTCTCTGATGAACTCGAAGTTCTTATATTTGATGATCTTCTCAGGCGCCTCGTAAATGATCTTCTTGATCAACGAAGGCACTTTTGGCTCATCCTTCATCTCCTCAATCGAATAGAAAATAGGGTGGTTGGTGAAGATGATCGCCCTGGACTTGGGCAAACGCCTAAGAGTCTGTCTCTCAACACGCACGTTGAACTCTTTAGGATCGGTTGACTTCATGTCGCCCTCCAAGTTGGGTACGAACTTAGGCATCTGGTAGATGTTGTTGATCTTTAGCTTGTGGTCCCACGTGATGTACCAAGAAGCTCTTTCCACGGGCGAAAATGCGTCCAAGCGCTCAAACCATCTTTCCATGGACGCCTTTAACTTCTCGTGGTAGTAAGGCACGTCGTCGTGGATCACATCCAAGTGCTTTCCGATTTTGTTGTTGATACCAAAGGATCCGCCAGGGAAAGGTACTGCAGCAGCAACCAAGTAGTGCTTTCCGTCCTCTGGATTCTTCTGCACAACATAGAAATCTTCCTTAGCCATTTTAGTCACGTAAAGAAGAGGGTGGTCTTGCAAGGGAAGCGACATGTCCAAGATCTCCTTGGTCATTTCGTTTCGGATGACTTTTCCTTTGCCTTTCTTGTCCATGAGCACCGTGAACAACAAGGGGTAACGCTCGACCATGTGGTCCCGGACGGTCTCCATCAACTCATAGCAAGCGTCGTAGGACTCTGGGAGCCAGTCGATGTTTTCCTTGCCGTACTTGTGCCAGATTCTGTTTTTTTCCTCGATGTAGTGCCAGTAGTATTTGTCCATGTCTAGCCAGTGGTTTATGTCCAATTTGTAGATGGACATGGTCTGGTGGTATGGCCATCTGAAAGGTCTCCAGGGTCTGTCGTCGTAGTTCTTAACCTGTTCTGGGGTGATCATCAACGGGGTGGGCTTGGGTAATTCCAGAGTCCCAGATTTATAGCCCTTTTTGGCCGCGACGGGGCTTTTCTCTTTGTCGGTGGTCTTTTGTTTCTTGAAGAAAGCCTCCAATTGCTTACAATTTGCAGCTACTAGGACGGCTGCAAGGGCTAAGACAGCAAGCGAAAGCGCAAGTGAATCGGGGAAAGAGGCTATCATTTTGCGCGAGGCTGAATTGAAAGAGCAAATTTGGAGCAAATTGAAAGAAGCAAATTTGGAGCAAATTGAAAGAAGCAAATTTGGAGCAAATTGAAAGAAGCAAATTTGGAGCAACTATCTTTGAGGGTTTTATATTCGTGGGGTTGGGGATTGGCTCGCTGATAAGGGTTTCTTTTCTGATTTAGGGTGCGAAATGCTGCTGGAAAACACTGCCCGATTAGGTTTGTGGGTCTTTACTGCGAATGGTCCGGAGTGCGGTGAGCCCATGTGACGCCAGTGGACTGGTGGCCTGGGTCGGCCCATGGCGGGATTTTTACCGTTCGAGTGAAAGTGGCATGTTAATTGTAGTCCGCCTAAAAGCTGCATGATTTGCCTCTATTCAGAAAAGAAATCCTTGGGGTCACTGGCTTGGTCAGGTGGGTACCATTCGGGTAGTGCCTAACAGCAGCGCCATCGAGCTCTACTATAAAAAATTGGACCCACATTAAAAGACAGGTTTCTTTCCCAGGGCTGTATGAGTCCTGATTCAGGGCAGGCTCCAAGCACCCGGATACGTGCTATCTACGAGGAGTAACATGGGCTCTATGGAAAGTGCGCGGTGAATAGATAAAATTAAACGAGTGACTTGGTATAGGTCTCAGAGTTGAGTCTCCTTTCTGGTACGCTTTGGCATGGCTACATGTAGTTCATGAAAGTACATTTTTTATGACATAGAGTAAGACCCTAGTGAAGAATAGGCACTTCAGCTCCGGATTGACATTGGGGAAAACCCGAATGTTATTAAAGTAACAGAAGGTTGGAAGATGAGATAAAAGCGCAAGCAACTCGCCAGCACGATTATAATCTTCTACCTCTTCTACCACCCTTTCTTCTGGTGGAGTCGGATGGGACTGGGGTGACATCCTCGATTCTGCCGATTCTCAAACCGGATCTAGCCAAAGCTCTCAAAGCGGATTGACCACCTGGACCTGGGGTCTTGGTCTTGGTACCTCCGGTAGCTCTGATCTTGACGTGGACAGCAGTAATACCGACCTCCTTGCATCTCTCAGCAACGTCTTGAGCAGCCAACATAGCAGCGTATGGGGAGGACTCGTCTCTGTCAGCCTTGACCTTCATACCGCCAGTGACTCTGGCGATGGTCTCCTTACCGGAAAGATCAGTGACGTGAACGAAAGTATCGTTGAAAGAGGCGAAGATACGGGCAACACCGAAAACTTGAGAACGATCTGATGGTTAGTATAACTTGTGCATTGAGCTAGATCTCGCCTAAGACTGACTGGATTTGTTTAGGGGCATTAGCATTTCTTCGCCGGCTCTTTGAATGCACTTGTTGAACCGTACTTGGGATAGTAGGTCGGCATGCATATGGATTTCGAACGCCCTTTGGAAAAGGCGTACTTCAGGAGATATCATGAGTTCGATAAAGGGTCTTGTTTGGCCTTGTTTGAATATTTGACATACCAGCAGACATGTTTACTGTAGTGACGAGTGATAGTTGTAAATGGATTTTTTCCTGTCAAGATGAGAAATTTTCCTGGGATGTTGAGGAGTGTACAGAGGTGCGCGTGGTGTACGCACAGCGCTGAGTAACGTAGGGCTCAAGCCCTAAAATACCTCAGTCAGTTCGCGAGTGCAGCCATACCCATCGAAAGAGTAGACCCGAAAGGGTGTGCTCCATCCAAGTACACATTCTCCTCAAGGTGTAATCTTCTAGATGAGTGATGGTATGGGCCTGGGTGCTACCTGATGTCTACTAGTACCAGCCAGCAGGCCAGCAGGGACTTCAGGTGGATGCAAACTAAGGGCGTCCAGACGTCACTTTATGGGCTATGGATGTCCTGGTTGTCTACATAGGCGGCTGATTCATGGACAATCCAAAAGTTGGAGATCTATTCACGTGCAGTAGGAAAGAATGATATTCATGTTCAGTAGGAAAGAATGATATTCATGTGCAGTAGGAAAGTTGGAGATCTATTCATGTTCAGTAGGAAAGTTGGTTTCGGGACGCATGCAGTGTCGTGATTAGATATCGCGGAAGCGTGAACATACTAAGATGAGCGAGAAGGCAGCTATACTCCAAACTAGTTTACTGTAGCTAAGCACTTACTGGTGCCTGGCACAAATAGGATGCAGGACCGGTTCATCTTATAGCGACTGTATTGAAAGACCATTTCGACCTACACCAGTAATGTTTCATATGTTCTATTAGCTATGTATACAGAGAAAAGCTTAGTAGACGAAGCCCAAAATCTTACCGGAAACGTGCTTTCTTCTGGCCTCCTCGTGGTCCATGATACCAGCAGAGGTGGTCAAGATGACGAAACCGAATTGTCTGGCTGGCAACAAGTTGTCGGTCCATCTCTCGATGTCACCGATCTTGACGTTGAATCTTGGCGAGATCACACCGCACTTGTTCAATCTACCGTTCAATTGAACGACGATCTTTCCGGATCTGTGGTCGTCGATGTACTCGAACTCACCAATGTAACCGTGCTTTTGCATGACTTGCAAGAATCTGATGATGACCTTGGAGGAAGGTCTGATCAAGACCTGTCTCTTACCGGTCTTTTCGGCGTTGTTGATAGCGTTAAGAGCATCAGCGAGGACGGAGGTTCTGGTCATTTTGATGTATACGGCGAAGAAGTAAAACTCGGGTGTGAAATTTTCATGTATTTTTTCCTGCTCGCACTGCACCACCGGGTCACATGTCCACCTGCACCGCACTTCGAAAAAGCAGTCACACGTAGTGGACGCTACACCCGCGCACCCACCTCCAGGGCCTCTTTCCGTCCTGCAGACAACCCCCTGCTCTCCGAGCCTACGCTCTGAAAAAACTTTTCTCGAAACTGCTATTACTCTCAAACAGTAACGATGCCTGTACGTACAATATCTACATTGGTTAGACGAATGACATGGATAGGTCGGATGCCAGGAATGAATCAGGGGACTTGAATCGACCTGGTGTCCCTAGGACTGTTGGGTCAGAATCACAGAAGCATACATTGATTGAATCCACCGTTCCCATAAGTCGAGGCTTTCCCAAGCTAGGGGTTCAGCAAATGAACCATTGCTTCATGCGTCTCAATACATTGCTTCAGGCGTCTCAATACATTGCTTCATATCCTAGTCTATTCCCTCTATGTTAATGCCTTCCTGCAAAGCATAAATACTAACAGTATAGTCTAACAAGAGTTTCAAGACCAAGCAAAAGTTGGCTAAGGCCGCTAAGCAAAACAGACCTTTGCCTCAATGGATCAGATTGAAGACTGATAACACTATCAGATACAACGCCAAGAGAAGACACTGGAGAAGAACCAAGTTGCACATCTAAGCATCTTACTGTCTCCCTTCATTCTTTGTATATCAATACACCATCCACTTTAACACATGTAAGCGTCGTAATTCACTCTAAGCGTGCCATATTAATAAGCCTTCCAGGGCCGCGTCGGCTTAGTCTATCCGTATTGTCCACATCGAGACCTACTCTCACATTACAAGTTTCGAGTTCTAATTCTTCCATAGAGTACCAGCAAAGTTTGTATAAATTACAGAACCATCAAAGCTACCCACTCAAACTTCTTCCTCGAACACCGTCTCGATAGGCTTCTCCATGAACGAGGCATGCGACAACACGGAAACTGCAGACGAACCAATCAACCACATCATGGTGGAAATGGGACTGGCCAAGAACCCCAAGGGCACGGCCACAATTAACAAACCAGTGTATAATTGCGAGGTGGTGAACTTTCCGATGGGGAGGTTCAAGTCTCTGCCCTCCAATCTACTGATTCCAAACACACCTCCTCCAACAAGAAGAATCACGAACATCAACAACAAGTTGGTCACCAATGCATAAATGGACAATACGGAGATCATGGCAATGTAATTGCCCTGGAAGTACCCCAAGTTGTATCCCACTCTGCTCTGAATCTCGCCCAAGTTGGCGGGCTTGGAGAGTCTTCTGTAGTCCAAAAACTCCTGTGGTGGTCTAACCTTGGAGAGCTTGGTTTGCAAGGAGCTGACATCGGCCTTGATTTTATCGAGGCTGAGTCTCTCACTTATAGAGTTCAACTGCTGGTTAGTATTCCTTGGCTGTGGCACTTCTGACTGCGGTTTCTGTCTTAAAAGATTCCTGAGAACGCCAAGCGCCTGTCTCCGAGAATTCTTCTAAGCCAGCATTCGTCGAAATGGTTGGCATCTTTTCTTTGAGCCCCTGATACCGTCTCCGAATGTCACTATGTTTGGCGAGCTCTGAAATCACGCGGAAGCAACGGCCCGAAACCTGCATATGAAGAAACACATACTGGCAAGTTTGAAAGAGAAAGAGACATCCCAGGCTGCTATATTATGAAGCAATCAATGGCGGAGATCAACGATTTGCTGTGTTGTGATCAAGAGGATAAGTGTCACTTTTTTATTTTTTTCGGTGACAGGCCGCGACCGCGCCTCCAGCTGCGACTCGCGTTATGCTTCCCATCTTCTACTTACTTCAGTCAGTTGTCTTTACATTGGCATCAGTTTATTGATCCAATTAGGCTAATCCCAAGTCTTTCCTGACCATGGCTTGGCAGATTGGATGGTAGGTTTGCTCAAATCTCTTGAAGTACTTGACTGCGAGCGCATTGTCCACTTTGTTAAGTACAACGTACCCTGGTCTGACGTACTTCATTCTGCCCACGGTTCCCAACCATTCGCCGAGTTTGTCGTAAAATTCCTTGTTCTCTCCCCTAACCTGGAGGACATACCATCTAAAGAGCACTTCGGCGTTGGACGAGGCTGAGTAAGCTTCGTATGCTTTGCTCAAGGTTGCCAATTCCTTCCAGTGGTTCTTCCACTTGAAGTCCTCCTGCTTGTCAAACGATGCGAGGGTGTCCAAGAACACCACCGACTGGTTGGCCGTGAAGCGCTTGATGTCGGTGTTGCCAAACGAATTTAGGTCCTTTTTGTTGGTCACAGCTTGATGCCATCTCTCTGCCAACTTGTAGCATTCGTCCACCATGCTAGTATCGAAATTTGGCTTGATGGGTGGCATTCCTGGCTTGTACAACCACGTGTCCCAGTCAATCAGGTCCAACGTCTCTTTGTGACCCTTGAAGTATGCGTACAACGTGTCCAAGAATTGGTACGTATCCAAGGACTTAAACTTAAAGGTCTCAAAGTAGTGGCCGATAAATCCATCGAAGTTCTTGGTGCCTCCAACAAGCTGCTCGATGTGGAACAACAAGTTAAAGCCTTTCTCGTATGGCACTGTGGAGAAAGCATCGTCGGGGTCACATCTGTCTTTAAGGTCTTGCACTAAAGTCAGGTATCTAGTTGCACTCTCACCCATAGCGGCAATGGAGTTCTCCAAGTCAGACCAGCCAATAATGGCAGAGAAATGTCTAGTTGGCTCGCCGTGTATAGCGCCTTGAATCCTTCTTTCCAAGTAGACTGTCCATCCCTCGTTCAACCAAAAGTGTTCCCATGAGCAGTTGGTGACCAAGTTTCCGGACCACGAATGCGCAAGCTCATGTGCTATAACGTCCACATTTTGCCTGTCGCCACTGATAAGAGTTGGTGTCACGAACGTGGCATTTGGGTTCTCCATACCTCCGTAAGGAAAGCTCAGAGGCAAGACAAGCGCATCGTACTGGTCCCAAGGGTATTTGTACACAAGCTTCTCTGCCTCTTGAAGAAATTGCTCCATATCCTCCTCAAACTCGTGTTGACAAGACTTGACCTTCGATGGTTCCGAGTACACGTGGGATCTGGGGCCAATGGGAAGCTTTGTAATGTCACCCGATGCCAAGGCCACCAAGTAGGAGGGAATTGGGATTGGCTGGCTAAAAATGTACGTATTGCCAGTGACACCCTGCGGTCTTCCACTCATCAAAGTAGGGAGTTCAGACGTGGCCTGAAACTCGTACGGCGTCTTGACAGCAGGTGTGTCGAAACAAGGAAACATGCTTCTGGCGTGAATTGGTTGGCACTGCGAGAACAAATAAGGAGCCTTCTTTCCATCGGTAGCCTCCTTGTCCAAAAACTGCAACGCAGTGCACTCCTTTGTGGTCTCAAAGTCAATCACAAGATCGAATTTCTTGATGTCCTCTGGAAGCGTCACGTGCAAAGGTGTTCCTAAAGCCTTCGTGGTTTCACCAAGCTTGAAAGGTGTGGACTCACCATTAATCTTGGTGCTCTTAATGTGCAAAAACGAGGTGTCCAAAATCACCTGCTTGTCATCGCTAAGACGTTGGAGGGCAAAGGTGACGGAGCCGATGACCACCTTTCTAGAGAAATCAATCTCGTATACCAATTTTGTGGTGCCAAAAGAAAACTGCTTGTAGTTGGATAAAGTAGATGGGTCCCATTCAGGTGACTCCGTGGGTCTGTGGGCGGCGACTGCTTTCTCCATGATGTTCGTGGTGGTTCAAAGTGGGCTCGATGCGGAGGCGATATAGGCCCACATCCATACACCACGAGAAGCTCGGGTGTGTGTATAAGCCCACACACTTACATTGTGGGGAATAGTTATTCTACAGCGACAGAAATGCTTAGTTGAATTTGTTGCCAAAATTCAATTCTCTGTCTTCACCACGAAAGTGCCCATCACACATATTATATACTGTTGAGGAGTTTCCACATGTAAACAAACGAGACTTCGGATGGACTTACTTGATTACTTTGAATTTCTAGTAACTCTCTTGTTTCGGATAACTCATCCTTTATATATTCTTCTCCTAGGTACAACATGTATATTGCATTCAGCGGAGCAGGATGTTAGACACACTACCTAATTCCAAGATTCGAATATGGTTTTGGGAGTTTTTTTACAAGAGGTGTCTTATTCCCCCTAAGAATACCTCTAGATCATAAATGATAAATATTGCGTAATACTTGTCGTAAAAGGGATTTACGGAGCATGCATCCAAGGGAGGTCTGGTATCGTTGTTCTGTAGGAGAAATTTGTTTTTGAAAGCCGTGGAATGCTTGAAAGTACCAGCTTGTGACTGCTGTGTAACTGAAGAAAAGTTCGTGACTTCTGTGGGTCTACGTAGAGGAGAGATGCTGGAAGGATGAGTGCCGCAGATTTACAAGTTCTTGCGTATGCCTTTAAAGTCAGATTACCAGGTCTTCAGATCCATCAAGTGTCTTTAAAACCGTATAGTCGCAACAAAGAGGCTTGAATTCGAATCGAGTTTTTTAACCAATTTCAGACAGACCAAAGAGTACGGATGTATTACACGAGACATGCGCAGCACCCCAAGTTGCTGATAGATGAGATTTGTAGATGTAGATTTGGTTTTCGAGCTCAGGAGTGTGAAGCACCATATTTTGAGAAGCAGGAAGTCTTCTGAAGACCCATTAGGGAAAACAAAATCTGACATGTGTGTGAATGGAAGAATTTCCATCTAAGGTTTACGGTCACCACTAACTTCGAAAGTTTTAAGACTGTGCCCAAAACCTGGGCAAGGCCATCGAAAAGCCGCGTATGAAGTGCTTTTGATTCAAGCAAAAGCCATCACATGAATTCAAGTGTCAGTAACTATCTATCAAGAACAGCACTGAGTTGTGGAATGCAAAGGTGATGATGTTCAGGTTTCTCAGAGGCATGTACCAGAGTAGTCAGACTAAGTGACGAAAGTTACTATTCCCTAAAACGAACCACTATGAAAGCTAAGTACTCTCCAAGCTAACTATTCTCAAAGCTGACTATTTTTCCATTGTGTGTTTTGAAAATTTTTTCGATATTTCCATGACGCAATGCTACATATGATCTCGAGGCTGCCGACGAAGAAAAAACAATGTTGGTTCCGTCATACATATGCAGGAAACCAACCGAACGATTCACCTGATCATCACAGACATATCAACAACAAAATATGATAACAGTCTATACTTTCACACCGAGCACATTTTAGAAGATCCCCAAGATTCATGTGTCATGTGTGCCAGAAGACCGTCTCAAGACCCGCTTACGAACACGATCTACTGCAAGCCTCGAAATCGCAGACCCGCAGAGAGGACTCTTACAATAGTCCAACACTAGCACACAGTTCAGGAGAACAACCTTGCAGGTCTCCTTGCTTAATTTTGCAAAATATCCGAGAAAATGTTCATTCTCATTAACATTTATTGTTGTGGTGATATCATGGCCAGGTGGGCCGGTCGCGGCGTAATAAACTTTCGCGTGCTTAGCTTAGTTTTCCCCCCACTAGGCCGAGAATAAATTGACCCAATGTTTTCCATTCATTTGGTCTCAAGTCTCCATCCACCACCTTTTTTACTCCGGACTGATTCTCTTGTGTGTACGTCTAGATCGCAGCCAGTTCATCTTTGAGGCACACGTGACCAGTCCTCACACTTGCCGAAACTACATGTCTTCTACTGCGTCCCACGCAATCCATCCGCCGCTAGCCGACATTGACCCAACTCCTGAACTAAGTAGTTCCGCTGGGAAACGATGGATGATAACACCTCGCAACAGACTACGCATACCAAAACACCGCCCTTCATTAGCGTCATGTCTCCCCGTGACTTGCCCGAGAAACCCGACAACGTGCAGTCTCCGTTACACCGGCTCCAGGAGGAAATTGCCAAAGATATGTCCCACGGATACTCTCTTGCGCTGCATCTTGATTACAATGAAGATCCTGACAAGTTTCCCTTGCAGGAATCGGAGACGGCAAGTCTATACTCGTTTGATTCTGTCTCCACTAACGGCAGGCTTCTAGATCGTTTGGATTTGGAATCCGAGGACTTCACTGACGTTGAAAGTAATCTACGAAGACGAGAATCAACGATTCTGATCCAAAGTACCGGCAGGTTGCTCGATCGCTTGGGCCTCGATGATTCTCCTGAAGAAACTGCCCATAACCCCTTCAACTCAATGCATGCACCTAGGGATGCGCCCATCCGAGTTAACTCATCTCTTGGATTGGAGCGGATGCGTGTGGTGAATAAAGTGCCTTCTAGAGCCCAGAGCCAGGGCAGCCGGGTCCCCGTCAAATCGGCCCCCCACAACGTTGTGCAGCCCAAAAAGAACTTTTCATTTGACTCCTTGAATGCCGAGCTCTCATCAGGCCAAGGCTCCTCGGTGTCTCTTCATTCATTAGGAAACATCTCTTCTAGTTCCCTGAACGTGAGTGCAGGTTACGGTCCAATTCGTCGTGGATCGCAGCAGAACGTGAAAAGGTATCCGGCATCTTCCCCGATTCAGGAAGGTTTTGACTCCTCTACAATTCCGGGGATCAGCACAAGCGCCCCTTCGCTAAATAAGAAGCCGTTGATACCTCGGAGCCATGGTAGCTTGCCTGAGCTCTCTTTGGAAACACTGCGTCACCCAGTTCAGCTCCAGACAAAAAGAACCGCTTCGTCATCGTCCAACGGATCTGGTTCTTCTTTGGAGATGACTTTGTATTTCTTCAGTCCCAGCTCGAAGTTTGACCCATCCATTGAATCCGCTACAAATAAAGCCATGCAGCTCCGGCTCCAGGGTAATCCTCGTGAATCTTCATACCGCTTGAAGCTTTTAGCAGACAGTCCAGTGCATTATCCACGTGCCATGTACCAATACGCAAAGGCACTCTGGAATGGTCAGGGTGTCAAGCATAACGAGGCTCAAGGTGTTAGGTGGCTCTGCAGGTGTATTTTGGCGTCGTACATCCTAGAGAGCTCCAACGTTGAGGGCAGTGCGCTCAGCCACTACATGCCAAAATTTGCAGACATGACCATAGACAAAATGATCAGCTTGATCTACAAGAACATTTCACACGAGAGTAACGATGCCTTCTCGCTTACCACTAAATTCCAGACTTTGCCCGCGACTGCCATCAGTAAGGTGATTCAACTCAACACAAATGACAAAAACAGTGTGGGCGGTGCCTACTATCTTCTTGGAGAATGCCACTCCACTGGGCAAGGCCTGGTGGCCAAAAATGAGGAGATGAGCCGAGCGTTTTTGGCCAAGAGTGCCGCCATGGGATACTCTGATGCAATGAACAAGCTTGGAGAACTTTGGTGCTCCAAGTCCAAGGCTTTTAAAAAGGACTTGCATATCGCCGCGGCGTGGCTACGCTTAGGTGAGACTTTTGGTAAGAAGGACATGGGTAATAGTTGGATATACAAGGAGAAGTATATGGCCCAGAAGAAAAAGTGATTTGCTCCATCATAAGACTCTATCTACGATAAACTATATCAGTCGACCAGGACGTTCTGGCCTGAACAGAGAGTATAGCGCGCCCCACCATTGATGTCATGGGAGTAAATTTCAGAAAATTCCCGGACGCAACTATATAGAAATGCACAGGTCTCTCTGAGTTCTGAGTATGGTCCCAACGGTAGGTAGTAAGTGTCTGTGGTGGGATTGATAGACGTATTCGACGAGCGCGAGCTAGTAGGTAACCGCCTACTCCAGCTCTTAGGGAACACGGTGCTTGTTGGAGGGCACTTTGCGAAAAAGGACTGCGCCTCCTTGCAGTGATCGTCCATCTTTTGGTGATTTCGTATGATTTGTCTTTGAATCTCAATGACTTTGTATTGAGTTTCAGGGTTTGAGTCCCTGTTGACGGCATAGCTTTTTATGGTTCTTTCTAGGTTCTGGTTTTGACGTCGCAATATGGTGGCCTTCTGCATAGCTAGTGTGGCCACAATGAATGAAAAGAAAGCTTTCTTTTTGTCAGATACATTATTTGTCTTGACGTACCTTTCCAAGCGTCCTACGAACAGAACAATCTCACCGAGCAAATTGTGCCAATTTCCTTCGTTTAGTGCAATGTTTTTAGCAATTCTCTTTGAGTCATCAACGTCACAAAAAATAGTGATGCACAAGATATAGTCTAACTGCAACACTATTGAGAAGAGTGAATCTTTTGAGCTCACCAGTTCATATCTTGTCCTGAGGTCTCGGGCAATCTGAGCCCAAGGGTTTTTTGGAGCCACCTCGTCAAGGGCACTTTTTGAAGATGTCCCCATGTTTCCAGAGACGTTTTCTTGTTTTGCGGGAAGCGTTTTCTTTGGAACCGGCTTGGATTTTGGTTCCTGTCTGGATTCTGCCTTGGACTGCGTGTCGTCGGCGTCTCTGGCCTTTCTGCTCTCGAAGATGGCCAATCCTTGCAAGCTTGTACCTGGATGCGGCTGCCCTAGCTTCAGTAATGGCTTGACGGGCAATTTCACCGGCGACTTCGGACGCGATCTCGTGGGAAAGGCGCTCTTGTAACGCTCCAGCAGAGTGTCTAGGTTTATGCGTAGCAAGAAGCGGGGCTTATCGGACCCACTTTTGTCGACCCACCGAACTCGTTTCGTCTTCGGTTTGCCCTCTAGCACGAAATTGAGCTGATTGGTCTTTTTGGGCATTGGATGCGTTATCTCGGGGAACTTTCCCTCATCAAAAATGTTCGGCAATGTGGGGGATAGGAGGGAAATGGGAATTGTGTCGATATCGCTGTCGTTCATCGGCTCATTGTCCCGCAAATCCGGATCGCTCACGTCCTTCTTTTCATCCTTTGCACCTCCAAATCTAGCAGGCAAACTGGGCGAAAGTAGCGCCGGCAATACCCCGGACGAGATGTAAGAGGCGATCATTTCCTCAAGGTTCCAGTTGACATTGGAGACGCTTGCGGGTGCAACGAATGGCGACTGGCTGCGGGATTTTTTCTTAACCACCGGCTTTTTGAGTGTTCTGGTCTCACTGGGTCCTCTGGAGTCTTGGAATATTGCCGACTTCATGGGTGAACTAGGGTCTTAGAGCCAATCTTAGTGCGAATCCAAGCGCGGAGCCATATGTAGCAGACCGAGAGGAGATAAGCCACCAAACCGCTGAGTGATTGTCTGTATTCTTGGATGAAGGGGGTGTATTGCAACCTTTGAAATCTTTGAAACCTTCGGAACCAATGCCTAAAGCTAGTGTATCTTGACATGCAGCACGCATGGCAAACACTCAAATATACTGTCGGCTCAGGTACAGGCTACGCATGTCTGGAATGCGATAATCTTCTCTTCTCACATACTACTACCCAGAGCCATGGCAGGCACATACAATGAGGTGCATGCCACCAAACTAGGCAGAAAAGACCGCAAAGGACAGAAAGGCGTCAATAAAAAGGTCAAGGATACACATACCAGCAATAACTACGCCAATACTAACTACGCCAATACTAACTACACCAATACTAATACTAATAATTACGCCAATTCTAACTATACCAATAGTAACTATGCCTATTCCAGCCATCCCCATGCTAACGATTCTAATACTAACAATGCTAATACGAACAATTCCGAGAACCAGGCGCTGTGGCCTCCGTCTTTGCAAGACTTTGTCAACAAATCATTCCAGCAAGCAGAGACTCTCAGTGACTCACAGAAGACAGTTTTCAAAGAGCAGATCCAGTCCTTGGTCTACTCTGCCGCACGTGAAAAGAAAATTTGGACGAACGACTGGGCTCTGCAGAAGTTGCCTGTTTTTGTTCCTTCGGTGCCCCTAGCCTTGGTCCAGGATACCATACAGCCGACCACGCCAAAAATACGAGATCTGCTCGTACAAGACTCCAGCTTCAATTCAAAGCAACGAAAGAGACAACGGGCGGAGAGATTTCAGGCCAGTCTTCCTACGATTTCGTTTACTCCAACCCCTACAGTTTCGAGGGACCAAATTATAGGGACTCTGGCAGCCTTGGAAAAGAGGTATCTTCGATTGACATCCGAGCCAGATCCAGCTGTCGTCAGGCCCGAGGCTGTGCTTCGGAAGAGCTTGGGTTTTGTTGTGAGCAAGTTTCGGAGCACCTCTGGTCTGTACCTGTATATCAATGACCAGTTGAAAGCTATACGACAGGATTTGACTGTGCAACACATCAAAAATGACTTGACAATCGAGGTCTACGAAACCCACGGGCGTATAGCGATAGAAAACGATGATTTAGGAGAGTTCAACCAATGCCAGTCCCAGTTGAGTCAGCTTTACGCAGCCAATATTCTTTCAGACCCCACCTACTATACGAAAACCTACGAGTTTGCATGCTACCGAATCCTCTATTTGTTACTTACGAGTAATCATTCAAGTGTTATCACTTCGAAAATGGAGGTTATGGATCTCGACGCCAGAATAGAGAACGCTGGTCTTGCTCCAGATGTGGCCATTTATAGACAGTGTCTTTATAAGGCCTTGAGTCTATTGACGGTTCTTACTCTTGGTGACTATCACTCATTCTTCCAGATCTACAGATGGTTCAAGGACTTAAGTATCCCTAACTGTGCATTCCACTTGATGGATAAATTCATGGCTCCAAAGCAACGTCTATTGGCCTTGAACACCATGAGTAGGGCTTTCAAAAAAATACCTATCGAATACGTTAGCGAGCAACTAGCAATTGACTCTCCTGATGTTTTTTTCAAAGAATACGGACTCTCCACATTTGTTGACGGCAACTCTTTTGACATGGCTTCTGGAAAAGGTTCTTTGCAAGCTATTGTTGACCGGGGAACCTTTAAGAAGGTGGACATCAAAGGCCAGGTTTGAGCACACATACAATTGGATTCGTGACGTAATTTGAGGGTCCATCACAAAGATGGCGCAACAGCCATCAAAGCGAAATTGTTTCTTTGGCTTTCATCTGTTTCATCCATGTAAAATTGAATCTTGTCAACAAGGCGTGAATCATTCAATATGTGACCGTCTTCGCTTGACAACCCCAAATCCACAGGGCCACTTCTCCTGCCATCTAGCTCATAAAGATGGTTGTCCGAGCCTTTGATGTATGCTATGAAATGATACTCTATAGACTCGTCGATGGAGGGTGCTTCCGTCTGGCCTTGAGTCCCGTAATTAGAGTCCAATTGAACAAATTGTTCAAGCAGTTCCACTAAACTTGCAACCTCTTCCACAGTAGATTCTTTTCTTATGTGACTTAGTAAGAGTGTATTCAAAAGCAGGTCCTTGACAATAAAGTCAGAAGACAAGTTTGTAAGTATATGCAACAATGCATAAAGACCGCAGCCATTGCCGATAGTTTGCTTGAACCAATGTACATCCTTTGAGTCGTTGGCGTGGCTTTCATCCTCCCTCTTTCTGTACTGCTCGTACTTGTCTGTGATTGGGAATAGCATGATAAGGCCCAATACAGGCTGCGGCAAAAAAGCAAGGAGATCTGGATCCGTCAAAGAATAGACATCTACAAATTGAAGCACTGGGGAGAGTCCAAGCTTGTGGGAAAGGGAATTGAAGATCTCAGGGTTGGATTCGAGCGGAATGACTCTCTTGGTATCGGGCATTGTGGGTGAACTAAGGGACTGGAGATCCTCTGTTAACCCCACGCCGAGCTCGAAGTGCGACTCACGTGGTTCACTGATGTTTGGACACCAAGGACTCTTCAAAAGTGTTTAATCTATTTGAAAATCACAGGTAATATTGTCCGGTGTAGAGGGATTGATAAACAAGAAGGAAATTCAAATCATTCGGGCCAGTCTTGAGACCTTTTTTAGGGTCTTGGAATTTTGAAGACCTGTTTACTTTTGAGCCAATCAATGATTGCAATGTGTTTCTACAATCTTATGTTTTAACATCAAAATCTTGTAAATGTGTGAATTCATTAAACCCAAACAAAGCCTTCACGAACGTAAATTTAATAAAAATCTAAGAGAATACTCAAATGTCATAAAAATCACAATAGGTCGAGACTTGAATGACTGTAGCAGCCTCTAGCCGCAACTCACGTGGATGTGATGAATTCGGCTCAAGGCTACATCCGCGTGCACTTCTGACTGCAGATACGTCGTTTCAGATTTGTGCCCAAGTAAGCATACTATTTTACTAGAAAGTACACATGTCACCGCTCGAGGCTTTGGCAACCACAAACACCTCTCTTTAAGACAAATTTGAGCTTGGCCACGTCTCGAGTATTTTCACCAGATTCCCAGGTTCCCGTCGTGTATCGTCATGCATAGTGCCACGTTTCTAAGTGTGGCGATTCCTGTCCCGATTTTCATATTGGGATCTTCAACAGCATTCTTGGTCTCCTTATCTCCAGGCTTCGATACTCCTCGCCTGTACTTGAAGACGTTTCTTGCGTGTCAATTGAGCATTATCACTTTTAGATTATTGCTTACAATTCGCAGGGCTACTATTGGCTACTCGCTGACCAAGGGGCGCTTGCCTGAATTGCCAACTCTGAGCCCCACTGACAAGTTCATCATCCCCATATTGGAGGAGTTCATCAAATTGGCATTGTTGGCATTATGCACGAATTTCGCCTCAGGCAGTCAAAATTTGTGGGCTCATTTCATTTTAGTTGCTTGTACCTTCAGCCTCAACAAGCTAATCTGCAACTATGTGACTTTTAACCCGCTGAATTACAAGCAACGCTTCAAGTCTTTTATTCGGCTTTACAATAAGTACTTGGAACATAACCAATGCTACTTCCATAGGAAATCCATTTCATCAACTTCTTCAGAGGGCGCTAAGAGTACTTCGGCTCTGCAGCGCTCGCTTGATGATCTGCCTCCACCGATGGAAAAGCCAATCTTCCAGAATGTTTCCTTTGATAGTCCAACCAAGCAATGGTCTCCCATTGATATTCATACGAATGCCAATATGGCTCATCACGATATGATTGATCGCCTTTATTCGGTATCACCAAAAGATACGCTTCACTTACTGTACGGAGATTATGAATGTAAGAACGACGAAGGGTCTTTGTTGCTTGCAAACACCTTGAGCAACTATCACGCCATTCCTCCATTGCACGACTCGAACCCAACGAGTGACTTTGGTGTCACCAATTCTGATGATTGTTCGGGAGTAAGGAATAACTCGCCACCTACAATTTCGAAGAAAAGCCAAAACTCAGATTCATTCTTGTCATATAAGTGGTTCTTATGGTTGCTTCCTCTAGAGAGTTCAGTTCCCCCGGTGACCCAACTGACAAAATCAGCTATCATTAAGAAAAAATTGTCCACTTATACGCTCAACAGCGAAAGCTCATCAGCCAAATCAATACACTCGAGAAAACTGTTCGGATCATTCGACTTTGAGAGTCAAACACGTATCCAGCATAAGAATGTCTCGAACAGCCATACATTTCGTGATTTTGCAGCTTTTGCCAATAAGTATCTTGACTTCTGGTCGCCGAATCTTGCTGGAATCATGAGAGTTCTTGATCCAGCGTTTATGAAATTCGGAGTTCCTCTCAACAAGATTCCATCATTTTTTTTCACTATGCACCTTCTCAACACAGGTCTTTGGCAGTTCGTCTCTGTACTTCTATTTGCATATCCTTTCATTCTACAAACAGCGCTGTATAGCCTGTGGGCTCTGATATGCCCTTTGATTGCCATCACCAAATTGTTCTTCGTCAATTATTTGCACTGTCAATGCACTCTTTCATACAAGTGCTCAATCATTATTGAGTTCTTCGTCAACATTGCTTTGGCCATCTTGATTGGCTTATTATACTCACATTGACGTCTCAACTATTTAATATAATACACATTAATTTTCAACACGCAGCTGTAACGGGGCCGGGACTGATTATTAATCGACTCTATGATGTATTTGAGAGAGAAAGCTCTTATTTGTAAAGGTGAAGCCTTGCAAATGTAAGACGTCTTCCGTGTTCAGGCTAATTCCACCCCCAGGAGGCGTAAATGGCATGCTCGTGAACTCATCATCAAAATTCTCTGCCAATACTGGGTCAGTGATGACTGGAAGAATTGGCGGAAGCACATTGTCTATATTTTCCAGATCAAATTGCGACCAGTCGATGTGACGAAAGAATCTGTGCTTCTTTAAACTCTCGAAATCGTTGTCGATGTCTAATCGTTTTTTGGGGTTGGGTTGTAGTAATTTTTTGAGAAGATCTTTTGCGTCGAGTGACAAATAAAAGGGGAATTTCAAGTACTTTTTGGAGTGAACTATCTTGTCCATGATTCTCTCCGTGGTAGACCCAGTGAACGGCGGAGAACCCGTGAGCATGTCAAAAAGCACACACCCTAGAGACCACCAGTCGACAGTGAAATCGTAATCTTCGCCTTTAATAACTTCTGGGGCCATGTATAATGCAGTACCAATCATGGAGTGTTTTGAATCAGAGTCGCTGGACGAAATCTTCGAGAGCCCGAAGTCCGTCAAAGCCAAGTGACCTGACGATTTCAACATACAGTTTTCCGGCTTCAAATCCCGAAAAATGACTTTCAAATTCAAATGTAGATATCGCAATGCCAAGATGATTTCTGCGATGTAGAAAGAGGAATCCTTTTCACTCATGTAGTTCAGGTGCGCCAAGTGATGAAACACCTCTCCACCATCGAGGTACTCTAGAATTAAATACACCTTATTGTTATCTTGGAATGCATAGAAGAGCTTCACTATATTAGGATGGTCGACCTTCTCTAAGATGACTTTTTCATTTAAGGTCCTCTCGTAGTTCTTTTTATGGATCTCGTTGGTCTCATTAATAATAAGCGACGCCTTTTTGAGTTGTTTCTGGGCAAATAACTTTCCTGTGCTTTTTTCTCGCACCAAGAGAACCTTTCCATAAGAGCCATGGCCCAAGACTTTGATGGGCTCGAAGTCATCCAAGCGTGGTTTGTACTGGGCCTTGTTTAATGATGCTGAAACATACGATTCATGTATATCGACTTCATATGACGAGGAGTATTTCGTGACGCTGCTTCTGCGTCGGGACATCATTGGAATTGGTCTCGATAACAAATCCCCGACTGTGTCATCGTCCGTGGAATCTTGTTCTCTAGGTGTTCCTTGGCTCACGCGTATTTCTGGATCCGGAAGACTGGGCTCTTCATCGAGGAGCTTGTAATTGAGGCGGTTCAAGCCCGTGGATAACTCCGACTCGTATCCGTCCATATCGAAAAGTTCAGCCATTATGTGAGCGTGGAGTGGGATATGCGAAGGACTGCTTTCAATTAGACCTTATTTGCATGTAAATGATTACGCTGCGATGTTGCAGAACAACGTGCGACCAGTGAGACTGCACCCAAACGTCAGACGGCTGCTCAACAATAGACCACCCTTACACGACAGGTATATCCTTTAGATACTTAGTCATCAATTCCTCAACTCAATCCAACGGAAATTTCTCATACTCTATAAAAACTCTTTTGTCAAAAATTTGCGTACCTAGTCATGCATATATTCGCCCAAGTCTAGGATATGGGGCACACTTCTAGATATATTCGAGACTTGTATTTGATGTAATCCATGGTTAATGGATCGATGCACATGGACAACGAGGTACCGTCGTCGCCTAGAGGAACTTTCTTTAAAGACTTGTCCAGGAATGCCAAGAAGACTGTCATCTTCTGATGCTTCAACTTGTAGCGCTCATGCAATTTAGTCTTGACCGCATTCACCAATTCTTGCACGCTAGTGAGATTGCTCCTACGCAACTTCAACGCTATTGTTTCATCTGCAGGTTTGAATGTGAGTTTGACCTTTAAGTATTCCTGGAAATTGGAGCCGGAATTCGTGTAAGTTGAAAACCTAGAGCTTGCATGAGCGTCTCGTGGAATTCGGAGACTGGCTAGAGTGGTCACGGTCCTCACACTTGCAGTGTGCCGTAGATTTCCAGGCAACGCGCGAGAGCCGGCACCAAATTGTGCGCTACTGCGCCTCAGAGGGCTGTATGTACGTGCTTCAGCTGGCGCATCCATTCCTTTGGATACTTGTGCATTCTCTGACGAGTAGTCAGACAGATGGTTTATTCCTCGAAGTCGCAAGACAGTGTTCTCCTGTTTTGAATATGATGAACGATGCACGAGGCTGTATGTTCTAGGCATATTGCGGAGAGTCTTGGAAGGCTGGTCTTCCACGGCATGATGCACATAGTTATGTAGCTTGGGTTTAAGTCCGTGTTCATAGGAAGCATCCTCATATTCTGTGACTATGGATTTGGGGCTATAAGGAACATTGTCGAATATAGATGACGTTGAAGACACCATACTACTGGTGTCGTTCTTTCTTCTTAATGAGAATCTCTTCAACATTTTCAAATCATCAAGAGATGTTTTCTTGTATCTGTAACCTATTACGAAGGAAAGTAATTACAAGGAATATGTGGAATCTTAAGAATGGTTCGTCGGTGATAGGTGTCCAATGCATACACTGCTACTCTTAGAATTGCCAGCTGCTCGCTGGTGCTTATTGCGCACCATACCTGCACCCGTAATGCAGGACCTACATATTAAAAACAGCTTTATCTACTGGCTTTGTCATCTTTATTGCCAACTCAATCTACAATTTTGTAATCTTCAGTGAAAAAGATTTCGAGCAGCGGCAATACTGTTTTTACAACCGTTCGATTAATTATGACGTTTTTTTCTTTTATTTTTTTCTCTCTCCCCGCAGATAGAGCTTGGCGAGGTGCTGGATGCTTCGAAGTTTTCATGTGTTGGTCTCGTATTTTCTGTGCTTGTTTCACTCTTCACGCGCAAATTGTTTACAGTTGTGAAACATATGCAGGCATGGATATACAAACCCGCTTGCGATTTGGTATAATGGATTTGTGACCCTTGACTGACTTTGAATGTGAGCTTAAAACATGTGGTGCTAAGCCTATAGTGAAAGGGGCTTTAAAGCAAAAAAACCCGCATCAGGGATATAAAGCACTCTTTGAGTCTCGCTCGTTATTGCAAAAGAGGGGTTTCAGGAAAGCCGACCCAATTTCACCTTCTGCAATTGAAATGCATAGAAAATCGCAAAAATGCCTTATTAATGCGGGTTCTGAATTCGGAGTAAATTATGCCCAAACTGTTGCGTAATGCATAAAAATGGAGGGCGCACAAAAAGAAAAAATACAAAACAAAGCCGGCGCACAGCCGTTTCTCGACTCCGACAAGGTCTTCCTTGCTGGAAAAAGCATACACCAGCTGTACCTTCTAACGGCTTCTTTTATAATTACATTGGTATTGATTTGGTGCAACATATCTTCATGCCCGTTCCCTTGTCCGTGCAAAGAAACGTTCATGGTTTCCATGCAATTTATAAAGCTACGTAATGGACTTCACGCATTTTTTTTTTGATTTTTCGGCTCAAGCAAAATGCTTCTCTGGTTCTGATGTGGTGCTGCTCCATCCTAAATCTTTTCCATCAAGTTTCTTTTTCATCGGTAGCATGTATTCCTGGTGCATTTTAGGCTGGGGCGGACTCATGTCATTGTAGTCTTTCACCAAAAAGCCACCAAAGACGTTGGACTGCCCTATTGTGGGGGTTAGAGGCTCGCTTGATTTGGAACACGTACTTCTCAGAAGATGAGAGAAGTCTGAGGTCCCATTTGAGGATGGCGTACCATTCGAAGACGGCCTAAAGTCGTTTCTCATGAGAGAACTATTGCTCGAGTTTGACTTCTTAGTGGATGCAAAAGAGATATTCTTAAGAGGGTTTTCTTTGAAATCTTGTAGTTCATCATAGTCGTCGTCATCAGACAGAGAAAGCTCAAAAATTTGAATAAAGGAGTTGATACTGTCCAATGTGCGAGTAGACTCAGAATGCACTATATGAGACTTCGTGTCAGTAGAAACATGCTCTTCTAAGATTTCTCTGGACGGTAGTGTGGTATGATCACTGCTTTGGTTCAAATATGACAGGTAAAGGACGTTGGAGCGAGCGTATGTTGGGGTGTTAGTCATCACAGGACTGGTCCTTGCAGAAATCGCTTCACTGGTTGCGTTTAGTATGGGCTCTAGTGGCGCTGTGGTTGAGAAGGAGTGGGTTTTTGGCACCGCACTAGACAAAACGGTTGAGTCTGGCTCGAGGAAGTTGATGATCGCATCCTCCGATGGGCCGTTCGGCCTAGACTTAAATAGAAGATGCTTAGACCCATTGTCCATTAAAAATTGCGTCAATAGCGACTTAGTGAATGGCTCGGGACGCTTCAACAAGCTGTCCAATAGAAGATTGAGGTTTGAAATAATCAGCAAGTACTCTTGAGCAATTCGTTTGGAGATTTCCGAGTTATCTGTAGAGTCTAATCGAACTGTGGGGGGATTTTCGGTAAGCTTCGGTATAGTGGGAAAATTGATTTCCTTTTGGAGCACAGAGAGCAAATTCTGAAAGTCCCGGTGGTATTTGGCGCACGAAACGTCTTTTCCCGTCATCAAAACAACATCGACCTTATACCATACTTTGCCTTTTGTATTGAGTAGGGCATGTGTGACTTTGGCCTTGACCACGTAATTCACCGGCTGCTCCTTCGGACCTCCTGTTTCGTACAACCATTCTGGGGTGATAGGGTTACGGGCATCGTTCGCAGCAATTTCCATATAGGAAGATGGAACAAGCCCACTCGTAGTGTTTTCGATTGACTGTACAGACAACCAGCCGTTTCCATACCGCTTCACCAATCTAAGGTATTCATCTTTGTGTACGGACATTTCCGAAGAGTTTCTGGCGACAAAGTTGTACTTTGCTTTCAAAACAATAACATTTGAGTGCGGGCTGGTGGGCAGGGAGCTCGTAATCTTTGGACCATAGTGCTTCTGCGTGGGGTTTTGAAAGGGAAGCGAGATGGACATCTGCTTGTTGACACGGCCAGCCTTGCGTTTTGAGGAGAACATTTCAATGTATGCTTAGATAACGGTTAGGAAAAAGAAGAACTGTATAATCGGTATGAAACGAAAAAAAACGAGTAGATTATGGCCCGCTACAGGTTTTTCAAAAGTGCCGACACACGTCAGCTTATATGCTGTGTACCCAGACTGGGCATGAAAAAGAGGGAAAAGTTATGCACAATCATGCGATTCGCTTAAACCTGCGCATGTCAGCTTCTGTACCTTTACATATATTTTCGGCCATACTTCTTTACGTTGAGGGATTAAGTGCTCGGCAAAAGCAATTAATGTGCACAACCTGACGAAACCTTGACGAAAAAGACGTGCGAAATTCAATTATGGAACGAGTGAATGTAACCATTTTAATAAAGTGGCCTAATCTTCACTAGCAAATAGTCTTGGAATATGATTTTTTACAAGTATCCCAAGAGACCTGCAGCTTCACAGACGCGCTTTATTCATTCAAAGACTTCCACTTTCAACTGCACAGTATTTTGTTGTCCACCTTACTTCTCAGCTGGGGAGACGAACACGCAGCACCGATTTTGCTAGGCCCGTTACACTGTGCTTGAGATGGACCTCCATATCAGAGTCACTACTGTGTGAACGTGGTTTTAAAATGGCCCCACATTACCTTTGATGCTCCTGTATCGGGACTGGGAAACATTCTCTTCTTCAAATAGCGTGATTATTGTATTAGCGACAATATTGTACCTGAAAGCTGAAAAAAATATTCTTGACTTGCTTGAGCGCCGGTGTTTCGGCTATCATTTGATTGACGCGATTGACGCTTGCGTCTATTCATGGCACACTCGAAAATGGGTGGTTTCGTGCTCAACTGGGTAAGGCATAAGAGCACTACTTCTTCCGCGTCGACGTACATTTGATGCTGCGCTTTATTACCTTTTTCTCATGCACTGTTAAGAGCGAGAGCTGCACACAGACTTTGGTGAGGGTGGGGTGGTAATACAAGGTAAGTTTTGTTACTAAATTGAGTATAGGTGATAATTGCGTCGCGCTATTGGGTCCGCAGCTTGCGTGATTGGGTCCTCAAGTTTCTAATATGTGGGCTCGGGCAGCTCGCGCGTTAAACAGCTGTTTTCACGAAGTAGTGTGTCTAAGTTAAGTCACGAGCAAACGTAGCTTATTCGAGGAGAGTAGTGTATCTAGCGAGTCAAGGGAGTCAACTTCTTCATACGACTCCGTGCCGGGAAGCTTCACGAATAGATTATTGAATGCTACCTTCTGGTAGATTAATGTCTTAAAGTCCTCATGATTGTGAATGCTCCGAGCATCGACTCGGATAATAACATTGTCATTCGTTTGTGTTTTGATCTTGCACCGTACAAACGTGTCGGGCTGCATCTTGGGTGTCGCTAGCAATGGTGGGGTTTGAGTATATTTTGAGGAGCTAGGCGATTTGTGGTTGTAGTTGGGCGTAGTAGGGTTGAATCTTTGGGTTCCGGTTACACGGGGAGTCTCGGAATTAACATTTGGCGTCATTGACGTCTTGGGGGAGAACTTTGTGTCTAGTCGTGAAGTAGCTATTTCCCTTGGCATAAATTTGGGAGAGCCATTCAGCGTCTCATTGATCTTGTGCATTGGAGGAGTAGGTGGTGCGGAGGCGCCAGAGAACCGGGAGTGTTGTTCTCTTCTTTGAGAATGTCCGGGGTTACTTACAGTCTTCGATCTTTCGAGGACAGACCCCTTTCTGGAAAGTCCACCATCAGAAGTGGACATTGATCTTCCCAAGCCGGCAGTGAAGTTTGCCGCCTGTTGGTAGTGATTATACGTGTTCTTGGAATTAGCCTTTTGTGATGCCCCTCTTGACGGAGCAAAGTATTTAACTTCTTCGGCTGGCTTCTTCAGTAGCAAGGTGGGGTCCGATATGAACTTGGGCTTCGATGCCAACACAATCGAGCCAGACAATATGCGTTGGTTAATTTCCTCGTTGGTGTTATTGAGAGCGTCTTCCACAACGAATCCAGGGAGGTTTTTGTAGCTGACGGAAAGCCAGTTAACCAAGGCAGTGCAGACCTTGAAACGTTTGTTTCGCATGAGAGTTTCCATGTATTGACTCAATTCCTTGCACCTTTTGGAGAACATGTCGCTTTGTTCGACGGAGTTTCCTCGTTGACTGGGCACTGGTTCAGGAAGCTTTGGTAGTTTCAACTGCGCGACGTCCACTTCCTTGGGGTCGATTTTGTTAATAAACTCAAGCAACAATAGGTGCAAATCGTAGAAGTCCAGGTAATAGCGGCAATGATAACCATGTTCTCCTGTACTGTAGGTGACGTCCACCCTGTACCAAAACCTGTCTTCAAAAGTAAGATAATTGCTCACAGAAACGGTCAAGGGGTAAGGTTTATTGTTGATGGTTAAAGGCTCATTTCTTTCGAGGAGCATTTGCACCTGGACGTCGTAGAAAGTATTGCTTGATACGGTATCATTGGTGTTCACTTTGTGGAGCCACAGAAGAGTGATGGGGTGAACCGGATCATTGACAGCAATGTCAACGTATAGCGAGGGCACTATCCCGGGACTAGATATTTTATCTATGAACTCCACAAGCACCCAACCATGAGCAAGCCTATCTAGAAGCTTCAACACATCACCTTTTTTGACGCATAGCTCGTCTTTGGACTCTGCGAGGAAATCGTATTTAGCAACAAGAATGATTTTTCCCTTGATCTTGGAATTGAATTGTCCAACCTGAGTTGGGGCCGAGATTTTGAGGTCCTTCACGCCCTTCGGAAAGACTTTTGTCATTGTTAAAAGCTTAAAATAAAGTTACGCAGTAGTTGAATTCAGGAGAGATCTATTATGCGCGGCTACGAGATAAAATTTAAAAACAAACGCGTTTAAAGTTTCTTCGGATAACGGTCACGTGAGCTTCCAGGATCGAACCTAAAGCGGATACATGCCACATGATTCAGAGTGGGGTTTCAGCTGTGAATGGTCATCCGGATCTTTATCTTAATACTCTAAGCTCAAAGTTTGTTTGAACCCGTCTTTGCTGTATCAGAACTGTCTGCGAGTCATTCGGGCTACGCCGGAGCCTTGGTCATGTCCACACGAGAAGTATTCAAGTTTTCGACTGCAAGTCTTCACTTAACTTCAATTTCCAAGTCAAGTTTCAATGATCTCCACATAGCGCAATCAAACCGTTGTGAAAGGCGCTTTACTACATTCTTCTATCACCGGTCTCCAACGGGCGTTCACGTAGAATCAATTAAGTGCCTACAAACATGTGCCTACAAACATGTGCCTACACAGTAGATGTTTCCAGCAAGCAAACTGAAATGACAGCTAAGAGAGTCATCACAAATTTTAAACTGGTCGTGTAATTGCTCTGCATCCGGCCATTTGTGCTCGATCGTATAGAGGTAAAACGACTTTGCTGGTTATCCGAATGGGTTTAAAAATATGTGGGGAAAAAAGAGTTCTACGAAGAGCACGATAAAATTTTCGCTCCAAGCCTCGGAGGGTCGTGCGCGGCGATTGTCTGCCATGACGCGCCTGAAAATATCCATCTCGCGTAACCTTGGCGCCTAAGTGCGCAGGCTGCCAGACTTGTGGGACCAAACCGCGAAGTGGCCCTGATGTCCTTTTCGAGGCGGCCGCTGACGGCGCGCAAGTTAAAAATAAGCATTTTTCAGGCCTCGAACCGGGCCCCCCCGAGACCGGCGTTTCCCCTGCGCATTCAGACACGTACAGGGCCACCGGGAAGCCCAAGAGTGCCCTACAAAGCTACAAGAGTGAAAATTGGGTTCAGGGAGTGTGGGTCGCGAATCTAAATATAGAGATTCAACCTTTGACCAGAGAAACAATGGCGATTGAGAATGCCCGCCTCATCGGCTCATAACTGCATCCTTTGAGCGACTTCTGTACCAATTCTAGAAATGTTTATTGAAGCATGCCGGCAAAGTGAAGATGGCCAGAAATGGCGCGTTGGTGCTTGGGAAGTGTAGAGGATTTCTGCCCGATGCGCGTCAGGGGCAGCTACCGGATTAGGAGAGGTACATGGTAATACTAAAGATTCACAGATTCAATCTCTAGCAGGGTAGGTTATCTTGCTTAAACGTTGGAATGTTCCCGCCGCCCAGTGACAGATAAATGTTACGGTGAAAGTGAGAGAACTCGCCGTTGATAATGCACGTTTCGGGCATGGAATATCAGCGTACATTGGGATTCCTAATCTCAGCCATCAGTATCATATCAAGATCTAATTCACATTGTTATTTGTTCCGGTAAAAAGATATTGCACCACTATTTGCTGGTATTATCAGTACCGTTGTCTCATTCATGGAGGGTTTCACATTGCTGAAGCCACTGCAAGAAATCGCCCTCGCCAGGCCCATTGTTCTCATTTGCGCTCCGGAAAACCACCTGTGGAATTGTGGTAGCCTATTTAAGAAAGATGGGTCTAAGAGTATGTTTCGTTAAGTAAGAACTGCATTCAAATTGAAAAGACGACTGTATGAAAAAGGCAATAAAAGTTGGTGATCACGTACGTGTAAGAGTCTGCCATTGTGTAACCTTCTTACGACCAAGATGCTCTGGAAGAATGTTGCGTTATTTAGCATTAGACTTCTGCATGCTGGTATGACTTGGAGAAGAGTGACAATAGAAGAACAAGCGCTATGAACGCATTGGATTGTCAAGAGTTACGTTGTTTTCTTAAGTGGTGAGTGCCGAGGCTATGCAAGATGGTATGCAGTCGAGACTGGCCGAATCAAGTAAACTCTGAAAGGTAAGGTTGATACAAGAATTCTTTTATCGACTGAATAGGACATGTGGTATTTCCCGATGACAATGGACGCATTGCATCTCTGAATCAACCAGTGAGGTTGCCAGCTGCCAAGAAATTCCGGGGCTGTGGAGGCACGGGTCTGCGGCTGATGAGCAAAAATTTGAGGCCTTTGCAAGTTTTTCGTGTTTCGAGGCTACAGCATGTTTTTTCATAAGACAAGGTAAAGGAAAGGGCCGCAGTATGGTAAGCTTCCTGCGTCAAAAAACTTGGTTATGCATGATACTGCAGGTATGTGCAGGTACTACGAGAGCGACGTGCGTAATGCATCTGTGCGTCTTGGAATACAGCCTCAGAAGTGACACTCATGTAAAGTGAGCAATTCGCGCAGGTGGCATGGGTTTGGAGACTTTGAGATATAAAGTTGTTATATCCTCCCTTTTTCTGCGTTGTATTTTGTATCAGCTTTAGGCGTTCCGTCCTTTCCTCAATACCCATTTCCACTCCTTTGACTACCATTTCCCCTGGCTGCACCTGCGCCTCTTCGCTTACTGTGGGCCAAGAAATAATCGCTTGATTTCACAGCCAACCACTCAAGCCACTCCTTTAAATTTCCTTCTTCGACGGCCCTCATAAGACTGACTCTTCCATCTATCCTCACCGTACCTATTCAATGTCTGATACCATTTTTGGCTCGCCAAATGCAAACGCTATGCAGCACTATCCCAGAGGCTTGGACGACCTCTCGGACATGATGTTCCTTCCTTATGACCAACAGTTGGGTGACTTCAGCCAGAAATCTCCCGCCCAGCCCCTGCCATACTTTTCGCTCGATGAGGAATACAACTCGGCCAGCATCCAACATCTACAGCTCCAGCTATACCAGGAGCTACGAAACCAAGTTATGTGGCAGGACATGCCAGGCGAATTGTCTTTTAACTCTAGCGTTCCCGAGTACGATTCAAACAGCGCACACTCTTCTGCCAACACCCCAACGTTCGACCAGCTGATGTCTTCTTTCCTTGAGACTGTTCCCGTGTCGAGCGTGTCATCCACAGTGGAGGCACCTGCGAACTTCTCCCCGGTTGCAGAATCTGAGTACGTAACACTGAGACCCAAAGCCAAGCCCAAGCCCAAGCCCAAGAAACACAAGCGGAAGCATGTGATGCCCCGGTCCAAGAAGGGCTGCTGGATCTGCAGAATTAAGCATTTGAAGTGTGATGAGAGACGTCCAAATTGCGAGGCTTGCAGACGCTTTGGCATTGAGTGCGATTTTTCGGATGATCGGCCTGCTTACGTGGTCGATAATGAGCTCCGCAAGCAAAAGCTCTTTGAAATTACAAGAAAGCGTCGGGTTAAGACCGAAGCTTGAACACGCAGTGTGGCACTTGCGCCCAGGTTGAGAACAGTATTCTCCAGTTTCATAATAATTTGTAATATTTAATAAGCTTGTTTGAGGCTCTATGTAGTATTATCAATTAAGGGAGGGGTCCGAGTCTAATGGAAAAGCGCAAGGTGGCTTCATGGCTTGCTTATCGGCAGTTGAAATAACAAAAAATCCTAAATTAGTAGTTTAGGTTGTATTATGCACAAGGTATTATTCGTGCTCATTGGTAAAAATGGTCGGGGACTAAATGCACTGTTTAAGGCACGAATATTTCGGGGTGCAGGCTCGCTTACCAATTCTAGCGCAGGTCGCCTGCACGGGGGCATTTCCATAAAAGCCGAGAAAGTTTAGGAAAATAAGCGCTTCTTTTGGCGAGTTCATGCACAACGTCTAAGATTGCTCGCGACTATCATGCAATTCACTCCCACTCCAGGACTTGGATACGCTTCCGCAAGACAAAATCACCGCATTCCGGGAGACGCCCCTCATTGCCTGCATCGTCATTACTCCTTTCGGAAAACCCACTGTCACGATATTCGATCATGGAAATGTAGTCGCCCTCGAACCCGATCCATGGACCGTCAAGAGGGTCGATGAGATATGGGTATGTGTAGTCGGTAAACTGTTCTCTTTCTTCGTCAACTGTAGATACTTTCCGCCGATGTTGAATTGCGCCGGAGTTATACGAAACAGAGAAGTCACCGTCAAGCAAAGATGTCTCCTCCGCATTAGGCACGCTCGAAGCATCAGATGTTGCATCATGCCTCAGCAGCCGGGCATACAGGCCTGCAGGAAGGACGTTCGCGTCGATGCTGGATGTTGGAGCCGAGATCAGCAGCAGGTCGTCGTCAAACTCGTTATCATAATTGTCTGGATTCTGGATCGCCCGCAAAGCAATGAAATCGTGGAGGGGAAGGTAGTATTTCTCGAAATTCCATTCAACCATTAAAGTGATCACAAACAATGGTGTGCATAAGATGGAGAGAAGAATTGCCCCCTCAAGTGCGAGTGTCCCGCACATGAATAATTGAAAGATAACCAAGCCGAAAATCAATCGCCGAAAAATCATAGGCCACACTTTTCCCGTCGAGTGGGGTGGATGCACATAGCTGTACATCAACTGGTACTTATACACAAAATAGCCCAACAAAAAATACACTAGCCCGCTAGCAACAATTTTTGTGGAAACCACTGAGTAAATAAGAATTATGATGAAAACCAAGATATGCTGTGGCAAATTGAGGCCAAAGTCAAACACGGGCGGTGTATAGTAGTAGTACCGATAATCACGCGGGGTCTTCAAGACAAGACTCTTCAAGAAGATCAACTTGCCTAAGACATTGAGAATAAAGAAATCTCCAAGCTGAAGGAGTTTGACAGGAAACATAGCAAGACCCTGTAAGAGAATCAAATCCACGTAGAAGAGCGAGAGCTTCTTTAAGGAGCTAGCCAATTGGGCAGCAAACTTCTTCGTGTCTCCAATAGTTGAAACGTAATCCCATAAAGTTCCCGTTATGGTGAAGACTAAGAACAAAATGAAAAAGATGAAGAAGAAATTCTTCAGGAGTGTCAGAAGCTCCACCTCACTTGACAGTGGATACCCCTGTTTCATTGTGAGCGATCTGTATAAGTACGGAAAAGCGATGTTCATGAGAGAGAACAACACAGGTGGCAAGATACCCGTCACAAAGGTACTTAGCCATTTGGACTTGGCGATGGCGTGCCCTAATTCGGGCCAGAACTTGGTGATCGTCTTGATGTCGATTAATGTCGATAAAGACGTGACCAAAAAGAAGATTACCAGATAACTCAAAATAATGATGAGCGTGATTGTGTGTGACTTTGTAAGCTTCTCGTAATATGACAATTTCAAGTTGCGCCAATTGATGTCCTTTGCAGCAGGAGCCAAGGATACCACAAGTTTATAGACTCTGGGATCCAAGATGGTCTGCGCAGCCATCTGTGCAGATGCAACGGAATCCATAGTGACGAATGCCGACAGTAGAAGCTTGTATTCCAGACCAGGACCCGCAGGATAAGTGGACAGATTCAGATCATATTTTGCTTGTGCTTGCTTGATTTTCTTGTCAAGAGCCTCCAATTCGACGGAAAGAGTCTCAATTTTTCCCTTGATTTTCCGTTTCCGGCGGGAATTAGCGGCGGTCGGCGTCGGAGCATTCTCGGGAATCACCCGAGGCAAGCGACTATGGTTGAAGAGATCCACATGCAAATCAAAGTAATGAGAGTAAAGTCTTTCTAGGCTCTCAATGAGCCGTTTTCTTTGGTCAAACATGTTCTCCAAAGGAGTCCAGTTGTAAATGAGTTTGACGTTTTCAACTCGGCCAATACCCAAATCCTCAATGAAATTTTTGAGTACGACTGGGTCGTTTCTTTTGATGATATTCTTGGGGATTCCGTCCACCTTGATTGTGCGGTCAGTGATGGAGTTTTGCGACGCCAAATACTTTTGCCGCGTGCTGATGATCAAGTTGGTGTGGCGAAACAACATAACATACACAACGCCAGAAAAGACGTACGTGAATATCGGATAGAGCCAGAGATACCGGGGAAACTCTTCGTCTAGAGGGGGCAGGCCAAAAGAAGAGAAATTGAAAACCACCAGGTACACGATGTTATCCTTGTCATAGTCGCCCGTGAAGTAGTACCTGATGGGGCTCAAGATGAAGATGCAGACTACCAGAATCAAGAGAAAGACCCTGATGCCGAATTTAAAGAAGCTCAAGACGACGAATGCATCAAGGCCAGAGCATTCCAAAATCTCGTCGTCCGAGATGGACAATACTGCCGGCACCCACTTGAACAAATGGTTGGGAAGGGACCTCTGCTGGATCAGGGACTTTCGGAGAGTTCTGACTGCATACATGTGGGGCCATTTTCGGCGGAGAAAGCAGAACAAGAAAAACGTCAGGACTCCAATGGCTAACGAGAGAACAAGCTGGGTCTGAAACACGCGCAGCTGGCTCGGGCCGTATATTTTGTTGTCGTCGTCGAACATGGTAGACGGTTTGAAGCACTACTATGTTTTGGCCGAGCGTGTGATATGGCTATGATCTGCGCCGGTGCAGGACACACCTGTGGCTGATGTTCCAGCCACCCCACAAAAAACAATGCTGATGCCCCGATTTCCGAGCACCTTCACAGGTGGGGTTTTCCAAACCCACACATCCTGAAAACTTGACACAAATCTCCTCCAATACTACTAAAGGCAAAAGATCAGCATGCTTAGTGTGAAGTGCTACACCAGAACGGTAATCGGTGTGCGCGACTGTATATCCAGAGGAAAAATTCAACTAGCGAGCAAAGTGTGAACCCAACCTATACTCCTTCCACACTCTACAGCGACGAGGTCCCCACACAAGAATGGCCGAAGTGTATGTGGTGATACATATCGCTACTACATTCGATGAAACTGCGGTGAGTGTACCGCGTGACGGCGGGGAGCTTATTTCTCTCTCCTGGTGCACGGTGGACTCCACTACCTTGGAGATCCTGCCGTGTAAGTCACTTTTGGTCAAACCTGCCAATACTCCGGTGACAAGTGGCTGCTCCAAGCGGTACAAACTCTCGAAAGATGATGTCAAGAACGGTCTCTCCTTCAAGGACGCCATTGCGGAGTTTGACCTGAAACTCGTCAAGGAACTCGCTAATAAGGACTTTTCCTTTGTGACCGTGGATATACACTCCTTGAGGGTCATGCTTCCTCGCGAGGCCCGGGATAAGGCCGTAGTGTTGCCTGTCTACTTGCAGCACCCTCGGGTCTTTGATCTCTACAACGAGTACCTGAAGTGGCAGAAATCACACCCCGAGGCCATGAGCTACCCCAGCTCATGCTTGAACAACCTTATTGTGGCCCTTGGAGCAGATGCCACCCCGTTTGACCCGGAGGATCTGCCTGAACCCACCGACTCGGTGGTGGAAGTGTACGCCCAAATCTTGAAGCTGTTGATTCAAAAGTCGCTGTCTGCGGACTCGCATCTATCTGTTTTGACCAAGCCATACGACACTGCGTTGGACGCTAAGCATTTCTTGGCGGAACGCTCAAAGACTTTGTTCCTCTCCAACTTGCCCCCGGACGCAACGCAACCTGAACTTGAATCATGGTTCGGTCACTTTGGATGCCGACCCGCAGCGTTTTGGGCATTGAAGAGCGTGGAGAGTGATCTGAAATCGAATCTGTACTCCGCAAAAGCTCGTGGCATATCTGGATTTGCTATTTTTGCAAATCATGAGGAGGCGGCGGACGCTTTGTTTTTAAATGGCCGTTTGTTTATGGATAGAGTCGTGGAAGTACAGGCTTCTTCCATTAAGGTTCTCGATCGTGCAGCAGAGTTACTCAATACATTCCCTCCGCTGAAAAACAGGCCGAGACCAGGAGACTGGACGTGTCCATCATGTGGTTTCTCGAACTTCCAGAGAAGAATTGCCTGTTTTCGATGCTCCTTCCCGGCGGCATCTGCAGTGGCTATTCAAGAACAAATTTACACAGGTCCCGCCAATGGCCAAGACGGTAAAATCAGGAGACTCAAGCCAGAAGACAAGCAAATGCTCAACAACTACAGGGGCTACGCGGATCAGTATCCAGGTACACATCATTCGATGAAAAATGGGGGCAATTACAATTCCGGCTATAACCATGGGTACAATAATCACAGCCATAGTTCTGGCGTGCAAAGGGCTCATCACGGAAACACGGTCCCGTTCCGTGCTGGCGACTGGAAGTGCACCAATGAATCTTGTCAATATCACAATTTCGCCAAAAACTTGAGTTGCTTGAAGTGCGGAGCCTCCAAGCCTTCGTCCCTCCCAGGCCAGCATTTGAACATTGCAAATGCCAACAGAGCTGATAGCGGAAACAATAACTTGCAATCTGCGTCGATCCACTCAGTCAACTCAACTGCCGCCGCCATTGCCGCAGCCACTGCCAGTGGTCAGCCTTTGAACTTGAATCGGGGTTACCTTGGCATGCATCAGCCTCAGGCACATCACAATGGAAATGGGAATGGAAATGGAAACGGGCCATATTCTTCTAATTCTTCCTCTCCACAGAACGCCAGTCTTTACGCGAATCTCTCTCATTTGCAGCAACTTCAAATGCAGCAAACCAAACACCAGGGCAACCTTTATTTGCCTCAGCATTTGGCTTTGTTACAAGGCCATAACCAGGCACTAGGTGCAAGACACAAGGGCTCGCAAATTCCGGATAGTTCTGCAGGCTATTACGGACTGCAATCGGGAACGCATTACAAAGGGTTGCGGAAAACATCGGACGATGCGGGTGGGTCGGGCCTCGACTTGCTCAACAGCCAAATCGAAAATATATCCTTGAATAAGGGACAGGAAAAATGAACATCGGTGGGAATGGGACGGAAGCAGTGGGTTAGACAATCATTATGAACGGGCGAGCTCAATGGTTGGTATTACGGTCTGTATAAAGCTCGGATAATTTTCTAATAGAAGAAGCGAGTGGCGACTCACTTCGAGGTTAATTTTGGCTGTAGAAACATTTCTTTTAGACCACCAAGAAGGACTAGCAGGGTTGCACTCATTGATAGAAGGTCGTAAACTGGTCACGTGATCCTACCAGGCCTGCAAGCGAAACACGCCCACGGAACACCTGCGCGCTTCCACCCAGGACTCGTGTCAAGGTTTGAACACTCTTTCAACAATCGCATACCACACGCAAAATGAGCGACAAGTTTTCCATCATCTTGCCTACATACAACGAAAGGAAGAACTTGCCCATCCTCATCTACTTGTTGGACAAGACTTTCAAGCAGGCCAACTTGGATTGGGAGGTGATCATCGTGGACGACAACTCTCCTGATGGCACTCAAGACGTGGCAAAGAAATTGATCGCCATTTTCGGTGCCAACCACATCCAGTTAAGGGCAAGAGCAGGCAAACTCGGTTTGGGAACGGCGTATGTGCATGGATTGCAATATGTCACGGGTAATTTTGTTATCATTATGGATGCAGACTTCTCCCACCACCCCGAGGCCATTCCCCAATTCATTAAGAAGCAGAAAGAGGGCAACTTTGATATTGTTACTGGAACTCGTTACGCCGGGGATGGAGGGGTGTATGGTTGGGACTTGAAGAGAAAGTTGGTATCTAGAGGAGCCAACTTTTTGGCTGCCACAGTCTTGAGACCCCACGTGTCGGACTTGACTGGATCCTTCCGGTTGTACAAGAAGGACGTGTTGAGCAAAGTGATCAGCGAGACCAAGTCTAAGGGATATGTGTTCCAAATGGAGATGATGGTAAGAGCCAAGGCCTTGGGCTTCACGGTTGGAGAAGTCCCTATCAACTTCGTCGACAGATTGTACGGTGAGTCCAAATTGGGAGGTGACGAAATTGTGCAGTACTTGAAGGGTGTGTGGAACTTGTTCACCAGCGTATAGGGTGGTGCAAGAGACAGTGCTTGTGATGCAAGCAGCTCGATTTATATAAGGATTGAAGAAGACGCGTATGCCCAGCAGCCGTCTCCTTTCCAAGAATCTAGTAAATAACGTTACTTTATTGTCATGTAGCTATATATGTGAACCAGTGCATGCCTGCTCCTCAAAAACCCAGACACCAAGATCATGCTCACGAAATCTCACTCCACTATTCCATACACCTAAAATGCCTAAGGACACATACTTGAAAAAAGTGCTTGGAGAGGATCGGTTAAGGAAGATCTCCTCGAGCAGAGTTCTCATGGTGGGCGCAGGAGGCATCGGCTGCGAGCTCTTGAAGGACTTGCTTTTGTCTGGGTTCGGAGAGGTCCACATTGTGGATCTAGACACCATCACGCTCTCCAATTTAAACAGACAGTTTCTTTTTCGGCAAAAAGATATCGGCAAACTGAAGTCTCTCACTGTGTGCACATCTGTGGAAAAGTTCAATTATTTCGGAGCGAATTTGCATCCACACCATGGGAATGTCATGGACCTGGTGCTTTTTCCGATTGAGTGGTGGGCAAAGTTCGATTTCATCTTTAACGCATTGGATAACTTGGAAGCCAGAAGATACGTGAACTCCGTGGCTTTATTTCTCCGCAAGCCTTTGATGGAATCGGGAACTACCGGCTTCGATGGCCAGATCCAGCCCATCTACCCATATGCCACGGAGTGCTTTGAGTGCCAACCAAAAGCCACCCCCACGGTATATCCCGTATGCACCATCAGATCTACTCCTTCGCAGCCCGTTCACTGTATAGTGTGGGCCAAGGAGTTCTTGTTCAACCACATCTTCAACTCCTCCACGGAGAAGGAAGTAAACGGAGCAGACATTAGCAAGGAGACGAGCGACCCAAAGGAAATCCAGCGGATTTTACTGGAAGCAAATGAGTTACTGTCGTTGAAAAAGATGATAAACGATGCCGACTTTCCCACCAAGCTCGCAAAGAAACTCTTTAACGAGGATATTATGAAAGCATTGGAGCTCGAGAGCCTTTGGAAAACAAGAGAAAAGCCTCTGCCCCTAGATGTGAGTGGCCTCTCCGGCGAGGTGGAGGAGTTGCTTCGGGACGAGAAAAATGAATCTGTTCTTAGGCTTGAGACTAAGTGCTGGTCTTTGCAGGAGAACTTGTATGTGTTGTACAAATCTACCAAGGCCATTCAACAGAGACTCAAAGCTGAGGGAGATATTGAGTTTGACAAGGACGACGAAGATACGTTGAACTTCGTGGCCGCAGCAGCAAACTTAAGGTCCAATAACTTCCACATTGAGCTCAAGACCAAATTCGACATCAAGCAAATAGCAGGCAATATAATTCCTGCCATTGCTACTACAAATGCAATCATCAGTGGTCTCTCCAATTTATCCTCTCTCAATTACTGGCTGGAAGGGTTTTCTCCTATGAAGTCAAAATCTTCTTTCCTCAGCAATAAAGAAAACAAGCGAGCAATTTCCGTTCTTCTCGAGAAACCAAACTCAAAGTGTGCTAGTTGCGGAATGGGCAGTAAGGGCATCATGTCATTGTCTTCCAAGGACTTGGAAATGACTCTTGAAAATTTGCTTCAGGCAGTGAAGGATGCTTACTCTTTCAGCGATGTGTCTGTCATATTGGGAAAAAACAAGTTACTTCATGATTTCGATTTCGACGATAATCTTTCAAAAAAACTCAAGGATATACCAGGCTTTGTGAGCAACCAAACACTACTCTTTCAGGACGAAGACGACGAGTTGGAAAATTTGGAGCTTCTAATGACAATTGGAGACGAATTCGAATTCAGATTACCTGCAATCAAAGTTGGACCAAAAGCCGTCATGGCTCCTGACGAAAAGGCAGATGCAGATGTCACAATGACCGAGAATGTTGACACCGAGGAGCCAATTGTTATCGAAGATGCCGAAGAACCACCTACCAAAAAGAGAAGAACCGAAATTCTCTAGCTGCGAAGAACGCTTCGGTATGTCAGATTGAACATGCTGTGCAGCCAACCGGGGACGGTAAATAAGCCAGTAAATTTAGAATTATTTAGCAGGGGCGACCTATTATACATGTATAAGTATTGCCTAAAGAACAGATGTGCTACCATTCTTTTGGTTCGGCTGCTAAGGCACGCAAAGGTTTCCATGGCTAAGAACGGAAATAATAATAAGTGGGCCGTGGCGCCTGCATATACAAAACCCGTACACCACGGACAATGGATACATAAGCGGTGGAACAAACTCCACAGGTACATATCTTTTTCATACCACACATCATGTCCTGGAACGCATACACAGACAGCCTTGTTTCCACCGGTAAGATCGATAAAGCCGCCATATACTCTGTCGCCGGCGACTCTCTTTGGGCTGAATCCGGAGGATTCCAAATCGCCCAGCAGGAGATCACCAACATTGCTCAAGGCTACGCTGATCCATCTAACTTGCAAGCCCACGGTTTGCACGTTGAAGGCAAGAAGTACTTTTTGTTGAAGGCAGATGAGCGGTCCATCTACGGTAAACAAGACGACCATGGAGTGATTGCTGTCAAGACTAAGCAAGCTGTTCTTGTTGCTCACTATCCATCGGGAGTGCAGGCTCAGGAGGCCACTGCTGTCGTTGAAAAGTTGGCCGACTACTTGATCACTCTGGGCTATTAAGCTGTCTTTATGTTACGGAAATTTCGAGTGCTTTAAGAGACCGAGCTTGTTTATACTGAATCTAGGTATACCCCCATAGAGTGTAGTCATTGAGTAAGCCAATTGAGAAAGCGGATTGTTTAAAAGGGGCATGATAAAGTGGGCCTAATTAATGTGGACGCAATGAATACGTACATTATGAATATGGGTCTTAGGAGGGGGCAAACAGTGAAATCACCTCGTGAACAGTGAATTGTGAATTGCCGAGCTGAAGGTTGGGTGATTGCTTCGAAATGACCATATTCCCCGAGAAATTTACTGCATCATTATGTTCAGATCTATTGCGGTGGTGTACTCAATCAGGTACTCGAACCCGGATCAAATTACCCGATCCCAAGAGCTAAACCAAAGTTCCGACTTGCGATTACCTCGGAGTTCCAGCCTGAAACGCGGTGTACGGGTGCAATAGGGTCAAGGGAACGACGCAGCCGAGACGGGGAAGGTCGTGCGGCGCGCAAGATACCCTTTGCGTCACGTGATGCGCATTTGCTATTTGTTAGCTTCTATTGGCCAGAATACGATCCTCGCGCACCAGAAACATTCAGAGACTTTCCTTGGTGACCTCTTCAACAACCATACTAAAACATGTACAGAGTCACTGCTCGTTCTGCTAGTACAATTTTCAAGAGAACATACGCCGCTGGCAAGTCGCAAAGCACGCCAGCACCTATCCAGAGCGAAATCGATGTCACAAAAGTTTTTGGTGTAGCTTTGCTTGCGGGTGTTTCATTGTACTTTTACAGAAGCAAGCAGGAGCCAGTCATAAAAACAGCAGTCTACAACCATGAGGACGAGCGTTACCAATTGAGAAACGAGGCATACCTTAAGAAGTACAAGACATCGTTCATAAAGTCCTTTATTGCCGACAAGGGGGGAATTGGACAGAAGCAATACAGAAGACAGGTTATGGGTGCCATCCCCCAGAACTTGATCCCTACCCATTCTTCTTTGGGTAACCAGTTTGGTGCTGGCATTAAAACCGACAAGTTAGGTCCAAGAAAGGAGAGAATCAGATACTTTGCTCCATTGGAGAATTAATTGGAGTAATCATGGGAAACATACTTTACAGGTCATCACCAAGTTTGTGGGAGAGAAACTAGAAAAGGGGCAGCGGAAGGAGCTGCCAAAGAGAAATTTCATTCATCGTGCACGAGTGGCGGCCCGGGTACTAACTTGCACCTCTTATGTGCACATTTGCATTCATCATACAGACACTCGGCCGTAACTTTTGTTACATACACCCAAATTAAGGAATTTAAGCTAGAATGTAGGCATTTTTTGGTTCAGGGTTCGTAGAGGATTTGCCGGACTTATTTTGTGATGTATGCTTATTACTCTTTGGTTTAATATTTAAGCACTGATGGTCTATGTACGAGATCTCGATTCGCACCAAACTAGTACACTTCGAAGAACTCCGAAATGACCAAGATTGAGTGGAACGTTATTGTTTACGACAAGCCAGGAACTGACAGAACGGAAGTTCGCCCCAAGCACGTTGCTAGTATTCCCGAGTCGGTAAATTCTGGAATCGTCACGTCCGTTGGTGCCCTCTTCAAGGACGAGTCCAAAACCTCATTCGCCGGCACTACTCTCCAACTCATGGCCGAGTCCAAGCAAGAGATATTGGATTTTTTGAAAAAGGACATTTACTACACCAGCGGCATCTGGGACTTGGACACTGTGATTGCTCACCCGGTTGGTGTGGCTGCCAGAGTCGGTAAGGCCATGCCAGGAGTCAACAAGATTTAGATATGGGAACTTGTTGCCCACAAAGTTGGCGAAAGGATGTTTATATGAATATGGTGGATGGTGACCTGATGCCAAGTGTTAATTGCTTGTGGCTATTGCAGATGGCGAATGACCATTGAAGACATGTTAAACATGACCAATAATGACTGTAACTGAATCCCACGACTGAATATAATTTCTATTCTTTGTCGGTTTGAAAGAAGAATATGTAGAATGGACAACTTCAAATCATCGACATAGCTAAAGCCTCATGTACACTACAATTCTGAATGAGTAATCAGTACATCTGTTGATTTGTATCACCTTTTGATGTCAAAACCATAGTGTTAGCCCTAATCTTCTTCAAGAAATGGAGACACTTGGTTTTTATACCACTATCTTATACAACATAAACAACTTACAGTGTAATAAAAATAATCATACCCAACTCCTACTTGTAGAAAAATGACTTTACTCATGAAAAATACAAACCGACTGCTCCGCTCCAAGTAGCCAAGTAAGTCAAGCAGGTTCAAGATAAGGCACCATTTATCGTAGACAGTACTGGTAAAACCCACCTGTGCCGGATAACTTGTATTTCCGTGACCAAAATGTCTCGGAGGGGCTATAGCTGCATACACGGCATAGCCAGCCGCACCTGCCCAGACGCAGCTCGGCCCTCTCAACCATCTCTGTTTTCAAAAGGATTTCAAAAGGATTTCAAAAGGCTTAAGAATCGGCTTACTTTTTGTAATATGTAGTTCATTCACCACTCAAAAACACACGTGATTGACATTGTCAATTTACTGCCATGCATATAATTGGTCCGGAGCAGTGAACATGTCGACTTCCGAAGCGTCAACTGTGAGCATCAGCAACCGATGTTCCACTTGACTGATTTCGCTGCGGTCTTAGTTGAATTGTCTTCTAAAACCTCAAAGTGGTATGTTAGCATTATTGGTGTTTCTCTTAGAGACACGAAGAAAGTATATGACTAGCGATTCCTTGGACCAATGTACACTCTAGTTCTGATAGGATCTCAATCGCGATGAAAACTTGCTATCACTATTGTGTGTTGTTCCAGGGTTCAAACATAGCCCTTTCAGTCAGTGCAATCTCTCAGAATTCACAGGCGGATATGGCAACGTGTTCCATTGTTGAGCTACAGAGGCTTACGAGTTTTGACAGAATTTCACGGATGAATTGAACTTCATGGCCGAAAGACAGGTATTCAGCCTGCATAGCCTTGCTTGCCCATGCACTACACAGACAGATATCCTCATACTATACCGTTCCTCATATAGAAAACATACATACTAGGACAGGACTGGTCTATCATTCTTCCGGTAGTTTTCTTTTGTTTTTAGACAATGATCCTGCTTTATATTGATGACTTGTGCCTTCTACAACTCTCGTACGATTTCGGATTTTCATCAATGCAACAATCATTTACTCGGTTTCAGTAAGTTCGTCTCCTGGCTTGACGACTTCATAAGTGACCCGCCCTGAGGATTTGTTTTCCATTTGAAGTGTTTTAAGCAACTACATGATTGGCTACAATCTTGGGTACTTGCTCAACCAGAACTTGGATGATTGTGAATATCGCAGTCAAGTGTATAAATCTTTGACTCTAGTTCCCGAGAGTGAAAACTTGTAGTTTGGCAATGAGATGAGTGTCTTCGGCATGTGGATTACTAAATTTGAGTCACAGTAAATACTTGTTGCATGGTCATATACTTGACAGTTACCTAAACTTAACTGTATAAGTCATCATCTTCGGCTTCATTAGCGAATGCAGCGCCGCCGCTTCCTCCCTCCGAGTTCGCGGTTTCAGAAAATCTGAAGTTTGTGAACTGACCTCTAGAGGCTTGTAGTTGTTGAGCGTAAGCTTCGTAACGACGCAAGTCGGAATCAGAGACAGAACGTTTTGCAGTCTTCATTGCCTCCTCAAAGTGTGCTCTGGTGATGTATGGGACTGGGTCATTTTCTTCCTCTTCCGACTTAGACTTGTCGGTCATTTCAATGTCGCCTTCCTGCTTCATTGCTTGGCGTTCTTCAATCTTCTTCGAGGCCTTGATCTGGGCTTCAATAGAATCCTTGATAGCAAACTTAGCAGCTCTTTGCACGATGTATGACAAGTCGGCACCGGTGAAACCTGAGGTGATCTTGGCAATTTCTCCCAAGTCCATATCTGGTTCCAATGGAGTGTTCCTCAATTGAGCTTCCAAGATGGACAATCTAGCTACCTCATCTGGCAATGGAACGTAAATCAACTGATCCAATCTTCCAGGTCTCAACAACGCGGGGTCAATTTGATCAGGTCTATTGGTTGCACCGATGACGAAGACATTCTTCTTGGCATTCATACCATCCATCTCAGTCAACAACTGGTTGACAACTCTGTCAGAGGCACCACCTGCATCACCATTAGAGCCACCTCTGGCCTTGGCAATAGAGTCCAACTCGTCCAAGAAAACAACGGTTGGTGCTGCAGCTCTAGCCTTGTCAAAAATGTCACGAATGTTAGACTCCGACTCACCGTACCACATACTTAACAATTCAGGACCCTTGACGGAAATGAAGTTAGCAGAGACTTCAGTGGCAACGGCTTTGGCCAACAAGGTTTTACCAGTACCTGGAGGACCGTAAAACAAAACACCCTTAGATGCAGCCAAACCGAACTTTTGGTATTGGTCTGGGTGCAAGACTGGGTACTCAACCGTCTCCTTCAACTCGTTCTTAATACCGTCCAATCCACCAATGTCATCCCAAGTAACGTTGACATTTTCAACAACAGTTTCACGCAATGCTGATGGGTTGGAGTTGCCCAAAGCGAATCTGAAGTTCTCCATGGTCACACCCAAGGAATCCAAAATTTCTGCGTCAATAGTTTCTTCTTCCAAATCAATGAGATCCATCTTTTCACGAATCTGTTGCATGGCGGCTTCTGAACACAAAGAAGCAACATCTGCACCAACAAAACCATGGGTTTCCGATGCAATGGCTTCCAAATCGACGTCATCACTCAATTTCATGTTCTTGGTGTGAATCTTCAAAATTTCCAACCGACCTGCAGCATCCGGAACACCAATATCAACCTCTCTGTCGAATCTTCCAAATCTTCTCAAAGCAGGATCAATGGAGTTTGGCCTGTTAGTGGCAGCAATAACCACAACGTTGGATCTTGCTTTCATACCGTCCATTAAGGTTAATAATTGTGAAACAACTCTTCTTTCAACCTCACCATTAGTTTTGTCTCTCTTAGGGGCAATAGAGTCGATTTCATCGATGAAAATAATGGATGGGGAGTTCTTTTCGGCCTCTTCAAAAGCCTTTCTCAAGTTAGATTCAGACTCACCAGCCATCTTAGACATAATTTCAGGACCATTGATCAAGAAAAAAAAGGCACCAGTCTCGTTTGCAACAGCTCTAGCCATGATGGTCTTACCGGTACCGGGAGGGCCGTACATCAAAATACCCTTTGGAGGCTTAATACCAATGGACTTGAACAATTGAGGATGTCTCAAAGGCAATTCAACCAACTCCCTAATTTGAGCCATTTGCTTCTTGCATCCACCAATATCGTCGTAACCGACCTCGTTCAAATTATTCTCTTCATCCTCACGGTTGATTGGTTCACCTTCGCAGTGAATGATGGTATCTTGAGCAACGATAGCAAACTCATCGGGCTCTACGTCCACAACCTTAAACTCAACTTGTCTCATACCACCTCTAACCGTGAAGAGATCACCTTTGCGAACCGGTCTGTAAGATTCAACAAAGTATGGCTTCAAGTACACATCGAACAAGGAACCAGTAATACCTTCCACAGTATCCGAGATAGGCAAGACTGAGATTCTGTTTGCGTACTTGATGTCTGGGAATGGGTGTAGGGTGACAATATCACTCAATCTCACTCTTAAGTTGTTACGCATGCATCTGCTGATACGGACAACGCCATCCTCCATGTCTTTCTCGTCCATGACAACCAAGACAGTGTCTTTTTTCTTCTTACCTTTGACCAACACAGTGTCACCCCGGAACAATTGCAAGAGATCCAATGTGGCCGAAGACATGGTCATGACGGAGTTGTCGTCGTTGGTGGCGTCGTCCACAATCAAAGCGTTATCCTTCTTTTTTCTTCTCAAGATAGCGGTGGCGGTTTTGTCTTCCTTTTTGTCGCTGCCAGAGGCATCCAATAAAGGCTTCTTGTTATCGGACATGATGTATGAAAAACAATTGCCAGTGGTGGGTGAGAAAACGGATTGCCACTATCTCAAATGGGTCCACAACGGGCGGCGCCCGCGCGGTGTACGGGTGCACCACGTGGAACTGAGTGGAACGTATCAGAAGTCCCTTGGATCGCAATCGCACAGGGTTGCGTCATGGCCTGGGGAGCCCCCACTCATGGGAGGCGCACCCAAAGTCGCAGCTTGTCACTGTCTTCCGCACGCTCTCCAAGTACTTCATTGCCGTTCTCACACTTTGTTGGAAGTCTCACAGCACTCATTTTACAATGTCCAGCCACGCATCATGTATTTTCTGCAAAATTATCAAGGGGGAGATTCCCTCCTTTAAATTGCTTGAGACTAAGCACTCGTACTCGTTTTTGGACATCCAGCCCACTGCGGAAGCACACTGCCTCGTCATTCCAAAGTATCATGGTGCCAAATTGCACAACATTCCAGATGAATACCTTGCCGATTTGTTGCCAACGGTTAAGAAGTTGACTAAAGTGTTGAATCTTGATGTGAACGATTCTCCGGAAGGCGAGGGTTACAATGTCTTGCAAAACAACGGAAGAATCGCCCATCAATTGGTGGACCATGTGCACTTCCACTTGATCCCCAAAAGAGACGCCGAGTCCGGTCTTGGGGTTGGCTGGCCGGCTCAAGAGACTGACTTTGAGAAGTTGGGCAAGCTTCATGAATCTCTAAAGGCTGACTTGGAGAAGTTGTAGGTCCTTGTATATGAATAACATCATGACGATTACGAAGGTATCCACGACCAGTCAATTGTAGATCAATTGCTGCCCTGCCAAAATTCACCAGTCAAAAGTATCAAGGAGATTTGTAGCTGTCAAGCTAGTACTAGTAGTCGTTTCCTGCATGCGCCCACGCTATGATCAAGTCTCACTCATAAGCACAGTGTACGTGAGCAAACCATGTCCCAGGCAGAAACCGACTTTCGAACGCAATTTGGGAGCTGGACTTCTAGATTTAATAACCAAAACTCCTCGGCAACAGCCGCGTTTCTGGACTGGTCCGATTATGTGCGCTCAGGAGCTAATAATTTATATGATTCGTTGCCTTCCTACAACACCAGCACTTCTGCATCCCAAGAGCCATCATGGTTTCAATTGAGCAGATTTGAGAGAATAGTGGGGTTTGGAGCGTGCTTGGGTGCGTCGATTTTATGCTTCTTGTTAGGTGTGTTCATGTTTCCCGTGCTTGCTTTGAAACCCACCAAGTTTGCATTTTTATGGCTGATGGGATCGCTTTTGTTCGTTGTATCGTTCGGGATTCTTCAAGGACCGAATGCATATATCAAGCATATTACCAGCCCGGGCCGGATTTTGTTTTCCACCGTCTTTTTTGGCTCCATTCTAACTACGATGTACTGCGCTGCCATCCTCAAGTCCACTATTCTCACCATCTTCTCCAGTATCATCGAGATATTTGCCATCTTGTATTATGCATTTAGTTACTTCCCATTTGGAACCGCTACTGTCACATGGTTCACTAGCTATGTCGTCGGGTACATTGGCGGAATATTTTCGGCCTTTTTTTAATACCACTTCTCACGGCTAATAGACATAATTATAAGTTGATGTAGACCTGTAATTCAAAGTCCTCTTCGAGCTCAGTGTCACCCACAACAGAATCTAGCCCAAGCTCTTCATCATCAAACAAAAGCTTGCAGTTTTCCACTTTGGCATCTTTAATGCCTTTGACCTGTAGGTAGTACTTGAGCAAGCTTCGGATCTTTGTGGTGGGCCCCACCTCTGCCTCTACTCTCTTATTGTCTTTTCCCTTGAGGCCGATGACAAAATATTCACTTTTAGGAGCTTCTGGAACTTCCTCTTGGTCAGAATCCAGTAGACTATAGACTGTCGGATGGTCATCGTTAGTGGCTATCTCGTGATTTGCATCATCTTCAGTATTGGAAAACTCTTCGTAAAGCTTGTCGAAATTGGGGAGATGTTCGTGAGGAATATACAAGCAGGTTATCTTGGAAATTTCTCCTCGTTTTGGTGGTATTCGAAGAGTGCTTGGCTTAAATATCGGTTTTAGCTCCGATTTTCCCTCAACCCAGACCAAAACTCCATTGCCAAAAAAATTCTTCAAACCAAAGTCTCGTAGCACCTCCCCCAGTACAATATTAACAAGCTCCTCAAAACTAGTATTTCCAGTTATTCGCTTTTTGTATACAACCGCAAGCCCTAACTTAGACTTGATTTCAACGTCGTAAAGGCGGTTAGACTCATCACTGGTATCTTCATGGGATCTGGTTACATTTTTAAAAAAAGAACGTAGGTCGGAGTCCTCCTCGTCATCTGGAATGATTTCGGCGCCCTTTTCTGAGTCATCCTCAGCCACCACTTCAGCCACCACTTTGGCTTTGTAATCGCTTAGCTGAATTGTTTCTATGTCGTTTTCAATACGCGAGTCTTGCCCAATAGAGTCAAGCAGTGTTAAATCAATGGGGGCTGAGTCTGAAAAGGTCTCTGAGGCAGAGAAAAAGGCAGGGGTTCTATCGTCCGAACTAGGAGTTCTGGAGGCTGGTGTTGCCACAGTATCGAGCAGGCCTGCATTTGAAGCATCGGGCCCTTTCTCCGCCTTTAGTTGAGTTGTCTCTGATAACTCTGATGTATTCCCTGACCGCTCTGATGCTGCCATTGCAGGTGCGGGCTTTGTCTTCGACTTCTTTGATTTCTTCATGACGAAAAAATCGTCGTCATCCAAAAAGGACAATTTCTTCTTTTTTGCCTTCACAGGCAGCACCGAGTCTTGCATCCGTAGTCTTGAGCAGTTACTAGTGGCTCAGTTCCTGTCTATACAAGCATCGTGCGCGATCGATTGTTGAGGTGCAATCTCGCCTGCGCTAAACAAACCATCTACGAAGTGAATTGGCCTACATGTCGGATACTAACAAACTCACGCTACAGGCCACTTTGCCTCGGACTCGAGATTTGAGTTTTGTGGGGCGGTTCCACCACAATTTTGGATTCGAAGACAGGCTTTTCGAGTACCTTTTGGAGCAGAAGGAGATGTGGGGCGAGAGGCTCTTCTACATGAATGAGAAGCAATTTGCCAAATGGGTTGAATCTGGAAAGCAGAAGACTCGAAAAGTTCCTAGTATCAGCCAGGATACAGCTTTCCCACCACTACAAGGGGAGTACATCCTGCATAGCGACTTCCAAACTGCATTCGGTACAGGGGATCCCATTGAGTTAGACATCTCCAAAGGTGGCAAGAGTTTCCACCATTCTATAAAGGAAGGCGAGTCTGTCTCGTTGAAGAAAGCAGTTGATCGGAACGGGCTTGCGATAAATGTCGGTGGGCGTATTACCTCGATGAAATGGCTCCATTACTCCTCAATCTCATATCTTGCCGTGTCCATTATCGACCACGGGGAAAGTCTCGCAGACCTTGTTTCAGACAAGGAATTGAGCGTGTTTGCTGCCTTGTCGAAACAGGAGCGGAAATTGAAAAGTGCCATACAATTATGGCGCTACGACGTGAAGAATACCAGGCTTGTGCTCTCGCAGGTATTAGAAACCACTAAGTTTGGAGCAACCTCGCGGATCAGCTGGCTTCCTGCGCATTTCTCAAACAAGACTTTGGGTGTTCTTCTGGGTGTTTTCACCGATGGAAAGCTCCACTTCTTCAAGATTGGCGCCATTGATAGCTCAGAGCCCACATTTTTTCGAGTGCATGAGCCTTCATTTTCGGTTCATATGATGGATGAAAGATCGGACGGCAAGTCAATTCTTCCAATCACTGCCTATGACTATATTGACTATGATCGTGTTATTGTTGGAACGGTCGATGGATCAGTGGCCGAGTATCAACTTCCGTTCGAAGGTCAAGATAATGACGAGGACTCGTCCGTTCCTTCTTTTGTCTTCCATGCCGCAGATTCCATGGTGACCACGGTGTGCGTTGCAAATGTGGGAGCGGCAAACATCATTCTTATAAACACGGCTACCACCCAGTCATTTGCCCTCCAATACGACCAGCTCAGACAAAGCCGAGTTGAGACTGGCTTCAGTGTTTCCACGCTCAACCCACTCTATCACCGTGGGTACAGAATATTTATATACCCCGAAAGTGCAGAGAGTATTGGGTATACTTTCGTACGGCACCCAAACCAGAAGCACAGTCTACTATTGAAAACAGAGTTGATCTCCACTTTTCATATTAGCGAGTACTTGAACCATCCTTTCGCCGTGATGGGAAACGCATGTGGGGACTTGTTCGTCATGAATATCGGGCGCAAGATCTTCGGCGTTCCAAAAGCTCACAACAAGCTTGTTGTGCCTTTGAAGATATGGTCTTTGCACAAAAATGAAGATTCTGGCCTCACGTTATTTGGAGACTACATTCCGGTAGCCCCGGACAGAAATGATGTCATGTACACATTCACGCCTCCTGAAGTGGTCATATCTGCGTCTGCATGGAACGAAAATCTCGATGGGTGTTCCACCTTTGCTTTTGGCACTTATACAGGTTTACTAGTATTGGAAAGGCTAGATCCTGGGCTTATATAGTGTGAATACACCCTTTCCCCAAGGCCTAGTAGATCGGCATGGTGGGATCGATGTCCGTAGCCCACTTGTTGATTCCGCCTATCACATCATGGACGTTCCTGAAACCCAAGCTATCAAGCTTGCGCACAGCAAATCTAGAGTCGTTACCATAGCGGCATATAACTAAAAGCTCTTCCCTTTCCTTATCGAACCCCTTTGGCAAATACAGGTCGATGGTATCGCACTTTGAAAGCAGCACCCAGTCGATATTGATTGAATCCGGAAACAGTACTATTTTATACTGATCCTCGGGACGAACATCCAACACTAAAGGCAAGGTTCCATCAAGCTGTTTCTGCTTCAAATCCTTTACAGTGATTCTAGATGCGGCGGGAATGACTTCGTAGTGGATGGCGCCACAGAACGCGGCGTAGTCCACGGCATGGGATTCGATCAGCTGCCTGGAGATTGTTCTCTTTTCACTGCAAACACTGCAATTAGGTTGTCTGTTTCTCATTTTGAACCTTCTCATGGTTTGGTCGGGGAATGCACAGTACATAGCAAGAAATGGTGTAAAGTGTTTGTAGTAGCCGATCAACACCTTGATAGTCTCCACAGCCAACGCCACTCCGGTTAGTCCAATTGCGGGGCCTAGAACTCCAGCATCGCCGCATGTCGAGACCGATTCAGGTTTAGGTGCTTGTGGATAAAAGCAGCGGTAGCATGGGCCTTTGTTGGCATAGTTGAGAATGGTAAACTGGCCATCGGACTTCACACCCGAGCCACTGACAATGGTCTTGCCCAAAAGCACACTAACGTCATTGATAAGATAACGTGTGGCGGGAGTATCGGTGCAGTCCACGACCAAGTCATACGGAGCAATGACATCGAAAGCATTGTCGTTTGCTAGGCGGATCGGGTGCGTGGTAATATCCACGTTGGGGTTTAATGCCGACAAATACTTTTTGGCAGAGTCACATTTGAGCATTCCCACCGATTCGTTCGTATGAAGCACTTGCCGATGAAGATTGCTTTGGTCCACCACATCGTTATCAAGAATACCTATCTTGCCGATGCCTGCACCGCACAAGTATAGTAGAGCAGGGCATCCCAAGCCACCAGCACCTATGACGAGGATTTTGGATTGCTTGAGTTTAACCTGCGACAGCAAAGACCCAAACCCTGGGACTATCATCTGCCGTCCATACCGTCTATACTCTTCTAGCGACAACTGGTTGTGCGATGAGGTCTGTAGGTCATCATTTATTTTGGAGTGGGCCTGGAAATCGGGCTTGAGACCATTGGCTTTGGTTTTCAACTTGTCGTTTTCGGATTGGAGCGCTTTGTTCTCCAATTGGAGCTGCTGTATTTGGCGTTCAAGCGCCTCTACATCGGACATGTTACTAACTGACGTATGCTTTGCGCATCTCATGTTGCGTCGCATCACTGAGATGCGTAGCCATCTTGATATATGTCTACACATGGCACAAATGTACTGGGGAAGGATATAAACGGCTCATTGAGACTTGGAATTGTTTCTCATTACTATTCATTATGATTGTCGGAAAAATGTAAGCACTGGTTTGGTGCAATGGTCTTGCTCATAGAGCCACCCATGCAAAGCCATGTGAAGACCGGCCTGCTGCAAAACTTCTGTAGTGATGTTTCGGTAATTTTTTTTGATGTGTATCTTTGATGTGTTTCTGTGGAGGAGCTTTAATGTGAAATGTCCCGAGGCGAGCCAACGTGCTCGTGCTCTATTGAGTACAACCCCTGAATCTGGTTAGCTCATGAAAAATGCTGTGATGACAATTACAGCCATCGCCACCGCCCATTTCTTTGGGTTGAGCTGGTCGAATCGCTCCTGGGGGTCGAATTCAAAATACAAATGCTTTATCTCCTCGAGCGCCTTGTTCTGGACCTGGTCAGTACTCATCCGAAAAAAAAGCACCGCCGCAGACGCTATAAGAAGTAGAAGCCATAGTGTAGTTTTTCCCATTTCGGATTTAGTGGCCCGAACGAGTGCTTGCAAACTATTAGCTGTCCAAAGGAGCGAGTATGTACTGAGTGGAACGAATCCCGCATTATGTGGACCAAGTCGCGTTTCGCAGGTCATATCCGAAACCCGGGGTACTTCGTACTCGGTTCATCAGCGGCTCACAAGACCTTTATTCTGCCAAGATGAACAGTGGCCCAGAAGCAAAATCTTTGACAAGTCTACCGTGTGAGATTTTGGAAACCATTTTCGAGTACTTGACCAAAGAGGACGTGGTGAGGCTTGCATCGTTAAGCCATAAGTTTCGTCAACGCATGCTTCCCTTCATCATGAAGGAAATCAAAGCCTCGTGGGATCAGATTATTGAGGTTCACAAGCCCAGTGTCCTAAAGGAATTCTGTTACGGAAATATTGTCCACCAGCTACGCATCACAGACTCCAACTCATACAATGAATACCAAATGAGCACGTTCCTGCTGCTTCTTTCCCCCAATACTTTTCCTGCGTTGCTGAGAGTACTAGTCAACTCGTCAAACCTGTCATGCTGGCTCAAGTATAATGAATCCACCCACATAACCCACCTTACACTATACTCGGACGAGGCCTTGAAAAGCGTCAAAACCTTCAATCTTTCGCACGTGAACAAGTTCCCAAACCTTCGGCTGTTATCGCTCCAAAACTATCATTTCAACTGGACCGAGGAAGAAGAGCTTAAGGTGCCGTATGTGCCCTTATCGGAATTATTTCTCCACGACTGCACGTGGGAATATCCGTTCAATCTTACGAGCTTCAATCGTCTGAATTTGTTGGAGAGCCTCTCTATTGATTATTCTCTAAACAACCCATTCACGCTTCTGGAGCGGTTCGAAAACTTTTTGAAAGATCCCCTACCCATGCATCTGGATTCGCTCAAGGTCTTGTCTGTTGCCTATATAGACTATACCCAGAACATTCGGTACTTGAGTACGCGGATCTTGGCGCAGTTCTTGATGCGTTTTCCAAATATTGAGCACTTGAGATTCCAGGGTTGGGCCGCCAACTTGGGTTCGCTTAAAATTTTTTTGGCTTCCGTTGCAAGAGATGCCCCGCTCACTCTACATTTGCGGCTTCATGCCATGGATGAGTGTGCCCGGGACCTGTTTCGCCAATTCCAAGGGCCAAAGCTTCGTATCAAGTGGTACTGATGTTGAAAGTGCCCTTCATGACTCAAAGGTGATTGTTTGAATCCATTAAATATTTCTTGTGAGTTTCGTATTAGTCATATGGATTCATATTAATGAATAAACATGTCATCGGCTCGATCGTGCACGATAGCGCGATGTGAAATATTGTACATGCTACTCCAGAGCCCACACTCACGCCCCATGCAACCTCTCTTCTTGGCCTTGGCCCTCATAAGTTGCGTTCTAGCAAATACCGAGGTGCATTTGATCAATGTTCCAAACTACTTCAATATACCGATTTCCCTCGAAAACAGGCTAGAGTCACCAGTGATGCGTATAAACGATTCATCTCTCTCACTTCTACATCACCCCATTGTCTCCGTTGATAATCCAGACACGGCTGATTGCAAAGTCCAGATTCCCTATGACTTTCAGGTCAAAACAAAGCAGCGTTTGTATGTGAAGATCAACAACTACGAAAACACCACTTACAACGCCAATGACTTGTTGCACGTAAAGTTGTGCTGGCCGGCAACAACGCCAATCAGCTTCAGTCTCGACCATGCATTCTTGAAGAATAAAGAGCTTTTCGAAGAGAGGCTGCTCCTGCAGGTCTCTATGCCCAATCAACTTGAGATATATCTCGTCGTAGATATGGAAGCTGACTACCACGCTGTACGCAAGGTCGAAGAGGACGATTTCAGTGCCTTTCTCGTGATTACGAAGCTCCCGAACCCGATCGCTATCCCTCTAGAGCTCTATGACTTTATTCTTTACGGAATGGACCTCTTGATATTGACGGTCGTGGCCTTACCGCATTTACAAAAGGCTTTTCACTGTTTGACTTTTTCCGAATAAGAGACGGGTCTTACCTGTTGTGGGGGTAAGCGACGGGCAAGGCAAACGGCATTTTTTAAATTGAATCTTGGGCACGTTTATGATTTGCGCACTGTTGTTCCCAAAGTCCGCCTTGCCTGCATAGCGCTTCTCCACAGGGATATTGGAGTGGTATTTCTCACCGCCCCAGCCACTTTCGGTCCTCGAGACATAACACCCACACCCAAAAATGTCGTCCGACGAAGATCCCTTGTGTCCTCCCAAAAACGAGCAAGGCTTGGACTTGTCAAAATTGACACCCCAAGAATTGAGAGTTTACAAGATGTACGGCAAGTTGCCATCCACCAATCAAATCCTAGCCTCTAAGTTCCAGGACAAGAAGTACTTTGACAGCGGTGACTACGCGATGCAGAAGCAATTGGGCGGCCCTAAGTCTGGTGTTAGCGGGGTCTCGATGAAACACCCTAATGCAGAGAAAGTGAAGGAGATGTACAATAGGAATTCAATCAGCGCAGGCAATTCGGGCATTCTATTTAACGGAAAGCTGAATTTGTTGAGCGAATCAAATGTCGAGAGCTCTGAGGGTAAAACAGGCCCATAAAGCTGCAGGCCACTCCGCTGGAAGATCCAACAGACTCTTGCCCGACCACGTCTCCGATTGTTGGATAGCAACTAGACTACATAATTATATGACGAAAAATGAAAAAGAAAATTGACAGAGGGCTAAGATTCCCCGAACATATCTTCCGTGTTAATGACCACGCCTCTTTTCGGCAACTCCCAGTTTATCGTCTTGCCACTACCGTTTCGCACCTTTTCGTAGTTAGGACTGAATCTTGCCGAAAAGAGACAAGCACGAGTACGTTGCTGACTTGAACACTCTCCATGGATACCCTAGTTTTCTCGCATGCAATTGAGGAGCTCTACTCTGCTCTAGGTGCTACTCTATCCTCAGCCAGTGTTTTCAATGTCAGGAATTGTTACCTCAAGAACAGCCCCGTATCTAAGTATATTCACATGACAATTGTACTTAACAGTAGAACTATGGACTTGGTCATTTCGTACGACCACTTCTACCGGGTTCCTGTTCTCCATTTTCGAGTGAATGGTAAAATCGAATGCATCCATGAGTATGCCCAACTTGACATCCACCCCATACTCCAATGCCCATATGCTTTGCTACATCCATGTGAGACAGAGGCATTCATGAAAACAACACATCTCGAGGGATTCCGCTACTTAGTTTTCTGGTTTAACACCCAGATGCAAGTACTACAGACTGGAGTCCAGTTCCGCGTATGACTCAACTAGTGGATTGTGTATTAATAATAAACTTAATGTAATGCATTGCTTTGTAGCGGGATATCTCCTACTGAGTGACTTTCTCATCGGTGAATGTACGACATGGGTAGTCATCAGTGTACATACCATGTTGAGGCTCTTTCAAAATCTTCCATTTGAACTTGTGCATCGATGGAGCAACGATAGGTTCGCCCTGCTGGCCCAAGACTTCTCCTCTCACAACGCTCTTGTCAATTCCGCTCAAGGTCGATGCTAAACTCACAGTGTTTCCTGCACTGAAAGTGGCCAACTCCTTGCTACCTTTCTCTCCGATGGACACTCTTGGCTTCTCGGCGGAACCCAAGGATAATAAGCCGGAGATCTTGGTCTGGTCAAAGGCTTGCAATCTTGGGTAGTTTCTTCTGTAATCACGTTTGTAGTATGGGTTGCCCTTGATGTCACCAGCGGGCAAGGTCACTGGGTCTTTGTAGTTCTTTGCATCTTGGATTCTGGCTCCTGGGGGGATGGCTCTGAAATATTGCACCAAGGGATTACCCGAGGATCTCTCCGGCACAAGGACCAACAACTGCCTGACCTTTTCCCAGATGCCGATGGGTCTGGATGTGTACTTTTTCCAAACTGGAACTGGGCCTCCACTCATAATGTCTTGTTTGTATGGTTAGCGCTACTTTTTTCTCTTTCGAATTTTCGCATACTTAGGATCGCGAGCGCCCTAAGATAATTTGACCATCATTTCATTGGTTGTGCTGTATGCAGAATGGGCACTCAGTGAGCACATGAATGCCCAAACGGGTGCTGCTACATGTAGTTCCAGGTCTTAGCTCATTGATTTGGTCATATTATAGCTAAATGGATCGGGTGTAGAATTGCGCGGTTTCTCGCTAATAACAAAGGCACCGCTTAGTAGCAAGAGCGAAGTTAGAGTTCCAGTAAAATGCAGATTCAGTTACCAACACAGGCTTCTGTCGGGTCTATTTCCCACCAAACAAAATCCGTCCCAACTTACCAAAGATAATGACCGCACAGAAAAAGAAACTTGCCACGAAAAGGAAAATCGAAAATAGGCTCTCTCCGTCGCCTTCGAACAGGGCACCTGATTGTCCGTACACTACAGCAGAGCCGCAGAATGCAACGATGAGAGACGACAAAAATCCATTGATGGTTCCGTCCAAAATCAACCAGAGTCCTGGGTTGATAAGGGACCACGTCAATGACATTTGAAGAGGCGAGCTCCATTCCATGTTTCTAATGGCGTACGAAATCCCCAAAAACGCAATCAGGGCTCTGATGACGTCGTTAGAAAGATTGGCACGGCGGTTGGGGTCGGGGTTGGATGACAACATCCTTGTGGTGCACCTGGCTGGCATGTAGTTGTCCAAAAAGGGGAGAATCAGACTCAATGCTAGGCCCTCAACCATTAGCAAAACAATGTACTCGACCTGAGTCAATTGATCCCTACCAAGGTAAATCTTGCCTAAGCTAAAGCTTTGGACAAAGTGACTCAAGAATGAGTTGATCAAGGCTCCGTGTCCATCGGCGTGGGTCGTGTGTATATTCTTTACCACTTCGTTGTATACGAATGCAGCAATAGAAACAGTTAGCAATTTGGCTGCGTTTTTGGCAATCTGCACCGGAGCAGAGTCTGGGGTTGCAGGCCTTGAGGGCGGTTCGCCCCCTACTTCATGACTCTCTTTAGATTTTATGTGTAACTTTGAGCCATCGTGGTATTCATCGACCTCCTCATTCTCTTGGTTGAGACTGGTTGAAGAGGAATTGTAGATGCCGTATAGCGAGGGCTTGGTCAAGTTGAGGATAGAGTCTGTTTTCTCCATAACCGGTTGTAAAGCTAATGCGCTGTAGTAGTGTGCTATGTTGTGTTGGAGAAACCACTGAGGTGCGGTGTGTGCAGGCCGTGGACACTGTGGCAATAGATGTTTCATTTAGTCTGCAAATGAATTTTCGTGGAAAAGTACCGAAACTTTTAGGATAAGGAGTTCGGATCTTAATGGCGAGATTATTCAATTTATCACATAATCCACCCTCTTTTCCTCGTCGTTTTGTCTTTATTGTCTTTATTGTCTTTTTTGTTAGACTCTTGTGCCACGTCTGGTAGCTGTTTGTAATATTACTCAAGGAGAATCACGGAGCTACTTAAGTATTCAGAAAACGCCAAGACGGCGTTTTGCCAAGACCAATCTTGGCATCAGTTGAGTGTTAGACAAGGACATACCACCTATTCCATCCGACTATGCAGGTAATGCATAGAGTAGATGTAGCTTTATCTTCTTTCATCCTTGTACTACCAGGTCCGTCAGGTTTTCTCCTCCAGAGCTCCGTGTTCTTCCTTGTTTGCTTTCTCGTTGCCACGTTGTGACACCAGAATCTGCCACTTTTGGTAATCTCCAAACATAGGTTAGTCGGCTCGGAATTCTTATTCACGACTGCTTTTCTTCACCAAAAATCTCATATAAAGCTTACCGTATGGTACAACACATTGGACAGCTATACTAGGGACTTAATCGCCAGGATTAGTAATCCTGGCAGGTCTGATCCAAATGCAACGCGGTTTCAGCCGAGCCTAAACTGACTCACAAGCATCAACAGTGATAATCTCGACCTCGTCATCAATTTGGTCTGTGGTCAAATCAATCACTTCTGTGAATTCCAGTTTACCACTGGCCACGGGTGCATCAGAATGTAGTTCTTCGATACCCGAAACTGAAACATCGCCTGAAGCATTATCAGCACACCACTTCGAGTCTTGTAGTCTCCGCTCTGCTGCCTGCAACACGAGCTTCTTTAAGTCCTTGAGCGGAGGAGCCTTGCCTCCCAAGCGCCTGCGCTCTGCCTTGTATGTACCCCGCGATAAAGCCTGCAAGCGCTTCTGCGATACGCTCCGAGTAACAGCCCATGGCGCCACGTATCCTTTCCCTAGTCTGTTTTCTTCACAGACATAGTCTGATTTCAGATATGCGCTCGTCTCGTACGTAGTCTTCAATTCATCCAAAAGAGCATAGAATTTGGCGTCATGCGGGCCATGCACATTATGGGTCAACTCATGAAGAAAGGTGCCAATAAGGTCACCGAGAGGGAAGAAGCTGCGGTCGTTGTGAGCTGCACGCAAACGGATCAAGATCTTCTGGCCTCGGTTGACGTTCAAACCAAGGAGGTTGGGGTTTTTGGGAAACATCTCACAGAGCGTGCCTACCCGAAACTTGTATTTGTGGATGATGGGGGCGACCGCCTTAGTGATCTGATGAAGAAGATCCAAAGCGTAGTCTCTATCCGCGTACCTTTTGAGTGAAGCTATCTTGTTGACGTTTGCGGATGGCGAAGGCCGCGGAGTGTCTTTGACCGGTGCCTGGCTTTTTCCCTCAACTACCATGATGAATCAAAAATAATTCCCTTCATTCAGAGAATCTGGGAAGAGGCGCTGGAAAGCGAGGCAGACTAGTGATGGTGCGCTGCAAGTGATTGCATGCTGAGAATGCACGGATGTGCTAAGATGCACTCTTGTAGGCCAGATTGCAAATGTCCAAACATAATGAAATACACAATTTAATCGAGAGTTTACTTGATGGAACTCCGTTACCGACTAACATCCTCATACTTACTGGTGGGTTCTGATAAGGCATCCAAGAAGTGGGGGATGAACGTCCCAGGACCGCTGCTCTTCCGTCCTGCTTCTGCTCCAGCCCCATTGTACAATTGAAGTGCTCTTACTACACTCTGTCCTAGGTTGTAGTTATGGTACTGGGCCACGGCAGTGAAAGTTGCAATGACACTTCCCAAGGAACACCCGGAACCGGTGCAAGAGCCCATTAATGCGTGGCCGCCCCTCACAGAGGACACCATTGCAGGCCTCACGGTCCCGTCAACAACATAATTGGTTTTCCCTGTGATGACAACTATGTTCTGGAGTTCCATGGCTAGGGTCTCTCCCATCTTCAAGATTTGATTTTCATCGAGTTCTGCAATGGAATCGACCCCTTGCATGGCGGGTTCCTGAGGCAGCTTTGCATCCACCTTCGCACTGGTCAAGCTGTAAAGCGCCATGATCTCCCCCACATTACCTTTGATCACAGTAAAATGGCCTGCATTGAGAAGCTTTCGGCACGCGTCCAACCTGGCCTGCAGCGCACCGGCCGCTACGGGGTCAAGTAGAACCGGCTTGTTGTCGGCATTGTAGGTGCGGAGCCCATGGGTGAGGATATCGAGAAGTTGGGCGTTGGGTGTACCCAAATTGACCACTAAACTTCCAGGAAGAGGCAACGTGGTAAACTCGGCGAATTCTTCTGGAAGCTCTGACATGATCGGCGAGCCCCCCACTGCAAGCGTGACGTTGGCACTGAAGTTCTTAACCACGTTGTTAGTGATGTGGTGGACCAAAGGCTTCTTGGAAAAGTCCATACGCTCGGGGACATCCGTGCACTTGAGATCTTTCCACGGGGGTGGGAGGTGCCAAGAGTCCGCCAATTTGGCTGCAGCCGAACCGGGCTCTTTCGACCCCATGATACACGAAACTACGGCCACGCCGTCGATGGCCTTACCCGGGATCTGACAGAAGAAGCGAGTAGTTCCGGCATTATTCTCGTTGATTCCTCCAATTGCAACGCTCTTGATATCTCCACCGTGCGAGCGTAAAACCTGCAACATGGACCGAATTCCAATTGGGCCGCATACATTTTTCACCTCCTTAGTTGAGGTAGGATACACGGTCCCCAAGCCCACGTAGTTTGCGACTTTTTGCTCACAAACTTGCAAAACTTCGTCGGGATGCGTGCATGACACTCCCAAGATCTTGTTTGGGCCAATGAGTTTTCTGGCTAGCGTGGCAGGCATATCATCCTGGCCAACATGAACTCCGTCCGCATCGATTGCCAAGGCCACATCAACTCGGTCATTTATTATGAGAGGAACCTTTGCAGGTCTTGTCAACTTAAGAACCTCCTTGGCTTGGTGGATGAAATCCAATGTGGAGAGGTTCTTTTCCCGAAGCTGCACCATGGTAATGCCATTATCAATGGCTTTTTGCACATGTGTGATGAATGTGGACTCTTCGGGGACCATGGAAGAATCGGTCACTAAGTAGAGGGCGTATTTGGGCTCGTAATTCATTTTGAATAAGTATTGGAAGTGGTTTTCGACCTGTGTCCTGTTTCCTTACACGTACGCTCTGTTAATGTCGCAAAGACACGCTTCCTAAGCGCATATGCGCTTACAAGGCCAAAGAGCTTGATATACGTCCCTCGAACCCACAATACCTACACACTATAGACATGAAAAGTACTTTATTATCTAGTGTTCTTCTGTTCTATTCACAGGGTCTACACTAGACAACCACGTGGCGGGATTAGTCCTTAGGACCAATCATCTTCTCTGGTCTAACCCATTGGTCAAACTCCTCAGAAGACAAGACACCCAACTCCAAGGTGGATTCCTTCAAGGTCAAGCCCTTCTTGTGTGCATTCTTAGCAACCTTTGAGGCAGCATCGTAACCAATCTTAGGGTTCAAAGCGGTAACCAACATCAAGGATTCGTGCAAGACCTTCTCGATCTTGTCAGTATTGGCCTTGATGCCTTCCACACAGTGTACTCTGAAGGATCTGCATCCATCAGCAATCAATCTGATGGAGCTCAACAAGTTGGCAATCATGACTGGCTTGAACACGTTAAGTTCGAATTGTCCAGAAGCACCGGCAAAAGTGATGGCAGAGTTGTTGCCCATGACTTGACAGGCCAACATGGTCAAGGCTTCGTTTTGGGTAGGGTTGACCTTACCCGGCATGATAGACGAACCTGGTTCGTTCTCTGGCAAAGACAATTCACCGTAACCACATCTTGGACCGGAGCCCAAGTATCTGATGTCGTTGGCGATCTTGTACAAAGACACAGCCACGGTGTTCAAGGCACCAGATGCCTCAACAATGGCATCATGAGCAGCCAAAGCTTCGAACTTGTTGGGAGCAGTCTTGAATGGCAAGCCGGTCAACTTGGAGACCTCCTCAGCAATCTTGGAGTCCCAGCCCTTCTTGGTGTTCAATCCAGTACCGACTGCAGTACCACCTTGAGCCAAGTAGGACAAGTTTGGGAGGACGGCTTCGACTCTGGCAATACCGTTAGTGAGCTGTTGAGCGTAACCAGAAAACTCTTGACCCAAGGTCAATGGAGTGGCATCTTGCAAGTGGGTTCTTCCGATCTTGATGATGTCAGCAAACTCTTTAGACTTGGCCTGAACAGCGTCACGCAAAGCAGTTAATTCTGGAATCAATGTCTTGGAGATCTCGGTAACGGCAGCAATGTGCATGACGGTTGGGAAAGTGTCGTTTGACGATTGAGACATGTTGCAATGGTCGTTAGGGTGGACTGGGGTCTTGGAGCCCAACTTTCCGCCCAAAATTTCAATGGCTCTGTTGGAAATGACCTCGTTGGCATTCATGTTGGATTGAGTTCCAGATCCAGTTTGGAAAACAACCAATGGGAAGTGATCATCCAACTTACCCTCGGCAACCTCAGTGGCTGCCTGCTTGATAGCAGAAGCGACCTTAGCGTCGAGAGCACCGTAGCTCTCATTGACAATGGCTGCAGACTTCTTCAAGATACCAAAAGCTCTGACCACAGGAATAGGCATTCTTGCGGCAGGTCCGCCAATGTCGAAGTTCATTTTGGACCTGGCGGTTTGGGCACCGTAGTATTTGGAGGCGTCAACCTCGATTTCGCCAAAGGCGTCTGTTTCAATTCTGGTGGATCCGGACATGACTGAGGAAGTAGACGAAAAACTCCGGGATAAAGAGGATGCCAAGTTTGTTCTGGTGAGTCTCAACATTATGTGCAAAATGGGCTGGATGGGCGAAAAAGACTTTAGTCTGGGGTCTCGCGGCTTCTATATAGGATCCCAGGCTACGCACCTGTTCCCATTGGCCCGAGGTCCGACTGGCTGTGTGCAGACACGTGAGACACGATCGGATCCGAGCGCGGTGCGGGAACCCACGAAAACGCCAGTGCTGCTGCTCTTGGTCCTGCACACTGGCATAAGGGAAGGATGCAAATGCTTTATATTTCGTCACTCCCGGGCCACGGCCATGCAAGAAGAAACTCATCGTTCTTGCCTGCTGCACGGGCGTGCTTAATATGCCTGTCAACAAATTCGCGAGGAAGCCCTCTGAGTAATAGAAGAAGGGTGCTTTTCTTGGGCTGGAACTGTAGTTCCTCCCACCACCGTATAATGTCCGCCAACTCAGAAACGTAGTCCGCTTGCGTGAGACACTTGATGTAGCTTTTCCAAAGCTTATCACTGGGGAGAATTAGACTTGGTGCTGACTTCAAGCTGGTGAGGCTTTTCGCCACATTAAGCTTGAATTCGTGCACTGCGATTTGGGATGCAAAGAGATCGCCCCAAATAAGAGGCTTTCCAAACGGTCTCTTGAGACTCGCTCTTAACAAGGCATTGAGACTCGCTTCATTGGGGACGGTCAATTTTGTCTCTTGGAGATAAAGCTCGAATATTTTTTCTGGTTGATGATTGACCTCGCCGTTTAGCATGATGCCGACTGTGGAGGACGTTTTGTATTGGATTTGTTGATAAAGCTTTCTTGCACAGTTCAAGTTGGACTCCCCGGGAAATAAGCGATCCAAATAGGGCTTGAAAATGCTGGTCTGGTCGCTGTACCTATAGAGAAGCAGCATATACTTCGTGAGGATGGAGTTGCGGAACTGGGGAAGTAATTGGCCGTGGGAGAGCGTTTTAATGAAACTCTCTATTCCATGTATCGTACTCACCAGCAGAAGCAAATCTAGAACGATTTGCTTGGAAATAACAAGACGCCCCGAAAACTTGACGAGGTCGGCGAGGAGCTTCTGCGATCTCCTCTCGGTAAGAAGCTCGAATAAGATCAACTTTTTGATAAGCACCAACCATATGTTACTGGACTGCGGGAATCGATTTACTCCTTCATTGAAGTGATGCATTAGCTCCTCCACTGTGGACGAAAGGTACACCTTTGCGATGGCACAACGCAGTGTATATGATGGAAATTGCGTAAGAGCCGTTTCCAATAACTTATTTGCCTTTTCTTTGGACTCGTGGCTTATGGTCAAGACGATTCCAAGGTAACCTTCTTGCGAGAGTCTCTCATGTGTAAGGTAATTCACCAAGTTGGCCTGAGTTTTAATGACGGGCGCCATGGAGGGGGTGGTAGTCCCGTTTTTTATCAATGTAAAGGCGACTAGAAATATCAATTCGTTGCAGAAGCCAACATTGAAAACGTTGAACTTGTACCCAGAGCGAGTGCTGGTGAAGTAAGTAACAGCGTTGTCCACTAGCTGCGGCAAGGCCGTACAGTTCCAGTTGATAGCTTGAACGGCAAGGTTTTGAATGATGGCCGAGACGGGAGACGCGAGTGATTTGGAGTGGTATGCTTTGGCAATGTCGGCCATGAACATGTCCCATAGCTCAAGCTGAAGATGGAACTCGTTTGCTTCCATGGGGGTGCGTAGTAGAATGTCAGACGTCACAAAAGCTGGAATATCCGAGAGCTCCGAGAGCTCGGAGCATGCTTGCAGGACGGTGGGTGCACTGAGGGACCGGAGCCACGGGAGAAGGCTACGCACATCCAGAACACTCGGACAGGCCAATGCGACACACAGCATTGCTTGGTCAAGGACAGTCATTTGCGATATGGAAAGTTCGGGGGTTGCAGGACCCGCGTTGCCAGCCTCAGATCTGAAAGACATGACGAGTGTCTCGAGATCGTCACGGGTGATATCAAACGACTTCTGGCCCACACAGTACTTTGACTTCTTGCGCCCAGGCACTGCGCCAGAAAACACTCCTTGGAGAAAGCTCAAGTGTTCTTGCTGCTTGCATAACCAAGCGCCGTCTTCGGGAACAGAATGCAAGCATGTCAAGATGTGGAACACGAGCATTTCCAACACCGTGGATTCCTTGTACTGGCTCGGGAGCCCATCCTTCGGGAGCGCAACTGCAGATAGTTGACCCCTCTTCTTGTGATGAAGCCAAACAAGAAAATGGCTTATACTCGGGCGGAGCTCAAGTACTGCTTTGTTGGTGTGCCGGCGCGATGCTTCCTTCAACAAGCTGGCGTAATGACTGCGGTGGGATTTATCCGCTAGACGCCGGTACGCCAGTGCATCTGAATAGAGACGAGCATGAAACGGTCGTAGCACTGTATGAAACGGTCGTAGTGGGCCTGCTTTCGATGCATGCAAGAGCATTGTGTATTGAGTGGGGAGTGGCCGAAGAGGTGGGTGCAATCTGAGATTGGTGCGACTGAGAATCCACATACTGGCCCGTAGTCAGGCTCTATGAGTCGAGCGAAAGCATCAAAAGACGTATTGTTTGCAAGTGTTACAAGTGCTACAAGTGTTACAGTGTTGCAAGTGTTTCAAAAGCTGCAGAGGTGTTCCATGTTGTTTTTCCCTTTCCTGTTCCAGGTTTCTATTTCCATGGTCTATGCAGTGAATGCAATGAGCATCAGCTCACTGCATACGCGGTAGCAAATAGCGCGTACGCAGCACCAACTACTCATAAAGAAGGCGTTTGCAGTCCACAATGTCCGTGTCACTGAAACACACGGCCATGCTAAGGCAGAGCTTAAAGGAGAAACCAGCCAACGATAGGCCGTTGAAACGGCGGCGAAAGGCGCCTCCTCCAGCAGAGGTCATTGCAATAAGCTCCGGTTCCAGCTCCGACCTGGACCTTGAAGATGTGCACCTAGACGTGGTCCCAGACCTGGCTCGTGCAGACACCCCCGTGGCAGATCCTGTGCAGAAGGGGCTGGACACAAGTCGTTCCTCGGACGACGCCGATTCAGATGACTTTGAAGATTTGGAAGACGTGGATCTCGACAAGGTCTTTGGCCAGGAACTGACCCCCAGTGAAGAGACGCTTACGTTCAAAATAGACAATAACCGGGAGGACGAAAAGACAAAGAGGAAGGCCAAGCGGTCTTACAAGCCCATCTCAAAGGAGGAACGCGCTCAACGACTCTCTGTGCACAAGCTCGTGGTGTTCTCCATGCTATGTCACGGTGCCATACGCAACAAGTGGTGCAGTGACCCAAAGCTACTAGGGTCCCTTAACAAAGTGGTTCCAGAAGAAGTGAAGAAGCTTCTAGACCAGGAGAACACAGACGTGCTAGACTACGTCAAGTCCAAGCGTTTGATCGATGCGCTCCGCAAACTTCTGCTGGTATACTCCAGAAAGTTCCGGTGCACCACTCCGGGTCTCTTGCGATATGACTGGGGCGAGGCGGACTTGCACTCGCTCCCGAAGCCCGTGACTTTCGAGGGCTTCTCCAAAGCCCTCAAGTCGTTCCAGGGTTCCAAGGACATGGGCGCCCAGGGCTTTGTTGCAATTCTACGGTCGGTTGGCGTCGATGCACGTCTAGTGTTTTCCATCCAAGCTCCCGACTACCGATCTCTCAAACCAGCAAAGGCGCAAGATGAACCCATTATTGTGGAGGACGAGCCTGAAGACACGCCAAAGTCTGAGTTTGACCCTGTATTTATTCCTGACTCTCGCCAGGCACTACTCAAGCTGGTTCGCAAAAGAAGGTCGGCAGATAAGCCAGCCGGCCCCCAAAAATCCTCCTTCAATTATCCAGTTTTCTGGATTGAAGTGTGGAACAAGTATTCCAAGAAAATGATTACCATTGACCCGATCGTGTTCAAGATCGTGGAGGTTGTGCCAATGCGTCGCAAGTGTAAGTTCGATGCTCCAGGCTCCGACGTCTCCCATCAAACCTGGTATGTGATTGCATACAACCCAGACGGCTCGTTGAGAGATGTAACCAGGCGATACACGCAGTTTTACAATGCCAAAACTGCCAAGAAGAGAATCGCCTCCCACTCTGACGAGGATGAACACTGGTATGGCAGGATACTACGTACGGTCGGAAAGAAGCGAAATCACATCACCAACGCTGATGCAATGGAGTTGAAAGAACTCTACGACCGGCACATCTGCGAGGGCACACCAAACAACATGGCAGACTTTAAAAACCATCCCGTCTACGCTCTTGAATCGCAATTACGACAAGATGAAGTGATCTACCCCAACAACGAGTCCAGCAAATGCGGAACTTTCCGGTCAATGAACAAAAAGAGTGTGATCCCAATTTACAGACGATCTCATGTGTGTCGGCTCCGAACACCGAAAGCGTGGCACATGTTGGGACGAGTATTAAAAGTGGGGGTTCAACCCTTGAAGGTGCGCAAGATCAACGTCAATTCTATGACGGAGCAAGAGGAGGAAGAAGACGGCGAAATCAGAATGTATGCGGAGTTCCAGACTGAGCTTTACATTGCCCCACCCATAATAGACGGCAAAATTGTCAAAAATGCATACGGCAATGTGGAGGTGTTCACTCCTACAATGATCCCGGAAAACGGCTACTTAGCGAGAATCACGAGAGACGTTTCCCTAAAGCTTTTGGAGCAAGCCGCAAAGACTCTCAACATTGACTACGCCAAGGCAATTGTCTCTTTTGATTTCAGCGGCGGGTCCAAAAATTATAAGCGCCAAGTGACAGCCAAGGAGGGTGGTATAGTAGTCGCGTCCGAGTATAAAGAGGCGCTTTTGGCAGTGGCGGAGGGACTTCGGGACGAAGAAGAAGACAAGAAGCGCGAGAGTGTTGAGATGAATGCTATAAGAAGCTGGAAATTCTTTTTGACGAAACTTCGGATTATCAAGAGATTGGATGCCCATCATGGAAAAGTGACAGATGACCCATCGGAGGAGTCTGGCCATGCGCAAGCTGCAGAGCAAAGCGACGGCGAAGAAGGCTACTACAGCGTGGGCAGCGAAGGGGAAGGGTCTGACAACGACCACTATGTGCCACAAAAAACAAGACTGCGCAGAAATATAGACCTCCAGGAAGAGACACTGGGTGGATTTTCATTACAGGACGCCATTCCTGATGACGAGGATAGCGAAGGAGGATTTCTTGCAGAAGTTACTGACGGAGTGGCTACAACAAATTCTGCAGGACCCGAAGATGTCACACATGAATACGATGTGGAAGGCGGATTTTTTGCGCAAAGTACGGAGGGATATGACACTCGCATACAGCAAGAGGAGCCGGCAGTTATCGGGTTTGCCGATTCCGAGTCAGCAATTGCTGACTCAGCAGAGCACACGCTGAGGGTGCGTATAAAACAGCCGGATGCGACGGAAATCGACAATTCATGCGAGGTGCAAAATGAGGAAAGGCATCTCGGTATTGAGTATAGTGAGTCGGAGTGACAGAAGGGGTAAGTCCACGCGCATACAATTGCGCTTTTACATGGCGGGCGCAAAATCTGGCATCGCGGGCGATAGCGCCTCACTTTGGTCGCGCAAATCTCAGCCCCAGAACAAAGTACTCGCAGCCACCTGCATGGCTCGATTTGCGCGTTTCATGAAATTCCATGGAACGGAATCCTGATCTCATCGGCTATATAACACGCACATCGGTCAGCTGATTCCAAGCATCTGTATTTTGCATGTCCCCTTGACCTGACAAACCTATGATACACAATACTACCGCTGAAAATGTTCTTGCCACCATCGGCACCGTTCTTTGGTGTATTCAGTTGGTACCTCAGATTATCCGCAACTACAGGGTCAAGGAGTGCACGGGATTGCCTCCTGCGATGATGTTTCTCTGGGCTCTCAGTGGGGTGCCATTCTCCATCTACTTTTATGGCATCGATGGCCTGATACCACTCCGCATCCAGCCAGTGCTTTTCACGCTGTTTTGCACCATATCATGGAGCCAGACGCTTTTCTATCCTCCTGTCAGCATGTCACTGTACAAGATGGGTATAATTGTGGCCTCGTTTTGCATATTGTCTGCAGGGACTATGGTGGGATTTATTCTATGGCTTCGCCCACTATATAGAAGGGGCATCGAGTGGCCTATGTTGGTGATCGGGATCATTGCATCGATCTTGCTTGCGGTGGGCTTGGTACCTCCATACTTCGAGCTTGCCAAAAGACGCGGCCGCGTGGTGGGAATCAACTTTGTGTTTTTGGGCATGGACTTTTTGGGAGCTCTTTTCTCCCTCTTGAGTATAGTCGTTGGTGAGATGGACATCATGAGTATGGTCTTGTATGCCATTGTGTTGGCAATGGAGCTTGGAATCTTCGCTAGCAGCTTCATCTGGTACATTAACGGCGGGAGGGAAGTGCTCAAGCAAGAGAAGTTGGAGCGGGCCTCTGAAAAGAAAACCATGTATGAGTCTTCTTGCTGTTCCTTGGAGCTGGCGAGACTGAGGACAGCGGAACAAGGGTAAATGCCCGACTACTGCATACGAGAGACGGGGAACACGGCGGCATATCAAGTCAAGTCGTCCACATAAAGCACTCTGGCCAAGCTCAGGTCTCTAGTGCTTGTCTCTAATACTTATGGGTCTCTAGTGCTTGGTCTAATAGTGCTGAACTGGTTTATAGTGCATTAGGTCTAGTGCGAGCACGTCTACCACCAATATGGTTTCATAGACAGGTAAATAGATAGCATAAAAATCTCTGTATGAAGCGTGGTGTCTATAGATTCATGGCTTCAGATATGATAATTAGCCCAAATAGTTTCAAAGGCATTGTCTCAAAAATACTGTTCAAACCAGAATCAAACTCGGAGTAACCACTTTATACTAATAAACCTCTGCGCTTCCTATCTACTTCCACAGTACGGTGCACGCGCGTGGTCTACACTGAACAGCGCGAAGTGAAACAGGCTCATGCCATACTAGCGGCAGAAATGGTACGTGGCACGCCAGCACCTGAAATCCGAAGATTACTAACGTCAGTCCGTTTTCTCACCTTTGAACCTCGTGGAAGGCGCTTCCAAGAAAGACTTGGAGGAGGAGCACACGCGAGAAACTGAGTACCAGAATGCCTTCAAACTATTCCAAGAGGCCATGAAGCTCAAGCAAGCGGGGGACTTAACTGCAGCATACTTCAAGTTCCACGAGTTGGCCCAGCTTGACGTTATCATAAACCATTATGTGGAGGAAGAAAGCCTACTCAAGGGGCTACAGAATGGGCTTGATGCCACGGCTCAGCCCGACGCAGTGAGTTACTTGCATCAAAACGTCAAGAATATCCGGTACTTGTATTTCCGCAACCGAGGTTTTCTTTACTTTGCCATATTGAAGACCAATCTTAATGTCGAAGCCTTGGTGGAATTCGAAAACGCCAGGGAAGAAATGGTTTACACTGAGGACTCTTTCAAAAAGGAATTGTTCTACGACATGCTCGACGGCTTCTCCATTTGCCCGATCTACCAAGAGTCCGATGAGTCTCTCTTGAGGATTCTCGACGACCTCTACACTTTCTTGGAGATGGCTCGCTTGCGGCGCTTCAACCTCGAGTATGCTGCCTCGTTCCGTGACGAGAGCGATGACATATCTAGCATTCTACCCATTAATGAGTGGGCTGTTGCTCGTCTTTCGGCGCTCCAGAATGATGGGCCTGCCTCCAAATCTTCTGCTGTTGCCGAAAAACTAGCCTTTTTAACTCCTTACAAGGATGACCTACAACACCAGTGTGACGAACTACTCCGTCGCAAAACCCTAAGCATAGATTTGGAGGGCGAAGTCTCGTGGCCAGGTGTCATTACTGCAGTGAATCTTGCAGTCAAACAGCATCAGAGCAAGGAGAAAGGTCTGGAATATTCGAGACAAAATGGTGCTTTTTTAAGCGCGTATCTACCTCAAGCTACCACGCAAGACGTGGTGAGGTTTACTTTTGGAAACGCCAAAAATAAAGTGGAGAAAGGCCAACAAAATTCGCCAGCTCCAGAACCTGCTCAAGAGAGTGCAGTCGAAAGCATCGACCCGCAAACTATAGATATCGCCCATGAAACGGATCCTCGGACCGATGATGATGTAACTGAGATTTTAAAAATGTCCCAGAGGCCTGATGCGCAAGCTAACCTTGAGAAATCTTCGATGCGGCTTTCCAAAAGACTCAATCGAGAGGATTATCAACCTATGGAAGTTGACGGCATACTTTTGACACGACGTTACTTTGCAGAAACAGAAGCTTTCTTCAACAACTTAAACGAGCGGTTTAAAGTCATTTTCAATGTGGAGAACCTCATTTTAAGTGACATAATCGAACGCATAGTTGCAACCGATGATGAGAAGTTAGAGCCCCGATACATGCTGATATTCCTACAAACATTGAACGAGTGGAAACCTAAGCTATACAACCCTGTGCTATTGGCAAAGACGCAAGGTCAAGACCAGAAAGAAAACCTCAAGGATAGTGACAAGAAACGACTTATGGACATCCTAACGAAGTTTGGAAATCAGATTTCGGATGTTGAAGTGATTGACGAAGAAAATGACCTCAAAGAAGACTCTTCACTAGTGAAAGAGTTCTTGCAGCAAATGAATGGCTCTAAAAAGCATATCAATGAAATCAAAATTGAAATCCTACTTCATTTATCCAGCACCATAGCGGAAAAATCTTGGGAAATGGACCTTTTTGACACGGTTTTCGAGTGGTACATGAGTCTCGAAGCACAAATTTTTCAACAATATTCAACTTTGGAGTTTACTCCTAAAAACGCTCACACTTTTGAATTTCTCTTGAGCATCTACGAGGTCATCATCAATTACTACATCAATTGTAAAGATTTATTTGAGCGCTCGTTGGAGTCTGTCAGTGTTTCTCGCTTCAAATCCATGAAAGGGTACTATAGTTTGGGCTCAATCGAAGTATTGAGGGTGCATTACCGAGTCACCAAATGGAGGTCATTCTTAGAGGGTGTTTTACTTGAGCCTGTGCTTTGGGACTACTTGAAGGCTAACGACATTTCAGTTCTTGTCAGATTTCTATGGTCAACGAACTATTTTATCGCTGCTGATAGCTATCTGTGGGAGGAGAAGAAATATGTTGTTGCTCATCTTGATGAACTTCATTCTATTATTACTAGCCAAGATGCCCTGCAGTTGAAGATTACATTTCCCAATTATGTCAACATAGGTGAATTTTCTATCTCAAGTCTTCGCAGAAGACTCTCCACTACCTCAATCCTTTCCATTTTTTCTAAAATATTGGACCAGAGTGGCTCTGGAGGCAACAATGATACGATTTTCTTGCTTCAATCGATTCTTTTGGAAAGCAATGAGTCGAGTGATGACACAGATGAGACTACCCCAGAATTTTCTTTGGTAGATTCAATCTTGAATGGACATGCCTTGTTCGACAAAGAATCTCTCTCAAGCGTCAAAACGTTTTTTGATGAATGTCCCTTGGATTTAAAACTCAGTCTATGGAGCATGTTGTTCCTGTACTATCGAAGTCACTCTCATGAGAAGTATCAGACAGGATTCGAGCAATTTTTGGCCTTTATTATAAATTTTTTGGAGAGTTCAGATTTCGTTACAGAGAATACAAACGATCCTGTCTTGTTTATCCGTTTGATTTCTTATTATACAGAGTACCTTGATGTATTCCTCATAAACTTGATGGAGGATAAATGGATTCTAAAAGGCCACGGCCCCAATCTGCAGGCGATATCTAATTTGACTCGCATCTTTGAATTGTGCTATTCTTTTAGCTTGCATGAAGAGTCGGCTTTGATAACAGGAAGTAAGGTATCACTTGAATCTAAATCGAAAGAGGCCTTCAACTTCTTCAAAAACTTGTGCGTCAAAAGCATCACCACGTTGTTGGTATATTGTGTGAATCAAATCAAAATAAGCGAGTCAATTACAGAAAAGGACGAAGGTATTGCTGATTTGGTGTCTTTGGTTCATTATCAACTTGGTATCCGCCGACTCTGTGATGCTTCTCATGGCTTGTTTTTAACATTTGCCGAAGACAATTTAATGAGGCTCAAGAATTTCCCAACCACTGAAATCACACAGTTGATGTCATGCAGACTCCATTACAAAATCAAAGTGAACGGCAAATTTCCTCATGACCATTACACATCGAAAACTGCCGATTTAGATAAATCTAACGCTTTGGAACTAGCTTCATTTGTGCTCCCCCTATGTTTCAAAGAAAACCCTCTCACTCAAAACTTTCGTAATGATTTGAAGCAGGTGGTTGAAGATATTTACGAAATATTTGGTTACCCTGAAATTGAGAATGACAAGGCGTTAGCTGAAAATTGGTCGGTTCTTGAAAACTTTTTAGACCTGGTCACTTTAGGCCCACGCTTCATCAAGGAAGTTTTTCACGGATTGAGTCCCTTCGAGCTTCTTCCCCCATCAAAGGAGAACAGAGTTGCCCGCGGCGGCCTCTACTACTTGCAAGCTGTTTTGATGTTTAATTCGTACAAGATCAGGAAAAAATCTGCGCAAAGCAGGACAGTGGAATTAGAGCGAATCATAGCACTTCTCAAGTGTGATCTTGTTTATGGGAGCAAGCGGGCGGAAAGCTGGATCTTACTCGGGCAAGCTTATGGCTTTATTGTTGAAGATGATACGATATGGACGTCGGACAAACTCAATATCCCTGAAAGAAAAGTTCTCACGGCGATTTCACAAAAGAAGGCATTGACCTGTTATATGATGGGTATTGGTGCAGTAACCAGAGAGCACACCACGGATTCATCAAAAAACAAGGCTGTGATTGCAGTCCTAATGAACTCATTTGTGAAGGAAATGTACAGTGCTTCTCGAGCGCCCATGGACATGATAGCCTTTAAAGTCTTCAAGAACCCCAAATTCATACAAAAGGGTGGTAACAAGGTATACAACCAGTTATCCGAAACGCCTGCCGTTTCAACCAAATTTTGCCTAACCTTGATGCAGCGGTGCCTCGAAATTGCACTTAAATCAGACCCTCTGGACTGGACCACATTGTACTATTTGGGTAAAGTTCGCTCGAAATTGGGTGCCAAGCCTGAAATTGTTTTGGAAACCATAACTCGAGCTAATGAGCTTGCCAAGTGTGCGCTGAGCACCAACGACCCTATATTGGAGCCTGCTTACAAATACTACAGCTTGTTGTACAAGTTTGTGAAACATGATTCTATTTCTGTTCTGCGTGGTTTACAGCTACTCGGGGAAGAGCCATTCTTGAAAATGACGATCGATCGAAGCGTTTCAGAGAAGAAGGCCTTTTATATGCAGGTTGCAGCTTGTTTGACAAAATTATCAAGTTTGGATAAAAAGCAATGGTATCATAAACCGTCATACAGACTAGCCACTATTGTGTTTGATGAATTGAATGATACGGCTTGGGCTAGGCGGGCGATCTCCAGGTTCTTCACCTTGAAGTCTCATAACAAAATGTTTTTGCAAATGTGGAAACCCGAAAATGAGAGACCAGGAAAGCATTTCGTTTACATGTACCAGTATACGCAGTTTTTCCTCCGGATCTTGGAGCGTGACAAGGACTTGACCACTATGGTTTTGCTCTTCCCCAAGTTGAGAAGAGCGAATTCCTCCATGGTACATTTGTATCCTGCCTGGGAAAAATTGTGCTCTATCTTATGCCAACTAATCCGTGAAGTCGCCAGAATCGAGACCACTTTGGTTGAGCGATTCTTGTTCATGACTTCATATGGTACCTTTATCAAACAGGCCAAGGGCATTGCTGAACAACTACAAACGGCGAAAGTGTCCCCAGAAGCCGAGATGCACCTCTCATTTCTCTACGAGTTGATGGAGATGAGAAAATTGAATAATGGGTATGGGCCCACCTCGCTTATTGACGATACATTTTCAGGCATCTTCATCAAAATCTATAATGAATGTGTCAGCAAGTTCGGTGTCAAAAACGGCGATCAGCATCCCAATTCTCCCAATGGTAAAACCAAGAGACTAGCAAAAAAGGATTTGTTTCCTTTTGCTGTCGAGGTTGGCGCCAAGCAAAAACGGGCGGTGGAAGCACGTTTAAAACAGCAACCGGATTTCTTCAATGAGTATGTCTCGCAGTACTTGGTTGAGCAGGTGGCTCGCTCCGAAAGGAGCTTGCTCCAATCACAACGTTTGTGGGCTGCTTACTTCATTACACAGCAACTCAAGGCGTCCAACAAAAAAATGATCTTAAGCACAGTTCCAGGTGCACACGCTCCCGATTTTTTCCTTTCGAAACCACAATATGTTCCCCCCGTTGTGTCATCCATACCAGCGAGTCTCACGACAAGACTTGACGGATTGAATACTCCCCAGGTCAGACAATATTATGGGGTGCCGTGGCAACAAACCGCCGGGCCTACACAGGCTCTTCCCATGCAAGGTCAGCTTCCCGTGCAATCCCAAATTGCACCTGGTCAAGGTCTTTATCAGTACATTCCTGCTCAGTCTCCACAGCCTCAGATGTTCTCACAACCCCCTCTACGAAACGCTTTGCCTATGGATCCGCAAGGTACTTCGAAGACGCCCGTAAGAACTGCTGCAAGAAATCCAGCCAGAGCTTCTCCTTCAGTTTCTCCGCAAGTCCACCCCCAAACTGCCCCACGAACAACTCCTGTTCCCGCGTCAATTGCACCTGTTGTTAGCAAGCATCCTGTCTCCACCAGCGTTTCGCAACCTTTGTCTCATAAAGCATCGCCAGTGCAAGTCCCTAGTACTTTGAGTCAGATGCCACCAGCAACGTTGCCGCATAGTATGAATGTGAGTGGTGAGCACCCAAAATGTGAAATCTGCGAACGCAACTACGCTTTACAAAACAAACTCCCTTACTTTAAAGCGGATCCAAAGAGTATTCCCACAACTCATGCGATGACCTCAGGAATTCTGGGCACTCATTCTCTGCATATTTCTCCAGCGAACAATATTGCACGTGGTCCACCAGTTGAAGATGTATTTCACGATACTCAAACCCTCCTAAATATGAGTCAATCTGGAAACGGCTCTCAGACTCAACAAAAGTCAAGATCGGCTCCGGCAAAATCAAGTCAAGGAAAGTCAATTCAAGCAGGGTCCGTTTCGCCAGAATCAGGGCAGGCAAATTCAACCCAGGCAAATTCAACACATGCAAATTCAACACCGGCAAATTCAACACGCCTGCAATCAGTTGAGGTAAATTCAGTTCATAGCTCTGAGGAGGCACAGGCTCTGAACCTGGGCAAAGAGTCTTCCAAGAAAGAAAATGAGGTGGCTTCGGCCCCCAGCAATGGGAGCAAGCCAGTCAGAAAACGCCAATCCGACACTTCACGAAAGGAAATGCTCACCAAGAGTGGATCAATACCAAATGATGTGATTATCGTCGACGAAGACACTGACCAAAGCGAATCGAATAATAATTCGGAACAGCCAGCAAGAAAGAAGCGTAAGAGAGGCGGTACAGAGTGATATGAATAGATGTGAATAGAGTAAAATATTTATGAGAAACAACTTTGAATGCAACAGTATTGGGAACGATTCAAGCAATCTATTCGACTGTAATGTAAACACTTTTTAATTAAAAAAATTTGCTCCACGGCAGGTTCGAACTGTCGACCTTCAGATTACACAATTTAAGTTATGAGACTGACGCTCTGCCAACTGAGCTAGTGAAGCATTATAAGAGAAATCACGGGTACGCTTTAATAGCAATTACACTCTGTGCAAAAGAAGTTCATCGACGTCTAGTGAAGTCTTTCATGGACCACTTTTAAATTTTTCGCATTCATGATAATGCGCAATCGTATGTGTTTGTTGAGCTGGTCAGTCGCTTCTGAGTACACAATTAATCCTATTTAATCGAACTGCCTATCTAAGAAAGGATTGTGTAGCTTGCTCAAGTTCTTCAGTCAATTCCAAAGTGTCGAACTGTTTGAGTAGTAACATCTCTTCGGAACATTCTGTAGCTCCAAGTACATGCAGTAGTTTATCACCGTCAAGAACTAAAAGATCCTTTGTACTCAAGATTTCCTCAACTGAGTAGTGGGACTCGAGAATTTCAGACAAGAACCTAGCGGGCAGCATCGAGGGCCCAAAAATGACAGAAAACTCCTTGATTGCAAGCAATTGAACAAGACGAGTTATTTTGTCAAGCGCACTAACGAACAACGCTTTTCCTGGATACACATGCTTGTCAATACGACTTAGCACATGAAGGATCTCACTGTCTTTGGGATTCATTTGGGAATGTTCAGCCTGATGTAGCAGGGCAAAATCGAACGTCTTGACAATCTGCCTTATGGAGCCACCAGTCATATCCTCGCCTATGAGATTGAGAAAGTCAACCACCAATCGTACTTTCTCCTTGTAGCTTCCCTGAGAGAGTATGGAACTGAGAGTTTGGTTTGTTGTATGCGAAGGTGGAGCGTTGGATGATTCAGCATACTTGCTCATGGACACCGCACTGCCAGCTCTGGAACTGGAGGTGGAAGCGGAGATGTCCGACTCGGTAGCCACTCTCTTGTTGAAAGATGTAAGGAAGTACAGCCGCTCGGATGTGAAATATTTGTCAGGGTCAACCAAATCCGAAAACGACGAAAGTCTCAAAAGATAGCACATTATGAAGAAGAACGAGAGTTCTCCACGCTCCGCAGCAGTGACGTATCTGGACGGATTGATCACAGAGCCCAAATCGGACACGTAAGAATCCATATGAAGGCTCGGAATATTTAGAAGCACTTTCAAGAAGAGATCAGCTTTGTTCAACCACAAATCGTGGATTTTCTCATGTTCCACAGCAACAGTAACGAGCGAGTACGCATAATATCGATAATAATCAACGATGTCCTTGAGGTATGCTTGGTTTTTAGCCACCAACCGTGGCACTAGCTTCTCCGACACAAGAGGGGGACCTTGCTCCGGGTATAAAAGATGCAAAGTCAGCATACAATTTCCCGATAAGTATGCAAGTCTAGCAAACTTGGCCAATATAGGGAACATAACCAATTCCACAGAATTGTCCGAGTCCGTCATGGCATCCGAGTCCTCAGGTGGGCGAGCATACCGTTGCATGACCATAGCCATGGAGTTCACTAGAGTGTCCACAGTGTAGAGAGACACTGGGTCGATCAAGCAGATATCTATGGATGTAGTTAGCAACTCCAAGAACACCTTGTTTGCGTGTGAATGGGAATTAAGCCAAGCTATGTCAATATACTGCAAAAGCTGGCCGATGAACCTCAGCAACTGGCTGAAGCTCTGGGCATATGCTGCCCGGGCATTTAAAAACGCCAGGTCCACACCCCGGAGCTTGTCTTGCTGGATTCGCTGCTCCAAAAGAAGAACCCGCTGCGTACTGACACACATGCCATTCACAAAAAGCAACCAGAGCCATTTGTGGGAAGTGCACGTGTGGCTGGATAGAATATAGTATAGCTCCGTATAAGAGTCTGGAAGCGAGTGGGAGCAGTGGATGTACTCAGACTTTCCTTCAATTTCGTCATACTGCAGTAACTGTCCATTCAATTGCCCCAATATGCTACCCACAAGAGCCTGTGCATCCGGGGCCTCGTGGTCGGCTGCGGTGTAAGGTATGGACATGGACTTGCAAGTATGTGGGGAGGTGATGATTTATAGTGCGCACACTGTTCTAGTTAACCTGTGCTACTGACCAGACCCTGTCCCTATACATGTCTGGAACCTCCAGATCGCTCGTCCGAGCTATCGACAATGTTTTTCAAAGCTGGGACAGCTCGGTCCAATGGGACACTAGTCCGAGCCCTGCCATCAAAGATCTCTACACTACCATATACGCCTTCAATGAGCGCCACAATTCCTCTAGCACCATCAACACGAACACCAACGAGATCCTTCGAACGGCTCATACTAATTACATCACCGACTCTCTGGATCTATCCAAGGAAACATTTTTCGTGGAGGTGCTCTCGAGGCTACTGCCCACACTATCGGCCTCAGATGTGGAGCTCTGGCTCAAGACTTACCTACGCCCTGCCTTAGATAGCGCCGGGTTTGACCTTTCGTATATTTCTAAGACCAGGCGCTTTCTTGATTCGTTGACTAGCGATATCTTGCACACCGCCGACGTGAGTCTACGGCAGCGAAGAGAACGCATTGCTAATTTGACCATGGAGCATGTCATGCAGGTGTACATTGGCAAAGACCTGAAGGCATATGACATAATTCAGTTACTGGCGACTGAAGCAGATATGGGCACACAAGTCTTTGCTGAGAGACGTCGCTTCATCGAGCGCAATGCCACCACCGTCCTCATAGACTGGGGCTTGCAGTACCCCAAGAGTTTCTTTCTACTCTTGAACCCTCATTTCATTGATTTGAAGTCACGGCCAAAGACCTTGGTTCTCGCTTCGGTTTTGGTATCAAAAAACGTGTCCGCTACGCAAACTGTCGTGGAAACACCCTTTTATTTGAATCTTATGCGATGTCTTTGCTTGGATTCAAGTGAATCCATTCTTAGAAGCGCACTCACTGTCTTTATGATGCTATTCGGCAAAATATGTGACAAAATGGCCCTCCACTTGCCTGAGATACTTATAATCCTCTCTCGTCTTGCGGGGTGGAACTGCAATATATCCCAAACACTCTTTAACCTGGGATCGGAAGCTAGGTGGGATATGGCTGGTCCAGAGAAGGTACCGCATGTAGTTCGAGGACAATTCTATCCAGATAGAAAGTTTGATTTGCAGTACTTGATCACATTGATATACGGACTTTTCCCCAAAAGCTTACTTTCATTCGCAAACGATCCAAATTTGTTTTTACTGCATAATCCCCCAACTTGTTTGAGAAATGAAGGCCCGGATTTTTTGGAAAAAGAATTGGCTCAATGTGTATCCAAAGCAATTAATCTGTGCTTAGAAAGGTGCATGATACATCCGAACTTTCTTCATGGTGTGTCAGACAAACGTGAGATCAAGAATCCCATAGAATGGATTCTCAAGAAAAACACCAATGCAGAAATCGGAGAGGCCGAGGTTTTATTTGAGTGTTTATCTTTAAATCCAGAAATATTAATCACTATTCCAGATGACTGCGTTTTGCCAGACAAGTTGATGAGCAAAATCCGCTCCTCTGAACATCTACATAACATTCTTTCATCGAGGAAACCATCTGCTCCATCCGTTGACTCGTTTGTGGAACAAAAATCTGGACTCAGAGGTATGTCCTCTCTGTCAATTCTCGACCATACTTTGGCTGCAGAAAAACGATATTCCCCAAATCAGAAAAAACTCTCTATGGATAGCTTGAGTGGAGCGATCGAGGGCATAGAGTTCAAGCCATTTACTTTTGACGGTAGCAGCTTGACATCTCAGAAAACTTTAAACGAAAAGGAGAAGTCATCAGTTGTGTTGAAAGATGATCTATCTGCGTTGTTTGCCGAACATGAGAGATTATACACTTCAGCTGCTCCCATAGCAGCAAATAATCTTGATCAGAGCGAAGAAGTATCTTCAAATGGGACAATATCAAGGAGGGCCTCGGAGAAACATGAAGATCTGCTCAGACACACGCCCATTATGGGTGGAAACGTCTTAGAATTCTATCAAAGAGAATTACTCTTGATCAAAAATGAGCTAGAGTTCGCCATGTACTTGAATTCACTTTATCGATTAAGGTATGTGAAACTCAAGCTTAAATCGAACAGCAAGTCTGAAAGTATGAACAAGCCATCAGAAGAGGTTGCTCGTGAAGAGGGTCTCAATGCCGAAAGAAGTAAAATGATAGATGCGTTCAAAAGCTTGCTCGAAGAAAAGGACAACAAGCTTAGGTTAAAGGCTGAAGAGAATGAATTTTTAGTGCAGAAAATTGCCCAAATGCATTCCAAAGTCCAGGAACTTGAAATTTCACTCAGAAAGACCGAAGCCGAAGTCGCTGAGAAGTCAGAAAGTTTCGAAAAGAATTCTAAAGGCCTTCAGAACAAAGAGGAGGAGATCATCAACTTAAAGAACCAAATCACCTTTTTGCAAGAGCAGACCAAGAGCGTCCCAAAGAAATGTGAAAAGCCTCTACCGATGCAAGCACTGAGCGTCGTCTCATACCACGAACGCGATTACTTGCATTTGAAGACGGAGATCAAAATGCTTCAGAACCAGAAGCTAAAGGCCGAGTCAGATCTAGAGCATCTCAGAAGAACCTTGGAGTTTAACGAAAAAGACTTCGAGAGTCAATTGTCAAAGACAAAATTGGATATGCGAGAAGCGTTTGCCGAACAATCAAAACAGTACGAGAAAAAGATCAAAGAATTAAATGGTGTTTTGCTTAGGTATGAGAATGCGTTGCAGGAGGAGAGAGTGAGAGCCACACAATTATCGAAAACAATTCCAATCCGGAACTCTGAATACAATCAACTGATGCTTAGCCCTAGTTTCCAGTATGGAAACTCAAACTGGCCTTCAAGCTACAAGGCTTCCGCAAATGAATCCAATGGTGACTACTTTTCAACTGGAAATGTGGAGCGCACTGTGAAACGCGGCTCACATGCATCGGTTGAGAGCCTGTCTCTGTCATCGTTGCCCTCTACAAACACGCCAACTTACCCTCCCAAACAAAACAGCTATATTCTCCCACGCCAAGCATCCTCGACAAGTATGCCCATAGTCAAAGGACGTGGAGGGTACCAAAAAAGGTCCAAGAAGTTGATGTGAGGGGACGCAATGTGATATAAGCCTGCGTTGCCGCGCGTTTGCCCGCACGTGACTGAATACTTGACGTAGCACTTTTTCGAAACAACAAGTCGCATTTAAACTAACTGGTTTGCATCAACGTCATTATGTCTCAGACTCTTAAGAAAAGGGGTAAGAAGGCTGCGAATCCTGAGACTTCTCAGGCCGTGGACCCAATTGAGGGAAAATTTGCTGTTCCTGCCAAAGAGCCTGACTCCCATTACTGGATTGCATTGCTAGGTGTTACGCTACTTGGCGCGTATGTTAGATTCAGAATTTTGGGTTTCCCTGACAAGGTCGTCTTTGACGAAGTTCACTTTGGGAAATTCGCCTCTTACTACTTGGAGGGCACTTACTTCTTCGACTTGCACCCTCCTTTCGCCAAATTACTTATTGCTTTCGCCGGTTGGTTAGTTGGTTATGATGGAAAGTTCAAGTTTGAGAATATTGGTGACAATTACATCACGAACAATGTGCCATATGTTGCATACCGTGCATTGCTGGCTATTCAGGGAAGTGCGGTTGTCCCAGTAGTTTTCTTGACCATGAAGACGCTCAAGTTTTCTGTTCTCGCTTGTGTCATTTCCTCTGTGCTCATTGCCTTTGATAACGCTCAAGTGATTGACTCTAGATTGATTTTGTTGGATGCAACCTTGATTTTGAGTGTGGCCTTAACGCTTTATGCATATTGCAAGTTTAGTACTTATCGCCGCACTCCATTCACTCGATGGTGGTGGGTTTGGTTGCTTCTGACTGGCCTCGGATTGTCGTGTGTGATCTCAACCAAATACGTTGGTGTATTCACTTACTTCACTGTTGGTATCGCGGTGGTGCACGAGCTCTGGATTTTGTTAGACATCAAGAAAGGTCTCACTCTTGAGAGGTTTGCTCAGCACTTCATGGCTAGATTTTTCGCCTTGATTGTTTTTCCTTTCTGTATTTACCTCTACTGGTTCTACTTACACTTCCTGATTTTGACAAAGTCCGGCCCCGGTGATGCATTTATGTCCTCCGATTTCCAAGAGACATTAGAAGAATCTCCATTGGCTAAAACAGCCAGACAGGTGAACTATTTTGATATCGTCACTATCAAACACGCTGACACTGAATCGTTCTTGCATTCCCATGACTTGGATTACCCATTACGTTACGAGAATGGAAGAATTTCCTCCAACTTGCAACAAGTTACGTGTATCCAAGACCAGGATGGAAACGAGCTTAAAGACTTGAACTCCCAGTGGCAAATTATTCCTTCGAACGGAGCCAAAGCTGGTGAAGCAGTTTACACAAATGATGCTATTCGCTTGAAGCACGTTGGAACCGGTGGTTTCTTGTTGACTCACGATGTGGCCTCCCCATTGAAAGCTACAAACGAAGAGTTTGTAGTTGTCCATGGCGATACCCCCGAAACCAGATACAATGAAACTTTGTTCCGGTTGCGTTTGTCTGAGGGAGGAAAGAGTACCAACAAAAGAAAAGTTGTAAAGAGCAAGGCTACTCCATTAAGACTTGTTCATGTTGACACAGTTGTTGCAATGTGGACACATGATGACGAGCTCTTGCCGGAATGGGCTCTTGAGCACCAGGAAGTCAGTGGTAACAAGAAGGTGCAAGACCTGGACAACATTTGGACCATTGATAACATCGTCAGTTTGACAGAAAACGACCCAAGAAACAAAATTGTGCCAAAAGAGGTCAAGAAGATATCGTTTTTCAAGAAGTGGTGGGAGCTTCAAGGCTTGATGTTTTTACACAACAACCAGTTGACTTCTGAGCACCCTTTTGCATCGCAGCCAGACTCTTGGCCTCTTGCCATGTCGGGGGTTTCCTTCTGGAATGACAACGACGAGCGCAAGCAAATCTTCTTCATTGGAAACATTGTGGGATTCTGGATCCAGGTTGGATTCTTGGCCATTTACGCCGGTTTTGTGCTTGCTGATGTCGTGACCACACGCAGAGACTACCACATCTTGAGTAATGCTGCAAAATCCAGGTTGTACAATACCCTAGGATTCCTCTTCATTGGCTGGGCAGCACACTACTTCCCATTCTATTTGATGAACAGACAAAAGTTCTTGCACCACTACTTGCCAGCGCACTTGGTTGCAGCAATGTTTACCGGAGGATTCATTGAGTTCCTCTGTCTCAATAGAACCAATTCTGTCCAAAAAGGATTGGCTCCCCAAAGCATTGACAAGGCCAAGCTCATTTTCTTTGCAGTCGTCGTCAGTGCTGGTGTGGTGTGGTTCTTCTGGTATTTCAGAGCTATCACGTACGGTAACTTTGATTTGCCTCCAGAGGAGATTCTCAGCAGGCAGTGGTTGGACATTAACTTGCATTACGCAAAATAAGTGGGATATTAAGTGATGTTTGCATGTTGTTGGTGTTTGAACAGTCCCAGAGATGTTTGCATATATTATGCCTTGTTGTAAATAATTCATATAGCAGATTATGCCGTTCTAAAGATTAGCTAGTTTCTCACCTAGTTTGAGACTGGATATCGTCTTAACTACACTGGGCGCGACATCGCATGTTTTCTCTCGATAAGCACCATAATGACACTTAAAAGCATCTTGGATGGCTTAAAGCAACAGCTGAAGACGTCACTTGCGTTGAAGTTCGTGACTGGAAACCAGTCTGCAGATATGGATTCGGTGGTCAGTGCCATTTCCTATGCATACTTCTACCACACCAAAAACCCAGACAGTCAGCCTTTCCTTCCCTTGGTAAACATCAGCAGAGACGAATTGAGACTCAGAAAAGATATCGTGTTGCTTTTGAGTCGCCACTCCATCACAAGCACCAGTCTTTTCTTCTTGGACGACCTTGAAGAATTACTCCGTTCGTGCGACAGCAGAGTGGAGCTTGCACTTGTGGATCACTGCAATGTCCAGGGCGAGCTCTTGTGGGATCTCTATCACCAAAAGAGACTTGATGTTACTGCGGTCATTGATCACCATGCAGACGAGAATGTATTCAAGGATGCCAGTCCGCGGATCATCCATAGCAATGGCTCGTGTTCTGCTTTGGTGTTTAACTATTGGAGATCTCAAATCGCAGGAGACATCAATGCTGAGATTGCAGACTTGCTTATGGGCCCACTTTTGATTGACACGTCGAACATGACCCAGAAAGTCGAGAACGGGGATGTTGTGGCATTTGAGCAGTACCAGAAAATCCTCTCCAAGTCCCAAATGCCGGATTTGTTTGTCCAACCCGGCAATCTCGATAGTTTCCACACTACCTTGAAAACCGCTAAGAAGGACTTGGCCGGGTTTTCCATCTTCGACATCTTGCGCAAAGATTATAAACAGTTCAAGTTCGAGAAAAAGTCGGGCGGCACAGTTAGCGTTGGCTTCAGTTCCATTCTGAAGCCCACCTCTTGGATCTTGACGAAATTCTCTTCTGAGGACGTGCTCAATGCCTTTCAGCAAATAAGCCATGCTTTCCACTTGGATGTCATAGTAATAACCCTGTCTTACACCAGAAAAGACAACAGGGTTTATTCTAGAGAGTTCTGCTACGCCACAGAGACTCCCAGTCTCCAGACCTTGGCTGACCATGCTTCTGCATTGGAGCTAGATGATGCTATATACAATCTCGATACCGTTTCGAGCACTCTTGCTGCTGTCAACAACAAGAAAGTGTTCCGTGTCTATAACCAACGCAACACACAAGCTTCGAGAAAGCAGGTTGTGCCGGTGGTGAAGGATATAATCGAAAACCTATGAATCGGTCAACCCGTCAGATTGCGAGCATAGGTAGGCCATCTGATACTCGACCTTCTGCTCGGCCTCCACCATGTGTACCTCCCTCTGCAACTCTGGCAACATGGCATTAATTTTAGACAAGTACGCTCTGAATGCATTCCACACCTCACCGGGAAGAACCAAAACATCCTCAGTTTGAGCATCGTCCCGCCGATAAAGTATTTTAAGGCAATCTGAGAGATTGCGTCCTCCAAATGACACATCTAGACCGACACTCGTGACCCAGACCGCCAATTGCTCCGATGAGTCTGACGTAGTCAATGCGAACTTCCGCGTCCCGGACGAATTGATCTTGTCCAAGAGAGCAAAGTATACAAAAAGATATGGAGGGTAGCTCTCTACTGTCGCATCGTAAGCGAGCTTCAACCGCCACTTGTATATCTGTAGTATGTTGCCATCGATATCTCCTAGAGAGCACTTGCAATTCTGGCAGTGAGAATCGAGCTCCGCCACTTGTAAGTAAGAAGAGCCGATATTCACAAAGCCAGGTCGTGGCACGATTTTGCCATCGTAGTTTTTTTGGCTGTGGTTATGGTGCTCCTCGTGAGGCTTATGACAATGCCAGAAATCCATCATCTCGTGCCAGAACTCCAGCGGCATATCCACAAATTTGTATGACAGAGAACTCAAGAGGGTCGAGTCACATCTTTGACAGAGGAAGAGGAATTCGTTGACTCCATGCTTGTTTCGTGGGGTCTTATTCAAGAGGTCCTTGACGGACCAAATGTTGTTTGCATTGGTCAAGCTCATGAAGTTGGAGGCCTTGTGCTCCTGCTGGTCGCTCTCACATGCAATATCAATCAGAAGAGCCCCTTTTCGAGGCACAATATTTTCAATTCGGGCTTGTTTCGGTGGTTTGGAATCGACGCAAGGTAGTGGAATGTAAATCTGCTCCACTTGAGCGGAACTCTCGCTGGTGGGCAGTGGATTCACGCCGAAAGTTAGGGAGAGTGTGGTCTCATTCAAGGCTATGTTTTTGAGCTTGTCGTATTTCTTTTCTAGCTCGACATGCACTGAGATCTTGTGCAATCTCGGTAGGTTTTCACATAAATACAATGGCGACATCAGAGTGTTGGTGAGATGCCTACTTTCAATGTATGAGCATCTGCGAAGATTACATCACAGGATGCGCGAGTGCAGCTCAGACGTTTATCTATTGATACAATTACTCCGTTGATCGAATTTATCTGCACCAACACTTTTGTTGGGCTTCCAAACGTGCTGATGATTTTTGAAAAAATAAATATGTCGTGATTCTACCCGCTTCCTGAACGCATAGGATAGGGAGGCTCAAGGCGTTCGCCATTGGAAGTTTGGCGAGGTGAAGTCTTCTTGCGGCCCGAATCCATTTGACCTAGGGAGCGCACCTTCGGGAGGGCATGTGTCTGGCCAATATCTAGCATATCCCCCTTTGGATGATTGCGCTGAGAAACGTAGCTCAAAGGGGTGTATGCAGAAGGATCCAAAGCAGCAGCTTTAGAGGACGGAATGGAGTCCTTGGGCGTAGCGTTGCGGGACGGATACAGGCGCGGGGTGGAAATGATATCATCAAAAGAATCACACACAATTGAGTCGCTCGCAGCTGACTCATGTGAAGCCGGTGTGTCTAGATAACTGCTCGTCTTCTGAGCGCTCGCGGTTGCAGCTCTCAGCACTGTGGAGCTTAAGTCTCGTATGAGCTTTTCGGACTTAAGATACCGAGTATGGAGCTCTGTGGGCAGATCCATGTAGCAAAAGTATTCCACGCTGAAGGCCAAGAAACTCAACCTTCTTTGCTTGGAGGAGAAATGTTTGCACAACTCTCTGTTAAAGTGCATCAAATCGTCAATAAGCGGGGTTTTGGTAGATACCAAATGGAGAAAGCTCTGGATGAAGGCGTTTCGAACCAAGAACGTGGACACAAAAGGGTCAACGAATTTGTGATCCAAATCGTCGATCACCGATCTGCTTTCCGTTTGCTTGAGAAGTCTTGGGAGGTAATAGTACGCTAGGACAAGACACCCATGAGAGTAGAACAACCACAACTCCACCAAGTCGCCCAATACTAAAATCAAACTCTTGAACGGAAGAAAATTGAGTTCGATGAGATAGTATTGGACATTGGATATAGCAACATAAGAGATCCAGTACAATAGAAGAAACTGGATATTCTTGTTTGGCTTCAGCATTGCCTTGGCCGATAGTAGTAGGGGGAACCAGAATGATAAGACAGACAAAAAGGGGTGTATGGCAAACATTTCCTGAGATAGTGAATGAAAGCTAGTTGTATATCAATTTCACCGACGTTTTTCTCTCCCGCAAGACAATGGACAGCGTAGACTGTTGTTGTATGGTAGGAATGATGTCAGGATAGCGGCACAGGAGATATATGAAACAAATTAGTGAAGTTAAGAGAGAATTCCGGCACACTAGTTGGGAGATATAAAGCAGGAAACGTGCTTGTCTCAGGGAAGAATACAATATGGGGGGAGTATCCGCACGCAACAAAGGAAGCCGCAAGATGCAATGAGCCTGCGCGCGGCAATGCTTGTGGTTTGAATGACTTACTGTATCGGGTGTAATTCGCCTTATTGCGGAACCGCACACAACCAAACTGTCTTATTCATCTTTAGCCCATGCAGAAACGCGCCAACGCTTAACGTTTCCGGTGCATTCTATTTTTGAGATACTTCATTTCATCATGACTATGTTCCTGGATGTAACACTAGTATATTCAGACTGAATTGTTTCAGGTGGTGTATTATTTTTTATCCAGTGTATTATTTTTTTGCCAGTGTGCATTTGCAGTAATGTGGAGAAGTGCTGTTGTAAATCAATATGGTGCTTCTGACCAGTAAATCCTCAAGCTTCAACAATGCCGCCCGAAAACTCCACCAAGTAAACTATTCAATCAAACTTTTTCTTGATATCAATAAATTTTGCCTGCGACACAGCCTCCACAATAAACGTGCACAGCCTCCACAATAAAGGAACACTAAGTTTAGTTCCTGGGAAGGTGTGGGCAGAGGCGTCTTGTTGCTCGCTCTGGAAGTTCAGCCAGCACCCGGCCATCTTAGCACCAACCACCAACCCACTCCATTTTAGAACCGGCATTTTCTCACCGGACCAAGCCGTATTCTAACAGAGGACTATTTCAAGCACTCGAAACACTCCATACGTTTTCTATGCTACTCTGAACATCTGACAAGGTATCAACATGTGGTCACGTGCGTCACATCTCCAGGGTATACCGCGACGCGTGTGCATCACATCAGCAGCTACTTCAAGATGCTGGAACAGGCCGACTCCTTGGGTTTAGACAAGCCGATCAAGCTTGGGCGGCCACTCAGAATCCCGAAATTGACCGATGAAGTGTTGTTTGAAAACATCAGAGGTCTCCCACAGATCCGACAGAATTACCGCAAACTACTGAAGGCATTTAAACACAACGATAGACGGTATGCAGAAAAAAGCAAGTCTTTGTCCAAAAGCGCAGCTCAGCAGCTAAAGATCACCACAGAGACTGAGAACCTCAAGAAGGTGCTTCTGTTCTACCAACTTTGGTGCCACGGTCTCTTTCCTAGAGCTAATTTCGAGGACTGTCTACGTATCCTAAGAAACCATAAGTCATCCGCTTTGAGAGACTACCGAAGATCTCTCATAGACGCGGAGATCAGGCGCTTGAAGATTGAAAAAGGAATTATAGTGGAGCACGAGGATTCCGACAATGGCCTGGATATAGAGAATCAACCGCCTGCTTCAGTCAATGCCGCAACAAGTGTTAATGGCAGTACTGAGAACGACCACGCACCTGATGAGAGTGATGAGGACGACTGGGGCTTCTTATCTGTGAATAGGCGTTCTACTAATGGTCTCTTTGTAGGAGACGAAGATGACGAGGAGGAAAACGAACCTTCCACCCGTACCACTATGGCGCCTACACAGCCTGAAGATGAGGATATCGATTTCGATGATTTCGATGAAAACGACTTTGTACCAGCCGCAGCAAACAATGCAGTCCCAGAGGATGAACATCAGGCAGAATTGGATATCATGAATGAGATGGGCATGTGATGCTACCGCTTAGCACATGCTCTCAAATAGACCTGAGCGTGGTCATATATACGTGATATCTTCAGGGGACTGAAAATATCCTTAGATTTACTGAAGGCCCCCAAGACTACCGTACTGGAGTGGGCTGAAGACCTGTTGCTTTCTGCGCCTGTCCTTGGGGCCGAAGAGATCCGCACATCCGGGTCAGAGATGGGTACGGTGAAACCAGAAGCAAAGAAGCTGATATCGCGCGTTGTGTCCATGGCATATCCATACTCGCTTGTCATTGTCTTCTGCCAAATCTCCATGTCAGTCTTGGTAATGTCAAAATTGTCACTAGATTGAGCAAGTACCTGGAATCTCATCCTTCCAGAGTCCACTAAAGTGCTCGCTTTTATTTTCGAAAGAATAAGACTGATATCTGCCCGCTTGGCATTTGACATCACTTCAAATGCAACCTTCACCCCAACGATGCATACGAGGTCTAGCTTTTCATACTTAGCAACGGAGTTAGCCAAGTACATCATAATGTCCTTCTCCTCGGTCAAATGCTTGATGCTTTGGGCCAATTCATTTGCTAAAGGGTCCGGCAAGAAGTACCTATGCCTATTCAGAGCAAGATTAGAGTTCAACTTGAAGATTCTGTTCCCAGAGTATGCACTTCCAGATCCGTCTCTCTCAAAAATCGTCAAGTAGCCGCCAGTGCTCGTTGCCCTCCCCAATTTCGCTGAAAGCTCAATCAATTCCACATCATTCTTGCTGTACTGGTTGAGTAATCTTTTGTTGCGCTCAACTTCGAGCACCTCATAGGGTGTTTCCAAGTACTCCATGAAGCGGGTGGCATATTTTGATAGCACTTCAATCTTGTTGAGAGGAATTTGCCTGGGACTGCTACTGAAGACAGCTAGAACGCCAATCGGTACACCTGAAGACGACTCAAGCCTCACCCCATAATATGACTTGATGTACGGTGGTCCCGTGACAAACGGATTGTTCCAAGTTCTCCAGTCTTTTGAGGCATCACTCAAGTGGAACCAATCTTTGGATAATATTGCGTGTGCATCCAACAGGACTGATCTGGGAATTTCCGTGTAGGGGAATCCCGACTCGTATTGAATGAAGGCTGCATCTTCATGGACTATTGATACAGTTACGCTAAGTTCCCCAAAGGATTTACGGAGATTACGTACCATATGCCTAAAGATTTTGCGACTCTCCCAGTGTTGTAGGGTCAAAAATGGCTTTACGCTTTCACTGAAAGTGGCTTCGGAGTCTAGGTGAGGAGGTTCGAAAAACTCCACATTTTTCAAGCAGTTTGGTCGGGAGACCTCAGATAAATTCTGCTTGGCCTAGTCTTAGTAACGAGTTTGGAGCAATAGAATATGGTATTACGTACTGTGGAGTACCGATGATCAAACTGCGAACGAGACATTTCCGTCAGAGTGTACCAAAGCTTCGAAAAGTCGGGTATGAGCGGCAACGTCTTGATTGGGTTCTTTGAATACATCATAAGTCGACGAATAACTAAGCTTATTGGATAGTAAAATTCTTGTGGATCTTTTGTGGTTCACAAAGATGGATGGCTATGCGTTACAAAATTTGATGGGACGCAACCACTAATTCGCATTGGCAGGAGTGCTTGGAGCTGAACTGACTGCATGAGACAAAGTAGGCACGAGCGAACTGGCGCATTCAACGACCTAGACATGTAATCTAGCTCGTCTTGCCCTTGTCTTCCTTCCTTCCTTCGTCTTCTTCCTCTATCTTGGCCAAGTCGCCGCCTTTTGCTTCCGCAGCTTCTCTCTCCTGTCTGCTTCTCTCTTCCTCTAGAGACAATCTCAATGCCAAGGCCAAATCCGGGTCCATATTGGCATCAACGCCACCCGCACCAAAGAAATCGCCTGATTCACTGACATCGAACCCATCCTCCACTAATATGGGTGACGTGGAGATCACCTCGTACAACAATCTGGGGCCGGGTGGAATCGTCACCAAGTGGGAATTGTCATGATTGTTGATGGCCTGATGAAACTTCTCCAATTTCGTGGTGTTGACACTCTCCTCGCCAAAATTGATCACGTCCACAGCGACGTTATTCTTTTTCATTTTCTTGGCCAACTTCTCCAACTCCTTCTCTGTTTCGGTTATCGGACTGCCCACGAAAGCAATGATTCGCTGACTCTGTACCTTGTTCTGGCGGTGTTTCAAGGCTAGCGCTGCAACTTGGATCCCGCTGGAGAAGTGGTTTTCGCCACTGATCTTGGTACCATGAGCTCCCGACAAGATCTTTCCAAAGTCAGTGGTCAATGTAGATAAGACCTGAGGGTCCTTGCCTCCATACGATAATAGTCCCACGGTGTTTTCTGGGTTGGAGTTGAGCTTATTTTGGAAGATGAACTCCATAGCGGTGATCTGGGCGTCGTATCTGGTGGTGGGATAATCTCCGTTCCGCATGTATTCGGAGTTATCAATTGCTATCATAGTCGCCTCGAGAACCATCTTGGAGCTTGTGTGTCTGAAGAATGAACTGTGGTGAGTCGATTCTGAGGTTGTGGAGACTGAAGGCGAGTTGCGAGGTCGTGCGAACAACGATTCGTGCACTAGTGGCTATCGTCTCATAGATAAATTTGCGTTACGAACCCTCTGGACGTCCAATGGCTCTCCAAGTCACCCAGGCTGAAAAGGACCAGCTACTAGCAGAGCTAATTGCATTAAAGAAATTCCAAGGTCAGCTTTTGAGAGACCTCGCGTCGAAGGTTGCAAAGAACTCGGAGAGGAAGATTCTTCGAAGGTTAAACAAGGTCAGCATGACCATTCGAGAAGTTCCAATCCAAGACGTTTTAAGTCTAGAAAGAACTGGGCCTCCGACGATTGCAGGCATTCGTCGGCTCAAGCAGGATCTCTGAGACTCATTTACCTGAAGTTTTAGCGCTTATAATGTATTGTGTAATAAAGTTTCTATATGTACCGATGTTTATGCGTCCTCTGGGATTCCCTCGTGGAAGAACTTACCCTCCGTGGTCTCATTAATGACACCTATTCTGATGCAGAAATCACCGAAAGGCTCACCTTCATGTCTCTCCAAGCTCCATCTCTTGAACAATGGCTTAAGAATTGACAAGATCTCATCCTCCTTGATGGAGTATTTGTAGATCTTGTTTAATCTTTGGCCATGATGGCCTCCTCCCAACATCAAGTTGTAGGCACCCATGGCTTTACCGACCAAGGCCACCTCGGCAACCCAAGGTCTGGCGCATCCATTAGGACAACCGGTCATACGCATCACAACAGAGTCGTGTCTCAATCCGTACTCCTCCAAAGCAGCTTCCAATTTGGTGATCAACTCGGGCAAGTAACGCTCAGACTCGGCCATGGCCAATCCGCAGGTTGGAAGGGCCACACAAGACGACGAAGACAATCTCAAAGCACTGAAGTTAGTGTTGTCCAACTTGTATTTAGCGAGCAACTCCTTGACGGCTGGAACATCCTTGTCTTCGATGTTAGAAATCACCAAATGCTGGTTACCGGTAAGTCTAAACTCTCCCGATAAGTTGTTCTCAATAAGGTACTCGGAAAGTTTCTTCAAGCCTGTCTTTTGGGGCAACTCTGGAGTGTCCTCAATACGTCCGTTTTCAATGAAGGCGGTGAAATGGTTGTAGTTCAATTCATCCTTCACCCAGCCGAAGTAATCGATGTTGCTCTTGATTTCAAATGGCTTAGGCTCCTCGAACTTGTCACCCCAGTATTCTTCAACTGTCTTCTTGAAGGTCTCAACGCCCATATCGTCAATGGTGTACTTCAATCTGGCATGCTTTCTGTTGGTTCTGTCACCATTGTCTCTTTGAACAAGCATGATATTTTCACATGCCAAGTGAACCTTCTCCTTAGAAACGTAACCAAACATGGATCCAGTTCTTGGGTAAGTCTTGACGTTGTTGTGAGTAGACCCCATACCACCACCAGCAACAAGATTATAACCAATCACTTCGTTGTCCTCAACGATTGCAATCAAACCAATGTCGTGAGCGTAGACATCCACATCGTTGTAAGGAGGAACAGTGATAACGATCTTGAACTTTCTTGGGAGGTATGTTGGACCGTACTGTGGTTCAAAATCAACCAAAGCATCACCTGCAACCATGGTCTTCTTCTTCTTTGGACCATCTTTACGGTTCTCCCATGCTTCTCTGTCACCTGGCTGATCACTTTCGTCAGCACCCTCCAACCAAATCTCGTGATAAGCAGTTGTTTGTGGCAACAAATACTCAGAAATCAAAGCTCCCATCTCTGCAACCTGACTGTGGATCTTGGCATTTTCGGGCAATGCAGAAACCATAACATTTCTGTTAACATCTCCACAAGCAGCTAAAGTGTCCAACAAGACAGAATTCATACCTCTGATAGCTGGTTTCATGTTATGCTTCACAATACCGTGAAGTTGGAAAGTAGCACGTGTTGTGATCTTCAAGGTTCCGTTACCTCTGACATCTGCAAGTTCATCGAGCTTAAGATATTGCCTTGGGGTAGCATATCCACCAGGTAATCTGAGACGAACCATGAAAGAGTATGCTGGCTCAAGACCCTGAGCTTTACGCTCATCTCTGATATCACGGTCATCTTGCATGTAGATACCGTGGAACTTGGTCAATTGTTGATCAACAGCACAAATGGCTCCAGTTGACTCGTCTCTCAAACCTTCAGCGATGGTTCCTCTCAAGAAGTCAGAAGCAATCTTCATGTCCTCATTGGTGAGAGGTTTAGGCTCTTCAACACCTTCAACATTATCGACACCCAAAGCCTTCCAAATTTTAGGGATCCATGACTCAAAACCAGTGCTGTATCCATCTGGATCTTGATCGTCACCCAATCCAAGTTCGGCCAATTCAGCAGCACCGAAGAACTTCAATTTCTCATAGAGGTCTTGACCAGGCTTGTTGTAATAGTGCTTGTCTTCCTTTCTTGGCCAGTACTTGGAGTCACCCAAACCGAAAACAGAGAACTTGACGCTTGACAAGTCCAAGTCTTGGGCCTGCTTCAAGCCATCCCAGAATGCTTTACCGTTGTTAGGGAATTCACCCTGTCCTGCTGTCGAAGAAACAAGAATGAGGTTAGTTTCCAATGGCAAGTCTTCCACAGAAATGTCATCCATAGATAAAACAACCGATTTCAAGCCTCTACCCAAAGCTTGTCTGTTTATTTTCTTTGCAACAGCCTCGGCAGTACCACCATCAGAAGCAAAACCAACAGTTAATGGGGGTCCAGATAATCCCTGCAACAATTGCTTGTAGGAATTGTCTTCGAGCTCCTTTTGTTGCTTCTTAATCTCACTGTTAGCGGAGGCGGTGAGGTTTCTCAGGAGCTCTGGGTTCTTTTTAGCCAACAAAGTCAACTTGTTTTCCCTGTCCAAGAAAGACTTCAATTGGGTTCTTAAAGAAGAGGAGTCAAGCTTGAATCTGCTGTCATCTTCCAATGATGGATCGTATCTGTACAATGGCCAGTAACCGACGTCAACAGCAGTCTTTGTCTCCTTCAAAATACTCAAGACATCGGAATTCTCGGACTTGTAAGGCAAGTAGGCCAAAATGATGGAAGGACCATTGAATTTCTCGGCCTCGATGAATGCTTGCAACACTTGTGTGTATGAAGAGTAAATGGCGATAGAAGCAACGTAACAGTTACCATAGTTCATAGCATATAATCCAACGTCCTTTTTTCTGATTGAACCGGCCTTCTTGGAGGAGAGAGGCTCAGAGTCAATGATCAACATGTTAAGGTTCTCCCCAGATGCCACGACATTGTGAACACCGGAGGATCCCAAATCGTAGGACCAAGCGTCGGAACCAACCAACCAGTTGGATCTAATGTCGAAGTTTTCTTTTTTGCTGAGGATCTTCTGAGCAGCTTCGCTGTTGTCGGACTCCAAGATCTCGAGGATTTCTTTCACCTTAGGATAAGCTTTGCGCTCGCCGAAGCTGAGCAACCATTGGGACAAGAGATCAATCAAGTTTTCATTGTTCAATGAGCTAAACTCTCTTTTTTGAATGGAATCAGATACTAAGGTAACAAAGTTGTCTTGGTCGATTTTGGAGGACAAGAACGATCCGTAACCAAATTCAGGGTTGGAAGCACCGCCAACACTTTTTTCATCGAAATCATTCAAGATATAAGCGTTCTCGTTGACTTGAGACAAAACTTTCAAGTATGCCTGCTCCAATTCGTAGATCTTCTTTTGACCAGCAACCTTCTGTGTCAACTTTTCCTGATAAGACTTGGTGGTCAACTCAGCAATCTTGCCGAAAGAAACGTTTTGGACTGGAGTGTCGGATCTGGTGTTGGCCAACAAGCTATTCACAGCGCTTTGGACGTTGGCGGCGGTGACATATCCCAACTTAGCACCCACAACCTTGCTGAAATTCTTCAAGTGTTGGTGGGATGGGTAGTTCTTGAAGAATTCTAAGAGGAGGGGAGAGAAGGAAGTGTTCTTGAAAGACTGCTCAACAAAAGTCAAGGTCACCACAGAAGAAGGAATAATCGTGAGTAACCTCTTTAAATCTAGAGGATGGAACACATTAACGCTATAGATCAAAGCATCTTGTGCGGAAACAGCCTTGATGAGTTCTGGAGTGACCTGCCCCAAGAAAACAATAGCGTCCTTGGCGTTGGACAGCGAATTTAGAGCCAGGAACAGCTTTATGCCGAATTCGTTGAGAGCCTCAGTGAAACCAATGATGCCTTCAGGGATGATGGACTTTGGAATAGCTGAGAGGTCTTGCACGTTGGTTGGAGCATAGAAGTGGAACACGGTCTCGTTCAAGGCCTTGGCAGTAGCGTATGCGGCTTGGGCGTAAAAGAATGCATCTTTAGGGGTTTGCGACACAAAGATAGTGTACCTAGAATCAGTCAAGGAGGTGATGATGCTGTAGTCAAAAGATGTGATTTCAACGTGAATGACCACGGGGTTGGATCTGTAGGCAGACAAGGTCAAAAACGGCAAGTTTTTGAATAACGTGGCGGAGTCTGTCGTGATGGTAACTGAGTGCTTGTCTTCTGCTTCATCGATGGAAGCGGCAACCAAAGAAAAAGGCTCGTTAGAGTCGATCAAAGGAGTATACTTTGGAGCATACTTTGCAAATGAGGAAGCGATGGCATTGGTAGGCTGCGTGGCAAACAAGCGGGAGCCAACGGTGTTGATCACGGAAGCAATAGCTTCGGTTTGGGAAATAGACATTTGGGTCTGGGTTCGCCGGTGTACCTCTAGAATTAGTCACAGTGCGGGTCTTCAGGCCAATGATCACAGGGCGTAACAAAGCACAGTTGATAAGACCAAACGGAAGCGGGCACAAGAGGAGATTTTATCTCACGACGGCTCTGGGGAAGAAAACGTGGACACGAGAAGAAAAAGCGCCTTCGGAAAGTGAAGAAGAGGCAGCGGCTGGAAAGTGAAAAAACACGGGAATGGCTGACTAAAGAAGTAGTGGATTCCCCATACTAGAGATAGTCATTCCTGCGCACTGGCATGCTGCAAAATTTTCGAGCATTGAGTGATCTCACGTGTCCGCCGATAATAGCATTGGTGCGCCTGCTATTGGCTACTGAGAGAGACGCTCAAGGCTCTGAACTGGCCTGCTTACGTTTCCGGATAAGAAGCCTTGTGCACCTACGGCAAGTCCCAATATTCCAGATGCCGGATTCTTACCAATCGCTTCAAAAAATCTTGTGGTGTGCCAACTTTGTCCCGACCCTTTAGGTGTCATAGCACGTGCAATTGGCCAGCTTCCGCGACACTGGTCCATTCGCAGTCAGTGTCTGCTCGTTGGAACAGCTAAAGTCATGTGACTTCTCGCATAAGAGTACTGAGAAGACCCAAAAAGTGAAACTTCTCAAGCGCTCCAACTGGACACTTAAAGACAGTACATCATGAGGGTGCTTAGCGAATGTGCTTACAGAAGGCAGCCGCATTTTCTTTCTTTGCGTTTTTCTAGCTGTAGAACTTTCGTTGCTTGACACCTGAGACTAGAATCTGCGTGTAGAAGCACTGATTAATGTATGTTCAGTATGTGTTGATTATGAATACGTGTTGATTCATGAAATGCTTTGATTCAAATGCAATGCGTGTTGATTACTTTGATTACCGGTTGTTTCAAGTGCAATGCGTGTTGATTACCTGTTGATTGTGTTTGACTGTCGAATATTAATGTCATCACTGTGAATTTAGTTGTGACTTATTTAATTATCCTTCATGAATTTATGTTTGATCGTTTGTATCAATCATGTTTGGTAACTCGCATGGCTCTGTGAGTACTTGACTTCTGAACATGCTGAAGATTGTAGTTAATTGATTGGTGTGTGAAGTTCTGTGTGTGAGTTGTATGTGTAGCTGTGTCAAGCTTTAGGTGTTTGCACATGGGGTTTCAAGATGTTTATGCAAATGCTGACCGAACAAACATAGAGTCAGCATTGCTTTTCGTAATAAGTAATCTAAAACGTTTCGACTTGCATTAAAATATACGAGCCGCTCTCCGAGAGCCTATCGGAACTGCAGAAGGACCTCAGTGCCTTGTTGACATGCATACTATCTATCTCTTTTAATGCATGTGGAATTGGCACATGTCAAGTGGTGTCAACCAATTCTCGGCCCGCATTCTCCGCTCGTGGCTGGTCAGCCTTCGTCGTCGAGGACCTGCGCACCCACGTTATCTAAGCAGCATGTGCAGGTCGAGAATCGTGACTACTAGACAAGGGGCCGGAGACTCTCGCGTTGACATTCTTCCGCCACTTTTGCTTTGCTTCTGCTTTTGGTGTTTTGAAAAGATTGCAGCCCAACCATTTTCTCCCCCACTACAGCGTATGCACTTTCTTCATGTACATCTCCCTCTTGCAGTGCATCTCCTGCGGACCGAGGCATTTGCACAGGCTCTGCCTGCACTGGAGCAGCGGGCCGCCATCGTGCGACACCAAGAGCCACTTCAAGTTAGCCACAACCTAGAATACATGCCTGTGGCGACTTGTCCCTTTTGAATAAAGGAAGGTCACGCTTACTGCTAATGTGAAAGAGCTAAGGAGTGTATCAGGTTATGTGAGCTCTTGTGGCTAAGGGTTCCAGTTCCTACGGTCAGCACCGAGAAGCTACGTCGCACCCTTCGCCTTTTTTCCGTGCGCCCTTTGCTTTTCAAATCATGCATCTACCTCAAAGATAACCTCGCCAGTCCTGCACCTGCTAGCGCCGTATCCTCTCAAGAAGAACTTTAATGACGCTGATGCATATCTTTATATACCCCAACGCCTTTCCTACCTTATCCACCCATCTAACTGCCACGCCCAGTTTGCAAGCCAGCTTCTCGCCCCAAGTCTGCTTTGATGAAATTCGGCAAGAACCTTGCTCATCTATCTATTCCAGAATGGAAGCTGTACAACTTGGACTATAATGACCTCAAAACCCACATCAGAAAAGCCACCCAATCCTCGTCGCCCGACTTGAAGGCCTTGTATCAGGTCTTCCTCAAGAACTTTGAATACCTCAATCTTTTCGTCAACACGAAATCGGGCGAGTTGTCGAGGAAACTTACGGATCACAGGCACCAGTTCAACAGACTACGATCAGATAATGCTTCGGCGGTGGCTAAACTCGATAGTCTCAACACTCTCCATTACAGCATTATAAATGATGATTCCATCGAGATCAAAAAGTTGAATAAATTCATTTTGGTCCAGAAGATTGCTGTTAAGAAGATTCTAAAGAAGTTCTTGAAGCACTACTCAGATAAGGAATTGGCCCAGCGTTTTGCAGACTCCTTGACATACGCATTACACTCCAATACTGCTTCCTTTGTAAGGTTCGATTCCTCTGAACTTACTGACCGCTTGCTGTATCTTCTTTCAGACATTGACATTGCCATCAGAGACCTTCAGGAAAGTATACAGAGGAAGCCGTCATTAACTCCTGGGAGGCTCATGAAATCGCAGTCTCTGTTGACCATTGCAAGTGCCAAAAATTCCACCATCTCGGGGCAGTCGCCTCCGGACGAGTATTTTCCGCAATTAAACGTCAGTATAGACCAGTTTGCCAAGTTCGACTTGATCACATTCTTGAAGAAGAATTTTGTGGTTCATTCGCTTATTCCAAATGATGTTGCTTCTATCAACGATTTCCATTTGAGCACCGATGTTTATCTCAACATACCCAAAGTCGGCAATTCTCGCTTCGTATCAGTTATTTACTTGTCAAGCGAGCCTGTGAACCAAGATTACTCCTTGATCGTCACCTATAAAGACTCACCCAATTCGATGATTGTTGCTTTCACCGGAGGTTTGCGGAAGTACTCTTATTGTTGCGTGACCATGACCATCGCAGAATTGATTCTCAGCTACATGACCAGCAACAACGAAATCACGAAAGCAAGTTGCAGGAAAAAGATAGACCAGTATCTCTTTCACGATAAAACTCCTTCGGCCACTTGCATGAGCATACAGTATCTCTTGAATGACTCAATCAAACCAGTCTTTCGTATGCAGTTCGACAGAACCCACTACTTCCTCCACAAAGACGCTAGCCGCTTGGAGGCCCCAACATCCATTGACAATGATTCTATGTCTCCACTCTCGACAGAAAATGGAACTTCTCTGCTAGTGGATACTAGAGTGTATGAGGACAGTTACTACATGTCTCTTGACACGAATATTTACACATCGCCCGAAGTCACGTCCAGAATCACGTTTGGAACCGAAGAAATGGACCCATTCCCTTTTAATTCTTTTAGCGTTTACTCCAATGATTCTAACCTACATGCTTTCGAAGACTCGTTAACATCGGAAGTTCAAGACAATTTACTCTGCACCAAGTTCAACCAGATTTCCTCGAAAAAATTGCCTTTGAAGATCCAAAATCTTCTTAAAGTCAGTTCCATCCATCTATTCAAAAACTATTCGGTCTACGATTACATGAGATCTTGTTACTACAATTACATTCCAGAAGAGGAGAACAATCACTACTCCAATCTCTTAAACATCAATCTACTCAAGCAGTACGAGAACGTCCAGCATGTTCAAAACCAAAGCATGGCCGAAGGATCCATCATTCAAGACAAGTCAAGAACAATTTTGAAAAGACAAATGTCCTACAAGTCTTTACGTGATAGCGAGAATCAATACCAACGAAACGGTGATGTTTGCTCAACTCTAGACTTGAACGACTCCAGCAATTTTGGGCCCAAGATCGAGAACCCATACGAAAACGCATTCGAGCAACATTTGAAGAGGTTCACCGACTTGGAAAATTACAATGATGAAGAAAATGAGGACAGCTACATCATGTACATCACATGCAACAACGACCTCGATGACAATGTCCTCAACAAATTGGTCTTAGCATTCATCAAGTTCAAGTACCGCATGAAGAGTATACTCATGACCTCAGGAGCTCTTCAAAGGGTGTACACAGAGGAAGTCACTCACAAACTGAGCTTGTTCCGCATCAACCAAGAACAAGTATACGACTCGATTAACGACGAGCCCACATTCCTCAACAACTCCAACGACTACCAAATTCAGCTACAAACTGACTACGATTACGTCGTGTCGTTGTTATACTTTACTCTCTGTTTCAATTCTATTTTTATCTCCGGAGTGAACATTGGCATTGTTGTTTCATTGCTACAGCTCGAAAGTGATGACGCCAAATTTAACATTCTCGATAACCCGATGGTGATTATTCTCCTACTTTTCGGATTTCTTCTCGCATTGTTTTTCAGCATGACAAGTATCAGCTTGAACATCCATCGATTCGAGGCCTCTTCTTTCCTTCATTCGGGGATTATTTGGTCTGGTTTCATTGTGGTGATTCTCACTATTATTTGGTCTGTTAATGTACTTCTGCCATTTAAGTTCTACTAGAGGTCTGAGAAAGTTTGCGCTTGGTCAGCCAGTCAATACATATGTCTGCTCATTTAAAAGATATATCACACTTTTGGTAATTTACCGATATCACTTTTGTATCAATATCACACTTTGCTGGTGCATCAACGTATACTCAATCCGTTAATGGTGGCAACAAAGAACTTTGCAACCAAGTCCTCGGGTATGGAGCTGGAAAACTTTACCCTGTCAACACTCATGGCTATCAAAGCACATCGTAATCCCCGGATTTCTAGGTTCTCGAATTTGAGAGTAGTGGTGCTCGTAAGCCAGTTAAAGACTCCTTCAATCGGCTTCAAGGATGTCCCTATGCAAGTGGTGATTTCTCTCATGTCTTTCAGGGGAATCTCGATAATCATCTCCTTCAAAGAATTGTCTTTCAAAGGCTTGGTGGGAGCAAAAGTGAATTCCACATCACCCAAGGAACTTGAGCTCCCGGAAACTAGACCTTCGAACCCGTTGAAGCATTCTCGTATAGCCACAGTCGAAATCTGGAGTGGAGAGAGAATTAATGGAGTATCTAAGTCCAAAGACTCAAGTGCCTGGGCCAAAAACAATGGGGTAGAGGACTTGATGAGCGCTATATGTCGATCGCCATGTTCGATAAATACCACGAGTTGAGTAGCTAATGAATGTTTTAAAGTTAGATAGCTGATTTGTACCCCATCTTGGATGGCTTTACCAGAGTCTGCTAGAACTTTGATGTCTTCTGCGTTGTGGTATCGTGGAGAAGGATCATTGGTCGCTGACGAGTACTTGATGTATAGATATTGGGCGACAAGGGACGAGAGACCTGCTCTGTGGGCTTCCTTGAATGTAGGCAATTGGTAGCAGCGATATATTCGGAATTCCTGGTCTAGTACGACATTCATGACACCATACCTTGTATGGGGGATCATCTGAGATGGGTCGCGCAGGCCGACAAGCTCAGTACAGGTGCTTCCAAAGTGCGTGCGTGTCCGTGCCGTATGCAGTCTGGGCTCTACAAGATTCTTAACATCAGTATATATTCTGGAAATATATCAGGACATTTCTGCGTTCAATATTCCTTTCTAAGCAATGGGTGAAAATCCCTTAATCATGATATTCACCTAGAGCTTGCCGGATAGTTAGTTCTTAGCAACGTGCTCCAACAAGTCAACGACTCTGGTGGAGTAACCGAACTCATTGTCGTACCAAGAGATCAACTTAACGAAGGTTGGGGACAACAAGATACCGGCCTTTTGGTCGAAGATAGAAGAGTAAGGAGAACTCAAGAAGTCGGTGGAGACAACAGCGTCCTCGGTGTAAGACAAGACACCCTTCAATTCACCCTCAGAAGCCTTCTTGATGGCTTGAGAGATCTCCTCGTAGGTGGTGGCTTTCTTCAATCTGACAGTCAAGTCAACAACAGAGACGTCGACGGTTGGGACTCTCAAAGACATACCGGTCAACTTACCGTTCAACTCTGGGATAACCTTACCAACGGCCTTAGCAGCACCGGTGGAAGATGGGATGATGTTACCAGAAGCAGTTCTACCACCTCTCCAGTCCTTGTGGGATGGACCGTCAACGGTCTTTTGGGTGGCGGTGATAGAGTGGACGGTGGTCATCAAACCCTCCTCAATACCGAACTCGTCGTTGATGACCTTGGCCAATGGAGCCAAACAGTTGGTGGTACAAGAAGCGTTGGAGACAATGTTTTGACCAGCGTACTTCTCGTGGTTGACACCAACAACGAACATTGGGGCGTCCGAGGATGGGGCAGTGATGATAACCTTCTTGGCACCACCGTCAATGTGCTTTTGAGCACCCTCCAAAGTGGTGAAAACACCGGTGGACTCAATGACGTAGTCAACACCAGCCTTACCCCATGGGATTTGAGCTGGGTCTCTCTCGCCGAAGACAGTGATGTCGTTACCGTCAATGACCAACTTGTCATCCTTGGAGCTGACCTCACCGGCGTATCTACCGTGAGTAGAGTCGTACTTGAACATGTAAGCAGCGTAGTCTGGAGCAATGAATGGGTCATTGACAGCGACGACCTTGATGTCCTTTCTTTGAAGGGCAATTCTCAAGACGAGACGACCGATTCTTCCGAAACCGTTAATACCGATAGTGATAGCCATTGTGTAGTAGTTGAATTAAATGTGATTGACAATTAATGGAGAATGAGAAATGGGCGGATATGGCCGCGCCTTAAATATGCGTTTCGCCGGGGCAATCCGCTCCATGGGCTCGGCCACAGTATACAGTCATACGTACGTGGAAGGTGGTCGACGCTCCGGGTTAGCGCTTCCCGCGCAAAAAGTCCGACCCCGAAAAGGCAAACGGAAATCGGCATGAGAAAAGTCACGTCATTCGTAAAACCCATGCGCTTGCTTAAATGTATATTCCCTTAGACGGCCCAACCCCTGTAAGAGCATATAGTGATTATGCGAATTTAGACCAAGCACCGCAACCTTTCGAAAAAAAATAACGTGGTTATTGTTTTGAATTCCGGGGTACATTGCTCGGCAATAAGATTGTATTCCACAATCCCCCGGGAGCCTTTCCCCTTTTTCCCGAGGATCTACCATGTGCCTAGACTGAGACCACACCAACACATTACAATGCCGTACCTTTGACTGTTCTCCTGAATTTGGAGTTTCACTTAAACTGCAATTTGTATAATTCTATGATTTTCTAAATTATCTCCGATGTTGCTTTTCTATTGTGTATGCATCCACACTTCCTGTGCCCTTAACTCCCTGGGATAATCACAAGCATGTTTGAAATGTGCTTGCAAAACACATTATATTTGCAAAACAGGCTTGTCTGCCAAGGCCCTTATCGTAGCAACTCAGTGTGGCTGTATTCATCACGCTCGCGGACTCAGCAACTTCTCGCACTCACTAACCTCAGAAAAGGCAAACAACACACTATGTCGAAAACCCCAACTTCCTCCGTGCCTGCCCAAGCCGTTGGCTCTGTTGCCAACCAAAACACCACATCCGAAGAGGGAAGTTTGAGATATGCCGCCTATGCAAACCGGTTCAGAACCATTCTCCTCGCCTCCCACAGATATGTGGCCTACACCTCTGATATTGGAGAAAGTTTCAGGCCTGTGGCTCACCCATACTTGGTGAAGCTTGGATACGGTATTTCTTGGGCATATCTTCTTGGAGACGCCTCCTACGCCTCTTGGAAGGTCAAGGTGAAGAGCGAGGGCAGATATACACCCGGTTTGAAGCCTTGGGACGAGCTTCCGCCTGCTAACACGGATGCTGCTAATTTGTACAACCAGTCGGTTGCTGGCAGCTTGGCAGAGACCGATTGGAGAGTGCAGTTTGTTAAGCGAGGAATCTTCCAGAGTTTGGCATCCATGGCCTTCCCTGCGTTTACCATCCACTCTGCAGTGCGTTACTCGTCTATCTTGTTCAAAAACAGTCCGAAAACCCTCAAGACGTACGGTCCCGTTGGAGTTGGTTTAGGAATTGTGCCATTGTTGCCGTACATCTTCGACGAGCCGGTCGAACATGCTGTTGATTACGTGTTCGACCGAGGCGAGGCACTTCTTGGTCCCAAAAAATTCGAATAGACGTTTTTTTTTATATACTCATTATATTTATTCCAGACAGCTCATGTCACATTTTCGCCTACGTGTATCAGCTTCAATTGTTTTGGGGTTTAGAGTAGTTCAACTTGCCACATTTGCCGCAGGTCCTAGCATCCATATCGCCATCGAACTTGACAATTGCCTCTTTTACCTGAGTGCCTAGATCAGAGCAGTAGAACTCCACTTCATGAACAATCTCTCGGCACTCGGTGCAATACCACCTGAGCTTGTCGTTCATGCCGTGAGGCCGATCCTGCTCCACGACCAATCCAATGGTATCACCAAATCTCACTGGGTTATGGGGAACATTTCCTGGCAATAAGAAGGAATCACCCTCGTTTATAATCACATCTTTGAATTCACCATCATCTACCACTTTTAAGCACATGTGGCCCTTCAACTGGTGGAAGTACTCGGGTGTCTGGTTGATGTGGTAATCCGTCCGTTCATTGGGGCCTCCCACTATCATAACTGTAGCCCCGCCCCTGTGGAGACAAAAGTTGTTTACCGGAGGCTGGAGAAGGTGGGAATTCTCATCGATCCATTTCTGGATGTTAATTGGTGGCGTAAGCATTGACTGTAATCTGAGGGTGTGTTTTTCACTCATCAACTTTAAACGCACTGCAAGATTGAAATATTGCATGATATGCGCAAAACGCTGAAAACATGGAAACAGTTGCCGTCTAAATAAAACGCTTTATTAACTGAGAATCTGGTAGGCCTTAGAAAGCGTTTTGTTGAATTTGAATGAGGCATACTTCACGCATCTGGTCCTTTGGGCGGTGCTTCGACGTCCGGAGTCGGCTTCCTGGCCCACAAGAGGAAGTGGCCTTATATCCCATGCGCGTACAGAGAAGTTAACTTCAGCACCCATAACCTACACCAACGCATCCCAGAATGAAGATCAACACAATCATTCGCTTTACCGATACAGGCACAGGCATAGCCGAGCACCCGGACTTGAGTTTCTCCATATCAGTAAACCTTGAACGAGATGATATCAATAAGCTCGTGGACACCTCGTGGTTCAAAATGATGATACGGCGGAAGATCAAGGGCACCAACACCAGACGAATACGCTTGATTTATAATGGACGGGTGTTGAACGACCAAACAAACTTTCGAACAGAGGTGTTTGAACCGAAAATCAGGCAGATGCAAGCGGCCGGCGACGATAGCAACACCCTTGAAATCTACATCCATTGCTTGATAGGTGATGAAATGACCCCTTCTCAGCTTGAGCAGGAGCGCGAGTTGGACCAGAGGGCCAACGTCAGCCAGACAGATCCCCAAGTAATTGGTTTTGATCGCCTCCTTCTGCAGGGAGTCAGCATACAGGAGGTGGACGACTTACGGAGACAGTTTCAACAAATTCATTTTCCCGGCACTTCGGATCCTGGTGAGCTGCTGGGTGTGACAGATGTGGAAGAGAATGAACGTCAACAACTACGTATCCGAGAATTGGAAGAAAGCTGGCTTGATTCCACGGGTTATAGTGCCCCCGACGGAGGGCCACAGGGAAGGCCAGCGCCCACCAATGGCGGCGCACCACAAGGACTTGGTGGCCCGTTGGGCGACCGTGACATATTGTTTAGCAAGGAGAACGCCATTATTGGTTTATTGATTGGCACCTTCTTGGGGTTTGTGGCGGTGGTGTTTCTCATGGTGGACGATACCATGTTCAACCGGTCGCATAAGTTGGGCATCTTCGTAGGAGTGCTGGCCAACATAGGTATTGCGCTAATGAAGGTGTGGACCACCTATGGCACTTAGAGTCGAGAGTTTCTACATATACAAGAATCAAGCTACAATTTCGTGGGAATGTATGACCTACCAGCCCTCACAAGACTCCATGAGAACGCAGCACGAGGCAAGCGTTTTCGTTAGCCAGAATTATGAAAGGGCGTTAAGATGGTCGCTATCCATCACTGGACGTTTTTCAGACCAGAACTTGACACTCGCCAACTCGTAGGGAAAACGTGAACAGACAAGCAACACGGTATAAGTTCTGGCGCCGCACAGAGAAGAAAAAGTCCACCGCCCGATGAACATGCGCTTTTATACCATCGCGAAGTAGTTACCCGCCCCAGCGCTAGTGTACTTTTTCAAGGGCTGACTTGACGGAAGAGCGGCGCCGAACACAAGCGAGTCACACACCCAGGAACTTTACCTTGTAGTTAGAACAGAATATTCTCAATTTCGGAACCTCCTCCGGGCCATTCGGGCATTATCTCCAGATCGCGTCGGTCCGCTTCCCCTCATGTTATGTGCAGGCGAGAGCGAAAGCGCTCCGATCTGACTACCTCCATGGGCTTATCTCCAGAGTGGGTGAAATTTTCAGAAATATGTTTTCGCTGTACACTGTAAAAACGTCGCAAGCAATACGGAGGCCTATGGGTCTTGGAGACTGCATTACATTTGAAGGGCATCATTGGCTCACCCGAGCAGAGATTGCTTTTTATCGCGTGATTAATCTTCATTTCGATTGAGTCAGTTGTCAATTCCCGCGCGTTCACTGGCGTAATGCACCCAATCTTTCGGAATCTAATTTTTCTCATTCCCCAGCTTTTTCCTGCCCCTCCTGATAAATAGTATTTAGACAGTTGTCTACCTTGGAAAAGTTCGCTCTACTAGCCAAGCAGCAAAGTTCCACTCTAGTAATCAACCAGCACGAGTGTCCACATCGATTAATAATTTCTTGAGCTTTTCAAATCCACCATGTCTGAGCCAAAGCCATTGCCTTTCATCTACCAATTCCTCTCGGGAGCCGTGGCCGGTGTTTCGGAGATCATGGTAATGTATCCATTAGACGTTGTCAAAACCAGACAGCAATTGGCCACCACCTCGGACTACAACGGTACTCTCCGGTGCTTAAGAAAAATCGTGGCCGAGGAGGGCTTTTCAAGATTGTACAAGGGTATCTCGGCTCCAATCTTGATGGAGGCACCAAAGAGAGCCATCAAGTTTGCTGCTAATGACGAGTGGGGAAAATTCTACAGAAAGGCTTTTGACGTTCCGCAAATGAACCAGTCTTTGGCCATTTTGACCGGTGCTACTGCTGGTGCCACGGAGTCTTTCGTAGTTGTTCCTTTCGAATTGATCAAAATCAAGTTGCAGGACAGAACTTCCAAGTTCAACGGTATGGGTGAAGTTGTTAAGCACATCATCAAACTGGACGGTTTGCTTGGTATGTACAAGGGTTTGGAGTCTACCATGTGGAGACACATCTCGTGGAATGCAGGGTACTTTGGGTTGATTTTCCAGGTGAGAAGCTTGATGCCAAAGCCAGAAACTTCCTCCGAAAAGACCCTTATCGACTTGACTTGCGGAACCATTGGAGGTACCTTCGGTACCATGTTGAACACTCCTTTTGATGTGGTTAAGTCCAGAATTCAAGCAGGTTCTTCAAAATACATTTGGACTATTCCTTCAGTTCTTACCGTCGCCAAGGAAGAGGGTTTTGGTGCTCTTTACAAGGGTTTCATTCCTAAGGTCTTGAGATTGGGTCCTGGTGGAGGTATTCTTTTGGTGGTCTTCACCACTTGTATGGACTTCTTTAGATCCATTCAATGATTCCGGGTACATATTAAAAGAATAATTCAAAAGTTGATTAATGTAAAACACTGTTTATCACTGTGATTTAGGAGGAGTCCACTCATTGGCGAATAAAAGTTGCAGTACTACGACGCTTTGCTCAATCTGCTCGCCGCCCTCCTCAACAAATCTGTCCAAGTATTTAAAAGTCTCAACATAATTGAAATCTTCTAACGTAACGGACGTCAAGTGGTCTTCCTCGTCGCTTAATATGGAGAGACCACTGATCATTTGCTCAACATCACGCTCGCTGATTTCAGCTGTCCTAATGGCCTGAAGCTTCTCTTCGAAGGTATCGAATGCTTTCTCCACTCGAGAGAAGTTGTCCGTTCGCACAATGTACCTCGAGAACAACGCAGATAATGTCTCTCTTTGCTGGAGCATGATGTAGAGCAAATCGTAATTCAACGACTTTATCAAATGACTTCCAAAAAGCTTTAGTCCCACAGTATCAACAATGACCTTGTCAAAAGTTGGCGATAAAAGCAAATCAAAAGTGGCGAACGTTTCTTCGATGACGAGCTTCACACCTTCTTCATTATGGCTCTTTGCTATGAAGCGAAGCATATTAGTCAATGACACGAATAGCTCTTTCCAGTGGTATGTTTTTAGATCGTCAGTAGGATGTGCCTCATAATATGTGAGGATTTGATAAAGCACAGTCAAGGCAAGCTTTACGTTTGTCAAACTCAACTTCCTCGAAAGGTTGAATCTAAAGGTAACTTGTAGCACATCCATCGCGTAAAAAAGAATGGGTCTATTTTCGTTTTGCCTATCAACAGGGATAAACGGTGCTTTGTGATGGCAGAATTTCCATGAACTTTCGTTGATAGTATAGCCATCAACAAGCTTTAAGAATGCAGAACTTGACGCAGTCAACTTGAGCATCGTTAACAAAAATACTCTGGTCGCATGCATATTGATATCCGATTTGTACTGATATTGATGCACATAAGAAGAGACACACAACCATATGTTCAAGGGGGGGATTCTCAGGTCTCTCAGTTTGCTTAGATATTCGACGAAAGATGAGTTGTCGACATACAAAAGAAAAAGAGTTGATATCATGAGATAGGAGGGGCACAGAAGGTCTGCGTTCTGTTGATTTTCCGACTGCAACTTCCTCAACTTCAATTTGTGTTCGAAATACTCGACTTCATAGAGGAAAGGATCATATGGATCGAGTGGCTGATTTTCAAAGTCAGTCAAGTCCTCCACCGTGTGGGTATACAAGTACAGACTTGAGCTTAACGCATCACCGGTGATCCACGTGAAGAATGATGAATGCTTGAGCGAATGCTGCAACAAATCAGGGCTTGACTCGTAGTAGAAGTTGAATTCGGCGGCTAGGTATGGGATAATACGTGACTCGAACAATGTAACACTTTTGGTGTCAGCAAAATCAAAACTCTCCATGGTTTGCGAGTACACGTTGGAATACTTATTGCCAATAGCGGTGATATCCAGGGAGTCAGAGGACTTTCTCTCTAAGAACAAGTGTTTGGGGCAATTGGCAAGAGAGGCCACGCAAACGAGGATTTTGCTCAAGGTAACATAAGAGAGTCTAAGCGATTGATGGGAAGTCATTTCTTCGGATAGAGCCTTGGCTACCTTTTGATTGTTCGAAAATAACAATTTGCTGGTGGTTAATTGTAACAACGACTCAAATGTAATGGAGTAATCAACACGATAAAACTTTTGGAGCAATGTTTTCAAAGTGAGTGCTGCCTGCGAGGTGCCATGTTTTGCCTCGAGTCCCATAGTCTTGAAGATAGCAGCTAATATCTCATGTATCATGTGTACAGACTCCTTTATGGATTCTGCCATTGCAAGATCATTCTGTTTAATAACACGACCCAAATATGTGTTTGTTTCTAACAAGAGAGAGTACAAATCGTCGTCACTAAGCAACTCCTCGCTTTCCTCATTCAGAAACACAGCGAGCATAAGGTTTTGAATGCTATCGGTTGATTCATGCGAGAGAACATGAAACCATACCTTAAACACTTTGAACACATTCAGCGCCATCTTGCTGTCAAATTCTGGCGCACTGGCCACATCCTTTTCCAATGTGCTAGTCTCTCCAGCTTCTGAGGGCGACGACTTGGCCTGGGCAGCTTTTGAGCGGTAACCTAACTCTTCAGACTCGGGAGGATCCAGCGCAGTAGTCTCGGCGGTAGTGATTTCGGTGATATCGTCTCCATCATCGTGGTTCGAAGGAGCCGGAGCTTTGTCGGATAAGTCCAATGTGGGGTGCGAAGAAGGGGTCTCAAACTCGGCATTGTGGAATTGGGACAAGCTGAGCTGCTCAGTTTCTAGCTCCCTGTCATTCGCCCTTAAACCAAGTGACTCTTTTTGACTGCTCCTGTTTTGCTTCGTCAATATTGATACACATCTTCGGAACACGTGAGTGAGTGAGACCTGATGTGAATTTGGCTTCGAAGCAAACGCGGCAGAAGCCTCTTTCAAAGAGGCATAAAAAGCTTCTTCATTCCAATCCCCGGCTAGGATCCTCTGCACATCTGCATTCGAGCACTCCTCGCCAAAGAGGGGCGCATATGTCATGTTTTCTCTGTCTTTATCTGCAACAGTGGTGGATGGACAACTCGGTGCGTGGCAGCTATGTGCCGGCATCAGGCTACCAGGAAGCGTTGCGCGTTAGCCGAAGCTTCTGCACACGGTAGTATAAGGTGCTTCCCCAGCTACTTTAACTGTGGTGTGGTGGGCATGAGGTCTGTAGTTTCCATTGTACCAAAACACTGAATTAAAAGCCCTGGGGTTGGCCACCCAATCAATTTGGAAGGTGACGATCCAACTCTTGTGTAGTGAGTTCGGGACTGTGCACTCTCACATAGGGTCTGAGTTTCCTTCCAGGCCACTCATCCAAACAATTCGTCTAGATAAAAATGATTGGAATGTAGCATCACCAAAGTACCGTAAACCCGGCCTTTTACTTGCCATTTGGCCATGCATCTCCGTGCCTGTCATGCAGGCCTCACGAGAGATAGAGATGTCTCGTTTTCAACAGAGTCTGGTGTCAGAGAAATGGCCTTTGAAAGACGAATGCGGAAGTGAAGCAAAAAACACGCCCGGGTCAAAAAAAAGGTGCATTGTTTAAAATCCTATACATCTGCATAGAAATAGCCCGGGACTACACCATATTCAATTCATTCCTGGGTCCACTTCCAATTTTTCGTGGGTTTATCTGAACTTACTCCCCGCGCCATCACACATCTATAAGCGTACTGATAGATACCAAAGTAGATCTATACTGTGTGAGCGATTGACCTGAACAAAAAACATAGTCTCAGAACCGACCCATAGAAATTTCTTAAGATGATCTATAATCACCACAAATATCACCAAGTGAGCCTGATACCTCTTGAAGACCTAACGCAAGGGCCTGAAAACACAAACCTAGCACAAGATCCAGAGAACTCAGACCTAACACAAGACCCAGAGAACATAGATCTGCTGCACCTGGAAGGCGAAACATTCGCCCGGAGTTCCCGGGTCTCGATTGTCTTTGAGGAGCTTGATAGAATCACTCGCTCGAAGCTGAATGAAGAGAATTTCGAAAGTGACCCTGTGTTTAGAACAGAGTTAGACAAGCTGAAGGGCATTAAAGGGTTCACCAAGAAAAGTGCAGGTATTTTTACAGCCATTGCAATAGCGGTGTGGCTAGCTTTTGCTATTTATTACTCCAATGAAGAGTCCAGAGAGCATGCTCTAAAATTGTGGCACGGCCCCAACACAAATATCGCATCTTTAAATGGGAAAAACATCACACTAAATAACTTCTCGCCACATCACCGCAACTTGACACTTGAGAGTTACAGATCTGGTGCATTCTACTCTTTCCACGTGCCTGTTAGGTGGCTACAGTCTACCCAATTTCCTGTGACGCATACCGCATCCGCACGGGGATTCTATCTAACCTTCGTGAACGATAAATTTATGATTAAGCAGGTCGATACTGAGTACGAGCAGGTTTTACTCGATAGTGCGAGCTTTCATTTCGAGAGAAAATTCTACTACGCTGAAGAGCTCATCCTAAACCCAGGTGCCTCAGTGGACGATACGCATGCCAGGCACTTGATTCGCACTGACCTGGTGGATCAATGGAGACACTCTACGTTCTCACACTACTGGATTTGGAGAGTTGACACCCATGAAATTGTTCCGATTCTGCCCCCAGATGCATCTAGCGGTGACTTAGCTAAGCTCCATTTCGCAGAATTTTCTCCATCAGGTACACATATCGCCTTTGGCTACAACCATGACTTATACATCCTAGACGTTGTGTCCATGAAAGTGAGCAGCGTGACAGATAATGGAAGCACCGACATTTACAATGGCAAGCCTGACTGGGTATACGAAGAGGAAGTTTATCCGCGAGACAGGATGATTTGGTGGAGTCCTGACCTGAGCCGAATTGCCTACGCATCTATAAATGATACCGAAGTGGGATTATACGACTTGAATTATTACGTCAAGGGAAGTCACGAAGTGGCAATGTCTTATGAGGACATTGATAAGGATAGTCCTGATAATCTAGGAAAGTATCCGCTTCGAACGACTATTCGGTATCCTAGACCCGGCACACCAAACCCAACAGTGAAACTATATTCTTACGACGTGAAGCTCTCCAAGAATACTGAAGTAACGGGACTCTTCGAGGACACACCCTCGCTCTCAAAGGAATTTATACTTTATGATGCAGCCTGGTTGAACTCCGATCGGCTTATTATCAAGCTTTCAGATCGGCAGAGCTCTGTCTTGGTGAAAAAATTTTATGCTCCTTCAATATCAGCCAATGCCATATTTATTGACCAGCAGCAGGCTGCTGACTATGATGGATGGATAGAAAAGGCACAGCCGATAACAGTGGTCAAGGGCGAACAGTCCGAAAAGTACCTTGACCGTGTGGTCGTGGATAACAAAGTGAACTTGGCTGTCTTTGATGATACAAGATCAATTAATTACTCCTGTCTTATAGGCCCTGTTAATCTTGCATCTGCTGTGGCTTACGATCCGGAAGACAACTCTGTGTTTGGCATTTTTGGGACGAATATGGACAATAGGTTTTCGAAAATAACAATTTCAGAAAAAGATGGCCAGATCTCTTTACAAGAAAAGTCGTTCATAAGAAACCTTTCGGCCGATCTTGTCTTCAGTCCGGACAATCTTTTTGTTGATATTCGATACAATGGTCCTGATCAGCCATGGCAGAAACTTGTGAGGCTTGGGGATCTCGATGAAGACCCTGAGAGCCTTCTTGAAATGGAGCCCTTGAACGATGTCAAACGCGTGAGTGAGAGCGTTTCTACGACTAACCTTCCCACCAGGATTCGAAGAAGAGTAGTCGTAGGACATGGCCATACACAGGTTGAATTGAACATGATTGAAATTTTACCACCCGGTTTCGACCCCAAACAAAAATATCCCCTTCTCGTTTATGGATATGGGGGCCCCGGATCTACCACAGTGGATAACACTTTTCTGGTTGATTTTCAAGACGTCGCTTCTAGCATTTTAAATGCAGTTGTTCTTATCATAGACCCACGTGGTACTGGAAGTGATGACTGGAAATTTAAGGCATTTGCAAACCGGAAAATTGGTTACTGGGGTCCACGAGACTTGACAGATATCGTCAGTGACTACCTCAAACAAAACACATTCATTGATGCGAGCAGAACGGCCTTGTGGGGCTGGTCATACGGAGCATTTCTCACTTTGAAGACACTCGAGAGCGATCACGGAAAGACCTTCAAATATGGTATAGCTGTGGCGCCAGTCACAAATTGGATTTTCTATGACTCTATATACACTGAGAGGTACATGGGAAGTCCCGCTGAAAATGCCAATTACAAAGCCATGTCCCAGATCAATGACGTCAAAAACTTCAAAGATGTTCAGCGGTTTTACATCATGCATGGGACTGCCGACGACAATGTACATATCCAGAACACACTTTGGCTTTTGGATAGATTTGATGAGGATTCGGTTGAAAACTATGACATGCATTTCTTTCCAGATAGTGATCATTCTATCTACTATCACAATGCCAATAATATTGTCTACGATAAGATCATCTGGTGGCTTCAGAGGGCATTCCAGGGAGCATTTGACTGAATGGGTGAGTGATTGATTCGGTTGCACACGGTCAGCAATTTCCATCCTTCAATTTAATTCGAAATTAGTATGTAACTAAAATCAACCACACAGCACGGGGCCACTCTAATCAATACACGGTTGGGGCATTGGGGTAAAGCTACGGGCCTGCACACAGCGTGCGATTTATCGAGGATGCGCATCTCATCTCAGCCATTTTTTCACACTCTCTGAAACTATATTACACCAAAATGGCTAAAACGTCGAAGGCCACCCGGAAGTTTCAGAACAAGCATTTGAAACATACCATCGACCACCGTCGTGAGGTCCAGAAGGAGAACAAAAAGTATGCTCTGAGAAGAGGAAACAAGAAGAGCGGGGAGCCTGCAGAACCCAAGGAAAAGAAGTCCACAAAGCCTATCTTCGATGACATGTCTGTTGACGAATTTTTCGAGGGAGGTTTTGAGGTCCCCAAGGCAAAGAAGGGATCCATGACGAAGGGCAGCGAGAACGAGTCCGAAGACGAATCCGATGATATGCTTGAAGACGATCTCGAGGAAGAATCTGGAGAATCTGGAGAAGAATCTGGAGAATCTGGAGAAGAATCTGGAGAAGAATCTGGCGAATCCGGCGAGGAATCCGAAGTCGCCTCTGAAGACGAACAAGCCAGCGAAAATGGCCAGGACGACGAAAGCTCCTCCGAAGAAGAGGACGAGGAACAGATGAAGCAAGACATGAAAGCCTTGGCGGAGAAAGATCCCGAATTCTTCAAATACTTGCAGAAAAATGACAAGAACTTGTTGGATTTCGAAACAAGTAACCCATTGGACGCCATCAGTGATGCAGAGCAGTCTGAAGGCGAGGAGTCCAATACCAAAGCAACAAAAAAGCAGTTGCAAATCACCAGCAGTATCGTGGAAAATTGGGACAAAACCTTGAAAAACAAGCCTACGTTGAAGACCATCAAGCAGGTCATCGATGCATTCAAGGCTGTGGTGGACATAAATTCCAGCGACGAAAACGAGACACCTTACAAGGTGAGCGACGAATCAGTCTTCACTAGCTTGATGTTCGTGGGCTTGAAGCGGGTTCCCGAAGCAATCCAGACTTTACTCCCATACCAGAAGAACAACAAAGAGCAGCGGTCTGTGGACACCAACACGCCAATAGCAGCTAAAATCGCCAGTCTAATGAGACTCCAGGCCAGTGCCTACCTCACGATCTTGCATGACATCAACAACACCGAAACAGCAGCTTTGGTCTTGTCGTCCGTTCTCGAGGTCTTCCCATACTACGTTTCGCTGCGCAAGATTCTTAAGATGATTGTGCAGGCCGTGGCAGATGTATGGGCCACCACAAAAAGTACCGAGACGCAAGTGGCCGCCTATGCTTTCTTGAACAATGCCGCCAGAGAGTTCCCCAAATCAGCTTTGGAGGTCATTTTGAGAGTGTCCTACTCGCTGTTCTTGAAGCACTGCCGTACCACCAACGCGTACACCTCGGACTCGATCAATTTTGCCAAGAACTCTGCAGCAGAGTTGTTTGGAATCGACGAGCAATTGTCCTACACCGTTGGTTTTGACTTCGTTCGTCAGTTGGCAGTTCACTTGCGTAACACCATCACCTCAACGAGTAGTACTTCTACCAATGGAGGTAAAGACGCTCACAAAATCATCTACAATTGGCAATTCTGCCATTCGTTGGACTTCTGGTCCAGAGTGTTGTTTCAACACTGCAATCCTGAGAAGGAGCTCGTCACACACAAGTCACACGAATCTCCCTTGAGGTCCTTGATCTACCCATTGGTCCAGGTCACTTTGGGTGTCATTAGGTTGATCCCCACTCCTCAATTCTTTCCTTTGAGATTCTACTTGATCCGCTCGTTGATCAGATTATCGCAGGGTACTGGAGTGTTCATCCCCATCTTCCCATTGCTCTCGGAAATCTTGACCTCCACGGCGTTCACGAAAGCACCCAAAAACAATCCTTTGCCAGCGTTGGAGTTCGAATACATCATCAAAGTGGGAGCACAATACTTGGGAACCAGAGTCTACCAAGAGGGCTTGCAAAGCCAGTTCATCGAGTTAACCAGTGAATACTTGGTGTTATACTGCAAGAGTATAGCTTTCCCAGAACTCGTCACGCCGGTCATATTAACACTCAGACGGTTTGCCAAGAAATCCAAGAGCGGCAAGTTCAACAAGCAAATCCTGCAACTCGTGGAGAAATTGAACGCCAATGCATCTTACATCACTTCGAAGAGAAGCAATGTGGAATATGGTCCATCCAACAAAGCAGAAGTACAAGCATTCCTCAAGGATGAGAAATGGGAATCCACTCCTTTGGGTCAATACGTCGCTGTGCATAGAAAGGTTAGAGATACCCAAGCTAAACTCTTGAAGCAGGCAATTGCTGACGAGCAAGAGGCTAAGGCAAGAAAGGAATCCACAGAGTTCATGGATGACGCAATGGACCTTGAGGAGAGCGACTAAGAGTAGTCGTACATATCATGAAGTAATAAAGAATTCATTTGAAAATCACTAACACCGTTACATGTACATGTACTTTGCATTATCATGGATCTATTGGGATGAAATTCCCAACAATACAGCTCGGAATATTGTATCTGTCTCTTCTGATTGTGAAACTAAGGCAACAACTCTTCCGCTTCAACCCATCTTTAGTCCGCAAATTGCAGCTTGTGAGCACAGCTTTCTGACCTTTGTCAAAAGCGATGGCACCATATTTCTCCCAGAAATTCACTGCACTCTCCTCGCTCATTAACTCGTAAATTGCAAGCTTTCCGTCCTTCAAATCGTCTGTGGTTGCCCCCACGAGCGAGGCGAACTCCTTGTTTCCTCTGTATATCTCGCCTGTCCGTCTCCACAAGCAAGCTGGGATAGCCATAGATGTGAAAACCCGATCATAGTCCAAAAGCATTCTCTCAAAACTCTCCTCAACAAGAACCAAGTCCACATCCTTAAGCGTCTTGGCAATCGCCCTGAACGCAGGCCTAAATATCAGGAGCGGCTTCAAGATTCGTTGTCTCGATGTTCTGTTCATGTAATTGTCCATATAACATTGTAGACGAGCATATCCTTTTGCATAATTGTAAGGCTGGAGAAGGCCCGCCTCTAATTTTGCCTTGATCACCTGCTTCAACCGCTCTTCTGGGGAAATCTCAGTGGTGGGGTCTGCAGCGGTCAAAAAGAACTTGTCCCTAGCAGAATCTGAGATCACTGGTTGATGTCTCACGCTTTCGGATCCATTTTCAGTGCCTGGAAGGGGCTTCTCACGCAGTCTGTCCAATTCAGTCGTGCCAGGAAGTACTTCTTGGTCAGGATGTCTATGAGGGCCCCCTAAAGAGGCATCGAGGAACGCCGTATTTTGAACTAAAGCTGGGGGAAACTGGGGCATTTGGTTGAATCCATTCGGGGTAGAGTTTTCGGGATTCATTGGAAAATAAAGCGAAGTGTCGGCATTGGAGGGCTCACTGTTCAACGCTCCATTTACCAAATCCGGGTCATCAATCATTGAAAGAAAGTCATTGAGGGAGCTGAACTCACTACCTGCGTGTTCCGAGTAAAAGAAAGGCTCTTGGTTGAAAGGTAGGTTTTTGTTAAGATTTGGGTTTCTGTGTGTCACCGCTGCTGCGTTGTCTTCACGAACCTTGTAGCCTTCACCCGGTAGATTCTGCGCTCTATGATTGAATGATGCCACCGGGTGTAGTTTTTTGTTTGGATCTAGAGCAATTGCTGCGTCTCTCGAGATTTGCTCTTCCGTTGACTGCCCCTGCTCTGGCTTTCCAGGCTTTTTCTTTTGTCTGCTGTTGGTAGGCTCATCTCGACATAGATGGCCGATTCCTCTCTTGATGCACCTCAGACAAGGCCTGGCATCGTCACAAATCATATGTGAGCGCCTGCAATAAATGCATGCCATTTCCACCTTTCTTTTCCGTTTCTTTCGCCTCTGCTGGTCTTCCGTAGCATTGGGATCCTGTGTGGGAGTGTAGCCCTCCTCATTTCCCGAGGGTGCAGGCTCAGTGCTTGTTTGATTTTCTTGCTTCATATGGGTTGAAGTGTGTCTTGGGTCGCTCTTGCGCCTGTCAGTTGATGTCACCTCGCTTACGCGTTGATGTTGTGAGTAGAGACGCCCATCGGTAATGTCATCTTTTCTGTCACGTGAGACGAGTATTTGTGGGGTGCATGTTACGATCGTACGCTACGAGCTGGGGGCGAACAGAGCCTAGGATTGGCGAATTTCATGATTTCAGGCATTAACGAGTTCAGTGCAGCTGACAAGTCAAGGTTGAATTTGCAGACTGTGCAGCTTCAGTTTGATTGTCATCTCCTGAAGAGTCAATTGTGGCTGACGGCGTGAGATATTCAGACTCCACAGAGGTACCTGAGACCTCTATGCTATGAGATCGGGTCGTCACATATGAAAATGCAGACGAGGCACTGATACTTTGCGATCCAGAATCCGGTATGCGGTTGGGCAATATGGGCATGGAAGCGTAGCTATGGCCGCCATGAGGGGTGGATGCAATTATGTGTGGTGCCGCTGAGTTTTCGTTACCATGAAACACCAATTCTCCTTCGTTATCTCGCTGTGCCAAGTCTTCTTCATGGGGCATATCTTCGTCTGATGCTGCTTCCAAGTCCCTGCCAAATGTGCCATAAGTTCTAGTTTCATCGGTGACGCGAAGAATTTTGTTGCAGAGAGGGCACGATTTCTTGAAATTTATGAGCCAGTTCGAAAGACACTTTTCATGGTAAATGTGCTTGCAGCGGAGTAGGAGCACTCTCGATTGCAACGGAACCAAACGCCCAAGGCAGATAGAACATTTCAGGGTGGGATAGTAGTCTGTTTTGGAAAATAGAAGCCCCAAGTTTCGCAACGAGTAGAGGTCTGTCCCATTGATCACCAAGCTGTCTTGATGCGGAAACGCTTCTACTTCCTCCGCAGCCAAATCCTCAGAAGACGACAGTATAAATGGAACATTCTCAGTTTGCTTGGTTGCTTTCAAGTACTCATAAAAATTCAAGCACGGGATTAAATGGTTACCCATGTACATGTACACGGGCAATTGGGCAACATAGCGCTCGTTCATGACACTCATGCGACGGTGCCGACAATGCTGGATGATCCGTATTGCCAAGTAGAACAACAAAAACATTATTGGAGGCGAGAGGGCCATCAGCAAAGAAATGCCCATGATGGAATCAAGAGCCACAGTGGAAATTGATAACGTGACATTGAGCGGCTCTACCAGCCTCAAAGCTTCATGGTCTTCGAGTGTGATAAACAACATTGGAATTAGGATTTCTGCATCATGATTGAAGGTTTTGTGGTACATGGTGATGAGCTCATCTCGAGGAACGTTGTTGGCAATGATGATGGCTCTGGGCGAGAGCTCCGAATGAAGGAGATTCTCTACCTTTTGCACGAAAGAACATTCACCCCTTTGAACAATAAGGATTTTATCGCGATGGCTGGCAACCACGTCATCGCTTGGCTTCTGGCAACCAGTGCCGGGTATTGTGGCAAAGTGGCCCTTGAGCTCGTGGTTTAATATGGAGCTGAAGCTGGCATACCGTGCAACAATGTTGTGCGTTGAGGTGTTTGATGTATTGTAGGAAATCACCAGGTCAATTGGGAAAACGGACTTAAACACTAGAGAAAAGCTTTCATCAAAACCTCCGTCTATGGAGTGCAAAAGAGAGACTTCATGGGCAGCATCACGGGATTCATGATCCCGATTTCGTGTCGCATTATACGGATTCGACAATCCCACTCTCTTTGAGTAAATAGACACTAGGAACAAGAACGGCCCAAGAACGATGGCAAAGCCGATGCCTGTCTGATAAATGCGCCGCATCACTGACCAGAATAAATAATATTGGAAGTGATCAGAAGAAATATTTCAATTCGGATGCGGTTGTAGACGATTTTTTTGAATATTTTTGGAGAAGAGCAAATAAAATGAAGTTGCCAATATATAAAGGCTCGGACGCAGTGGGTGACAATGCCTGCTAATTGAAGTCAATCTAAGGGAATCTCACTTGAGATCACGCGTTCTGACCCCAAGCTAAACCCGCGCGATATCGGTCTTTAACAAAACTGGACTGCAAATAAATAAGCTTGTAAATGTGGCTACTTGATTCAATACAATTAGAATTCCGATATCGTCGTGTTATTTGGCGTTTCGCTTACCTTTGGAACCTGATCAATCTTCACTTTTTCGGTAGACAAAGCTCGAACCAACACAAGTACACTGGAATAAATGCTTCTTTGTTGTATTTATTTCTCTAAAATTTATGAGAGGGTATTGAATTCGGACCCCAGACATTCGTAGAACATTCGTAGAACATTCGTTTCTGAATCCTGGCTCAAGCAAGCTTTTGACGTGGATTATTAGGATTAGCAGTCAGGCACACAGCGATGCAACACGCAGCAGGGACGGTGTTGCACACAGGATAGAAGAAAGCGCAATGATATCACCGGGTGTCTTGTGAGCCGCACGACTAGCAAATCCCCATACTTACTCGACTGCGCAAGTGTTCACATCCAAACCACTCTCTACATTCAGAATGCTGGCAGAAGTAGCCACATCAGTATGTTCCCCAGAGCCTCTCAATTCTTGTCACATACTAACTTTATCAGCCGCAAGAAGTCTTGGAAGCGCCCGACCAAGCTAGTGTCGAGGATATCGATTCCAAGGATTTTGGCAAGTCCAGCGACTCTGATGATGTACGGGAGACTACTGTCGACTGGACAGTCAGTGAGGATTTTGATTTGTCTGAAGCAAAGTCCAAACCACCTCCAAGGCAGCCGGTCGAACCCACTTACCGTGGATGGAAAGAGGTTGGTCATTACGAAAACGCAGACGTATTGACTGACTACGACGAGGTGACCGACTTGTTGTCACGTGGCTCTGTTTTCGATGCCTATCTTCCAGCCGTTGCCTATGGTGATTGGTTCCATAACGTGGGTTTTTTGATTGTGGCAGGTATTCTTTCGTGGATCGTGGGTTGGTTCCGTTTCTCGTTAGCCCCCATCTTCTTCATTATGCTTGCCACTGCTATCATGTACCGTAGCTCGGTCAGAAAGTACAGGCAAACTTTGAGAGAAGAGGCCCAGAGAGAGTTTTCCATCAAAAGCATTGAAAATGACTATGAAACCATGGATTGGCTCAACGTCTTCTTGGAGAAGTTCTGGCACTACTTGGAGCCCTCCATTGCCCAAATAGTCACCGAGCAGGCAAACCCAATCTTGGCTGCTTCCCCTGCCCCCGCTTTCATCAAGGCCTTGTGGCTCGACTCGTTCACTGCAGGCACCAAGCCTTTCAGAATTGACATGGTCAAGACCTTGGCTGGTACTGCAGACGATGTGGTTGTCATGGATTGGGGCTGTTCTTTCAAGCCAAACGATCTTGCTGATTCCAACAACAAACAAATGAAGAGTAATGTCAACCAGAAGGTGGTTGTAAAGGCCAACTTGTTCGGCATTGATGTGCCTGTCGTGGTGTCGGATGTGTCTTTCCAGGTCTTACTCAGAGTGAGATTGAGAATGATGTCTGCCTTCCCCCATATCGAGACTGTCAATGTTTGCTTGATGGAACCACCTTCATTTGATTTTACCGCAAAATTGTTGGGAGAATCCCCTTTTAACTGGGAGGTTTTGGCAATTCCTGGCTTGTACCCGTTCATCAATGAGATGGTAAAGAAGTACATGGGACGCATTTTGTTCTCTCCCCTTTCCTTCCAGTTGAATGTTCAACAATTGATGGCTGGAGCTCCTTTGAACTCTGCAATAGGTGTCTTGGTCGTGAAGGTTAAATCCGCAAAGAACTTGAAAAACTACGGTCGTTGGAACAACACGGTTGATCCATACTGTACTCTTGGATTCGGTAAGGAGGTTTTGGCTAAGACAAAGTACATCGACAACAACACTAAACCTGTTTGGAACCAAAGTGTTCACATCCCCATTGCTTCTTTCTCAGAGCCATTGAATATCAGTGTCTACGATTACAATGGTAACCAGATAAGAAAGGATAACCTCATTGGATCTGTCCAGTTTGACATGGATGTTTTGCATGACGAGAACAAAATCAATAATGTCACGGCTCCTGTTATTCGTAATAACAAACCGGTTGGTGAAATTAATTTTGGTTTGCACTTCATGCCCGCCCTCGTGCCTCAAAGACAAGCTGACGGTGCAATTATCCCTCCTCCTGATTTGAACACCGGTGTCGCTACAGTTCAGCTTGTTGGTGCTAGAAACTTAAAGGGTGCTGACGGAAAGCCGGTTTCCACTTATGCCGAAATCCTCATCGATGGTGATTCTTTCATCAAAACCGCTGTTGTCAAAGGTAATAACAACCCATCGTGGAATCAAACTAAGGAACAAATTGTCTTCAATCGTTCTAAGTCAAAGGTTAGAATTATTCTCAGAACTGCAGATAAGAAGATTTACAGTGTGGTCAAGACTACTTTGAACAATTTAATTGACTCAACGCAAGTGGAAGATCCATGGTTTCAATTATCCAAGGGAGGAGAGATTCAAATTTCGACTACTTGGAAGCCAGTGATGCTAGAAGGTGCATCTGGTGCCGGTGGTTACACTCCACCAATTGGTGTGGTGAGAGTCGCCATTGAAAATGCAGAGGATTTGCGGAACTTGGAGACTATTGGTAAGGTGGATCCTTACACCCGTCTTTTGGTCAACGGAACTCAAAGAGCCAGAACTGTGGCTGTTGAATCCACCTTAAATCCTACCTGGAATGAAGTTCACTACGTTACTTTGTCCTCGGCAAATCAGAAGTTGACCTTGGAAGTGATGGATGTTGAGAAGACTCGTCCTGACCGTACCCTTGGTTCTTTTGACGTGAAATTAAACGACCTCATTCACAAGGATGAGAAGGGCAATTACATCGAGACAGTGGACAAGAAGAAGCGCACATCCAAGTTGATTCATAAGAAGGGACCCAAGGGTGTGTTGAACTATACTTTGTCATTCTATCCCACGTTGCCAGTGATTACTCCAGAGCAAGAGGCTGAAGATAAGAAAGACGCGGAAGAGGCTGCTAAGAAAAGAGCCAAGAAAGAAGAGGAAGAATCCAAGCTCAGAGAAATTTTAGGTACAAAGGAGGAGGATGCAGAGGAACAAGATGACGATGACGAACAAGACGACAATCGTTTGAAATTGAGCCAACAAGAATTGGAGGACTACAAGAGTGGTGTCTTAATTTTCGAGGTCAAGGACGTCCTGGTCTCCAAAACCGGCTGCTACCTTCAAGTTTTCTTTGACAATCATGGTCTTCACGATTATATCACTCCGAAATTGAAGGAGAAGAAAAATTCTATCAATACCACAGGTGATGTGATCATTAAAGAGTTGGACTGGTCAAAGGCTCACTTCCGTTTGTCAAAGAAGAAGGACAACAATAGAGCCGAAAAAGCAATTGCGGAAGCTACCCTTCCTGTATCTCAGTTGTTTAAGAACGCTTACGGAAAACCTATGACAATTGACTTAGATGGAAGTGCAACTGCTCAAGTGAACATTCAAGTCTCATGGATCCCGGTCATCTACACTACCGCAATTCCACCTCAAGATTCTTCCGACAATATCGGTAACGTGAAGATTCATCTCTTGGACGCCGAGGACTTGCCTGCTGGCGATAGGAACGGAAAGTCGGATCCTTACGTGAAGTTGTACTTGAATACAGACAAGGATAGTTTCTTCAAGAGTAAGAAGGTGAAGAAAACATTGAACCCAACGTGGAACGAGTCTACTGAAGTTGCTACACCCAACAGATATGACTCGGTCATTAAAGTCAAGTGTTACGATTGGGATGTTGGTCCAGAGCAAGACGATCTTTTGGGTATTGGTGAAATGAGCCTTCAAGACGTTAACAAAGACGAAGAAATTGATATTGATGTGGACTTGGTGGATGAGTATGACAAGCCTGCGGGCGTTGTTCACTTCAGAGTGGGATTCAGCCCTGAGTTCATTCTTAACGTTCGTCCCGAGAGCTCTACAAACATCGGCGAGGCCTTTGGTGCCGTTGGTGCCGTTGGTGGCATCGGAAAAGGTGTCGGCAAGGGTGTCGGCAAAGGACTTGGTAAAGGTGTTGGCACCGTCGGAAAGGGCATCAAGAAGGGCCTCCATTTTGGCAAATCAAAGGACTAAGCTAAGTATTTATATTGTATTGTATCAAATAAGCCTATGTTTATTCCTATACAAAGTTCATGCTAAGTACTTAAGGCTTTATGCAGAGAACTGGAGACTCAAAAAACGTCTCCTAATTTTAACCGTGGCGCAATGTTCATCGACAAGAGTTCTTGGAAAAGCAACTTGGCCGCGTAAGGTATGGTCATTTTGATGACATACTCCGAGCTCTTGCAAGTGTTACACCAAGAGCTGTAACCCATCAAGCCACAGTTGTTGCACACATCAACTTCAAATGCATCGGAGGAAAGCATCAATCTTTCAAGTAATAATTGGGAAGCACCGTAAGCGATCACACAGTCCCTTTCCATCTCACCGAGTCTCAAACCACCATCTCTAGATCTACCCTCGGTTGGCTGTCTGGTTAAGACGGCTCTTGGGCCTCTGGCTCTAGCGTGCATCTTGTCTAAGACCATATGCTTCAACTTCTGGTAGTATATAGGACCGAAGAAAATGTATGCTTGTAAACACTCACCAGTGATACCGGAGTACAACATGTCCTTTCCAGAGTAGTTGAATCCTTTATCTACCAAGACCTGAGACATCTCCTCGAGTTTCGAGCCTCCGAAGCAAGTACCGTACTCTAAAGAGCCATTCAAAACACCCGCTTTACCCGAAATCAACTCAATCATTTTGCCAACCGTCATACGAGATGGGAAACCGTGTGGGTTCATGATGATATCAGGGGTAACACCATCGTCGTTGAAAGGCAAATCCTCATGTTGCACGATAATACCACAAACACCCTTCTGTCCGTGTCTGGAGGAAAACTTGTCACCAAGCTCTGGTCTTCTGGTCTGTCTCAAAAGAACCTTGATGAGTGCCTGGTCATTATCACTCACAGACATCATAACTTGATCCACGTAAGATGGCTCGGGGCCTTTATAGTAGACGGGGGTTTCCCGATGACTTGCAGCACTCTGGGGCTGGTTGTGATCACCTAAAACAGACTCGCCTGCGTTGGTAGGCACTTGTTTATTGGCATAAACCTGGCCATTTTCGACTCTCATTCCGACTTCACCTAATCCGTCGGGACCAAGAGCAGCGTGCGAGAAAATAGGCTCTCCATTCTCGTCCACTCTCATACCTGCCACAATATCCTTTGTGTGATTTGGGTATCTCTTTAAAATAATTGTGTTTTTACGCACAACTTGACAACGGCCGAAGCCTCTATCAATGGACGACTTGTTGAGGACAAGGGCATCCTCAATATCATATCCAGAATAAGACATGACAGCAACAGTGGCGTTTTGCCCGGCGGGGAGTTTGTCGTAGTCAATCAACTCGATAGTTTTGGTCTTGACCATCGGCTGCTGAGGATACACCATGAAGTACAACAAGGTGTCAATTCTCCGGAACTGATTATAGGCAATAGCACCGATGGCTTGCTTACCCATAGCACATTGATATGTGTTTCTTGGAGATTGGTTGTGATGAGGGTACGGAATCAACCCTGCAACAGCACCAAGGACGGTGAAGGGTTCAATTTCCAAATGTGTGAATTTGACATTTGGGCTCTCTTCCATGCTGCTCTCGTACAATGCAATCAAAGAGTCGTTTTCCTCATTCACATCTAGGTACTCAACGAGGCCGGCTTTCAAAAAGTCATCAAATGCCCATTCACCGCGAATCAACTTGACCAAATGGTGAGCTTCCACGCGGGGCTTGCCTGTTTTGTCGTCCACGATGATCAATGGCCGACAGACCCGTCCACCGTCAGTAGCAATATGTACAGCAGCCTGATGGCTATTGGTAAAAATCGAGATAAATTCGGAAAAGCGGCCTGAGCGTCTCAATGATCTGAAATCTTTGACAAACTTCACGGGAAATCTGGTTGTTCCAATCATGGTACCGTTCAAGAAAATGCCATAGTTTCCATCCGCGTACAAGGTAGCCGAATCGATGCTCATGATGTCCTCACACCCTAGCACGGTACATAACCGTTTGATGGGAGCCTCCTCATCATCGGTGGTAATATGCGTCATGAGAGCCAAGTTCTTCACCAATCCACACGCCTCACCTTCGGGCGTATCTGAGGTACATAACATACCAAATTGGGAAGGCTGTAAGGCTCTTGGCCCGGAAACCTTACGGGACTTTTCGAATTGGGAGGAAATACGCGTCATCATTCCCAAGGCCGAAATGTAAGAAAGTCTGGACAACACGTGAGTCACACCTGCTCTTTCCATCTTGAAACGTTTTAAGGACCAGTTTCCGGTTGAGATGGCTCTATTCATACCCATGGAAATGTTGTTGGAATGAATGTTGATAGAAAGCAAGGCGTCGAATTCAGACGTTTTACCCGGTTTCTTCAATATCTTGTCGATGTTGAGTTTGAAGTCCAGGTTGAACTTTTTGAACAAATCCTCAAAAAGCAACGACATCAACTGACCAGCTAGCTCTAGACGCTTGTTACCGACATAGTCTCTATCATCAACCATGGATGGATTATGCATTGTCATCAATACCTTTCTCGCCATTGTAGCCATGTACAAGGCCTTCTCTCTGAAGTTTAGATCATAAACGGTCAAATGAGCGATGATAGTGGTGGCTATGGCCTCAATACCCTCTTGTAGCTGAGAAAGTTTTGGAGCACCGGCTCTACGCACGGTCTTGACTCTTTTACCAATGTAGAGAAGGGCCTGTTGCTGAGTGAAGATTTCTAGCTTAGCAGCCTCTTCGAAATTAATGGCAAACAAATCTTGGTATTGTGAGTTGGGACCACACACAAGTTGTAGGATCTCGAGATCAGATGTGATACCTGCCGCCTTCAAGATGACAACGATGGGAATATCCTCACCGATAGAATTGTGCTTCAAGTATATTTTACCATTCTTGGAAATCACGTAGGTCTTGGACTTACGTTCGTGTGTAGAAGAAGTCACAGAGGCTTGAACAAGGCCCTTTTTCTCGTCGGCCTCGACAATAATTCTATTCTTCGAAAGCTGCTCTTGAATCAAAATAACCTTCTCAGTTCCATTGACAATGAAATACCCACCCGGATCTATTGGGCACTCTTCGAAAACAGCCATTTGTTGCTCGTCGATGTTGTCCAAGACACATTTGTTGGATCGCAACATGATGGGCATGCGTCCGATTTCCAAATCCTTATGCATGATGATCTTTCTGCCTCTAGTGTATTCCACGTCAACGTATATGGGTGCCGAGTAAGTCAAGTCCCGAAGTCGACACTCGTGGGGAGCCATGATGACCTCCTTGGTGCCTGGCTTAGATGTTGATTTGTGGCCCACCCGGATATCCAAATACTTGAGGTAAAATTGAGGATCGACATCAGATAAAACAAGTTCGTTGGCACGGATGATTTTCTTGAGGTCCACGTCGACGAAGTAGTTGAAGGAATCCAAGTGCTGCTTCACTAAACCCTTGACTTTAAGAAACGCTGGTAGAAGCTCCCATTTATCATCGACGGTATTGATTGCATCCGTCAATTTTTTTCCCTTGTACTCCTCTTGTAAAAGAGGCAGGAAAGAGTCGTCTGCCTCCATGCTATTGGCGCTGTCCGCTCTCCGCTTACCCATTGATGGTGGCTGTTGAGACTATTTCGTAGTGAGAGATGAGGCTGCCAGATCGGTTTTTTTCTATGCTCACTTAATAATGGTGCACGGGTTCGAATGCACACTTCCATGTCTTAAGTGTACTGGTCAAAGAGTGTATTTTTGAGCCAGTGATTTCTTGAAAGTAACAAATATCATTATACCGTTGTCTGAATACACATCAAAGGTCTCTCGAGTCGTCTAAGTTTTTTCGGAGTTCTGATCGCATCATCTCTTGTTCTTGAAAAGTAATTTTTACATCTTAGCGTGTGAGATTTCACACAAATCAACTTTAACCAAAGGATGCATAAGACATTCAGCTCATTGAAATCATTTACTTTGTCTATCTGTGACATTCCTACATACGTTTTTTGGTGTTAAAAGCTCGTATGGCGCAGTGGTAGCGCAGCAGATTGCAAATCTGTTGGTCCTTAGTTCGAACCTGAGTGCGAGCTCTTTTTTTCAGTCTCGTCTTTTTTTTAATCTAATGTGTTGGCATCAGTTTTTTTTCTTACTACGTTGTGTTCTGAACTATCAGACGACTTTGAATGCTAAAATATTTATTGGAAGTAGGTTCATCTGAATTTCCGTCCAGCAAAATCGGCAACTTGTGCCATACCGTCAGCAGTCACGAAAAACCGAAGATTGGGCTTATCGGACCAGATCAACACCCCCACTTCACTGGCATAGTTGTAGAGAACATCATACTCGTTTGTGTTCTTAAAATCTTTAAAAAGGTAGCCGTCGAAAGTTTGAATCCGATCCATTTCCAATTGCCAAAGCCTGATTTGGTCTACAACATTGGGAGGAAGAATCTCCAACTTGTGTTGAGCAACAGCGTTATCTGCTGTTTTCGATTGGGGCGCTCCTCCAGCGGTGTTGATATTATGACTTGCATCGAACTCAATCTTCTTATCTAGCTTTTCCTTGGCCAAAGATCGCATTTGAGAATGAGCATGGGTCTCCAAGAATCGGATGATCTGCTCTGCCGTTATGCCGTTATAAAGTGCCTTTCTGATAGACTCTCTCGTCAATTGGCCTATCACCATATTAGCAAACCTGGTTTTCAAAGAAACAAACAAGTTGAGAATGGCAATTTCCAAAGGCGAGTTCGTGTAGGCATATACCTTGAAATTAGTCTCCAATACCACCTGGCCCAATTGATTATCTGACTGAGAGGAGATAGAGTCCTGGTCTTTGGACTCTGCCTCGTGGACGTTTTGGTCTACCACCATAGATGGAGTCTTCAAGCCCGTGGAGTCAGAGGTCAAAGTCGTGGCCAACCTTGTGGGGTAGAAGATGGAAGAGCCTTCCGAGCGTTGGTAGACCAACCCGTAGTCTCTGAGATCCGGGAGCATGCTGATCTGGGTTTCACTCAAACTCGACACAGAGTAGGCCTTGCCTAGTTCCAAGGACCCGAGAATAAAAATGAAGTTGAGCACATCCACAGGGTCCATGTTCAAATCTTGAGTGAGGTTTAAGTACTCAAAGAGAATGGTCCATATCTGGATGTTGACATCTTGTAGCAAGAACTGAAACCCGCTGTTTGTGATTTTCAAGTCCGAGCCCGAGCCCTCCATGAGGCCGCCCAGCTTCAAGAGAGAAAGCACGGATCGTGAAGGCACTGACGGTAGCTCAGAGCCCACCATGAAATGCAATATAGTCTCCCATTTCTGGGAGGCAAAGCGGTCGAGGAACCGCGTGTCCACGGCGTGTTTCTTGGACGACGACGAAATTATTCCAAACGCATTGGGCGCCTGCGAGCCCGTCAAGCAAGCACGGAAGTTATTGCGAAACACCCGGTGCAATCGAACATGAGTGCCGCTAGAATCCTCTTCTAGCAAGTGCAACGCACGTAGCCGCTTCAAGGAATCGAACTGGAGCTTCCGTGCATGTGGCTGGCACCACTTCTCCAAGTCCTTAACGGCCACGGGCTTCTCGTTAAAGATCATGCTGACAATGAAAAACTTGGCTAGCGGAGGAAGCAAGCGGTAGATGGAGAGACATGTGGCCGGTGCATCGTAGAGCTTCGACTGTATGACTTTCGGAAGGCCCTCCAAGTACTCATTGACGGTACTTTTGAACAGGTTGGTCGACATAAGGTGTGAGTTCCAGGCGAGCGGTGAGCAGATGAGTGCGCTCGATAAGCGCGCGCTGCACTGGTCGACCACTCTACCTCTCATCTTGGGCGGATATTCAATTTCAAGTATCTGGGAAGAACCCTGTGTAGTAGAGAATGCATTTCTTTGGGTAGGCACCTTAAACTGATGTGATTACCTCTTCTGATCTCTTCTGATCTCTTCTGATCACTCTTCTGATCACTCTTCTGATCACTTGCTGATCACTTGTTACCGATTTATTTACTGGCATTATTGATCACGTCATTTATTAATCCTCTTTTTTACCGATCTTGTTAATCCTCTTTAATGATTCTATTGCAGGACTTATTGTAACTGGTGACCTTTTGAAAAAGATCTGTGCCTTAGTGCTTGCTTTTAGTCTAATTCCCAATATACTTTTTTAAAGTATAAATAGCCATGCATTGCAAAATGCACCCAGAGTACACAATTCAAAAAGCACATCAGCCAACATTTAGACATCAAAATGTTTCATATCTGCTTTCTTTTCCATTGGGTTTCATGCATGGAACAAGTCGGTATCTGACACCACAATACATCTATTTTAGTCTGAGATGTGTTTTGGACTCCAGTAAAGCTCGTCTTGCTTAGATCTAGCCTTTCAAATTCCGTGATTTATCTGGGTTATTTAAACAAGACACGTATTTGTAAAACCTTATTCATGAGACCAACCATTTAACCGCAGATTTGTGGAGCACCCAAGACCTATGGAAGACACTAGGCTAGGAAGCACTAGATTGCGTGGCGCTACATTATCGCTATCTCTGTATATGAATAGAGACCCTTTTTTCAACATTGTTTGCGGCCGCCTGGGCGATTGAATTGTTCACGCCGCTAAAATATTTTTTAAAACCTGCAAATATTATCAAAGTGCTGAAATTATTTTTAACGCCAAATTATTGGCTAAGAACGCATGAGCAAATTAGTACGTCTGAGGGGTCAGCTGATGGAGACAATGCCCTTGCACGACTCCTTCAGTGCCTGTACGAAGATATCTACCTTACAAATAATCAGGACCCATCTTAGCCGTTTGTCGCTTGATACGCGTTCTTGGCATTCACGGCTACTCCCGGTGGGATCCGATTCTTCTGTACCAGGATGTCCTTCTATACATGCAGAACGCAGCCTAAATAGTATATGCTCGAGTAGTCGCGACCTAAAAAGGTCAAGTCGTTGCTTATGTGCAGACTATGCAGTCCAAGCCGCCGGAAGAATGCTCGCTTCATGTAAACGATAAGCCTCACAATGCATTGCATTCTCGAGACGTGATTAGTTACGTAGTGAAGGATGACCCAGATATCACTCATCGCAGTTGTTGTTATTGTTACCCCAGGAGAAGCTTTCAATACCTGCGCCAGCACGAGTGGGATCTGGCGTAAAACATTTCGAATCCACATCCTTCCTGCTTATTCCTAGCTGCACTCTGACCCAGGAACTGGACACCAAATGGAGATGATCGGTAGGAGGCTCATCCCGGGACTTGTCTAACAAATCACGCTCTAGTATTTTAGATGCCAAGACTTGGAGGCGTACGCTCCCAAACAATCAGTGAGGCATGTGCCCTACAACAATGCGAAAGTGTACCACTATTGGCACAATTGCTCAAAGCAGTAATGGACTCTAACGCTTCAAAATTTGCGTATATCGCTAAGCATGTGCTTTGTTGCCAACATCGTCTGGCCTGGGAACCTGCGACAAGATGGTCTCAAGTCACGTCTCAGAATGTGCTGTACACATGGTATCAGTGCTGCGAACAGTAGGCGATTGTATGCACACGCGGCAGTCTGCGATCGAGCTCTGAAACCCCATACCGAACAATAAGGCATTGAAACTCTAAATCTCGACAATGGATTAAACTGACCCGAAGAATGCACCGACGTGAATTTTGTCGATCCGAGATGGAGCCGCAGCAAGTCAATGATATCCGATTGTTGAGAATTCGACCGTTACGTTACTACGGTTTAGTAAATCATGGTGTAGTATATCACGGTGTAGTATAAAAAAGTAGGAACGTGTGAGGGGTACGGGTCTTACGGAGGTTTCGGCCGCCTAGGCTCTCATCATAGCAGCTTTCTAGTGACGGAGTGGAATCTCGGCATGAGCACCAGCGCCAAAGGCTTCGGGCTGTGTGCAGTTCCCTGGCCTTCCCCTGGGTTTGTTCTGGCCGAGAGCTTGCGGAATTCTCAGAACAAGCGGCAAGACAGAAACACGGATGGAAGCAACTTGCTACTTGCACGAAACTGATCTGCAGGTGCCGGACACTGTCATATTCCCCAGTCCGCCTTCGTGTGTATATCAGTGGAGTGTGTCTGCCAGGAAGGCCTTACTTTTGTTCTATTGCTTTTCTCCCCACTGTTGCTAGACTTGGCTTCTACGAGCTGCAGAAGAAAGGCGCGCGTAGGTGCATGCACATGCACCTCGGATAAAGGCGGCGCTTGTCATCTCGGGGCGGGTTCTTTGGCCAAGTATATAAGAACCATGCATTTCTCAGGTCCGAGATTAACTTAACTGATGATGCTCATATCCTCACGCAACGAGGGCTCGTTTCAAGGTGACACCTGGGACAACCATAGCAAGCTAAAACTGGATCTCATTTCCATGAACAAGCCTCTTTCGGCATTGGCTTCGCTTCTGAGTGACGAAGTGTTCCAGCCCAACTACAGCGGATGTTGCTTTTTGGTGGTGGACGATAATGAAATCAACCTACGCATCATGTCTCAAATGCTTAGAAAACTATTCCCTCAGGCTCGCATTGATACCATCCAGGACTCCCGTCTCGTCGACTATTCAAGCTTACATCAATATCAAATCATTTTTCTAGACATCGAGATGCCAGTGGTCACAGGCCTCGACATAGCAAACGTTGTGCGTTGTGACTCCAGCTTGAACGGTGTGGGGTTGGTCGCAGTGACCACCAAGTACATGCTCAATGATGTGATTTTGTACAAGCAGAGCGGCTTTGATTACACGTTTCCCAAGCCCTTCAATCTAGGGGACCGGGAAATTCTCAAGAGAATAGAGTGGGTTTTGGAGGACCGTTGTGGGATCACCAAAACCTAGTTTGGCGCATTACACTGACTTGTTCGGGTTTCAGCATGCGAGACAGCAGGTCTGCTCGCTCGATATACGTGTTCCAACCGACTTGCGTTACTTGAACCTGAGTTACTCCAAGCTATTTCAATTCTCTGGGTATGGGTCTGGGACTCACACCTGTCAATAATTTAATGGATTCTTTAGGGAAACATATCGTAAAGCGTTGGGCTGGAACGTGATGTTCGATTCGGGGGTGCAGATCAAGACATGCAGCGCGGGTTAAAAACCCGGCCGAACTGCCCTAATTTGTGCGTGAGGCGATGGGCGCCGGCTCGCCCATTTTGGGTAATTTCTAGCTGCGCACATGGTAAGACCATCTTCACGTTGAGCATCGAGTTTCAGACAGCCATTTCACGTATATTTCCACGTGCCAATCGATAACAGCTTCACTTACTCACTAGTCTATATAAAAGCCGTTCTTTCTTAAGAGCATACCTCTCAAAGCTTATAATACTAATCTATTTGAATCTTACCATTCCCGGTCTTGTTAGTACCAAGTTGGCGCTGTCAGGTGCAGCATGTAAGATCGTCTCGTCACTGGAATCGCCCTAAAATTATGAATGCCTCAGATGCGAGTCTGCGTGAAGGAGCCCGTTTTTCATTTTCTTTTGCGCGCTTTTAAAGAATTTGTGCCTCGTATGCACCACGCCACATGGAAGATATGTGCCACTTCGCGGCGGACCACGAGCCCTGGGTGCCATCCCGCGAGGTTGCTGTTGGGTGCAGTGGACCAAGAAATATGGCACGGCCGGGACACCCAGCACTATAGCTCTGGGAATAGCACAATACAACTGGGAGAGCACCAAAGAGAAGAGCCCATGATAGAGAATAACATCTAGCAGTGTTCTTTTTCACGCTGCCCAAAATTCTCTTTACCTGTGGCACAACCAGGTTGCATTAAGTTCCCCACTACAGTTTCGTCAAGATGGTTCTTCGCGTTTGCCGTGCATTTGCCGTGCATTTGCTGCGAAGACTCTGCAAAGACTTCATTGCTCTAATGCATCTTTTTTTTTCCCGTTGGCCTATAATCATATAGCTTTACTATTTGCAGCGTTGTGCACACCGGATGTTATACTTTTAAACCCGGCTTTTGCAGGCTATCACCTACTTTCTGTTTTCCCTTCCTTGGCCATCTCACCCATCATGAGAATACATTCATTGATGTTCTCTCCCTTTGGCGCACACACTGGAATACACTTCCAAGCTTTGTTTTCAGCTGCAATGTAGTCTTGCAACTGAACATAGCCAGCACCATTGTTCACCAAATCGGCCTTTGTAGCGATGACCATCACCTTTTTGTTGGCCATCCTTCGCTCCCCAATCTCCTCAATCAAAAGTTTCAAATCTGCCACCGGATTCTTGGACTCTAATGACACAACAAAAAGCAACCCGCCGCTCCGCTCGATGTGTCTCAAAAAATCCATGCCCATGCCCTTGTTCTGCGAGGCACCTTTGATGATCCCGGGAATGTCGGCCACGGTGAATGGATCCTGGTCGATGCGCGTGAAGATGGTACCTATGGTAGGCTGGAGAGTGGTGAACTCCCAGTGGCCCACTCTGGGTCTCGCTTTGGAGATGGCACGTAGTAATGTCAGCTTTCCTGCATTAGGGAGCCCAACTAGCCCAAGGTCTGCTATGAGCTTTAGCTCCAAGAGAAAGAACTCACTCACTCCAAGTCTTCCTTGCTTGCTGAATCTGGGGTTCCGGATATTGGGTGTTAAGAAGTGCATGTTGCCCATTCCACCTTTTCCTCCCTTGATTATGAGCATGGGCTTGTCGGTGGGCTTGTCGAAGTCAATGCCTTCAAGAGGAAACTTGTCGAACATCAACTCCTCGGCTATAATTTCTCGATCGTAATCCTTCACCTGCTGGTCAAGCTCGTTGAAGAACGCTTTGTCCCGGTGATACTCCTCATCTTTCTCTTTGAACTGCCATCCTTCCCCGGGCACATAGTCCCCTTTGAAAAGCTGGATCTCCTTGTCTCCCGACATTTTGAACGCCACACTCACCTCCGCAAGATTACCATCTCTCTCTCGGGCCTGTTCTTTCACAAATGCTGGATCTGGGATCCACCGCATCGTCGTGCCCACTGGCACCTCTAGAATGATGTCTTCGCCACGCTTTCCGTCAAGCTGGCTTGCCGTACCTGGCTTGCCGTTTCCCGATATGTATGTTCGCTTCACCTTGTGTAACAGACTGATGTTGTTCACCACCTGAACGTATATGTTGCCTCCGTCTCCACCATCGCCACCGTCCGGAGGACCCACCGGGCGGTTTGCATCCCGGAAAAAGGACACGCAGCCATTGCCGCCTTTGCCACTCTGTAAACGGACCACCCGCAAGTCTACGAACGTGCGCTGCTCGACCTTCTGGCCCTGTTTGTAGTTTTGGTGCTGTCCGCTGAAGACTTTTTGTGTGTAATGCAGGTCACCCTTGAAATAGTTTGACATGGTGACCGAAGTGTCCTTGAGCCCAAGGTTGTCCGTCTCTTTACTGGTATATCTTATGCTGTGGTACTCTTTGTTTGGCTCATCGTGTGGAGCCGGGAAAAATGTGCTTTGGGGAATGGTGGCGTACGAGTCCAGATCCTTGGCCTCGAGCTGTTTGAGAAAGGAGGCTGCTTCATTTTGGATCCGCCCCAAGGTGCCAAAACGGCGAATTGCAAGCCTCAGTAGCATGGTGGTGCTGTGAGCTCGAGGTATGCTCCCGCATATAGTGGTGGAGTCACGTGACCGGGCCTTCGACCCAGGGATCCAACACATGCCAGATGGAAGCTATAAAAGAAGCAGAGTGCCAGGCCCAATAGAACAGTGAGAATTGTCCTTACGAACTCTAAAAGTCTAGGGAGGTAGTGCTCCCGCAACAGTAGCCCAGCACCGATGAGCATCGGACTGCGAAAATTAGTGATCTCCAGTACATCAGCGCCAACAAATCATAATGACATTCTCAAGCCTAGGAGTGGCCAAGTGGCTAGATGAGTCACTTGCGGCCATGGAAATACACACACCCACCCAGATTCAGAAGGCATGTATCCCCGAGATCTTGAAAGGGAAGGATTGCATCGGAGGAGCGAAAACAGGGTCCGGTAAAACCATTGCCTTTGGAGCACCCATGCTCACCAAGTGGTCTGAGGACCCAATGGGGATCTTCGGGCTCATCTTGACCCCGACCAGAGAGTTGGCCATGCAAATTGCCGAGCAGTTTGCTGCCTTGGGCTCTCAGATGAACATCAAGCTCGCTTTGGTGGTGGGAGGTGAAGATATGATGAAGCAGGCGTTGGAATTACAGAAAAGACCCCATTTCGTAATCGCCACGCCCGGCAGGTTGGCCGACCACATCTTGAACAGTGGTGAGGATACCGTCAAGGGCCTTCGAAGCGTCAAGTACCTCGTCCTAGATGAGGCAGACCGCATGTTGAGCAATACTTTTAGTAAGGACTTGCTGAGATGTTTGAGTGTGCTTCCCGACGCTTCTCTCAGGCAAACTCTCTTGTTCACTGCTACTGTTACCGATGCTGTTCGCTCGTTGAAAGAGAAGCCGCTGTCTGGAGGGAAGCCACCTGCGTTTATGTATGAGGTGGAGAGCGTGGACAATGTAGCGGTTCCTTCAACCTTACTGCTTTACTATGTGTTCATCCCATCATACGTCAAGGAGGCATATCTTCATTTCATCATCTCGCTCGAGCAATATTCCGGAGCCAACATCATCATCTTTGTCAACAGAACCGTCACAGCGGAGCTCTTGAGGCGAACCCTAAGAAAGATGGACTTTCGCGTGGCATCTCTTCATTCGCAAATGCCGCAGACGGAGAGAACCAACTCGTTGCACAGATTCAAGGCCCAAGCCGCTCGAATTTTGATCGCCACCGACGTTGCGTCCAGAGGTTTGGATATCCCCACGGTTGAATTGGTTGTGAACTACGACATTCCTGCAGACGCCGATGATTTTATCCATAGATCGGGAAGAACGGCCAGAGCGGGCCGAAAGGGTGACTCGGTGTGCATTGTTACCGAGAGAGATGTCGGCCGAATCCACGCCATTGAGGAAAGAATTAATAAGAAGATGGAGTTACTAGAGGATGTGACTGACGAGAAGGTGATTGATGCGTCGCTCACTAAGATTGGTGCGGCAAAGAGAGAGGCACTCATGGACATGGACCGGGAGAATTTCGGAGAGAAGAGGCAAATCAACAAGAAGAAACGGGAGCAAAAGTCCGTGAGGAAGTCTTCAAGCAAGCATGCCTAGATCATGCGATTAAATATGTTGCGCAATGGCAACGGAGTTATCACTGATCCTTCAAGTATCGTTCCACAATCAACGAGATATTGAGGCCTGCAAGAGTCACAATAACCGACGTGATGCAGAGCACCATGATTGTGTTGTTGGTGCTGTGGGTCCTGATCTTCTTCATTGAGTATCTCCGCACGGTTCGGAAGTAGTTGACCCCAGCCACTAGCAAAGTAGCAAAGGCCAAGAATATTAGAACAATCGACACCGTATGATTGAACAACGAAGACTTGAACCGCGGGTCCTCTGCGTCGCCTCCGTCGTCCTTATCCGAGTCAGCTTCGGATTCTAGGTGGAACCCAATGACCATACCTATAGAGGTGAAGAACAACGACAATGCAAAGCGAATAAAGCTTAGAAACGTGCGTTCACTCTGGAGCACATCCCGCGGCTCCAGGAGCAGCACAGGGATGATGTGTGCACGAGGAAACCAGCTTTTCTGGGAACTGGTACTGTTCATATTGTATAGGCCGGAGTCGGGCTCGGTTTGCGGGGAAACATGGGGGACGTCCGTTGTTGCATTGGCAAAGTGCAGATCAGGGCCATTTCTTTTGGAATTGCTCATGGCGCGTGCTGTTCGCTCTGCCTGTGCTTTGATGTTCATGAGCGTTGCGACCAGACTTGGCTCTCTGATGTTCGTGAGCCACAGCGATGCATGTCAACGCACTGTTGGCGAGGGCGCGGCTGACCTCGATTCCTCAGACCTCTGGAACAATAAGGCGATGACTGCAGATTAGAGCTGGATGCAAAGTAGAGCTGGATGCAAAGTAGAGCTGAATGCAAAGTAGAGATGAATGCAAAGTAGAGATGAATGCAAAGTAGAGATGAATGCAAAGTAGAGATGAATGCAAAGTAGAGATGAATGCAAAGTAGAGATTTTTGAGAATTCATCTTCAATCACTTGAGCCCTGGTCAGTTTGTTTTACAGTTCTGCGCTCATGTCTCGCAACAGAATTTGGATTCCTGGATATGATCAAGGATACACTGAACGATCTGAGATAACAGGCCTGGAGAGTATTGGAGGGATAATTTAATGATATTTCAAACGGTACTACACAGGTACTAGAAAGGTTTAGGTTACGGGCAAAAGTAGGGGAGATCGATTTTAGATATGACGTGCCTAAAATAATCATGGTAGTTTCCAGCAGGACAGTGTTGCACCCAGTTCATGTCGCATTTTGTCACGATTCTTCAAATCCTGGCGAATTTAAAAAATAATGGCTGAAACATGAACGAAAAGGGGCCGGAGATAGTGACTATTGATTTTCGGTTCACCTTCTTTTCGTTCATCATAACATTTGCTGTTCATCATAACATTGCTGAAAGTGCAACTGATGTTTTAAGTTTCCAGCATATCACCATTCTACCGCGTTATTTCCCGCTCCTCACCGCGCTATCACATTTCTTCAGACCGCGACGTGAGCCTGCACCCCTAGATAATCACCAGAAAAAAAGACAAACAAGTCATCGATTCAAACAAATACTCGTCCTCCACCCCTTCGTTTCGCCATCATAACAACAGACATCTGTTTCTACAGACTGCTAGACATCCGCTTCCATCAGCAGCCCACAGGACCAAGACGCCGTCCTGTCATCCCCACACCCTTCCGCAATGAGTAAAAGCACCAAAGTCAGATCATGCCGGAACTGTGGCTGCACAGAGCTCACCAGAGATCTCACCAGTAGTTCTGGGGACCTATCGTGTCTGAACTGTGGTTCCGTTCAAGAAGAAAATCCCATTGTGTCGGAAGTGCAGTTTGGAGAGGCTTCCAATGGTGCCGCCATGGTGCAGGGTGCCATGGTTGGCTCAGATCAGACCAGGGCCTATAATTCCAGAACAAGCTTGGAGAGCAGGGAACAAACAATCATGAATGCTAAGCAGAAAATACGCACCATTGCCGGCGTGATGCGCATCCCTGACTATATTGTGGAGTCTGCTTGTGGTTGGTTCAAATTAGCGCTAGTCCAGAACTTCGTACAAGGCCGGAGGTCCCAGAATGTTATTGCTGCTTGTCTATATGTGGCATGTCGTCACGAGAAAACCCACCACCTATTGATCGATTTCAGTTCCAGACTCCAGATATCCGTCTACTCTTTGGGTGCCACGTACCTAAAGCTCGTACGTGCCTTGCAAATTCAGAGGTTGCCGCTAGCAGACCCTTCTTTATTTATCCAGCATTTTGCTGAGAGACTTAATTTCGGCGACTACACTGCTAAAGTGTGTCGAGACGCCACGAAAATAGCGCTGAGAATGTCTTCAGACTGGATCTACGAGGGTAGACGGCCGGCTGGAATCGCGGGCGCTTGTCTTCTATTGGCTGCAAGAATGAATAACTTCAGACGATCTCATGCTGAGATTGTTGCTGTTGCTCGAGTAGGAGAGGAAACTCTTCAGAAGCGTTTGAATGAGTTCAAAAGCACAAAGTCTGCAAAACTCTCTGTTGCAGAGTTCAGAGAGTCCTCTGGTGTGGACGATACTTCGAGGCCCCCATCTTACACAAAAAATAGGAGAATCGAGAAAAAAATTGAAAGGCTAATGAAGCAGAGGCGTGAGACTTTAGAAACATACAGAAGACTAGCCAAGGAGCGTGTTTTGTTCAAGGAATTAGATATTCTCGCTGATAACGGCTTAATAAAGTCTGAGCTCATGGCCGATGAAGATTCAGATCAAGAGGATGCGACGACAAGAAATGGCTCGAATGATGACAATGAACCAAACCCCGAAAACACTGTGGATAAGCTTTCAGGATCTGATGACGACAATGGCATTTTTCCGAAAATTGAAGGAAGCAGCATTGTTAAAGAGAGAACTCCACCCGAAAAGCAGCTAGCTAACAAAGCGCTGGATGAAAGCACCGGGACGAGTGATTCGAGAAACGACAATGATTCTGTGAGAAGTGAACCGAATGAGTCCTCGAATAGTGAAAACTTGGAGGAGACGCGAAATCTTGTGAGATCTGAAAAATCCACCAAAACCGTTGAAACCTCTGAAGAAACTAATCAACCGGTTGGCAAATTTGCAGGGGTGGAAAGCACACCACCCAATGAAGCACCTTCCACGGAGTCACACTCTGAGACCTCCACTGAAACAAACGGTATGATACAAAGCCAAGAGACCGAAAGTTCGACAGAGACGGGCCCTGAGTTAAATGATTTGTTTGTGCCATCTGATCATGACAGTGAACTTGGTTATGATGATTTGCCCGATAATCAAGACGACGCCGATTCAGACTTTGAGCTGCACCATGAGAGTATCGCGTTGAGATTACGCAACTTGAGGAGCCGTACTACTCAAGCAAAGTATGCTAAACACCTTCAAGCTGGTCGGGACCTTGTAGGGTCCGGCAAAGCTACGAAAAAAACAGGGAGGTTAGAGGGAATGGATGATCCAAACGGCGGCTCTGCAGAAAGAGGAAGCAGAAAGAGAAGAGAAGCTGTAAATAAATCTAGCCGGTTGGGATCGGCAAAAAACAAGCGGGAGATGAAACCAAAGAAAGCAAGGAATAAAGATTTAGATTCCCTGCAAGATCAACTCATGAAAGCGGTTCTTCTTGGTGGAGAACTTACCGAAGAAGACTTGGAGATTGCCCTCGACAGACTTCTTGAAGGCCATCAAAAAACACTCAATGAATCCCTCTACAAAACACCAGCCGATTCGAACGCAGGAGACGATATTGCCAGAAGAATCGAGTTGGACCGGCCCAGAAATTTGGTCAAGAACAATCCTACCACAAGCGAAATCCTTTCGAGAGTTCCAGACGACGAGTTGATCAACTCGGATGAGGATGATGAAGAGGTTGAAAATATCAGGCTAGATGAAGAAGAGAGGCTACAGAAGGAGCAAATATGGATAGCGCTCAATCATGACTTTTTGATCGAACAGGAGAAGAAGAGGTTGAAGATGGAGGCAGATGAGTTGACGGGAAACACCTCGGGACAATCCAAGAAACGCCGGAAGAATAGGGAACGTAAGGAAGCGATCTTCGACGACTCTGCTGTTGTCAATGCTATCCACCTGATTGGTGAGGGAGGCAAGATCTTGACGCCAGCCGAAAGTACCAAACAAATGTTGCAGAAAAAGCCCTTCTCTAAAAAGATCAATTACGACAGTATCGGAGAATTGTTTACTGAGTAATGGACGTTGGTCAAAGCACTAGAGGTCAGAGAATTTCGCATTTCACCGGAACATGTTGCAATCGGAAATGTGAGCCCGGACGGTTCATCAGCACACAGACGTAATTTATAGATAAATGACCTGCCAATACGACCCAGCATAAAGCTGTTCAATTCAGAAAGTATGTGGCTTGTTAAATTCAGAGCGCATGTGGATGCGGGATATGGTCCTGCTTCTCCACAGAGGTCCTGTACCCACTGCACACGATGGCCGCGATGAGTAGACAAAAAAATAGTACGGCTCCTACACAGCTACAGACATTTGCCATGGGAAAAGTCAGAAGAGCGGCTGTTTTGCCCACAAACATAATATTGCTCCAGAATGTGGTCAAGAGAGACCCTCAGTCATACCATGAAGAATTTCTCCAGCAATACTCCCACTACGAGTCCTTGAGAGATATCTTCTTGATGAGCCCATCAGCACACCAGGGCGATGAGTTTGCTGACTTGATCGGGTTTGTCAGTGCCGTGTGTTCGTGCTACCCCAAAGAAACCGCCAAGTTTCCCGAAGAATTGAAGACGATTTTGTTGAATAATCACAGAGACTTGACTCCCGATTTGAGAGAGAAGATCATCCTGAGCTTGACCATGTTAAGAAACAAGAACATCATCAGCGCCGAGTCGCTTATCCTGACATTGTTCCCTCTCTTACAGGCCTACAGCAGTAAAGCCCAGAACTCGTCCACCACGTCTCAAAACGCCAAGGCGGTGCGGCGCCAGATCTACACCACATTGGTGTCTTTGCTAAAGGCCATGAACACGGGAACCAAGAACCAGAAACTTAACAGATCAACACAGGCTCTTCTTTTCAACCTTTTGGAGAAGAGAGACTCGCAGGGTTTCTGGGCCACGAAATTGACCAGAGAGTTGTGGAGACGAGGAATCTGGGACGACTCTCGGACCGTGGAAATCATGACCCAAGCAGCATTGCACCCCGACATCAAGATTGCTGTTGCCGGAGCCCGTTTTTTCTTGGGTGCAGACAAGGAGAGAACCGAGGCCTTGGAGGAGGATCTGTCTGATGATGAGTCCTTTAACATGGATGTCTTGAGGCACAAGGCCAAGAGAAACAAAAAGTCCAAGAAGAGACAGAACAAGATCGAGCAGGCGGTCAAGATTATGAACAAGAAGAACGCCCCTAAAATTTCGGCCACTTACTTGAACTTCTCCGCAATCCATCTTCTCAGAGATCCACAAGGCTTTGCCGAGCAGCTTTTCGAAGACAACTTGAGCCACAAAAACTCCAACAGGTTCAACTTGGAGCAAAAGATATTGTTCATGAACCTCATCTCAAGATTGGTGGGCACCCACAAGTTGACGGTTTTGGGACTCTACTCGTACTTCTTGAAGTACTTGACTCCACGCCAGAGAGACGTCACGCAAATAATGGCTGCCGCAGCCCAGGCTTCTCACGACTTGGTGCCCCCAGAGTCGATCATGTCTGTTGTGCGTAAAGTGGCTGATGAGTTTGTCAGTGATGGTGTGGCTGCAGAAGTTGCTGCTGCTGGTATCAACACGATCCGGGAGATTTTGGCCAGAGCTCCCTTGGCCATAGAGCCGCCCTTGTTGCAGGATTTGACCGAGTATAAAGGCTCCAAATCCAAGGCTGTGATGATGGCTGCCAGGTCGTTGATATCGTTATACAGAGAGGTTGCACCTGACATGTTGAAGAGAAAGGATAGAGGCAAGACTGCAGCTATGGCCATGCAAAATGGTGAAAAGAAAGGGTTGCCTTCTTTCGGTGTGGAGAGCTCCGTTGTCACTTCTATTCCGGGTATTGAGCTTCTAGCTAAGTGGAGGAAGGAGCAGGGTATTGAAGGCTCCGGTGCTGAAGACGATGAGAAGAACTGGGAGGTGGACCTGGAAAATGACGACGTGGAGGGTGAATGGGTCACCGTTGACTCAGACAAAGAGATTGACATCGACATGTCTTCGGACGACGAGGATGACGATGACAAGGAGAAGGATGTTGAAGATGACGAAGACTCGGACCTTGAGTTATCCGGTGACGAGGCTGATGAGCCTGTAAAGAAAAAGGCTAAAACTGTACAGAGCTCTGCTGACAAGGCCGCAAAGGAGAAAGAAGATAAGGAAGCGTCCGAGAAAGCTATGCAAGAAATGTTGTCCAGTCGAATCTTGACCCCAGCCGACTTTGCCAAGTTGCAGGAGTTGAGAACCCAAGCGGGCGTGGACAAGATCCTCGGCACTCAACACAACGAAGAGGAGGTGGACTCCACCACCTTGGCCGGAAAGATCAAGTACAAGCAACTGCGTGAGGAGAGAATTGCCCATGCCAAGGAAGGTAAAGAGGATAGAGAGAAGTTTGGTTCCAGAAAGGGCAAGAGAGAGGCTCCACACTCCACTACAAATAAGGAGAAGGCCAGAAAGAAGAATTTTGTGATGATGATTCATAAGAAGGCCGTCCAGGGTAAGCAAAAATTGTCTTTACGTGATAGACAGAAGGCTTTGAGAGCGCACATTGACAAGCAGAAGAAGAAGGGATTCTAAGGGTGGAAAGCCAATCAATAAATTTGTGTACATTAGCTCTAATGGTAAGTAAAGCTTTATGTACCACTCAAATCATTATATATGGAACAGGGTTAGTAAAGTGATCAGTAGTAGTACATCAGTTAAATTGTATTTCCACGTGGCAAAGCCAGTAGTAGCCTAGAATACACGAGCGCTGAGCCGTACTCAAAATGCAAGTTGCTCGCTCCTTTTCTGCTTGTGTTTCTTCTCATCGGAGTCCTTCTTTTTCTTGGACTTCTTGCTTGGAGTAGCAGACACACTTTGGGTAGCGTCGGATTGAGAAGCGAGTTGCGAAGCCGATTGAGAAGCGGACTGAGAAGCATGCTCGCCACTCTTCTTTGAATGCTTCTTTTTCTTTTCTTCAGTTGTGGTCTCAGCTTCTTGTGATGATGCTGGTGCCTTTACTGGTGACTTTGGAGCAGTCTTTTTCTTTTCCTCGGCGGTGGTCTCGGCTGCTTGTGGTTCAGCATCAGCTTTCTTAGAGGTCTTTTTCTCAACCGCTTGCTTCTTTGCAGCTGGCTTTTGGGAAGTCGCATTTGCAGCCTCGCCTTGAGCATCTGGAGACACGCCATCTTTCTCCTTCTGAACCTTATAAGCATCAAAGTCTTTCTTGTACTGCTCAAGCTCAGCATCGTAGGCCTTTTGCAACTTCTCCTTTTCTGAGTCGCTCAAATTGGCCCACTTGTCTGCAATGATCTTGTTGAGCACAGTGGCAGGAAGAGTTGGTTGGTTCTCTTCGTTTCTCTGTTTTTTCAAGTCCTCACGGATGGAGAGGTTGAAGCGCAAATAAGTAGTCAATGGCTTCTTTGGGGCATTGGGGTCTTTCTCCGCCCGCTTTCTCTTTGCCTTTTCTGGTTTTTCAGGGCTTTCAGCTGGAGCCCCTTCTCCAATTGAGGCAGCCTCAGCGTCATGAGCGGTCATCTTATTTGAGAGAGACTTGGCCTGCTCTGCAATGCCGTTGGAAACAGATGCAGTGGCTACTTGGGCTGCTTCGGAGACTGCATCCCCCAATTGAGCCAACGTCTGGCCAGTGGTATTTCCACCCTCGAGGCCTGCAGCCTTGTAAAAATTGACTGCAGCAGTGGCAGCTTCGGTAGCAGCGCTGGAGAGTTCAAAAAGGGACGCTACTAGAGCGTTTTTTGCTTGTTGCATGTCCATATTAAGATGATTGATGTCTCGTGCTTGTCCTTGTTTACGCGTATCGGCAAGAATTAATGCTCGCTTCGTTTGGCAAAATAAGGTTTATTTGTTTGTTTGCTTTAAAACCCTTTATCTTTTTTTTGGGCAGTCGAGTGTTCAAAGGCGTGAATTCGATTGCAGTGGATTCTGAATGGGGTGTGTTTCAAAATTGGCGCTCGATCGGATTTTTGGAAAGATCGTACGGCTGGGAGCTAAAGAGGGTGTTTTAAACAATTTTCCTTCGTCGGGGAAAAAGAGGATCCGCCAGCGAGCACGCGGGTCACGACCCAACCCCAGCGTGGGCCCTCACGCCCACACCGCGCCTGGCCGCCGATAATACGGACGAGGCCGCACAAGCTGCTTAATTTTGCATCGAGGTGGCGCGACGGACTGCGCCCACGGGCCTGATGGAATGCAATCTGAGGTGAGGTCTACGCGAACCCGGCCTAGAAACGGGTCTTCGTTTCTCACACTGGAATTTGGCATTTGCAGTGGCATTCAATGGGTTTCAGTAGCAATTTTCGAAAATTCCTGTGGGGAACTACATTGATATGAAATTGGAGTTAGATCGGAATCAATAAGATTATGGCTGGATTTTGATTCGACTAGATTTGATTGTTGGCGTTTTGCATTTACCATTCCACAGCTTTACCCTTTGGCCACGGGAAAGTGACTTCGCGAAGAATCTCGTGAGAATTCAGCTTGTCTTGTTGCGCATTCCATAGCCAGTTGCAATGCACCTTGATTAGACGGTATTCGGCGGGTCATACTTTTTAGCGATATTTTTCGCATGTCCCGCTTTTGAGATCTTATTAGTGGGTCTTTTCTGGTCTTGATACTGACTGACATTGTTCAAAGTTTGTGAACGCTTAAAGCGTTGCACCGAAGACTAGGCTCAAGTGCGATCAAGTGCACTAGAGCCCAGACCTGCGGCCACTTACTTAAGCCTATATTTTTGGGACGTTTTCTTCTTAAATGGCCACTGAATTCCAAATATCAACCCCTCTTCATTTTCCGTGTCTTCGTTCCTGATCAGTGCCGATGTCTACATCCATTTCGGTGGTGCGGCTTAGCCACTCTGACCATCGCGAGTCTTCGCATCTCCACAGAACATGCCTCTTCATCAGTTAACCAAATTGGCCGTGGCGTGCCCTGGCCAAGGCATTCTTTCCCGTGGATGTCTTTTTGAATTTCGCCTGATGCAGTCTCTCTTCTCCCATTCTTTGCAGTGTGTCGATGACGTGCTCCAGGAGAACTTCTCTCGCCATCTCTTGGACCAGCCTCTTGCATCCATAGACGCATGGGGCCTTTCCACCGCCAATGCCCAGCCAGCCATCTTGACCTCCACATACGTCATCTCCGAGTTGCTTAAAAAGGCTTATGGGGTGGATTTGGCCAACGATCCCCACGTGTCCCACTTCTTGGGCCACTCTCTCGGCGAGTACTCTGCGCTTTTACTCACTGGCGTATTGAGCCTCGAGGAGGCCATCGCCATTGTGCGCCGCCGCGGCCAACTCATGGAAGACTTGGTGAAGCTGCAAAAGTACGAGATGCGGTCCTTTCTCTTGAAGCCCCTGCTGTATGAGGCGGTCTACGAGGCAGCAGATAAACGTGGGGTACTAGCGTGTGCGAATAATGTCACTACGATAGCGGTTTCGGGCACAGCTCTGGAGCTCGATGATTTGGTGCTGCATTTGAACCTGTCCAAAAAGACCATACTCAAACAAACGAAATTGCCTGTTTCCATTCCTTTCCACAATAGGCTTCTCGAGAGAATCGAGCCGGATTTGCTCTCGTGCAGGACGCACTCTCGTCAAGGCACCAAGCCCATCGTCAGCAATCTCACGGGGACCCAGTCGAAGGGCGATGTCTACGCCAACACGGTCTACAGTACTTCCAGGCCCGTGCAGTGGAAAAAGTCCATTGAGTATCTCCAGGGGCACGGCGTGAGAACGCTACTCAATCTTGGGCCAGGAAGTGCCGTGAGCACCATCAACAGTCGCTTTGACATTCAGAACATCAACGCAGCTGCTCCCCAAGATTTGCGGTCTCTAGCGGAGTTATTCCAAAAGATTCCGCACTCGACCCAAAGTGATCCAAATTTAAGTGATCCAAATTAGAGTGATCCAAAATTCTGTGCTACAACTTCTCTTGATCTGCTATGGAGTGCGCCGTTTCCGGCGCGGCACGGTCATCACTGATAAAGCACCGCGCGGCGAAGATTGAGAATAACACGTGAGCACGGTCCACTTCTACCAACAGAAACACCCACGCCGATCGTCTTGCTTAGTGTGGAGAAGCCAAAATAAAGCCGCACGTAAATTTCCTGGTATAAAAGCCTTCAATCAAATCCTTTTCTCTCCCAGGCTCTGGCTAGGCCGAAACGCCTGTTCTCCAGTGCCTGCGAGGTCCTGTGCGCACTGGTGATTTTTTCCCGAAAAACTTGACTGCGCGCACCAGAGTCAAGCGGCCCGGTAGATATAAAACTTGGGGAATCCGCTCGGCTCTTGGTGCAGACCATCGTAATGAGTGCACAGTTAATTGACGGAAAGGTCATAGCCACCGAGCTCCGCCAAAAAATACACCTGGACATCCAGGAGATTCAAGCCAAACATGCTGATTTCAAGCCAGTCTTGACCATCATCCAGGTGGGAGACCGCCCAGACTCCTCCACCTATGTGAAGATGAAGTTGAAGGCCGCTGAAGAGGCCAGCATCGAGTGCAACTTGATCAAGTTGAATGAAGACGTGTCTGAGTTCGAGTTGCTCTCCAAGATCTCTGCTTTGAACAATGATGTCAACGTGGATGGTATCTTGGTGCAGTTGCCTATCCCTGCACACCTAGACGAGACCAAGGTCACTAACGCCGTCGCTGCAAGCAAAGACGTTGATGGATTTGGCCCTCACAACGTGGGTGAATTGGGTAAAAAGGGTGGGAACCCCACCTTTTTGCCTTGCACTCCTAAAGGCATCATGCAATTGCTTGAGCACTCCAAGGTCGACATCACTGGCAAAAACGCCGTTGTTCTTGGCAGATCTGACATTGTTGGCCGCCCAATTGCCAATTTGTTGACCAAAGCAAATGCCAATGTCACGCTTTTGCACTCCAAGACTTCGCCAGAGAGTCTCCAGGCTTTTTTGGCATCTGCTGATATTGTGGTGGCCGCCATCGGAAGCCCCAACTTTGTCAAGGGTACTTGGTTGAAAAAAGGTGCCGTCGTCATTGACGTGGGTGCCAACTTTGTCCCAGACGAATCCAAGAAATCTGGTTCCAGGATGGTCGGCGATGTGGACTTTGATTCTGCTGTTTCTGTGGCCTCTTTGTTGACCCCAGTTCCTGGTGGAGTTGGACCAATGACTGTTGCAAACTTGTTGGACAATGTGGTGATTGCTGCCAAGAATCATTACAAAGCCAACAACCAGACGCCTCGCTTCACCAACCCTTTGAGATTGGATTTGAAGACACCCGTTCCCTCCGACTTTGAAATCTCCAGATCTCAACAGCCAAAGAGAATCAACCAGGTCGCTGAAGAATCGGGTATCTTGGACTCCGAATTGGAGCCTTTTGGATTCTACAAGGCTAAAGTTTCTTTGGATATTTTGAAGCGTTTGGAGAACAAGGTCAACGGTAAGTATGTCTTGGTGACTGGTATCACCCCAACTCCTTTGGGAGAGGGTAAGTCAACCACCACTGTTGGTTTGGCACAGGCTCTTGGAGCACATTTGGGCAAGAACGTGTTTGCTAACGTGAGACAACCTTCCATGGGCCCAACCTTCGGTATCAAGGGTGGTGCTGCTGGAGGAGGATACTCCCAAGTCATTCCTATGGATGAATTCAACATGCATGTCACAGGTGATATTCATGCTATTTCTATGGCTAATAACTTGTTGGCCGCAGCCATTGACACCAGAATCTTCCATGAGAACACCCAAAAGGACGCCGCCTTGTACAAGCGTTTGGTTCCTGCTAAGAAGGGCGTCAGAAAATTCCCTATTTCTTTCCAGAAGAGATTGGAGAAGTTGGGCATTACTAAGACTAACCCAGATGATTTGACCCCAGAGGAAGTCTCCAAGTTCGTTAGATTGGATATTGACCCTGACACCATCACTTGGAGAAGGGTGGTTGACTGTAACGATAGATTCGTGAGAGGCATCACTATCGGAGAGGCCCCAACCGAGAAGGGTATGACCAGAAAGACTGGTTTCGATATTTCGGTCGCCTCTGAGTGTATGGCCATTCTTGCCTTGTGTACCTCTTTATCTGATATGAGAGAAAGATTGGGTAAGATGGTTGTTGCTGCCTCTAGATCCGGTGAACCAATCACCTGTGAGGATATCGGATGTGCCGGTGCTTTGACTGCATTGTTGAAGGACGCTATCAAGCCAAACATCATGCAAACCTTGGAGGGTACGCCAGTCTTTGTGCACGCTGGTCCTTTCGCCAACATCTCCATTGGAGCCTCTTCTGTCTTGGCCGACAAAATGGCCTTGAAGTTGGCTGGAACTTCTAAGGACTTGACCGACGAGGAGAGACAAGAGCAAGAAGGATATGTTGTTACTGAGGCAGGTTTCGATTTCACCATGGGTGGTGAAAGATTCATGAATATCAAGTGCAGAGCATCCGGCTTGGCACCAGATGTCATTGTTATTGTCGCTACAGTCCGTGCCTTGAAGGTACACGGAGGTGGCCCAGAGGTCAAGGCAGGCGCTCCATTGTCTGCTGAATACACTCAAGAAAATGTGGAGTTGTTGAGAGCTGGATGTTCCAACTTGGCCAAGCACATTGCCAACGCTAAGGCTTATGGCTTGCCTGTGGTTGTTGCCATCAACAAAATGTCTTCTGACAGCGACAAAGAACACGAGGTTATTCGTGAAGAATCATTGAAGGCAGGTGCTGTTGATGCTATTGTGTCTAACCACTGGGAAGAAGGTGGAAAGGGAGCTGTTGACTTGGCCAAGGGAGTCATCGAGGCATCCAATTCCATTGACAAGGACTTCCGCTTCTTGTATGACACCAAACCAAGTGTGGAGGAGAAGATCACCACCATCGCCAAGGAAATGTACGGTGCAGGTGAAGTTGAGTTTTTGCCTGAAGCACAGAAGAAGATTGATCTCTACACCAAGCAAGGCTTCGGTGACTTGCCAATCTGTATCGCCAAGACGCAATATTCGTTGTCTCACGATGCAGCATTGAAGGGAGTGCCAACTGGCTTCAAGTTCCCCATTAGAGATGTGAGAGCTTCCATTGGTGCCGGTTACTTGTACGCTTTGGCAGCCGAAATTCAGACCATTCCTGGATTGCCCACGCATTGTGGTTTCATGAATGTGGAAGTGAATGAAGACGGAGAAATCGATGGATTATTTTAAACTTTTAATTGTGAAGTTCAACACTTTATGATGTTACGGAAATATAAATAGGATAATACAGGACAGACAGTGATTTAAAGCATATAGTCAATGCACGAAGGAGATGATACAGGATAATGATACAAGGAAGAGTAAAGACATGATACAACACGTAATTAGATGCTTTGCACCCATTGCGGATCGGAAATTAAAGGCCATGAGCGGTGCTTGCATATAACGCTAGTCGCAGCTCACTCACCTCAGTAAAAAAAGGGAGGAAAAATGTCTTATCTATCCTTGTTTCCTTTGATCACACACCCATTCGAACCACAGGCAATTGCAAATGTTCGTCAACACCAAATTGCTTGCACGTAGTGCAGCCACTGCTCCGTTGTTCAGAAGATCGCTCGCTCCTATCACCAGGACCTTTGCATCACGGAACGCCACAAGTGTGCTTCCAAAAGTCGCCTTCAAGCAAAACATTCTTGCCAGAGAGTGGACCAGATCCTACAGTGTGTTGAGCCAGTCAGCCGCCAAACCTTACAATTACAAAGATATCAAAGAACTCGTGACCACGCCCAAGAAGGGATCTTTTCTCATTGATGTCAGGGAGCCAGCCGAGTTCCAAGAGGGCCACATTCCAGGCGCACTCAATGTTCCTTTCAAGTCATCACCCGGCGCTTTTGATTTGTCCGAGGAAGAATTCGAGGACAGCTTTGGGTTTCAGAAGCCAGACAAGGACAGCGAGTTGGTGTTCTACTGCTTGGGAGGCGTGCGCTCCACCGCCGCTGAGGAGTTGGCCAACTCTTTTGGCTACACCAAGCGGGGCAACTACCAAGGTTCTTACGAGGACTGGTTAATGCATGAGAATGGTGCCAAGAAGGATTAGATTCAACACTAAGACCTTAAGGCTAGGACCTCAAGCGAGGAATGATGAACACTTGGTACAGTCACGTCTCGGGCTCCAATGATCACTTACCGTGCACTTCAATGCAGCGACACCTAATCTTGCCCTCTGTATATAACCCGTTTCTATTGTTTACCTTATTCCAAGTCTATAAAGAAGATCCGCTAATAAAAGTTTGATAGAAGATTGACTGCTTGATAATGATTCATAATGACTCTCATAACGACAGCTTGACTATGACTCACAGCTCTTGACCTCTGAATTCAAGCTGCTTGAACTCTTTACCCAACCGTCTCTTTCTCTTCCTCTCCATGACCTTTTCTCTCTGGCTCTTCTTCATATTGTCGAACTTAGCCTTCTGGATCATCTTCCGCTTCTCCGATTGTTTCAAGAAGTACGGATTCACCTGCTCGCCGGTCCTCATTTTCTTCATTTGCTCTTTCTTGTGACTGGCCACGATCTTGTCGGAAAGGTCCCTGTTCTTTAGCGTGTCCAACCTCGACTTCAAAGACTGCAATCTGAGCTTGAGGTCTTGTACCTCTCTCTCCGACATGGTGGCGAGCACTGCCTTGTCCTTCAACAAGCTCTGCATGTCGTCGATCTCCTTCTGGCGGTACTCATCGAGAAAAGCATAATCCTTTCTGATCTTGCTCCAGTCTGCCTTTCCGTAAGCCGCATCGAACCGAACATCCTGGTAGAGCGTACTGTCCTTGGCAGTTTTAAGCCCCGGGATCTCTCTTATTCTGGAGACGGGTTTCTTGGAGCTGGACTCCGATGGTGCATGCTTAAGTTTCTTAGCTGGCTTCTTGCCTTTTTCCTGCCTAGAGGACTCGTCAAAGAACCCGTCTTCGGAGCCCAGGTCCGAGCCCAGATCCAGGGTGCCGTGCAGGTGACTGCTGCTATGACTTTTGGGGTCTCTAAGGACTTTCTTTGGCCTGCTTTGGCTCGTGGCTCGTGGTTCCTTTACCTTCTTCCGATCATCTTCTTCCCTGAGTCTTCGCTGCGCAGAGCTCAAAGCCCCGAACGATAGAGACGAGAAGTCATCTTCATCGCTGGCTTCATCTTTTCTCAACACCAGCCCTAGGTAGTCGTCTTCGGACTCCGAGTCGTTGTACTGCGGTCTCAATCTCCTTGAGTTCATATCAATGATGGTTCGCTGCGATGCAGTCTGACTTTCTCATGCGATGGAGATGCCGCACACTGCGCACTCGCTGCTATGAACCCAGGCCACTGGGTGCACTGCAATGGAAGCCAGCGGATCGAGTTGATTGCCCAGACTATGCAAAAGCGGTTTGGAATGTGGTATCTCCAAAACCATTCATGGTCAAAAGTCGAATTCCGGCAACTCTCGCCGTCGTCAATGTCGACTTCCAATCTAATGTGTGTGTAGCACATGCTACTGTTCCATCGGGAACCGGTAATGCATAGACGCCGCGCCATCTCCGTAAAACGGCCATGGGTCGGCTCAACCGGGCACACGCATTGATGCAAAGGCTTAACGGTATAAGGCGGGCTCAAAGCTTGAAATCGTAAACAACAAGGTGTCCCGTTTAGGCAGGTCAGAAGTGGATCTGTACAGCGCCGTTTCAGAGGCTCCGGTGGGTAGGACAGCTAAGGCACTCGCACGGCATTCGCGCCCCTGTAGTCCGTCATTTGGAGTAGCCCAGTCCCTATTTCCTCCGGGCGCGGTCAACAAGTGGATTATGTAAGCCAAGGACCATACGTGTCCGAGGCTTCTCGCGAAGTGTTGCGGTGATTTCATACCATCTCTGCGAATTCACTTTTGCTTGGTTTACTCACTCCTTTTTAGCTCTACTTACATATTCTTCCCAGCATGTTGTCCAGAGTTGTCCGTTCATCAAGAGTATGTAAAAATCGTGTCTGTATTCTCCCAGTATCACTAAGAACCAATTGTCGACACCCAGTCTCACGCATTGGCCCGGGCGGGAAGAAGTTGACCAGCTCATACTAACCACAGACTATTCAAAAGAGATTCTTGTCTCTCCATGAGTTCCGCTCCGCTGCTCTTTTAGAGTCCTATGGAGTCGGTGTGCCAAAGGGTTACGCCGCCACAACTCCAGAGGGTGCCTTCGATGCCGCCAAGAAGTTGGGCACCTCCGACTTGGTCATCAAGGCCCAGGCCTTGACTGGTGGTAGAGGTAAGGGTCACTTCGACAACGGCTTCCAGGGTGGTGTCAAGTTGATTTCCTCGCCTGAGGAAGCCAAGGACTTGGCCTCCAAGATGTTGAACCACAAGTTAATCACCAAGCAAACCGGCGAGGCCGGTAAGGAGGTTACTGCTGTGTACATTGTCGAAAGAAGAGATGCCAAGACTGAGGCTTACTTGGCCATTTTGATGGACAGAGCCTCCCAAGCTCCAATGATCGTGGCCTCCGCTCAAGGTGGTATGGACATCGAGGGTGTTGCCGCTAAGGACCCAGATGCCATCAAGACCTTCCCCGTTGACTTGAACGTCGGTGTCACCGACAAATTGGCCACGGATATTGCCTCTGTCTTGGGCTACGAGAAGGAGTCCATTCCAGAAGCTGCGAAGGCTGTTCAGAACTTGTACAAGGTCTTCATTGAGAAGGACTGTACCCAGGTTGAGATCAACCCATTGTCTGAGACCCCAGACCACAAGGTCTTGGCCATGGACGCCAAGTTGGGATTCGACGACAACGCCGAGTTCAGACAAAAAGACGTCTTCTCTTGGAGAGACCCCACCCAGGAGGACCCAGAGGAAGTTGAGGCCTCCAAGTTCGGTCTTAACTTCATCAAGTTGGACGGTAACATTGCCAACATTGTCAACGGTGCCGGTTTGGCCATGGCCACCATGGACATCATCAAGTTGTACGGTGGTGCCCCAGCCAACTTCTTGGACTGTGGTGGTACTGCCACTCCACAAACCATCGAAAAGGCTTTCCAATTGATCTTGTCCGACAAGAACGTCAACGGTATTTTCGTCAACATCTTCGGTGGTATTGTCAGATGTGACTATGTCGCCGAGGGTTTGATCGCTGCCACCAAGAACTTCAAGTTGTCCATTCCAATTGTTGTCAGATTGCAAGGTACCAACATGAAGGAGGCTAAGGAGATGATCAACAACTCTGGTTTGCAATTGTACGCATTCGAGGACTTGGACCCAGCTGCCGAGAAGATTGTTGAATTGGCTCCTCCAAAGGCATGAGTACTAGATTATAATATATATTTAGGATAAATTATTGCAGTATCCTAGGCTTACCATTCCCTAGGCTTACCAGTCTAGTACCATTCAATGTAGTCACCGTAAAAGACACCTTGTATCGAAGCTATTCAAGTGTCTTTCGCAGCCAGATGTCGCAATGTCGCATTGCCACTACCCTCAACAAAACTCACACTGACAGTGCGAAACCACTATTCGCCTCATTCCACACCACACACCCCATGTTTTTAACCAGATCCGAATACGATAGAGGTGTTTCCACATTCTCTCCCGAGGGGCGCTTGTTCCAAGTCGAGTACTCTCTCGAAGCCATCAAATTGGGCAGCACTGCCATTGGTATTAGAACATCGGAGGGCGTCATTTTGGGCGTGGAGAAGAGAGTCACCTCCTCCCTCTTGGACTCCTCTTCCATTGAGAAAATCGTCGAGATTGACAAGCACGTTGGATGTGCCATGTCTGGATTGACAGCTGATGCCCGGTCCATGATTGACCACGCCCGGGTGTCGTCTTTGACCCACAACTTGTACTACGACGAAGAAATGACTGTTGAAAGCTTGACGCAGTCCGTGTGTGACTTGGCATTGAGGTTTGGTGAGGGTGCTTCTGGTGAGAAGAGGTTGATGTCCAGACCGTTTGGTGTGGCTCTTTTGATTGCCGGGGTGGACGAAAACGGACCCCAGTTGTACCATGCCGAGCCCTCGGGAACTTTTTACAAATACGACGCAAAGGCGATTGGCTCCGGCTCTGAAGGTGCTCAAACAGAATTACAAAATGAATACCACCAGTCGTTGACGTTGAAGGAGGCTGAGCTATTAGCTTTGAAGATCTTGAAGCAAGTCATGGAGGAGAAGTTGGACTGCAAAAACGCCCAGCTAGCATCCGTGACCAAAGAGGAGGGGTTCAAGGTTTACGATGATGCCAAAACCGATGCTCTTGTCAAGGAGTTGAACGAAACTGCCGTGGACGAGACCCAACTTTGATAGGAAGAGGTCCGCTGGTCTTGGCAAGAGGGCGTCAAGTACAATGTAATAAATAAAGAGCAAATGCATTAGACAAGCTATACACGAGCGAATATCTCTTGAAGCATAAGAAACGCTGGGTTTTCTCCGCTAAGAGGAGTGAGTTCGTTGGTTATTTCCCCAAGAGCCTCGTTGAACCGTGACCAGAACCCGGTCACCACCTCGTTGAGCCCTGCAACCCTGCTATGCATCAATGCTTCGCTAAACTCGATTCTCTCAAACTTGTCCGGATAATTAGCTTTGTATTCTTGAAGCAACTCTGCGTTCATCAGAATAAATGTCTTCTTGAGTCGGGTCACTGTGAAGGTGAACAGGTGGACAGTATTTAAGAGGCCTCTCAATAACTGCAAAAGCAACCCATTTGTGATCATTGAATCCCGGAGAATGTTGTTTAGGTATTTCCCGATCTGATTGTTTAATTCACTGACTTCAGTGTATTTTTCCTTTGTTTTAGATTTGGTCAAGTGCCGATGAGAAGAGACCAGGATTTTTTCGTCGAAAATGTCGTTTCCCGTGAAGGCTTGTTTCATGAAAAAGTGGGGCTCGTTTTGGGAGCTCCAGTTCAGGTTAGAGTCGGCCGTTGTTGGCATGTGTGAGCTTGGAAAGGGGTTACTTTCGTGTGCGTTTAATGCTGAATTCCCTAGACTCAATCTAGAGGATGTTGTCTGCTGATTGCTTGAGTTTGTCTCGGACTCTTTCTGAAACTCCTCGCTTGTGTGGCGCAAAGCAGAATAGTTTGCTTCGATGATGCTAAAATTGATATAGCTTTGCAACTCAACCAACAAGCTCTTCATACGGAACAACAAAACCCTGCACCGTATGATTAGTTTGCGGGTTGGACGGGAGTGGCCCTTGTAATTCCATACACTAGAGAAGGATATATCCTTCCAACAGTTATCTAGGAGCTTGCTTGTGAATTTGAGAATCATTTGAAGCCTGAAAATGAGTTGGTACTCGAAAATGAAGCTTTCTCCGATAACGAGATTTAATGGGAACGGAAGACTCACGTCAATGTTGACTCCCTCTATAACAGGATCGTTAGTCTTATTACTTGACAGGCCTTCTGTACCAGCCAGATCTGTGGCCGACTTGAGTTCCCTCAGTCCAAGAGGAGCTCTTTGTAATGATTGGCTAACGAACTTCTTTATTGCGTTTGAGGCGTGCTCATTCTCTTTCATTGCCTCCTCTGTATCGAAAGACTTAATGTTGATGATCTCCTCGGCGAGGTCGTAGAAGCTGTTGTCATCAACGGTGAACTTTGAGAATTGCTTGAGTACGTTGCCGATTTTGCCGTCAGCGTAAGCATCTGCCGTCGCCTCAGATGCGAATTGAGTGTTGAAAGACATTGTAGTACTCATCACAGAAGAGGGCTTCTTTTCCTTGCCTAGCTCGTGATAGGATGCATCCAAAAAGCAGTCAATTCTGAAAGAGTCATTTAGCAAGTAGGTTCTGTGAAGGTTGGAAATCACGTCATTGAAGAAGTATCCCTTAAAAAACATCTTGAGAAGGGCCTTGTTGGCTCTAGCGTAGAACTGGTTTATCTTGAACGTCAAGTCTTTTGAGTATAAGCTGATAATGGGCGCTGGCGTAGGCACCGAGAAAGTGGCATCAGGAAGGCCCTCAAGGCTAGCCTTTCCTATACTCAGTCTGAAAATATTGAGGAATTTGCCTGTGGATAGCAACTTGATCTGCATATCTTTTGTGGTAAAATGATTGATTAGGCCATCAATCTTGATGACGTAGAGCTCCTCCCAGTAACGTTCCATATTGGAGTAAAAAATGTTGCTCGGTAGATCGTTCTTCTTAATTAGGAATTCCAGGAATGGATCATTGACCTCTCCTCTGGAGAGCCAGAGGTTCAAAAGATCAATATAATCCTTGCTGATTGCCTCAAATGTCTTTGAAAGAAAGGAAAACGACACTCTATCTCCGTTGTATTGTGCAATCTTGCTCTGGACGATCCTTAACACACACCCTCCTTTGCATACCTCAAACTTGTTCGAGTCAGAGGAGACTCCGATATAAGAACCTGCAGAGTCTATGTCGTTTCGTATAGACTCGAGGAAAGTGTTAAATCTTGGGTCTCTTCCCGCAAAATCTTTTGATAGACATGCCGCAACGTCCGTCGCAGATCTGAAAAGCGGGTTTCTTTCTTCGGTTTCATTGTGAATGAGACATGCTATCTCATACAATAGGCTGAGCTTGTCTGCAATTTCATTCTGAACTGCGTTATCAATAGCCGTTAGCGAAATTAAACCCCTTTGAGAACCTTCCTGGGACGAAGCGATGAAGCCGCGGTAGCTCCGTAAGAAGTTAGAGATTTCGTAGCACAAGCGATGGTTGGCACGACCAAACACAGGCGCGTTGTAGATCATGCAAAAATTCAAGAGCCCCGAGTACATTTTGCCATATCGGAGAAGTTTCTTTGTCACCTTTTTGAGACTAACGTCAATGTGTTTGGCGACATTATGATCTGGACCCGCAATTCGGTCGTGAATCAACCTCAGATCGTAGCGATCGCTGAACTTGAAGTAGCTGCCTTCGTATCCCAATAAGCCATAGTAAATGTCCGTCACCAAAAGGGCCTGTTGTGCTTCTAAAGTCGAAACGTCACTTAGCAGAGGTAGCGTGGTGAAGTTAGCAAACGTGGCCCGTTGTAGTGAGGACTGTAGAAACTGGGGCTTGTCAAGTCTCACAACCTGGGGTTGTGGATCCGAAGTGCTGTCTTCATGTTGCCCTGTGTTCATTTTCCAGGGACTCGAGACTCTATCTGTGCAGCTGAGATGTGTAGTTGTTTATGAGTTTAATTCGCGCTCGCGCGTCATGTAAACAAGAACGATGCGATCTCAATATCGATAAGTCTCACACAGTTCCCTATGGAGCTATATCTTCTTGTATTGAGAGCCCCTCAGAAGTCGTCTTCGTCGCTTAAGCTCAACTCGTTCATCAAGGCCTGCGATGCGAGCTCGGCCTCCTCCTGTATTTTTTTCAAGCCGCACACTTCCTCCAAGTACTCCGAGCTATTGAGGCAGTTCTTCACGAAAGACCAGTCTTGAGCTTTATATAAGTCAACCACTGTCTTTGAACATGCAGAGCATTTGTCATAGGCAGGCGTGTTGAGCTTAGCCTGTGCAAATGTGTGGAGATTTCCTCGTATCTGGTGGGGCACATCTCCAAACTTCGTAGCTGAGGTGAACAGAGTCCTTTGTTTCTCGGTATGTTGCAAAATTGAAACCAAGAGCTCCACTGCCAAAGACGACGCTATTAAAGCGCCTCCGGGTCTTGTTACTGTGCACATTTGATCCAAGGTACGATCAGAAAGTGAGTCTTTGGGCGCAACCACATCATTGCAATAGTAACACCCTAAACGGTCCTCCATATCCGAGGGACTGTGACGCATCACCAAGTAACTGTCGTAGCCAAGGGCTGCATTCACAACAATCTTGTTCATTGCAGCGCCCATTACAGTAGGGAGCCATCGGGATTCTCTGGAGTCCATCAAGAGAAAGATAACGTCATGTTCGGCAAAGAGTTGCTTCAAGAGCTCGTAGTTTTCTCGCACACGTTCCTCCTCAGACTCGCTGACAGGATGGCCTATCATGGGCACCTCCATGTCGTACCCTTGGGACCTGATTCCAGGGAATATTTCCTTTAGCGCCTCGCTTGCTCGAATGGCCTTTTTGCAGCCCTTGTTTTCGTCACTGAAGCAATCTTTGAAGGCGAATAAAGGCTGGCGCACTGGATTGGAGTATGACACTCGGCCATTATCAATGAATGTGATCTCCCTTACTCCCCAGCCCATAAGTGCTCTCGAAACATAGCTTCCGAGAGTGCCCGCTCCTAAAAGAAGAACCTTTTGATTTTTGATGGTCTCGAGGTCAATGTGCGGGGCCACGCGCCACTTCATAAGCTTTAAGTTTAAGTCCACAGCTTGGTCGGCCAATTGCTCGGGGTTTATTAGCGAGCCCAAGTCGGCCAATTTTGGCCCCAACTTGCCCTGTAGAGTTTTCTCCCACCCGGTGATCTGCGGCTCTGCAGACGCTTCAAACTTCTCGTCAAGTGAGAGGTGTAGCTTGAAGGACCTATCGCCAGTTCGATACACAATCAAGTCAATGTATTTGAATCCATTCAATGCTAAAGCATACAAGTAGTTCTTCAAGTAAATGGAAGGACACGAATCGGACGTAAGACACCTATCAATAAAGATAAAAACATGACAGTCCTTACGAAATTCATTGAATGACCCGATTAATGGCTCATCTGGGGAGGGGGCTTGAAAAAGCAATTCTGGATTTTCCCCCAAGTCTCGCTGCACAGTACCAATGATTTTGCCGTCCAGTTCTGTTAACCCAGCAGGTTCACTATACCACACCGAGTGGAGAAGGGGAAACGCAAGCCAGTAATAAAACCTGTACTTTTTTAAATCCGAGAAAACAAGTAAGCGGAATTTTCTGTTCAATCTTTTCTCTTTCAAGTCCGTCAATAGCAGCCTTCCCCATTTGGCCAATAGCGCCTTCTTATCAGTAGATTTAAACTCCTCGATGGTGTTGACATTGTAGAGAACGCCTTCGACAGATGTGGATGATGCCTGAGGATCCAACTCGAAGCTGCCATTGTCTAGGTTGATAACAGGTCTGTCATTGAATTTGTTCAAAAGACTCGCCTTCGTTTCAAACCCATGGATTGGTTTGGGGCTGGTATCCAACTTATAATCAGTGAGTTTTCTTCGGGACAATGCAGTGAAAAAAGAAGAGTCTGCGAAAGACTGGATACTGTGGTATTTCAATTGCGTTCTGATCTCCATCTTCTCTGTGATATTGTTTGTCTAGATATTGAAAAGTGGAGTTGTATGTATTGTAAGTTGTCTAGCCTCTGCTCCCGCGGTTTACATGCAGTCTGATAACAAAATCAACCTACACACCTCGGCAGTGAGCTTCGACTAGCAAGGTACTGGGATGGACTATACTTAGTCCAAGGTCATGCCGTCAATCTCGTCCAACAACTCATCGAGGCCAACCTCCAATTCGTTTCCGTCGTCCTCCATGTCCTCACCATCAGTCTCGGTAGCAGCCGGCTCCTCACCAGCTTTGTAAAGATTGACAGTTGTTCTCAACTCCTTATCCTCCTCCAACTCTTGCAAGAACAACTCGTAGTCCTTCTCTGCTCTCTCCTGGTCTTGTCTTGCTTGTCTAGAGTCGTCGTTGGCAATAATATCGTCTTGCTCACGAGCCATTCTCTTCAATCTCCACTTTCTGTTCTGTCTCTTCTTAGACTTTCTTGGGTAGTGCTTCTTGATCAAAACAACATCGGGGGTGTTATCCGTGTCCAAGGTGTCCCACAAGTCAGAGTTGAAGTTGGTATTAGTCAAGAAGTATCCCATGGCAGAGTCTCCTGGGTGCAAAATGGCACCCAAATGAGAACGCACATAATAGGTGTTGTCGTTGACACCCAAATCAGCAGCTCTGCTAACAGTGATGTCGGCAAGCACAAACTTACCCTTGACGTCTCCGGTAGGCTCAACATCTAGCACCACGAATTCCACGAGTTGGTTAACGTCCAAAAGAGATGGGAATGGAGCTCTCCAGAAGACGTTGGAGAGCAAATCGGCAGTCTGCAAGGTGGTTGGATCAATGAACTGGATCATGTTTGTGATTTTACGGCATACGACCAATCTGGAGACGTTTCCAAGCGAGTGTGCCAATTTTTTGGGAAGCACCACCAAGTCATCACGACAAATAGGAGCAATTTCAACAGAAAATGTAAACTTGTACTGCGAGGAACTGGACTGAACATCAGTACTGACCAACTCCTCAGACTTCTTCGACTTGATAGGCGCAACTGCAGACAAGAAATCGATCATTTTGGTGGCATGGTTTCTCTGCGAGTAAAAAAGATCCAACCCATCTTTGGCCTCCTTTATCAGAATGGTGTCGACATGAGCATTGTGCTTCAAGATCAACTGTTCCAAGTACAAAAATGTTCTCTTGTGAGGAACTTTTTGTCTGATTTGAACTGCAGCTCTCCATGTATTTTGCGTGAAGGACTTGGCACAGTCCGGGCATTGCATAGCAACAACAACGTACTCGACTTCGAAGGTCTGCTGCACAATTGTGTTCTGCAAGGCCTCTCCCTGGACAGAAATTTTGATTCTGATTCTTCTGGAGTGGGGTTCTGTCCAGACAAATGAAGCGTCCACCAATCTGACTTTGTTCAACCCTTTCAATCGACGCAAACAAATAGCCAACAATTCACGAGACTCCAACTCGCACCTGATCCACTGCGTGGGTGGCTGCAAGAAGCGTTCACAGTTTCTGCAGAAACTGATATTTGCTTCTCTAGGGATTCCCTCGGTAATGTCCACATTCATCTTGATACAGTCGTAACACATAACGAGCCCGGACGAGCCGTCCATCGGCACACCACAGTTACAACAAAGAACTGTGGCCACACCTCCTTGGTGGTCCTGCTGTCTCATGGGGGTATAAGACATGATTTAATATTCTGAGTTTGAAAGGCAATCTCTTTATGTATGTGTAAAATCACGTATTTTAATCTTGGGTACAGGTGGAATAGTCTGAGGTTTTATGTCCTGAGAGGTGATTAGTAAGAAAAACCCAGTGGAATTTGCCGTTGAAGAAGGCACTTTTTTCTGAGATGAGCTGCACTGGTGAAGGTGCGCGGTGACACCTCTACACCAGGTAGATCGCATTACCAACATACACCAACATAGTAAGCTGAGGATCGAACCCGAGACTAGCTCAGCAACCAAACCGGGACATCCTCCTACATCATGGTTGACCGAAAAAGAGGCGTCAGCACGTCTTCAGAAGAGGCGCTGAGAAAGCTCAAGAAAGCCAAAACCAAAAGAAATGACCACAGCCTGGACGTCAAGTCAAATGGGCACTCAGTCGGCGCTGAAGCAGAGTCAGACTCGGAACATGAGATCAAGATTGAAGACAATGACGATGGGAGTGAGAGCGATAACTTCAAGGGTTCCCTGAATGGTCATGACGCGGATAAAGACTATAAAGACGCAGACGCAAATGAAGAGTTTGCAGATGCTGGAGATGACGACAATGACAAGGAGGAGGAAGACGAGGAAAACGGAAACGACATTGCCCCGGATGATGATGACGATGAAGAGGAGGATAAAAGGCGCATCACAACCTTCAATTTCGACGGCACAGAATACTCATTTAAAGAGCGGCCGTCGGTTCTTGAGGAAAGAGAGGGCAAGATCGAGTTCAGAGTGGTGAACAACGACAACTCGAGGGAAAACATGATTGTCTTAACCGGATTGAAGAACATTTTCCAAAAGCAATTGCCCAAGATGCCGCGTGAGTATATCTCAAGATTGGTGTATGACCGCTCACACTTATCGATGGCTGTGGTCAGAAAACCATTGACAGTGGTGGGAGGAATCACATACAGGCCATTTGACCACCGAGGGTTTGCCGAAATTGTCTTTTGTGCCATTTCTTCCACGGAACAAGTGAGAGGGTACGGTGCACACCTCATGAATCACTTGAAAGATTACGTGAGGGCCACTTCGCCCATCAAGTACTTCTTGACGTATGCGGACAACTATGCCATTGGGTATTTCAAGAAGCAAGGATTCACCAAGGAAGTGACCCTAGATAAACTGGTTTGGATGGGGTACATCAAAGACTACGAGGGTGGTACCTTGATGCAGTGCTCTATGCTCCCCTCGATTTTGAGATATTTAGACTCGGGAAAGATACTTTTGCTTCAGAGGGCGGCAATTGAGAAGAAAATCAAGATGAGATCAAAGTCCCATGTTGTTCGCCCAGGGCTTCAGGTGTTCAAAAGAGCAAAACCCGGATTCAAATTACTGGCTAAAGAGATTCCTGGATTGATAGAGAGCGGCTGGCTGGAGGAGATGGATAAACTCGCCCAGAAGCCCAAGCGCGGGCCCCACTACAACTTCATGGTCACATTACTCTCCGAGCTCACCAACCATCCACTGGCGTGGCCCTTCGCCGTACCTGTCAATAAAGAAGAGGTTGGGGATTACTATGACGTGATCAAAGAACCAATGGATCTTTCTACCATGGAGCTGAAGCTTGAAAATGACAAGTACGAATCTTTTGACCAATTTTTATACGACTGCAGATTGATCTTTAACAACTGCCGAGCCTACAATGCTGAGACAACCACATACTACAAAAATGCAACGAAGCTCGAGAAATTTGTCAACAAAAAGGTCAAAGAGAGTGCAGAATATTCCCATCTTCTTGATCTGTGACGAGCCTGCTAGAGATTGTGGCCGAAGTATTGTGTCCTGCACGTGGGTGATGTGCGGTTGGGTCAGTTGCGGAGTTCAAGGCTCGCCGATATTGCCCTTTGATAGACACCACTACAAAACATTGATATATAGAACATAGACTACAATGGCTGCCCAAATCTACACCAGTGCAGATTCTGCAACCGTGGCCAAGACTGTTGCCGCATTTATCATCAAGGCGCAAAATAAAGCCCTTGAAACCTCTGCCACTTTCAAAGTGGCGGTCTCGGGTGGATCCATGGGCAAAGTCTTGAAGCAAGGATTGATCGATAATTCTGCAAATGCTGGGTCCGTTAAATGGGACAAGTGGGAAATCTACTTCTCGGACGAGCGTTTGGTTCCATTGGACCACGCCGATTCCAACTTCGGACTCCTCAATGAAATGGTGCTCTCCCAAGTGACCGGCTCCAAGCCAAAAGTGTACACCATTGACGAGTCTCTTCTCACTGGAAGTGATGGCCAGGTCGACGGTGCCGATGCCAAGAAAGATGAGGAGATTGCAAGTGCATATGCCAAAACTCTCCCATCGGACTTGAAGATCGACTTGATCCTCTTGGGTTGTGGTCCTGACGGCCACACCTGTTCCTTGTTCCCGGGCCATGAGTTGTTGCAAGAGAGAACCAAAAGCATTGGCCTCGTCAGAGACTCGCCAAAGCCTCCTCCAAGAAGAATCAGCTTCACGTTTCCTGTCTTGCAAAAGGCTGGTGCCATTGCCTTCATTGCAGAAGGTGAAGGAAAAGCTCCAATCATTAACGATGTTTTCAACGATCCTTCTTCCAAGTTGCCATGTAAACTCGTGAATGACCTCGACACCAACGTGTCGTGGTTTGTCAACGATGCCGCTTTGAAGAACGTCGATGTCCCTACCTCTAAGTACTAGCTGCTAAAGCTTGAATACATTTAGCTTCTCTTTTTAATCTGTCAGGTAATTGAATTTGCACGGAAATTGGACATTCACAGATCTCTGCTCAGCCAGCTCCGGAGCTGTACTGGTTTCCCGCGCCATGGGAAAGCCGGCAAATTACTCGTCTCGTAGTAGTACGCAACGCAACAGGAAATGGGTATGTGGAACATTTACGTAAATTAAGGAATAGCTACTAACCGCAAGGTTTAGGCGTCGCTTTATGGTTATGTCCAAAGAAAAACACATCGCTAGTCGACAAGTTGGAAGTGGCCATGAGCTCGCTCTCGACCGTCTTCCCCGACCAGCCGCCGACATTCGAGCCCCACATCACAATTACCACAAACATAGCCATTGACTTGGACAACGCCAAGGACGAGGTCAACCGGATTTTATCATCATGCTGCATTGCCCTCAATTCTCTTCCACGCGATGCCAATGCAAGCGATTGGGTACGGTTGGGGAAGGTCAATAGCCAGCGCAAGTTTTTCAAGAAACTTTACTTCCAGGTACTCCGAGACCCGACGCTCATCTCTTTTGCCCGTATTGTCCGGGAGCTTTTTGTCATTTTGCCAGAGAAGAAGGAGTTGGAGCAGAAAATCAAGAATCCCCACTTATTCCACACTAATAGCAAAGGAGAGATTGTGAGGAAGAAGGTTTCTCATAGCAGAAGCAGAAGCCTGCTGCAAAAGCTAGAGAAGCCTGCTGAAGTGCCGATTGACATACCGCAGATCGAGAAGGACCTGGCTATTGAGGCAGCTAAATGGTCAACAACGGAGTTTGATCCCCACCTCTCGCTTATATACAGCAACTTGCACCCGATAGATAATGCCTTGTGGTATACTATACGCTCAAGAATCCTGGACTACTTGTCTATAGATGATTGCGATCTGGACTTCTGGAACCTGGGTAATGGTCTCTCGTGGGATGGAGGCGTTTTGAAGTTGGTTCTATGTGAAGGCGAAATCAAGGACTGGACAGTTCTCGGGTCTGTTGATCTACATAACTAAACATTCAATGTAACTATGATTATTGAAGTTCCATACACGATGGAAGGTGTTTGTAGCAAACAGTACTTCAAGGCTTTAGTTATATAAGCATATTGAGTGAGAATTTCACAACATTTTCGAGAATACACGTTTCGGCTCGAAAAGTGGCATGACAAAAAATCTCCAAGTGGGTTAGAAAAATCCAGTTCTTCTCTAAACCGCACCAAAATGTGATTTGATGCTCTTGAGCACAAGTTCAAACGTCTAGCATTTTAACATACTCACCAGAGAGTTATGGCCTTTTGGTAACGTGACTTGCATCATCTTGTTAGTTTATATGTGAGTGCGGAAGTCATATCGCAACGAGTTGCAACTACCCAAGAACATGGTCGAGCCCTTGTCCAAGGTAGCATTGAAAGGCTCATCGAAAATAGTTTCTGACTATTTCGAGTTTGCCATCAACAACATCCTTTTCCAGAGGGGCATCTACCCTGCTGAAGACTTCACAACAGTCAAAAAGTACGACTTGCCGATGTTGGTTAGTGCAGATGATGAGGTCAAAACATACATCCAAAACATCATGAGCCAGGTGAAGAAATGGATCTACGGCGGAAAGCTAACCAAGTTGGTTATCGTGATAATAAATAAGGCAACCACCGAAAGTGTGGAGAGATGGGAGTTCTCTCTAGACACAACCGAAGACGAGGACAAACATGCTACACAGACTCCAAAGAGCAAAGAAACAATACAGAAAGAAATCCAGGCGATCATCCGGCAAGTCACTGCCTCAGTCTCATATCTCCCCTTCTTGGCAGACGACGAGTACACTTTCAATGTACTAGTTTATACAGATCCCTCATACGAGACAAGAAATATGCCCACGGAATGGGCAGACACTCACGGCGACGGGAAACTCATCAACGGAAACATTGACTCCGTGAAGTTCTCATCATTCGAAACAAATTTACATAGCGTGGGCACGGCAGTCAGCTACAAATTGGGGTAGGTGTACGTATGCATGATTCTATATAAAATAAAAGCTTGGGTTAAGGTAACAGCGCCCAACTGCCCCGCTCCTCAATTGGATTCCTTTTTTGGTCCGCTTGGGACCGCAGATGGACGCAACATGGCGTACTCTTTGTCGAAACGAATTCTCTTGTTTCCAACCATGAAACGAGCCGCACCCCTGAGGCCCACTGTGTAGTCCCATTTTCTCAAGTAGTTGTCTTGCTTTAGTAAGCCGACAGATCCCACAGAAGCCTCGTTTAAAATCTTCAAGTCATTGAACCGAGACTTGAGTTCCATGAATTTGAAAATTTGCTCCTTGCCAGTCTCCTTGTTGATCGAGGGCATGTATTCATTCAAGACCAGGAAGCTCATTTGGTGAACATAGTAGTCAAGGATGTAAACTATGCCTTCATTTACCAACGACTCCGGGCACTTGAAATCTTTCATACAATCAATTCGCTCTAGTATTTCCGATATTCTTGCCGGCTCATCTTCACCACCATACTTTGCTTTCAAATCCAACGGCTTCAAGTTCAATGTCACAATTAATATCGCCAAGGCAATGCAATGGGGTGGAATAACAAGAGATAGCGGAGTGGACATAATATCAAACGAGACAAGCCATGCAAACATGGTGAGTTTATAGTTCATTTTGAGCTTCTTGGCAAAGATGACCACCAACTGATCTACAGAAGGAACGTTTGCAGCGCCGCAGAGAAAGTCAAACTTAAGCACTTGTAGCAACTTGAACTCTAAGCTCATTATGATTTTTCTCTGTATGTCGTTTACAGTATTCGAGGAAGATGACAAGTTTCTATGGATGCTGCGGGCGTCGCCGTCAATGTCTCTGATCTTGTTGGCCACAGCTTGAATGTCTCTTAATTTCTTGATACAGTCCTCATTTTTCGATGCCAAGAAGAAGCACGTGTAAGCAACCATATAAGGGTCTTTTTCAAGCTCAGTGATGGACTGGTTCTCGGGGTTTTGATCGTTGGGCTCCTCAAAAACGTTGGCTAGATAGTATCGCTGGTAGTAGTTCATTGTTAAACTTAGCACTCTCAAGGGGAACTTCAAGGACTTGACAACCTGAAACAAAAATTGATAAATCTGATGCTTTCGTTGGTTGTAGTCTATTTTCTTGTTGTCAGGAATGGTCATCTTGTGAAGGTATGAAAGCTCAGGGTGAGACAAGAAGGGTCGCGACACCTGTAGGATAGTTGGCTTATCGGAAGCAGACTTAGCAGAAGAGCCGTTTGCTACATCTGGGGTCGGCCGCTTACTTTGTTCCATATCAGGTGTTTGTTTGAAGGGTGATTGCAAGACGAGAAAACGAGTTGCGATGTGGGACGGGATGCACGGGTGCACATGTATTTGCAAAATAAACATCGGTGAATTTGAAAAACGGGCATGTATTCCATCGTTAACAAACAGTTCGTATATTTTTGTCGGCAAAATATCAGGATTAAGCTGAATTAATAAAGTTTCAAAACACCAAGACTACTGTGGCAAAATTGATCGACTGTTTCATCATTTATACATAAAATACACAGCGTTTGACATCTAAGATTGGAACTTCAAGAAGACACCCAACTTGTGGACTGGCTCAGCCAACTTCAAGGCATCGAAAGAAGCACCCAAACCCACAAGGACACCTGGGTTCAACTTTTGGGAGTAGGACAAAGCAGTCAAACCAGAGTCGGCAACCTTGGCCTTGATGTAAGAAGAAGAGTCCAACTTGTACTTGGTAGCGAACTCAACATTGACGTTGGAGGACTTGACAGAGTCCCAGGTGGCCTTGGCACCGGCCTCGACCAATGGAGAGACCTTGTGGTAGTAAGCAGCGGTGAACACAGACAACTTTTGGGTAGAAGTGATACCAACGGAGTACAATGGGTTGGCGTAACCAAGGGCAACAGAGTACTTGTTGATGTTAGCAGAAGCAATGTCGTAGCCAATCTCAGCACCACCGGTGAAACCGTCGTGGGCAACGGTCAAGTCAGCGGTAGCAACAGGGCCCTTGAGCAAGTCAAAGAACAATCTGGCGCTAACAGCAGAGTGCTCGTAGAAGAAGTTCAACTTGGCGTTCTTGGAGCCGTTTGGAACAGCGGTGGTGTCCAACTCACCCTTCAAGCCTGGGGTCAACAACTCGGACAATTCAATCTTGGTGGACAAGACGTTAGCATTGCTCCAGCCCTCGGTCAAGGTCAAGCCAGTGGCCTTGTCACGGTAGACACCCTCAACGTTAGCAGCAATGGAGTTGTCCTTGTTGGTCTTACCCTTAACGGTAAAAGCCACACCGTTAGGAGCGGTGGTCTTGACCTTGATGGAGGCATTGGAGGTGTGGTAGAAGTCCTCAAACAACAAGTCGTTGGCAGACTTTTGGAGGTCGGAGAAAGGAACTGGGCTCATGATAGCAATGGGTTTTTTAGCAAAAAAGCGTGCGTGCGAAGCGAGGGAATTGTGGATGAACGAGGTATTTTATAGATTTCAGAAGTTGGGGTCAAGGGACTGCACATTAACTTGGGTTATTTTTTTTTGGTAAACATTGGGGAAGTGACGTGACCCGCCACAAAACGACCACAGCTTTGGCTTGGGCTTGGATATGGCCTATATTTGGACGCATGCCGAGTCGAGTCTCATTTCTTCTCCAACCTTAAATTTTAGATTTCGCCCCTAAAGTTGGGCAATTGGCAGGGCGCAAAAAATGGTGCGTAAGGCCGAGATCACCTCACCCCTGCCATTAGCACCACCACACCCACAATGGTGATTGAGGGGAACCCAAATACAATGTGAGGAACCCCCGACTTAATTGATACCCGAAGTTCAAGAGTCTTTCCTACGATGGTATTACCATTCAGTCTGGGAGCCATGTCCTGTACATTGCCCCAGCGTGTGGTTTGACCCGCGAGCCGAGTCTGGAAAGGCTACACTCTATTGGCTAATAGGAAATTACGCCACTTGGCCAGTATACTGATAATACTGTGGGAAAGTAGAAGAGTTATTGAGGCAGCAGGATTTCAGTCTCTGAAACACCCTTGCCTTCGAATTGGTTAAGCAGACCCGATCCTGGATGGAAATCTACGGGTGGGGTTAGCGGTGGTGGAGATGCACGTGCTCAGCGTGGACAATTTGCGGACCCAGCTTCGCATTGAAAGATCACCTCAAACTGGCAACTCGGTGTTGCGCGTCTCTGCCAGCGCAGCGCATCACCTGCAGACGGGTCCCAAGATGCATCAGTTAACATCTCATAGAGAACAGCCAATTGCAATGGGGGAAGCCAAGTACATGAGGTATACGCTCGGGTTCATACGTTCGGAATCCAATGAGGTGCTTTTACTAAATCGCCAGAAAGCTCCCTGGATGGGCAGGTGGAACGGAGTTGGAGGTAAACTAGACCTCAACGAGACTCCATACCAGTGTATAGTGAGAGAAACATACGAGGAGACAGGACTCCACGTCCCTCAGTATCAGGACCGCGGCATCATGAGGTGGGTCAGAGATGGCGTGGACCTTGGCGGCGTGCATGTTTTTAGTGCTGAAGTGCTGAAGCAGGAAATGGAGAGCTACAAGACCCCAAGGTGCCATTGTCACGAGGGAATATTGGATTGGAAGCGTATGGACTGGATTTTGCACCCAGAAAACACAGGTATCGTGGACAATGTGAAGATCATGTTCGAAAAGCTCTTTCAAGCAGAGCCATCGTCACTCTGGGTGTCTACGTATGAACAAGCCACGTTAGTTAGCTGTGATTACACCCCAGGAAAATGACGTCAATAGCTGTAGTTGCGTACTATACTTTATTTTATTATGCCTATGCCAATCACGTTGTCCAAAGACGGGCAGTGTTATCAGCTCCCGAACTGAATAACCAAGCCTCCTTTGGATGCCACACCAAATTCAAAACACCAATACTAGACACAATCTTATGTCCTGTCAACTTCTTCAATGGCACCAACAATGGGTTGTTCAAGTAGTCGTCATACACAGTGCTGTGGAAAACGTGGATAGAGCCATCATCAGATGCAGAGGCGAAAAGCGGAAGCTTGCCCTTGTGGAACACTGTGGCACGCACCGCCTTGTCGTGGAAACGCATGGTCTTGTATGGCATGGCGCTCAATTCCAAGTCATGCCACAACACTCTCTTGTCATATGAGCATGCCAAGAGGTGGTCTCCTCTAGGATGAATATCGATGGAAGCCAATAACCTGGCACCTGGCATCAACTTCTTGATCATGGCTTGTTCGGCCAAATCATAGATTCTGATTGTGCGCTGAGAACTGACGAACAAATGTGGTCTTGTTGGATGAAACTTGGCGTCGACAGTAATACCCTTGGACTTCCTGAAAGGAGATTGGGTTAAATGCTTAGACAACTGGTGGATGAGCACCGATGTGTTCTTGGACTCGGGCGATACTGTGACGAAATAGTCACCCTTTCTGTGCCATGAGAGTTTCTTGATTGGCTTCTTCACTTCGATGATTGCTGCGACACCTTCCTTGGATTGTTCTGCATTTGGTGTGTACCAGCTGGCAACATCCTTTTTGGTGACAGCAGCGACACCTTCTTCCTCATCATCGGAATTCACATTGATTGCGGTGTCTTTGCGCTTGTTGTTGACATTCTGGAAACCCCATCCGGCTTCGATCTTTACCCGGGCTGCGTTTTCGAAGTCAAAGCCAAACACTGGAGGAACGATCAAAAGAATTCTTTCGGACGCGGCGACGGCTAAGATTGGCGTGGCAGGATCGGGGTGCCATTCCAAAACTTCAATTTTGTCGTCGGAGTCTTCCTCAATATCAATTAACTGAGTTTTGAACACCTGTCTGCCAGTCAAAACTTCCCAGATCCGCACAGATCCATCATCAGAGCCGGTGGCTAGCCACAAGCCCAGAGGGTGGACCGAAAGTGCTCTTATACGGCCAGTGTGGCCCTCGAAAATAGTCGAGCATTTGATTGGGAATGGACGCAAGTCCTTTGGCGAGGGCAAGTCCGGAATCAAGGACTCTGGGTCCACGTTCATCTTGGTTTGGCGAACACGAGGAGCCAAGTACAAGTCCAAACTCCGCTCGAAACGTTCACGAATGGATTCTTGGTAGGCAGGTACTTTCCGCAAGGACAGATACTTCTGGGGAATGTAGTTAGTCTCTCTGTCGGCCGGATCAGTCTCGAGCCATTTCTTCTTTTCCTCCTCGTCGAACAAGTACTCTTCTGGTGGGTTGTAAGACTCATCGTTCGTGGGAGGGGGTAACTTGGGCGCACGGAGGTTCATGTCATGGTCGTTGGGTCCATCTTCCTTCTCCCACAAGTCGAAGTCGTAGAGCTCCTCCTCCTCTGTCTCCTTCACCTTATTTGGAGGAATAATCTTGCCTTCACGAATGGCACGAACAATCTTCATGACCCTCTTAGCTTCGTGCTTGGAGGGCATGAACCGACGCTTAGGCTCTGGCGCACTGGAGAGGGGCATGGTCTCTGTCTTTGACGTGAACCACTCGATGATAGGCTCGTAGGGGTTGATCGATTCATCTGTGTTCTCATGATTCTGGATCTTGCGGATCAATTCCAACTCCTCCTCGGTAAGGTTCAAGGATTGGCCGGTGTTCTGGTCTAATAGACCAGTCCATCCCTCAGGCAACTCTATCTGCTCCAAGAGTTGGTCTAGAGCACTGCCTCTGGCTGGGCGCATGATCCGCTTGCCGTTGATGTCGTAACCCAAGTGGGGCATTTCGTCGTATGCAGAAAGGGGAATGTTTCCAATTGTATTGAAGTTGTCCACGTCCGAGTCGTCCGAGTCGTAGACGGGCTCGATCTCCGGCTTGATAATCCGGGCAGTGCCGTCGGAGAACTTGGTATGTGTTTCGCCCGTGTCCTCCGTACTGATGGTTTTGAGCTTGATGCCGCTGAGTCTGTCGTTGATGGATTCAGGCTCTGAGGCGGCATCGGATTCGGAGTCGCTCTCCTCAGACCCAGTTTCGCCATCTTCTTCGGCCAAAAGACGGTTCAATTCCGCTTCTTCTTCGTCTTCGGAATCCCCACTTTCGTTTTCGTCTCCATCGTCGAAGTTGGTACTGAGAACCTCGTTTTGGTCGCTCTCCTCATCGCTCTCATCGCTCTCATCAGCCTCGATATCCAAGAGCCCCTCAACCTGGAAGTCGTCATCGCTCTCCAGCTCGGAGCCATCCAAATCACTTCCAGGTCTTTTCTTGGATTCGGTCACTGGCAACTGCTCTTTCTTTCCCTTCTTGGCCATGTCTTTGGTGATTATTGGGAGGTACAAGCGATGGAGATGAGAAAAAAATGACGCCTGAGATGCGCGCTGTATACACACTACTACATGTCTACAGGTAGCCTCCACACCTACGCAGTAGCAATATGGCAATATGAACTCCATAAAGAAAATCCTCGACATAAATAATAAGGAGCTAGCGGCCAACACTTCAGACGCTGCCTCCTGGCATGCGGACTATGCAGACACTTCCTATGTGTATATAGGTAACCTAGACCGGACCCTCAAGGAGGTCGATATCCTCACTATCTTCTCCCAATATGGGAACCCAACCCACATAAATTTAGTCAGGGACAAAGAAACTGGCAAGCCGCGAGGGTTCTGTTACCTCAAGTACGAGGACCAGCGCTCGTGTGTGTTGGCAGTGGACAATTTCAACGGTACACTTATCTACGAGCGACCTTTGAAAGTCGACCATATCTATTATAAGTTAGCTAAAGGGCAACAAGAAGATGACTTCAAGGTCGAGTATCCTCAAATCAAGCCGCAAGAGCTTATTGAAGACACCCCAAAACTCATTGGGAGTGAAACCGTCCAAATGACGAGCGCTGTGATGGATGATGACAATTTCGACGATCCCATGGCCAATATCGTCAACGTAGTCTCAGAGAAATCAGAGCGAAGAAGGCACAGGAGACAGAGGAGCGAGCGAAGCGAGAAAGGTGATAAAAGACATAGAAGTGAAACAAGTGATAAACGGCATAGGAGCGAAACAAGTGGTAAACGGCATAGAAGTGACAGGAGAGATGGTGAAGAAAAGATTAGCCAGTCATGAAGGTCTGAGGGATGAGCCTGGGAAAAGTGAGGACTAGCACACATAATACAAATTCACATAATACAAATTCACATCTACTTCTTGGTGATCTTTTCAAGACCGTACCCTCGGTAATACTTGAAGAAGTCCTCCTTGTCGCGGACGCTCAACTCCACTTGACTCAATCCATTCTCCGTAAAAGCTTTTTGGCATGCCTTCAGATTAAAGTCCTCCAACGGCACAATCTTGATTTTCACATAAGATTTGCCCCCCGTGGCCATGAGTTTCGAAACATACGCCTTGGGGCCCATGTATGGAACAGGAAGGGTAAGAGTCCCAGGGTAGTATCTCAAAACAGTCACCTTTGCTGAATTTGAAAGCTCCAAAACGCTACTAAGTAGGGGGCTAAGAGGCATAGTGGCCTTATTATTAGTAGGGGTGCCTTCGGCAAAAAATATCACCAACTTTCCTTGCACATGATTCTTCAAAGTGCCGGTAACCTTGGTGCCGAGTGCTGGCACCGCATCCACGGGAGCAAAACAAATACGAAGTGCTTGCCAAACCGAGAATGAGAACAAGTCGTCTTTGATTGGAACAAGCACGGCTATGGAGCTCATGGAGTTGACCTTGGAGATGAGGAATTGCACGAGAATATCAAGAGGCGATACGAAGTTCGAGATCACCACGTCGCCCACATCCGGCTGCTTCGCGTAAATCTCGGACTTCTTCAGCTTTCGAATACCCTCCACTGAAACATCGATGTCGCTAACGGAAAACAAAAAACTGATGATCGCCTTGACGGCGTAGTTCGGAATAATGGACGTTAATGCATATAACACCACGAAAATGGGCCATTTGAGTGCTAGGCGGATAGGATGAACAACGTATTTGTTGAAAGGCAGCGCGGGAACTTCCACGGGGAGAAAGGGGGAAATCCCAGTCCCTTTATCTCTCCAAGTGCTGAACTTCTCCATAGTCAGTAGTACACTTGTGCGTGAAACTTCACCGAAGACACCAGTCTGTATCACGTGAGAAGTATAAACTACAAAGCAAAATAGGGAAAATCATGTAAATATATCTTTAACATTATATTGACCACATACTAATATACAAAACCACACGGCGACCATATCGCCACTGGGCCAATTATAAGAAGGGAACACCAGGAAAAATCAATTTTCGCAAACGTCATCCACTTACAATTCTTGAGAAGCCTTGGAAGTAGCCTTCTTAGCTGGCAACAAGGATTGGTGAATGTTTGGCAAGACACCACCTTGAGCAATGGTGACGTGACCCAACAACTTGTTCAACTCCTCATCGTTTCTGATGGCCAACTGCAAGTGTCTTGGGATGATTCTGGACTTCTTGTTGTCTCTGGCGGCGTTACCAGCCAATTCCAAGATTTCAGCAGCCAAGTACTCCAAGACGGAGGTCAAGTAGACTGGGGCACCGGAACCGACTCTTTGAGCGTAGTTTCCCTTTCTCAACAATCTGTGGACTCTTCCGACTGGGAAGGTCAAACCTGCCTTGGCAGATCTAGAGGTAGATGCCTTTTCAGTTGATCCTGCTTTTCCTTTACCACCGGACATTATTATTTATTGTATTTATTCGTTAAATTAAAAGAACAAAAAAACACCTTGGAGCCAAGTGCGATTTCAACTACTTTTATAGGACCGGGGTTTGCCTACGACGTGAGCATCATTTACCCTTGGGCGCGCGAGCGCTCCTGCACCAGGTGGCGTCTGCGTTCCTCGAATCTCTCCAAGTTTTCTCCTCTACGCATATTCCTATACTTACCCGCGTTTACTCCGGACTGAGAAGTACGTCTTTTCTCGAGTAAATCTCAGCACCTGATCACCGCGAATGCCACGCACTGCAACTTGCTGCTCTATCACCAGCCACCACGTACACCATGATACTCAGTCCAGGCACAAGTAAATCACGTAGCATCCTGAAGCTTAATGTACATACACTAGCACTACTGAGTTTGACTATAATTTATGTAGTCTGTAAGCGTGTATGTTCCAATGTATTCGAATACGTCGAGTACAAAATACTACAGGAATAGACACATTCAAGTTTTGCAGTAACTGCATCAGTAACTCTACAATCACTCCAACAAAGCTCGGCTGAACAGGCTGCAACAGATGTTCACGTATTCCAAAAGCTTTCGCACCCTATGCAAACAAAAACAACACCAATCACGTATTGAACGAGATTCGAGGCGTGTTCCGCGGAGAACGCGGAGAGCGCGAAGCAGTTCTCAGATATACACAGTCAGGTGCGAAAATTACGGTGTTTGTTGTGCGAAAAAAATGGCGTACTTGCAGGACCGGTGCGCACCAGAGAACGCGAGTTCCCCCTGCACGCTCTCTGTGGCAAGTGGTATATAATTTGAGGAGATTCCCTAGAGCACAGTTGATATAATTTTTTGATAACTTAATTTTAAAACACAACAACAATGGCCCCAAAAGCAGAGAAGAAACCAGCCTCCAAAGCTCCAGCTGAGAAGAAGCCAGCTGCCAAGAAGACCGCCTCCTCCGAGGGTGCTAAGAAGAGATCTAAGACCAGAAAGGAAACTTACTCTTCGTACATCTACAAGGTCTTGAAGCAAACCCACCCAGACACTGGTATCTCCCAAAAGGCCATGTCTATCATGAACTCTTTCGTGAACGATATCTTTGAGAGAATTGCTTCTGAAGCTTCTAAGTTGGCTGCTTACAACAAGAAGTCCACCATCTCTGCTAGAGAGATCCAAACTGCCGTCAGATTGATCTTGCCAGGTGAATTGGCCAAGCACGCTGTCTCCGAAGGTACTAGAGCTGTCACTAAGTACTCTTCTGCTGCTAACTAATTATGATGAGAATGTTTGTGAGAATGCGATTTTGGTGGGGGCACTGAGTGCCTTGCTCTAAATTTACCATTCGTATATTCGGCACACTCATGTCATGGACTGGTCAGTGTAATGTATATTTGTATATTAGTAATGGAACTTATTTTTGTATCGGAAATCATTCGTAGGCTATACACCACAATCTATTCTTCATGACGTATTATCATCTTATTAATGTATATTAGATTATGCACTATTTTTCATTCCCTAAATTCTCGCTGATGGATATTACCACCAACCAACTGCACCAGAAATTAAATAAGTGGTGGAGCCAAAATGCATGCTGGATGCCATACACCATGCTGTAGACTATAGTGTATACCAAGATGGTTATGGTCACGTTGAAGATGGACAAGCGAGGTTGCTTGTCATTGGTCTGAAATCCAAGCGGTATCACGTCCCCGTAAAAGTTATGGAGCTCAATCAAAACGAGAATAGGGGCCACTGCAAGGAAGTTGTGATGAGATGAAAAAGGTGTTGCCCAGCTCAAGTTGAAGTTATGAATGAAGACGATTAGAATAGGGACATTGATTGGAAGCACCCACAACATAATCATCAAGATGCTGAAGTTGTAGTTCCACCAGGATCTCAGGGAATTTTTCCACATGATCTTGATGCAGCTGAAGATCTGAATGACAAAACATACAACGTAGGCAAACTGGAAGGGCAAGTAGAATGGTATCATAAGAAGAAGTGCAGCGGATGCAATAAGCTTTTTCTTGGAAATTCTGTTGCTTTTCCCATTCTCCTTTTCAGAGACAGTACTTTTTCCAGTGATATAAGAGCTAGTGTATGTCATGGCACCGACTATTAGCTTTCCCACTGATGCAAGGAAAATACTTATGAAATAATTGGTTCCGACAGCCATCACAAAAAATAAGCAGCCGAGAGCGGATAGTGATGATTCCTCAATACCCAAATACAACGAGTTCGTTTTGTAATTGGAGTTAGAGACTGCTTCGTAATTAAAGGGTATCCGTAAATTGACTGGGTCCAAAAAATTAAGCAATCTCTGAACAAAAGGCACCCGAGTAGCCGGGGTGAGCAGAAAGATAAATAACATGATTGGAATAAAATTATGAAGCTCAGTCATTTTCGACAACCCGTAGTAATAGTCGGGGAACTTACCCGTGTTGGAATATTTCCGTAATTGAAAAACCATCACAAGAAGAGTCACGGCTAAACAATGAGAAACCACTGCTAGCCTAAACCTCACCACAAGTAGCTTGAGACTGTTTGTCCAATCTATGGAAAGGTTTAACTCCATGGAGGTCACATTTTCTTTGGAGAAACCTTCCTTGGGGTCTGCCCAAAATTGAAGGTTCAAGCCTTTGGCCTCTTTTGCAGTGTTGAAAGGAGTGAAGGGGGCCATGCCGTGCATGCTGATGGAAACACTTTTGTCACCTCTTAAATTGGTAATCCATTTTGTTTCAAAAGGCTCAGACAGCCACTGGCGAATAAACGGTTCGAATAGCGGCCCACTATCATCCTTGATACGTATCTTGTATGCTAAAATACTAGAGCAAGCACCAGGAAAATATAAGTTCACTGCAAGGCCTCGGTCGTGTAACAATGATGCTTCTGCTCCCCTCAGAATTATGGACCACAAGCTGCTTTTTATAGTGATCTCAGATGCACCCTCGTCGCTTGTCAGAACAATAATAAACTCATTTTTTGGATATTTTGTTCGTTTGTCCACCACCAATATGGTCTCAAATCCATTGATTTGGTCTTTGTTGTATGATAATGCTTGGTATGGCGAGAATCCTCCATCGAAAGCAGATTCCTCCAATGTTTTTGAGTCCTTGGCGGATCTAGGTATCGGATGAAGCTCCAACATTATGTCCACACAAAACAACTCTAGAAACCCTGAAGTCTTCTCACTTGTATACAGCACAGACTTATTTGCGGTTCCCTCGCTGTTACACAAATAAACTCCTATGTGTGGATCATGCTCAAGATTTTTGCCCCCACTAATTATCTGCACAGAGGATGCATTGTTGAGAGGTAAGAGACTAAACCTCGTGTCTTTGGGATCAGATGATTTCCAAGTTGCGTGAGTACCAGAGTGAACCGCAATTTCTTGGGCATCGATTTTAAAGGAAGTGTAATTCAGGCGACTTTCTTGAAGGATATCCTGCAAATAGTATTCTTCAAAACCCGATAAAAAGTTTTTCTTGAATACAGACATTCTCTTTTCTAACGAGTATGCTCTGGACGGTGACGTGAAATCCACCACCTCCAATAATGCTTTCAGGACACTTCTTCTGAGTTGTCGGCACCAAACAATAGCCAAGTGATCCATCGGAGTCCAGACCTGTGTAATTCCAGTAGTGTAAGCCGTAAAGCCATTTGTTGGAGGTATGAGGTAGCCGAGAGTAGTATAGTCTGCGGGCAACACAGTGTCCGTGAGTCCACCAGTGATGGAGATAAGGGAGACATTATCCAAGGCTCCGTAACGCGAGAAGGTTTCGTCGTTAAATGCGCGATACCAGAAGCGGTCAATGGTCAGGTAAATCTGAAGGATGTCGCCGTCAAAAGTAAGCGGAGGTACCGAATGCGGCGATGCCAAACTGACAATTGTATTTATAGACTCCGGTAAGTAATTGTCTAGAGTAGGGAGAACTCGGGAGACAATACCACCCATCGAGTGGGCAAAGATCAATACAGATTTGGGAGGGTTGTTGGTATGAGCATAGAGCAGTAGGATGAACCGTATGGCCTCATTCAAGTACTCTGCTTGGTCAAGTAGAGTACGCCCATGAAAAGCAGTAAAGTCCTCGTTGAAGTCTGCGGCAAAGAAGTCCAAGTTCTTGGCGTTTGGATTGTCAACAACATTGATATCTTCATCGTAGTAAAGGTTGGCGGCCTCGGCGGCTATTGAGCGGACTTGTCTGAAAGAGCCAGCGTTTCCTGGAACAAAGAGAACCGGGATTCCATCAAGAATCTCGAAACCCTTATTCTCTGCGTTCGGTACCGGGTCTTTGCCCTGTTCCCGGTATATGTATAGGGAGTATTTGGAGGCGAATTTGGTGTGGGACTCGTCAAACGACTTTATTCGAGCATATGAAGGGTACATATATACGCTCTTGCACGAGTTGACATCAGCAGTCTCGGCCCATGCTTGTAAGTATAGCCAAGTCGTAGAGACTAGGAGAATAAGCCCTAGACATGCCACCACATGGAGGGGCTTTCGTAGAAGATCTCTCTGCATTTGGAAGGTGGGATTAAGGTGAGTGCACTCAGAATACCTCGAGAGCGCTATGACTCTATGCATGACAACGAGCATGGGCAGAAACAAACTGCTTTAAATGGTAACGATATAAATCATCTTGTGTTCATATATTAATCCTTAATTCTCGTGGCACTATGTATGCATAAATACGTAAACCGGGAACTACTTGTCTCCAGCAGCACTGTTGCCAGTGTCTTTCTCGTCATCTTTCTCGTCGGGCTCAATGATGGTCAACTGACTGAAATTCGGAGTCTCATTATCAACCTTGACTTGGATGTCATCCTTGAGGTCACCCTCCTCTTGTCCCAAGTGCACCAACTCCTCCACTTCCATGACCGTGAATTGGCCGTCTAGCGGGATCTTTCCCACTGGGATTTCGAAGCCGTCGGTATCATACACCGGGCTCTGTTTGCCCTCTCTCCCAATGATTTTTTCTCGTTTGCAGCTCCTCTGGACATCTTTGTCCACAAGCTCTTGTAGTTTCTGCAACGTATGGGCTCTGACTTCGGAGACGTCGTCTTTCTCTTTCTGGGCCAGTAACTCTATTTTTAGTCCTGCCATTTTTATGAGCGTCTATTGCGTACTGTAAGACTTAGAAAACTATGTGTGTTTGAATAGGGTGAGATGATGTGTTATCAGTGAGACTGCTAGTCTATAATCCCTCGGCATATCTCACCAGATAGGTGCCTAGGCGTCTATTATATATTTCAGTTGTGTACGTAATCCGATCCTGGACATTACCCGCATACGTCGTCGCTTGCTAAACAGAAGCCCAATACAGCATGACGTTTTGAAATGTCTCAGAGCGCACATCGCTTGTTCGACTCGGGTTTTGAGAACGATCACGAAGTGATTAAAGAAGTGCCGTCTACGGTGGTAAACTAGGGTCGGCCTGGGTCTTAATACTGGGGAACAGATATCAGATTGGCCAATGCCACTGGTCTAACATCGTGACTAAGCGTTGCGAACCTGGACCGACCCCACGCTCGACCTGCCGGATATGCTTCCAAGCGGTGCAGTATGCTTCGTCCAGCCTCGGTGACGACATTGCGACGTCCGGCACATAAAGCACAGCCTATGTCTGGAGTCCCGCACTTGATCATGCGAAGACACTGGGAGAACATGACGGAAGAGGTGTGCAGGAACAGACAGATCACCCCGCTGAGGCTGGCTACACGTGATGGAATTTGTTCAGTTTAGTAACGGATGGTGTGTCTTTTCTTTAGCAGCGGCAATAAATTTTTTGGAAATTTTTCTGTTGAAAAATATTATTGCAATTTGTAATGCTGGAGGAAAAGAGTACCTAAGTGAGAACTATAGTGTTCCCAAGTATACGCATGTTTAAACAACAGTTAAAAATCAAGAACACTATAAATTTTAAAACCAAAAACATTCTTCAGCCCCAAAAGAGTAGCTTATGCCCTACAAGAAAAAACAAAGCAAAATCCTTCAGTTTGGTGTGGCGTTTGTCTTTCTATGGAATAGCATCCTCAACGGGATGATATGCAGGAACCATTGGGGGTGCTACCAAGCCAGTAATCAAAAAAGCAAATTTAAGTAAAAGTTCAAAAGAGGGAGCAGTAATCTCCTTGGCTGCTCCCTAGTTCATATTAATATGCGTCCGACCAAAGTTGTACCATCTTGTCGACGACTGAATCTTCTTCTGTAGTGCTAGGCTGCAGCGCTGGTAACTGAGATTCCTCGAAAATAATCTCCTGTGAATTTTGACGATTTGATAACGGAGGTTCCATCTCCGGCCTATCTGTTGAAACGTCTTTCAACTCTCCATTTGTTGTCGAAGTATTGCTCTCCGTCTGTTCTGATACAGATTCCGTTTCGATCCGCAGAGGAGCTACCTCTGTGCCGATACTCTCATCTTGAGATATGGACTGTGGATCCTTTTGTGGTACATCCCTGTCATCTGACCTGCGGTCTGACAGTGCCTCATGGACAGTAGTTTCAGCCTCTTGTTGGCCTACTTCCATGTTTTCATGTGATCTTGATTCTTCCAGGTCATCCTGTGTCATGCTTTGTACTGGTTCATCTATCGGGAACAAGTCATATTCCGGTCTAATCGTCGGAATAAATGCATTCACCATGCGTGAGGTTGGATCTCCCTGCTTCTTGGCGATCAGTTGTATACCCTCTGGCATGACATCTCTAAACAACTGATTTGTCTCCCTAACATCACTCGATTCAAAAATGTGCTTCGTGTCCGGAGAATATAGTCTGGCTGCATGTCTCTGCACACCTTCTCCTAAGTAAAGACTTGCGACGCCCCTTTGACTAAACTTAGAGTCAAGTTTTGGATCTGGTATCTTGGCATACATCAAAGATCCAAATAATGGTTTCTCTGGTGTTGTGGGTGGTATTTCATACTCATTCCACCTATCAATCGGACGTTGAAACTGAATAGCTCTCGAAGGAGTCCAATTGATAATCCGTGCTGCCTCTTTAAGTGCTTCAGGCCAGAAATTTATCGGTAACTTTGCATCGGCTAGCACACATCTCGTCTTACTCTGTAGAGTACGATGCATTCTTTCTGCTAATCCATTTTGATAGGATGCATGAGGAGTCGTAAACAATTGTTGTATACCTTGTTCAATGCAGAATGACACTAAGTTAATTGTCTTGAACTCTCCTCTATTGTCCGATCGCAATTCAACTGCATGATAGCGTTTCTGAAATTTCGTTTGCCACTGAAGAATATAGTACCTTATCCAGGACCAACACTCATTCTTCAGTTTTAATGGCACCGCCTGCACATACCTGGTGTAATGATCAACTATTGTTAAGAAATAATTCGAGTTATCATATGTCACCGCTCCAATTGGTCCGCATACATCCACATGTATCACCTGCAATGGATGCGTGATAGTTGTTTGTGATGTGGAAATCTTAGGCGTATGATTTGTCGCTTTCATTGTAGCACACACTGAACAATCCGTGGATTTTATATGAGGTATGTCTTTCCTCAAACCATCAATGCTTTTGATCACTCTCCATTGATCTTCACTCGGATGTCCATACTTTGAATGATATTGCCTTGCTAATTTATCAAGGTCTTCTTCCTCCTGTTCTATCTCAGAAATGGACTGAACCAGTGCTATTAGTTGCCTGTTATCCGGGAGTAGCTCGATTTTGAGATTTTCATCCCTCCTGCCACAGGCTGTCTGCCAATCTATCACAGATTCTCTGTCTATAAGATTGTACACTGTTCCCTGTGTCGCTGGCATGAGAACCGTAAGTTTCATGTTCCATAAGTCAGCTTTCTTTGCTCCCCCTCCGATCACTTCCATATTGTCATCTAGTGATACAATATATCCGGATTGTAAATCGGTTGGCAACTCCTTCATTGCTGCTGTTGGCGAGAATATATTTCGTCCTGCCGACGCCATATAGTATACTCCTGTCAACAACACTTTTCTCTTAGTTTCCCCCATTAGTAACAATATTGAGCCTGAACCACTGAACTCAATATATGTGTCGTTAGCCACCCTGAACTCACTTTCTTCTTCTGTGAAGACTTGAAAGTAGTCTAACCGATTAACAATATGAACATCACTACCTGAATCCCATACAAACGCCACCTCCTTAGGCAAATAATACAGATCGCTCAGTTCATTTAAAGTATTACCAGTTTTCTTTTTTCTTGGGCTTCTTACAGGCTGCTTTGTAATGACAGAATATATTGAATCTAAACTTTTACATGTATTGCCTTTCCTTAGAATTGAATGGGTTGGGGTCGTAGTTGTCAGTCACGCTTTCTTCAAGATGTCTGGGCTTCTCATCAGAAATCCTCCAGAAGTAGGAAATGGATAACGAGCCTGCAAGCAACACCACGGGAAGCCAAAGGAAAGCAATCATGGTCTTTCCTAATCTGGCAGTGTAAACTCCATCGCTCTGGATTCTCTTGACACCGTACCTGTGGAGGGCCGTATCGATCATGGCACCCAAAAGAATCAGAATCAAAGCACCACCAGTGGTGGCTCTGTAGACGTTGAAAAGCTTAGTTGACCGCTTGACAAAGGCAGCAATGGCGAAGACGTTGGCGATGATGGTGACAAGCAAGGCAATCAAAATAAAAGCGTATGCGGCCCTGGAGCCGTTTCTATAAGTGCTAAAGCGGGTGAATCCAGAGCTCCAATCGAATGGTTCATAGGGATAAGCGGGCTTTTGAGCCGAGCACGTGCCGGTGCCGGTGAGCTCATTCCCATCATAAGAGCAGAAGTTGTACAAAGTCCAGATATACTGACTATATTGATCCTGGATTTTGGAGAGGTATAGGTTTCTGACAAAAGGAGCTTTGGCGCCACTTAAGTTGGCCAACATGAGGAACATGAAGGCAACGGTGGAAATGAAGAAGGTCACGATGGATCTTGCAATAAACATGGTGGGTGTTAGTAATGGAGATCTAAAAATGTAATTTCAAGGGAATTCCGTGAAGTCTCATGGCGAAGGTCTCCGATTATATGGAGCCACAAGGGAGGTCCATGTTCGGCCTTAACCACTGCACCAGTGCTGCATGGAGGGCCAATAAATCGTACATTAAGTGGCTGCGCATGAAAGAGCTAAGAAAATGGCCATTTTTCGCGCTGTGTGCATACCCCGAGCTCATTTTTCTTGTGTATAAGACCCACTCGAGCGTGAAAGGCCCGATTCTTTTTATCTAAGAAATCAGTGATTGGATCAAGCCTGCCGCGCGGGTCCAATATCGATATCTCCTTTCGTGGGGAATCTACCTACTTTTCCATAACTTGCATGACATGCTTTGATTTTTTGTCATCCAGCACCTGACAGGCTTGGACTCTCACAAAGCTTTGCTAGTCCGCTTGAATCCTCCTCTCAATCAACCATTCTTGACGCCGCCCCCTCTCAATCAACCATTCTTGACGTCTGGCGGCGATTTTGGACCTTTGATTGTTGGCTGAGATTTGTGGCGACGGCTTTAAATCTTGGCAGGAGCTGCTGAAGCTGGGCACTATGAATATTCATGCAGCCGGAGAAATCGGCGCACCTCAATGGCAGCAACTGCGGATGTGAGATCGTATGCGTGGAAGAGTTCAATTCCACAGCAAACTATAGGGTAGGATCAACTCCAGTTGACATTAACTTTTGACATCTGAATGGATCACGTCATCGTGTTGGCCCATGTACTTCAGCCGCAATCATGGATCTTTACTGTAGCACATTGATCCAAGACACTGTTCTAGAACCATCCTTATTAGTAGTTCAGGCCATCGACTCATTTCGAATGTATCGAAGAGTTTAGGCATGCTTCAAATGCATTTTGAATCATGGACTTATGTGTGGGTTGGAACTAGCTGAAGTTCTAACTGGCGCACTACTCTCGTAGGCGTGTGCTCAGAACAATTCTTCATAGTTGATGCGGCTTAGCTGCTGCATAGAACACATCACGTCTTATACACCCAAAGGTGGCTCCAAACGTTTCTGGAAGCTGGATGATTTCTACAGACGAAGAAAAGACCTCAAGATAGGCGAACCCAAGTTCGGCTGCGTAGTCGCATTTCGCATTCCACCTTACCTACATACACAAGGCCCACTAGGACCATCACACAACAAACACCGCCCAAACAACCACTACCCATACACAGTTATAGGTATTACCAGCACAGAAGATGTCAAGTGAATTGGAACAGAAAGTACAGGAATTGGCAGACTTGGTCCAGAAGCAGAGCCAGGTGATCGCCAAAACAGGCAAGCAGGTCATGGAAATGCAACTCTCCGACGTCAAAACGAAAATGTCTCTGCTAGACACCCAGCCAAAACGCCAGACTTTTGACATTGAAGACTATGCGACAAACGAGGATATCGTCCAGCTTGTATGCGAGCTACAAGGACAATTGGACTTTCTTGAGGAGCGGACCATCAGAAGAAACCACAATGGCCATATCTCCGAGTCCAGCCCCGCATCAGCCAAGCTTGCTCCGTTGTGTAACAGAGACGGAGCAGAAGCGCCGCTGGTCTTTCCCCAAACTAAAGGTGACCTTGTGGACCTCGCGGACGCGGACTTATTCCAGCTTTGCGAGTTCTACGAGTTGATCGTGGCAAACGAACCAAGTGAGGAGTTGCAGGAGATCATCCAATCCGACGGCTTGACACCCGAGGACGCAGACAAGTTACTCAATGCACAAGGCGACCATATTTCCGTGGAGGAAAAGCTTCTGCAGTTTACAAAGGACGAGTTAAACGAGTTGTATGATGAGTTCACGAGGTACATCGGCGTGAGAGTGAGACGCGGCGCCGGATGGTAAGATGCCAATGACTTTCTCACATAACGCAGTATTGCACACTTCAAACAGCAGGGTTTTGCAGGCCCCCAAAAGATTCATGGCAACCCAAGTCAGTATTAGCAACCTTAGATATAATACCAGTCACGTGCACGCACTCGATGAGGGCTGGTACCCTAGAGACTGCGCTATATGCCGGAATATCGCGCGAAAAATCTTCTCACACTAAGGTTCCTGGTCCAGCGGATTCCTAACTAGTCAAAGTTATTGCCAATCACTAACAATGGGTATGTGAAAATTGCACCGCAGGCCGCCCAGTCAAAACGGAGCCATATATTCCTGTGACCCTTCGCTCATGATATACTAACCCCCCAGGTAGAGTTATTCGTAACCAGAGAAAGGGTAGAGGCTCTATTTTCACTGCCAACACCAGATTGAGACAGGGTGCTGCCAAGTTGAGAGACTTGGACTACTCCGAACGTAAAGGTTACATTCGTGGTGTCGTCAAGCAAATTGTCCACGACTCCGGCAGAGGTGCTCCTTTGGCCAAGGTTGCTTTCAGAGACCCATACAAGTACAGAATGAGAGAAGAGATCTTCATTGCTAACGAGGGTGTCTACACCGGACAGTTCATCTACTGTGGAGCCAAGGCTTCCTTGAACGTCGGTAACGTCTTGCCTTTGGGCTCCTGCCCAGAGGGTACCATTGTGTCCAACGTCGAGGAGAAGCCAGGTGACAAGGGTGCTTTGGGTAGAACCTCCGGTAACTACGTTATCATCATTGGACACAACCCAGATGAGGGTAAGACCAGAGTCAAGTTGCCATCCGGAGCCAAGAAGATCATCTCTTCCAGCGCCAGAGGTGTTATCGGTGTTGTTGCCGGTGGTGGTAGAATTGACAAGCCATTGTTGAAGGCTGGTAGAGCTTTCCACAAGTACAAGGTCAAGAGAAACTCTTGGCCAAGAACCAGAGGTGTGGCCATGAACCCAGTTGATCACCCTCACGGTGGTGGTAACCATCAACACATTGGTAAGGCATCTACCATTTCCAGAAATGCCGTCCCAGGTCAAAAGGCTGGTTTGATTGCCGCCAGAAGAACTGGTTTGTTGAGAGGTACCCAGAAGACGAAGGATTAAGCTACTTGCTAATTTGAATATATAAAAGTAATGGTGCACAGAACGTAGTCATTTTATGTTTGTATTAGGAATTATACAGGGCTGAAGCAATGGGTCTAGCTCTTGCAAACGAAACATCGAGTTTCTTCAAAGACATAATAATCATCACTTAGTTTCCGAGGCAAGTGCTTCCGAACTTTTCGAGATCACCACATTTTCTGCTGAAGACTTGATTTCCTCGAGTGCTGCACTGTCATCCTGAGCGTGGGCAGTGTCCACCGACTCAACTTCAGTTGTCTTTCCGATCGGCTTCTGCTTACCTTTTGGTGCTTCCTCAGCTACTTCTTCCCTGTCTTCAAGCTTTACTTCACGCTTCTGCTTGGAATCTTCATTTTTTGGTGCTTCCGTAGAGTCTTCGTCTGCCTCTTCGGGCCCTCCACCAGGCTTAACAGAATCCTTAACCTCACTGGCAGCTATTTTTGCATCAGTTTCAGCATTGTCCACTTCGCCTCGCTTCTCTTTGGTGGCATATGCTCTCATGACACTCAAAAACAACCATTCGTCCTTCCTGGGCTTTAACTCTTCAATGACCTCGTCAATGCTCTTGTCAGGTGGAAGGTCCAAGGTGACTACTGCGTTGTAGGCACGGTTCTTGAATCCCCTAATCCAACCTCTGAGCTTCTGGATCTTTACCTCAGTAGGGTTGTAGTCCTTGAAGAAATCACGGAGGTTGGACTCACTTGTTTTGGCCTTGAGGCCCTTAACGAATACGCTGTTGGTTGAGAATTCCTGTTCTTTTGGACACTTAGGCTCTTCTTTATTCACTTTTGGGCTTCTGTTGCTTGGGACCGGCTTCGACAATGCATAAAAGGAAGGTGACTTAGGTCCCAACTTTTTGTTTGCATCAGGAGCAAAAGGAACATGGGGTCTGGCTCTGAGTTTTCTCTCCTTGAACGGCACTCCATCGATCTTGCTAATGAACTCTTCGGCTGCCTCTGGGCTTGGAAGGTCTGCGTAAGCAATACCCAAAGGTTTTGCTCTCAGGCTTCTGAAGCCAACAAAGTAGTTTGGGATGAAAACATTCGTTCTAGAGGTATTAGATCAGGTTCGTCTTGTCTTAATTGTTAATTTTAACATACGCTTCGTCCCCCAAATAGGCTTTTAATTCGTCCTCCGTAGTGGAGTAGTTGAGGTTTGAAATGAATACTTTGGATGAGGTCATTATTGATCTTGCAAATCCGCCTGATATGAAAGTGGAACACAAATTCTTTAGTAGGAGCGCAGTGGCATAATTATAAATCACTTCCGATTTTGTCCTTGTGTAACAGCCATGGGCATTTTTTGCAGCCTCACCGCCTCACGCGCTTCAGAATTGTTTTGAGTGCTCTCGAAGGGGCTAATCCATGCTACATATGCTGACTAGCTCACAAAAACGACGCAACTACCATGCGGGCATGCATGCGCTGTATATGTGTAAACATATTTGAATCAGCAAATGCTGTATTTAGTTTACGCATACTTCAGTCCCTTAGAATTGTAATGAGGGTTGCGATGCTTAAACCTTAAGGCGGTATTAGCGGAACAAGATATCATGGTAAGGGGATAGATTCCGTAAATGGTTGTCACAGCAGTTCGGGATGTACTATGCCAATATGCTTTGTATTGCTGTTGCATAGGATTGGTGCAGCAGCGCAAAACGGATTCGGACACACATACGAATGGCACTGGAGCTTATGGCAGCTCCTGAAAAAATGTATATAAAGAGCAGCAAATAAGAATGTCTACACAAGGTTTTAACATGAAAGTATCATTGGGAACTTAAAGTACAGTTATACACATAGCCTTCAAAATTATTTGGCGGCAGCGGCAGCAAGGACCCTGGCGTTACCCTTTTGAACGTATCTAAGGTTTCTTCTGAACTTGCAGTCAACGGACTTCAAAGATCTGTGTCTGTAAGTCTTAGGCTTCTTGATACCGTTCTTGTGGGCCTTCTTGTTCTGGTTGTGGTTGGTGTGGTTCTTAGACTTAGACATTTCTAGGTTGTTAGTATGCGAGTGCAAGATAATATACCCCTATCAAATTGCGTATTGATATCCTTCCATCTAATTATTCTTCAGCTTTATTTGGATAATCGGTTTGACAATTGCTAGCTGAACTCCAGCTTAAAATCATGGAAAGATGACAGGAACCCCGGATGTTTGGAATGCACCGGCTTTGGATACTGGAGGACACAAGGTTTGACTGGGTTACCACTGAGCAGTTGATCACATTGGTGGCTTGGAGAACATACCGTTTGTATGAGTGTTAAAGAGAGGTTCAGAAACCAGTGATATTTTTTCCACCCGAGCGGGAGTGCGAGGGGAAAATTTTGGGTCGTGCGCGGGATATTAGCAGTCACATGCTCACGTGACTAGATGGGAATTTTAATATTTTAAAAACCCAAGAATTTTGTTAACTATTGATTCAATGTTGCTAAACCAAAACAAGATTAGAGAGGGCTAAACACAATGGTGTTTAGTATCTTGTTTAGGGTGTGTTAACGAATGGTGTCGAGAAGTAGGCTAATCGCACTATACAGTATACACTTAAACCTGTGTTAATTTCCATTCTTACAATTGTATGTGGCTGATATTAGACGTTTATGATGATTATATAAGAGTTACAGTGAGGTTGGGAATGAAAGCCTAAGCCTGAGCAGCAGCGGCTTCCTCCAACTTCTTGGCCTTCTCGGCTTGTTTACGATAGTGCTTGTCGCTCATGATACCACCACCCCAGTGTCTTCTAGCGTCATCATACTTCTCGATGAAGTTAGCATTGATGGTGGAGATCAACTTAGCCAACTCAGCCTCGTCCTCCGGTCTGACCTCAGTCAAAGCAGCAACGGCAGAGGTCTTCTTGTGGACAACAGAACCCAATCTGGCCTTACCCTTGATAATGGCGTATGGGACACCCATCTTCTTACACAAAGCAGGCAAGAAAATGACCAACTCAATAGGGTCAACGTCGTGGGCAATCAAAACCAACTTAGCCTTCTTGTTCTCGATAAGGCCGACGACGTGGTTCAAGCCGTACTTAACAACGACTGGCTTAGGGGAGACGTCGAAAGCTTTCTTGCCCTCAGCGATGGCAGCGGCCTCCTTAGTCAATCTCTCCTCCTTCTCGGTGGAGGTCTCAGGTCTGTACTTGTTGAGCAACTTGAAGGTTTGGGTGGCAGTGTTCTTGTCCAAGGTGTTTTGGAATTGGGCAATTGCAGGTGGGACTCTCAATCTCATGGACAAGATCTTCTTTTGTCTTTGCAACTTGACGTACTTAGGCCACTTGACGTAAGCACTCAAGTCAGTTTTACGGCGGATGGATTGGCCAATACCAAAGCTTCTCGTAGGAGCATCGGTGGTCTTAGGTTCAGACTTTGGTGCCAAAGGGGCAGGGGCAACTTTCTTGGAAGCAGGCTGTGTCATTGAGTTAGTTGAGGTTCAAAATACAAAACTTCACTCTACAGTATCTGAAGATACTCAGCCGGTGATCCAAGAAGTGGAAGCACATTCTTGAAAACTAAATATGTTATGGAAGAAGAGTCTCTGGGCCGACATTTCAGCCAATGCTGGATCCCCCGGGGGACCCCATGTCGACCGCGAGAAAGCCCCTGACATGAATAGATTAAAAAAACGGATCCACTTCTATGACACACAACCAGATTCGGTACATGTAGAAGGACTGGTTTAGGTGTACGAACATACCATTGTAATGTAGTAAAAAAATAGATGTTGAAAAGGGAAATGAAACGAGAAAAAAACTTTTCCACTCATCGTGCGAGGTGCACGGGTGCGTGCCCTAGCGGTTGCAAAATCCGAGCCCGGTCCGCTCGCGCCTGCTGCTGTGGATCTAGCCCTGATTTCAACGAGCATATCCAAGGGAAGAACGCATTTGATACCCAGATGCAATAGGGCTCCACGGGAGTCTCACTTGTTACAGTGGCCCAATATACAGGAATATCTTTTGATGCCGAAGTTCGGAATGGCAGATGAATCTGCTGTGTGATGATTCAATACCACCCACGTGAATCAGCAATAGGTAGAGAAACGTTGTTCTTCTAGGAGATCTATTAATCAAAGGGACTGTTTGTTTGAAAAGGCCTGTTTGGCAGAGAATGGTGTGGTGTTGCATGATACCCAAGCTTCTCACGCCACCCTTCAAGCACCCAAAATTGACCCGTGTGTTTGGTGGCCTTGGTGTGATGCTGTGGAATTGTGCATCTCGTTTTCTCGTTTAGCCGATTCAGGGGCATAATCGCGAGGAAACCACTCGACATATTAATCGATAGAAAGACGGTCATTCATTTGTTTTGCTTCTATTGTGGTGCTCGCAGTGTCTCCCCCGCGCATTAGGCACCCCACATTATTTCACGACGATTCAGCTCAGTGTCACCACATTTGGCTTCGACGTCACGGCTGATGGATTGTATTGACATAGCAATTTTACTTAAAGCTATAGTCATAAATGAAAGTTTGGGTATTGAGCTACAAGTGGAAACACGGAAACCATTCCACGTACCCTAGATCTGACCTAGCCAGAGAGTTACGCCTGATCCTAATTCATTCATAATCAGCGATTGTGTGCCACCACAATATTACACTTATGCTATTGAAGCATTGACCTCCCTTGCATTGTTTTCAGGAGCTTGTTGAGAAAGTACAATATGGGCATGGTATGGCACACGCTTAATAGACGAGCCTCTCGTCTAATCCAAATCCCACAGAGGTGTCGTCAAAGAACGGCGGAACCTTCCACACGTTACCAGGACTATAAGTATTGATGGAAATTCCGGAAATGTTCTAATCATCATTAACCCGCTTATTCTATCTCATTCATTCGTTCAAAATGCAATTCTCCACTCTCACTTTCTTGACCCTTGCTTCTATTGTTGTCGCTTTCCCTTCAAACTTGGTCAACAAGGAAGCCAACTCTTCTGCGCTCACCCAAGATGATTTTCAAGCTATGCCCATCTCAAATGAAGTGACTTTTGCTGAGGCATCGAGCATTCATACCGACAACGGGGAGGACGTGCCAGCTCATGTTTCAAAAATCATTGACGCTGTCAAGGTGCTCGCTGAGAATACTGTCGAAGAGATCGAAAAGATAGCCCAACAGCAAAACATCCCATTGAACGAGTTAATTTCCAGTCCTGAAATCTCCGTCCTGTCCACCAACGAAGGATCGGTGGAAATCCAAGCCCGGAGCTTTGTATTTCTCCTTCCCCTTGTTATGGGACTTGCCAAGGTTGTGATGAATGGCGTGGCCGACGTTTCGGATGCTGCTGAGATTCCTGTTTTGGGCTCAATTCTTAAGGGTGCTGCATCTTTCCTTTGATTGGTGTGACTTTGAGCTACTTGTTGCACATCTGAGGGCTTGGACTGCGACCACCTAAGTTTGCCGGCTATTTACGCTTTGTACAGAATTCAAATCAAGTCAATAAAACAAGTAGCTCTTCAGTACGAGTCGAGTTTCCGGTGAATACTGCCTATATTAAAGAACACTACGTTCGAGAGCCCACGTCTCTGGAGATTAAGCGTTGAATCCAAAGACTGTCCTTTGTATGAATGCTTTCAACTGCAAAAGTCAAACTACTTGAAAGACCCATTTCCCTCTGAGTGGCATATAGACTCATCACCTGTCTTATGTCACTTCTCTCGATGATAGGATTCGCTCGCCAGGCACCCGCGCACCAGACCCGACCAGGTGAGTCCATCCCAGTTCAACTGCTTGAGTGAGTCGGGTATCTATCTGCTTAGAGGGTAACTTCAGTGCATTATTTTCAGATGCATTCCTTTCAGATGCATTAGAAACGCTCAGTTCAGTATCAGGTTTCCTGTGTAGTCTGGCAGCATCATCACAAGCAAGAAAGGGTCTAAAACCGAACTCAGCAGGGTCTTGGTGCCAAAACCGCAATTTCTGCAACCACTGAGCCTCTTCTCGATATTTTATCACCCCTGCCAGAAGGCCTATATGATTCGCCTGCATGCACCCGCTATATATATGCTCACCGCGCTAAAAAGTTCCCCGCAAACCCTATCAAGACTGGGGTTCTAAAATCCCAAGGAAACAACACAAGAATCTGCCGATGTCTATTGTAAAAACATAGGCACGGCTCTTCGAGGACTGGCAAACTGGCGCGGCTGGATGCACATTTCAGTGAGCATTTGCACCCAGTCTATTGTACCATGCAGCAAGCCATGCACTCAATTTGCAAAATCACTCACCTTCCCTGACAAGTACTAGGGATACTGCTATTGTCTCAAATGGGAGTGCAAGCCTTCATTATCTCATTCTCGTTTCTTGTCTGGGCAGGTAAACCCATCCATATCTTTGCTTTTCGCGCTCTTCTTTGCGGGATTCTTTTTTCTTATATCAGGTCCATGTTAGAACAAGTCAGCTCCTGGAGAAACACCGCCCTGGGGGTGTCGGGCTCCACTTGGTATGTATGAAAACTCACCACGTGACACTCATTACTAATCGAAAGCCTCGCGTGCTACATTGTCTTGCTCTTGCCTCAGTTGGTGGAGCAGTGGAAGTCCAAGTCAGCAGACGGAATTTCTCTTAGTTTCATCTCCATCTGGCTCATTGGAGATATCCTCAATTTGGCAGGTGCTCTTTGGGCCTCGTTGTTGCCCGAAGTCATAACCATCGCCGTGTGGTTTTGTGTTGTCGATGGCTTGATGTTTGCGTCCTACTTCTATTATTCGAGGTACTACCCTAAACACCACAGAGTGCCTTCCCATGTGGGGTCGACTTCGGAGGCGGATGCTTTGGTACACAAAAGAAGACGGTCTTCGGCACTCACTAGCGTGGTTCTCGACAGCAGCTCGCAGAGTATCTTCACCATGTACATTTTACCAGTGATGTTTGTTATTGGCGCGGGCTGCTTAGGCTACTTCTTTTCCGACTCCACGGCGCAAGAGCCTGACCACTCCAAAATCGATTTGTGGCCTCAGATCATTGGCTACTTATCTGCGCTGATGTACTGGGGTGCCAGAATCCCCCAAATTATCCGTAACCACCGCAGAAAATCCGTCGAGGGCTTGAGTCTTCTTTTCTTTTTGTTCTCCACTTTGGGCAACGTCACGTACGCAGGCCAGATTTTGTTCTACAGAAGTGATTCCGAGTACGTCCTTCTCAACTTCAGCTGGTTATTGGGTTCCGTGGGAACCATTTTTGAGGATGCTATCATCTACTTGCAATTCTATATTTACAAAGATCACCACTACCAGCCGGTGTTAACTCAAGAGGATTAGCGGGTTCTTCGTTAATGCATGGCCATCTAAGATATATGTGAAAATATTGCATGGCAAAAGAATAGAATTAAAGTCTGAATTATTGACGTAATCATAGAATATCCTCCACGGTCCAGTCGGTGTTGAACAAATTGAAGTCAAGAATTTCAGAAACATTGGCCTCCAAACTCAGGCCTTCTGGCGGCGTGGGCCTGAGCACCGAATAATCCAGTGGGGCCTCCGGCTGCACAAAGTCTTCCTTGCGCTTCATGGTAATGTTGTCAATGTTCTGGTCCATCTTTTGTTGGAGAATCTGTGCACTTTGAGACGCATGGAATGAATTGGGTTCTCTTTCCACAAGTGTGTTTATGACAATCCAGAAATTGTCCGATTGAACTGTTTTGTACAAGTCCTTTCCGACGAAATCTGTATCGTCGATACTCCTAGTGCTTTGATAACTGAGATCCTCCACTAAAACGGGGTCTTCGGCTTCGATGGGGGGTTGGTCTGGTATCAAAGCCGAGAATTTTTGGATCTGGTCATCTGTCCACGACACGGAAGCATTTCTCAAGAGTTCAATATCCACCATATAAAACAGGTCCTCGTAGAGAAGTGAGTAGGCGGGCCCGTCCATCTTGGTGCACTTCCATGCATAAAAGTACCGTTCACTCATGAGCTTGAAGAACTTTTGCTTGCGAAGAGAAAAGGTCTCGTTTTTGTAAGCAATCACCTTCAACAACTGAATTCTCGAAGGATCAGATTCAGCAATATCGGAGATGAGAATCGTGCAGTTTAGTGTGGCAGCCAATGCAAATCCAACCATGCCGACAACATGAACAAGCACTAGAAGTAGCGGGCTGAGCAACAAGGTGAAACTATAGCTGAAAGACTGCTCCTCGGTGAACATGAGCTCCACGCAAAAATAGTCAAAGTCCGAGTACAAGATGCTCAAGGTCTTCTTTAGAAAGAAAAAATTCAAAGACGACTCCCCCCTGTACTTGTAGTACAAGTAGAAGAAGTAATATGCATATGCAATGAAAAGTAGAATTGACGTATGGGTTGACAACTGGGAAATGATCACAACTCGCATAAGCGGACTTGAGCATGGCTTGAAGTAGTCGCTCATGAAGCCAAACTTATCTGCCAAAAGAAGCTCAAAGTCGTTGAGTTTTTGCACCACGTCCAGCGCTTTGAACGACAGTTTGATATCAAGACACATGTCGAGGATATCGTCTCCAGCACTCAAGACCTCGAAGTTCTTCGCTATGGACTTGATTACGAGCTCTTCAAGGGCAACGTTCTCGATGTTGGAGCCTGTGCCATCAAACTCGGGAAGCTTCGTGTTGTATTGGGTTTGGTATATGATTCTGGGCTTATGTGACACGTAAGAAAGCACGTAGTCCAAATGCACCAAAGTATACCATACCTTTCTTCTCAAGTTCTTCTCCTTGAAACCGCCAGGAAAGTTGCGGATTAAGTCAGGGTCCCGCTCCAAGCAAAGGCCAACGGCCAATGAAGTCATCGAGCCAAGATTGTAATCACCATCCAGATGATTGAACGGGATCTCATTGTCAAATGACAACAAGCGGTTGATACACTTGAGGATGCCTGCCTGAAGAAGAAGAAAAGAAGGCTTGCATCTTATACTTCCCATCTGATACAAGTTGGACGCCAAGTTCACGGTGTTCAAAGATATTGGGCAATCCCGAAGCTTCACATCGCCTATGTACACGGAGTCTAGGATGGTTTCGTTCTGTGACCGCACACTGGTGAAGTACGACAAATAAGACAACCGTAGGATGTAAAGCACCATCGACACCAAAAGGAGGTCTTGCTTGGATGTGATGTTGACCGAGTGAAATATACCATCACTGCTGAAATTGAACATCCCTTGTATCTCGTCTAGAAGCCAGAACTCATCGACCACTGGATAGCTGGGGTAGATCAGGACGAAAAAATGCTTGATGTATGCTATCATAGACTTCTTCACGGGGAGCACTTTGCGAAGATTGACTTGAAAATGGTCAAAGTCATTGTAGCTGGGCGTGAATGTGAACCCTAGGGGTAGTCCATAGGAGGAAAGCTGGCCCTTGGCCACGGAAGAGCTATTCTGGTTGCTGGTGATGAACGCCCGTCCAAAATAAGCCCCTGCGGCCTTCACCACCTCTGACCGTTTTTTCAATGGGAAATTCTGCACGGTCATAAGCTTAATATTTTCTCGGGCATCATTCAAACGCCAGTAGAGCCTAGCCCCCGGATCCAGCTGCAACATCTCCACGAAGAATAGAGGACGCTGGGTGGTTTTGAAGTTGCGGAAGTGACGAGAGAATCTCGGCTCAATGTACTCGAGATTTCCCACGGGCGACAGGTTCTGACTCGGAGCATTTAGCTCAGCAAAGTTCATATGCATATTCATAAGGTCCGTGGACTTGAGCACCGGGTTGTAGCCAAGTAGAGGGGTGGCAACGTTTTTCTTGAATTTGAATAAGGCCATATCCGGCAAATCATCGAAGACCAATGGGGCAGCCTTTTGTGATCGGTTGAAATGCTTCTCAATCAGTCGTTTGATCTGATTTCCCATATCCTCTGTTTTGACTGGACCGCTGTCGAGATTAGCCATGTCATACACGCAATCTTCGGGGCATTGGAACTTAACACATTGCCCGCAAGGCTGTGCCTTATCACACTTAGCCTTCTTCCTTCTGCATCGGCGACACACTATGGTCAAGCGGTTTCGTCTCTTCTTGGAGACCTGGCCCGGAGTAGTCATGGGCAGAAAGCAATGCGCCGAAGTTTTGCGATTATTGAATGACAGATGATGGACTGGTAGCTCCGAGGATGACTTTTCCGATATTGGATCGATACTTGAGTGGACAAGCGTGTGTTTTTCCTCGGTGGTGAAGATTCAGCGGGATGCGCCATGTGAGGCCTTGCAGCGTGAGAGAAAGAATAAGCGACGCAATGCACCGCACTGTTCTAAGAAACACCGCGTTTATAGTAGGCGCAAGAATCCAGCACTGAGCAGACAAAGGTTGTAGGGGCCGCTGAATACTCGGATTATGAAGGATTTATCAACTAAAGATTAATTAATTAGTAACCTCCATTACGATCCGAACGTGGCCTGATTTTTAAAATCGAATGATTTTGAAGCTTTTCACTTTCGGACAATTCTTACATTGGTGTAGCAATATAATGGAGGATCATTAGTTGGATGATCACAAACCGGAGAATAATAAATCGAATAACCTAAATTTACGAGCATAAATCGAATTTTACTAAATGGACCCTGAAACAATTCAGCTTGACTTTTCTTCACGGAATGCCATTAGCTTGAAGCCTGGGTGAATCCAGAGATCTGCAGAAGTGACCTGAGATCTGCTACGATGCTTTCTGGGCGTGTGAAATGCACACTAGGTAGAATACGCAAGACGCTTAATCTGAAACTGTATTTTCAACATTCTTTTCACTTGTTTTGCTTTGTCCGTTTCAGGTGGCTACGACCATCCAAAAGGGGAAGTATCCTTATTCAGGCACCTGAATATGTAAGATCGTGGCATTTTGAAGGTTAATTCTGCTTCATGCAAGAAATCGAGTGCCAACGTTCGGTGCTGCGAGAGCGATACTGCGTGCTTTGCCTTGCGCATGGTCAGATCCACACAATACTCTATAAGTCAAGCTAGGGCTTTATGGGGTGACTGAGCATACGGAGGAACTGCATCTAAAGCATGTAGGTATTTTTGGTTGCATTCATGAATCTGGGCCTGCGTTAACAACCGTGCTGGCAGCTTAACAGCGATACTTGGGTCTCAACAAATTCGATGATGCTTTTTCGTCCGCACATGAAGTTGAAGACGTCAGAGCAACGCGGCCACAAGATGCATCTCAACGACCTCTAAGCAGTTGCGTCTGCTCATCAAACCATGCTGTCGTTACAATTTTCGACTTTAGCTCATGCAAAGACCCTGATACGAATTCAACGTGCAGGCTATTGTTAGGATAAGCACTGGCTTTTAAATTTGCAGATCTACCTCTGCATGAAGTTATTGTTCTCATAAAAAGCGGGTTTTTTGGGGCTACGAAACTCAATGACAAATCTCCTCAAACATCAACTCAATCACTTTTGGCACTTTTTTGACTGATGCTTTTATGGTCCTACGTTCACTTGTAGACTTCACCTGGTCGTTTTTCGATTGCCTAAAAACCCAAATCAAGTAGCTTGATTTCGAGGCGGTCATTGGACTCCCGTGCAACAATTACATTGTTACGGATCATCACCTCTATTAGTCTTACCTCCGCGGCCTCGCTGAGTACAGGAACCCAATTGGCATCACTATCTCCGCCATTCTCCATTAGCTTCTGCACCATGGAGTTGATTAACGCCACGGACGACGCTATGCTACTTCTGAATGTGGACTCATCCATCATATTGGCGTTTTCCCAGTCAACAAGCGCATGTAATTTCATAACCACTCGTTGAAGATGTCCGTACATCCTCTCCTCTGCCGTTTTCGCCGAAAGTAGCATGGTTGATACCGAGTCTATCTTGCGGTCAATCTCTTGAGAGTAAGATCCCGAGTTTCGTATCTTTTGCTCGAGTCTAGCCAATTTCTGGGGGTACCTGGAGACACGCAGTGCGAGGGCTGATTCCATTTCTTGGTAGTCACTGTGAATCGCCTGCAACTCGCTTACTTCGGCGGCAATATCCTCGTTCTGGGTCTCTAGTGCTTCGCTAGTTTCCCTTTGCTCCCGAACAGCCACCAGCGTCAATTTCACAGCACTAACGATTCCAATCAGATCGTTCTTCATGGGGGTGTATGGAAGCTGGCGATAAACCTCGTAGAGCGCCACAAGATGCGCAGATTTCCATGTCTCTACATTCCAGCCAGACGGTAGAAGGGTGGGGTTGATTTCTGTGTTTTGTTCTGCAAAGGGGCCTAAAGATTTAGTGAGTTGTTCGATTGCATCGTCGGCTTGGCGTATGAACGTCTTTGTTCTGGCGATATCGGCCTGCAATTTCCTGCTGTGTGTTTCCTGAGAGTTATTGGGCGATGGAACAGCGACGGGGCTGTAGCATTCCGCGTACAATGTCTTGAGCCTATCTCCTTTGCTGGGCATGGAGTTGTTGATATTGAAACGGCGCATTGTTGCGGGTGCATGCAGATACAGGGCTTTTCTAGGATTCAACGTAGCCACAAAATCGATCGTGTACGTCGGCTGGATGGGAATGCTCTTATATTAGCTTTATTAACGGGTACCTATTGGAAACATGCATTGTGTTCTAATTCAATGACTGGGGAAAGAACCCGTACACCTCACACCCAAGATGTAAAAAACCTCACCATCTCATATTACTTCACCAACCATGTCCCAGATTTCACACACGGCTTTGCAAAACCTCGACGAGGCCTCCAGAAAGGAGATCATGCAATTTATTGAGTCCGAGAATTCCAAGTCCAAGGTTCAAATGTCCATCCATAACTTCACGGATATGTGCTTTAAGAAATGCAATAAGGACCAACCCATCACTTCCAATGCATTGAGCAACTCGGACGAGCAGTGCTTGGCCAACTGCTTGAACAGGTTCTTAGACACCAATATCAAGGTGGTCCAAGCCTTGCAGGGCCAGAAATAGGCGTCCAGACAACCTTGTATATAGCAATACACACAGCATCAGTCACCAACAAAGCACATGCCACCTAAAACCCTTTGAAATGGCCATTATAGCGTTCAAGCTCAGTTTGTGAGCACTTTCACCATTTCAGGAACCTTTTCTAGCATCTGGGCCTTGTCCTCTTCAAATTCAGCCTCCGCATTTGGCACCACAGTAGATAAGTCCTGTAAAAGCTCAAGGTTTTGTTGAATGAAGCGACGGCTTTCAGACGTACCAACACCAAAGTTTGTGATTCTCTTGGAGAGGACCGCCCAACATGCTAGTAAATCATATTTATATGCCAACACCAAATCCAGGCCCTCCGGATCAGCCATTCTTTTGAAAATAGCCAATACTGTGTGTTGAACCTGCAAAGCTGCATCCACAACCAAAGTACCAGCGTCGAAGTCTATGATGAAAGGGTCCGTGATCAACTGGTTCAAGGTAAAGAACAACCGCGATAGACACACGAGAATGGAGGTCCGGACCCGGTTTTCTATAAGCTCAGAAATCTGATTGAGAAAAAATGCTAGGAGCTCATTTGTCTCTCTTTCTTTCGAGCGCAGCACGTGGGAGATCAGGCTCATAAGATGGGACACTATGATCTCTACGTACGGTGTGTAAGAGTCGGAGGATACCCCAGCCTTGACCTCCAAATCCACCAATTGGCAAAGACAAGGGTAGGCGCTTTTCATCAAGCGCATAGAAACATTTGCAGGCGTAAGCTGGGGCAAGTACGTCAAGCAAACTTTCAACTCCTCCTTGTATAGATGGACGAGACCCGAGCTCACGAGGTACTGGCCATTCGAGTCCAAAAACTTTCCGAGCAAAATGAGGGCTTGTATCTTCAAAAGAGGATCCGAGTCTTCGAACACTTGGAGAATAAACGAGGCACAGATCCCGTACGTGGACTGCTCTTTACTATCCATAACGAGAAGTAAGAATACCTGAGAGAGCGAAAGCACGTTGGGAGAGGCCTTCCAAACCAACCTTTCCTGTTCTTGAGAAGAAGCAGACACCGAGAAGCCCAAGGCTGGTCGAAGCCCCTTCATTTTGGAGTATCTCTGCGACAGACTCTTGACGGAGCGAAGCTGTGGTTCCTTGCATATGGTCATACGGGGCCGGAGGTAAGCCAAAAAACTAGCACTAAGTTCCTGACACTTGGACATGTCTATCGACAGTGAAATGGCTGAGTACTCCGCATTACTCCAGGGTACATATGGGTTCAAGTACGCAGCGACCGAGACCATAAGAGGAAGGCAATCTCCCGAATATTGCTTGAACACAATGACCGCAATCTCTAGGAGTAGACTAAATGGCTTCGAGGCTGGCGCCTGATCCATCCAGTTCATAGGCTGTAGACAAGGGCGAAGTTTGTGGGAGAGCTCAGCGACAAATAGATCATCCACTATAACATCACCGGGGACCAGTTCCGGGCTCAACATTTCTTTGAGAGTAGAAAGCAGTCTGGCGTCATTTTGTCTGAGAAGTTCGACCTTAGACATCACAGCAACCACCAAGCTATCACGGCTGCTCATGGCCTATTCCTTGGTATAGGTTGTTGGAGAAACTGGGGTATGGTCGCGCATTGCATTGAGATGCGACTGCCTAGTCAGTTAGGTTTAGACCAAGCACACTTCACTACTAGATTGCAATCCTACTATATTGCACAACCAGTTTGCAATACACTGAAATTACTTGCGATGATTAGCACCCGCCTTCTCTCCACAGTCAATGCGCTTCGTCTATCTCCCGAAGTGCGCCAGGCCCTCAGTGATAAGGTGCCGCTCGTTGCCTTGGAGTCCACCATCATCACTCACGGGCTCCCATACCCAGCCAATCTCACCATGGCTCGAGAGGTTGAACAAACAATCCGCGCCAATGGTTGTGTTCCGGCGACATGTGCTTTCATTGGCGGAAAGCCCCATGTTGGGTTGTCCGATCTGCAGATCAAGCAGTTAGCAGAGCTCAAGGATGCCAACAAAGTGTCCAGGCGGGATATTGGAGTCACCATGGCCCAGAAACTAAACGGGGGCACGACCATAGCCGGAACAATGATCATGTCGCATTTAGCTGGGATCAAGGTCTTTGCTACTGGAGGCCTTGGTGGCGTGCACAGGGACGGCCACATAACTATGGATGTAAGTGCAGACTTGACGGAGCTCTCCCGGACTCCGGTGACCGTGGTTTGTGCTGGGCCAAAGCTGATTCTCGATATCCCACGGACCATGGAGTTTTTGGAGACTCACGGTGTCTTCGTGGGGACCTATAACGATAATGGCAGATCAAATGTACCGGTTCCCGGTTTTTTCTGTCGTGATTCCGGAGTACAGTCGCCATACTCCTTCTCTTCCTGGGGCGAAATTGCTGCCATTGTGCATAACCAGAATAATGTCATGGGTCTTACCTCGGGCAATTTGGTATGCGTGCCTCCGCCAGAGCAGTCGTCTTTACTGAGTGAATTCATGGCGCGGATCATTGATGATGCCAATAGCGAGGCGATTAAAAATGGCATTTCAGGAAAGTATCTCACTCCATTCTTGCTAAAGAAGATAGCAGTGGCCACAGACGGCAAGTCGGTGGAGTGCAACAAGAAATTTGTCGTCAACAACGCTAAAGCAGCGTGCAACATAGCAAAGGAGCTTCACTTGCTTGAAAATGAGGTACGTGGCCAGATCCAGAGATAATGCTCTTTTGATAGTACTAACCTCAGGCTGCTGACAATGAAAGGAATACTGACACCAAGGTAAGCTTCCAACCAAGTACTGGGCTTCGGAAAGGTGCTCAAGAGGTGAACGAGAGATTTTCTGATTCTAAAGCAAAAACTGATCAGAGTGGCTTCTCAAACAGAGCAGACACGCTCATTATTGGACTGGTGGCTCTTGACACCATCTGCAAGTTTGAAAAAGAACCCGTTATGGGAGACTCCAATCCTGGATCAATTTCTCTGACGATTGGTGGGGTCGGCTTCAACGTATCGTTAGCTCATAAATATGGCCTTATCAATCAGAAGACACACAGCAACGTAAGGTTCGTTTCCGTTGTTGGAAACGATTTTTCTGGCACGAGAGTCATGGAGACTATGAAAAGCTTGCATTTGGATGTCTCTGGTATAAAGGTGCTCGAGAGAACAGGCACAGCACAATATACTGCTAGCTTGAACAACCAAGGTGGATTGATCTTGGCTTGCGCAGACATGAAAATCATGGAGAGTGACGCCTTGATCGAGCACAGTATGAAAGAAATTGAACGGGCCAAACCCAAATTTATTGTGCTCGATTGTAATCTCCTGCCCAAATGCATTGAAAAAGTGCTCTTAATTACGTCTCAAATGGACATCAAGCCTCGCGTGATCATCGAGCCCACGTCCGAGCCCAAGCTGGCCAGAATCAGTCAAGTCAACTCTAGCTTGCTCTCTGTTTTCCCAAACAACAACATACTGTTGATTACCCCAACATCCGAGGAGCTTCTGCAAATCTTCAATGCTTTTAGCAGAAGAGAGTTTTTCGATGACTATGATCTGTGGTTTCCTCTTTTGGATGGGCTAGGCATCGATGCATCCTTCCGGGAGAAAATGGCGCTGAACAGAAACCCTTTCATAAGAACATTGGTGCACCAAGGCATCCTTCAACAAGCGTTCCAGATTCTCCCATATATTCCCAACATTCTCATCAAACTCGGGGACAAGGGCTGTGTGCTTGTGATGTTGAGCACGAGCGTGGATGACTACCGGTCTGTTCCCACCACGTCGATCTATAAGCCAACCGCCACTTTAATTTCACACGGCCGCAAGCTTGATGCCGACAAAAAATTGGGCATTGTGATTGAGTATTACGACATCCCTGCTGAAAACACAAACTTGCCCATAGTCAATGTCACAGGTGCAGGCGATAGTCTTTTGGGATACTTGAGCTCTACACTAACCAGCCATGACTGGCTTGGAGACGGGGTGCAATCGTTGGAGCACGAGTGGGGTCGCTGGCAGGCTGTACACAAGGCACAGCTAGCCTCCGGTGCATCCATAGTATCACACGAAGCCATCAGCCCCACAATCAAGGAGTTATGAGATGTGATTTTCTTGATTTGAGATTGCACAGTATTGTGAGTGAATGCAGCTTCAATGCCCCTAAATCAGAGTGGTTACGAATATTAATTCGAGCACACGGGCCTGCAAATATACATGACAGCAAAGTCTTCAAACAAAATCTACATGAAAACAAAGGCTACACTAAAGTTCACACCAACGCAAACTCATCAAAAACTCATCAAAACATCAAGCAAACTCATCAAGACACATATACTGGTTTGAACCCTAGCCAAAAAGCTCATGCCGTATTGATGCACTTATTGTTTCATGCCAAGTGTATCCACCGAGTGCATTTTTGGCAGGTGCGTCTAAAGATGCAATATAATACCACCACTTAGTCTGCGCACCGAAAATAGACAAGGCCAACTACTGCACCAGAACAATGTGGAGACAAATCAGACCGCTTTTGACCGCAACAAAGAACAGTGCTTTTCGCCGTGCACCAGCAAGTAGCTTCAGAGGGCTCAAAACCTCAGTGGTGGCTCTCGGCACCCTTTCCGTGGCCCTCGGAGGTGCACTCATAGCCAATGACAATAGTGCTAATTCGCTCGGTGGTGTGACCGTGGACTCGTCCATCGACCCGTTTCCAGTTTCCTTTCAAAAAACCCATCTCGGTCTTTTCAGCACCGAGTACCACTTGGTTGCCAGTGGAGTGAGGTCAGTGACTTTCCTTAACTTCAAGGTTTACGGAGTGGGCTTGTACATCCCAAAGAAAGACGAATCTGTGGTGAGATCCGTGGTCGAGGCACATCTCAAGGAGAACCCTCTGCTTTCCAAAGACGCTTTATTGAACGACAAGGAGATTTCACAGAAAATCATTTCGGACATTTCGAAAAAGGTGCCGTATGCAGTGAAAATCACCCCAGTCAGAAACACCGATTTTGGGCACTTGAAGGATGGACTCACGAAGTCGATTCTTGCTAATCCTTTGGCCAAAACTTATAGAGAGGAAGTTTCGCAAGGCATTGAGCAGCTCAGAAACGTGTTTGCTGGCAACAAAGGATCAGTGCCCAAGAACGACTCTTTGTGGGTTGTTTCTGACACCAAGACGACCTCGATAGTCTACGAGGGCAAGAAAGCCAACAAGGTATTGGGCACCATCTCTGAGCCCAAGATCGCCGAGGTACTCCTTGTGCTGTACCTCAGCAGCGTGAAGCCGTTGTCTGAACCATTGAGGAAGAGCTTCGTATCGTACATATCATAATCAGCAAGATTAACTTCTTAGGAGAGGGACTGCAGTAGATTGAATCTAGAAAATAGCACCAATTAGAATTACGTATTCAAATACAGTAAAGGTCATCAATTATGTATCAAAATGTTTGCTATTACATGATAATAGCCTCTTGCTCAACGTTTACAGAAATCGACTTGTGAGGCAAAACCTTGGCACCGTTGACGTAGATCTCGTTCTTGATCTCCACATCGTCACCCAACACAGTGCAGCCCTCGGTTCTAGCCCACTTTCCGATTCTAGAGTTCCAGCCCACAATAGTAGACTTGACCCAAGCGTGGTCCTTGACTTGGGAGTTGGCCAACAACACAGATCTCTGAATTCTGGCACCCTCGCCAACAACAACACCAGGGCCGATCACCACATCAGGGCCGATCAAAGCACCCGGGTGGATTTGCGCACTGGGGTCAACCAACACATTGCCCTTATGGACAAAGGCCTCGGTGCACATTTGCTCAGGCTTTCTCTTGGTCAAAGAGGTCAAGTAAGAACAAGTACCGGTCAAGAAGTCCTTTGGCTGACCAACATCCATCCAGTAGCCCTCCAAGTCAAAAGAGTACAACTGTCTCTTCTCGACCAATTGTGGGAAGGTCTCCTTCTCGATGGAGGTTGGCTTCAACTCGATCAAGTCAAGAACAGAGGGGTTCAAGATGTACATACCGGCGTTGATTCTGTTACCGACGAACTCGACAGGCTTCTCGACAAATCTGTCAATCAAGTTGGCGGTGTCTCTGTCGTGGACAATGACACCGTACTTGGATGGCTCATCGACCTTGGTGGCCACGATGGTACCGGCAGCTCCGTGCTTCTTGTGGAAAGCAGCCAACTCCTTGAATGGGTAGTCACAGATGACATCAGAGTTCAACACAAAGAAAGGAGAGTCGTCCTTCTTCAAGACGTTCTCGGCGAGCTTCAAAGGTCCAGCAGTGCCCAAGGGCTCCTCCTCCTTGGAGCAGGTGATGTTGATGCCGTACTTGGCCTTGTACTCTTCCAACAAAGCCTCCATGACCTCTGCTTTGTAAGACACAGCCAACACAATGTCGGTGACGCCGGCCTCGGCCAAGGCCTCGATTTGATGCTGGATCATGGGTCTGTTTCCGAACTCGACCATAGGTTTTGGCAAGGTCAAGGTCAAAGGTCTCAAACGAGTACCGTAACCGCCGACGAGAATAATAGCCTTCATATTAAGTTAAGTGTAGAGTTGTGAAATGGGAACAGAGTCTCAGAGAAAAAAGAGAAAAAAGAAAGCACTTCACTCGCTTGGACAGCGCAGTTTCTTATATGTAAACTTGTACGTGAAAAAAAAAAACTCAAAATAACACCACCGTACATGTTTACGTTAAAAAAAAGTCGCGCCGCGGTGTCGACTGCAGGTAATTCGGGTGCTAGGCTTCATCCATGCAAGACTGCTGAGACAAAGGTTCCCATGGTTTTCTAGAACCATTTTTGAGTTTCTCTTTTTTGCTCTCTTTACGATTCATGCGTGTTCATTCGGTTGTGGATTCTTGATTGCTCGACTACGTTTGTGGTTCTCTATTTAGTGTGCTTGGGGAGGGCCACACGCGTGGCCCAAAAGCGCATACAGGCCAAGGAAAAACTGGGTGTGGGAGGGGAGATGAATTTCTGTTCTCAATGTATCGGGAGGAACTTTACGTTTACCGAAAACAAAGCATTCAACAATGATGAAGGCCTCTGCTGCCATGTCTGGTTTCTGCTTCCTGCGGCTGTGCCACTATAAAGCGCGTCGTGCATCTGCTATGTGCTTCGTTGACACGTTGTCGGCGAGCGAGATCATCGCAGTAACAATAGCGGCGAACACGTTTGTGTGGAGTACTGGAATTGTCCATGCATAGTTTAAATTTGTATCCGCCACGACCGCCTACCAGCACCACTATTGATGTTCTCTTTCCTAATCCTCGGCTGGATCGTCTGCTGGCTTAAATGTAAGGTCGCATTTTGCTTAATATCCCGCCAAAAATGGGAACACGTTGCCCGAAAAGCGTCGCGCGCCTGCACCCAGTCCGTATCCACTGCCGTGTTCGTCGGTTCCTGCAGCACTCACCCACCTAACTATGCCCCCTATCATATAGACAAGATAACACCTCATCGAACACCAGTACATCCGCATGCTTCAGTTATCCGGAACCTTGGCTACGGGGCTCTTACTATCAAGTTGCTCCAGATGTATTTACCAGTTACTAGTATTACTTGCATGAAGGACAAAGAGCAGCTGTAGTTGATCTGGACATTATTGAACGAGCTTCCACGTAGGTTCTCTTCAACTTTTCAGAAAAAACCTTTCTCGAATTCAAAGTCTTTTCGCAGAGACATGGAACAGAGAATGGCCAAGAAGCGTTTTCACTGTATGTCATTTTGGTACAGCTACTGGCTGTCTTGGATGCTAAAAATGCTTGAGCCCTCTTCTCCACCACATGGCTCTCCAGGCAAATAGAACAAACAACATGCTCACGGCCAAGGAAAAGCCTGTGATATTAAAGTACCGGTCCATGCACCCACCAGCACCACTGCCAGATGCACACTTGTCCATCTGGCTGCCGTGTAAAAGCGAGAACGTGATACTTCCAATGGCTGGAGCTACCATGAACGAGCCCCATGTAGACCCCATCAAATCCACACCCCAAATGGACGCAATCACCGTAGGATAAGCAGTGAACAATCCTCCATAACTGATTCCAGTAATCACAGACACCACGTTGAAATCCACTCCGTATTTGACACTTATCTGGCCAATGGCACCTACGGCAGCGAGCACCACGATGATCCATACCTTACAAACAGGGAAGGCTCTTTTTTCGTCGGAAATCCAATCGGCCATGATCCCAATAAAGAGCCGAACACACGTAGACAGCGCCGCAAGTATAGACACTTGGTCAGATAATTCCACCTGCCCATTGGAAGCCGTATCGATGATCAGACCTAAGTTATTCTGAAAGCTCTCGAGAGGCCCTAAACAGAAGAACAAGCTCACCAAAAGAACCCACGCAGACTTGTCCTTCAAGAACAGGATATACCGCTGGCGATGGTTAGGAGGCTCGATATTGGATCTTTGAGGCAACAACGAATTGTCTTCGTCGTCAGCCTCGCAGAGAAGCGGCTCTGTTTCACCAAAAATCACCTCCTGCTCAATGGTGACAATGGAGTTGGACACGAGATTGAGTGCACCAATAACGAGGTATAACACCAGGAAAAACAGAAACACCTTGTACAAGTCAAGAGTGCCGTTCAGCTGGTGGAAGTACCGGATCTTCATGACCTGAGCCCCAATCAACGACGACAAACCGTAGCAACTTGCGGGTAAAGATATGGCAAGACTCTTTCGATTGGGGTATATTCTCGCGCAAGTCAAGAGACTGGAGAAGTAAAGAGAGCTCGTAGCAAGCCCAATGAAACAGAAGCTGATGGCCAAGATGGCCACTCCCCGAGGCGGCAACAGCAGAGTGTCGGCGGAATAGGCCACGTTCTTAACAAGAGAGGCATTGACAAAGTATGCAGGACAAAATGCCCATATGGAGATCAACGAAAGCAATGCAGGACCGTAGCAGTCGGCCAAGTAGCCTAAAACGGGCAAACAGAGGTACATCCCTACTGCAGATAGAGACACGATCATGTTGATTTCCGTATACGAAAGTCCCACTGATTTGTGAAGGGCCAGCGAAAAGAGCGAAAAAAGCATGATGGACCCCAGCGAGAGGCAGCTCATGAGCGCTATGAGAAATGCAATCTTTTTGAGGTGTTTGGGGTCATATCGTGACGCAAGATAGTGCTTGATGTGCACGGTGAGCCTGTGGAGAGGCGATTTCATGGGAACGAATTATATGCCAAGATGCAGATGAGGAGGAGACCGTTTTTGTATGAAGCTAGGGCCAAGAGCAAGAGTAGTAGCTTATGGAGTAGCAAAAGGCGGGCGGTGGTAGGTCACTACTGCGAGTCCCGGGGCCTGAGAAGTATGAGTGATTCTGATGTCACACGGACTGCACACAAACCAGACCTCTTAAGGCCCCTGCTTCCATGTTTAGTTACGTGAACTTTACATGATATCTCATGTCCATTCATTAAAGGTGTCTATTTTCTTGTGTGATGGCTACTTCCCGAGGTAGCTCAAGAAGCGGTCGACCTCGCCCTTGGAGCCCAACCAGATGCCAGACTTCTCATGAATTCCCTTGGGCAAGATGTCCAAGATTCTCTCGCCCTTATCGTTGACCGCAGAACCACCAGCTTGCTCAATCAACATGGCCATAGGGAAACACTCGTACAAGACACGCAACTTTCCATTCTTCAGCTTGGAGTCTGCAGGGTACGCAAAGATTCCACCATACAACAATGTTCTGTGGATATCGGCCACCATGGAACCAATGTACCGGGCAGAATAGGGCTTGCCTCCCAAACTCTCCTGGGGCTTTTTCAAGTCCTCAATGTACTTCTTGTGGCTTTCTGGCCAGTAGTAGGAGTTACCCTCGTTAACGGAATAGATGGCCCTGGTTCTAGGGATCTTTAAGTCGCGCTGGGTCAAGATGAACTCGCCCAACTGGGTGTCCAAGGTGAAGCCATGCACACCCCGGCCCGTGGTCAACATGAGATGGGCCGAGGCACCGTACATGGTGTACCCGGCGGCGACCATGTCGGAACCCTTTCTCAAGACATCGTGGATCGAGCCCTTCAGATCGTCTTTCAATTTGTAGACTCCAAAAATAGTTCCCACCGACACACCGGCGTCGATGTTGGAGGAACCATCAATTGGGTCGGTGCAAACGGCATACCGTCCACCACCTTCGAAAACAATGAGGTCCTCCTGCTCCTCAGAAACAAGCACTTTAACGTTGCCGCTGGATTTCATGGCATTTATGAAGATCTCATCTCCGATCACGTCTAATTTCTTCTGCACGTCCCCCGTTGAGTTGGCAGTTCCAGAAATACCGATGAGATTGACCAACTCGGCTCTTCTGATGTTGTGGGCAATAAACTTGAAGGCAAATTGAAGACTATTCAATAAGAGAGACAACTCGCCGGTGGCGTTGGGGGCGTGTTTTTGCTGTTCCTGAAGAATGAAACGGGTCAATGTAACAATGTCGGTGTCGACATTCATTTGCTGGGACACGGACTGCGACATTACGAGAGTGTGCTAAGCAGGTTGAATTAAAAGTATGGGTTTATCCAGAATGCAAAAAAATATACTGGTGGGAAAGCAAACGGCACTTACCCCAGACATTTTATAGGTGCGCCGATCAAGTGCGCACAGCATGCCACATGCCCTGGCGCGGTTCCGCAAGTGTCCGGGTTGTGGGGAGACAAGTGCGGGTTAAAGGACGACCGGACACTGCGGATTCCAGAAATCCCGGGGAAGTCAGGGACCGGGCCAAGTTTAACACCGACGCAGCCGGAGACGGCGCCAGACTTTTCACATATTTCTCTGCCTTTCAAATCTACTCGGCTTTCGCTTGTCCGAGCCGGCTTTTCTATATTAGCAGCCACGTCAATGGAATGGTTATTGCTGTTCCGACGTGGCCGGGTCATGGCCGACGCGCACCGTGAAGATGTTCCTAACACTAGCAATAGTGCGAGATCGTCGGCACTACACATACGACGCACGATGACAGCCTTCGCTGATACGCACCGCAACGGCGAAAGCACCTCTAACAACCAATAACATTGGCGCAGTTTGCTGATGATGTCAGGTAATTCTGCCAGTATTCAACTTGAGTTAACAAGGCGCCCAACTAAACTTTCAACTTTACTCAGCTTAACTCTCTAACTTTCATTTTCATCCCCACTCTTAACTCTCATCTCCACTGAAGTCATTTCTGAACTCTCGACTTCAAATTTGTCAACTTGTATTTGTCAACTTAAACACCCTCGGCGCGAGCTCGGTCAACTTGAACCCTTTCTAGTTTAATTCTATTGAAGAGTCCTGCATTTCTGAGCACTCTTCACATCCCTAACCAATACTGTACTGTCTGTACTATCGAGACACTTATCACACATGAGTACTTACCCATGACGTGGACTCTCATTGACTGCAACGCCCGAGTCTCTAATAACCCTCTATCTACACACCATTGTTGCAATGGGTTTATACACTCACGGCCTTCGAGCCTTAGCGCTGGGGCGGTTTAGCTCTCGTAAAAGATTGAAGCCCTCCTCGTCGGAACCCTTCTTGTTGCTGCTGGAACTTGTGTTCCATGCGGATGCCGAATCAAGCGACCGGTAAATCACGGTATTCTCGTTGCCCTTGTCTCTTTTGGCCTCGGCCATATCCCGCTCGAAGCGGGTATGGAGGAATTGGAGCACTTCGCTGTAGTTGTAGGATTCTGCTGCGTCCTCGGCCTTGGGGGCTTTTTTCGCCTCTTCTGAAGACTTGGGTGCTTCGCTGCTATCGCCGTGCTTTTTATGTTTGGCCTGGCCCACCCCACTGGCTGTGGTACTGGCTGTGGTACTGGCCGTGGTACTGGCCTTTTCGCTTGCACTTTGCCCGTGGCTTGCCGGAGTCTCGGTGACGGGAGCAGGCTTGGGGTTTCTCAGGAGTTTGGCGGCCCAGTCTGACATGGTGTGAGATGGAGACTTTTCAAGGCGCATGTATGATGCGCTCACTGCCGCAGCATAGACCCACGTACATCATCGCTACAATAGATGTACACCCAGACTAGCGTAGAAGATGATGAAGTACCAACCACTTCTGAGTAGTTGTCTAGCCAAATTCCCCGCCCCGAATTCCCAGCCCCAAATTCTTATCCTTCACCCCTCGCCCTCTCCTCTACACCTACCACCTTCCCCACCTTGGCCACTCTTCTGTCGCACTACTCGGGCCATGCAGACGCATAGAATAAGACCAAGACACCTAATTCAGAGCGTGCTGAAAGCCATAGCAGTCCTTCAAATACAGTTCTACACATGATCAAAACGAAGCCATCTGTAACCTCCAAAACCATACATCCCATATTTGAAGCACCGGAGGGAGCAGGCGACGCACTTTGTTCGGTGCGTCACGTGGTGAACGGCCACGTCAACAACGCTCTTTTTACGTTTTTTCTCGTCCTCACTAGATTTCACACTAGAGCCTACTTTCCTCCAGCACACCACCATGAGCTTTCGTTTATTGGATCTAGTTAAGCCTTTCGAGCCTTTGGTTCCTGAGGTCATTGCCCCAGAACGCAAAGTTCCTTTCAACCAGCGGGTCATGTGGACAGGCGTGGCCTTGTTGATTTTCCTTGTCATGTCTGAGATCCCACTTTATGGTATCGTGTCCTCTGATGGCTCGGACCCTATTCTCTGGCTCAGAATGATGTTGGCTTCCAACCGTGGTACCTTGATGGAGCTTGGTATCACGCCCATTGTCTCCGCATCCATGGTGTTCCAGTTGTTGCAGGGAACTAAGTTGATCCACGTCGACATGTCCAAGAAGGAGGACAGAGAGCAGTTCCAGACCGCCCAAAAGCTCTTTGCTATCATCTTGTCCGTCGGTCAAGCCACCGTTTACGTCTTGACTGGTATGTACGGGCCCCCAAAGTCTTTAGGCACCGGTGTCATTTTGTTGTTGGTTTTGCAATTGGTGTTTGCAGGTATCATTGTGATCTTATTGGACGAATTGTTGCAAAAGGGCTACGGTCTCGGTTCCGGTATCTCCTTGTTTACTGCCACAAACGTGTGTGAGCAAGTCATGTGGAAAGCCTTTGCTCCTACCACATCTGCCTCCGGTAAGGGTGCCGAGTTTGATGGTGCCGTTGTTGCAATGTTCCATTTGTTGGGATCCAGAAAGGACAAGAAGAGAGCTCTTCTTGAAGCTTTCTACAGACAGAACTTGCCTAACATGCTCCAGGTTTTCTCAACTGTCCTCGTGTTCTTTGCTGTTGTTTACTTGCAAGGTGTCAGGGTCGACCTCCCAATCAGCTCGGTCAGACAAAGAGGTCCTTACATGTTGTACCCAATTAAGTTGTTCTACACCTCGAACACCCCAATCATGTTGCAATCTGCTTTGTCCTCAAATGTGTTCCTTATTTCCCAGATGCTTTTCATGAAGTGGCCTAACAACTTGTTTGTTAAGATTCTTGGTTCGTGGGCTGCTAGAGGTGGTTCTTCGCAGTTGTATGCCGTTAGCGGTTTGTCATACTACATCCAACCCCCAACCTCACTCACAGATGCATTGGTGGACCCAATCAGAACCTTGGTCTATGTTACTTTCGTGTTGGGCTCTTGTGCCGTTTTCTCTACCACCTGGATTGAGATCAGTGGCACATCCCCAAGGGATGTCGCCAAGCAATTCAAGGAACAAGGGTTGGTGATTGCTGGTTACAGAAGTACTAGTGCTTACAAGGAGTTGAAAAAGATCATTCCAACTGCCGCTGCTTTGGGAGGTGTTGCCATTGGCGCGTTGTCGGTATGCAGTGATATGATTGGAACTTTGGGCAGTGGAACCTCAATCTTGTTGAGTGTCACCACCATCTACGGCTACTACGACTTGGCCGTGAAGGAAGGTGGATTTTCTAAGTCTATTGTGAGTGGTTTTGGTGAAATGTAATTAAAGGGGAGGAACTATTAGATACGTTTAACCTTTTGGCGTAATTCTCACGTAAGCTGAGATACTGCAAAATTTACACAAAGTGAGGGAGTTACTGGATCGTAATCATTTATGTTTGTAGTGTATGCTATGTCCGGGCCTACGCGCCCGAAGAGCCAAATTTCTGGGACCAGTTCTCATACTCGATCAAGCCTTCAGTAGACACGGACGGGCGGATGTACTTCAAACTCTCGATGAAGTCTTCTAACTGAATCGGTCTAATCTCTTCGGTGGGCGTGCTCAAAAGTTTGTCACCTAAAGATCTTAACGGGCCCATGGCACTATCTTTGGCTAGGAGTGTGATGTCACTGCCACTGAAACCTGTGGTCAAATCCATGAGAGTCTCGAATTGTTCGTCGGAAATGGTGTGCTTTTGATATGCTAGAAGCTTGCTGATTTGCAATTTCCTCGTTTCCTTCTCTGGCAACGGTATGTAAACCCGTTTAGCAAATCTTCTTCGCGCTGCTTCATCAATTGCCCATGGCAAATTAGTGGCACCCAAGATCAAAACTCTACTCACGTCGCCATCTGTAGAGTCACGACCCGCAGCAGCAGAGGAGAGTTCAGACCATTGGACAAGAAACTCATTTTTGATTCTCCGCATACTCTCAACTTCTCCTTCGGTTCTGGTGCCCAATAAGGAATCAATCTCATCAATAAACACAATGGAAGGACTTAGTTTCTTGGCAAGTAAAAATAACGCTTTGACTAGCTTCTCACTTTCTCCGAGATACTTGGACGTCAAAGAGGAGGAGCTTATGGAAAAAAAAGTTGACTTAGACTCTGTGGCCACTGCTCTAGCGAGCATGGTCTTTCCTGTACCTGGGGGACCGAATAGAAGCATTCCTCTGGTCGGCTCACGTAAACCACGGAAAAGATCAGGCCGTAAGAAAGGGTAGACCACGGCTTCTTTCAAAGAGTTCTTGGCACTCTCAAGGCCGACAATGTCGTCCCAAAACACTTCATCTCCCCTGACGACTATGTCATTTAAAATTTGCACCGCGGACAACTCGTCTATACCCTTAATTGACCTGATAAGAGCAGCCTGTTCCTCAGGAGACATATCAGAGGCGGTTTTCGAACCCGGATTTAATGACTCTTCTGACTCTCCAGGCTCCTCACTATTGTAGTCGTCGATCAAATAAGGTGACTTCGGAGCAGGTGGTGATTTTGCACCCGGAGAAGCGGTTTTTCTAATCACTGGCCTCGACTTTTCCACAGGTTTGTAGTTGTATGTGATGTTTGACTTTTTCACCTGCTTCACTTGGGTTGCTTTGGCGCTAGGTGTGGCCTTTTCGGTCCTTGTACGCACCGATGCCTGCTCCAGGGCACGAGGCCGCTGTACAGCAGCAGCGGGCTTTTTCGTAGCCAGTGCAGATTTCGACGCGCTCTTTTGCATGATTCTAGATAAATTCATGGGTTTAGGCTGATTGTAAGTGTACTTTTTCGTGGCAGAGGTCTCTTTGATGTTGGAGGTCGACTTGGAGACTTGAGGAGGTGCAGGTTTGGGTAAATTGTGAGTGCTTTGAGGAGCCGGCAGAGCGTCGTTTTGATAGGATCTCGTCTTTTGCAACGTTTCTTGAGGCTTTAGCAAAGCTGAGCGTTTGGGAGGAACCGGAGGGGGCACTTTTTTGGGTGCAGCAGCAGGCTCCTCAAGAGTTTGATGAGCGAAACGGTCGTCTAAATCTATAAGGTTCACCGATTGGGATGAGTCACTGGTAGCGGTGGAGGAATGAGATCCCACAGAATTAAGACGGTCCCAGTTGGAAGTGGTAAGCTCGGTTTGATCGAAGTCTCCAAAGAGGTCATCGTCGTAGGCTTTCGCAGTCGAAGCCGTAGGTTTTACCCATGATTTGGAAGCAGCGGCCTTCACCGTATCCTGGTTTTTCTGAGAGAGCTGGTAGTTGTTACTGGCAGCACTTTGTCTGAGAGACTTGACCATGTGTCTCTGGGTGGAATTGCTGCCCAAGGAGCGGCTGGAAGGATTGTTGGAGCGCAAAGAGGGCGTACTGAGCTTATGCAGGTGGTTTGACAAAGAGCCGTTGGAGCTGTGGTTGCCGTTGTGGGAAGTGGAGTTGACTAGCTCATACTGGGCCTTCTTCAATTTGCGAGTCTGTTCATCCAATCTAAGCTGGAGCCTTATGAGGTGCTTCACATTCTCATCACGGATAGCCCGCAAGTCGCCCATGATGGCAGCTTCCTCAGGGTTCATTTTAGGGGCCTTGCGTTCCATGTTGTCGATCTTATAGAGTAGCAGCGTATGGAGGGATTTCCAGCCACTGAGAGCTTCGGCAAAGTAGCCTTTGTCCTCAGAAGCCAAATTTTTTAGTGTCTGGTCGCTGACATCGTTGTAGACTTGCAGAAGCTCCTCTAGCAAGTGCCCTGGGGGCGGTTTTCTCCTCAGGAACATGTCTAATGCTATGTTAGGGAGGTCGACAAAGGAGAGTGGTATGGACGCAATGTCTGTGTGGATGAAATGAGGTTGGCTTGAGAGCAGTGTATTTGGTCAGAACCTGAGTTGAATAGATTGCCTGAGTTGGAAATAAGATGCGGTGGGTGTATCTAATAGGATCGCTCGTTATGAGGCTGGCGTGTATGTACGGATGTGGAACAGAGGTGTCTGATGCGCGTCACTTGCTGTGAGAGGCACTATACTTAGCCGCGGCCATGTCACTCCATGGTAGGTTACGATCTACTGTTGATTATGAGTTCATGGATATTACGATCTACTGTTGCTTATGAGTTCATGGATATTACAATCTACTGTTGCTTATGAGTTGCCATGGTCTTGAACTATGGCTGGCCTGGGTATCCAGTATATAGGCCGCAAGCCTTAATGCTATCGACGTCATGCTTACTTTGAGTAAACTATACTTGGCTACGGACACTCACTACAGAAAGTGAAAGCTTGAATGTAGTGATGTAACGGGAAACCCACGAGTTTCTAACCTCATGCGTATACTAGATAACCACATTTATCTAACCAAAACCACCAGACCATAGATACATTGCACGTGACAAGGCCTCTAGTTGAAGTCTGACAATCACTCCCGTGAGCGGCCTCCCTAACTTAATAGGCGAGGCCAAGAGTGAAAGCTTCCAACACGGATGCCGGGCGACGACCCCCAAAGGCTCGGTCACACACGTATACACGATCAAATTGTGATGATTTCGGCGGCAACTTTTGATGTGGAAAAAAGCTTACTGGATGCGATGCCCGCCATATATATAGCTCGCGCTCCAGCGGCCGGGTAACCTCCTAGAAGACAGATTCTGGGGAATGTGCAGCTTACACGTCCTTCGACATAGATGTGTTGAATGTGCTTATCAATGTGATGATCCTTTTAGTTTCTAGGTAAGTGAATACTTCCTCATTAATATCAACTTCAGGTACTGAGTTGTCGGATGTCTCAGCATTTCTATAGCTACACGTGAGCATCTTGGTATGTCTTCCAAACCAGAGCGGGAACCCCTCAATATATAGTGCCCTTTCCTCTCTCACTTACCCGGCCCGAGATGCATAATTAGCCGTGTATGAGAAGTGTCGTCTATTCTCCTTAACCTGAGTCTGTACTGCTTTCAACTTGTATCATAGCTGCTCGACTTGCATATGAACACATCTCACATATTCAAACAGCCCACGGTCTTAAGATTATTAACTCTTAACCGTTTTCACTCGCACCGCAATACTTTATCTGATTCCCTACATAAAAACATCCCATTGTTAGATTCTTTGATCACGTCTAGTACTTTGTAATTCAGTGTATTTGTTCGTTGATGCCTCCTTCCAAGGGGATCCCGGGGTCTATATAGGCGAACCGCCCCGACGTTCGGCTGTTCGTTCGAGTGCCGAAGGGGGATCGTTCCCACTCCCATGCCTCCCTTCTGGAAGATTACCTTCTGGAGATTACCTTCTGGAGATTCCCTTCTGGAGATTCCCTTCTGGAGATTCCCTTCTGGAAGATTCTCGAATAGCGTAGGCTCTCTCTAATCCTGATGGTAGTGCGCTACCCATCGGGGGTCTTGTATAAATAACTTGGACAGCGGGATAGCCGAAGTAAATCGCGCACTTTCACTCTAACCTTCCACAATTTTCTGATCGCACAGCAGATATCTAAATTGGTCGTTTCTTGCCCGAAATTTAATGAACAAGAGAAATTTAAGTTTGGTGCTGAATAACGACCGTTTTCCAAATATTTTTCTTTATATCAGTCTTAAAAACACTTCTTGTGAGGACCTTTCTCTGAAACGTATTTCTTCCCAGTGAACTCCAGGCTACTTTCGACAACCCAGCTTCATATCTTATTCTTGCACACATCACTGACGCATCCTAATCTACACCTCTCATCATGTCTTCCAAAGACAGTAGCTTCTACACACTATTGTTGGTGGCAACACAGCGCCTTGTTACGTGGACTGCGTACTTGATCAGCCGTTTCATCGACGGGGTCCAGTGGAGCTCGGTACATTTCCCCAATGCCACGCGGGTCGTGATGGGCGTGGTGTTTGTATACATAGCCTGGCGGAGCTATGTGCGGATCATGAAGTTGTGGTGGAGGTTTTGCGTGTTTCTTCTCAAGATGAGCTTATTGTATTCGGCGATTATTCTTATGTTGGGCGTGTATGTCCGAGGCTTTGAGACCTTCGTGCTAAAGGACATGTATAAAGCTTGGTCCTTGGTCAGCTACATATACAAGAGCCTTAACAAGGAAACGGATGACGGGGTCAGGTTTTTCGACCCATTTGCCAGAGACGAATCCCCCACCTTGAAAGCTGCTTCTTCGTTCTTGGACAACAACAAAGATGTCATTGATTCCTTGAAAGACCGTTTCCATGAGACGAAGAATTATGCAGAGGAATACATTATGGGCGATGGTTTGCATGAGAATAACGAGCAACTGCCATTTAACTTTAACTTCGCTAACTTGCATTTATTCTAGCTCCTTTCAATCTACGTACTCCTCGCCGGCCTTTCGTGTTGATTATATAGCCAGGCTTTGAACCACAGATCTTACTCCACTCTATTAATCTCCGCAATGTTTTCCTGAATCTACTTGGCCTCTGTTGACTCTGAAGATACTTCTTTCTCAGCATCCGAGTGCTTGGACTTCGCCTTGGGCTCGTCCAAACATTGCAATCCATTGTCCTTGATAAAGAAGTTGAGTACGAAGCACACGCCAATGAGGGGTACGGTGAAGACAAAGTAGTGCCTCAATGCTTTCATGTACATTTTTCTCACAAAGGCCAACTGCTTCGCATCCAAGGACGTGGTATCGGGAAGAGTATATATGTTAGCCTTCAAATAAGACAAGCAGCTCGATGTCAAGGGAGAAGTGTCGGAATTTTTGCTAATCTCCTTGAGAATGGAGTTGGAAATAATGAGCGAAGAAATTGCAATGCCTAAAGCACCGCCAAAAGACCGAATGACGTTTCGGGTGCTTATAACCACAGCCCGCTGTGACTTTTTGGAGTTGGCCTGGGCTGCAACCATACTTGGCTGGAAGATGAAACCAATGCCTGTTCCCATGATAAACAAAGACCCAACAATGTATGAATCGCTACTATGCTGGTGGAATCCAAGAGTCATGCATTGGCCGGTTAACCAGAATGCAAATCCTGCTGCCATAATTGGGAAGTAGTGGCCAATCAAACTAATGAGGTATCCAGCTACTGTAGACATCATGGATTGGGGTATCACCAAAGGCAAAAGCAACACTGCTGATCGCATTGGGGAGGCTCCACGAATGAGCTGGAAATAGTAAGGCACACTGAACAAGAAGGAATAGTAGACATTTCCGAAAAGGAACGACGAGAGCATGACCATAGACAAAGAGCGATTTTTGAATATGGTCAATGGGATCATGGGAAGTTTTGGAATGGTGCATTCCACCACAAAAAAGATGATTAGTAGCACACCGCCCACAACGAACATGGCAATGATCAAAGGGCTATCCCATGCGTAGGTCGAGCCTCCACCACTGATCGGAACAAGAAGGAGAACGAGAGCAGCGGTGGCTAAGAACATACCCAAGAAGTCGATGCTCTTCAATTTGGTCTTTATGGTGAGCACCGAGTCCAATTTTTTGCTGCCTGGGGTATGAACGAAAAAGATCATCACTAACGTAGTAAAGAACATGATGGGAGGCATCACACGGTAGAAGTTGCGCCAGGTTGATTTCTCGGCAAACGAGCCCATGATAATTGGGCCTAGAGCGTTTCCCATCCCCACAAAAGTTCCAAGAATACCTTGATACTTGCCTCTCTGTCTGAGGGTAACCACATCACTAACAATGACCATGGCCAAGGAGGAGATGCCGCCGGAGCCAATGCCGGCCAAAGCTCTAAACACATAGAACTCTGGTCCTATGGTTGCAAAACCGCAAAGAAGGTTAGACACGGTGAGGAGTACTAGACTGAAGATAAGCATGTGCTTCCTGCCGAAAATGTCAGCGAAGCGGCCAAAAATCACCTGACACACAGTGTTGGCCAAAAGGGACGAAGTGCCTGCCCAATTGATGGAGTTTTGTGCATTCAAATCGTCAGCAATCTGAGGAAGGGCCACGGTGACACTCGTTTGGTCACAGAATCCACAGAATAGGCCCAACGCACACGCAAGTAAGCAAGGAATGAGTTTTTTTAGCGGCAAGAGATTCTCATGCGCCACGCCGAGCTTATCTTCTAGCAGCAGCTTTTTGGGATGTTTAGAAGGCTCGTGGGATCCCGCTAGCGTGCGAATGCTAGCAGGTTCGTCACTGTGGGAAGTTGCATTCCGCAGCTTTGAAGACGTGCTGGGCGCGGGGCTTTCAGGCCGCGACATGGTCTTCGCGTAGAGGTACGTGCGGAATTCTGAGAAAAACTCCGAGCAATGTGACACGATAAGGGCGAGCTATGTTCAATTTGCCCCGTTAAACGTAAAGTCAGTTAATCAAGAGTGATGACTATTGACCTGTCCAGATATAGTAGCACAACCAATTTAGGGATTCAAACAACAGCGCTTATTACAGGGTGCTGGGTGAATATTGAAAACAAGATTTGATGAAATGAAGACTTGAAGGACTCGATGGAATGCAGACTTGATGAAATGCAGAGGCCAATTATGGATGTGGTGAGGTCGAGGGCCTCTGAATACTTGATAGATTTGAGTTGCTTAGCTGCACAACCGGGTTGTAAAGTGAATGTGTACCAAGGCCAGCTGAAGAACAGGCACTGAGAAAAGTGTTATATATCTGTCTAAAGCGGACCTCAGCTCGGAGCTCGGAGCTCGGTGTTTTTTTCCTTTTTTTCACTCTGGCGCGGGGGTCCACCAAGATGACACTAGTAGTAGCGGGGTAGGCTAGTGCGGATGGGTCCAGGGAGAGGCGTTAAGGAAATATTCTATTGATCCCGTGATATTGTGGTCCCAAAGTCTTGTTTTGGCACACATATTTGAAAGTCTAAATCGCAGTCTAAATTTCAGTCCAAGTTTGTTCCAAATTCCGGTCTAAATTCCAGTCCAAGTTTGATTCCAAATTCCGGTCCAAATTCCAGTCCAAATTCCAGTCCAAATTTCAGTCCAAATTCCAGTCCAAGTTTGATTCCAAATTCCAGTCCAAATTCCGGTCTAAGTCTTATCTTCAGCCTGAAATTCAGTCTAAATTCAGTCTAAGCTCCACGGTCCAAATTTCAAGGCCATTGCAAGGTCTGTTCTCATCACTCCAGGTTTCGCTATATGTGAGGTGTGCAGAGAGGCACGCAGTGCACATTCATTGAAGGTTATATCGGCACCCGTAGCCCAATGAACTTCGCTATATCTCGGGATAATCAAGAAGACCATCAAAGTACCCAGTCCCAAAACACATGCATGGCTAGATGTAAAGCGATGTTTCTTCACATACAACAGATTACGTCACTTAGCCGACTAAGACCACAATTTGTATGATACAAAAAACAAGGGAGCAATTCAATGCCATCTTGCCACTGTACTATGCTATATAGTCGAATAGCTTATTCAACAAGAACGGCCAATATGAGTGGTCCGACTTGAGATGCCATGTCTGTACGTTTTAGCCTTTGCAGTTCTGCTCAAAAATTTGTAGGCGTTTTACTCTTTTCAAGCTTAAGAGTGAAGCGGAAACCTAAGTCCACATATCATTCGCCACGTGCACGGCCACTACTTCACTTGTATGTTCTGGATCAAAATCTGCACACTTGGCGGGGCAAAGTTTCAACTGAAATACCTTACTCAATAAAATAGTGAATGGCCCCAGTCACTTGCTTCATTACATCTTATTCCCTCAATAAATCTCCAGGACTATTTGTGCGCGACACGCACCGGGCTTTCGGTACAATAAGCTCAGCCTTGGCACTCCGACAGCACAAAGCTACCCGCAATGGTCAAGGATGTTAAGTACTACGAGATTCTAGGTGTTCAATGCGAGGCCACAGAAGTAGAGTTGAAGAAAGCTTATAGAAAAAGAGCCATCCAGCTTCATCCAGACAAGAACGGCAATGATCCCGAAGCTGCCGCTAAGTTCCAGGAGCTAGGCGAAGCGTACGGAATTTTGTCCAACCCTGAGCTCAGAACTTTGTACGATGAACTTGGTGTTGAAGGGATGAAGGAAAGAAACGGCCCCGATGCTCAGGCTGACATTGATCCTCAAGATTTTTTCAAGATGATTTTCGGCGGGGACAGCTTTCTTGACTGGATCGGGGAATTGTCCTTATTCTCAGATGTCACGGAAACAGCAGAGATTTTGGGTGAAAACGACGAGGAGCGGGAGAAGCCGCTGCAGTCTACTGATGCTGCCACCAAGGCGGAGTTGTCGGTACAGACCGGGGAGGGAAATTCCGAGACAAGATACTCCGATCTTCAAAACGAGTTGAACGCCAAGAAGAAACACGCAAAACTCACAAAAGAAAGAAGACAGAAGCTTGCCGAAATCCAAGAGAAATCCAAGAAGGCCAAGCAGGAGCGAATTGACAAGTTGGTGACTAATTTGCTCAGTAGAATCGAGAGCTTCCAGAGCTGCAAGAGCCCTGAGGCCTTGGAAAAATATCGGTCCAAGCTTCAAGTGGAGTTGGAAGACTTGAAAATCGAATCCTTTGGTATTCAGCTCTTACACTTGATCGGAAAGATCTACGTCACACAAGGCCATGCCACGATCCTGGCAGCCAAGACATTCGGTGTATCCAAGCTCTACACCAGCGTGAAATCCAAGAGTGAAAGAGTTAAGGGCGGTTTCCTGATTTTGAAGAGTGCAATTGATGCTCAAGCTTCCGCTGAGGAAATGTTGAAGCAGCAAGCTGCCCTTGAACAAACTGGTGCTGAGCTCACAGATGAGGACAAGTATCAACAGATGGAGGCTGAAAGAGTGATTACAGGAAAGTTTCTTGCCACTGCATGGGCATCCACGCAATTTGAAGTCAATGGGGTTTTAGCCAAGGTCACTCACAAGCTCCTCAACGACAAGAGCTTAGGGAAGAAGGAGAGAGTCTCCCGAGCTGAGGCGGTGGTGTTTATCGGAAAGGAACTTCTTGCTACAAAACGTTCCAAGGAGGAGGATGAAGACGCACGTATCTTCGAAGAGATGATGGCCGAAGCTAGTACGAAGAAGTCGAAGAACAAAACGAAGAAGATGTCGCAACAGGACTTAGAGGAGTATCTCGCCAAAGTAGAGGCAGACGAAAATGCCTGATTATACCATACAAGGAATATTTTCATCAATGTGTATTCGGAGACCCAACTAGGTGACAAAACCCCAGATCCGCGCGGTATGCAGTCCCTAACGGGTAAACGCACATTCATCTTTTCATCGCCACCACATCTCCCACAACCATGAGTCCCACCAGCAAACAAATCCTCAGCTTATACAGAAACCTTTTGGCCACGTCCAAGAAATTCGACAACTACAACTTCAGAGAGTATTCCCTTAGAAAAGTCCACGACTCTTTTAAGCAAAACAAGAACATCACAGACAAAGAGCTTGTCACCACCCTCTACAACCAAGCTATTGACCAACTAGCCTTGTTGAACAGACAAACCACCATCTCGCAAATGTACAACTTCGAAAAACTCGTTGTGGAGCCTTTGAAGAAAATGCACTAATTTGTGTATAGCTACCCAAAACAGCAGGAAACCAACATGTTCATCCAAGAAAGGACCGCTCATGACGAATATTTGCTCCTTGATCAGGTCCAGAGAGAAAGCCCCATGATGCTTCGCTGTAGAAGCACAAGGTATCATCACACCAAACATAGATAGTGAGAGATCGGAATACTTAGTAATAGAATATACATTGAACAACGATAAACTACTTCGCCTAGAATTAAAACAGTTGCATGATGCTTGAGTGTATGTTCAGGATTTACGTGGGCTATTCGAATAATGATTTCAATAATTCTATTGGGCCCACTTTAGGACCAGCTTTTGGCCAAATTCGTACCCGCCGCAATGTACTCTTGAATTTCCTCTTCGGTAATAACTGGAAACTCACGACCAATTCCAGTACGAGCACCTTTTCTCGGCTGCCCAAGCTGGACCAAAGTAAGCATGTATTCACGTGCATCCGTAGCTCCAATCGTATGGTACGCTCTCGTTGCCTTGTGTAAAGCATATCTGTCCTGAAGCCACTTCCTTTGTGTTTCCAAAGGTGGGAGCTCAACACGGCCGGCCAAAAACCGTGCTACCAAGATGGCCTGGTATTCGAAGGCACGAAAGGATACGGCATCTGTAGGGACTCCAATGAAAGGGAGAAGAGGCTCCTGCGTCAAGAAGGTGTGCTGGTAGAGGTCGGGCACAATCTTGCCGTCTTTGGTGACATCTCCCAAGTAATCCACAAGAAAAGGGAACAGGAACTGGTAACCAGTGGCATACACAACGTAGTCTGGGTTGACCACCTCAGAGCCGTCCTCAAACACCACTTTAAAGCCGCGTTCCCCGAGATCTTCGTATCTTTCTATGACTGGTTTTATTTCGAGGTTTGGAGCATTAACCACTTTTCTTATTTGACCCACAGTACGGATCAGTTGGTACACTTTGGTTGCAAACTCGGCCGAGTACTTGCTAATATCAGCTCCCAGGGCTCTGGACCCCACCACAACCACGACTTTATCCTTGTATTTATCACCGGTCCTAAAGAACTTGGCGTGCTCAATTCTCTCTGGATACTTTGCTTGCACGGCCTCGGATCCCGGAACCTTGGGGATAAATGGGATATGGTAGTGGCCGATGTTAACAATCACACTATCAAAATCCTCCTGATACCATAGATCCTCGCTGCCCGGCAGCGTCTGGCGAAGTGTGACAGTAAAGTAGTAAGTACCGCTGTTTGGCCGTGGAACACGTTCAACATGTTCCACGGTCGTGTTCAATTCAATCTTGACATTGTGTCTGTCTGCATTTCTGTTGATGTAGTCGTGGATGTATCGCTGAACCACTGAACGATCTACGTACGTGTTTGGCTGCTCTGAGCTCCATTGTTTCTTGTCGCTGAACGTCATCATTTTTTCAATAATGTTGGTATTCATTCTCTCATAGGCTGGCGTCTGCTCAAAACGCTGTTGGTGAGAAGGCAGAAGCGTGGCCTTCCTCTCTGGGAGCTCTGACTTCTTGAATGGGTTCTCAAGAGGAGGGTCAATCGCTACACTGAAAGCGCCAACTTTGATCAAATCATTGGGGGTGGTTATGGGGTCTTTGTCATAAACCCAAATCCCTCCGAGTGTATTTCTTCTCTCAAACAAGGTAATTTGTTCGAACTGATCTTCTTGCACCAACGAGTCCAAGGAGATGGCTCCTGAGGCACCGCCTCCGATGATAGCCACACGTTTTATTTGGCCGGGGGCCACCGATCTCAAAGGCTCTGCGGAAGTTTGGGCTCTAGTCGGCATAGTGAAATTTCTTGATTGCGCAAATCAGTCGAATCCCAGACCTTTAAATCTACTGATGTGCTTGAATTGTGGTTCGCAGCCACAGTTGACGCACAGTCCTCATGAAGTTGCGAATACATCTGCGGTCCATCTCCTTCAACTCTTAAAATTATAACTCCATGAATAAAATTCGCGTATTCACTGACTACTGTTTTTAACCTTGGGATTCTCCAAGTGAAATCGACATCATCGTTGGAATCACCTATGCAATGTATTATCTATGACTATTATATCACGGTGGGCCCTGCATGACAATGCTGCACAGCGGGCTACTCCACATGAGATTGAAATATGGACTGATTACTAATTACGGTTGCATCAGTCCCATTAGGAAAAAAACAGCTGATTTCGAGTAAGTTATCGCGAACCGGCTACGGGTACATTTTAGTGTGTCCTTCAGTCACTTCTGATTCCTAGTGACTTCTCATTCTAGTCACTTTTCATTCATTCAGCCACTATCACACTGGCTATATACACTTACTACAATAATCAGTATGAACTAAAATCTTCCTATTTCCAAAAGCTTACTTGGCTAAAATCAGAAGAAATTGCCAGTCTTATTTTGAATTATTGTAGCTACTGCCTCTGAGTGAGCATAACCACGAATCCTAGAGGAAGCAACGAGGATCTTGGCTACTGAGAAATTTGCAAAAATTTAGCTATTTCGAAAATATTCACCAAAGCATCAGAGAGTTTAAACCACCACTAGTCCGAAACCAAAAGCACTCGAACTACCGGTGACCCAATCACGTGACAGCTTGTTAAATCGGCTGCAGCTGGGCGCATATCGTTTTAATAGGCAATGGGCCACGTGCGCGTACATGCCCCACGCATGGGCCATTAATGCAAGACACCCATCGCAAACTTTTCCACCCATCTTCACACTAGTCAATGGTCGAGCAAAGAGAGGTGGATCTCAATAAACCCTTGGATGCAGAGGCCGAGTCTGTGATCCGCAGAGTGCCCTTGGAACCCGAGTTGGCCACGGTGGCTTTGACGTTCCATGGAGACTACTATAGACAATTGCAGAGCAAATGCAACAGCAGAATCGTCTGGCACCCGCTCACACAGCTTTACGCCACCATAGTCTTGCTTGGATTCACCATATACGCGTATGGTGAACTCTATGAGATTTCCGATTCGCTCTCCGAGTTTGTCAAGTTGGCCATTCGCCATAAATACATCCTCACCTCGTTCTTCCCTGCCATCATCTTCTTGGCTGGCTCAATTGGTCTTGCAAGTTTTATGCTTACAGACGAATTCAGAGTCATGAGTGACTCGCTTGCTGATGAGGCAGTGATGGCCAAAATCTTTCGGTTTCCTTTGAAGATCTTTGCCACGGCCAGACCCGAAGATATGGACAGTCCTTTCATCAAAAGTGCTTCGGAGAGCACTGATTTCATCGAGTATAGAAATTCACCCATTGCTGTTGTCACGGTGATCCCAATGCCCTCGCAATCAACATCGGATTCTTTCTGCGCCAAAATTAGTGGGCTCCATGTGAGGAAGTCCTACCGCAAGGCAGGCTTGGAGGAGGAACTCCTTGACTACGCCAAAGAGAAGGCCAGAACACTTTGCCAGAGATATGTCGCCGACAACAAATTGAAAAGCGCAAACATCAAGATTCTCTTGACTGCAGAGGCATTCTCCGTGGATACCAAGCTTATTGAGTTCTACGAATCTCACGGCTTTGCTAAAAAGGCCGACACCTACAAACTCAACCCGTTCTCCGAGGAGAACAGGAATTCGTGGCAGAAAAACCTTTTGGCACTTTGCTTTAGATTCTTCGACATCAAAAGAATAACATTTCAGATCGAGTTGAGCAACTCATTGAAGCTTGACCCCGAGACACAGAAAGCTTCTTCCACGACTGGATTTAACGGCTCGCAAAACAAAACCAAGAGAAGAAAGGGCAGGGCTTAACTGTGCTTGTACATAGAAATAGATGTATCATATTTTTTAATCGCATTATATTTTTCGGTAAACTAAGCACCGAGGATATCATCAGTCTAGGAGCCCATTTCTCTTGTAGCTACTGGACTTCTTGTGTTTGTAGATCCTCAATGCCACCCAAAGAACAACTAGCAGAAGAATCAGGTATGTGAAGAACTTAAACAAGGCCTTTATGCGCTTGGCCCATCTGCGAACAAAAGTGGCGTCAGGGTCGCCATATTTCTCTAGACGGTATGCTCTTTCTCTCTGCTTGATTCTCTCCTCGGCCTTCTTGAGTCGCTTGAGCGACTTCCGGACTTTTTTGGCTTTGCGGCTCAGATCGCCTTTAGCCACCAGCTCCTGCTCTTCTATGAGATGCTCTAGCCCATCCACATTGTGAATGGTGGCACCGTCCTCCGGCAGATACACCCCAAATATTCTGCTCTCGATTATGTCAACGTTTTGCGCCAATTCGCCGGTTTCAGCGGAAAGCCCCAAATACGGTTTCTCGGGAAGAATAACATCAGTCAATGTGAAGCAGTTGTGCCACTCGTCTGTCTCTACAGGATTGTAATTTAGGTCCAAAGAGAGATAGCCCTCATTGGTATGAATGATCCTCAATCTCGTCAAGCCCGAGGCAGGGTTGAGGACGGATTTGGCTGTGCATCCAGCCAACTTGGTGTTCATTCCATCAGAGTACTTATCAAAAAAGTACTTTCCCTGCCCCCCATGAGCACTGATGAAAGGAAAACTGCCCGAGTGACCGTTCCGAAACGTGTCTATCATTATTCCCAAGCCCTCGAAGTTGTTTCTGGCACCAAATACGTCTCCAATAGGCGAGGGCTCTTTGATAAACCAAATGGCCAAGCCATCTGCATGGAGGCCGCCTTTTCCATGGATGTGAAAGGTAAGCTCCATCTCAAAGGAGGAGGCCAGAATTGGTTCCTTGGCAAACATGCTACTTGCCTGATGCTTGGAGTCCGAAGTGAGGCTGATGAACTGGCCGTTATGCACCACAATATCACCGGCAAAGTCCCAATGACTGTTTTTCAACGTCAGCTTGTCCAAATATGGAGACGTGATTTGCTGGGGGAGCTCCACTTTCTTGACCTTCACCTCCAGGGCTTTGTTCTGGAACATGTCGTTGATATGCTCCGGCGAGAAGGCCTCTGTGCTATCGGATCGGGAGTAGAGCCAGTAGAGACACACAAGACCAAGGATGAAGAGCACCCCAAGCTTACGCTTGGAACGCATGCTGGTCCAAGCCATTGTCTAGATATGTTGTACCTGTTCACGTACGCTTGCCTAAAAGCAGATGTGTAAGTGGAGAGATCATTTGAGCAATGCGTGCGTGAAGCGCGAAGTCGGCCTAGTTGATTACATGGGGTGCATGTCGTAATTAGCTCAATAGGAGAAGAAAAGAGTAGGAATTGTCACGGGCATCTTTATCTTAACTCCGATGCGTAGAATGTAGTGTAAAGTAAAAGGAAGTAACTTCCCATGGAGATAGCGTTGCACGTGACGCACTCCATCATGGATGGGCTTGACGGCCAACATGGAGTTCGTGATGAGAGCCACTCTGTAGAAATATGTCGGGAAACTGGGTGCATCTTAAAAAGAATAAGAATGTGGCTTTTATACTGCACTCTAAACACTGAGTAGGCTGTCCTTACAAGTCATGCATCCCTCCCAGATGGCTTTTCCTAGAAAGGCTGTTCCAAAAAGCTTATTCCAAAGGCTTTATCTACAATATTAAATTCAAAATCTTTGATTACCTAATTACCTATTTACATGCCTCCTATTCATTATCTTCCGGCCAAAACCGTACGTATGGCGCTGAACCATGTCTCCTTCTTCTCCCCCTTTATTTCACTCAAGATCCTGTCGTAATATCTTGGATTTCCTTTGGGCTTCAACAACTTGTCGTCGAGTTTGTAGTAATTTCTATACTTGTCATTGACCAACTCCCGCAAGGAGATGTACTGAAGCTTCAAGTCTTTCTCGCAGATGCCACTCACGATCTGCGGGTTGGAGAAGCGCTCGATCTGCACATCTTTAAACGATGCGTAGTGTTTCAAGCGGTCCTTGGGAAGCGTTTTCAAGAGCGAGAGAATCTTCTCCGTGAGTTGTGCTTTCGATGACATGATGGAGAGTGAGTCTTCTCACAGGCGTGTTTTTCTCTCCACTCGCGCTATGTGCACTCCGCCATCCATCCCAGGCCGTGAGTCGTCAAATATAGGCTTGGTAATAAATGGGGATATGATGCCGTTGTATCGCCAAAATCACCCCGGGAAAGTAAAAGGGCTGGTGGGCCGGCGTGGTCACGTGACCCCGTACTACATCGCGCCGACGCTTCGTCCTCTTTTTCCACCACAATGGCTAAGCACACTCCGAGATTGATCTTCGTCCGCCATGGGCAGACCTCGTGGTCCAAGTCAGGCCAGTACACTTCGATCACCGATTTGGACCTTACCCCGTTCGGCGTCACCCAAATGCGGAACACCGGAAAGCAGTTGATCGGCTTCTCGCCGTTCCACTTGATCCAACCACAAAACATCAAGATGTTGATCACGTCGCCCAGAACAAGAGCCAAGAGAACGGCACAGTTGTTAATTGAGGGCCTCGACGAGTCAGTACGCAACGCAATCCCTATCAGCGAGGACAATGACTTGAGAGAGTGGGAGTACGGAGACTATGAGGGACTCCGCACGCAGGAAATCATCGACTTACGCAAGCTGAGAGGCCACGAGGCCAATGGCGAGGTATGGAACATTTTTGAGTATGGCTGTGAAAATGGCGAGGACTACTTGCAAGTGACGGAGCGGTTAGACGCTTTGATCGCTAGGATTCGCAAGGTGCACGCTGAGGCCATTGAGAAGAACGTTCCATGCGACGTGGTGTTGGTTGCCCACGGCCACATTCTTCGGTGTTTTGCCTCCAGATGGATCGGTAGACCTCTCAACCAGAACCCGGATTTAGTATTGGATGCAGGCGGCGTTGGTGTTTTGAGCTACCAGCACTGCAACATCAATGAGCCTGCATTTAGCTTGGCAGGTGCGTTTGTAGTTCCTGTGGAAGAAGAGGGCAAGCAGCCATAGCCGGCTGCTCTATAGACTGTATGTATCACGATGCGCTTTTAAATCATAGTTGTGACCCCAAAACTCTCTTATAGGTTGTGGATTCAAGGTACGGAGTTATTACTGCTGGAGACAGAATGTGGGGAATTCAAACGCCGCATCGCATTATGCAACCTCTCCCGGCTGCATTATTATTTAGCTACTCATCAATTATTTATCTATCTTAAGAAAGCACCAATCCACTTTAATTTTGGCGAAAGAATATTCATCTACGAAAAAGCCAAGCACAGACCATGCCTTCAGCTCAGGACGTGTCCACAGCTCAAAATGTGACTATACCTACGGCTTCTGGCCGGCCCATACCCATCTGGCTCGACTGTGACCCCGGGAATGACGACGCCTTTGCCATTCTTCTTGCTGCGTGCCACCCGGCCTTCAATTTGGTGGGCATATCCACTGTCCACGGTAACGTGCTGTTGGAGAAAACCACGCACAATGCATTATCTTTACTTGACGCATTGCACTTCAAGCAGGACGAGATTAGGGTTTTTCCCGGGGAAGCACTGCCGCTCGTGGTGGAGCCGATTAGTGCCGCAGATATCCATGGCGAATCTGGTTTGGGCGGGTTGCAACTTCCAGAACACCCCAGGATTCACGCTACTCGTGATATTCTGCACGTAGAGGCTCTTGCCAACGCCATTGATGATCACGAAGGTGAAATTTGCATTGTATGCGTTGGTGCACTCACAAACTTTGCAAAGTTCATCCAGAACCACCCGGACTCTCTAGCCAAGGTGAAATATGTGTCCATAATGGGCGGCGCATTTGGAACGGGAAACATCAAACCCTGGGCGGAGTTCAACGTGGCTGCTGACCCCCACGCTGCCGACATCGTCTTCCTGACTCCTGAGTTAGCCGGCAAAATAGTCTTGGCTCCATTGAACCTCACTCATACAATTTTGGCCACTGATAGTGTGCGTGAGAGTATGTACTCAGAGCATGGAGACAACAACTCCCCGTTGAGGCATATGTATTCAAAACTCTTGAACTTCTACATCGCCAGTTATCGCAAGAGATATGAAACCTTCCAGGGCCCACCGATTCATGACCCTGTAGCATTATTTTTGATTCTCCCCATGGTCGCCAGAGATGACCCAAATTATTCAGCCTATGCCAGTGCATGTGACTTTCACTTCCTCCAACGGCACTTGGTCGTACAGACAGAAGGCAGCAATATGGGTCAAATTTCTTTCGCTAACCCAGACACAGACCCTATGCGCAGGGAGAAGGACGGCGTTTTCGTTGGTCTGAGCATTAATGCGGCCTTTTTCTGGCAACACATCTTTTCTGCTTTGCAATTCGCAGACATGCAGATCAGAGAGCAGATCAGAGAGCGCAGCACCACCAATCTGTAGTTGTATATAGTTCACTTAAATATTCAAGTAACTCAAACCTTCTCATTAACTTCATTTCTTTTGATTGTGTCATTGATGACCATACCGATTTTCCCGATGCAATTCAGAGCCCAGATCACATCAAGATGATTGTAGTCCGGCAACTCTACGACCTGGAGGTTTGCTCCTTCCTGGAAGTATTTGCGCTCGTAATGCTTCATATGTGTAGCAAATCTTAACCCGTCAACAAGGAAGTCCTCTCCCCCAACGAAAACAGACATAGGAACGATCTCTTCTTTGGTGCTGGACGTGAACCACTCCTCTTTATAGGGGAAAAAAGATTTCGAGTCATCCACAAGGTTGGGAACATGCGCCGGCTTCTCAGTACGTTCCTTTGGAACACCTTCGGAACTAGATTTAACAGAACTAATGGGTGTGAAATCGGCGGTAGTTCCTTCTTTATATGCGTTTTTAGGCTGAAGCTGATTCAGAAATCCCTCTTCCACAGAATAGGATAGCCACCACGACATTAATCTTGCCGATACGCATGTTGCGTTGAAAAGAAACTGAACATGAATGACCTTATCATTTTTGTAAGAGTTTTTGATGCTCCAGCCGAAAAGATATTTAAATATTTGATAGGACAAGAGACTGAAGAGTCTCCTGGTACCAAAAAGTGACCTGAGCTGGGTCAAAATTGCTAAGAAACAGCAGTTTCCAAAGATAGCATTGTACATTCTGGGCGACTTGCTGTGAATGAACTTGATGAACGCCCGGTCATAGAACAAGCTACCGGGAAAAGCAGCCGGCGCTAAGAAAAAGCAGTGTTCAATTTTCCTGTGGTAATCCTTGAGATCTCCATTTCTCAACAATATCAAAGATTGCGTGCATCCTTGCAGATGACCCACCAAGTACACTTTCTCATGGTTTGGCTTGTGAGCCAAGACATTGTCAATGATGCAAGGCAAGTCGTAGTATGCCAAATGACGGACATCCCAATCCCAGACCTTTTCGTTATGCATCAAATTACCCTTAAATTCTGCATGCCGAGGCTTAAACCCGCATCTATTATTGCCCATCCATACATCATATCCCTGCTCTATAAAGTAATATGGGAGCGAGTTGGTGCCCGGAGCTAGCCACGCACCCGAGCACAGTAGAAGTCCATGCTGCAAAAGAATGGGCGGCTTGTTGTCGCGGGTCTCCTGGCTATCCTTAGGGTCAACGACGCGGTGTAAAGTGAGTATATGCCCATCTGCAGTGGTGATGTCGTACAGCTCTAAATCCAAGCTCAACTGCTTGGCGTAATAGCTCAAATCAGTGGTGATCTTCATGTGCTTAAGATCCGGATATGGCTCGCGGGGCGTGTAGTTGTCGGTGGCATTATGAGCTTTCGGGCGGTTCTTCTTCTCTCTTCCGCTCATAACATCTCTGAGATGGTAAATATTAGCGCCCAAAGAGACAAAGGTGACGAAAAGAAAGGAGCCAATGGCGGAGATTAGAATGGTGAAAAATTTTGCCACTCCGCTATTGAGGTCGGTTCTTGCGGTCGGGTTGAGATTTGACATTACCCTATTGTTTCCACCCTTACAATGTACTGACTAACTGAGTTTACTTTTCACGTGCGCGCGCCTGGATGCTGCGAGCACATTTTAGGTCGGCTCGGAAAGGGTATTCCCTGCGCGCACCTCCACTAGATAAGCTGGCAAATGGACAGTTGCCTTATTTGACTGTTTTTATAAACACTTAATGTGATATCTGCATACAAGCCGAACATGGTGAGTGGCCAAACTTTTCTTCAATTTCAACCTTTTGCCCTGTGGCCCCTTGGCGCTGTGACCTCAGGATTTCAAACATATCTGAGGAAGTAAATTCGTTAAGGACAGGTTAAATAAAAAGTTCAACGTGAAGGAGGCATTAAAGATGCAATAGCGTGTATATTGTAGTCTTTCTAGCAAATTCAAAAGAATGTCATGAATGAAACCCACATACAGTCATGCAGGAGCCAAAGTGGGACCACACTGACTTGGCCAACGCCCTGAAAGTGCTAAGTGTGACGTGACATCGATGCTTCCAGGAGTGTATGGTAACACCAGAATGCACAGACTAAACAGAACTTACGGTTTCACTACTCCGACAGTAGCGCACTGGCTATTATTGCAATGTATGAACGCCGACACCGAATGCGTCTTAAAAGAACAACCGATTCACAATCCAATGTTCACATAAGGGATTGTTTACACAACCATTTTATTACCAACGAATAGAAGGGTAAAAGGTGTCTTGCGTGCTGTCTATTAAAACACGATGAACAGACACTGCGTAAAAATCGCAAACCGTGGAAAAGAAAGATTCGACTTCGTGGCCAAGTTGGTTAAGGCGTGAGACTGTTAATCTCAAGATCGTGAGTTCGACCCTCACCGAGGTCGTCTTTTTTGTTTATCTCGGCTCATTTAAAAGATTCTTAAACGTAATTTTTCTTAATATGGTCGAATTACCTCTCTACTCCGAAGAATGGTTTAACTTTGGGTATTCTAGTGCGGCTCGACATGGTCTCTCAACATATACGCAGATAATCTCAAATTTTCGGTTAGTGCACTTCTGGTGCAGTGGCTTAACCTCTCTCAGGGCACGTCGCATTTACCCGCGTACCAAAGCTGTTCCAGTGCGAATCCGCGCTGGGGCAGCTGGAATTTCGTTTCCAATGCGGGTGGGAAATTCGGTGGTTCTCCCCGTCCAGCATGCGCGGCCTCGGTCGCGCGTGTCCATTCTGCTCGTGAGAGCTTCCTTGGCGTAGAAATTTACGCCGGGCGCAGCCATCAGAAAACCAGCACCTCGGTGCATGGGAGGCGGCGCGGATGGTTGGTCTCCTAGGAGGAGGCTGTTGAGTGCAATTTGCGACCTTGGCACCCGATACCGATCATTGTCCAGAGTCAGGTTTTTTTGTGTTTCTGGAAGTCTACCGGTTTATTGGATCATCTCGCTCCTGTACACAGTGCAACCTGCTCTCTGATTCACACAACTTCCATAATACACTACTCCAATGATCATTGCTAGCATTCGAAGAATCTTTGCATCATTCCGAACAGAAGAAGAGGAGAAGTCGTACTCACGAAGTGCCTTCTTCAACCTATTGGGGTTCTTGGGAAGTTGCGTGATCTTTTCCTTCGTTGCTCAGAAGTTGTCCAAGCAACCACCGATTTTATGAAGTGTGCTGTGAAGCAACAAACCCAAGCAGACCCACGGACAGATCTACGGGAAGGCACACGGGCAGATTGGGTCTGCAATACTGTCGAGTTCACGATATAGCGGACGAAAGCACACTATATCAGCAATTGATTCACATATATACAATGACCACAGATATATCCTAATATACAAAACGAAACAGCTATAGTCACAAAAAAAGTATCCGCGGCACTCCCGAATTGTGAAGATATCAGCACTAGTCCCTCAACAACACCTCCTTGGCCATTTCGTATGCCGTCCACGAGATGGCAGTGCTAGGTATGTTGAAGATGATTCTGGGTTTCCAGCCTCTCATGAAAGCTGACAAGCCTCCTTGTTTGTACAAGACTTTGGCTGCACTGATGAAACCATCGACATTTCTCAAAGACTCATTGGTGGACACACCACGAGTCTGCAAGGCGGTCTTGATGCAGTCCAACGGATTGGTCAATGCCGCAGCGATACCTCCGGCGATACCTCCGGACACACAGTGGTAGTAGGGGTTGTATGTGTGGGTTGGGTTGAGCACGGACGAGAAGTACTCATAGAAGCCGAAGTTCAAGGCTGCAAAGGGGATATTGGTGAATAGCGTCGTAGGGTAGGAGATGAAAAACGCACCCAAGCCCTCTGTTTTGTAGATGGCCAAGCCTGTTTTCAAGAGCTTGCTGTTGGAGGCGTTAGCGGTGTTGCTCACTTGCATTCTCTGTTTCAACACATCGAACGGCGTCATCAAGGCATCGGACGCGGTGGTGGCGGCGATTCCGGCGCCGGACGCTATCAAGGGGTGGTTTTCGTCCGTGACCCACTTGCTCCCGGAGTTGCCCGTGGATGCGTTCGTCAACTTACCCACCAAATACGTCTTGGAGGCCTCGAAGGTGGAGAAGTATATGGCGTGCGCAGGACCTGCGCCCAACACCACCGACAGCACACCTCTCCACAAGGCGTAGGCACCCTCGCTGGAGCTAATTTTGGAGATGGACGAGATCACCGACTTGTTGAGCTGAGAAGTCGACGATATCACTTGCATTCGTGTTTTGATAGAGTCGATGGGGTACATGACAGTGTGCTCCATTATTCCGGCAAACGCGCCTGCCGTAAGGTGGGCGGCTATACTAGCATCATCGGGAAGAGCCTCGTAATCGATTTCGAAGGGGTCAACGCCGAGTCTGTGTGGTTGGTCGGCCATTCTTATCTGGGGTAAGGATCTATACACACGCGATGCTCCTCACAGGCAGAGCAGGAACGCAAGGCAATTGGCGGATGGCAGGTTGGCAGCCAGTGGTTTTCACGACTGTACAATGAATGTGCTGATGGGAGGCAGCCTTGAGAGCGTTCGAAAAGGCGTGTAGGGTCACCAGAAGAAAAGCGTTTAGTGCACGAAGCGAAAAAAAGAATGAAAAATTGCCGTGAGTATAGGAGTGGACGCAAGGCTACAAGAAGGGCAGACTGTTAGTAAAGAATAGAGAATATTGTAGTTTGGCGGTGTGTAATGATCAGTACGTAACAGGAACGTGTTCTTTTAATGTCCTCTTTTGGGTTACTTTGCATTTCTATCTACTGGTTGATCTGATAGAGATGATCGAGTTCGGATATGATAATAAGCAGCACGGCGAGCCTCGGCTCCGAACTATATGCAGGCGGACACTTCAATAATACCAATATGGTAGAAATGTGACAAATACATGGCGAGACGGGAACAATGAAAATGAGTAGAGTGAAACAAAATAAGAGTGAAATGAGTAAATTAATAGGTAAAATATGAGAAGAGTAAAATATGAGAAGAGTAAAATAACGAGAATAAGGAGAGTAATATGACAACATGATACTCAGAATATGAGAATAGAAGCAATAGTAGAATTAATCGCAGAATGAAAGTACCACTCGCAACGTGTCGATTACAAGGGTCTATAGTTCAGTCTATACCGAGCCTTGAAGCTGAGCATGCACCTTGGTTTGAGCTTTAGACAGTGGGTTAGAAAGCAGACGTTTGTTCCGGCACAATGGTCTTCACTTTACCCGTGGTCAAAAACGACTCCACGTTTTCAAGCACAAAATTCTCCATGTTCACCAATGCTTGCACACTGTGCGTACCCATGTGAGGCAACGAAACCACGTTGGGCAAGTTGTACAATTCTGGAGACACCTCAGGCTCGAACTCGAAAACATCCGACCCAAAAGCCCCAATGTGGCCCTCCTTCAAGGCCGCGGTAAGGGCGGCCTCGTCAATCACCGCTCCTCTGGCAGTGTTGATGACCACCACACCCTTCTTCATCTTCTTGATCACTTCGCTATTGATCAAGTGGTGGGTCTTGGGGTTCAATGGAATACTGACCATGATGACATCGGACTTGCCGATCAAATCGTCGAAGCTAACATATTCCGTGTTGCACTCCAACTCGGCACTCAACTTGGACCGGTTGTAGTAGGTGAACTTCTCGAATCCAAAGGGCTCCAAACGTGCGCGGATGGCCCTACCAATACCCCCCATTCCCAAGATTCCCACAACCTTCCCCTCGGGCTCGTATCCAAGCCGGGCTCCTCCGCACTTGCCGGTGGGCCACTTGCCTTGCACCAACAAATCGTGTCCCTCCTGGAAGTTTCTCATGGCTGCAAGCGTCAAGTACACCGCGGTCAACGCAGTTGGCGCCTCTACGGGGTCGGTGATGTTGGACACTTGGATTTTTCTGTCGGTGAATGGCTGGACGTCGATCTGGTCGTAACCTGCACCGTTGTGCGAGACACTCTTGACGGACTCGGGCAAGTGAGACACCAACTCCGCATCGAAGCGGCCCGTGTACTCGATTGACTGGAATGTTCTGGCAATGCTGGTGATGTCCGAGTACTTACCCTTCAAATCCTTGAAGAACTCCTCTCTGTTTTTGGACTCACACACAACAACCTCTGCAACCTCGCCCAATTTCTTCCATCCGTCTACGCTGGAGCTCCAGTCTCCTAGTCTGAGGACCTTCGGTTTAGTAGTAGCCATTCTGCGTATGTTTGATGTGGTGAATGTTCGCTTAGCTTGGTGAGAAAAGATTTGTGAGAGCATTGCTTGTTTCCCTGGCATCCGTGCGTTTATATAGTTTGCGTATGCTCTCGGGTTCCTTACCCCCACACGGAATAATTACCCCCACGCGCAACGGCCCCTCCCCCACGCTCGGTCGCTTTGTTACCAATACCACGTTTTTGAGCTGCAATCGTCTAGTATGACAAATGAAATGGGGCTTCAAACCACGAATCATCAAATAACTTCAATTGAAGAGCTGCCTTCTCAAGCATTACACTGTCTTATCGCGTGGTGGCCTCTTGGGTGTGTGCAGGTCCGAGGGCATAGATATGCCTAAACGGGACGATCACCCGAGACTCCATACATACACGTAGCTATGCACACACGCTTATTTCAACAGACCATAAACTGTGTTCAATACATGTATTGTATACAATACCTAGCTCTATTGGTTTTTTTTCGATAAGTCTTCTAGCTTCTCTATTCGTATTCACTGATGTCTCACTTAAACGACAAGGTGACCTCCGCGATACTTGAACGAGTCGCTATACTTGTGTCTTCCTTCGGTAGTTGCCATGAACTCCCTTTGAGGAAAACCCTCGAACGATTTGGCGTATGTAGCCACAGAGTGGGCAATCAACTTGGTATTAATGACCCAAGCTTTGTAGTCGACGTTATTCAAATTGTCGCACAATTGATGGTAGCATGGGTCGAACCACTTACCAGCCTTGCCTCCAAACTTTTCGACACCTTTTTTGCTTTTAACGCCCTCGGCACCAGTAGCAATACCACCTGCTGGGATACCAGCATCGATGAATCCAACATAGTCCGATCTACCATCAAATGGCACGAACGTGTAGTTCAAGTTGTGGGCCTGGTACCACTTCACATACAAGTTCTTCAAATCGCCGGATCCATTAGGGTGGTCGACGTTGTTGGCGTCGTAAACCTGGTATTCGTAGTTTGGAGATGCCATCATATCGTAGTCCATAAAGACACGTAATTTTTGGTTTTCCAGAGGCAGAAGGCTGTTAGCGTAAGCATAAGATCCCAAGAGACCTTCTTCCTCTGCTGCCCACCACGCAAAACGCACGGCATTGTTGACTTTGAATTTTGTCAATTGCTTGGCCACTTCAAGCAACGAGATAGTACCGGAACCGTCGTCATTGATGCCTGGGCCTTCGCTCACCGAATCGGAGTGGGCACCCAAAGAGACAACATTGTTATGGTCACCGCCTCTTGTTTCGGCCACCACATTAGTGGTTTGAATCCTCTTAACGTACGAGTCCACATACAACGTCGTAGGGAACTTGTGCTCCGGCTTCTTAGTCAAAGCGTCAATGTATTGCTGTGCATCCTTCTTGCTGATGGCAACAGTGGGCACCTCCTTCCCCGTTGGTTCACCCAAAGTACCGTGCAATGGAGCATCTTTATCGTAGATGATAAGGCCGGCGGCGCCAATCTTTCCGGCAACTTTCAGTTTCTCGGAGAACGGACAAACGCCCCTCTTCACCAATGCAATGTCACCTTTAACAAAAGTCTTTGGGTAGTCCAGCGCATCGCATCCATTATCAGATACCAACACCAAGTTTCCATGCACAGGCTTTCCCTTTGGAGTTGGTGGCGTCAAAGAAAGAGCACTCACCAGCTTGGGCTCGACACCGTCAATGAGAAGAGAAAACGACTTGACTCTACCATCGATTGCGTCAAAGGTTTGCGTATCAAAAGAATAGTATTTTCCAAGCTTGTTCAACTCACCGAGAATGTAGTTCACCGTGCCCCAGTGTCCCTTGGAACCAATCACTCTTGTGGGGTGGCCATACTCCTTGGTAGAGTCCTGAGCAAAGGCATACAAGCATTCAGCTCTCTCCCGAAGCGCATCCTCAGTAATTGACTCCTGCAATTTCTCGCTGTCCACCACTTTTTTGGAAAACAAATCCTTTATTTTGTCGAAGCTTTGCTTGGTCATGTCGTTATACAATTCCAAGATACCGGCGCCGGATCCTGAAGCGCTGGTTTCGTATCCAGAAAGGTTCGAGTTCTGATCTTGTCCAGAATGGCGCAGGTTGCCATCATTGGTGGCCTTGTCAGGGATGGCCATGGGCTGCTGTGGCTCAGCAAGGAAGAGGAGCTCCGCATCGTGATGGAGAGCAATCAATGGCTCTGTAGGCAATGTACACGCAACTGCAAGTAACGCAAGCGAGGCTACTGTAAGTTTCATGGTTTTAATTGGAAATGTGCTTCAAGATGTGGTCGGCACCGGGGGTGTGCGTCCTTATATAAGATTCTCTCGTGGCTCCGTCTGCCGTGCGGCTCGTGCCTCCAGCCGAAATTCCATCGCGCGGCAGATAAGTCTGCATGATATCCAAGACTGGCAGATCCACATGCCGTGCATGTTCCTCCCACTATTCCACTATCAGACCGTTGGTCGGGCATTCACTCCTAGAATCGGGGTCAAAACAATGCCATGCACACGATGCCATGCGGCGTCAACACAAATGGTCGAGGCGCTCTTGGCCCCACTGATTGCACGTGCGATTGAGAGGCCACACTTGATGATTTATCTGCGCGAGCCGGCAGCTCATACGTCCTGACCATGTCCGATGTAGGAGTTACCCTTCCAAAGAATAAGCTGCCCAAACGGAGCTGCGATTTCCATCAACAAAAGGACCGTAATCGATGTTGGACTTACCACACTAGTTATAACTAGAAGCCGTTCCGCATAAACTGATGCATGAAATCATTCATATCGAACTGTACATTCTGTCCAGAGTACTGGTGGTGGAATGCCAGCCCCCCTCTGCCGTAGGAATGCCCTGCTCCTCCGTGATCGTAGTCTGCTCTGGAGCTAGGATTGGAAAGAACTTCGTAGGCCTCATTGATTTCTTGAATTTTCGACTCGATTGCCTTCTCGTCAAGATCCTTGCCCTTGTACTTATCGGGATGGTACTTGAGCGTCTGGGTCCTGTATGCTTTTTTGACTGTCTTTTCGTCCGCATCTTTGGAAATATCCAATATCTTGTAATAATCCTTGGATCTGTCGAAATGCGATTGTTGTTGTTGCTGTTGCTGATAGTACTGCTGCTGTCTTTGCTGCTGCTGTTGGTAAAACCTATGCTGGCGCTCTCTCTCTAGTCTTTCCTCATGCTCTTGGATGACTCGGTAGCGCTTTTGGTACTTGTCAGTTTTTCTGACGTTTTGGCTGAATTTTCCGAGGATCTGCTTGGCCTCATCGTACTTTCTTTTGCCCAACAAGGAATCCACCTTGGCTAGATGCTTGGGTAGGAATGGCTGGTCGTCCTCGATGACATTTGCGCAGAGTGCCTTTCTGTCCGGGGATTTTGCCTCAATGCTGAGTTCGCAAGCAAACTTGTTCAATACTTTGATGAAGGGAAGCGTCTCGGGATGTATACCTGGAAACTCAGAACGACAAAAGCCATCGGCGAGGTGCCGAAGGTATTCCAAGTTAGTCTCAACATCCAGGGGCAATTCTGCCATTTCCTTCTTTGATAATTTTACTGGGCTGGCAAGGTCCTTGTGTAGAGTAGAGTCGAACTTCAACGCCAACTTTTCTTCGGACACCACTGCCTCAGTTCCGCCGTACAAATACTCGTCCACCACATAGTACTCCTCGTAGGCCTTAAGGATTTTCTGCATCTTGGAATACACCTTGCTTAGTCTTCCACAAGACGCAAAGTCGTTGTCAATACGTAGGCAGCTTTTGACGGTGTTCCAAGCATCCTGAAATTTGCCCTGGGTGAAGAGAAGAAATTGCGAGTGCAGCGTGTACTTGGCCAAATCTCTGAGTCCCGAGAGGCGGGTGACTTTGATGTAGTCTTTGGCAAGGTCATCAAACGAGATCGGCTTTCCTTTTCCCGCCTCGTACTTTGCAAGCTGAATTTTGAGTTTGTATCCCGCAGCAGAATCTGGAGCCAAACCTATAAGTGTATCAGCAATTGCGGCCGAATACTCCTGGATGGTCGACTCTTCCATGTTGGGGTTTTCGGCAAGTGCAGAGTCAATGGTTCTATACGTGGTCTCCCAATGCTCCATTTGCAGGAAGACCTGCGGCAATTTGTCCTCAAAAAAGTGGTTGCGGATGTCTTTGAACTGGCCATTTCTGAGCCACATTTGCACCAACTTCTCGGTGGCCGGGGTAAAGTCTGCATCCAACCTCATGGCTGCTAGAAGATCTTGAGCAGCAAGGTTGTTTTTGTTGATGCCAAGTGCCACCAACGCCTTCTTGTAGTATACCTGAGCTAGCGTGGAATTCAGGATCGTGCCTGAGTTCTCAATGTCCTTGATCAATACGTCATACTCATTAAGCACATTGAGGCTGGGGCCTTCACTAAGAAGCAAGTTCTGGGCTCCATTGATCCGTTCGTTGAGGTCATGCGTGTCCGCAACCACATTTACTAGCATCAATGCTAGAGCCACGATACTGGAATACTTCATTAATAGTGGCTTGATGTGCGCTTGAATAGGTCTATATATTTCACTCTACGTGTTCCTATACTGCATACAGGACACCTGCAGTGGAACATCAAAGAGCTTCACTAGTTGCATGACTAAACAATGAAAAACCCATCCTGATCCAGTAATGAATCGGTATGTTGTTAGGAGTTGGTATGAATAAGTAGGAATCGGTAATCAATCAGTAGTGACTCCGTATGAATCTGCCTTGCCTACTCCGTTCTCTGAGCATCTTGAACTTCCTATATAGCTCAACTACTTAAAAAGTTTGGCCAAAGAAACGGCACCTTCGTCGTTCTTGGACATAACCTTGGCCACGGCAAGCTCGAAATCCTCTTGTGTCACGTGTATTCTCCGTTCCCTCAATGCATACATGCCGGCCTCGGTACATATACCCTTGACATCCGCACCAGAGCAGCCGTTCATCTTCTCTGCAATTTTGCGCAAGTCAATGCCCCTCGTCAAGTTCATGGACCTGGAGTGGATTTTCAAGATATCTGTGCGGGCCGCCACGGTGGGTGCAGGGAACTCGATCTTTCTATCAATGCGACCCGGTCTCAACAAAGCTGGGTCCAAAATGTCCAATCTATTTGTAGCCATGATGATCTTGATATCTTTGGAGCTTTCGAAACCATCCAACTGGTTGAGCAACTCCAACATGGTTCGCTGAACTTCCGAGTCGCCGCCAGAGGAGCCTTCCACTCTTGACGAACCGATGGAGTCGATTTCATCCATGAATATAATTGAGGGCGCATGTTCACGGGCCATCACGAAAAGCTCACGCACCATTCTAGAACCTTCACCGATGTACTTTTGCACCAACTCCGATCCAGACACACGAATGAATTTACAGTCGGTGTGATGGGCCACAGATCTCGCCAAAAGCGTTTTGCCTGTACCGGGAGGGCCGTACAAAATAACACCCTTGGGCTGGGCAATACCCAAGCTCTCGAAAAGCTCAGGGTGTTTCACGGGCAACTCGATCACCTCCTTGATCTCCTTGATTTGCTTGTCCAAACCTCCCACCATGTCGTAGGTGGAATCAGGCACTTTCTCCACCATCATCAACGACACCAAGGGGTCAATTTTGTTGGGGAGAATCTTGTGCAAGTCGTATGAGTCGGACTTGAGACACACTCGCAAACTCGGGGTCAATTTCTTGATGTCGATATCTTTAGTGATGTTGACAATGTACTTGCCTTCAGGGTGAATCTTGACAAGAACTTTTTTGAGGCCCATGACTTTGACAACCTCGCCCACGTAGGAGCCAGGTTCCTGAAGAAGCCTCAATTCGTCTTTTAGTTGGCGGACCTTGGAGTTGAGTTTGTTTCTTTGCGCCTCCAATCTGCGCAAGTTCTGCGTGGTGGTCTGGATCTTGATCTCTGCATCTTGGATCTGCTGCTCAAAGTAGGGCTTGATGCCGCCCTCGTGTATATAAGGTGCTTCGACTGCAGTCATGTTGGGACACTGTAGGGTGGATAAGCTTGAGTATTTGCCCTCGTAGTACGTCGCCCGCACGACCAGGCCGAGCGTTGTGTGCAGGACGCCCGATTCCAACCGCCCGCCTGGGAGGCAAGAAAAGGATACTTGTGTGGGAGACGAGAGACTTGAAAAGGTTAGACGGCTCTTGCAAAGCATCAACAACATCTGGGATTGGTGGCTAGGGTTTAGCATTGCAGGATGTACCGGCCTGAGCCTAGATATCCAGTGCGCAGTAAACCACTCAAGCCCGTGTGGGTACGCTATGAAACTACTCCCGCTTCTAGTGTTTGCAGCGTCCGCCAGCTGTGTGCAGCAATTCTGCAAGTGCCAGTGCCTAGACCAGTCCATAACTAAGAAAATCGACGAGTGCAGCTCCTGCACAAAGGAGTGGTGCATCCAGCAGAACAAGAACATCTGTCTGACGGAGGAGGTAGCGGACTCGATCATCATCAGCTGCTTCCAAAATGAGTCTACTAAGGAGCACGTGATGGTGCTAGCATTCACCTTGGCCGTGCTTGGTCTTCTCGGGAACCAGGTGTACCTGCACTTTAGGCCCTCTAACAGGTCGCCATACTGATTGGGGCCAATAGAGAAGCCGAATAAAAGGGCCAGTTTCGGGCCGGCAAAGCGTTGTATTTGAGCATTTTTATGCACTGGCGGTGGTAGTCCCATCCATCTAGCGGCAAGCACAATAGCGTCATGGGCTCACTATAGTCACGCATATATCATAGTCACGCATACTAGTTACGAGCACTAAACTCGGCACCAGTCATCTCGCAAGATTGGCCAACACAAGTCCAAGACTCACTACGTACCCAAAAACTTTACATGAACTCCTTAATCCTCTTCGAAATAGGCAACTAACTCAGTAACGTAATTGCTACCTAACTAAATCCGCACCTGACTGACTGGTAGCGGGCTAATTGACAACCTATTAATAGAAATCATGGACCGCAATGTCAACGTGTCAAATCCCCGGCTTCATGTCATACATTGGTTCAAGCGACCAGTTTTTATGGCTACATTGCGGCCGCATACGATTCTGGTCGGGAGGAACACCGCGTGCCAACGCAACATCACGCCTCGACAATAGAAGCAGCTAAAGCCATTGTGTTCGCCGCAGCCATTCTAGAAACAAGTCACGACCAGGACTACGCTTTGAAAACTATATAAGACCTGTGCCTCACGGTCGGTCCGGGCTTATCAGCCTATCTTGTCCGATGCATGGCGCACGATTGCAGTCTGAGACAGACTTCACATAACTGTCCGCTACAACTCTACGCGATCCAAAAAAGTCGTGCGGAACCTAGCCGCAAGTACTGAAAATTTTTTTTGGCTTTTATATCTGCTTTTCTCCCCTCCCTAAGATAAAGTCCCCACTTTACACTTTAGTCATTCTCCTTTAAATACAACCTATTTAATCAAGGGGCATCACTTCTGAACGAATTCTTCTCGTGCATTAGTTTTGTATTGATTGTTAGTTGGAATTTACCGGTAACCCAGTCCTTGCCACTATCCGGAGCTCTTCTTTGGTCTCCTATCTTGTTCCGGCAAACTCCTGGCTGATCCGGCTACTCCAACATGTCTGAAAAAGCAGAAAACTCTCCCAAGCCGCACCAGGCGCAACCCGCTTCCCTGCCTGCTGCCGACCCCCAAAACCCGCCTCATACGCAAAGTCATCACTCCCTGGGCTACCAAGGGAAGGGTAACAAACCCCACTTCCAACCGTCCGGTCCTTCGAACCCTTCCAACCCTACCGGAAATAGACAAGGTGGCTACCAGAACTCTGCCAACACCAAGTATTACAACAAACGTAACTACAGCCACAATAACCAAAAAACAAACAACCCCAATAATCACAAGCAATATCCAAATGGCTACAGGTATAACCCCAATGTCTACGGTGGCAACTACTACTATTCATACCCAATGATGCCCGGAATGAACGGCATGCCCACGTACGCTCCCCAGCTGCCACTGCAAACCCATGCAACCCCTCCTCAATATTCGGTCCCATCGCCTGTTCCTTCTAAGGTGAAGATCACCGATAAGGATGGCAAGCATGTAGACTTAGAGGGCAAAGGCAAATTGTCTGCCTCTAGTTCAGCCAACTCGACGCCTGTGTCTGCTTCGAGTGTTTTGCATCAAAGTCCCGCTGACCTGAAGTCGTCTTTGGTCGCTTCCCCTGCTTCTACTTCTCCAGCCCCCGGTACTCCGGCTGCTACCAATGCTCCAGCAGCAGAGCCAAGTGCAGGTAAACTCTCTGCTGCAGAAGAGTTTAGAAGAAAGATTTTGGAAAAAGCTCAAATTGCTAAAAATAAGAAGGCTGCTGAGTCTGCTAAAGCTGCTCCAGTGGAGGTCAAGTCTGAGACTCCAAAGAGCGTTCCGGCACCTGCTCCAGTCAAGGAGGAGGCCAAACCGGCAGAAGCCCCTGTCCAAAGATCTCACACTCCAGCTGCTGCTTCCGAGCCGTCCACTGTTAGTGCACCAACTGTTATTGAAAAGAAAACCGAAACGACATGTGAGCAAACTCCATCTAGCATCTCCGAAAAAGCATCATCTGAAACTTCCACTGCTCCTGCTACCAGCGCGTCTGCCCCTAGCAAGGAGCCAGAATCCGTTGAAGAAAACTCGACTAAAGAGACTGTCGCTGAGCCAGTTGCTGAGTCAGTCCAAACTGAAAAAGAACTCGAGGCTGAGCCAGTCACAACTGATGACGCCGCCGATGGCGAGAATGATGGCGAACACGACAGCGAAAGCGGAAGCGAAAGCAATGATGACAGCAGAATTGACGAAGAAGAAAAGGAGTCTGTTTTTGACCTCTCGATGTATTTTGAAAGATTGGTTACTGCTACTCCTTTAGAAGACCCATTCTCAGTCTCCTACCCATACCCTCTTGCAGGCGTGGACCCTAGATGGAAGTCTGAAACTAAGAAGTACAGATATGATCCCCAATTCTTGCTCCAATTCCGTGACGTCGTGCAATACACCATTGACGATGCTTGGAAAGAGAAGCTCGAGAATTTGGGCATTGTACCAAACAGAAGACTGGCCTCTGGTCCTCAAAGAATGAACTCCAACAAGTTCAGCGGTCCTATGCAGGGCGGAAGATTCAATGGCGCCATGCCAGGAAGACTCGGTCAGTTTGATGGAAGACAAAACTCCAGAAGCGGTTCCAAGAGAAGAGGAGGTTCTAGCGCTGGCGGTCCAAGAGACAAGTCTCTCAGAAACAGAACCCAATCTAAGAGAGGTGGTAAGGATTTCGTTAAGGAAGACGAACCCACAATTCCTAAAGAGGAAGTCAAGCCATTGGTGGCCAGTGCTAATAGATGGGTGCCAAGATCTAGACAAAAGCCTCAGGACGAGAAACTTGCTCCGGATGGAAGTGTTATTCTTTCTCCCGAAGATGTGGAGAGAAGGACGAATTCTGCATTGAACAAATTGACATTAGAAATGTTTGATCCTATCTCTGAGGAGTTGTTGAAGATTGGTCACCAATCCATTTGGGAAGAAGACGCCCACACTATCAAGCAGGTGATCTCCTTGACGTTTGCTAAAGCTTGTGACGAACCATACTGGTCTACCGTGTACGCCCAATTCTGTGCTAAGATGTTGAAGGAAGTGCCAGAAGAAATCAAGGACGTCAACACCTTGTCTAAGAGTGGAGAAGTTGCTCACGGTGGTGACTTTGTCAGAAGGGTGTTGTTGGCCACTTGTCAGTCCGAATACGAAAAGGGTTGGGTTGACAAGCTTCCGACCAATGAAGACGGGTCTCCTTTGGAACCTGAAATGATGTCGGACGAATATTACGCCATGGCAGCAGCTAAAAGAAGGGGACTTGGTCTTGTCAAATTCATTGGTAATTTGTACATCTTGAATATGTTGAACGACCAAGTCATTTTGCATTGTTTGAGGGATCAATCAAAGAATGTTGTTGATCCTTCTGAGGACTCTTTGGAGAACTTGGCTCAATTGATCAAGACCGTTGGTCCAAGATTCGAGGCCTCCGAAAGAAATAAAGCAGCATTGACTCTTGTTTACGATAACATCCAGCAAATCTTAGACAACTGCAAACTCTCATCCAGAATCAAGTATATGTTGATGGACTTGCAAGATTTGAGAAAAGCTCTGTGGAAGTCTATGAAACTGGAGTCTGGACCTAAGACCATTAAGGAGATCCACAACGAGGCCGAATTGAAGAGAATAGAAGAGAGCAGGGCTTCTGCTGAGAAGAGAAGACAAAACAAGGGTGGCTACAACTCCGGCTACCAGGGAGGCGACTCAAGATCTAACTCGAAGATGGGTTCTTCTTGGGGAAACAGAAAGGATTCCAGACAACCTACCAAAGACTCTAGGGGCTTCATGTCTATTTCTAGAACTCAGTCTAACAAACCAACTCGTGACAACTCTACGCCCGCCCAGACTCGTGAAAACTCTAAAAGAACTGAGTCGGTTGCATCCAATATCTTTGCGGCCTTGGGGGGTGACCATGATGATGGAGAAGCTGCAAACTAATGTTGCAAGTCAATGTTTCTGTTCAAGCCTCTAAATTGGTATTCAAAATACCGCCTCTTGCATAACCTTTACTCTCGGTATATCCTGTACTAATATTTCTAAATACATATTGCTAACTAATCTTCTGTAAGGCTGACATTTCTGTCCACAGGCCCAAGTCTCCGCCAGTAGTGTGTGTGGCCGGCAAATCTTGCAATGGAACAACTTCTAGTGGAGCTGGTGTGCTCTGTAGTAAACTCTCCGTTGTGCTTAGTAATTTTTCCACCAAAGAATCATCGTAGGTCACATGAAGAACCACATCTTGGGCTCTCTGCCTTGCGGGAAGACCAATTTCGTGAATGGCCATATACAGTTTGACAAATCGGATCTCTGCATCGAGCTGTTCTTCGTGTTTCGGAATCCTCCTCATTAAAGTCTCGATGCACCCGATGAGTACTTGCATCGTGTCGCTGTCAGACTTCTGCAAACTCTTGGACGCAGCCACCAACTCAACCAATACAGCCTCTTGGGTCGGCTTCCATTTGCATGCATACACGATGAGGGTCTTGATGATGAAGAGAGGTGACTCTCCGTTCCGTAGCATTAGTAAGACGCATTCAATGGCACGGACAAGATTGTTTTCGGGATTCTCCTCCAGGGGTGAGTCGCCCCCCTCATCCGAATAGATGTTTCCTGGTTCGACGTCACTGTCGTCTGAACGGGCCATGTGCTCGTCCCAAGTGTGGCTCTCCGGAAATTGGACCGAGTCCTGCACCAACACTTGGCGTATTGGAGAGGAGTTCAATGCGTGAGAGGCAGATTTCTGATTCGAGGTTGGTTTCGATTTCGCTAGAAGCTTGGGCTCGCTGTTCTCAATCGCGGCAAACATCAGGGATACAAAAGCCAAGCTACTGGAATGGACCAAGCCAAAGCGGGCCTTGTTAAGAGTTTTGATGAGCTGCCTCACATCTTGCACAGTGACGCTGACCAACTCAGTAGACGCCACGTCCACTTTATAGGAGTCGTTTTCAAAGTTCAGGCTCATCAATTCTATCACGTTGATGGCCGCTCTCATGTCACCGTTGGCGTACTTGGCTATATTAGCCATAGAGTCCTCGGAATAGTGCAAGAATTTGAGCAGCATCCGCTTCTTGCGTTTGATATTCTGGAACAACACGGCTTTCCGAATCACCCGATGCACGTCTACCTCGTCCAACGCCTCCAAACGGAAAAGCTGACACCGAGACATGATGGCGCCACGGATTCGCTTGCGGGGTTCAACTGTGGTTGCGCCAAGGAACACAAAGTCGCCACTCTCAATAAACAGCAAGAGAAAATCTTGTTGCACCGAAGTAAACCGGTGGACCTCATCAATAAAGACAACCACGCGTAGCCTGTCGGAGCCACGTCGGAGCCTAGCAGCGTTTTCAAGGTGGATTTGGCCCAGCAAATCCCTCAAATCGGCCACAGTGGAGTCAGTGGCCGAGAGTTCCATAAAAACATAGTGGGCGTGGTCTGCCAAGAGCCTGGCTATTGATGTCTTTCCCACTCCCGGAGGGCCACAAAGTATCATGGACGGTAGGTACCCCAAGCGGAGAAAATTGCTGATTTCGCCATTGGGTGAGTTGATGAGATGTTTCTGTCCAATGTATTCCTGAAGACTTCTCGGTCTTAGTAGCTCTGATAGCGGGAGTTGCAACTCTGAAAGAATGTCTTGTTCGATGGACTCCATCGGCTGTTTATCTCATACTCTTGATAGTAGAGCGCTTCTCGATATGTGCTGCAGGACTCTATGCACAACTGGGGCAGTTCGTCCCCGGCATCGTGAATTCATCGAAACCTACTATAGATTCCCTGGGCTATATTTATTATAGAATGCAGTAACTTAAGAAAATTGGAAAGAAAAAAAAAAGAAAAGAAAAAAAAGATAGAGTAAATAATTAACTGACGGTTCATCTCTTGTGCTCCAGAGGTATTGGCCCCAGAGACATCGGGCTGTTGACTGAGTTGGAGACTCTTCGCTTTTTTGTCGCCTTTGCCTCGTCTGCAGTCAGTGTATGTGGCGATGGGCTGGACATTGCACCGCCTTGGCCGATTTTACCCGAAGAAGCATTGTGTTCACCTTGTCCTCCCATGGAAACATACTTCCTTAGAGCTAGTAGCGGCGAATTTATGTTGTTGGCCATGCTGAAGTTCATCAACGGGCTAAGCTGGCACATGATGTCACTTATCCGCAACAACCTTAGGGCATCGTCGTTGAAGCCGGCACCTTTGGCAACTTGCTCACTTCTGCATCCGGCCAAAAGCTTCTTCATGAAATTTGGTCCCTCCTGCTTGGCATCGAAGTTGCCCCAGATTCGCTCAAGGGCGCTTGTTGATATCAAGCTTTCGTATTTCGTGATTTTAAATTCCATCAGACCAATCCGAAAATCACGATTAAGTAGGATGCGACAATCACCTGAAGCCACACCCTTGGAACCATCTATGTATGTAAAGCTGCTGGCAAAATGTGCCGCCAAGAACACTGAGCCGTTGTTGAGTACCTGAAACTTGATTCCAGGAAGTGATATCTGGTATTTGGACACGTCGCTTGCTCGAATAGCAGCCACAAAAAAAGGCGGAACAGTGGCCGCATTTAGTCGATACAGTTGGGCAATGCCCACTTGCGGCAGATTCGAACCCAAATCTGTCTTGACGTCCGAGAATGAATGCTGCTCATTTTGGAGCATATGTATGCGGACCATGGCTGAGGGCGCAGCATACGTCTCACACAAGCGAGCCCAAAAGTCCACATTCAACATCGATGCATGGGGCTCGCTGGAAATGAGATCTATCAAGTCCAAGATGCGCATCACACCTGCGTTGCCCAAGTTTCTTTTAAACATCTTAGCACTGATCTCTTGTTGATTGGCCATCATAGGCAGGGGGAAGCCCATCCTTACGTCATTTGCAACCCCGGGTCCTCCGAGACCGATGTTGGTGTTTCCCTGGGTTGCACCACCGGCCGCCTGGCCCTGACTGTTCACTGAGGGTGCGCGGCTTTGATTTTGATGTAGCTTGTAATCAGGTTGATCTTCTGTTTTCGCTTGATGCTGCTGTTGTTGATGCTGCTGTTGTTGATGCTGCTGTGGTTGATGCTGCTGTGGTTGATGCTGCTGTGGTTGATGCTGCTGATGATGACGATGCTGCTGCTGCCGGTTGATATTTTTGTTTTGACCCTCAAGAGCCTGGCGCAGAAGATGCATATCCAGTATACTCAGGTGTGAACCTGGCTCCAGACTGATATGTGGTGCCAGGCTACCACTACCGTTTCGCCCGCTACGACTAGGGCCATTTTGGGCCATCACCGGTGTTGTGGGATGGTGCGAGCTAGGCAAGGTAGATGTCTTTCTTGTTTTGAAAGGATCAGCCGACGTATCGGCGGGAACCAGGTGAACACGAGGCATTTCTGGTCGCTCGGCCATCATCTGCTGCTGAGCCATTGGCGAGTGTGGATTGAATGCAGAGTTGAATCTTTGGTTCATGGGAGCGATTGGATAAGAGTTGGGAGGGTCGGAATTGAAATCGGTCATTGAATGTTTCGGGTCCAGGCCATTTGAGTTGTGAGCAGGAACCGGCTGGCACATAAGCGCTTCTTAAGGTTTATCGGTAAATTAACCGGATAGAGAGACCGTCCAGGTAATTTTTTATTTATTTTTGAATCGGCAGAGGCCGTATAGATCGGTGATAATTGGCAAAGATCTTGTATTCAGCGGGATCTCGATGGCCACGTTGCGTTGGTTTATCAGCAATGCACTTAGAAGCGCCGGATCCGCGTTCGGGTTCTCAGCAGTATATAGAACGAGCCTCGGGAAGCCTGGGATGTGCAGCCTGGAGAAAAAAGTAGTGGAGTCCACGGGTATATGTTGAGAAAAACGTTACTTGGGGTTATCGCGAAAAGAAGACGCACGGTTAAAGTTAACGAGCCAACGCAACAACGAACGCTTCCACCGGCAGAGGCCGGCGTTGGATTTTGTTCTATGTAATAAGTCTGTGTTTCAAGGTATAGCGCCTGGGAGGGGTTAAATTTAAGCTCTTCCGGCCGCCGGCCTTAAAGAGTGGAAGGCGTTTCCATGTAAGTTCCATGAAAGATAAACTTCTCTGCGACGAGACACCAGATCCAATTTCCATTGCTCAGACAGCAAACAATAGTCGCCCGCACATTGCATGATTTCTCTTTGTCTCCAAACCGCCCGAAAATAGACCTGGTGGCCTTGGTCCGGGTGTCAGTTGAATGCTAGCACCGAAGACTCCGGCTTGCACACCCACCTTAGAAACGCCTCGTGCTCTGCTACGGGCCTCCGCGGCTTCAACGTATGCTTGGTTTCCATGGTAGCCTCGTCCACGTTCTCCCTGGTTTTGGTGGCTCTTCGTTTGAGCAACTTGTTCAAGGTCTCTCTCTTCTCTTCCTCTAGCTGCTTCTCCTTGTAATGAGCTCTTTTGCGGGCGTTCTCTGCCTTTCTCTGCGCCATCTCCTCTGCCGTTTCCTTCTTCTTCCCTGCGGTCTTTCTGTTCAAGGCCAAAAGCTGCTCGTCCATGCGTGCAAACATCAGGTCCTCGTAGTTTTCCACGGGCTCCTCTTCAAGCTTGGCCCGCTGTCTTTCTGTGAGTCGCTGCTGGTTTGGGTTGTACTCGTCCTCGATCTCGGAGAGCTCGCTGGCCTTCGCTCTGGTGCTGCCGGATGCCACCTTCGCCGCTGCCCTCTTGGGGATCTTCAACTTCACCGAAACTGTTTTCTTGGCCTGCTTCGCCCGGGGTTTCTGCTGCTTTTTCGGCGGCTCTTCTTCACTATCCAAGAGATCATCTTCGTCGTAGAACGCAAGCTGTCTCTTTCTCACCTCTCGGTTGGGCCTGGTTCCACGTGAAGGCCGCGTCCGCACGGGCTCGTCCGCTTCGTAGTCTTCCTCCATGGTGTCGGCGTCATAGCTGGCTGACTGGCGGAACTCGCCGTCAATGGAATCCTCATCATCATCGTCGTCGTCGTCGTCATCGTTCAACGCCACGTCGCTCAAATCCTCCGAGTCACTGGCACTGACACCGGGCACGGTATCGGACTCCTCGTCTGTGTATTCTGGTGCTCGTGGCATGTTTTGTGGTGGTGATACTTTGTCTAAAGTTACTATGCTCACGTTCTTTAGTGAGTACACACCCCACATGCACCATGGTATCCACTACTGATACAGACTATTGCATTGCACATTAACATTTCTTGGATGGTTTGTTACAGACGGAGATGGAAGTGGAAGTGGTGGAAACGTGTTGATTTAGATTTTTTGGACGCCTTTGTTTTGTAGTTTCTTGGTACTGACCCAACTATATGCTAACGCCAGAGGCCAGGTGCGAATAACGTCAGCCTTACGACGACTCAAAAGCTATACTTGAAATGTCAAATAGGAAAGACATCAAATATCGTGTTCCTTAGTAAATCACCGTGTCCTCACTGAATCACCTTACTCACCAAATTCACATCGCGTAGTTTGGTCTGGCCTTAAGAAGCACCACGAACTGCCTGGACAACACTACTGTCAAACATCTCGTTTCGCCATGGGTAATCGAGTGCCCAGAACGTGCCGCACCGGAACACTTGAGATCTACATCCTATGCCTGGCCGCTCATGAACATACCCTTGATACTGCGAATGTTGTTCTTGACTTCCAGAGCCAAGTTCAACGGTTTGTTCGCTTTCTCCGAGTGCTGTGCGAGCTTGCCCATGAACAACTGCGTCTGGTCAAAAAACACCATATCAACCTTACCCTTCAAGTCCTTAAGGGAATACTCAGTCACATTGTAGTGCTGCAATTGCCCCGCATGGTATCCCTTGCACTCGTGGAGGCGGGCCAGGAGTTTCTCTAGCCTAGAACATACGCTGGCCTGGCCCAACGTGTCAGTGGGGACCGCAGCAAGTTGTTTTGCTTTCAAGTCATCTGTTTGGCAAACGGAGTCTGCGTACTTCTTGCCAGAGCCACGATCTATGCCCACAATGGGGATATGCTCCACGCGGCTGATGGCAGAGAGGTATAGGTCGCGTAGCTGGCGCCTACACGCTTCTAGGAAGTCGAGGCGCTGTTCTGTGGCGCGTTCCATGAGAGGCTTTATGGCCAAGAGACCTCCTAAGTAGGCCAAAACAAGACTCACGGCAGAAGTCCGCGTCAATGAGAGGAGGAATCGGAGCGTATTAGACGTCTGCCGCCTGGTGGTGTAAGAGGTTGCATCAAAGGCCGTCTCGGGAATAGTAAGAATCGGTACCGACATTGAGATTGCCAAAGGAAATGCACTTATAAAACAATGTCTATGGCTGAGAAGAGTGACGGAGAATAGTGGGACAGAATAGGTACAGTGGAGTGGTGGGGTCCTGGGCGCGGAGCCGAGGCGCGGAGGTACGGGTGTGCAGTGAATGCTCTTTAGAACCGAGTTTTTATCTATGTACAAATGCTATTCTATGAAGTCGCCGATTCCCTCGGTGTAGGGCATCCTTTTCCTTCTACCAGGGTCCTTTTGCTTGGAATGTTTGTCCTTGTGCTTGAACTGTTTCTGATGGCCTGCTTTCGTGGGCTTGGGAGAGCCTCGCAGAAGGGCCAGAGACGCACTGGCCGCAGCGTTGGCTACCAGAGCTTTTGCCTCCAAGTTCTCCACGCGCTTCCTCTCCATGCTGAGCTCTTTCCGGGTCTCTGCCCGCTTTTCCAAGCGCTTGAGCTCATGGTCTTTGGGCACCCACTTGGACTTCAAGATCCGGCGTATACTCTCGGGATTCACGTGAAAGAAGTCTGCAATCTGGATGGTTTTGATGTGTGGAGCTCGCTGCTTGAGGTCCCGGATATCGTTGATCTGTTGCCTAGAGAGCTTGTGCGTGGGGTTCCATTGCCCGTACCGCTTTCGGAGCGTTTGCTCTCTCTTCTCCCACTCCGGCGCTCTCCGTGCATTTTCCTTTTCTTGCTTTAGAAGCTTGCGCTTGAAGATTTCCTCCGCAGATGGCGGCTTGGTACTGTAGTAGCACCTCGCCGTGAGACGGGCGGTGCAATGTCGAACCAACTGCCACATGTGGTGCTGTGGAGCAGTGAAGCATCGCACCTGAATAGTCGCATGCGGCGCGTGCCCCGGGTCACGTGACGTGCACTAATTCCGGGCGCTGGCCTTTTATTTGGGCTGCTTGGCCTCTGCGTAGCCCCACACCACCGGGAAACCTCCGATCGGTGCCAAGCCGTCCTATCATCTGGGCAAGTTCGTCGCAGCACATCGCGTGCGCTTACAGGGTCAGGGTAGTCTCGGCCAGATAATATGGTGCGCACCTGCAAATCCTGCAGACACGCCTGGCTATCTTAAAGAGGATACTGGTGGTCTGTTATGCACAGCTCCAACAAGCGAACGTGACACTCTGCTTGTCCATGAAATTGTTGCACTCCTGTATACCACCCGACTGACACCAGCTTAATCTAGAATCAGCATCCCCTAAGCACCACGCTCCCCTGCACGCAACCCAAACGATGAATTTTCTTCGGAAGTTCATCAGAGCATCTCCCACAGACGAAGTGGCCAGCATTGCATTCGGCAAGTTCTTTCTCACGCGGTCTTTTCTGTCCCCCAAGGGAGCTCTCGAGTGTTTATACAACGACTCAAGTCTCACCATTAAAAAAACCACCAAGCCGTTCTGCTACCAGTTATCAGTGACGCGGGCGTACCAGGAAGGAGAAGCGAGCTCACAGTCTACAGATGAGGACGAAGAAGAGGACGACGTGCAGTCTGCATCGAAGGATTTCAACAGCAATGACGAGCGGCTTTTTTACATCAACCTGGATTTAAATGCTCTGCTCTACACCAAGAACGACGGCACACGGGTGATTTCCTGGAAGGATATCAACGGCGATGAGGGCGAGAGGCTCGAATTTGTGGTGGACGAAGATGTACGCGCCAACGAGGCCTCCAAGTTCATGCTCACGCTATTCAAGTGCCTATACGAGGACAAATACGGCAAAACATCCACGGGTGTGCTGGAGGACGAATTGAGAGAGGAGTTTGAAATAAACATCAAATGGGACCTGCCGGCGGTTTCCGGCCCAATGTCGCTACTAAAGGGCATTGATGCATTAAGCTCGAACCTCAGACATGTGTCTTTGGACGAACACCATCGCAGCCCGCGACCGGACTCTGACTTATCGTCGGTCGACACATACAAGGATGCATCGAGTATCCCGTACCATATTTTGCAGTCGAGCATCCCTCAAAGCGGCAAGAGACTATACACTTTTGGGGCGGAGTTGCGCGTGTACGACAGTTGCACCGACCAATTCTGTATTCTTGTTCCTCAGAGCGAATTCTGCATCATAAAGAGGGGTCCGGGCAAGTACTCGTTGACAAACTATAGTCCGAAGAGCTCAATCTCCGTGCCCATTTCAAGGGCCATGAGCCCCTCTGTCAGGAAAGATGCATTGTCTTTCATCTTCACCCACAGTGTTAAGGATACCGAAGGAATCAGCGACTACTCGCTTCTTCTCCATTTTGCATCTCTAGAACACCTTGAGAAGTTTGAAGATGCATTTTTCAAGGTACTCCAAGAGGTTGAGGGCGAGGCGAAAGGCTCCAAGGACAAGGGGAGTCGTAAGTAATGTCAGGCTCAATGCGAGCGTAATGTTAATAGCTTCACTCTAGCGAACATGCCTCAAGACGCTGCAGACTTCCGGCAGAACGTGGGAATACTAGTTGCGGAATGTGAAGGCTTTCTTAAGCTCATCCCATAGAAGTACCCGGAAGGCATTGACTTGATGCCAAGTTGTGGGGGAGTAGTCATGTAAATGCATATGGGTGCCGTTTTCAGGCGACTGTTCCTCGAGAGGAATTCGGTTGATACGGGCGTGGACGCGGCGCACCCACGAGTGAAACGCATGCGACGACATGAGCCTCTGAAAGAGGAGCTCTTCCAACGAGGGCGGTCTCATTGTATAGAAAAGACAGACGAAGGCGACGAAGAAGCCGTGCGAAGTGGATGCGGTCCTGCACGCCGCGCACTGAAGGAGTACGTGTGCTCAATTCAGCATATCACTACTCAACCTACAAGATGATCAGCGACGACGAATTGAACACTGTGGTTTTGACCTTTGGATTTGTGTCTGTAGCCTTGATCCTAGTATACCAGGCTATTTCCGTGAACTTCAAGTCCCGCGCTCAAAGAAGTTAGGCTGTATGGGAGACTACGAACTAAAGTAGGAGGAAGATGACACGAAGTACGGCATGATGAAAAAAACCACCAGGGAGATGAACGATGGCCAGGTAACAAGGCAAAGCAGGCACTGGCGCAACCCTAGATCATTATCTAGAGAATGTGATGAGCCCAGAGCCTGCGTGGACGGCCAGTTGCGGAAATTCATGGCATCAGTATATATTGAATGTATGACTGTGCAGAAAAGCGTGTAGAGAGGTGAAGCTTGTGTTTCTGTTTACGCTGGTTTGGGTGCTGGTACCTCGAGCTGGTGTCTGATGCTAATAGTAGGTTTGTGTAGAGATCTCAAGCTGTTCGCTGGTCGAAGTATTTGGTTCAGGTGATAAATAGGCAAGCCTGATTGAACAAGGCAACCTGATTGAACAAGGCAACCTGATTGAACAAGGCATAATTAGAGTTAGTAGTGGCATAATTAGAGCTAGTAGCGACATAGAGGGCGTAATTAGTAGGTAGTGGTAGTAGTGGTGATGTTAGGAGTGGTCATTGTGGTCGTGGTAGTAATGTGCGTGAGTGCATGTTTTCAAACCTTGTCAAAAGTTGCATCGCGACTGTGAAATGCTAGCATTTTATACCTTCTCCTGATGCTTCATTTCTATTTCTATCCGTAATAATCCGATTTCACGAGAGGTAGTTCACCTCGGCATTCTGTCAGGTACTGGAGATGCCGAAGACACTTCAGTATATTGAGCAGCACGTATACGTTTGAGCATGACCAGATAGTGCCCAAATATTCACTACACCAAGTATTCAGGTACACCAAAAACACGATATTCAAACACACCAAAAAACCAAGTATGCTCAATATAATTAGAAGGTTAAATTGAATAGGTTGAATGAATGAACAGAAAAAGCTTAAATAGATTTAATAGAGAATTTAATAGAAATTTAATAGAGAATTTAATAGAGAATTTAATAGAAATTTAATAGAGAATTTAATAGAAATTTAATAGAGAATTTAATAGAGAATTTAATACAGTGACTTCAATAGAGAATTTAATAGTGACTTCAACAGTGACTTCAATAGACTGAATAAACTTGAATGGAATTGAGACTTGACTCGGATGGCCGCATCTGGACGTAAATTAAAGGCCGGCTAATCGAGCCTAGTTTAGAGCGCACGGCCAGGGCTCGGACATAATTGTTGATTAAGGGGTCAGAAACACCGCACGTTGACACCACAACCACCCGAGTGCTCAAGCCCTGCTCCTACGCATTCTCGTGCGCCCCGAAGAAAACCTGGCCAAAGGCGCCACTCCAGCCCTGTCAGCCAATTGAAAGCTTGGTCCAAAGCAGTGGCGGTCGGCCACGGTGAAACGCCACAGCAGGCCCTTGGAGCAGTCACGTGCGGCGGATACTCCATTGTTCATGTTAACAAGCTAATTTGCAGAAAAGCCATTGTGCGGTGCGAGCTCGGAAAACATCTCGCACTGCAGACGCAGATTGCAAGTGTGAGTTACTAAGCTATTCGCAGAGGCATGACCAGCCAAGCATCTAAGCGAAACAGAATCAGGTGCTTGAGTTGCCCGCGGCCGCAGCTGGAAACACCCAGACATGCAGAAGATCAGATGATCCTGTACGTCCCCCGGCGCCTCATAACCCTAACCTACATCTCTGCGTGTCAGGGTCTCACTTGTCCTCGGTCGAGGGTGGTTATCAGCAGGCCATTGTTTCTGCACGAGGTGGCGGTATGTGCGATGCCTTTGTTCTGTGCTGCCTATGGTCGTCCGTGAACTCGGGGCCGACCTCAGCGGGGGCAGGCGTGCGGCCTTGGTCTCTGATGGCGCCGTTGACCCAGCTTATCAGGGAATTTCGCCGAGCTGCGGGCGTGCATGTAGGGTGAGATTCTATCTCTCGCGCACCACGAGCGCAAATTAAACGAATGTGGTGTAGAACTTGGGGAAGCTTTAACCACGCTGCGGCTAATATACAAGAATGTGCGTCATGGTGACAGTCCGCGAGACGTGGGCCTCGCCGGGGTATTTCTTTTTAACCCATCCGTGCCAAGTGTGGAGACCCTGCTCTGTTTAGACCTACTCCTTTTGCCGGAACACTTGTCCTTGTTTGCTTGTCTTGCTTAAAGTCGCTGGTGCTGCTACTGCCCTTCTACACTCCCTCCACCGCCCTGCACCTGCGTTGTGGGTCTTGTCTCCACACTGTCAATTCTCAATAGTTCGCCGGACGCAACACCTGATTCTGTGAATCTGCCTGCCCGAGTCCGTGGATCTGCCCGCTTGAGTCTTGACATCAGGCCATTCTCGCCGAACCGCTGGGACCGTGATATAGTGGCTGATATTTAATTGGGCTCACTGAAGTTATTCACCCAAACGATCTCTCCGATTTCTACTGAACTATCTCTGCCAAACGATCTTATCAACCTCTACCGAATATCTCTAAATATACTCACTAGCGCCTCTCGTTTTCCAAGAAATGACCACCTTCCAGTTCTATCTGAATCGGAGACCTCCGTCGCTAGATGAGGTCTTATACCCTGACCGCCACACCCCCCCTCTTGGCCCCTACGACAGAGACTTGTTTATCCGCTTCTTGAACTCCTCGCATTGCATAGAGAACCTCGAATTCGTCTTGGAGATTGACTCGTTCATTTCTCGCCTCCACAAGGTTGACCTGAAGGCCTTGCTAGACGACGCACAAATCACAGAGAACCTGCGGCTTGCGGCCAAATGGTCCTCAATCTACCACTTGTACTTGCATCCCGACGGCGACAAGGAAGTCAATGTGCCCAAAAAGGTGGTGGGCAAATTTCTGCCGGAGATTATGCCCGACTCCCGCGACTTGCATGAGATCAGAAACATGACCTACGAGCTACTTATGGTCAACTTCAAGGACTTCTTGAGCCATATCCGAGAATCCGAAGGCGACATTGCGGTCAAGCGTCGCAAACTGGAAATGGTGGCCCCGGAAACTGTGTGTTCGCCCCAGTATTCTGCTTCTTCATATGACAAGATCTTCATGTGGCCCGTGAGTCCAGAATTGACTTCCCGGTCTTCCGACGACGAAACCAGTAGGCACGTTTCTTCCAGCCGAAGTGGCTCTGCAGGAACAATATCTACACGGACGTCCTCACGTGGTTCTTCCATGGGGTCTATCTTTGATAGTATAAAGGAACACTCTGGGTTCAACAAGACTATGCAGATCTTACGCACACGCAGAGCCTCGCTGGAAAGACACGAGAACTTTATACACTAGGCGGAGATACTACTCTGGTCGGGGCTGATTGCTTGGTCGGGGACTCACTACTTTGTGCGGGGATATCTGGCTAGCTTGTTGCATGCGGTTGTTAACACTGCGCTACTTCTTCATTGAGGTTAATAGAAAGCATAATGGTGACGAAGATATTTGCAACTTATGAAGAGAGAAAAACGGTAAATCAGAAGTTATTCGTACGAGCAGAATGGTACATCAAAAGTTATTCGTTGCTTGTAGAGGCAGTAGTGTAGTCAAAACGTTGTTTGCAGAAATTTGTGCTCTGCTATTCATCTATAAACCTAGCACGGTCTCTAAGCTTTTTCAATTCCTCATCCGATTCACGGTTCCCCTTTTCTATGATGAGGCCCTTCAATAGACGGTTCTCCATCTCGAGGTCGTCGATCTTGACTTCAAAACTCTTGATGGCCTTGGTGAGCTGCTTGATCTTCTCTTCCATGTCCTTCTCCTTCATTTTCTTCTTCACCCGGAACCGTGCACTAGCTGCCGTGTTCCGGCGCCGCTTCTCCAGATCAACATTCGGCGTGGGTAGGTCCACGTTGGAATAGTTATCGCTTGCCTGCGACTGGCTTCCCACAACACTAGAAGTCACACTACTATTCTCCGAGCTGTAGTTGGAGGCAGGACTGTTCATGTTAGAGCGAAAAGATAACGCATCCTTCTGCTCAGTCTTTGCAGAGAACTCGTTGACTTGTCGAGAATTGCCATTCACCGGTAGAGATGGCACTTGAGGTTGCGCCTGCGCACCTTTGGCAGGTGCCCCCGAACTACCAGCTAGCGTGGTCTGATGCTGCGCTATAAGAGCCGAGAGCAAGTCGATTTGGTTTTGCGAGAGTCCAGCCCGCTTCAACGACGACTTTGCTCCGGGAGGCACGGGAAATTTCGGTAGGCCCGAAAGGTCGGGGATACCATCGGAGGCGGAGTTTCCTCGGAGATTTTGCATTTGCAGTTGCAGCAAGTTGGGAACACTGACGGAAGCCCTGTTTAACGCATGGAGATGGTGTTGATCGTCGTGCTCCTGATCTAAGGTGTCCAAGTGAGGGTTGCGACCAAATACACTATTCTGATCTTGAGTTGGAGCAGAGTCTCGGTGCAGAAAGTGACCCGTCAGGTTGTGTTCATGCACGTTGTGATTCTGGATTTTGTTGCGTTTCGTGGACTGGATTTTGTCGTTCAAAGTTGATGTCAACTGGTGGCCACGTGCATCATCAGCACCCACCGACGCCAAGAGGTCTTGGTCATTTGTGTCACCATGAGACATGTTCATCATATCCTCATGATGAAACCAGTTGTTCTCGAGCGGATTGTTTGCCGCTGGAAGCTCCCGAAACGACACGGGGAGCGGATCGTGTTTGTCGTCATCGACATTGTGGAAATCATCATCATCAGTAGGACGATCGGGTTTCTCTTCGTCGGCAAAGATAAAGGAATCGTCAGCAAATGCCGCCAAGTCGAGGGAGAGCTGGCCGTCCACGTCCAAGTTCGGCGTATCTTGGTTCATGGTGAAACTATCAATGTACACCAACTGGTCGATTAGAGCCGCTGAAGTTTCTTGCATGATGAAAGGAGGGGAACACTGTGGGTGGGACGAGAGGTGCAAACTCGAAAGGGTAGACGGGATGCCGTATGGGCTATGCTAGAATACACTAATGTAAGAAGTGAAGGCGCTGACTAAGAAACGGCAGGCTTGAATGTGGTAGGCGGAAAAATGGCAGTCTAAGAAATAAAAGGCGCTAATGCAACCGGGAGGTAATATTTAAACATAGGCGAGCAATTTCTGTAACATGCCAATAACAGACTGTGGAGTCTTGACTCTGCCTAAGGCGAGCATGGCGGTAAACGGGCTTACGCAGGGTACGATTGTGCTATTTCACGTGCGCGCCGAATCATTATACATGCTCGCAATGTCACGTGGCCGAGGAGCAATACGCGAAAGTGACCATTGCAGTCAAGTTCAGTCAAGTTTGGGCATTTGAGTCATATTTGGGCATTTGAGTCAATTTGGGCCGTTTGAGTCATGTTTGGGCCGAGTTTGGGTCATGTTTGGGCATTTGAGTCAAGCTGGACCTTTTAGGTATAGTTTGGGCAGTATCCGAGTTGTTCGGTGGGTACAGTGCCTGTATATTGGGCAGAGGCAAGACGTTTAACGGTCGCCAAGTTGAGGTACGGGTTTGCGGAGATGCAAATGATAGGTGCAAGTGCATTGATAAGAGCTTTCTGCAGAGGCCGCACTTTAACATGCGAAGTGAAAAATAAGTGAAAACACTGGCCAGTACATCAAGTTCTACAGTGACTAGTCCAGACTCTACATCGGCGCAGTTGGTGGAAATGTATATTGAAGTGGCCTGACGCAGAATGCGCTACCCGAAGAAATAAAAACAATTGTAGCAATTGTAGAAGAATTGAAAACCCATTTTGTACAAGCTTGGTCTGGAAGCAGTTGGCGAATCACGCTAGCTCTACTAGAACCTGCTTCACTTGCCCTTGTTCTGGGCCCTCAACTTCAAAGGCGATTGGTTGACGGCCCTCAACCTGTACTCAGCAAACGTTCTAAACGAGTTGCCGGCCGAAGGTTGCCACTTCTTGGTGGCTGGGGTGGGCTTGACCAACGAGCTGAACTGGGCCACGCCCTCCTTTTGGAAGGCTCTGATGGCAGTGGTGGAAAAGTTTCTAATCATTGTGTGGGTATAAGAAGAGTGTGTGGGTATAAGAAGTACGTTGGACAGAGACTCAAGTACACGAAGGCGAAGAAGAAAAGTGGGATCGAAGCGTGGGCACCCGGCTACTGCCAGTCTTTATATTCGTGCGCACCAGATGCGAAAATCAAGCCATACTTGTCCCCTCACCGCTTACAAATTGCGCAGACATGCGCTAATCTAACCAATGAAATGCGCACTTGCGGATGCTGCGACTGCAAAATTAGCGATTCGGCCTTCCATTGCCGACCAGTGAGACTGACCACGCCACACCCGACACACCCAGATACTTTTACGGCATTGTGAAGTGTATTGAAGAATATACACAAGATTATCAGAAGATCGTATAGATGGGTTTTGTAGAACACATCTACAAGAGTATTGTAGACAGTAATTGAGAGAGCACTTTTTGACTCGGTAATTTTCCGCTACCACTCCAGAAATCAATTCACCATGAGTCTCATGGTTGGTCCGTGACTACTTCCCATACAAGTCAAGGGTCAAGCTCTAGGTGTGCATACCGGTTAATTGTCCTTCCCCCAATACCTAAGTGTACTTCGGTATGTAGTTTCCAAGCCAATGCCTATCTATGGCCTAGTAAAACAGGTGGCTTAGAGGCACTAAGAAAGTGCGGTACTTTTCCGAGAGCACGCAGTGTCATTGCGTCAAGTACCAAAGTTTTGAGACACATGTGAATTGAAATTGAGACATGTGAATTGATTTCTGGAGTGGTAATGGAATATTTCAATAGCAGTGGCCTGTGCTTAGGGAGTCGTCGTGTTATTATATGCTGTTTAGCTGAGTGCTAGAACTCAGTCTAGTACTGTCTCTCCGTCTGGTACTAAATCTATCATACTCTAGTGCACAGTAGTTCAGCCCGGTACATGATCTATCGGTCAAGTACTTAGCCAGTACTTATTCTCAGTCCTGTACCGGATCTTACCAAGTCTGGTTTTTAGTCCAGTCAACCTAATACTCACCTAATACTGGTTGTGTTAGCCCGCGACTTTCTACTACTTTCTACTACTTTCTACTACTTTCTACTACTTTCTACCATGCTATAAACTACTTTAATACACTATTAGACTTCTACTCTCTGCTACTCTCTACTTTTCTGTCTCTACTGACCCTATCCCTACTGAAAGGTTGAATGTTATAAAACGAAAACTCTTTCCAGAACTTATTCCAACGTCTTCACATTCATTACGTTACCGTTTCCATATCCAAGTACTGGAATTTTAACCAGTTCCCTTTCCTCCCTAAAACAAAATTGTTTAATTAACAGCAATGCCTGGAGGTTAGGATCGACTTACCCATGTTCATTTACTGTTGACATGGAACCTTTCTAGTGTTTTGTTACGTCTAGGAGTCAGTACTAAGTGCTTAGTGTAAATCGTAGTGCAGTTCATAGTGTAGTCAGTTTAGTCTAGTACGTCAAATCTGGTCGAGAGTCCCGAGTCCCGTGTCCAGTTCTAGTTTAGTCTAGTTCCCTATAGCACTTACTAAGTGGACAGAAGACAGAAGACAGAAGACAGAAGACAGTATACAGTAATAGTGTGCAGAGTAAGCAGACCATACCAGAGACTAGTACATTAGTCTAGTATAGTAACAAGTCTAGTAATTTCTCGTCGGCAGTAAGCAAACCCGAATAGTACACTAGCATGGTAACTAGACCAGCAGTAAGTAGAATGGTTTAAGTAGAAAGATATAGGTTGAAAGTTAAAAAATAAGTGGGATGGTTAGAAGTGGACGGACAGTAAGTAGACTAAATAGAGAAAGTAGAATAAGTAGACTAAAGACTAAAGACTAGGATACTCTGTACAGCCCAATTCAATCTCTGGACCTGTCAATACTCTAGACGATTTTTGTCTAGTCCTGCAGCTAGCCCATGGAATCACTAATTGCTCCTGAACCCATTGTTTTTGCCGTACGTTTGTCGGTCCTGTCCGACTACAAGCCAGTGGCACTAGACAGTATCATACCATGTCACGTACTAACAGTCACACAGTACTCTCACATCACTCTCACATCACTCTCACATCACGTGTCTTTTCATATAGTGAGTACATTTCCAGACCAGCACATCCTCCGACGAAGCGCTTGTTGTCCGAAAATGCATCCGAGCGTATGCCTGCTCAGGTAATCTTTGTCCAATGAGATGTGCGCGGACTCATGCAACGTTCCTCGGACTTTCATGACTCAACCTAGCCCCGGCGCACTCGCACCGGCCCTCCAGATCTGACCATACACTAGTGAAAGCCAAGATTAGCATGCGGTGCAACTTGAGGATGGGTCTGATGCCTGGGTTGTTCAGGTGACTCGATGTTCAGCAGTGGGCACAAGTAGGGGTTCAGTATACTTGGTTATTTTTGAAGTAGTGTTAAGTGAATTTGGGCCTCCTGTGCTCCCTTGGCACCATATGCCGTTGGCACCGACGTCAATGTTTCCGCATGCTATGATTAAATTTTTCTTGCTCGGAGAAATAACCCCAGCGTCGGAGTTCGAAGTCCTCGCCGAAATGCAGGAGTGCACTCCGGTCCAGTGTCGGATTGAGTCAACGAAAAATCTATAAAGCCGAGCCATTTCCCAAGCCCGGGACTTTTCTGCTTTTCTTTCTCTTCACTTCTCGGAACTCCTTCTTCCTTGCTTCAGGCCCCCCTCATAGCCTCTGTACCGCTTCGGCTCTTACATTCAGCCGGACTACACTTACCCTTCGTACAGGCGTGGGCAAACAACGTGCGCATCTGCAGGCTCGTTCCACCTTATCTCTCAGTGTTGGCCTATAAATTGCTTCTTCCCGCTGCTTTCACACCACACCTCACATTTTGCCATGTCTCTTGCTCCATCTTCTGCTGCCCCTAAGGGCAAGCTCAACCAGATGAGAAGGGAATCCACGGTGCTAGGCCCCATGAACAAGATTCTCGTGGCCAACAGAGGTGAGATCCCTATTAGAATCTTTAGAACCGCCCATGAGTTGTCCATGCAAACGGTGGCCATCTACGCTCACGAGGACAGGTTGTCCATGCACAGATTGAAGGCCGACGAGTCTTATGTCATCGGCAAAAAGGGCCAATACTCTCCTGTGCAAGCGTACTTGCAGATCGACGAGATTATTGCCATTGCCAAGAAACACGGTGTCAACATGATCCACCCCGGTTACGGGTTCCTCTCGGAAAACTCCACTTTCGCCAGAAAGGTTGAAGAGGCCGGAATCGCTTGGATTGGCCCCTCTTACCAGACCATTGACGCCGTGGGTGATAAGGTTTCCGCCAGAAACTTGGCCCTCAAGAACGACGTGCCCGTTGTTCCCGGCACTCCCGGCCCCATCGACTCCGCTGAGGAGGCTGCTGAATTCGTCAAAAAGTACGGTTTCCCTGTCATCATCAAGGCTGCTTTCGGTGGTGGTGGTCGTGGTATGAGAGTCGTCAGAGAAGGCGACTCCATCGAGGATGCCTTCAACAGAGCCAAATCCGAGGCCTTGACTGCTTTCGGAAACGGAACCTGTTTCATCGAAAGATTCTTGGACAAGCCAAAGCACATTGAAGTCCAATTGCTTGCTGACAGCTACGGCAATGTCATCCACTTGTTTGAAAGAGACTGTTCTGTGCAAAGAAGACACCAGAAGGTCGTTGAGATTGCCCCCGCCAAAAGCTTGCCCAAGAACGTGCGTGACGCTATCTTGACTGACGCCGTCAAATTGGCTCTGTCTGCGAACTACAGAAATGCTGGTACTGCCGAGTTTCTTGTGGATGAGCAAAACAGACACTACTTTATTGAAATCAACCCTAGAATCCAGGTCGAGCACACCATCACCGAAGAAATTACCGGTGTGGACATTGTGGCTGCCCAAATTCAGATTGCTGCTGGTGCTTCTTTGCAGCAGCTAGGATTGCTCCAAGACAAGATCACCACCCGTGGATTCGCCATTCAGTGCAGAATCACCACCGAGGACCCAGCCAAGAACTTCGCCCCTGACACAGGAAAGATCGAGGTCTACCGTTCTGCTGGTGGTAACGGTGTAAGATTGGATGGTGGTAATGGTTTCGCCGGCTCGGTCATTTCTCCCCACTATGACTCCATGTTGGTGAAGTGCTCTTGCTCAGGTTCCACCTATGAAATTGCCAGGAGAAAGATGTTGAGATCTTTGATTGAATTTAGAATCAGAGGTGTCAAGACCAACATTCCCTTTTTGTTGGCCTTGCTCACTAACGAAACTTTCATTGCTGGTGAATGTTGGACCACCTTCATCGACGATACTCCTTCTTTGTTCCAGATGATGAGCTCTCAAAACAGAGCCACCAAGTTGTTGAGCTACCTTGGTGACATGGCAATCAATGGCTCGTCTATCGCAGGTCAATCCGGTCTTCCAAAACTCACGACCGATGCCTTGATTCCTGTCTTGCATGACACTAATACTGGCAACGTTATTGACGTTGAAGCACCTCCTCCAAGTGGCTGGAGACAAGTTCTTCTTGAGTCTGGTCCAGCTGAATTTGCCAAAAAGGTCAGAAACTTCGATGGTACTTTGATTACCGATACCACTTGGAGAGATGCACACCAGTCCTTGTTGGCAACCCGTGTTAGAACAGTTGATTTGTTGAACATTGCCTCAACCACAGCACACGCTTTGGCTGGTGCATTCTCTTTGGAATGTTGGGGTGGTGCCACTTTTGATGTCAGCATGAGATTCCTCCACGAAGACCCATGGGATCGTTTGAGGAAATTGAGAGCTGCCGTTCCGAACATCCCATTCCAAATGTTGTTGAGAGGTGCAAATGGTGTTGCTTACTCTTCTTTGCCAGATAACGCTATTGATCAATTCGTCAAGGAGGCAAAGGAAAACGGTGTTGACATCTTCAGGGTCTTTGATGCTCTTAACGACTTGGAGCAATTGAAGGTTGGTGTCGATGCAGTCAGAAAGGCTGGTGGTGTCATTGAAGCTACCGTGTGTTACTCTGGTGACATGTTGAAGGTAGGTAAGAAGTACAACTTGGAATACTACTTGGACGTGGTTGACAAAATCGTCGAGATGGGCACTCACTTCTTAGGCATCAAGGATATGGCCGGAACCTTGAAACCAAAGGCAGCTTCGCTCTTGGTGGGTAAGATTAGAGCTAAGTACCCTGACTTGCCCATTCACGTGCACACACACGATTCGGCAGGTACTGGTGTCGCCAGTATGGATGCTGCTGCAAAGGCAGGTGCCGATGTCGTGGATGCTGCATCGAATGCTATGTCTGGAATGACTTCTCAACCATCAATTAGTGCTTTGATTGCATCCTTTGATGCTGACGTGAACCACAACTTGGACGAGAATTTGGTCAGAGAGTTGGACAACTACTGGGCTCAAATGAGATTGTTGTACTCATGTTTCGAAGCCGACTTGAAGGGACCCGATCCTGAGGTTTACCAACACGAGATCCCAGGTGGACAATTGACCAACTTGATATTCCAAGCCCAGCAATTAGGATTGGGCGAGAAGTGGCTCTTGACCAAGGAAAATTACAAGATTGCCAACCGTCTTTTGGGAGATGTTGTCAAGGTTACGCCCACATCCAAGGTGGTCGGAGACTTGGCTCAGTTTATGGTGTCCAACAACCTCACCGAGCAAGACGTCAACAAGTTGGCCGCCGAGTTGGATTTCCCCGATTCAGTGTTGGATTTCATGGAAGGTTTGATGGGTACGCCATACGGAGGCTTCCCTGAACCATTGAGAACCAACATGTTGAGCAACAAGAGAGTGAAGCTCGACAAGAGACCCGGGTTGACGTTGCCACCAGTGGACTTTGCCAAGATCGAGGAGGAATTGACATCTCGCTACGGGGACCACATCACACAGAGCGACATCGCATCGTATGTCATGTACCCTAAGGTGTACGAAGGCTACAAGGCGATGGTTGAGAAGTACGGCGACTTGTCAGTCTTGCCCACACGTTACTTCTTGAAGCCTTTGAACATTAGCGAAGAGATTGTGGTTGACATTGAGCAGGGTAAGACCTTGATCATCAAGTTGTTGGCAGTCGGAGAAATCTCCAAGAACACCGGCACGCGCGAGGTGTTCTTCGAATTGAACGGTGAAATGAGATCAGTCACTGTTGAGGACAAGAAGGTTTCCGTGGAAAACATCTCCAGACCTAAGGCCAAGGAGCCAAATGACGTTGGCGCCCCAATGGCAGGAGTGATTATCGAGACGCGGGTCAAGAAAGACCAGGAAGTGAAGAAGGGAGACCCGATTGCTGTCTTGAGTGCCATGAAGATGGAGATGATCATCAGTGCGCCTGTGAGTGGAAAGGTGAGCGAGCTTCTTATCAAGCAAGGAGACTCTGTGGACTCTGGAGACTTGATTACAAGTGTTATGAAGTAATTATCTTTGATAGATATAATGTTTAATTAGAAAGGATATGTCTGGGTTAAGAGGATAAGTAGATTAGGATAAATAGATTAGAGAAGAGAGATGACAGCATGTAATGTAGATTGATAAGTAGTGACATGTGATCACTTGCGAGTCCGCTTGGAATCAGGTCTAGGCAGAGCCAGTAGCGACTCAGCAAGCGCCTTGTTCTCAGCCTCAAGAGCACGAAGTTCGTCCTCCAACCTCTGCTCTTGGCTAAGAAAATGCTCCACCTGCTGGCTATTATCCTGGGGCCCCTCCCAGAGAGGGTCTCTCAACGCGGCCTCGGTGAAGCGAGTTTGGTTCAAGATCTTGATCCAGTCGCCCAAGAGCGCCGAAGTGTTGTCGGATGCTGATTTGGATTGCGAAATGTCTTTCAGAGCCTTTTGGATGGTCTCTAGAAGAATGTCGGCGGTGGAATTAAGCGATATGAGCTGCTCCAATTCGTTTTCCAACGCTAGCTGACGAGACATGACTTGAGGTCTAAGGTCTAGTAGTTGATAGTACAGTTGAGACTTGTGTAGTGATCTGTAGTGTAGTGATCTGTAGTGTAGTGTATGTTGAGAGTGTATCTATAGTGTAGTGATGTGGAGTCGCGCAGTACTCAGTGCGAGCTTCACGTTGACAAGCATCAGCAGTGGACTAGACCAGCGTTATGGACGAATTACCCACGCGGTGGGAAGTGGAGCTCGAGTTTGTGCAGTCGCTTGCCAATATTCAATACGTCAACTTCTTGGCGCAGAACGACTACTTCAAGGACCCGGCGTTCCTAGCGTACCTTGAGTACTTGAACTACTGGAAACGCAGCGAGTATGCAAAGTACTTGGTGTACCCGAACTGCCTACATATCTTGACGTTGCTACAGAAGGAAGCGTTCCGCAAAAATATAGTCAACCCCGACTTTATGAATACGCTAATGAATGATATGGTGAAGAAGTGGCAGAACCCGGAGGACGAGCCGGTGCCGTCGGATGCAAGTGTTGTTAATGGGGAGAAGACCGAGCCCGAAGCCACTGGGGAGAAGACGGAGAGCGCCAGCTGATATGAGGAACCCCAGCTGATAGGAGGAACGCACGTGGTAAGGCTGTTACTGAGTCTATGGCTGGATGGCCATACTCAGACCGTGAAATAGGCCTTGTAAGGTATAGGGAAAGGGATATGAAGGGATCAGGCCATCTTTTACAACGTGATAGATGTAAGTCATAAATTAAGTCAATGTAATTGTCAGTCGTCCAGTGTTACATGCCCAAACTGAGGCCTTTGCACTTTTTGGACAGTTTTGGACATTTTATACAGTTACAATTTAGACAATTTAGACAATTTAGAGACAATAAACAGTTGCTGCAATTCCGCAACTCCACCATTTTGGCCTTCTCGAATTCAATTCGTCCTCATGAACTCTGTTCAGCCTTCAACCTTTCCGTGGTTCCCCAGACTTGGACTGCACTCATGCTCACTATTGCTGTGCGAACATCTCGAGTCCGTCTCCACTACCATATGCCTCAGACTAAAACTGTCTATGACCGGCATTATCTGGCGGCCGTGGAGGGGCTTCGGAGAATATGCACTGCAGGCCAGGTCAGTGCCGCAGAACTCTTCTTTGCACTGTCGTTTGTGCTTAACTTCATCGTTGGAAAACTCCTACACGTGTTCTCAGAGTACGATGAAGTCTACAACTACTACAACGATAAGGGCAATTTGTTCAACCAGATCTTCGTCAAGCGTGGCTGGGGCTGGTCCACTGCCGTCCTCGCCATATTCTTGGCCTTGCAATTCTGGAAGGGCCAGAATTCCGTCCCCACGAAAAAGTTGACCGTGTCCACAACCATGGCCATTATTTTGAGATGGGGCTTGGCTACGGTCTGGTGGGTTTTATTCACGCAATGGTGCTTTGGACTTCCAATAATGGATAAGCTTTTCGTGCACACGGGCGGAAAATGTGCCCTGATTCCAGAGCAGAGCGTATCGGCGTTCGTGACCAGCCGCCAGGGCCGACATCTGCTTTTTGAGCGGATCGAGGACTATTACGAGTCCAGGTCCATCACCTCCTACAAGTGCCGCAAATTGAAGGGCTCTTGGGAAGGTGGCCACGACCCGCTGGGACATGTGTTTTTGCTAGTGCACTCCTCGCTATTTTTGTTCCATGAAATCAAGCCATTTTGGGACGGCTGGACGGTGAGCGCACGCAGTGTCCGGTCGATTCTCCGGAACCCGTTATCATCTTTGTCTACCAAACTCTTGCTAGTGTTAAGAACAGTGCCCAGTCTCGTTGTTATGAGTTTGATTGCGCTTTGGTGGTTTATGTTGCTAGTCACCAACATGTACTTTCATTCGCTCGCAGAGAAGCTAGTGGGGTTGATCTTTGGTTTTATTGGCGTGGCTGCGGTGTACTACGCTCCAAGATGGAGGGTCGGCAGCATGATTGGACTTGAGACTTCGAGGAGACTTCAATGAGAATTTAAAGACTTCGATGAGACTACAATGAACTTCGATGAGGTTAAATAAGACTTCAATGAGACTTCAAGGAGACATTTCTTTGGACTTTGAACAGCGAAACTTAAGAAACGAACGACTGCCCATTGTGCAATCTTTAAATGGTCTTTTATCGGCAAGACAAGATGTGCCGCTCCAGGTGGTGCGAACAATAGACAAAGTGATACGATGCATGAGCGGTTCATCTTGGGTGAAATAGATCGGAGATGACCTAGATTAAAGCTAATACGAGCTATTAGTTGCGACTATAACAGTCATCAACAGTCACAAACGGTCATTGGTGTCATCAACAGTCACAAACGGTCATTGGTGTCACCAACAGTCTCATAGGGCCTATGGAATGTATTGAAACAGTCATTTATATAAGCAGTGAGTGCCAGAAATGAGTGCCCAGAACGGACCCGGCCGTTTCAGAAACAAATTAGCCGAGGCCAGTATGGCTAGTTGGCCAAAGTGCCCCTCAGACGGTCATGCATCGGCATCCCACATCACTTTGAAACATTGTACATAGGATAATTTGTAAGGACACGAGATATTCTGTATTGTTCGCCTGCTGCGGTGGGCGCGGCGGATGCAAATTGTCGCAGGCGCAAATCTGGGCTGAAACGTCTGCTGCGGTCCCCGGGCTGCCACCGCAAGTCTCACCTGGTTAATGAAAACCCCCAAAGCAGAAGCAAGCTGATACGCGTCCCGCAGATATTCCCGCCATCCCTGACACCATGTCAACACGGTGCCCGAAACATGCAGCTATCTGCAGCACCCACTCTGAAACACGTATCTTTTACATGCCCGCTTGGAAACACGGTTGGCGACGCGACACGTAAGTCTTCGTCTCAAGGCGCGAAATCCTCCGCCCCTGTGCAGGCTCCCCCTACTTCAGGCTGAATTTTGCAGCTGTCATGCGTGGCGTCCCTTCACCACCGTACTGTAAGAAGCGTTTTCTTGCGGGAGCTTCAGCCGCATAGTGAACCACGTCCTCTTTTCTTTCAAGCCTCATCGGCGGAATTTGCCTCCCTACCATACTTCTTCCTTTCACTCTTTCCATCCTTCCACCACTCCTTCCCGCCGCTCACTAATACACATCTGCTGTGGTGACCGCTGCTGAACCTTGACGACCAGATCCCGTTCTTCCGTTTGCCGATTCCATTGGCTGGTATTTTCGCTATTGCACCTGCTGTTACCGAAGAGACTCTTTCAAGATTCGACTGCCTGTGCTCACATGTTCCTCTGCTTGGTCTTTCTTTTGACCTATGCTGCCGCGGTCTACGTCGGATGGCCCATGAACGAACAACTCCCCGATGTGGCCCGGGTGGGCGAGCAGTATCTGTTCACATTGGCCAGCACCACCTACAAGTCCAGCCTGGGCGGTTCCATCTCCTATAGTGTGCAAAACCTACCTCTGTGGCTTCTGTTCGACTCGCTGTCTCGCTCGTTTCTGGGCCAGCCCTCTCTGTCCGACGTGGGCAAGTTTGAAATCACTTTGGCCGGCGCGGACTCCGCTGACAACTCCCAATACTCCACCAATTACCTGATGCTTGTCTCCGACAGCACGGGCTTGCGCCTCTCAAACCCGGACGTAATGCTCACCACCATCGCAAAGTATGGCCAGACCAACGGCAGGGACAGTCTCGTTGTGAAACAAGGAGAATCATTCTCCATCCAGTTCTCTCCTGATGTTTTCGTCATGAACGATAATGCTGACACCTCTATTGTGGCCTACTACGGCCGCTCGCAGAACCGTACCTCGCTACCAAACTGGATATCTTTCGACTCCAGCTCGTATACATTTTCCGGGAAAGTTCCCTATGTGCCCTCCAGCATTGCTCCTTCTATGGAATATGGTTTCAGCTTCATTGCTACCGACTATGCTGGCTACGCTGGTGCAGTGGGCACTTTCAAATTGACAGTTGGTGCCCACCTGCTCAGCACTTCCTTAAACGAGTCAATCAAGGTCAATGGAACCTACGGCTCTGATTTTGACTACACTGTGCCGGTGTTCTCCGAAGTATATTTGGACTCTGCTCTCATTTCCAAGGAAAACATCTCTTCTGTTACGGCGGAAAATTTGCCCAGCTACGTGCTGTTCAACGACAATGACTACTCCTTGACTGGCCACTTTCCAAACTCATCGAACTTTCAGAACTTCTCCATATCGGTCCTGGACGTTTATGGCAATCTGGTGTCTTTGCCATACACGTTTGACTCGATCGGATCTGTTTTTACCGTCGATAAGCTTCCTGATATAAATGCCACAAGAGGTGACTTCTTCCTGGCTCAATTGATGCGCTCTTACTTTACCGACTTCAATAATACTTCCATTGATGTGTCTATTCCAAGCAACAGTTCTTGGCTCGCTTACCACGAGTCGAATTTGACCATCAATGGATTCACTCCAGACAAGTTTTCTCTGGCTGAAATTACCGTCAAGGCTTCCTCGGATTTTGATGAGGAAAGCCGTTCTTTTCTGATTGCAGGTGTGAAGAGGCAGGTGACCCCATCATCTAGTTCTTCTGCGGGTCCTTCTGCCACAGGATCAAGTTCTGGCTCATCGAGCATCTCTTCTAGCTCGAACACTCCCCTGACTATACAGAGGAAATCTTCTGGCTCCAACAGGAAGAAACTTATTCTTGGATTGGCCATCGGATTGCCCCTTTTTGCTCTTTTAATTGCAGCTCTCTTACTTATTTTCTGCTGCTGTCGTCGCAAAACAAACAAGGACAATGAATCCCAGACTCATTCAACGCAATCCAAATCTAGCAGCGAAGAAATTACCGGTCCAGGCTTTGGAACGATCAATAACGAAGATGATCACAGAGAAACTGCACACAGATTGAGCAAGATTAACGCCTTGAAACTAGATCAAGATAATCGTTCAACGCTGTCAACGCTTACTCATGTTGAATCTAAAAGCGATATGGAATACTTTGACGCTTCCGAAAAACCCATGTTGTCCTGGAGAGCCAATGAAACCTCGGACTCCAACGCCATGAAGAAAATGATTCTACAAAAACACATGTCTGACATGTCTATGGAAACCGTGAACACAGAAAACTTGTTTTCGGTTAGATTAGTGGATGACAATTTGTCCCCCCGCAATTCTGGGTTCAATTCCACACATAATTTATTAGGTTCTATGGATCCGGACCTGATGGATGCATTATTACACAACAATTCCTCAACGAACGTCCAGAGACTCGATAGCAATGGCAACATTGTCGAGGGCGCCCTGGCTTCTTCGTCTCCTGTCAAGAGAAACTTGCAGGGAAGTACCACGAGTTTAAACAACATTCTGGAGGAGGGTGACAGCAACAACACATTTTACACACAAGAGTCTTCCAACTACAATCTAATGGCCAAGTTGTTGAATCTGAAAGAGGCATCACTTAAATCCCAATCCACCTCAGAGGGAATGGATAACAGCTTACGTGAGGAGTTTGAGCCCAGGAGAGCCCCCGATGGCCAAATCATACAATGGGGCCCAAGGTCCGAAACTTACAATCTTGCATCTCCTGACGTGGCTTCATTCTTGCGAGATTCCGAGGTTACGCCGAGAAACAACGGCGTTTTACATTCTCGTATGGCCGACTTTGATCCATCGAGGACATCAGTCTACTCTGATCTTTCGTTCGGAAGTCAGGTGGACAGTGGAGCAAAGCTAGTCAACTTCACTAGAAAGGCAAGTATGAGAGACTCCTCGCGGCAACAGGTTGTGGAACATCCGGCCGCAAGTGCCCTGATTCTTGACGACAGCGAATCAGGCTAAATGAACATGCATTAGCTGCATAATTGCATCACATCTCTTGCATCACAACGGAAAGTGTAACATATGTACCATGATAATATAATGAATTGAAAAGTAAATATCAGAGTAAAGAGGGATTTTGATGTATATGAAATACAAGTTAAACATTCTGCAAAGTGTAATATATTAGTCTATAATTAGCTGGAGATAGTGGCGACGTAATTCGCGGTGTCTTGGGCCCTTCTTCTGCCCTCGACGTAGTTCATCATCTCAGAGTACGTCTGAGGGATGACCGAGGCAACGTTATTGTTTGTTTCTGGGACAAAGAAGGAGTAGATGAAGCATCCGGATTCCTTGGAGTCCTTGGAGTCTAGATTCTTGATTCTGGTATCAACTTTCACCTGAACCAAGGTTCCACATTCGGACAAAAACGAGTTGGTGTCCTTTGAAATAGTATTGGTAGGATGCAACTTGAAAGGCGACGTTGGTGGGTCCGATTTCAGGTCTTGCAAGTACTCCGTGTATGACACTGTGGCACTCATGCTTAAAACAGAGCCAACAGGCACAGGTGCCTTAAAAGTAGTCGAGTCCAAAGAGACAAATCTGGGGCCGGCGGAACTGAAAGCAGCTGCGGTACAGTATGCCAACTCAAAGGCTTGTCTCATAAGATAGCCACCAAAAACCATGTAAGAATGCCTGTTTCTGTACTGGGGTTGCATGAATAACGTAGAAGTGAAAGTAGTATCGCACATGTATTGCAATTGGTTGTTTTCACCCGGAACGATACCCTGAGATGTATTCCACATGTCGTGGACAAGTCTGTTTTCTTCATCGGTGGGCTCGATTATAGCACTGTTCTTTGCGGCCAACTTCTTCTTGGCGTTAAACGACTCTGCTCTTCTGTAATCAATCCACTCGCGCTCGGTGACAGGAAGAAGTCTATTGATGGCAAAAGATTTGTGAGTGAGAGGGTTTCTTGCAACAAAGGTAAAGTTTGCGGTCAAAAAGACGTTTTCGTTAGACAATTGCTTGTCAGTGACTTCGGCAGGGATCGAATCCTCGAAAGCGTATCCTTTGACTGTGATCTCCATTGAGGAACGACCCGTCCAAGATACATTGCCGGCCAAGACGAAGTTATAGTTTTGGATCTCATCCACCTTTTTCAACATCAAGATTCTGTCGACGGAAGCAGTGACATTGACGGGCTCAGCGGGAGCACAGTGCTTGTAGGCAATTCTTCCTGCCAAGGCATCTAGATCCTGGAACAACTGGCCGACCCTCAAACGACCAAAGGCATTGATGTAGGCGTCGCAAAGCCACTTGTCATCTTTGAAAGGAAGCAGAAGGTATGAGAAGGACTCGCTGGGGGTTCTCTCGGAGACCTTTGTGGTTTTGGGGTTGATGTAGTTGAACGAGTCCAAGACCTTGCCGTCTTTCAACTGCTTCTCGCGTTCTCGTAAGGCATCCAACCACGTGGAAGTGGCGGCAACTGTTTTGATGTCCTTTTGGTCGGCATTCACGGTGGCAGTGGCGTCTTCAGCAGCAGCACGAGACGTTGCGTCTTCGTGTTTGGAGGTCAAGTTTCTGGGGAACACGGAGCGCCTGACCGTGGGAGGCACGCGGTTCAAAAGTCTTATGTTTCTGCACAACATACTAGACTGTGGATCTGCAAGGATTTATGGCTGGGATGCAGAGAGAAGATAAGGTCAAGGGTAGGATTGTGGTAGCGCGTTGTCATTTATATACAGCGTCTGGGGAGGAAGCGGTGCCAATCGGCAGGATGTGTTGGGCCTCGCGACCCCCAATAGATAAAGCGAGCCAAAAAGCGAGTGCGTGAGGGGTGGACCCGGAGAAACGCGGATGATGTTCAAGGTGAGGGTTCAGTCAGTCTCCATTATACAGGCATTATGATAAGATCCATAATTCCATGTCAAATCCATAGTTAATACAGAATTTGCATAGATTTACAGAAGAATTCCATCAGGCTTTCTGATCATGGCTTTAATGAAAGAGTGCTCCAGCAGAACTGGTGTTTTTAGCAGACAGGTTTTTAGCAGAACACGTACTTTCTAGCAGAAAGGCATAGACAGAACATGCATTGACCGAGGCATCTGTTGACTATTAAATAGCGAAACGCACCAAAGACCCGGTGGGACCGGGTGCCTGAAGAACAAGGCCCAAGATCTGAGCAGTGAGCAAGTCAGATGGGTGCGACTCGTACGAGACTGAGGTGCACTCATACGCTCTGGTTTACTGGCCTGCATTTGAGGTGGTCACTCTTGTAGCAGTTGCACAACTCTCTTAAAAAGGGGTGGAGTCGTGGACTTTCGGGGCTGTTTGAATCTCTTATACGGATGCATGATATAGTCTCGATATTCTGTGTACTCTGACTGGCAAGTTTCTTGTCCCTACGTTGACTTGAATGGTTATTGTGTAACGCCATTGACTACCATAGAAATAGGGTGTTGAATGGCGTTGAGTGCTGTGCTGAATGGCCAATGTCAATTTTGAAAGGTGAGTGTAAACGGTTAATGCTGAATGCTGAACGGTCAATGGTCTTGATTGGCGTGTGTTGAATAGGACCACTCGTGAATACTTCATGACTGGGGAATAACTTGATCAAGGTAGATCAGTCGCCGTGAGGATTATGTGCGGATAGAGACCACGATAAGATATGAGTGCCCAACCAAGGCACCACGCACTTGACACCCCCGGCTGCATGAATTTCTTGATTACTCTATGAAACATGGCAACACCTCTTTGGTCGTCAAAAACCTGCGCCTCCCGAGAAAAGCCCGACTCACGGTCTAGGATCAAGGGAGACCGGCCTTCGGGGTTGTAATGCCGCGCGCGCGCACCACCCTAACCCGGTCCTCATCGTTCCGACCGTTCACAGTCCTCTTTTTCTCAAGCTTGGCTCTTACTTCAACTCTTTCCACCAAACATGTCCAAGTTGTCCAGTGTCGCTAAGACCTCTCTCATGGCCGCCAAGGCCAATGCATCTGGTGCTTTAAGAATGGCCTCCGGTGCCTCCGGCCCTAAAACCATGACCGTCAGAGATGCTTTGAACTCCGCCATTGCCGAGGAGTTGGACAGGGATGACGACGTGTTCCTTATGGGTGAGGAGGTTGCTCAATATAACGGTGCCTACAAGGTCTCTAGAGGTTTGCTCGACAGATTTGGCGAGAGAAGAGTCATCGACACCCCTATCACCGAAATGGGTTTTACAGGTTTGACCGTGGGTGCTGCTTTGGCCGGTTTGAAGCCAGTGTGTGAGTTCATGACCTTCAACTTCGCCATGCAGTCCATTGACCACATCGTCAACTCCGCTGCAAAGACCTTGTACATGTCCGGTGGTACACAGCCATGTAACATTACATTCAGAGGCCCCAACGGTGCTGCTGCCGGTGTGGGTGCTCAACACTCGCAATGTTACGCTGCTTGGTACGGTTCCATTCCAGGTTTGAAGGTTGTCTCTCCATACTCCGCTGAGGACTACAGAGGTTTGTTCAAGGCCGCTGTCAGAGACCCTAACCCAGTCGTTTTCTTGGAAAACGAGATGGCATACGGTGAGTCGTTTGAGGTCTCTGAGGAGGCTTTGTCCACCGACTACGTCATCCCATTCGGTAAGGCCAAGATCGAAAGAGAGGGTTCTGACATCACTTTGGTCTCCCACACAAGAAACGTCATGCACTGTCTCCAGACCGCTGAGCTTTTGGACAAGCAATACGGTGTCAGTGCCGAGGTCCTCAACTTGAGATCCATTAAGCCTTTGGACGTGCCAGCCATCATTGAGTCTGTCAAGAAGACCGGCCACTTGGTTACCGTGGAGGCTGGTTTCCCTGCTTTCGGTGTTGGCTCCGAGATCTGTGCTCAGATCATGGAGTCCGAGGCCTTCGACTACTTGGACGCCCCAGTTGAGAGAGTCACCGGATGTGAAGTGCCAACCCCTTACGCCAAGGAATTGGAGGACTTTGCTTTCCCTGACCCAGACACCATCTTGAGAGCTTCCAGAAAGGTGTTGAGTTTGTAATGGTTGTAGAATGTGAAATATAGAAGATATATCTAGTGTTTGGTCGCATGGCCGAATCGCACAGGTTCAGAGACATGAAGTCCTCGGAAACTTGATGTAGAGATGGGAAACTGGTGCATCGATCGCGCTATCTCGGCTCGCGCCCCAATAGACACATGTCATCTACTATCCATCTTTAGATCTCCACTCCCCCTCTAGACCAGTCAGATGGATGTACACAAACGTACTTCCAGCAATTCTCCGCCGATTCTCAATGAAAAGCTGGACATCAGCTTGCTGAAATTTCCCGTGGCGCAGTATGCCTTTGATGAGGCCAACGAAGGCATAATCCCATCCACCGTTCTACAGCCCAAGCCTACGAGCACCGCCCCGACATCGGCCTTGAATCCGAAAGACTATTTGAACTTCTTTGTTCTTGTCATTCTCTATACTCTCCAAGGTGTGCCTGTGGGGTTGGCATTTGGTTCAGTTCCGTTCATTCTCAAATCGAAACTCAGCTACTCACAGGTGGGCGTGTTTTCGTTGGCTTCTTACCCCTACTCGTTGAAACTTCTATGGTCGCCTGTGGTGGATGCCATTTATAGTAGGCGCTGGGGCCGGAGAAAGTCGTGGATCATGCCCGTACAGTTGGTTTCTGGGTTCACGCTATTGTACTTGGGCTCTGTGATGGAGAAGTTGATGGAGGACCCAGCCTCGCGCTTGAAAACAATCACGGCGTGCTTCTTTTTGTTGGTGTTTCTCTGTGCTACCCAGGACATTGCCGTTGATGGCTGGGCGTTGACTTGTCTTTCCCCCGAAAGCTTGTCGTTCGCCTCCACGGCACAGACTGTGGGCATGAACTGTGGCTACTTCCTGAGCTTCACTGTGTTTTTGGCATTGAGCTCTCCGGAATTTGCAAACAAGTACTTGCGCTCTCTGCCTTCGGAGCAGGGGCTATTCACTTTGGGCGGATATTTGACTTTCTGGGGATTCATGTACATAGCCGTGACGGGGTTTTTGTACTTCGTTCCAGAAGAACCATTTCATTTGAGAAAGAGTAAACCCGCAAAGTTATCCAGCGACTTCCTCAAGGAGGATGATCACTACAACAAATCGGTGGGGGTGACGCAGTACCTTACGGACTTGAAGGCTGTGTACGCGTCCATGATCGAGGTTTTAAAGCTTCCAAATGTGCAGCTCTTTGTATTCATTTTGCTCATTGCCAAGTTAGGATTCCAAGTCAATGAGTCTGCCACCAACTTGAAGTTCCTCGAAAAGGGGCTCTCAAAAGAGGATTTGTCAATCACTGTCTTGATTGATTTTCCTTTCGAAATGATCTTTGGTTATTATGCAGGTAGATGGTCCTCTGGCAAGGGCCCTCTTAAGCCATGGCTTTTCGGATTTGCGGGGAGGTTGGTGTCTGCATTTTTGGCCCATTTAATCTTGTTGTTTTTCCCTGAAGTTGAAAATGGTGAGGTACCTTACAAAGTTTTCCTAGCCATTATTTTGCAGCACTTGCTAGGCTCATTTATGGGCACAATTCAATTTGTCTCATTATGCGCTTTCCATACCAAGATTGCCGATCCTGCTATCGGCGGAACCTACATGACAACTTTGAACACTATTTCCAACTACGGAGGGACTTGGCCCAGAATCATCATCTTTTACTTGATTGACAAATTCACTTATGCGACCTGTGAAATGGCGGTGAAAGCGTCTGGTTTCGTGATTAACACGGAGGAGCTAAAGGCCTCCTGCAAAAAAGCCGGGGGTCACATCAACATTGAAAGAGACGGCTATTTCTACACAAGTACGATTTGCTTGACTCTCGGTGTTATCATTTGGTTCTGGGTGAAAAGAAAAGTTGCCTACTTGCAATCTCTCCCACAGTCGGCCTGGAGAGTAAAGAAATAATAACCAAGTGAGGAATTAGATGAGTAAAATTGTGTATTAGCTAATACCATATCCTAGAAATCATGATTCGCAGCCAGGCCATCATTTTGATGAAGGAAATCAGTATGCAAGAAGTCGGTTGGCAGGAAAGGAACCTTGGAATCGTCAAGCATACGCTTTGATAGCGACGAGTATGTCCCCACAATGGAAGGTAAAAGGGACGTTCCTGGCCCCATTGAATTTGAAACAGATCCATTAGAGGATGCGATTGACAGCGATCGAATCACGCCGGGGGTGTTTGTAAAAGATCTCGCCATCGCATTGAATGTATCAGAGATGCCTCTTCTGTGCTTTGTGGATTGTGTGGTTTTCCGATTCAAAGAGCTCACGTAATGCAGAGGTGGGGTATTCAAGTATGAGTTATGGAGCAACAGTGAGCTTTCATCCGGATGATGCACTATGGGGGACTCTTGATAATGTTTCCTGGGGTGAGAAATGACGTCATGGCTTTCTGTCACAGAGTTCTCAAAGGTATGGTCATTTTCCCTGGAGTCTGTGTTCCCGTAAACATTGGTGTACCATTCGGGTTTGGTGAAATGGTCCTCTATGTTGCGTGATGCACTGGAGTCGACTGCTCTTTGTAGAGGCGTCTTGGTGCGCTTTGAATCTTTCGGAAGGGGCGCTTCTCTATAGATCCAGAACTGAATGAGGATGATGGTGTCAGATAACACGGTGCCAGTACTCCCGATCATGAAAGGTAGCTGACTATTTAAAATGCTCTGGAAGTCGATATCTCCAAGGTACTGTTCGTACTTCGACAACAAATAAAGGTCGCTCAAGATCGAGAGTGTGTAAAAAAAGTTGCCCAACAAAGCAAACGTGAACATGAGTGGAGAGATACCTTTGGTGGACTTGCTGCGGTAATTTTTCAATATCTGCGGCATGCGAGACGAAAGGTAAAAGCACGTGCTTGTCCAGCCGCTGAGGACACCCAACAATGCAGGGTTATAATGGATGTGCAGAACAAGCCACTGAAAGTTCTGCCCTAGCCAAGTCAAGAACGACTTGGCGGAGGGCGAGAGATGTTGGAACTCGGTCAGCGTGGGCATTCCCAGGACTTTTTTGAAAGTCGAGCTGATGACGGATCCCGACAAGACTTTCTTGATGAAGCACCTTCGTGGTTGTCTGGATCTCCTTTCAGAAGAAGACGAGGATCTCTGGTTGGGGATGCTGTTGTTGGGCGAGGCCTCGAAACGGTTGATCCTGGTCACTAGTAGGGGGTTTGGAGCATCATTGGAGCGCATCGGACGCATCATGTTCGGGCTCTGTAGCATATTATGATGCACGATTTGCTTTGGGTACACTTTCGTGTAGTACCAGAACTGGAGGGTCAAGATGAGGTTAATGAAGCAGTAGTAAGCAGCAAGACACACCTGGAACGGGAGGGCGCGAGTCAATAGGCAGCCGAGCAAATTGGTGAAGTCGCCGCTCACCCAGCAGATCAAAAAAGAGGTGGACACCCCCGAGACGGAGTGGTTGAGGTAGTTTTCAAAAACCTGAGGGAGCTGAGCAAAGAGCCACGCCACCAACGAGAGGATGCCCGAGGTCTTGGAAATGTAGGCCACCAGGTAGTACTCCTGGGGGAGGCTTGGAGTGGCGTTTGCCATGAGGGACGGCAGGACAAGAGTGGAGCTCATATTATGGGGAACATTGGTTGGAGGTGATGGTGTGCGGGAGGAGATAATCTGAATAGAGTCAAGGTGCCTTTGCGTGATAGATAAGGCCCTCAGGAGGAAGAATGAGGAGTGCCAGTTTCGGAGGCGCAGATCAAACGCCAGGTGTAGCAGAGAAAAAGGCCAGGGCAGGTCCGTTTGTTGGACTAGGTTAGGCGCCAAGGAGGAAGCCAGAGGGGTTACTAGATTAGAAGAGAAGTGGTAAAAAAAGATAGGCTCTGCGCGCATTAGATAGACCATAAAGGTATCACGCGGCACTGGACGTCAGCCTGATGCTGATAAAGGTCTAGTTGAACACGGCAGGAGGGTCGGATTGTCCATGCACTCAAGTGGAAATGGGTACTAGTGTGTTACTTTTGTTACTCTTTCGTGTGCTTTATTTAGTTAGGTGCTTCATTAAACGATTAGTCATATGAGCGTTCCTCTGAATGTCCATGTATGTCCTTTCGTAGATTTCCATGAGCGGAACAAAGTAGCGCAAAATTGTGAGAGTTCCGAGAGTGAGATGAGTTCCGAGTGTGTAAGATTCGTAAACATTTCCGGGAATATATCAGCAAAAGGAGACCGGACTTGAGACCGAGCGTTTGACAGATGAGATTAAAGCGTTTCTGGCTTCGTTTCTAGAAACCAGAGCATTGCTTTGGATACCCCAGGATTCAGAGCGAGCGCGCGGCATCGCAGATTCTCTACTACACTCGATGATTGAAGTCCTCGCCAACGACCGTTTGGGCAAAAAAATCAAGGTCAAGTGCCTTCCTTCCGACACGGTGGGCGATCTCAAGAAGATCATTGGGCTCCAGGTGGGTACGACGCACGAGAAACTCATTTTGAAGAAGGGCCACCAGATCTACAAAGACCATATCACCTTGGACGACTACGAGGTCCACGACGGGTTCAACTTCGAGCTCTACTACGGCTAATCCACTCCGAACAGCCCTTTTATGGTACTACCAACCCTCAGGTACTCATGGTCAATGCATGAAAGATGTCGACTCTATAATTAGTATTAAATATTAATAGTAATGACTGCGCCTGCGTAAGTCATCCACAACTCTATAAAAAGTACTCGATCTGCCTCGATTTAGCACGCCCGTCGTAGTATGCCTCAAAAATGTCCTTCTGCGACCCGCTCCGGTTGATGCCGTTCACGCTGCGCCCTTCCGAGGTGTCCTCGTCGTTTTCGGGCGATGCGTCGAACACATTGAAGAACTGGCCCGGGAGCACGGCTTGTGTCGACTTGTCTGGCTTGCCCTCATAGTTGGAGTGGCTAATTTCAAGTACACTGGCCAAGTTGCCGCATCTATAGCAGTAGTTTGGCGCAGACCAGATCGTCAAGCACTTCCCCTTCCAGTAGCTGACGAATCCTTCATTGCACAACTGGTGCGCTCGGAGAAGCTGCACCAAGTCATTGTCTCGGCAGAACTTGTTCATGACTTCGTATCCAAACAAGTACCCCGCACCCCTGGGCGACAACTTGAAGTCTGGAATCTCGGGGTCTGGGTCCGACCACACGAGATCTGCCATGATCCCATCGTGAGGAATCTCTTTAAACCGGTCAATCACGCGTATTTGGTCGAGCTGCTGGCACGAGGGGGAGAGTCCCCCGTGCGTGGCAAAGATCTTGCCGTCTATTGTGGCCCCTAAGGGGAGATAGTCAAAGAGGTCTGTGAAGTAGCTCCACACCTTTAGAGAGCCGTTGTACTTATTCAATACCTCCGTGTAGAACCCGTAGTTGGTGGTGATGGTCCGCGACTCGTGGTTGCCTCGTATTAGCGACACCCGTTCGGGGTACCGGAGCTTTAATGCTATTAGAAGGGAGATGGTCTCTACGGAGTAGTAGCCACGGTCCACATAGTCGCCAAGAAATATGTAGTTTGTGTTTGGCGGCGAGCCTCCGATCTTGAAGATCTCCAAGAGATCATGATACTGCCCGTGGATGTCGCCCACGATTGTGCACGGCGAAGAGAGAGAGATGATGTTGGGCACTCCGAGAAGCTGAGTTTTTAGCAGGTGGCATAGTTCTTGCACGGTTTCCTCCGGGAGAATGCGCGGCGGCTGCTGATCTAGCAACTGCTCCAAGCAGTAGTCTAGGTCGGCGGTAGGTATCGAAAATACCGTCATGGACGTGTGGGGAATAGCGCTGGTTTGTATGCGTGGTGTTGTTGGTGTACGCGGCGCGAATTGATGCGAAGATTTTGACTTCCCGTCGGTGAGTACGGCACGACGGTAACTCCATCCACATAGGCTTTTGGGACCCATGCAACCTCTTTTTAAGACCCAATGAGCGTGTATTAGTATAGTCATTAGGCTAGATTATATTACATATTCGCAATGTATCATTCTTGGCTATATTCTAAAGTGACCAACAGTCGACTCAATACGCCAAGGTGTAATGATGACTCCTCTTTGGTGCTCTGAACTTTTTGCTTTCAACCCGTTTCTTTAATTAAAGTTGTTTTAAACCTCGGAGATGCTCTTGGCCAAAATCTCCAAGCCCTGGGCCACGGCCTCTTCTGGAATGTTCAATGCAGGAACCAACCTGATGACATTGCCTCCAGCACTGATCACAAGCAAGCCGTATTCTCTGCACTTCTGGATCACGAGATTGATGTCCACCCCATCATGTAACTGCAACCCCAATAAGAGTCCCCTGCCCTTGACGGCCAGGGCCTTGTCGGGATGCGCCTCGATGATCTTGCCCAAGCCATCCACAATCTTCTTGCTGACGAGATCCACATTTTCAAGGAAGCCAGCATCACTCACCTGGTCAACCACATACGAACCCACCGATGCTCCCAATGGGTTACCTCCGTATGTGGTGCCGTGGTCGCCCACCTGTAGTGCGCTTTCGATCTTCTCGTTGATCATCACCGCCCCAATGGGGAACCCGTTACCAAGAGCCTTGGCCATGGTGACAATGTCGGGGTGTGCCTCTGCAGGCAATGAACAATGGGCCCACAACTGACCGGTACGGCCAAGCCCACACTGGATCTCGTCGTAGATGAGCACCACATCGTTTTCCACACAGAGTTTCTTGAGCTCGAGCAAGAACTCGGCGTCCACAGTATTCACGCCTCCTTCACCCTGAATAGGCTCAATGATCACGGCGGCAGTCTTCTCCTTGCTAATCACCGCACGCACACTCTCTATGTCCTTGGGGTCAGCCACCTGGATTCCTGCCACCAACGGCGTGAATGGCTGCTGGTACTTGGGGTTGGCGGTCACCGAAAGGGCGCCCATGGTGCGGCCATGGAAGCCATTTTTGAAGCATATGATTTCCGTCTTGTCGTCGCCGGTGCGCTTGGAGAATCTCCTGGCAAACTTCAATGCCGCTTCGTTGGCCTCGGTGCCGGAGTTGCACAAGAATACCCTCTGGGCATCGCTCATACCGCCTGCATCCAATGTCTTGGTAACAATCTTGTTGGCCAATTCGCCTGCCGGGAGGTTGTAGTAGAGGTTGGAGCAGTGTAACAAGACCTGCGACTGCTTGCTGAGGATCTTGCCGACTTCCTCGTTGGCGTGGCCCAAGCAGGTAACGGCGATTCCCGCCGTGAAGTCGATGTACTCCCGGTCTTCGAGATCATATAAATACGACCCTTTTCCGCGGGCAATCACGATGTTGGGGCGGGCGTACGTGGTGACGGTGTAGGGTTTGGTAACATCATCAATGAATTTTCCTGTCATGGATGAGGCGTCTGCATCGGCCACAGGCACGTACGAACTTGCGAGGGGAAGAGCACGGGAAAAATAGCGGATGGCTGCTGTGGGTGCTATTCTTTTGGTTAATGTCCTGTGGAGCATGGTGGAGTATAGTCGCAGTAGATAAGATTGGGTTTTTCTTCATGCGATGTCGAACCGCGCTTCGATGACTAACAGTTACCCGATTAGGAAGACTGTGCAAACCATGAAAAGACCGACAAAATGAACCATCAAGTAGTCTCCTTGCGAAATTCCAGGAGCCTCTGGTGTTCTACTCATTGGCTTGACATGTTCTTGATCCATTAGGATTTCTCGCGGTCCATTAGGATTTCTCGCTCAAGCTCTCGTATTATGCATTTCGTCCATCTACACACGCTCCACGCTGACAGTAGTCTCGACCAAGCACCCGCTATCGAAATCCTTAATCATGTTGGCGATGATTCGGTTGACTTCGAATATCAATCGCAGCTCATCGTCCGGGCTGCTTCCCTTCATACTCACGCTCACTCCCGCAACGTAGAGCTGTGGGTTGAGTTTGCAAAAGTACAAGTTGCCAATCACATACGACGCCTTGAAACACGGGAGGTTTTGGATCTTATCGTAGATGGAGGCTTTGATCACAGTGTAGTCGTAATCAGAATAGGGAAAGGAAATTAATAGAATGCCTCCCAACGTATTGACCAATTTCCAACCAGCGTAGCACAAGGTGGAAGCAACCACAAGAGTAGATGCTTCATTAAGGTCGAAGCCAAAGCTCTCTTTGTAATGCTCGGGGATAAGCGGCACCGTCGACAAGAAAAACGAGTAAGTCAATGTTAAAATCCTGATGGGGTTTTTAACAAGAACAGTACAGAGACTTTTGGCTTTTGTCATTAAGCTATCTTGCGACTCCAGGCTGCTTAAAAGCCCACCCCGTGATGCCTCACTGTATGCCTTGCCCTTTTTTGTCATTTTCTGATCGCTTTGTTTCATCAAGTGAAATATGGCCGTGTCCTCGAATATATGAACTGAGGTGAACCACGTGATAGAAATCACAATAAAAAGCATCAATTCATAGAGAAACCAGTTGATGGGGCCATGGTCAGAGCCATGGATATGATGAGCTCCATGCTCTGTATTCTCCGCCGTGGATGAATCAACGAAGCCAACCACCATTTCCTCCACAAAGTGGCTCACCAAGTCACACCCCACCATCACCAGCGAGGTGCTCAAGGCAAAACCAGCCAAAACTTCAAGTCGGCCTAAACCAAAGGGATATGCCAACGAGGATTTGCCCCACACCTCAAAATTGGACATGATATCAACACAGGCCACCAGAAAGGAGCCCAAGGAGTCGTAGAATATAAGATGCGCCAAAGTGGAAAATGCCGGTTGTTTGATTTTGACTCCGGTGACGAAGATTAGCACTGACACAGTAAAGTGGGTCAAGGAGAGCGCCAACTTGAATTTCTGCGACGAGCTGGCACTATTCAAAGACTCCTTGAAATTAGGAATGGGGTATTGTTCAGGAATGAGGCTAGAGTACTGGCTGGTTTCCGCTATGGGGACTGGTTCCTGGAACAAATTCATCGACACCGAGGAATGCTTATACCTATGGCCCTTTCTGTGCGCAGGCTTGACCACCAAAGATGGGTTGTTTGATAAGTTGATATTAAGATCCTGCGGATGGAAGTTAAATGGCTGTGACCTTTGCGGCGACCCGTTTCTCAGACGAAAAGGAGAGGTGCTGGGTCTGCGGGAAGGAGAGCGGCTTCGAACCGGAGAGCCCATGGGAGATCTCTCGCGTCTGGCGCCTTCAGGCTTGGTGTCGGCCAAAGGCTTTGGCGGCGGCAAGTGAGGAGGGTTGTACGCTCGAGGCGTGCCATGAAACGAGTTTCTATTGCTGGGTTTTTCGGGGGCAGCAACTTCAGCAGTTTCGCCGTGCTCCCAGATGGCGTATGCTGCCGAGTCAGACATCAAGAGCGAGCGGGGCCGTCTCGGGGCCGATGAATTGGAGTTTGCCCTTTGGTGGAACGAAAAAGACGGCTGGCCCACGGGCGCAGAGGGCGAGTTCAACGAGGAGTAGCTGCCGGAGAAGGGATTGTCAGTAGAATAACGCTTTGACAGCTGAGGGGCATTGCTGAAGCCAATAGAATTGCCTAGACTGGAGAAATTGGCTGTGCTTGCCGATGCAGGGGAAGGTTCATGCACCAAGGACTCGGACGAGAAGTTTGCACTCAAAAAGGACAAGTCGGGCACACGTGCTGGATTGGCAGCTTCAGGGCGAAACTCCTCGTCGTCAAGCGAAGCGTCAACAGTGATCTTTCCGAATTGGGGCGAGTCCATGGATGCAGTTTGACTGGCGGGAACCGTGCACTAGAGTGATGGGTTGGATATGGTTGATAGACTGGGGAATATACCTGGGATGGGTGCACTGGTCACGCCGCTAGACACCGTTCAATATGGGTAAGGGAGGGAAAGGAGTGGGTGAGTGGGCGAGGATTTGGCTGCCAAAACACAAGTGGGAAGTGGTGCAGTTTTGGGTGGAAGAAGGTCGCTCTGTTGGAAGAGTGTTTATAAGACCGCCGTGTATGCCGCACCATCAACAGCGACGCACTGAAAAGGGCATCTAATTATAGACACGCTTTGCACGTTGCGACAGCTACATAACTACCGAGACCCTTGACGGGATGCTTTATATATAGGGATTTTTCGTATACTTCTTTTTGTGTACTTCTTTTTGTGCAATTGTTGGGTTTATTAACTTTGGGTATTTCGGGTATTTTGGGTCATGCTGGCGTTCATTTGGATGTTGATGCTGGTTGTATTATTCTAGTGTGACATTATTGAGCATGCGTTCTGTTCATTGTATAACCTTCTGGATTGTGTTTCATTGATATGCATTTGAGATATGTTTCATATGTGTTTCATACGTGTATCTTGCCTACATGTTTCTTTTTCTGGGTTCCTTTAGATTGTGCTGTTTCATGTATTTCTTACTAGGAGAAACTAAGCTACTGGGCCCAGTACATGTGTATAAACCTGTACATGGAGTGGTATTAATACATTTAATACTGACACTTACTACAGAGTCAAACACACCAATAGACCATTTGTCATGATTCAGCCTTTTGTCAGTTCCTTTATTTTCGTATTTCTAATGTGTTCCTGATGACTTTCTGAACTTCTAACTCACCTCTGAAGTTAGATATTCGGGCCTGGTTAGCTTCGGGTATTACTGTCAGTAAGGGTTCTCTTTGGTCGTGTAGGCTTCAAAGAGCGAGAGACTGACGCAGCCATTATTAAGACCTTCGCTGGTGTCCTCGATCAATTTCATCTTATTGATGGAAAACGGCCTCCTGTGCTTGCTGCTTGGAATTATGCTTATGGAAGGGCTCTCTTTCTGTCGCTCGTTTATCACCAAAGAGCCGTTGTTCACATAGCTGATATCGCTACTTCTGTAGAGCTCCTCCTCGTCCAAAGAAATGGAACACTCAAACACCTCAGTACCCTGGTTGGAAGTACTTGATGTTGGCTCGGGCAAGTTGAGAATTGACCCGACCATTGCTGCGAGGTTTCTCCCATTGAAAGCCTCACTACTGCTGGACGGAACCTCCAAGAAATCGCGGCTTGTGCTGAGTACATCCAGTGCCTTTTCCTCTTCCAGACCAGCCCTTGGGGACGCCTCCTCTAGAAGGACTTCGTTCGGATTTGTGGTGGAGAGTTGCGATAGCGAATTCTTAAAAAGTAGCAAGAGGTCGTAAAGCAAAATCCGAAGCTTCTCGTTTTTCTTGGCAAAGTATTCCGAGTCGTAGAGCTTTACCAAGTCTCGGAGAAATAAGAAGTGCACCGAGTCATGCATGTACATGATGTCACTCAACGAAGAGTTATGGATGATCAAGAGCCGCAAAAAAATCGAGAGAGAATCGGACACGCTGACTCCGTCAAAGTTAATGGTTTCATACAGCTCAATAGATTTGAGAAGTGCCTGCAAAACTTGCGATAACTGGCGAAAGGTAGTGAGCAGTGCCTTGAGGTTCTCGGTTTGAGACATGGAGATCTTTTCAAAAAAATCTTTTAGCATTGGTATCACTTGGACGCTTCCCTCATATTCACCCGAATTCGTGTTGAAATCTGTACCAGGCTTCTTTGAGAGGTAAAAGTTTTCGAAAATAGAGAAGATCTTTTCCTTGCAATCCCAATCCAAGTAATTGAAAAGTTCGCCGAAAAATGAGTTGTATTGGTCGAAAGGGAAATGAAGGTGATTGATGAAGCCAATGGACACGCTTTCGAACTCCGCTGTAGTCAACTTCTTTTCTGAAGTGAGTGTTTTCAAAAGCAATTGGAAGATGGGCAAGGAAAACTCGCTCAAGAGCTTCCCGTTTTCTATAACATCTGCTAGATCCTTAATATCCGAGCCATCTGTTTCGGGTCCAGATGTAACATCTTGTTTCAATATTCGATTGCACAAGTATAAGCAAAGCAGGCTCGGGCAATCCTGTGATAAAAGAGAAAATGCTAACTTCTTGTTTGTTGCCATGAGCAGCAACGTCACCTTGAGCCCAACTTTCAAATGCTCAGAATTTTTCAAACCATTCGATTTGATATTTTGAATGAACAAGCAAAAGACAGACTCCTTGTTCTTTTCCCTGTAGTCCACCTGTTGGATATGGAACTGAAGGTATTGCGAGTTTGAAAGCGACTCTTTCGCTATTGATGAGTTGAACACCAATTCACAGCTTATCTTGCTCAACCCTTTAGAGTTTTTGTGGTTCGAGATATCGTCCAATAACGCAAGAATATCGAATAGCGCAATTGTTCCAAAACTTAGGAGTTTCATAAGGAAAATAATCAACTGCTCCTGGTCTGTGGTTTGTTCCAAAGTTTCAGTGATGAACGAGACAAACACATCGTAAAGTAACTGACTGCTCTTGAGTTTCAGAAGCCTTTTGAGGTGTTCAAGTAGCTTAGAAAAAGCATAATCCTCGGCTTCATATGCTTTAGATGGCAAGTTGTACCATTTTCTTAAAATAGTTGCAATTGAACTTGTCAAAGACTCTGCTAGAGCCACATTCTTGAGGTTCAAGTTAGATTCACTAAGGTGGCACTCACCCAATAATTCACCGAGATCTTCGTCTGAGAGGAGCCGAGGCTCTTCCAAAGTAAGCTTGTTTAGTTCACTGATAAACGTGTCGACAGAAAAAGACTCATTCTTTCTGGGAGATTGTGTTTGAATTTTGAGAGGCGACTCCACAGTGTCTTTGTTGAAGAGCTTTTTGAATCCGCTTGTACTTTGATTGCAACTGTCCTCTCTCAACGCTTTGCCAATTGATTTGTTAACAAAATCCCAGATTTCTTTAAACTTGAAAATATCCGTTTCCCTGGAAGAGATGTCGATGTAGTTCATCACAATTAGCTTGAAGATCTCATATGCCATTGACACACTATCATAGGTATTGCCTGCAATTATTCTGAGGAGATTGTAGTGGTAGCAGGCAACCTTGCTGATGTAGTAGAGTGTATCTAAGTAGTAGATCAAAACCTTGTTCTCGTTCTTGAGAATGATTTTGGTGAATACCTTGAAGAAAAGCGTCAAATTGTCCGTGCATGAGTAAAATGAATAAATGTTTCCGATGGTGGAGGGGAAGACATGGATCAATTTAGGGGAATTGGAAATCGTTGCTATGATCTGTGGCGTCAACCAATTGACTATCAGAAATTTAACCCCTGTGTTCATGTCTTTTATATCCATGAGATATTCATCGAAGTCGTCTCTGAATTTTCCCGAGGACAAGCTATCAAGGATATGAATCTTGGTGATTTTAATACCTCTTTCGAAGCATTCAGAAAACTTAGTTATGTCGCTGGTCCACTTTTTAACAATGTGGAAGTATTGCTTATTTGTAAATGCAGGGAGATTCAGAAGCAATGCAAGGTGGAAATCAACCTGGGGGTCCTTTTGTTCAGTGAATGATTCCAGTGATGCTGATAAATAAAAGATGCCACACGCGATTACCTTTCGTAAGTAGGAGGACATGGAAACAATTTTCAATTGGTAGAGTTGGTTGACCAAAACAAAGAGATTGTGCATGCAAATAGACGACTTCGGTTCATAGGCCAAACTGAAGATGCACTCAAGAATTTCACTCTCAAATTCGGTCCTGATGGACGCTGAAATCCTCGTGGATAATCTTTGGAGAATTTTCCGCTTGAGAAAGTTGCACAAAATGTGGATCAGCTCCGAGGACTCCCCCATGTCTCTGTAGATTGTGACACACCAATAAATAAGAATTTTGACCTTCACTTTCCACGCGGCGTTAGAAGGTGTAGGTGTAAGCAAAGACGCCAAGCTATTATTCAATTTGAGTCTATCGAGCAGGTCAATAAACCTCAAGTTGTCATCGCTGGACCTATTGAAGGAGCTCAGTTCCGAGTCCGACAATTGGGAAATGACAAGAGCAAATTTGTCCGGTTTGGAGTCGTTTTTGAGGAAGGAGCTTCTTCTCTTGGCCTTACTCTCGTGGCCAGGATGTTGCTTATAAGAGTGTTTCATGTTCAACATGAGGCTCTCGTTTCTGAAGTGAATAAGTTGTAATGTAGACTCGATGCTTTTTGAATCTTTTCCAAGTTTGGATAAGTTCTGCAGACATAACAATATCCGATAGAGCACATTGCCAATGAGGATCCAGTAGTCCGGGAGAATGAACAAGTTATTGTTCAAGAGAAAGAGCTCAACAATAGACTGGTTGATCAAACCGAGCAAGTCGGTCTTCAAAGTTGCCAGCAATATGGATCTGGGAGGAGACGCCTCGTCGTCTGCAGCTTTGGTGGTGGGTTTTAGAGAGGAGCAGTCTTCCGGAGACTTGTGAGTAGGAACTCTTTCGATGAGGAAGTAGTTGAGGAGCAACGACTCACACACTTGCTTCGAAAGAAACTCCTCTTTGATGATATCTTTCCAGAAGATTTTCACAAAAGTCAATGCAACGAGCGTCTGGCCAAAGTTTAAGGGCTTCAGCCGCAAAAGATTGTCTAAAGCAGGAGACAGATCCCCCACTTCAGTATTGGCGATTTCAAGGAGAACAGGCAATTCCTCGATCTGGAGCGGAAAGTCCTCGCGTAAAAAGCCAATGATTGTCTGGAGAAAAGTGAGCCTATCCAAGAGAAACTCCACGTAAAGCGTCTGCACCAACTTGAAGAGGTAGTTCAATTTCGTCTTGTAGGCCACACTGCGTTCAGAGGTGTTGACCGAAGGCATTTCCTTGGAGAACTTGAGGATGTAGTCGGCGATCTGCGAGGTCCATTCCTGGAGCCATCTGGCCTCCACGGCCTCCAACACGGAGTTCAGGCCTTCCAGTGTCCGGGGAGACGGCACGCTGGGCGAGCTGCCGGGAACGGACGAGTTCCGGGCCTGGATCTTCTTTCGTAGCAGCATCTGCTCGCTGTACAAAACACACTTGGTGAACCAGACAGCCCGGGCAATGGGCACGTTCATGTTGCACATGCAGTCTATAAGCACCTTGTTCCTGATTCCATGCGGAAGACGGTTGGAGATGGTGTGCAAGGGCACATCGGGGTTGGCCAAGTCACGGAGCCAGGCCTCTCTCTTCAGAGCCGTGAGGGTGACCCGCGGCGCAAGCTTGAAGTGGTTGCTGGAGCTGCTGATCTGGTTGATGAACTCGTTCCGGGATTTGTACGCCTTGGCCAAATGCGACGACAATTCGCCCAAGATCTTGGTGCAGTTCTGAGACGACGAGAAGATGGTCTCTTGGATCAAGTTGCGGGCCGAGAAGTACTCATTGGACACCTGGGGGCTCTCGAAAAGGCCCTTGTTCAAAATGCTCAGGTTGGACAACTTGTCGTTCTGGGCATCGTCCTCTCGAAACGGCTCGAAATCGGGGTACACCAACGGCTCCAGCTCGCTGGAGAGTGGGTACACGCCCTTGCCGGGGCTGTCCATGGTGTATCTTTTGGCCAAAAGTTCCAGTTTGGCTGCGGTGGCCGGCGATGCCACGCTCTGCCCCGAAAGGAGAGAATTCTTGTTTTTTTTGGACATTCTACGATGCCGGGCTGTAGGGGAGGAGTATTAATGTGTGATGTGTATGCATCAGTGCGCACCTAATACCGTTTGATGTGGTCTGCGATTATCCATCACTATTTTCCAGTATGATGCAGAATAGTCCGTGAACAATGGTCGCAGACTAATGTCAGTATTGGGTGATAGCGCTGGATTTAGTACTGAGTGGTAGCGTTGGTGTTGAGTGGTAGTGTGGTAGTATTGAACACTAGAACATTATCTTAGAACATTACTTTAGATCATTATTCTGGAACATGGAACATTACTATAGACAATGTGCCACTGAACAATGTATTGAATTCCCTTGCGAGGGAGTAATGCTCGGAGATTGCCGACTCAATCTTTGCATCTGCATCTGTAGTTCATTCCTGGATTCTACATGTAGTGGTTCATTCCTGGATTCTACATGTAGTGGTTCGACGCAAATATTTCTACCAATCGTCATCATCGGGCTCTTCGTCGCTTTCGTCCCTTGTAGCGCCCTTCCTTTTCTTCAACGCGTCTGCCAAGGACCCGGCCAAACTGACCTCTTCGTTCTTCTTGGCCTTGAGCGCATCTGCGAGGCCTCCACCGATGTTACTGGACACGGGCTGGCCCGCAGAATTGCCGTTGGACGCCGCTGCTGCCGCTGGTGCCCGCGGTGCTGGCTTCGGGGCGCTTCCTCCGAAAAGGTGCGCTGGTGGTTCCACCTGTTTCATGTAGTCAAGAGGAGCCCATCCCTCCATGGTTTCTTTGATATCCTTCACGAGTCCCCATTGGCCATTGGTGCTGACCACGTATACAATATCATCCTTGACGAGCGGTACGGACCCGCTGACCGAGCCATCGTAGTCATAAAGCGCTTGGTACGTGGGGTACTTCGGCTTAGCCACAGCCAACGCTGGAGGTGGAGGCGGAGGAGGGTTTGCTTTTTTGACTGGTGGTGTTGGTGCGGGTCCCTTCTTGAGAGGCCTTGCCGGTGCTGTTGGGTTGGTTCTGGCAGGAACCTGTGGATTGGCCCTGGCAGGAACCTGCGGATTGGCCCTGGCGGGGACCTGCGGCTGTGGCTTTGGCTTCTGTGGTATAGCCGGTGCCGCATTTTGGGCAGCAATTGGGGCCTGCGCATTGTTAGTTGGGGTCAGAATGTTTCCATTATACTGAGCAGAGGGCTGAGGTGGCACATATGCTTGGATCTGGGGCCTGGAAACGGGTGCGGGTGCTTGGTAAGCTGAAGCATTTCTTCTCTGCGCTCCACGGTTGTAGTATTTGCTGTAGTCAACAGCACTGGAAACACCTCTTGGACGCTTTGGATTCTTGCTATTGGGAGGCAATCCGGGCTCCACCACCACAGTTCCTGACTTGTAGATGTCACTGTACTTTGGTGCTGCTCCATGTTGGAACTTGACCGTGTGGTATTTTCCTGGCTTCTTCTGGTACTGCACCGTCAAGTCGACCTTGACTGAAATGCCACGGTTGATCTTTCTGAACTGCGTCACCAACTCTGTCTTGAAATCGGTATTGATGAACACATCTGGAGTGCTAGGCGTGGGTGCAGTCAACGAGATGGCAACCCAATTGTCTTGTAAGGTCGACAATCCAACATAACTGATGCTGTTGACTGGAATGGAGAACTCCTTTTGCAACTTGAGCTTCTTGTCAACCAAGACCTCAGCAACAATGTGCAAGTGGCTTTTGGTGAGCACGAGTATACGATCCAATCTCTTTGAGGACCTACCGAATTTAGCCAAAAGAATCTGGCCATTAGCCGAAAAAACTACCGGCTCATTGATGCCACACTGACTCACCACAAACCGCCCATACCCCAGGGTGTCGTTGCACCCCAAGTAATCTCCCATATACGCTCTGGAGCCAAGAATAGAGAATCTTCTCCGTTCTTTTCTTCCTTGCAAGAAGCCGGACCCTTCGTCACGGAGTTGTTCGAACTTGTTTCCGTGCTTCTTGACTCTCCAAGCACCTTGGATCACTTTAGCTGCATCCTCCTTTCTCTTGACATATCTTCTCCAAGCTCTCTGGATACGAGCTGCCATGTTGTGCCAGTACTTGTCCCTCATATCTTCCAAAGCGAAAAGAGTTTCCGGTGTTTTAATGAACACTTTGGTAGTACCCATCTGATACTCGGAAGGAGGAATATGACAGCTCCTCAAGATTTCGGTCACAGCAGTGATATCGTCGCCCCTCCAAATGTAGTCACCTGCATATCCAGTAGCAGGAGAGAGCAAATAAAATCTCTGGACAAACTTATCAAAAGTTGTACGGTACGCGAAACCAGCTCTTCTAATTCGGACGTTTTCTTTCAACCCCAAATATTTCACCTGGTGCAACACTTGCTGGTTATCATACTCCTTGGGCCTTTTGGTCTGATTGGGTTTGATTGTTCTGATGTATGAGGGCTGGCACCGCGACAAAGTATCCACCAAAGCATTGGCACTCCTTCTGATCTTGTCAGAAGCAGTTTCAGGGCGCTTTTTGGAATCAGTAAGAGCTGCCAAAAGGTGGCTAGGGAATAAGGCATTCGTGACAAAGTCGTTGCTCGAGGTGGCCAAAAGTTCTAGCAAGTCACGAAGCATACTATCCTTGTTCTTATCGGTCATACCGGAAACCTCGTAAGTGACATCGCCGGCATAGTGTTTGATGATAAACTTGCCTCTTCTGTCCTCAAAATGACGGTTATTGGCACCGACCATGCTCAATCTTTGGGCAAAAACCTGATCTGCAGCATCGGAGTCTGCGTGAGCTGTTTTGATGGAGTCGTTCAAAGCAGCAAACAAGCCCGGCTGGGGTCTGGTGGCCTCAATCAAATCACACACCACTTTGTTGTTGAAGTAGTCTATAGGGGTCCATTTGATTTGCTCTTGGACATATTCATCCTGCTCAGCCTTCAACGTCAACTGGATGAAAATCTGCTGCAACTTCTCGTTCACGTAGTTGATACAGACCTGCTCGAAGGAGTTTTGCTCAAAGATCTCGAACCCATAGATATCCAAGATTCCGATGGACTTCTTCTCTACGGTTTGCTGGTTGCCCTTCAAAGACACGTTAACACGCTCGACTATCCAGTCAAACAAGTTATTGTAAATACCTTTTGCGAGGGCATCACGCACGGCGGTCGCTTGCACGATGTTCAAGGGCACGTGGTAAGTGGAGCCGCGTCTCATTCCATGAGACGTTTCGATAATTCTCTCAGTGACAGCCTTTTTCAAGATTTCTGCATCGACTTGGAGAAGATAGGCCACAAAGTTGGTCACACCCTCGTCTCTTACTGCAGCGTTGCCACTCTCATCTTCCACAAAGGATATGTTACCGATCCACAAGATGGAGGCTAGCATTCGGAAGATGTTGTCCTGCTCAGCTTGGGCCAAGCCAATGACGTTCATGGCATTGAGAGTGTCCAGAAAGTCCTTGCCATCATCAATGCCATCGGCATCCACACATTTCGCCGCAGAAGTATATATGTAGGTCTCGGGGCCCTGGATACCGTACGCTTGCTGGTACTGTGGAGGACAGTGTTTTGTAAACTGGTAGAAGATGTGGAAGTTTCTCTCGTTGGAGATCTGCTGCACCACCCTCTGCTTCTCCAACAAGTAATTGGTGATGTGAGCCGCACAGGGCTGGCTGGCGGAGTTGAAGAAGATCTCGAGGTACTTGCCGTGTCGGGACGAATTGTTGTTTCTTAGGGTCTTGGCACACCCAAACGACTCCAACAACGGATTGGTGGCCAACACCATGTCTTTGATTTTGGATATCCCTCCATCGGCCAATGCCGCCTGCTGATCATCAACAGACACATTGGCAATGTACTGCATGATCTGCTTGGCCGCCTCTGTCTTGCCTGCGCCAGACTCCCCCGAGATGATCACACACTGGTTGTCGCCGTACGACTTGAGATTGTAGTACATGGACTCGGCAATGGCGAACACGTGAGGAGGCACCTCCAATCTGTTCTTGCCCTTGTAAGTATTGAGCACTTGTTGCGTGTAGATGCCCAAGTCCTGGAACGGGTTGACGGAGATCAACACGTGGCCAATGTACGTGTATATGGAGCCGTTCATGAACCGCTTGTGGAGGTTGTCGTTGATGGCTTCATCGGAGATCTTGGATAACAACGTCAAGTCCGACACACCCACCTCCTTTTTCTTGGTGAGGTCGAACTCTGCTTTCTTGATGCCACTTTTGGTGGGTGCTTCCTGCTTGGCCTTGGACCGGCCGCCCCTTTTGACGATGGCCATGGTTAAGGAGTATGCGGGTTATCGGCACTGATGGCTCGCTTTGCTAGTGCTCGGGTCGTGCGCGGCACACCACTGCCGGGCGGAGTATGTCCTATGGTAAGAGCAGCACGCAGGCCAAACGGTACAGCCAAATGGGCCAAATGGGCCAAATGGGCCAAATGGGCCAAATGGGCCAAATGGTACAGGCCAAACGGTACAGCCAAATGGTACAGGGTACATATTATGGTTCTCTCTATCAATTTCTGCTAGCCTGTATATTCTAATATATCGGACACTGACTAATTACCTAGTGCTTCTAGACAATGCACATGCAAGATAATAGACAGACAGGAGGCAGACAGGAGGCAGACATACAGGCAGGATGCAGAGATGCAGGCAGGAGGCGGCAGTCATCCAGATATGACAGATGCAAATATGACAGATGTCTTCAACCACATAGGCACGTGACACGGAAAGACCGGCCTCGCTCTTGTGTTGCTGGTTCCTCTTGTAGCAGTCCCGTGCCGACTTTCCACGCACTATCGCGCTCCACATTGGCTGCGCTCCACATTGGCTGCGATCCATGGACCAGTCGAAGCCCGAAAGCAAGGCAGTAAATCGTAACAACTACCCAGTAACCACATCTCAGGACTCCATCGGTAGTCATTTGCAGGACTCCATCAGTAGTCATTCTCCAGCATGCGGTGGGAACGGGTCCATGGGGGATGGAGACTTACGAAGACCAGATTCGCACCATCTTGTCCTTTCCACCCGAAGCCACCTTCTTTCCGTCCATACTCCAGTCCACAGCATACACCTCGTCGGCGTGCCCTGGCAAATCCACGTTCAATTTGCGGGTCCGGACGTCCCACACCTTCAACGTCGTGTCCTTGGATGCACTCACCAAAAGACGGCTGTCTGCAGACCACGCCGTTTGGTACACTGGTGCAACATGCCCGCGGAACGTGCCGACAAACGTACCCTTGAACCCATCCCAGAGCTTGATGGAATTGTCAAAGGATGCCGACACAATGTACCGTCCGTCAGGCGAAAACAGCACGTGGTTGACGAGCTTCTGGTGGCCCGTCATCCGGCACACAGGCTTGCTCGACTTCAATGGCTCCCAAAAGTACATGGTGAAATCGTCACTGGCAGTCACCAAACGCTCGCTGACCTTGCCGCCGAGCTTGGCCACTTTTTCGTAAGCTTGAAGTGCTTTTTTTCTCAATTCTGCCATATCTTGGTTGTGGCCTCTCGATGAGGTGTGGTCAAACCCACCTTTTCTCAACACATAGTCCGTGGAAATCGACAAGTGGTTCACCCAGTGGGCGTGGCTCTTGAGTGTCTGCATACACTTGCCACCTGCACTCATATCCCATGCCTTGATTGTTTTATCGTGCGAGGCACTGTAAATAATGTTGGACCCAGACCACTTGACGCACGACACTGCGTTGGAGTGTCCTGACATGGTCAACAGGCACGTTCTGCTCGTGACATCCCACACCTTGATCGAGCCGTCCTTGGAGCCGGATGCCAACCGTGGTGCCTGGCCCTCTTGCGTGAGGTGCAAAGGCTCCCATGTTAAGGTGGAGATCCACTTCCCATGGCCCAATAACGGGCCTCCCAAAGGAGCTCCTGTTTTGGCATCCCATAATCTGATCGTGTTATCCATGGATCCTGTGGCAATTATACTTCCACAGGGCGAATATGATACACAAAGCACCCAGTTACTGTGGCCCGTGAGTGTTTTATATGGGGTCTGCGTGTCGCAGTCCCAGATCCGGGCCGTGGAGTCTCCTGCACCAGAGCACATTCGTCCAGAGTCGTTAGGCGCAAATTGACAGCACAAAATGGTGGAGCCGTGGCCTGCAATGGCAGTACTGGACCTTGTAATCGGTTTGACTTTGAAAACTGCCCTTGGGGTGTAAACGATGGTCATGAAATCTTCGGTAGTCTTGATTCCGGGCTTTAAGATCGACGTATAAAGGTTATCCTTGATATCGACGAGTTGGGAACCTGTGGCCTCCGAATCAAGAAGGGAAAACGAGTAGGGCACAGGCTCATCTGCTTCTCCATTGAGCTGGTTTAAAAGCTCTTCCAACTGAGTTTCAGTGATTCCACCGGGCACTCGAAGAGAGCCTCCCACAGACTCACCAGAATCAGCGGCCTGGAATTTTATTAGCACATTCGGAAGATCTTCAGGAACGAGATTCACTTCTCGCACCTGCTGTGCCTCTTTCTTCTGCTTTTTGGATGGTGGGGGAATAAGGGTAGCCATTGTTGTGGGAGTTAGTAGTCTCAGTGGAAAAATACTGATGCTCATCGGAGGGGCTATATGCAGGTCACTCTGGCATACGGTAGACAGTTTCAACTTGGGAATCCCTGAACCAGGCATTACTCTGGCTCCACCGCATATCATTGTAAATGCTTCCGCGTCGTTATGACTCGGTTTCCTCCATAAGTTACCTGCTCGACGTATTCGCTTCCTCGGCAATTACCGTTTTTGGCGCACTCACCACGGCCGTTTGCAGCCGCGCCATAAAACGTCTCTTTGTACTGATACACTTCCAAACCACCTTTTCTTGCTGATTTCAATAGCTTCAATATGCTGAGCCATTTGCATTGTAAATTGAGTGCTCTTCCCCCAAATATCCTTGTGGAAATCTTCGGATGCATCGAGTCGCAAATTCTCGGTTCATACCTCTCGTTATTCAAGCTGACAGACGTCTGCAACCCGATTTTCCGAGTGCTTCTGACTTTAAAGTACTCAAGATTGGTTGTCACAAATCCATGGAATGGCCAAATGTGGGGCTTGGCCCGTACCCGTAAGATTGTCCGCCCCGAGCGATTGCCGCATTATACGTATTTGACCCTCCGGCAGTTCACGTCGCTTTTCAGCACTTTGAACGCCCGCATCTTCCCCGAGTTTCCGGTGGTCCGCAAGATCCTCTTCATTTTGGCCTGTGATGACACAAGTGCGTTGGAAAAGCGCACCATTGCCATGACGTTTTCATACCTTTTGACGTCGATGCCCAGATCTCTCATGCGCACGGTGAGGAAGATCCATTTGAGCATGTCAGACTTCTCGGAGCTGAAGATGGAGTTTGATGTCACTTCGGCAATTTTCTGGAAGATCAACAGACAAAAATACCTCTTTCAGTCTTTAGAGCACTTGTCGTTGGTGGGGCCCATCACTTTATGCCAGCTCCATGTGTTGACCTTAAGCTATAGGTATCGACATTTCACCAACTTGCGGTCTTTGGACCTCACTTACTTGGGGCTCAGATCCAACTTGAGGCGCCTCAAAATCCCCAACACCGTGGTGGATCTCGACTTGTCGCACAATGCGATTGAACACCTCGAGGGTTTTTTGATTCCGCATCAGATCAGATGTGTCAATTTATCACACAACAGCCTCGCGGGTTTAGTGTCTATGCCTTATATTTCTTCACTCAAGGTGCTCAATCTTCGGAAGAATTACATCCAGGGCATCGGGTACCTCTCCGACTCGTTGGAGGTTCTAGACATTTCGTTCAACGATATTGTTGAGGTGGACTTCAAGCTTCCACTGCAATTGAAGTTTCTCTTCACTGATATGGCGCAAGCTTATCTCATGACGGATGAGATGAGAGAAGATGTAAGTAACCAGGAAGTCAAGATGTTCAATCACATAACATCGAACGGTATCAATATGATGCGGCAGCGGTACAATGGATTATGAACAGGATCATGTGTGGCGAGCGAGCCACAGAGCGTCTTCGTCGGCATCCTTTGATTGACTGTCAAACTCGTCTGAGGAGTAGTTCTCTCCCATGTCCTCCAATAGTGTTCCTGTCAGTTCGACGTCAGAAGCGTCTATAACCAGGGGAAATTCAGTTTCGGTGGCCCCAAGCCCGAGATCTTCATTCTGCAGAGCTGTTTGAAAAGTCGGGAACGCCTGAATAGGCATCTCTAGGGCCTGGAAAGTCGGCAAACTCTGGGGCGGCGAAGAAGGCATGGAGAACTTGGTGATGCGCTCCAATTCGGGACCTTTATTACCATCGCTAGTTTGTCTGGAATAAACTTGGGTTGACGTTATGGTCTCTTGAAGAAGCGAAGATAAGCACTCGCTGTGTTCACTCGGTTGGGAGTCCAGAAGATTTATGAAGCAGTCTGGAGGTATTTGGGATCCCTCAGGGGAGGGCGTATGTTTGAAATCAAAATAGATGGGCTCGGTTATGTTCTTGAGCCCGGTCACGCTGATGACTTTGACCACAGACACTAGGTAATGGTCGTCGCTGGTGATTGGCCGGGATTCGCTTTTAAAATGTGGACTATGGAAGTACCAGTCATAGTAGAACAAGAGTTTGCAGGATATTTTGCTTTCGCAAGGACTTTGCTTGTCGCCACGAGCCTCACCAAAGGTCACAGGGGCCAAGGTGAGCCTGCGCTTTTCGTATTGAGAGCTACTTGGCATGGGTGCCTGGGACGAATCCAGGTGGGGTATTCTGTGGCTTTCCGGTTGAGGGGCAATGTACTTTGGCTCCATGTGCCCTAGTAGAAGGATCACGGCGCTATTCTTGACTGCCCACGAGGACATGAGCAGAAAGAGCTCGTGGATGTGTGTTTGGCACCGGAAGTAGGGGTTTTCCCGAAGCAACGAGTTTGGCGGGAGTTGCGGGAGTTGTACCAGGTCAATTCCTTCCTCTTGGGCCTTTTCCCTGTTCTTGAGGAGCACACGGTACTGCTCGATCTGGTGCTTGAGCATGTACTCCTCGTGGGTTGCAGAGAACTGGTAACGGTAGAGCTCGAGCAATTCATGGAAGTTGGTGATCACCAACAAGACCGAGCCATGAGGTTGCTGTAACGGCATTAGCTTAAAGAAAGCGTAGGTTTTGGAGAAGGACGCCAAGCGGTACCTGATGATACGCTTCTCGGATATCCACAGCGGGTCAAATTGGGAGTGGCGGCGCAAAATATCCCAGGGAAAGTCGTTGAAGGTTTCCAACACAACCACCGACGTGTCGTCTGACTTTGAAAGATGGCTGCACATCATATGGGAGAGCATGACGTAGAATGCTGGGTTGATAGGCACACTCTGGAGGTCGAGGATGGCGTCGCTCTGCAAGTTCAACATGGCATCCAAGGTGGGGAGCCCCGACGTTAGGTGAGCCCATAGCGGGTTCTGAAGGAGGATTTCAAAAAGAGACACCATTGGAGCATAGTGAGGTCAAGCCAGTAGCGTACAACTGGCGGGCCCTGGTGCTCATCAGACCTCGCACGATGGTGCGCTATACAGGTGCAGCATCAAGTCTGAGCCGCGGCGTAGAGTGCAAGAACCTTCCCACAATTCCACAACTACAGCCAGAAAAAAGAACGAAAATGATAGAGTATTAGCTTCTGGAGTTTGATCCGGTCTTCAACCATCTACGTCGCTCCAGGGAAAAGAACCATTTGAAATAGACCTCGGATACATTCCAAACTCACCAACCCAGTTTGACTTCCCCGTCAAGGAGCGCGGATCATCGCCTTTGATTTGCAGAACACCTAGACCGCATTCTAGACACGGCACTTGCAGCACATCAAGCATCCAAAAGGCCAAGACTTACACGACGCTAAACACAAGGTGAGATTCGAGGAGGGCCAATAAGTCTACGTGGATGTCGATTGTTTAGCAGGTCCCAGGTCAGGATGCTCAGCTCTACCCAAAACTCGCTCCAAGTTCGCAGGACCCTACGCATTCGCTAAAGTGGCGTCACCAGTCAATTACGAGCTAGTGATGCCACAAAATTTCAGGGCAGTAATGTGTTTCACGTCAGCCAATGGTTACAGAAAAGGGTCCGAATATTTGACCCCCTACCAGGAGACATCAGCCTCAAAACCTATCGCGACGGATCCCAATGGTCGAATTACCGAAATCTTGGGACACCGGAAGCTAGGCCGTGGTATAGGTTATCTGTGGGTTGCCGCCGGTCCGTCGAGTTCCCAGACGGCGAAATCATCGAGGTCAGAGCCCGCGATGTTCACACAACCGCACCCGAACTTTACAGGGAATACGCTCGAAGTGGCCTCCCTCATCCCATCAACAAGATCCATCAGGATCAGAAGCCTACTGCTCGATCAGAGGTGAGATAAGCGGAAAAGCCCGAATAGCTGAGCCACAACCCTATTTGATAGGAGTCGGAATATCCCGACCGGAGCTACCGACCTCCGCCATCAGTACTACCCCTATTCGTCACCTTATCAGCGTCGACAGGTAGCGTTCCGAAACCGGAAAAGATTAGCTACCGTGGGTCTCATCTCGTTGCTCATTGCGTTGATAAGCCACGGACAAAGATAAGAAATGCCGAATATTCTATAAAAGACCACTTGATTCCTCTTCTCGAGGAATCATCAACGAATACCCTGAACTACAAATACTAAACGTTATCAAAGAATCTAATAGTGCTAAACTTGATACTCAAACGGGACTCGAACCTATAGCTTGTGTTCAAGTTTAGTCCTGTGTGTAATTAGTTTTGTAGAAAGTCTTGTTATAGGCTTTATAGTCTTATTATAGGCTTGTTATAGTCTTGTTATAGTCTTGTTATAGTCTTGTTATAGTCTTGTTATAGTCTTGTTATAGTCTTGTTATAGTCTTGTTATAGGCTTTATAGTCTTGTTATAGTCTTGTTATAGCCTTGTAGTCTTGTTATAGTCTTGCTATAGTCTGAGTATCTCAGCCTGGTGCCCCGCGTATCTGCACTCCTGGACCTCCGCGCTCTGGACTCGTTGTCTATTCCCGCGCGTCCCCACCTAGCTTCGGTTGCAGGCCGCCGCGCTCGCTGGTGTACCCTTGCGCATTCCACGTGGCGCACCCGTACATCCTGCTCCACCCAAACTTTTCTGTGCGAACTCTGATAAACCCGTATCTCACCTCAAGCTACATTCGCTCTTGCTATCCTTGCACCTCACCTGAGCTTGAGCACCACTCCTTCTCGCAACACAACTCCAAGACTCGCTATTCATTGATCCCCTTCCTATTCTGTCCTGCTCGCTGTGAGCCAATTAATCTATCCATTTACGTTCGGCCCCGTGCCAGCTACCATACCTCACATCTGAATAATCCCAGAGTCAGGGCTCCATACACCCCTCCACAAAAGGTGTCAGACCCTGCTTCATATTTCCGCCGTGATGACTAATTACAAAGAACCCAACCCCGCGTCCAGTCGTCATCCCCATTCCCTGGCCAAACAACGACCAGATTTGCACAGGTCTCATCTGACGCTGATAGCATCTTCCAGTTCAATAGCCAGCTCCCTGACCTCGCAGGGGCTGCTGCAAGCTAGCTCCAGTGATTCCTCGCCAAACCAAACCGGGCATTTTTCCGAATCCTCCCGTAAATCATCAGCCAAACCCCGGTCCCTTAGCCAGGTTCTTGCAACCAACCTCACCAACACAAACCAATACTTGTCTCAGGAAAAAGCCTACTTGAAAAGAATACGAAATCAGAGAGTTGATGATTACTACACGAAGGGCATTAGTGGCGCCAACATCAATCTCAAGGACCCTGAAGCTGTGAAAGGTGCTTCCGTGAGCTCGATGAATGCCAACGACGACGACGACGATGAAGCTAATCTCTCGCCTGTTGAAGACTCCAATATTTTAGCTGACATGAACAACGGAAAGTACGAGATTGACTACAGCTTGGCTTTTGACATCATGAAAAGCAGCAACTCCAAATTAAGCATTGACGACAATGTCAAGATCATCAGCAAGGACAATGTCCGGGACCCGGCGGTCATCGAGCGCTTGCAGTGGCAGGCCATGCTTCTATCTGTTTTAACGGGTGACGTCGTGAGATCGGAGAAGACAAAGATCATAGATATTGCAAGCACTGAAGGCCAGGAGCATTTTCTTCATTCTAATTATACCGAAAACATCTGGTTCGGAATTCGCGCCAAGCTTTTCAACAGAAGCGAGGATGACCAAAAGAAGATTACTCTATACAGAAGAAATCTTGTGGATAATTTGATTGATGAAATCATGGAATACGAAATTTCCTATGAAGCGGGCGCTCCGAGTCCGCGGGAGCAGATTGTGGTTTTACTTGACAAGTATGAAAAAGCATGTGAATTGTGGAGAACCTTGGAGCAAATGCGCCATGATAAACCTGCGTGCCGTAGTGAAGCTTTCCAAAACCGAATAGATGCTCTCACTGCTTGGTTGTCTATCACCGATGCCATCGAAAGAGAATATAAGTCCTTCAAGGCGTGGATTGGAAATGATGAAATGGACGTTACCAAAGGCTCTGCTATCAAGCCCACCCAAGAACCAGACGATGTTGCCTCTAGCGAAGACAATGTCAAGCGAATTTTCGAGGAAGACAACAAATCGCTAGCTGAGCGTATCGTCAAAGAAAAAGACGTGCAGATGATTTTCAAAAAGCGTGTTTTCTCTCCGTTAGCTCCCTGGATGGCGAAATCAAAAAACACTTATGTGCGGCTTGGGGCTATCTTCGAGGTTTTAAAGCTTCCAGATTATGTGCATAATCTCATTGACCTATGTCTTGTGCCAATTCATCTTATCAAAGAGATCATATCAATAAGAATGAGGTATGCTATGAAACTACAGAATCCTACGCTTATGATGATCGATCAAATGATCGATGACTTCAAATCATACATTGCCACTGCTCTCGAAGTCAAGGTTGGCTTGACAGATTACTGCAAGAGCGACTACAAGAAAACATGGTACATAGAGGACTTATTTCAGAAGGAATTAGAAGAGTTCGACCAAGTTGTTCTCCGATGTGTTCGTTACTACTTGGGTTTATTGAGCAAAAAGCTCAATGACAGTTCTAGAACGCTTCATCTGTTCCGCACTAACAAGGAACCTGAGGAACTTGAAGCTGCCTGGAATTTCTTGAAAAGTTTGGGAAGCTCAATTGATGGTGGTAGTGTCGTTGTGGCAGAAAATATCACCTCGTGTACGTCCCGATTATGTCAAAAATTATTGGCGTATATCAATCACCAGTTCAACAATCCTCCGTCGCCAGTGAATGGAGCTGCTGACTTCAATCGCTGGTACACTTCTACGACGGAAAACTTTGGTCAGTTGAGGCGTAAACTCGCCAGATTTACGGGCCAAATATCAAGAACATTTACCAACTCGTTTGTTTTTGAGATTCCAGTGCACTCCGGCCATAAGAAGGAAAACATTCTCGATGTTTTGAAAGAGTCAAACCACTTTCTTGTTTATACTGGCAGAATTGAAGCCAATGGAACTTACCTCTTTGCCAGCGAAGATCTCATGGGAAATGAAACGGAGATATTGAAAATTATCAGTGGAAGTTGTATTGGGTGTGACTGTACTGAAGATCCAACGGAATTTTCCGATCTTCTTGACCTGCCGCACTTAAATGATGCTGATAGGCTCATTCCAGAGAGCAAGACTTCTCGTGATACATCTTATATTCTTGCTTACTGTCCACCAAAACCAATAGTGTGGGATGGCGAAAGAATCACTGTGAATATTTCCGAGGTCTCGATAACCGAGGTCAAAGTTGGGGAATTACTTCTCATATCAAAGTTGAATCACGACACATTGCATTTAGCAAGAGATCGGTTCTTGGACTCTGTCTCCGAGATTTTTGTCAGCGGGACTGTGAAACTTATAGAACAAAGGTCTTCACTTCCCAAAGTTCATCAAGAGATGACAAGAATCAACAAACTTTTCTTCCGCATGACCTTGTCGGTTTTCGACTCTATTTCGATCTTGATTTCCAAGTGTCGAACGCTTTTCCCTGAAGGTGGGTACCAGGAGATAGTTAATAACTACTTCATCTATGCCAGAGATTTTGGAAAAAGTTCGATCAAATGGTCCGATTCCTCGAGAAAGTCCACCGTTATAATGAAGCTTATACAGCTCTCCATCGATTGGGTGAGTTTCATATGTGATGACTGCATTCCAACAGAGAGGAAAACTTTTAGATGGTGTGTTCTCGCACTAGAATTTGCTATGGAGATGACTAGGGGCTTCAATGTGCTTGTTCTTGGTGAAGACCAATTTTACAGGCTCAAGCTCAAAGTGGCGCGGTGTATGTCGCTTCTCATATCTCACTTTGATATCATGGGCGCAAGGTCCAACGAGGCCGAGCAGAGAAGATTGCTCAAGTGGTACTCGCAAAGACAAGGCATCGAGAACTCGTCCGATGACGAGCAAATCCTTTCGGCATACCGGACTGATTTGATGCAGCAAATCGATGAGATTGAGAATTACAGGAAAGATGTGCAGGAAGATTTGAACTCCATCGGACGGGTGATGGACGTTTCCGACCTGGAGTATCACTTTGTTACACTTCTTGCGTCCTCGTTCTCGAGTGTCTCGATTAGATGGCAAAAAGGTAAGTTCATCGGCGGTGGGTCCTTTGGACAAGTTCATGCTGCGGTTAATTTGGATACTGGAGGTGTCATGGCCGTGAAGGAAATTGTATTTCATGACACACAGTCTTTGAAACTCATTCCGTCGATCAAGGAAGAAATGACGGTTCTTGAAATGCTCAATCATCCTAACGTTGTGCAATACTTTGGAGTTGAAGTGCATCGGGATAAAGTCTACATTTTCATGGAGTACTGTGAGGGTGGTTCGCTTTCAGGTTTGTTGGCACACGGAAGAATTGAAGATGAGTTGGTGATCCAAGTCTATACCCTTCAGATGTTGGAGGGGTTGGCATACCTCCATCAGTCGGGGGTTGTGCACCGGGATATTAAGCCAGAGAATATCTTGTTGGATCACAATGGTGTCATCAAGTTTGTTGACTTCGGAGCAGCCAAGGTCATTGCTGCGACCGGAAAAACGAGGAAGTTGCTGTCGGCGCACGGATCCAAAGCTGGACGAGACCCACAAAACCTCAACTCCATGACCGGTACTCCCATGTACATGTCACCGGAGGTTATTACGGGACAGGCGTCGTCCAAGAACGGAGTGGTGGACATCTGGTCTTTGGGTTGTTGCGTGCTAGAAATGGCCACTGGAAGACGGCCATGGGCCAATTTGGATAACGAGTGGGCCATCATGTATCACATTGCAGCAGGCCATAAGCCGCAGCTACCATCGCCGGACCAGCTCAGTGAAGAGGGCAGACGGTTTCTTTCCAGGTGCTTGGAGCACGACCCAAGTAAACGGGCGTCCTCTAACGAGTTGTTGAAAGACCCATGGATCATCCAGATCAGACAAGCTGCGTTTGGGTCGTCCGACAGTGGGAACACGCCCATTCTGGAGTTTGGCCACGAGATTTTGAATTCCTAGCATCAAGAACGATACTAGCTCAGCTAATACTGTACTATTATGCATTATATATATGTCAACAGATATGTAACCTTGTATGTTATATACAACCGATATGAATAACCGTTGTCTTTACATCATTCAATGACCTTACTGGACTTATACTGCACTGTATCATCTCACTGCGGATTACACATGGATGACCCATCCTATATTCATATTTACAAGATCCACAACTCACAATTTGATGTTCTCCTCTAAAACACGGCAGATTTCAGAGACATGGTCACCCTTGATGTTCACCTCTCCTGTGTTAGTGTTGACGCGGATGTTTCTGGGAAGCACATTGCCGTTATTGATCAATTTGGTCAACTCCTGTGCAAATAGACTAACGTTTCCCTGCACTCGTTTGATCTCAGTACTTATCTTGGTATTCTGCACTTTCTTATACACGGGCCAGTGGCCATATGCGGTCTTCTTGATGTAATACTGGCCTTGGTTTTCAAAGGTATTGTTGGGGAGTTCTTCGGGCTTGATGGACGACAAAGAAGGGGCCGAGTAGACAGGTCTGGCAGTCACGGTTTTGGGCACTCTCAACCCTCTGAGAAGCAGTGGCGACGACTTCATTGTGGACTAGTATTTTAATGCAAGCTAAGGTTTTCCAGCTCCTGGCTATGGGTTCACTATGGTTTTCACCTACTTACTTTTTGGTACTGGTTTTTTTCGCACTGGTGGGTGTGCACATTGGCCCTATTCGCTATATAATTCACACAAGATGGGCCCGCTTCTTGTGGAGATTCAAGTCCTTCCGCAGCAGACACTCTTCTTGGCACACGTCACATTTGTACGACTTGGTGTGAGTCTTGAGGTGCTTGTGGAAGTTGGACCTCTCGTTGAATTTGCGCCCGCACCCTGGCCACGTGCACTGTGAGGGCTTGACCCCGGAGTGGGTGCGGTTGTGGATCCCCAACGCAGAGCTGGTTGAAAACGCCTTGCCACATGTGGTGCATTTGTACGGTCTTTCACCCAGGTGCATTCTTTGGTGCTGCTTCAACATGGCGGGCACGGCAAAGCGAAGCCCACATGCTTCACATACACACGGCTTGTAACCGGTGTGCATGTGGATATGCCGGTACACCTTCTGGCGCTGGGTGAATTCCTTGCCGCCGTTCCGCTCACAACCGTACCAGCAGCATCGGTAACTGGCTTTGCCGTGGCCGATGTGGTCGTCCTGAAGATGCTTCTGTAGCTCGCCCTCGTCGGAGTGTGTCTTGTTGCAAATGATAGGCTGGCCGTCGTGGGTGGTGCCGAGCTGCCACTTGCAAGAAAAGTCGCTGTCGGTGGCTTGCTGGAGTGCAGATTTCTTGGGGGAGATCTTAACCTGGGTGATGTTCAAGTCGTTCTCTTTCCGGTCGGTGCGGTCATACATGGGCATCTGAGGCAAGAGATCAAAGCTGGACATTTCGTTGCACGACTCAATGGACGAAGGCGTGAGTACGGACACTGCACGCGGATCGGGCACGGAAGAAGCCGGCTTGACGTCGTTCTCCACTGTGAGGGTGTGCGTGTACAAGTGATCTAGGAAGAGCTTCAAGTCCGTCTCCACAAAGTCACAATTGTTCCACTCACATCCAAACCTCGAGGGGTGCGTCGAGGGGAACTGGCTGAGGTCTTGCTCAAGCTGGTATTCTTTTTTGATGTGGCTGTTGAAGACGTGGTCGAACAACGAAGAGTCATGCACTTGCTCAAAGCACTGCTCCCACTGACATGGTTGAATCAAGAAGTTTGAAGACGGCTTTTCGTCCTTGTTGTCAACCTCGCCGAGACTAGCGTCGTCGTTGCATATTGGATTGAGGTTATTAAACTGCACAAAGAAATCGTAGTCGGAGTGGGTTGTTTTCTGGCTGCTGAGAAACGTGGACTCGGCCATGTTGGCCGGGATCTTTGCATGAAAGCACGAGTGGTGGACGGTATGCGACGAGTCTAGCAGCAGCTGGCCAGCGGCCAGCACGGGCATGTCGGAGTCGTAGGTCTTGACCGGAGGGACAAAGAGCTCGGATGAAATGGGCATGTCGCCCGAGACAGGCGGGTTTTCCAGGTGGCAATGGTGGGGAAAGTGGATCTGGAAGTCGGAGTTGGCGGCCGAGGTTCCATCCAACAAGTCCACCTTGCGTCTTTTGGACGGCTGTTCCGGAGCAGAGTACTGCTCTATGTTCTTCAGCACGTTCTGGATGAGGTTCTCAAAGATGCTCAACCTGGAGTTCTGGCTATCGCACAAACTGTTGTCGTGGCGCTCGTTGCCCGTACACACGGGGTCCGTGCAGATACTGCTGGAGACCTCGGTGAGACACTTGGGGTCGTCGCAGCACTCGGACTCGGGCGCACTGGGCACATCGCAGTCTCCATGCGAGGTGTCGTCGTTGTCGCAGTGGTAGTAGTAGCAGTCGTCGAGGTCATCACAGTAGATGTCGTCACACAAATTGAACTCGTCGATTTCCTTGCACGCGTTCAAGTCGTCGGTGAGGGGCACTTGCGTGGTCTGTGCCTGGAGCGTATGGTCATGGTTGTGGATGTGGCCATGGATGTGCAAATGGTCCTTATGCTGATGCACGTGCCCATGGACGTAGCCGTGGGTGAAGAGCTGGTTTTGGAAGTCGTCCACCGCCGTAAGGTCGCGGGGATGACTGTCCAAGTCAGGCTTCACATGGCGTAGGTCCAGGTACTTGGGCTCGACCGCAGGCACTTTATCCAAGGTGCCGGGCGGCTTGACGTCGGAGAAAAACATCCAGCCAGGTGCAGAAACTGAGACGAACGGCCGGGGTTGCGGTTGACCGTGGTTAATGACGGGATGATGGTGACCGAGTGATGACCAAGTAGCTGATGACCACTGATAACCACTGAAGACCAATTAGCAATCAGACAGACCAATTACCAATTATACAGATCTCAATAGAAGGCTGCAAAAATGAGCAGCAGAAGAAGTCCAAGGCGAAGCTTGATAAAGAAATGCTGAAGCAAGCGTGCGTGGGACGTGCAAACTAGTAGTTTACGTGATAAGATGCGAGAGTGCGTATGAGGCCGTGGTGCGTCAGCTACCCTGGTGGTTATGGAGTAGCTGAGCCGAGCAGTGCCTCGCGTGCACATAACAAACGGTCATGGCCCGTGAAATCGGGCACCCTAATTGGGCATCCGAGCTGTGGTGTGCATCCAGTGGACGTGGTCTGGAACAAATGCATTATTCTGTTCGATTTAAATGTAGAGGTGACTGCACTAACTTGATCCGGGTCTGTACATTTCTTGTATTAGTGTCGCTGCACGTCTAAATTGAGAAATGCTTAAATGAACAAATCGGCGGAAGAATCTCAGAACGAGACCGTTCCAATTAGGCAAGAGATGAGCCCAGATTTTCGACCATTTTCTGGTCTACAATTGAGATGCAAATTTTTGGGCCTGCGCTTTGACTACCACAGAAAAAGATCTCTACATGTTCAACAACTCCCGCCCTGGGAACACCTTCTGTCGTTGATTGTTTGACCGAATCTAGGCTCACAAGACGTAGTTTCACGGGTTTAAGGCACATCAGGCATCAGAGGGCCCTGGTCAATGTGCAATTGAGCTATTACTAAACCAGATTGTAGGTTGCATTGTGTGGCTGGCCAGCTAATTATGCTTTAAAAGCCGAATCACGTAGATGAGATTGCTTTGTTCCCAATTGAGATCTCTAGTATGACGTACCGCAGAATCAATGTGCACGTGAAATCAGAGGCCCAAGATTTGACAGGTCTAGCTGTGTCTAGCCATGCTCCGTGGCAGGGCAGTTTTTTGGACCCACTGCTTGGACGAGACGGTCGGTGGAGGCAGCTGGTCAAGAGCTGTGCTGAAGGGAGCCAGCCAAAGCCACTGATACTCAAGTACGGTTAAATAGAAGAATTGGTTTTAGGGTTGGGCTGTATCGTGCATTATGATCCTATTGTTGTACCGTTTCTTTTGCTTGTACTAAGGCATTCCTACATGGCCCGGGCGCACTAGTTTTTTAGCTCCTGGATCTCGTTTTCGTCCGCAACAAGTCCCATCACAACTAAATACATGTTCAAGTTGTTCAACATGCTCTGCTTCTTGTATAGGTTGGCCATGTCGTTGTTGTCGATTGCCTTTGCCCTGTTCATCACTCCAAAGATCTCGTCTCTGACTTCATCCACGATAATCCTTTGATGGCTCAACTTACCTCCCAACGAGAGGGTGGCCAAGAATTGCCATACATAGTCGTCCTCGGTATCGCTGTGGCTTGGAGGGAAGATCGCTGCGATACGTGACTCCAACGACGTGAACAACTCGTCGTAGCAGCT